>CM030365.1:98024239-99510489 GCA_017893485.1 Hemerocallis citrina | reverse complement strand
TGTGGCTTATTTGAAATATATTAGTGTTTGGGGGCTTATAGACAATTATCCCTTATATTAGTCATCTATCTATTTATTTATTTATTCTTATTTACAAACCCCCCCCCCATCTTCTCCTTCCTTCTTCTTCTTCTCCCGTTCTTTTCCCAGCCGAAGGAGAAAACCCCCCCTCCGACTCCTTCCTTCTCCTTCATTCTTCTCCTTCTCCCGTTCACTCCCAGCTGAAAGGAAACCCACCACCTCCTTTCTCCTTCCATCTCCTTCTTCTCCTTCCCTTCCTGTTTCCATCCCGATCAGAAAAGAACCCCAAACGGAAACCCATTCGACGATTCTTCCCAACCTCAAATCCCCTCCTTTTTCCCATGGATTTCAAATTAAATTGGGGGATAGACTAAGTGAAGGGTTCTCTACATCGTGGTGGCGTCGGATTTTCGAAAGAATTTCGGGAAGGTAAACCCTAACTTATTTTATTGTATAAAATTGAGTTGGGTTAATTTCTATTGAGAAGGAGTATTATGGTAGGAAGATTAACTGATGTTGGGAATGGTAGATGCGAGAAATTAGCAAGTTGTTAGAGAGATTGCAAGTTGTTAGTAAATTAGGGTTTTGGGTTTGTAAAAGAGAACTATGTGTAAGAATTAGTTCTCATATGGTAGTAGAAATTATAGTTGGACTATTAGAATAATTTGTGAGTGCTTTTAGTAATTGTTTGGAAATAAGAATCTCGTCGGAATTAGATTATTACGTGCATCGCACGTGTGTATTCCAGGCGTTTAATAAAATGCCTATGTGGTATTGGGGTTAGTATTATTATTTTCCCGTAATTAGTTTGGATGAATTGAGTTTTAAATGCTTTGAAATTAATGATAGGATGTATTAGCGACTTTGGATGCGGGGTGGCATGGTGGCGCTTTGAATCTTCGCGGAATATGTGAGTATTAATTTATTTACGTACTTTTTGTGATTTGAGGAATATGTAAGTATCAATTTATTTACGTATTTTTGTGGTTTAAGAAATATGTGAGTATTAATTTATTTACATATTTTTTTGGTTCGAGGAATATGTGAGTATTAATTTATTTACGTATTTTTGTGGTTTAAGAAATATGTGAGTATTAATTTATTTACTTATTTTTGTGGTTTAAGAAATATGTGAGTATTAATTTATTTACGTATTTTTGTGGTTTAAGAAATATGTGAGTATTAATTTATTTACGTATTTTTGTGTTCTAAGAAAAGTTTTATAATAACCTGAATGGTTGGTATGAATTACGGATAAGGCGTATTTGGATCAAGGGTATCAAAATAATGTATATGTGTATATGGGGATGAGTTATATTTATATGATGATATCAAAATATGGTGAGTATGATTTTATATACGTATTTGATGTTTTAAAGAAGTTTGAATAAATTGAATCCTGGATTGTTGTAGGATTGAGGCTCATGTTATATACCATGCTTGGATTATTGTAGGGGAGTTATATACCATGCTTGAGTGGTAGAAATGACCTATGCTTGAGTAGTAGTAGAAGAACCATGCTTAAGTATAGTAAATCATACTTGAGTTATAGAAGTTATATATCACGCTTGGATTATTGTAGGAAAGTTATAAACCATGCTTAAGGTTGTGGTAGATATCCATGCTTAAGTTGTAGTAACCGGTCATGCTTAAGTGGCATTCATGCTTTAGATTGTTGTGAGTACATGCTTAAGAGTGTTGTAGGTTGATGTTTAAGTTATATACCATGCTTAAGGCCAGTGTAGATTCGTGCTTAAGTAATAGAAAAGAATCATGTTGTTGTAGTAGTGGTGTTAACTATCGTGTGGTAGTCGTAGTATTAGTAAAGAACTATCGCATTATAGTTGTAGCGTTAGTAAAGAACTATCGCGTTATAGTTGTAGGGTAGTAGAGAACTGCCATGTTGTAGTGGTAGCGTTAGTGAAGAACCATCATGTTATAGTTGCGATACTCGAGTTGCATAGTAGTTATAGATTCAAAGGAACTACAATTGAATTGTATTATGACGATAGTGAAAGATTAAAAGAACCCATGAGCCCATGCTTTTAGTCCTAGGTGATTCTAGCTCAAACTTGAAGAAAGAACCCAAGAATCTCGTGTATGTAGTTCTAGTTCAATTTGGGGAGGGAAACCATGGATTCTAGTTGTATGAGACCCTAAGTAAGGTTGGACCATATCACATGAACATTACTCAGTTTCATGGGTAGTATGGGTTAGGAAGGTCACTAGTAATTGTTAGCTCGATAAAAGTTGTTATGTCGTTTGGGGCTTCTCATTGGTAGAATGTCTGTTTTAGACTGTTAGTAGATCCTTCTGTTGCTTCTGATTATAGAAGATCAAGTTTGCTAGTAAGCACGGTTGGTTGCTTCTAGGTTTGATTACCTGAATGGTTGTTTGAATGTTGTTTTGCTCGTACATGGCTCGACTGGCCCATATGTAGATGTTGGTCTCATACGTAGCTTATTTGGCTCGTATGTATGTTGTTGCCTCATACGCAGCTCAACTGGCCCGTATGTAGCTGTTGGTCTCATACGTGGCTTATTTGGCTCGTATGAATATTGTTGTCTCATGCGCGACTCGACAGGCCCGTATGGTCCCATACGTAGCTGTTTAGCTCGTATGTGTTTTTGGTTACTCGTATGTAGCTTCTTAGCTAATATGCAGTTTTTTGTGCTCATCTAGGGTGATATCATTGCCCTAGGGCTATCGACCATTAAGACGTGTGTTTACCTTACTCCTAAGGGACTGTGGACGAGTCACTTCGCGGGTACCGTCAGATCGTAACCGTTGGTTGATCGCGGACCAGAGTGTGACTAAATCCAAGTTCAGGGTAGTAGCATGCGAACCGGATACTGAGGGATTCTGGTAAGTCTAGGTTGAGCAGCCTAGTAGAGTTATCTTGCAAAGTCTAATTTAAGACTTAGCACGTCGTGTTTATAATATTGTCATCCCTAGGATTGTTCAGGGTTAGTGACATCGTTAGGGTAGTAACTTAGGGCTATTACTACTTAATCATTATTATTATCATCCATCGCCGAAGGGAAAGAGTTGGTGTTAAGGGTGATTCCTTATGTCCGACCTGTCCTATAGGCCGACACTAGGAGGTATTATTGGGTTGTACCTTCCCGTCAAAGGGATACGTACGGTGTCTTCTCATGAGTTAGGAGCACGGGTTGCGTATCTTGATTGTTAATTTCTGAAATACCATGGTAAGAACGGTCTGTCGGAACTAGGGGATGGACCCCGGAAATTCCATCACGTTCTATGCCAGGAAGAGCGAACGGGCCATAGATCACGGTCTATGAGTTATGGGTGACACAGGATAGGCTTCGTGCTATCCTGTGCTCGGAAGACCCTGTGTTCATCTGGTTTTTTAGTGAGGTCCGGTGCCCCGGGTAGTAGTGGCAAACATAGACACCACGAGCGCACTGCATTTGTGGGACTTGACCACGTCTGTAACCTCATCAGTCATGTTGTATTGTCGGGAGCAGGCTGTGTACAAAATAGAATTCATAACGTGGGTTCAAATCCCTATGTATGGAGAAACGGCTTGAGATGGGGCATATGTAGTATGGGATGCATACTGTTCCGGAGACTTACATGCATTAGAATAAGAGCATCATTGTATTGGTAATCTTGCATTAGAGTTAAGTCATAACATACACTGGCACATCAATTATATGTACACGTTTCTTTTCCATTCAAAATGAATTGCGAGTGTGATAGTTGAAGTAAATTAATAACCAAGCTATGGGCTTGGAATGTGATGTGATATTAACCAAGTTCGGCTTGGGGTGCGGTGATCATCACCCAAGCTATCGGCTTTGGGGTGTGATATGTTATTGCCCAAACTATGGTTGGGATATGGAGTATATTGTGATGAAATGCATGTAAATGGTAATGTGCAATGAGATGTTAGGTAGGACATGAATGAATGTGGCAGTATAAGAATGAATGCATATGTTTATGATGTGATACGTGATATAATGCAATAAAATCAATATCTATATTATGAGAGTGGTTATGAAAATGGTTAATAAAGATAAGTATTTTATGAGCGAGTATGGATATGCATACAGGTAATGACTCAGTGAGTATTTGATGTGAAATCCCATTTATGGTGTTTACATGTTCAGATTTCAAGTAGAATTTGATTATCTTGGTATTTGTAAGTTCGTTCTATTTTTACTTATAAAGTTTAATTTATTTACTTATTTAGTAAATTATACTCACACCAGAAATGGCTAACCCCTTAGTGTTTGGGGGTTAGGGAGTCCCTGGACTACCCTAGGTCCCCTACTGTTATAGATTCATGGTTCTATGGAACGAAGTTTCATTTACAATTTGTTGTTTATGGTTTAATTATGTTAATAGTGAAATTTGTGTTTTAAATTGTATTTTGATGTATAAGTATGTGGATGATGATGAGGAGTATAGTATGGAGTGGCATGATATATTTTTGACCCGTACCCATCTCGTTGTGGAGTACCGGGCGCTGTGGTATATTTTTACAAGTTATTTTCTAAAAACATACTACGTTTTCAAAGGAATTTATGGTTTTTGATTGATAATTGATATCCTGCTATGTGTTTGGCCCCCAGAGCATGATATTATATTGTCTGTGTGATTCTGCTCATTTTGGCCTAGGGAGCCATGATATTATTGCCTGTGATGTGAGCCACGGAATTTAGAGCAGAATTCCGTAAGCTTTTTTGTGTTTCGGGGCAGAAATTACAGGAGAAACTTTGCCGAAATTTTCTTTGAAATATAACAATCTTAGTTTATGTTTAAAGTGATATAGAAATTGAAAGAATTGATTTTGGAGTCAAAAGGAAAAAAAAGGGGGCAGGCGTTACAGTTTGATATTACAAATTGATATTTGTAATTATTGTGTAATAACTCTGATGGCAATAAAAGTGTTTTAAATTTTTCCAGTTTTTCTGTGTATCGTGACTAATTGAACAAAAGATCTTGGCATGTGTCACGGTTTTCCATTTACGTGGAAATCGGGGTGTTACATATTGCATGCCTCCCGTTCTACCCACTACATCCCATAAATATACCGACGAGACTACATCACCCACCGCCCTTACAGGTGGGACGGCACGACACGTGTCCCCCTGATAGGATGAGTACAACACCCAACTAATGCATGTCCTTATAATTAACCACGACACGTCCCACTCTTAAGACATTACCGTGCACAAGGGTGCTAACCTATCCAGAACTAGGCCCATACTAAAGAATAGGGTTAATTCTACAATTAATAAATTATCATTATACTATCAGGTTTTTTCTGATTCTAATGGCTCTAGTTAAGCCCCAAATCCCCTATATTATCTCTTTAATAGATTACTAAGTAGTTCTAGGCCTACTTGATTAACCAACTAGTTAGGTGGTCTATATGCTAGTTCCACATCCTAACTTAGTAGGTAATTATTTGATTTATTAAGAAAGTTAAGTTCTACTTGTAGGTTTGTTTTTATTAAATCTACATTTTCCATATTTTGAACCTAGCCCATCTCACAATAGGGCTCACCTTGTCCCACAACTCGGCCCAAGAGTTGGTCTGCCTCGGCCCACACTTGGCCCAAACATAGGACGAACCGACACCGTCGATCGCCGCCACCGCCATCTATGCTTGAAGTTTGATCGCACCCTCTGCCCAACCAAACACGTTGCTCCCGCTAACCTTCATACTCCACATCTCTTGACATGTGGTAGCACCAAAACAAAACACCAGAATTCCTCCATGGACAGCGAGCACGTCAGCGCTCGATTCATCTCCACGGGTGCAACACAGGTCCTTATTCTACTCGTCTAGGTATACCAACATGACTTAATCTTAGAGTCTCAAAACTCAACCAATGTAGCTCAACATGGGTACCCTACCCTAGGAATAAATTTCACACCAAGAATACTCAAAAAGAATGCTAAAGTGCTCTAAAGATGGAAAATCACATTTCCAAACAGCAAGTATACCATTGGCGTTTATGCCAAAATGGGTTGTTCCCAATCCCGTTTCCTCATAGAAATGCGATCGGGTGCTCCCCATGCTTCTACTCAAAGTAGGCCGCAAGCAAAAGTACCAATTGGGCTTGAATCTCATCCCAAACTAGTTCACATCAACACATAATCACATAACACAACATCTACTCCAAAACAGTGAACAAGTATGCCTAGTTTATAGTTCTGCAAGCACATATGAGCTACTCGCATCATAAAACTTAGTAAATTAAAATCATACACCCTTCCCACATCCGTAACATGCTTTATTAGTTACAAGACATCAATTCCAATCTCAAACTATGTGTTCTAAAGCAAGTTCATGGACATGGCATCAAAACAGTAACTTATAGGATCTACATGCATCTGATGTATATTGTAAAAACTATCATAAATCGTGTACAACTTAGAATCTCGAGTTCTTAAAAATTCCAGAAGGCTCGGCGTGTCTACTACAATTTTCTAGTTACAAGTTTCTTTAGACTATGCTGTTTAAGTGGTCAAATAAGTCATTCTTCAATATTCATGCAATAACTTCCAGAACAGAGCAACAACTAACCGGTGCTAGCATAAAAATACTTTTAAAATAGAAAATGATCTCTAAACATCATGAAATTTAAAACATAAGATCTTCATACAAGTTAACAGAACATACTTAAATTTTAAGTAATTCTACGAAGTATTTCAAAGTTATGACTTCTTGAAAATTTACTTAAAATAGAACATATCATTGTTTATCTTTGTCTTTCTCTTTAGAGCAGTGAGTGGTTTCGGATTTTCTAAAAATAGCAAAAGATGTCCAAAAATTATAAAATTTTATATTCAAGCACTAGACACATAATAGAATCTCATACTAATATTTCAGAAGTAGATCTCCAGTGGTTACAGAGTTATGAGCTTTATAAAATCATACTCAAAACACAAGCTAAATCTATTTTCTATATAGTCAGAATTCAAGTTCGTATTTAACTAAAATAGCAAATAAATTTCAAAAATTATAAAATTTGAAAGAAAAGTTTATAACATGCATAAGAATGTACATTTAAAATTTTGACTTCAAACTCCAAATAATTTTTGAGTTATAATGTTTAGACCTAGCACACTTTTCAGTTTACCTCTTTACTGTGTTTTTACCTAGTCTTCCACTAATAAACAAGCATGCAACAAATTTCTACCACTTATTTACACACATCATGACTCCTTATGCTGTCAATACTACATCAAAAATTCACCACATAAAAGTTAAACACTTCAAAGGTTTAGAATCACCCACCATGTTTTGTTGGAATTTGCCTTCTAACTTCTAGTTCCTACCTTTGTTGGTCCTTCTTGCTCCAAGATCGAAGCTCTTCTCCTCCTTGGTCCTTCTTACTTCTTGCTTGCTTCTTCTTGATCCCAAAATAGTAGCTAAGTGCTTTAGAAGTGTAGTAGTAATGTAGAAGGAGTAATTTTGAAGTTAGGGAGAGGGAGAATGAGCTAGGGTTAGGGTTTAATAGAGTGAGAGGGAGGGAGGGGGGGGGGGATTTTCTATCTAGATTGGGGAAGAGGTGAGGTGAGGGTTGACTGTGGAGGTGGCCAAAACTCTTAGGGACTCAAAACCTCTCAAGTGTTTTTTTTAGTTCCCATGACATACCCTAGATTCTTTTGGCTTTTAAGAACCAAAATATCACATTCTCTCTCTCTTTCTCCCTCCAATTCTTGACTTGCCAAAAGCCTCCAAGAAGCCCATAGTTTTGCATATTTTAATTTGTACAAGTGTAGTGTATTACCATAGAACCATGTGTAATGTGCACATGACATGTTGGATCATGTGAGTCGTGGTTAGAGCTAGGGTTGGCAAACGGGTCGACCAGGCCGGGTCAGGTCAAACCCGTCCAGGTTGGAACCCAACTAGGGTGGGTTCGGGTTGGGTCCTAGTGTCAACCGAGCCGAACCGGGCAGGGTCGGAAATGCAAAAAGTCAACTCGCCCAACCTGCAAACCCATTCAGGGTCCAACCCGGGTCGGGTCAGGTCAGGTCGCGGGTTGGGCGCCTCTAGTTTTTTTTTTTACTTTAAAAAAGTTTTAATTTTAATAATAATAATAAGAAGAATCAAAGAGTGAAATTGCCAAAAAGTAAGTATATATTATTAATATGATTTCAACTTATACAAGTTTCCAAATTTGTAATAAGAAATAAAGATTTTCTACAAATTTGTTTTATACAATAACAAATTTCTTCGATACAATTTCAGTTTTCTTCAATTATCCTATTTTTTGTAATAAGAAATAAAGATTTTTTTATACATTTACAATTGTCTTCAATTTGTTGTTGTTGTTGGTCTTCAATTCTTCATTTTTGTTGTTATTGTTATTGTTGTTGTTCTTCCGGCAAGTTGCTTCCACTTGTAAACGTGTCGAACCCTTTTCCATGAGCCGTATCTTCGGCCTTTAGCTAGTCTTCCGTTGAGACGAGCATCTCCAACGATTGGGGATTCAAGCGATTCCTGTAATCGGTTAGAACCCTGCCACTTGTAGAAAATGCACTTTCTGAAGTAACTGTAGAGACAGGAGGAGTTAGTAGATCTTTAGCCATATATTTATGAATACTATAAGTATGTTCATGGTCTTTCCACCATTGTAAAATATTAGTGAAGAAGTAAAACTTTCAGAATCTTGTTGATTATACCAATGTAATTCATTTGGTTGATTAGACTAATATTTTTTTGATTGAATTTGTACAAGTAAATTAAAGGTGGCATCATCTAATTTACTCTTACCATTACCTTTAGAAGTAGAAGAAGAAGAATTAACTAAAGAAGTTGTACTACTAGATGCAAAACTTCTATCATTATAATCAAACAAGTTATTTAATGTCGATTCAAATTTAACTAAAAATGTTCCGCAATCAATTTCTGATTTATCTTCCCCAAGTAAAGTAAAAAACATTTCAATCAAACTCTTCGTGCCTTCTAATTTGATACAAGGATCCATCACAGTAGCAGTACAATACAACATAGGAGGAGGATTAAAATACTTCAAAATTTTGGTGTATGCAGGTTTCACAATATGACCAATAAAAGCATCATCGATCATTTCTTTGAAAGTTTGTATCATAGTAACTATTGAACTAAAAATGCTACTAGAAGTAGATTCATAAGATTTTGAAAATTTCAAAGTCGCAGTTTTAAAAGGTTCTAAAAATTTCAACAAAGATTCGGCATAAAACCAAGCGTGGGGGTCATTTCAAAATTTGGCATATTTTTTGCAATTCAAAAATTATTTATACATTCTTTATATTCAGTAACAATATGTAGCAAATCAAAAGTAGAGTTCCATCGGTGTTTAACAACCTTTGCAAATTTTTTAAAATGTACATTTTTAAGCCTACACCAAGCTTTCCATTCTTAGAAAATGGTGCCACTTAATGTAATAAAATGTACACAATTTCTAATGTTAACTATATATGGTTCGGCTATTTTTAATGCATCTTAAACACATAAATTTAAAAAATGACATGTACATCTAACATGAAAAATATTGTCAGATGGAGGGTTTAATGCGGTTTTTAATATACTAATTGATGCATTGTTGTTAGATGCATTATCAAAACTTATACACATAATTTTATCACGAATATGAAAAACATCACAAATTTCTGAAGTACAATTTGAAATTTCAATACCACTATGGGGATAGGGCAACGAGCCAAGTGATATGATCCTTTTTTTGCATAATCCAATCACTGTCGATCCAATGACAAGTTATTTCCATCATTGGAATATTGTTGCAATCCATCCAACAATCAGAAGTTAAAGAAACTGTACAAGTTAAACTTCATAAAATGGCAATCAAAGCTTCTCTTATTTCATTGTACATTTTTAAACAATCAGATTTGCATGTATTCCTAGGGATTAAAATAGGGGTTTAATGCAGTTTGATTAAAAGTTGCTAAGTCCCTATTCTCGGAATAGGAAAATGGTAACTCTTCCTTGATTACTAGTCAGGCCATTTCCCGATGAACAAGTTCGGGATCATAAGAATGGCTATCAACTACACCGGTCTTAGGGTGAATTTTTTGTTGGCCGGGTAGGTCTACAAGAAGTTATTTGTGTACATTTTGGATGTGTCGTCTTATTGTACCCGTCCCCTCACCCCTCTTTAATTTGTATGGCTTCAAACATGTTTTACAAACTTTTATACCTACACCCGGATTTTCTTCGTCCGGAATTTAATCATAAAATTTGTGCCAATCACTAGTTTCCCCTCTAGTTTTCCTACTACTACCCGGTTGTGTTGTTTCAGTTGCTTATGTGTGGTTCTTCTTCTATGTCAATGTCTCCTATAAACTCATCGTGTGTACCAATGTGTTGGGTCACAGGGTACTCTTCGGAGGGCTCATTTTGTGGGACAATTGGAGGTCTACGAGAAGTGCGGGTGGAATCTTGTCCGCTTTGGTTACGGCCGCTACCTCGTGATCTTGACATGTTAATAAAGTAGTGTATGTGAAAAAAATGAAAACAATCTAGGCGAGATAAGTTTTAAAAAAAAATCTAGAATACAATAAGAGGGTTGTGAGAGAGAAGATAAAAAAAATCAACAAACAATATGATAAAAAAAAATTATAACTACAAAAAAAAATCAAGACAATAAGTGGTTTGTAAAATTTTGATACAGTACTTCGCGGATACTCGTATATAAAATGAGAGTGAAATTAAAAGTAGAAGTAGAAGAAGTCCGGACTCGCATATAGATAGAAAGAGAACTTCTTTGTTGGAACCTTGGAGGAGTTGAAGACTTGAAGACGTAGTTGAATGTTGAATTCGATATGAACGGAATTTGTCGTTTGATCGTTTCTATGTTTCTAGCTTCTTTGTTCACAAAATTTGGAATGAATTGAGATTGAATTGACTAGTAGTAGTAGAGAGAGTAATAGAGTAAGGTGTGAAATTTTAAGATTGGGTTTAAGGGGTATTTATAAGGAAAAAATCAAAAAAAAATCAAAAAAAAATAAAACCAAAATAACGGCTATAACAGCAGTTGGGCTAAGTTCTGCCGTTGGACACGCGGGTCGAAAGGCCGACCCGTACGGGTCTAACTGTTCAAAACCCGCGGGTCGACCAGCGGGTTGGCGAGCGGGTTTCGCACTTTTCACCGGGTCCACGGACCGGGTTTGACGGGTTGAAATCCGTTTTTTGACAACCCGGGTCGACCCGCTTAGGCTCGCGGGTTCGACCCGGACCCGAACCATCTTTTAACGAGCCAGGTTTGACAAGCAGGTCGCGGGCCAGCCCGGCCCAGTTGCCATCCTTAGTTAGAGCTCACTGCCTAACTCATGTTCGGTTTGGTTGACTCAACATATATTCAAGTGTACAATGAAACAAATTGCTCCAACAAATTGTAGCACTCACAAAAATTAATTTTAAAACTAAATTTTATTAACACAAACAATTATACTCATATATATAATACTATCATATATATGACTACTAATTATTTATACTTTCTATCTCAACTATATTTGAGACAAACACACATTTTTATTGAGAAAATATCCCAACTCCGGTTCTACAATTGCACCTTTGTTGAGTTCAAAACATATCGAATAATTCTATGTTTCAATACTTACTCAATTAAAATTGAGAAAAAATCATTAATACGTGCAACTATCAATTGTCCATGGATTAAAAATACAAAATAGATATATACTATTTTATGGGGTCTTACAGCGTAATCACGCGTGAGTCGCACCCCAGGATATTGGACCTTACCGGCCTACCCTTAGCCCACATATAGTGGATTTACCGAGCGTACCCTCTGCACGAACACTAGCAAGCCGATCTCCCGTAATTACGGACCTTACCGGCATAACCCTAGCCCATATACATGGATTTACCGGCCGTATCCTCAATCCCGACCATTCATAGGAACCGTAAACTCATTACCGGCCTTTACGTAGATAGAAAGACATACCCCTAGCCTACATATTGTCGATTTACCGGGCGTATTCCTCGATCACGAACCCCTAGGAGTTGCAAATTCTTTACAGGACATGTTCGTCATTGTTTCTATCATATATTCTTCTAGCGTCTATCCTTAAAAATAAATAATGCCACCTAGAGCTAGCTCACCCTCCTACCAGACTTAAGACAACATACCGAGAATGTTAGCCCATACCAGCTACTTATCAAATTTTATTTATCATAACTTACCGGTCTCCATGGGTCTCGCTCAGCCTCTAGATTCCAATATTCAAACCGAGATCATATACGGTATCTTAACCTCAATTACACAATTTCTCATTATAAAATTGTTGATTCTTTCATCACAAAAATGTTATCGAAGGCTCCCTTCTTAAAGTAGATAATGTATATTATAATTTTTCATCCAAATAAATTTCCCCAAATTTCTATTAGATTATTTCGATCATTATAAAGTTAGTTCATTAACATAAACAAACACCTTCGAATTTAGACTAGAAAGTAAATTCATCTTGTACATTGTCTAAAGTAACTTTTAATCTCCAAAAGTACCTCTTAAAATAGTGTATTTCCAAATGTTCTAATAATATTCTAAAATATTTCTACGATTTTTCCTTATTTTTAGAACTTGAAAAACCATTAAAATAAAAATAAAGATAAAAATGTGCACGCCCGGTTTCGAACCCAAGCCACATAGCGAGCCAAACCACAACCCACAACCAGTGAGCCAACTCACTGTTCTGAAGAAAACCCCCATTCAATTGCTTATATACCTCGGCTATTGTTAATATAACAAAAGTCAAAATTTCAAAACACACCCGCAAACCAGGCTCTTAAGCCCCTCTTTCTGATTAGTCCTACTATCCTAACTCTTTTAATGCCCTCTCTGTTTCATGATTTCAATAAAAATTTCGATGTCAAATTTTTACGCTTTAACTTTTACAATTCCAGAAAATAATTTTCCCTTTAAATTGAATATATTAGCCTGAAATAAATCCTATAACAATCTACTCCCTCAGTAAAGCAAATTATTGCCCAATTTGTATGAATGGTTCATAATTCTACAATTTTGAACTATATAAATTATTGTATCCTCTACAACTATATTTTTGGGTATTTTTACATCATTGTATATAGAGAAATTTAATTTCGTGGATTTATTTTTTTATAAATTCTCTACTAGAAAGACATGCTATAAAACTCTTATTATTTCAATTTTCTGCTACATGATTGTAATTTAGCATGTACTAATAAATTTTCTAGAGATGTTACTCTATGCACAAAAGTCAATTTCAACATCCATCTACATGTTTCTAACATGCACAATAACTTGTATTTAGAAGATAATGAAAACCCCACACATTCACATACTTACTATGACTAAGAGTGGACAATTAAAACTATAGAAAGGTTCTACACTTATACACCCTAATTAAATTAACATCTACACATGTCATGGAGAATCAAACATAATCTACAAAATTTTAGAAGACAATGAGAATACACACCTCAAAAAGCTCCTAGTAGTTGAATCATTAGCAAAAAGCCTCAAAGAGCTCCACAAGTACAAAAATTCCAATCCCTTCCTAGCAAAAATCCCGAAAGCAATCTTTCTCTCTTTCTCTCCTTTTTTTTTAATTTTATTTGTGTTCATTTGGGGTTAGAATATGGGTGTATTTATAGTGTGAAATAGTGAGTAATTATAATAACTCCCCACCTCCTAAAAGAGCTCACCACTCACACACTCACTCACCCACTCTACCACTCTCCTACTCTCTTACATGGCCAGCCAACAAGGAAGGAAAAAGCACATGCACGTGCACCCCATGTGTGCACACTTCTACATACAAATTTTCTATTAGTTTTTCAATTAAATTATGTGTGTGTGTGTCACACATTGTAATGAGTACTAGCCTATCTAATTTTAAATGGGAGTTCATGCACGTTAAGTGCACACCTAAAAATTAGGGGCTTTAATTTATAATAGTTTTAATGTGTTACAAAATATATATTTGAGCCTAGTTGATTTTTATTAAAATTAACCATACACTAGTGACTTGTAAAATGAGAGAAAAATTTTTATGACTCAAGAGAATTTCATTAATCGACACATGCAGAAAATAATGTGCAAAGTACGTGCAAAAGAAAATATTAAAAATTAGTATTTTCGAGGATGTTACAGTACTCCCTCCTTAGAATAGTTCTGTCCTCAAAACTATGTTTGAAGAGTATAGGGTAAAAGAGAAGAAAAACATACATGGTTCTTAAGCAAAAAGTTCGGGATATTCACTCACCATCTGCTCTTCTGATTCCCAAGTTGCCTCCTCAACTAGCTGATTCCTCCACATTACTTTATACATGGGTATAGGTTTTTTCCTCAAAACTTTTTTCCGTCTATCAACGATCTCCACTGGACGCTCCTTGTAGCTCAAGTTTATCTGTAGACCTTCTTGTATTTTTGGTAAGTGATGACTTGCATCTGGAATGTAACCTCGCAACATGGACACATGGAAGACATTGTGTACTTGGGCTAGCTCTCACAGTAATTCCAACCGATAAGCTGTCTTCCCAATCTTCTTCAGTATCTTACACAGTCCTATATATCTTGGAACTAACTTTCCCCCTTTCCCAAATCGGATCACTCCCTTCGTCGGAGATAACTTCAAGAAGACAAAGGCACCCTCTTCAAATTCCAAATCCTTTCTTTGATTATTTGCATAACTCTTTTGTCTGCTTTGTGCTTCAACCAGTCTCTCCCGGATCAATTCTATTTCTTCGAGGTTTGTTGTACTATCTCCGGCCTGTACATTTGCCTTTCCCCCACTTCATACCAACACATCGATGTTCTACACTTTCTCCCAAACAAAGCTTCATATGGTGCCATGCCAATGTTAGTCTGAAAACTGTTATTAGAGGAGAACTCTACCAGAGCTAAGTGCCTCTCTCAGCTTCAGCCAAAATCCATCACGCAGCATTTCAGCATGTTCTCCAACACCCGATTGACCCTCTCAGTCTGCCCATCTGTCTGAGGATGGAAAGCAGTACTGAAGTCAGTACTGGTTCCCAAAGTTGTCTGAAGGCTCCTCCAAAAGTGTGACGTGAACTGCGCATCTCGATCTGAAACAATTGACACCGGAATTCCATGCAGTCTCATGATCTCCCCGATGTACAATTCTGCCAACTTCGCCATTGACCAGGTGATTTTCATCTCCAAGAAATGAGCAAACTTGGTTTGTCAATCCACTATTACCCAAATTGCATCATTTCCATTGGGACTTCTAGGTAACCCTGTGATGAAATCCATACTGATTTTCTCCCACTTCCATTCCGGAATGGGTAATGGCTGTAGTAAACCTCCCAGCTTTTGACTCTCTGCCTTTACCTGTTGACAAGTCATACATTTTGCTACGAAGTCTGCTACATCTTTTTTCAATCCCGACCACCAGAAATGCTGCTTAATATCTATATACATCTTGGAACTCCCGGGATGTACTGACAATAAAGTAGTGTGTGCCTCCGGTAGAATGCTCTCCTTCAATTCTGACTGATCAGGTAAGCACAATGTTTCTCCGAACCACAACACTTTGTCCCTTATATCAAATTCTGACAACTTGCCCGTTCTAACTTCGTCTTCTGAATTTTTAGGGTCAGATTTGTGACTATCGATAATCCGCTCCTTCAGCATGGGCTGAAATCTCAACTGTGCCAATGAAGCCCCAAGTCCTTGGAATACTACTTCGATTCCAGCCTGATTGAATTCTTCTGCAAGTTTTGTCTGAGTTGTAATCACACAAGATAAACTGCTTTCCCGAATGAGCACATCGGCCACCACATTTTCTTTCCCCGGATGAAACTTTATCTTTGGATGAATATCTTCTAGCACTTCCAACCACCTTCTCTACCTCAAATTTAGGTCTTTCTGCTGATAGATGTACTTCAGACTCATCTGATCTGTGTACATATTGACTTTCTCCCCATATACATAATGCCTCCATTGCTTTAAGATGAATATGATTGCTGCCAACTCCACATCGTGGGTTAGGTAATTTTTCTCATGCGGTCTCAATTGTCTAGACCCATAATCTATTACCTTTTCCTCTTGCATTAGTACATAGTCCAGTCCTCGATGTGAAGCATCATTGTAAACATCATAGTCAATTCCTGCTCGTGGCAAAGCCAGAATTGGAGCGGAAGTCAACCGCTCTTTCAATTCTTGGAAGCTTGCTTCACATAGCTCTGTTCACTTGAAACTTACAGTCTTCCTCGTAAGTCATGTGAGTGGCATCATAATCTGAGTATAACCCTGAATGAAATGCCGATATTAATCAGTCAAACCCAAGAAACTCCTGATCTCCATCACTGATGCGGGTCTGGGCCAGTCTTTCACTGCTTCTACCTTCTGCGGACCAGTGACCACTCCTTCCATATGAAGGATATGACCCAAGAACGCGACTTCGGACTTCCAGAAGTTAAACTTGGATAGCTTGGCATATTTTTCGTCACTATAAGGACTTATTGACCAAAACATTGTGTTAACAATAAAATAAAGACTTGATATTTTATCAAGTTGTTACTAGACATGATCATAAGTCTGTTTAAATTTTTTATAATATTTTTAAATGATTTACAGTCAATTTACATATATAAGAATTTGACCTTGGTCTGCTGCATGAACAGTAGATCAGTAAAGAACTGTCTGGTTGACATAGTTTCTGTTATTATAATGTATCGTGTGAATATGCGTTGAAACCGGCATGAAGTCTATTTTCTGGAACCTCTGACGGTACCTAATATGCTTTTCTGTAGCAATGGGAAAGTGGATTTTTGTACATCGATATATTGCTGTCCAGAATTATAACTTCATGTCCTTGATTATAAATATATTTATTTCTTGCATTTAAATAATTGAACTTGCATATCGTGCATTGCATAGCCCTTGGAACTCCTTGATCCTATCCTGATACCTGTTCTCTTTGTGCCTGTTCATGTTGATTATTGTAAAAGTATAACAAGTCAGGATAATAAGGATCGACTTAGTAGTGGACAATATAGGAGAGTGTACTCGGAAGGGGATATTGGTCATAGCCCATATTGGTCATTATTATCGATCATATGGGTCATCGATTGTGTATCTCGATTTATAATGTATTAGTCATCGATCATCAGTCATCGGTCATTGGTCATGAATATTGCAAGACCAATGTACATGAACCTGTCAAATTCACCACTATAATCTAAATGTCAACTTGATTATATACACCCGAACCTATGATATGGGACGCAGGATTGCGTGTATTAGATATATTTATAAAAGACTGATAGATATGAGATGAACACTAAATATTGACACCGATACTGGATAGTGGGTATTTTACATTGATTCCCGACATTTGACTTTGTTATTATTTATCATTTATTGACTCTGCTATCGCTCCAATTTATGGTTTTTGTTATATAGTCCTTTATTTTCTTTCACTGCTTGCTATTACTTGTCGTCCGTAGCTTGCTCTAATGGGTACTCTCTCCATTTTTTTGAGTTATTGTTTACACAGGTACGGACGATGAGATACTGAAGAGTCTTGTCGAACTGTTTACCGCATTGTGTATTCTTAAACTTTTGTAAGTTCTTGTATCTCAGACATTGGTTATTACATTATATTGTTGTTCCTGTGATTATTATTGAAGTGTTGAGCTTACTGCTATTGTACAGCTTATATATAATATGAGTTGGCATACTTGTATCATTCGATAGGCCTCGGTTGCGTGCCCGTATTTCTGTATAATGGGAAGCGGGACGAGACAGGATTTTTAGTGGTGTGCAAAACGTATTAGTGGGGTATCATGCATTAGTGTTCACACCAAAAGGGGCAGAATGTTGACCCTAAGTTTGATGTGCACAAAACGTATCATTTACAAGTCATATTTTCAGTTGAGATTTACATTATTTACAGGAAAAAGTAAATCAAAATAAAAGGTTAAAAATATTGGCAATCAAGCAAAAAAGGAATGCATCAAAGAAAATTGTGATTCTCAATGAAAAGAGCATGTGTCTTAATCCTCAAGAAAGCCAGCAAAAGTAAATTATTTATTTCTGTTATGTATGATATATTATGTAAAGTATTGTTGATTCAAGAATTAGTTTTGGAAAGAATATAGAGTGGATTCGCTAAATAAAAGTTGAATCTGCATGATAGCGGTAGACCGTACGATATGTCAGTCGATCGCCACAACAGTCGACCGTCCATCTAGTTCAAAAAGTGAGTCAGTCGATTGGTCACCCTTCGACTTTTAATTCAAAAAGTGAGGCACTCGTACGGTTTTGACTATTTCGAGAATATCTTTTTATTTTTGGTAAGATACATTTTCTCGCTCTATAAATAGAGGCAAATTCACTGAGTATTCTTTATCCCTTGCAATTATAATTATTCTGAACTAATCATTCAATCAATGATCCGAGTGTGAGAGTCTTTATTGTTTTCTTCAATCGAGATCGTTATATTGAGAGTTTTTCTTTTCTTCCACTTCAGTGAGTTTCGTGAGACTTGATTGTAGAAGCCCTGCAAGTGTAATAGGTCTCTCAGCCTGAATTTCGAGAATCACTGTACAAGGGTTTAAAGTATAGTGGAATGCTTGTGGCAAAGAATTGTTATAAGTAGGTGGATTGGACGTAGACCTGGGGGTCGAACTACATTATATCGTTGTGTCTTGGGTGCTTGCTCTGTTTGCTTTCTCTAACTCTATCTCTTTACTTTATGCATTTTATTTGAGTTTTTAATTTCCGCACAATCACCCTATTCACCTCCTAGAGTGATTTACAGATTATTGGATAAGTCAATGAAAAAGAAGGATTTAAGAGAGAGAATGATAGTAATAATGAGAGAATAAGGAACCTAGAGTGACACTAAAACACTTTCTTAGAGAGTTTCACCCATTTAACAAGCTTTTCTCCACCGAACGAATGATCCACTCCATTCAATATGATCTATAAGTCATAAAATTTGTGCATATGCGAAATCACAAGGTTTGGACATGTTTTGCACATTCATCATTTACTTACAAAATGAACGATTTCTCAATATAGAAACAATGAGACGTCTTGATACATGAGTAAAAAATGTTCAACATCGTGAATTTACATATGCATAATTTTTATGACATATAGATCACACTGAACAGTGTGGATCACATATTCGGAGTAGAGATGTGTGCCGAATGGGTGACACTCTAGGAAAATTTCGTAAAGTGTCACTCTAAGTTCCATATTCTCTAATAATAATACAAATGGTATTGAATGAGTTTTCTACATTATTCCTCACTTTTTTAGGATGAAAAGCAATTGGGGAAAAGAAATGCATCAAACCATACAGCTGAAAATTGGCTTGAAAACTTATTGCCTCTATTTTTCCAATATATTTCATCAATCTAAACACCCATGTTCTGGGATAACCTAGTCTATGCTAAATATTAAGTAAATAAGAGTATTGTAGTGAACTGACCTATTACATATGAAAGAACAAAAATTATGTCGGTGGGGGCTTTGAAAAAGGAAAGGAAAGTCGAGAACATATACATAGCTAGGGGTTCATCATATGTGCAACTACTGGACTGCCAACAGGTTTGGAAACTCAAAAGAATTTGGCAACTTGAGTTACAACTATGTAAATTTTAGTTGCAACTATTTGATTTGATGTCTTGCATACTTAGGTTAAGAATCGAGTAAATGAAAAGATGTGAGGTGAGTCGAATAAACGAAGCTATGAGGGAGAGGGACCAGTAGACCGACATGCAGACTGTGCGGGTCCGGCTGGCTATTTCTTCTACAAATCGACTAATCAAAATTGATTTCTCTCGCAGAGGCTTTCTAAATGAAGTGCTAATCGACTGGCCTAGAGATTAGTCGATTGATCGACGTCTGAGGCAATCTGAAAACTATTTGGTTAGGGATTTCTGTCGATCAGATTCAGATTAGGGTTTTTATCTGTAGGCCGACTTTCTACAACATTCAACATATGATTCTATGGCGTGCCTTTGAATTTGGACTAATGAGACGGTGAGAGAATCAAGGTATCAACGAGGGTATCTAAGTCTATATATAAATAGTTTTTATACTCTCCACTAGGGTGTGCACATCTTATGGAAGTTTCATAATTTAAACAAAAAAATGTTTTTCTAGTTTTTGGTTGAGAGATAATTAGATTCTTGGTAAGTAACAGTTCTTGTTGTTGGATATATAGGGATATTCTTACTATATGAACAATATTATGTATAATATTGTTCTATGGGTAACACGTGTCTTACACGTACTAATTGTATGGATATCGGAATGCGGGTTGAGTGGGTTGAGAACCCAGTACCTAAACTAGTATTAATAGTATAAATACTAGCTTGTGATAGCAGTCTAGGTATTCCAATTTTGATACCTAGGGTGAATATCTCAAGCAACTTAGATCTAGATATTAACCATAATTCCCAATTGTTAATTTCTCTCAAAACCTAACAATCCTGAGATATTATTAATCAATTTGTGAGATTAATTACGAGAGAAGAGGACCCCTCTTTGGATCCCGTCAGAGCCATCATCACGGACGATCGCTAACACCGCCATCGTGGTCGGCGTCGTCTCTCCCACTGCCGTTCGCCGAGTCGTCGCCCTCCTTTGTGTGAGGCCATAAACGATCAGTCGAGGCAGTCGACTCGCCATTAGATCCGGCCATCGAAGAGCTTGCATGTGCCTCTCATTCATTGCCTCGTCGATCTGGGATTTGTGATCAGATCCCGACCTTGCTCCGACAAACTGCCACTGACCTCGTCGACGTCGCCGCTCGCATTCGGTCTCTCGTGGGCAGTCGACCCCCTTCTTCTCCGGCCACCTAGGGTTTTGTGTGTCAAACTCGGTTGCAGCAAACCCGACCAGCAAGCCCATCTTCCTCCTCTCTTCTCTCACATGCTGAGTAATCGGATCTGAACCCGATCCATTAAGAATAATGGTGAAAGAGATGGGAGAGGAGTACTCTAGTGTAGTCCCCAACTTCGAACTTCATCTATGGTTTGTTATGGAAAGGTCGCCGAATTGGTTGAATTTATTAATGGATTTGTTTGCGACTACGCCTTCTACTGCAATTGGAAGCCTCAGTTGCAGTTTAGGCGCACACAAGGTGTTCAATGCTGGGTCTCTTTGGCGCAGAATAGTTTGTTGTTTGGATTTGTTCCCAAACAGACATGAGTCTAATCAATTGAAGGGAAAGAGATGGTGAAAGATATTCTTTCCACGTATTAAATTTCTGTTAAATATTTATACTATAAATACTAGCTTGTGATAGCAGTCTAGGTATTCCAATTTTGATACCTAGGGTGAATATCTCAAGCAACTTTGATCTAAATATTAATCCTAATTCCCAATTGTTAATTTCTCACAAAACCTAACACTTGTAACTTGTACACATCACAAATATGTGTTCCTTGGATTAAGTTCGCCGAGCTGGGAAAAGTCTCTATGCTTGATGTGATTAGTTATTTTCCCTTATTAGTAGTGATCATCTTTTTATTCCGATGCACCAAAATTTACCTAAGAATTAGTAGGAAAGCATCAACTTATGGCTTCCATTTAGAAGGTGACATATCATGTTTGTTGGGTATATGTTTTGCATACTTAGTCATAGAGTAGAAGAGGATGAAGCGAAGTGCAAAGAAAAATCAAAGCGAAGATGAGGTGACAAAAGGTTGTTGTCTAACTGCATGAAGGTTGGCAGTTGAGTTTCCTTTCGGATCAGTCGACTGCAAATCAGCAGGGTGCTCCCTGTTTAGTTTCTTTCCCATTGCAGGTGACCCGCAGCACCTGAAAGCTTTATTTTTGTGCTGAATCTTTTAGGGTTTTGTTATGTTGGAATACTCAGTATGGTTGAGTATTATTGGAAATTGTTACAGAAATTATTGATGTATTAGATGTAGCCTTGGGGAAAATGCATGGGAAAATATACAGAATCTTTAGGAGTACTTGATTGTTTTAATTATTTAGTTGGTTGTTGTATTCTAGAGGTCTCTACACCTCTATATATATTGTGAACCTCTCAAATGAGTTTCAATGAAGAAGAACACTAGAAAATCTCCATGTTCTCTTGTTTAATTATGCTTCTTTAAATTATTTATGGTATCAGAGAAGAAGTAGTGATCTAACTTCTAGGTACCTATGGGAAAACTTGTTTCACCCCAATATGTAGCGCCCCGAATTCCTACACAAGGAACTCGTGACACAATCCAGAATCTTACTTCAGATGAATCCAAACACAAAAAAATCACAGAAATTAAATTTTTTTATTACTTCAAATGTTATTACAATGTCCAAAAATTACAACAATTACAATGAAATATTATAACAAGAATTACAATTAAATTGGACAAAGAACTTCTACTTGGCTGCTTCCCACGGCTCGAGTCCCTTACTTCACGAATAACGATCCTGAACCTAACAAACTGTGGACACGGCAGTTGAAGGTAAATGACGCAATGCAAATAAAACAAGCGACTCCAAAACCTCAACAAACAAGATATTGATGCGAAGAAAAAAGTGATGTCAAGCTAAGTGTTGGTGTATGCCATGGCCTAAATCTAATGCACATGATGGTGTTATTCTAATGCACGCATGGTTGGAGATATATGCATTCTATACTACACATTCCCCAACTAACCGACGTTCTTCAGATGATAGGGTTTGATCCCATACCATGCATCATATTCTTGTGCTCTCTACTATTTCTGACATTCTAGTAATGAAGAGGTTGCAGTTGTACGGTTCACTCCTGTTGCAGCAGTCAATAGTGGTGTTTGTACCATGTTTGTTTTTCACTATGCCCAGTGTTACAGTCAGACGACATAAATCTGGCGCTGCAATCAAACAATGGTGTTGCAGTAATTTTGTCTTCCCGAACCTTAACAAAAGCTGCTATACGGACATAAAAGCCACTCCACGGTATCCCCGTTCATCGAAGACATTAGAGTTTTACTCATCGAGCCTTCTCTAAGTCCCTTGTAACACCTCGAATTCCAAATAAGATCGAATTCGAAGTTCTACAGGATCTGTGCATTTCTCTTCGTACAATTTTACAAGGAATTAAAACTTTTATTACATTAGAGTTACATTTAAACAACGGAAGCAAATTACAACAATTACATGAATAAAATAAATAACACTTGAATTATTCTTTAAGCATCAATTCCTTTTTAGTCTTTTTCATTCACTTTATCCTGCATAGAAAATGTGGGCACGTCAGTTCATTCAACTGACGCTAGGATATAATACATCAATTTCTCTTACTCAGAAAGCACACACTTGTCACAAAACAAACTAAGGAAGACTACCCTATTGATGTCGTGTGTGAATGTGCACTTAGTTCTTAATGCAGTTATTGATATTTACTTGATACTAATGTGCACTTGTTCGGATTCTATGCATCCCATACTACATAGGTCCGAGGGCAAGCCCTTAATCGTTCTTCATCTTGTAGGGTTCGATCCCTCGCTATGACTTAAACTACTACTGTAACTACGGTAAGTATGCAAGGTATTCTATGAGTTACGAGCCCACTTCCAGACATCCTGGAGAGAATCCCACGTACTAACACATGACTCGTCATGCAGGATCTTGTGGTCAATTCACCTCCGCCATGGACCATGGCACCACCCGTAGTCTCCAAATACTCTACAATCGTCGCCACCGGGATGGTACTCTGGAGTAGTATCCACGCCCTAATCATGATGCATCATGAGGACATCTTGTGAACACTCTCGCGTCCCTCATACTCATGTTTTTCTCTTACTTTCGTCATATCTCCACTATGTATCTAAATCCTTAGGTAATTGAATCATGAATAAAAGAATTTAACGTTACCCCTTCATCGGTCTTAAAATATCAATCATTATCCACGACCCAAACTTGGTCACAATTTATCACAATTCTCTTTTCAAAACTTTCATTCTTGTTGATGTGAGGACTTAGCTAAAATTCTAGTCTAAATTCTCTTTTCATTTTCATTATACTTGTTCACAAATTTCACAATTCATCATGTTTCTTTTCACTCAATTTTTCATGCACAACTTGCATATTCTTATAAAATTTCACATTAAATTCTACTCAATAATTTATAGGTCAAAATCTCATTTTGAGCTCTTCACAATTTTCTCTATGTTCAACAAATTATTTTTTTTTCATCTTGAATTACAAAAAATTCATATCCAAGGATTTTAATAATTCTTATTCTCAAATTTCACTTCTATTTCTCATTATAAAAGTCCAAATATTTAGAAAAATAATTTTGTGAAGTCTATGTAATTTCAGAGAATTTTCCAGTATTTTCCTCAATTTTTAAAACATTTAAAAACCTTTAAAAAATCAAAATATAATAAAAAATTAAATTCCCAAAATTTTTGGCGAAGGCCTGTTTCGAACCAGGCACAATAGGCACCCACGTGAACAGTAAAGCCACTAACTGGCACCCACTAACCAGAATGACCAAAGTGTCTAACTGTTTGAAGGAGGGGTTACAGTTTAATTGAATTTGGGCTCTCGGGTTTGGTGAAAAATCAAGTTTAAAAAAAAAGTCTTTGCCGAGACTCAAACCCAAGCACAACAGGCCGCCGATCTACAATAATGCTCTAAGGGCGCACCCGAAGACCAGTATGACCATGGTGGTTAACTGATATGAGATAGGTGGAGTTATTTTTAATTCGACTCTCTGTTTATAAATAATCGTTTGTATTTCAAAACTCTTTAAACACTTTTCTCTTCTAAATTATTTCGTGAAATTTTCTAGATTACTGATTTTATATATTTGTAACAAAATAGTATTCAAAAAATATTATTTTGGCATTAAAAACATGAATTCTCCTTCTAAATTGTGTTCTAGGTCTATAATTTCAATATTGCAATTTATCATGCTCCCTACCAATTTTTGTATTACAAATATCAGGAAATTAGTCTCTTGTTATTTCCTCTTTTATTCCCCCAATACTCTATAACATGGTCTCATTCATCATACTAGTATCACAATGAATTTAATAAGCACAATTTCAATTATTTCGATTACTAGTCATTCACAAGTATATTCTACATCTAGCATGGTTCCAAATTTACAATTCCATAGCAACATGATATTTCTACTACAATAACCATAATTTATAGCAATTACCATACAACTCATCAAGCATTCATTTTATTATCTAACTAATTCCTTTTTAGAGCCAACACATGGTTAATTTACTAGTTTCTTTAGCAATTTCGTCAATCAAACCCCTAGCATGATGTCTAAGTTAGAAGTAGAGAAACCACCCACCTATTTGAAGAAACAAATGAAAAGAACTCTTAGAAATCTCCTTGAACACACGAGCGGTCATTCTCCTCCTAGATTGTGCCACCACAAGAGCTTTCTCCTCCTTGTACAAATGAAACCCGAGGTCTCCTCTCCTCCTTTATGAATGGTCGGCCTCCAAGAAAGCAAGAACACACAACTAGAACTCCTCTCAATTTTTTTTATCTCACTCTTGTTTCTTTTTCTCACAACTAGAGTTTCTTTCTCTTTCTTTTTCTTTCACAAGTTTTCTAATGTGCTTTTTGAATAGAATGGGGGGGGGGGGGGGGGGGGGGTATTTATACATTTTTCGAGGTGGGATGGAAGAGCAAGATTGAATTAGATAGTTGTAGAATAGGGACTAGGATGAGTTAGGGAGTTAGAGTAACCCCCCATGAACACAATCCACTTCTCCACTAAGCCACTCTCCCACTCTCTCTTTGACTCCATCCGGCCTACCCTAGAGCACACCCAAGACACGTGTTAGTGCAATGCACGTGTCACCCCAAGCACCCCTAGTTACTAGTTGTACATATATTTGTTAGTTGATTTGTTACAAAAATGAGTCTACCCTACAAGTGGTCTCATTTAAATGAGAATAAACTAGTGGGCTCAATTAGTGGGCTTAAGAACCCAAAGGCTTAATAATTAAAAATAATCAATTTAAATAGGGTGAGCTAAATTCAAACAATTAGGCCTAGGATTTTTAAATAGGCTTTTGAATAAAAAAGATAAAATAAGAATACTTGTTCATGTTTATAAAAATAAATAATTTACTTAGTGAAAAATGCACATGAATTTGTACGTACAAAATACGTAAAAATCAACAAACTTATATTTAATACAAATTAAAAAATTTCAGGATGTAACAACCGCTGCCCACATTAAGCAACATAGAACTTGGCAGATTCTTAGGGTTTCCCCTAATCTCCATTTTACTCGTCCTTACACAAGACCAGAACTTGCAGTCGAGACGACGACACCACTCCAGGCCTTATCAAAAGTTTTTACGGATATAAAGGCGCACCATGGTACCCCCATTCACCGAAGATATTAGAGTTTTACTCATTGAGTATTCTCTGAGTCTCCTGCCCGCATTAAACAAACATAGGACTTGGGTCGACGTGATGATCCCTTGTGTCCCCCTGAAAGGTGAGCACACACCCACTAATTCCTATCCTTAGCACACAAACAATGACTCAATCTAATCCTAAAGTACTACCATGCACAGAACACTAGTAAAATTAAAACTAGGGCAATAGCTAACGACTACGGATAGATTATGCATGTACTAGATCAATGTTATTATCTGGTTTACCCGATTCTAATGGCTTTAGTTAAGCTCCATAATTCTTACATTAATTTAGCAATGAATTTCTAATACATCATTAGGCGATCGAGGTCTACTTGATTAATCGACTATTTAGGCATTCTATCTATTAGTTTCACAACCTAACTTACTAGACATAAAATTAATTTATTATGAATAACTAGTTAAGTTCTACATGTAGGTTCATTTTTTATTTGACCTAACTTATCATTTTAGAACTTAACCCAAACCCACAATAAGGCTCAACTTGGCCCTCAATCTGGCCCAAGGGTTGGCCCGCCTCGGCCTACACTTGGCCCAACTACACGATGAACCGACTCCGTCGATCGCAGCCGCCGCCATCTACGCTTGGAGTTCGATCGCAACCTTGGCCCAACCCAAACACACTCCCGCTAACCTCCACACTCCACTGTCATCGACAAGTGGTAGCACCAAACAAAACTATGGAATCCTTCCATGGACGGCAAGCACGTCGGCGCACGAGTCGTCTCCTTCAACGTGTTCGATGCGACATGGGTTCTTATTCTACCCGTCTACCTATACCATCAAACTTAATCCTAGAGTCTCAAAATTCAACCATAGTTTTCCAATAAGAGTACACTACTCTAGGAATAAACTCTATACCATGGTCATGCAAAAACAAGTGTTTAGAAGCCACAAAAGATTAAATAGAAATTCCAAACAGTAAGCACACAATTGGCCATTACGCCGAAATAGGGTCTTTACCGGTCCCGTTTCATTGAAGAAACATTATCGGGCGAACCCCATGTTTCTACTCAATGTGGACGGCAAGTACAAGCACAATTTGGGCAAGATTCTCATTCCAAAAAGCTAACTACAACACATAGTCACTCATCACAATATTATATTTCAAACAGTGGACAACTTAATCTATTGCTCTCACGATGCATACATAAAGCTACACCACAACATGAAACTTTCATAATTGGAATCATACTTCATCCACACTTCCATACATGATTATACGCCATAAAAACATAACCTATAGACTCAAAGCTACAAGTTCTAACTCAAATTTATAGGCATAATGTCAAAAGGTAAGCTTTAAGAATCTGTATGCATCTACTGTCACATGTAAAAATCATTATAATTCGTGTATACTCAGAATCTTGAGTTCTTGGACATTACAAAGAGGTCTATGTATGTAATACAACTTCCTAGTTTCAAGTCTCTTCAGATTATGTGGTTTAAGTGCACTTATTGTTCTAAGTTTAACTTACATGCACATTTCCAGAACATAACGATACTTTAACACTGTTTTGAGATAAAATATATTAAAATTTTCATATGGTATCAGAAACTCATGAAATTATCTCTAAACACATGAAATCAAAACATGTACAAATTTCAAGTAATTCTAACATGCACTTTTCAAGTTATGCCTTTTAGAAGTAGGCTCATGTTCAAGTCAGCAACTCAGTCATGATCTGTTTTACGATTCGATTAGTCAGTGTTCACGAATTTTATTCACCTAGCAAATATTATCCAAATTCAATAATATTTAACATACATGTTCTATCCAGGGACTAGTTGCACATAAAAAAGTTTCAAATGAAGATTTCAAGTGGTTTAGGAGTTATGAGTTCTATAAAGTCAAACAGTGACATGCTACTATTCTGTTTTTCACTCAACCTGTATGCAGAATCATATTTATTTAAAATATCAAATAAAATTAGAAAATTATGAAATTTGGAGTGATTGTGTATAACATGCATAAGATGCCACATTAAAAATTTCAGATGGGGACTTGAACTATTTATTGAGTTATGGTTCACAGCTCTAGTCCAATTTTTCTTATTCAGGTTTTTACTGTGTTTGTTCAATCTTCTACTTAATAAACAAGTATGCAATGAATTTCTATCACTAAATCAAAACTTCATTCACCTACTCATACTGAAAAGATCACATTAAGATTTCACCACAAAATATAAACACACAAGGATTTTAGAGACACCCACCTTGTTAAATATTGAAATTTGCCTCTTAAATTCAAACTCCTAACTTTCTTGGCTCTTCTTGCTCAAGGCTCCAAGCTCTCCTCCTCCTTGGTCCTTCTTGATCCATCTTGCCTCCAATTTCAGTAGCTAAATGTCTTAGAAAGAGTATTAGAAATGTAGACGGAGTTTGTTTGAAGCTAGGGAGAAGGAAAAATGAGATGAAGTTGAAGTGAGGGGGACTAAATAGAGCAAGAGGGAGAGAGAGTGGGCTGGGATTCCCTAGTGCTAGATTAGGGAAGTGAGAGGTGGGGGTGGAGTGCAAGAGTAGGTAAGGGTGTTTGGGAACTCTCACACACTCAAGTGCTATCATACACTCCAAAAAACCCCAGATTCCAACTCAAAAACTTTTCCTCTTCCCTCCAATACTTGGCCGGCCAACAAGCATGCATATTCAACTTTTTTTATTTTGTTCGTGTGTCATGATGCACACAAGTGTTTACATGACACACTAGGTTCAAGTTATGGTCTAGGTCCTTAGTGAGTTCACTTGTGGACTGAACCAACAATCGAATTAGTCTTAAATTTTTTAATTGAGCACACCATAGCGTAGAAGAATTTTATTTATAACATTTTAACGTTTTACAAAAAAAAATTATTGCTAGTAGATTTTAGGGTTGTTACATCACTCTCTTCTTAGAATAGTTTTTTCCTCAGAACTACACTTAGTGGGGAGTTAACAAAAGTTACACTAACAACTCCGAAAATGCTTCCTGCATCCGGCTCTCCGGCTCCCACGTCGCTTCCTCGACGAACTGATTTCTCCAAAACAACCTTGACCATCGGAATGATTTTGCTTCTCAATACTTTCTCTTGACGATCTAGTATCTTCACCGGTCGTTCCTCATAGGAGAGATCCACCTGCAAGTCTGGAATCTAGGGCAGTTGATGACTCGGGTCTAGCACGTATTTCCTTAGCATGGAGACGTGGAAAACATCATGTACTTGTGCTAACTCAATGAGTAGGTCCATCATATATGTTGTCATACCGATCCTTCTCAAAATTCTGTAAGGTCCAATGTATCTCGGGTCCAACTTGCCACCCCCTCCCCCCCTTGAAAATCTGACTACGCCTTTGGTCAGCGAAACTTTCAAGAATACTGAGTCTCCTTCCTCGAATTCTAGCTCGCTTCAGCAGTTGTTGGCATAGATCTTTTGTCGGCTCTGCGCGATCTGTAGCCTCTTTCTGATCAATTCTATCTTCTCTAAGGTCTACTGTACAATCTATGGTCCGAATATTTGCCTTTTGTCCACTTCATACCAGTATGGGTGTCCTACACTTCCTCCTGTACAGTGCTTCGAATGGAGCCATCCCGATACTAGCATGGTAGCTATTGTTGTAGGCGAACTCAACTAGCACTAGATACTTCTCCCAGCTCCCTCCGAAGTCCAAGATGCATTCTCACAACATATCCTCCAAAATTATGTTCACTCTTTCGGTTTGTCCGTCAGTCTGAGGGTGAAATGTAGTACTAAAATCTGTTCTAGTCCCCAGTGTTGTCGGTAGACTCTTCCAGAACTGTGAGGTGAATCTTGCGACTTTGTCGGAAACTATAGATACTGGTAAACCATGTAGCTTCACAATCTCACGGATGTAGAATTTTGCCAACTTCTCTAAAGACTAGGTTGTTCTTTCTGGTAGAAAATGTGTTGATTTTGTCAGTCTATCCATAACGACCCAAACCGAATCATTCCCTTTGGGACTCTTTGGTATTCCCGTGATAATATTCATACTGATGTTCTCGCACTTCCACTCTTGAATAGGTAATGGATGTAGCAATCCCCCAGGCTTCTGATTCTCTGCCTTTACATTCTAACAAGTGAGAGATCTGGCCACAAACTCTGCTATATCTTGCTTCATTCCAGGCCAACCAATAGAACTATCTAATATCTCTATACATCTTCATGCTTCCTAGGTGAACTGTGAGTAAGGTGGTGTTTGCTTCCTTCATGATTTCCCCTTATGGATCATCCACCTTTGGCACACACAACCGATCTCCAAACCACTACACTCCCTCTTTAACATTGAACTGAGGAAGTTTTCCTTCGTTCACTTTCATTTTGAGTGCTTGGATCTCTGCACCACCTTCCTGGCTTTTCTTCACTCGGTCCTTCAGACTTGGTTGAAGTTCTAATCGGGCTAACATACCACCCAATCCTTGTGAAATTACTTCCATACTAGCTCTCTTTATTTCTTCATCTAGCTTCTTCCTGGTTGCAATCAGCGTAGCAATGCTCCTCTTGCTGAGAGCATCTGTCACCACGTTGGCCTTTCCTTGATGGTACAAAATCTCCGGCCTGATATCTTCCAACACCTCCAACCATCGCCTCTGCGTAAAATTTAATTCCTTCTGCTAATATACATACTTTAAGATCTTATGGTCTGTGTACATCTCAACCTTTGCTCCGTAGATATAATTTTATCATATCTTTAAGGCAAAAATTATAGCAGCCAACTCCAAATCATGTGTGGGATAGTTCGTCTTATGTGGTCGGAGTTGTCGTGATCCGTTGGCAATAACTCTGTCTTCTTGCATCAACACGCACCCAAAACCCAAGTATGAAGCATCGTTGTAGATCTCGTGCCCTTTATCGGGTTGTGGTAAGACCAAAATTTGTGCTGATATCAATCGGTTCTTCAACTCTTGGAAGCTCCTTTCACACTTCTCAGTTCACTCGAAGTTATTGTTTTTTTTTGGTCAAAGCTGTAAGTGGCACTGCTATCTTAGCATAATCCTGAATGAACATCTTATAGTACTGAGTCAAGCCCAAAAAGCTCCTTAGTTCCATCACTGTCCTCGGTTGAGGCCAATTCTTCACCGCCTCAATATTTTGCGGGTCAGTGGCCACTCTCTCCTTAGAAAGGACATGGCCAAGGAATGGTACTTCAGTTTTCCATAATTCACACTTGGACAGTTTTGCGTACAACTTATGCTCCTGAAGCTTGCTCAGAACTGCAGTCAGATGCCCAGAATGATCCTTCTCTATCTTAGAGTACACCAGGATGTAGTCTATGAAGACCACCACAAATGAGTCGATGAATGGCCGTAGAACACGATTCATCAAATCCATGAAGATTGATGGAGCATTGATCACTCCAAAAAGCATCACCAAGAACTCATAGTGTCCATATCGAGTCCTGAAGGCTGTCTTCGGTACATCTTCCTCCCCAACACGGACCTGATGATAACCTGATCGTAGATCGATTTTTCCTTGTAGCTGATCGAACAAGTCATCAATCCTGGGAATTGGATACTTGTTTTGAACTATGACCATGTTCAACTCTCGATAATTGGTACACATCCTCGATGACCCGTCCTTCTTCTTGACCAGTACCACCGGCGTTTCCCATGGTGAGGCACTAGGCCTGATGAACCTTTTCTGCATTAACTACTCTATCTGCTTCTTGACTTCATTCTACTCTATCGGCGCCATGCGATATGGTGCTTTCGACACTGGGATGCTGCCTGGCTAGATCACAATGCTGAACTCCACATCTCTCGATGGGGGTAGTTCTAGAAACTCCTCCAAAAATGAGAGGAAAGTCTCGTACAATGGGTATTCCTTTAACCTCCTTCGCACCTTAATCTCGATTGTAGCCGCCAGAATCTTCCCATTCTTATTCTCCCTTTGAAACACAATCTCCGGTTCCTCTGGTATGGCTATGGTCACCTTCTTCCCCTTGAAGTCGATGTTTGCCTTGTGCATGAACATCCAATCCATTCCCATTATCACATCGGCTCCCACAAAACACAACTCTAACAAATCTACACTAAGAGTTTGACCACCAATCTGAAGTTTATAGCCTTTATAACACATATCTGCAGTGAGAGTCGCTCCTGATGGCATAGCCGCCATCACGGTTAAATCAGGAGTCGCTTCATGGGTGCATTTAAACTTTTTCCGAAAATGACTTTGACACAAAAGAATGAGAGGAACCACTACCAAACAAAACATCTGCCATAATTCCATTGATGTTCAACCATCCTGTTACAAAAACTACATTTTATCAACTTCTTCCTTCATAGTTCAAATACAGTACCAAAATAAATTACATTTCATTACTCATACCAGTAATCACTCTGTCATCTCCCTCAGCATCATCCTCTACTAGGGCAAAAACACGTCCATGGTGAAAAGGCTTCTTTTGCTTGCTATTTATCTTCTGGACTGGGCCACTGTTGTCCTTCTATAGTTGGGGGTAGTGTGGCCTGATGTGTTCGACCTTCCTGCAATTGTGGAAAATAATTGAAGTGACTTGTAACTTGTTCTTTGGGCAGTGATTCTTATAATGCCCAGATTCTCCATAATTAAAACACTTCACCATCTTGTTCGCCTCCATACTGACATCGGCCTTCTGAAACTTCTGATATGGCCCTTGCCTTCTGAAACCTATAGCTTGCACTGGCCGTTTACCCTTGTTCCAGTTTCCTTTCTTCCAATGTGGCGGCTGGCTCTGGATCACGTCTTGTTCAGTCACCGTTGCCCTCCAGTTTGTCGAACCTTCGAATACACGGCGGCACCATTCTTGACCTTAGTGCCAGCCTCAGCACTTGCTCAAACCTCTTTAACTTCTTAGTCTCATCTTGAACCATCTCAGGGGCATAACGAGATAGCTGAGTAAACTTGGTCTCGTAGTCTCTGGTAGTCATGTTTCCCTGATGCAGATTGATGAACTCCATTGCCTTCTCTTCCTGAATGTCCAAAGGGAAGTATTGTTGTCTGATTACCTCCAAGAAGTTCTCCTAAGTGATCGGTCCTTCACCCATCCACGTTTGACGGATTGCCACCAAACGCCAGCATCCTTTTCCAAAATAATGGTTGCCATTCCGACTTTTCTTCCTTCAGGGGTCTCAAGTACATCGAATATCGTTTCTACTTGATGGATCCAATTATCAGCGACCTAGGTATCTGCCTGTCCCTCGAAGACAGGTGGGTTCATCCTAATAAAGGACTCCACTAGCTTCAAAGTGTCGGGGATGACATTCCCCCCATTCCCTCAATGTGCTACGGGTTGCGATATGAAGTTCCGTTGCGCTTCCATGAATGTGGCCATCGTCTGGTACACACATGCAAATTCGGTCTCAATATTGAGGCCAACAATGTTGGCCCCTCCATTTCCACCTTCAGACCTTCCAGTCCTGCCACTTCGAGTGTTCCTTGACATCTGATTAATGAATTTATTACATGGTGTTTATGATATGATTCAATAGCATAATTAAAACAATATAAGCAATATCCAACCATAATCACACCAGAAATCAGACAAAACATCATACTAATTTTCATTCATTTCAGCATAATAGTGTTAAGCAGTTTTCAAAACATTACATCCAACCAAAACAATACTACCAAAATACAACAAGGACTCATCCCTAGTGAGTCCATAGTCCTCTAGCGTTGTCCCAGCTGCGTCCACAACTGGGCCACCTGGGCCCTCAGCAACTCCTGTCCCGCCTCAAGGTGCATGATCTTAGCCTGATACTTGGTCTTCATTCTCTTGACCCTCCGAGAGACCTTGGGCATGAACCATTCCAGCCTTTCTACCTCCTCAATGGTGGTGTGTTGCTGAATCCAGCAATTGTGGAGTCTCTCCTCCAGCTCACCATGGCTCCACTGGTAGATTGCAGCTCCTAGAGTACCGATTTGATAACACGCTGGACCGCAGTAGGCTGGGGAGGTGGTGGTGGTGGAGGCTGATTAGCCAAGGGACCATCTTCTGCATCGGATACCTCGTCTTCCACCCACTTACCCTGAACAAGCATGTTCCCATAAGCCATCCTGCGAGAGAAAAATACGGGAATTAGAACTGTTATAGAAAATCATAAAACATAAGTTGAAAAGTGCAACAATATGAATTACGATCATCCAATATCCGCACTAAAACCGACTACTAGGGCATCCAAGTCTAATTTTTTGTTGTGTTAGACTACAATTTGAAGTTGGATCTGATACCAACTCTGTTGCGCCCCAAATTCCAATACTGGGAACTCGTGGCACAATCTAGAATCTTACTTCAAATGTATCCAAACATAGAAAAATCACAGGAAATTAAAAACTTATTATTAAATCAAATGTTATTACAATGTCAAAAAATTAAAACAATTATAATGAAATATTACAACATGAATTACAAATAAATTGAACAAAGAACTTCCACTTGTTTGCTTCCCACGGCTCGAGTCCTTTGCTCCACGAATAGCGATCCTACACCTAACAAACTGTGGACATATCAGCTGAATGTAACTGACGCAATGCTGATAAAACCAACAACTCCAAAACCTCAACAACCAAGATATTGATGCGAAGAAAAATGTGATGTCAAGCCAGGTGTTGGTGTATGCCATGAACTAAATCTAATGCACACTCTAAATGCACACAATTATCTTATTCTAATGCATGCCTGTTTGGAGATATATGCATCCCATACTACACATTCCCCAACCAACCAACATTCTTCAGATGATAGGGTTCGATCCCTCGCCATTGATCCTACTCTTGTGCTCTCTCCTGTTTCTATCGTTCTAGTGATGAAGAGGTTGTAGTTGTACGGTTCACTCCCATTGCTGCAGTCAGTAGTGGTGTCTGTACCCCATTTATTTTTCACTATGCCCGATGTTGCAGTCGGACGGCATACTTCCACTGCTACAGTCAAACAATGGTGTTGCAGTAGTTTTGCCATCCCGGACCTCATCAAATGTTGTTGTACAGATATAAAAGGCACTCCACAGTACCCACGTTCACCAAAGACATTGGAGTTTTACTCATCGAGTCTTCTCTAAGTCCCCAGCCCGCATTGAGAAACATAGAACTTGGCGAATTCTTAGGGTTTCCCCTAATATCTACTTTACTCTTCCTTACACTAGACCAGAACTTGCAGTCGAGACGACGCCACCACTCCGGTCCTTATCAAAAGTTGTTATGAACATAAAGCCGCTCCATGGTACCCCTATTCATCAAAGATATTAAAGTTTTACTCATCGAGTCATCTCTAAGTCTCTCGCCCGCATTAAACAAACTTAGAACTTGGGTCGGCTTGATGATGCCTTGTGTCCCCCTGACAGGTGAGCACACACCCACTATTGTCTATCCATAACAGACAAACAATGACTCGATCTAATCCCAAAGTACTATCATGCATAAAACACTAGTCAAATTAAAACTAGGGCAATAGCTAACAACTACGGTTAGATTATGTACTCACTAGATCAATGTTATTATCTGGTTTACCCGATTTTAATGGCTCTAGTTAAGCTCCATAATTCTTACTTTAATTTATCAATGAATTACTAGTACATCATTAGGCAACCTAGGTTTACTTGATTAATTGACTAGTCAGGCGATCTATCTTCTGGTTTCACAACCTAACTTAGTAGACATAAAATAGATTTATTTGGAATAACTAGCTAAGTTGTACATGTAGGTTCCTTCTTTATTTGACCTAACTGATCATTTTAGAACTTAACTTAAACACACAATAGGGCTCAACTTGGCCTTTAATCCAGCCCAAGAGTTGGCCCACCTCGGCCCACACTTGGCCCAACCACACGACGAACCGACTCCGTTGATCACTGCCACCGCTGCAGCGCTCCGAATTTTCAATATAATATCTTAGAAATACGTGGCATAATTCTCAGCATCTACCTCAATGTAATTGTAAATATAGCCAAAACACAAATAATTTTGTTTCAACTGTTATTACCACATTTCTTTACAAAACACAGTGGAAAATTAAACGCCTTGAATTACAATTTCTTCATTTCACAACATATTCTTTTACAATTTACATAAGCCACATTATCATTCTACCACATGCATCCAAATCCCAAGCTAATGGTACCTACCTGTAAAACATGAGGCTAGAGATAACCCTAGCCCCCAAAACTATAGGGGTCAGCCATAACGGTGTGAGTGACATCAAAAGAAATACAACATGAATAAAAAGCATAGAGAATAAAGTCATAAACAACATATGTCAATAGTAGTAACAAATAGAATAAGGAATACTAATAAATAAAACCTGAAAACGTCAAGTGAAACTAGAATAAGTGTATAGTGTAGGAAAGCAGAAAATAAACATGCATAAAACCAAGTCAAGAAAACACAAATGCAATATGATGACTCTCGAATGCATACTTGTCGGATTCTATGCATTTCATACTACATAGGTCCGGTGCAAGCCCTTATCGTTCTCCACTTTATAGGGTTAGATCCCTCGTTATGCAATTATTCTACTACAATGACTACTACGAGATTTAGACATTCTGCAAGTATCGGTTCTCTCCCTTGGAATACTAGAGGCCAATCCCACTCACATGGATCATTCTATGGCCTATTTCATCCATTATTCCGGAATAGTGGGGATTGCCTCACTCCGCAGGTCATCCTGGAACCCTCATTCCACAAACATCCCATGAGCATAGCTCTCGTCCTTGGAATACTGGAGATCAAGCCCACTCACGTTGGATCATTATGTGGCCTATTTCAGCCATCATCCCGAAATAGTGGGGATTATCTCACTCCTCAGAGCATCCTGGTGTCTATAACTCACGTTTGCCCTCATTTCATCATATCACCATTCTAGTGCCTGCCCTTATATTTATTAAGTTAGCTAATTAATTACGAATCTCCTAGAGTTAGCGTACCCTACCGGACAAAACTCAACTGATCAACAACAAAGACATAACTAACCAAACCACAAAATCTCAACTGTTGGTATCTAGGGTCCCACACACCCTCTAGAGACTTACAATTCAACCAACAACACAAAAACTTTCACAAAAATTCTAAATTTCATTATCAATACTCTCACATTAAGAAAACTTCTTAAAAATCAACAAATCCAAATTCCTTTAATATACTCACAAATTTCAGAATTGAAATAAAGTATTAAATCTAATAAATATCTGAAAATCATATTTTGAAGTCGTAGAATATCACAAAACATCAACTCCTTCGAAATCCATATATCTTTCATTTACTAGAGTCATAGAACACAATCTAAATTCTATTATAATCAAAAATGTAATTCTATGTAAAATATTGTAATCTGTAGTAAAACCATCATCTAAAACAGTAGCTCCATAATCCATAATATTGAAGAAATAATCATTCAAGAAAACACGAAGAAAACTAAAAAAAACAATCAGCCAAGCACTAGCAGTTGACTGTCAAACCCAGTTCAAAACGCAACGGTCGACTATCAAGTGAAATTCCAAAAATTAGGACTTGACACTCGACCGTCATTTTTAGTTCAAAAACGAGGCAGTCGACTGTTATATTCGAAAATTGACAGCTTTGAAATTCGTGCACCTTTTTACTAATACTTCGTTAAATCTTTGTAAATCATAAATTTGCAAAACAAAATCCCTGAGATGATTAAATACAACTTGTATAACATACAGGAGTTTATAAAACAAATCAAAACCACATCAAGATCATCAAAGAGTATTTTTTCATAAAACCTCTTAAAAATAGTAAATGTAGATATATAAATTGTATAGGTGTGTTTAAGCATCGGTAAAACATCAAGATTCATCAAATAGGAGTAGTATAATGTTTCAAATCAATCCCAGTACTAAAACAATTCAATTCTCAATCGAAAAACTTCATAAAACCCAAAAATGCAACTTTCGGCCATACCCATCAGACCCGAAATAAAGAACAACACCCCCTTCAAAAATCGATCTCTTTTGATCCAAAACCCCTCTTGTAATTGATTAAACACACATATAGCCACTTACAATAGTTTTCCCATGAAAATAGGTGAATACAACATGTATTAATCAAGTTCTTTCCATCCAAACATCAAAATAGAGTGTATGTCTATATATACACATTAAAGATCAATTTTTGTTCACTTTTGCAATAACAACATACAAACCCAATATGTGTAATCAGATCAGCAATAATATGAAAGAAAGCAACCTACTCATGATTTCTATTAGGTTCTCAACAATCTCAAGTCATCTATTTAGGGTTTTTATCATCAATAGCATAGTTTTCATGAAAAAATTCATTTTTTATTCATACATCCATCAAAATTCATTATATCATCATACAGTCCCCTAACATGCTTTCTACACATACAACATGCTTAGAACAGTACGAAAACAAACATATGTCACTCACCTTATTGAAGAATCAACCGAAATAATAAAGAGAATAAGAAAAGTCCTTCCTTTTGCAAGAGAACCAAGATCCTCGCTTTGAAACTCTAAGAAATCAATAATAAACAAAATCCTTTGTGTAATGCAGCAAAAATACGGCTGCACCACTCCTTTAGTAGGCCGGCAATAGGGTATTAGGGTTTTGAATAGGTTTTGCAAGATATCCCCTTTGAATATATCTTTACATATATAAATCCTTATACTTAGAAATTATATTAACCAATTCAATTTAGATTTAAAAAGAAAATAACTGATCTATTCTTGGCCTTCACTGCTTGTAAACCTAGAAAAACAAAATTTGTAATTTTACCTCTAAGTGGCGATTATGCAAAAAGACTTTTCTTTAAGAAATTTGCGAAACAACCCAAATCTATTAAAACAAAAAGTAAACTTTTTACTGCTGCGTTGACTAGCAATCATGCTCAGCCCAAAAATCCAAAAATCTAGAGTTTTTACTCCAAGTGGTAATTTTGCACAAAAGCCCCTCTTTTGTAATATTTGCAAATAAGCCAAATAAAAATCAAAAAAATTCAGAAAATTCATAAATAATCCCTACTAATAAATAATAGGTTTATCCAAAATAATTTCTGATTTTGAACTTCCCAAAAAAATATTTGCACGTGTTTTGCACGTGTAAAAAAGGCTAAATTTCACAAAAAGTTTATTAAATCACCAAAAACCATTTTAATTCAATTATAAATCTAAAAAAAACTATTTAAAAATTTAGGATGTTACATCACTCCCTCCTTAGAATAGTTCTGTCCTCATAACTACTACTAATAGGGACCAACCTATATAAGCAAAAGAAAATGCAATCTCATCAATGAAAATATAGTTTCATAAATACAGTCATACAAGAGCAATACAATTCAATCAAACGAATACAATCATACAAAAAGCTCAGAAAAATACTTCTGTATGCGATCCTTCTGCTCCCAAGTAGCTTCCTTAAACTGCTGGTTCCTCTACAATACCTTGACCATAGGTATCACCTTATTCCTCAGCACCTTCTCCATACGATCAACATTCTCTACAGGCTGCTCCATATAACTCAAGTTCAACTGTAGACCTTCAAGCACTTACACCAACTGATGACTCTGATCCGGCACATACTTCCTCAACATCGACACATGGAACACATCATGCACATGTGCCAATTCCTCCGGTAGCTCCAACTTATATGCCTTTTACCAATCCGCCCTAAAATTCTGTATGGCCCAATGTACCTTGGCGCTAACTTGCCTCCATTTCCAAACTTGATCACTCCTTTAGTCGGAGACACCTTGTGAAAAACTGCATCCCCAACCTCAAACTCCAAGTCCCTTCGTCGAGTGTCTGCATAACTCTTCTGCCGACTCTTAGCCTCGACCAACCTCTTACGAATCAACACAATCTTCTCCGATGTCTGCTGCACAATATCAGGCCCAAACATCTGTCTCTCACCAAATTCATACCAACAAACAGGTGTCCTACACTTCCTCCCGTACAGAGCTTTATACGGAGCCATCCCGATACTCGCATTGTAACTGTTGTTATAAGCAAACTCAACCAATACCAAGTATCTCTCCCAATTGCCATCAAAATCCATAACACAAGCCCTCAGCATATCCTCCAATACCAGATTCACCCTTTCAGTCTGACCATCGGTCTGCGGATGGAAAGCAGTACTGAAATCAGTTCTGGTACCCAAAGCTTCTTGCAAACCCTTCCAAAACCTCGATCTGAACTTCGCATCCCTATTGGAAATAATCGACAGAGGAACCCCGTGAAGTCTGACAATCTCATCAATGTACAGCTCTGCCAATTTCTCCAACGAACAAGTAATCTTCATGGACAGAAATTGAGCTAACTTAGTCAAACGGTCCACAATAACCCAAATTGATTCATTGCCCTTCGGACTCCTCTGCAGCCCTATGATGAAATCCATGCTGATATTCTCCCATTTCCATTCGGGAGTGGGCAAATGCTGTAACAAACCTCCAGGCCTCTGATTCTCGGCAACAAGCATGCATATTCAAAAATAAAAAAATTGTTCATGTGTCATGACAAACACAAGTGTTCACATGACACACTAGGTTCAAGTAATGGTTTGGGTCCTTAGTGATTTCACTTCTAGACTCAACCAACAATTAAATTAGTCTTAATTTATTAATTGAGCACACCATAGCATACAAGAATTTTATTTATAACCTTAACATGGTATCAAAGCACTAACAATAAATTTCTATCTCCTTCACTAAGTCCTAACCCTAATTACACAAATTCCCTTCTTATCTTACAACATCAACTCCGGCGACAACCGACAACAACTGTAACCCCTATTCCCGCAAATACGTATTTTCATGAGTATTTTTCTGTATTTCGATATTTATAAATATGTTATTGTTAGATTCATTTTGAATTTCATGTTAAAGTACTCTTTCTAAACAATAGTTATAACTATTTCAAATAAACTTTGTTTAAGTTCCTACTTGATCAACTATTTGCATTTTGACCCTCCAAGTTATTGTTGCTATTTCGACTATTTCGACAAAATTCCTATTTTTACATATTGACAATATCCTGGGGATTTCTATTATTAATTTTAGCATTTTTATCGTCATTATTATTATTTCTATTCTTATTGTTACTATGGTTACCTGTTATTATTATTGATTATTAAAGCAAATCAATTCTTATTTGATAATTGTATTTTTAATTATTTCAAATAATTTATGTAATGAAAATTTTATTAGATATCTTATTCTTGGTGTTTGGATTTACATTGATCTATTGTATTATATACAATGTATTTTATTTTATTGGATCCATACCCATACCCAATAACCCAATATCCATCTTTCCCCCTATAAATACTCTAATCTTCTCATTAAAACCCTAATCCTATTCTTAATCCCCTAACCCTAGCCGCCTAACCTAATCCCCATTACTATTTTACCCCAAACCCCTACTCCTCCCTTCTCCCCTACCCCCGTCTCTCTCCCTGTTTCCACCCAAACCGAACCTCATCCATCATCGTCCTCATCTCGTCCCCCGTCACCACCATCATCGTCTTCACCATCTCCATCCTCGTCGCTCCTCGCTCTCCCCTTCATCATCCTCGCACCCATCTCCTCCCTCGTCATCTTCGTTCCCCATTGCCAAACCCAACATAACCCATTGCATTCGCCATTATCAGTTGTCGCCACTCGCCATTGCCAACACGAACCCTCACCGCAGATCCCCCTTCATCTTCCGAGGTTCCCCGTCGCAGTCATTGTCATCCAAGTCCCCGAGAACATTGGCATCATCTTCCTCTGTTTTGACCGAAAACAGAGCCGCTGTCTCGTCATCGCCCTCGCGCTGCGTTGCTTCCCGACCAGCTGCCAGCTGCCTCACCGTGGTCGCCGCTTCCGATTGCCGTGCCATCGCCGGAGTTCTCCCGCTCCCTCTCTTCCTCTCTGTCGAAGGCAGGAGAAGGAAACCCATTGGTCGGTTCGGTGTTCTATGTTTTGGACATATTGGATCTAGTTTGTGCTATCCCGTGTTCTATCCAAGATCCGGTGTAGGGATCTCACTTGGTTGCTGCTGTTGGATTTGTTTGCACGTATTTCACACGTGTTTTGAAAGTTTTCGCCCGTGATTCTAATCCCATTATTTATATTTTAATTATATCTGCAATAACAGGCAAGTCTCTTCTTGAACCTGTTTTATTGTTTGTGTTCAAGATTATTTGATCTCATGCAAGTAGATCCGTCCATTTTTTTATCAAAGCTGCTTTTGACAATTCCGTTAAGATTATCGAGGGTTTACACGAGCTAACCCGACATACTCTTAACTTCATTCTATCTCTTTGATCTTAGACCCAGTCCTCATTGTTTCCTACATATGCACAATTAAATAACTAGATTTATGCTTAGGACTACTTGATAAAATGGACATATTAAATTGAATGTACTGAATCGATTTTAATTGATAAATTGACACCATGACTGTAATAAATGTACCTTGAACCTTAGAAATCGCATGTTGACTCCTAGGATTCACTTGATTACAAATTTGCATGCTATATCTGATCATATGATTTATTTATTTGCATATTCATGTCACTACAAAAGAAACTTGTTTTAGCGGCGATTATTCCCTGGCGTTTTACTAGTAGCGCCGGGGTAGGGAGCGAATAGGAATGGGCGCCAGATGGGATGGTTATACACCGGCGGTCGATTTAAAACGCCGGTCAATCTTCGTATTCACCGGCATTTTATTTAGAAACGCCGGTGAATCGTATTATTCACTGGCGTTTATTGTTAAAACAGCCGGTGAATATACGAACACATTCACCGGTGTGACTAATTGAAACGCCGGTGAATAAGCGGCGATAAAACCCGCAAACCCTAATCCTTCGCTCGCCATTATCCCAGACCCCCCCCAAAAAAAAAGGGGCGCTTCATTTCCCTCCTTCCTCGCTCTACTTCCCGCGCGTTTGCCTCCGCCGCTTCGTCCTCTTCGACGGCCTTCGACCTTTCGAAATCATCCCTTCTTCCCTTCGTCATTTTCGATTTCCCTCTTCCCTCTCTCTATTTGGAGGTGAATTGGCGATCGCCCCGCTCTCTCTCTCTCTCCTACGCCCCCGCGCTCGTCACCCCGCTCTCTCTCTCTCTCTTCGGTATCATCTCTTGATTTCCCTTATTTTTCAAAAAAAGCTTGTTTTTTCAGATTATGCTTCTTGATTTCCCTAACATGAATGGTTTAGTTGGGATGAAGAATAGATAAAAAAATATATGCTTAGATACTGGAAATTTTCATCTTCTTTTACTGTTAATGAAGCTTATTTCATGCATCTGATTGTCATATTGGTATGTTTTTTTGACCAAAATGGGTACACTGTGAACTGAGGATGCTATAGGTACGTATGCCAAAATCCTCCGGCCGGATATGCACAACAATTGGGTTTTAGATTTAGTTGGGCACAGTGAATTAGTAGAGCAACATATAAGCTCAGATAATGGAAATTTTCAATTTTTCAGATACTGTTAATGAAGCTGATTGCCATCTTTGGCATGATTTTTTAACAAAAAATGGGTTCACTTCCAAACTAAGTATGCTGCTAGCAGCCCCATTTTCTTTCACTGTTAATGAAGCTGATTTTCATGCATCTGGTTGTCTTCTTGGCATGCATGTTTTTTTGACCAAAATGGGTTCACTGTTAACTGAGGATGCTATAGGTACGTATGCTAAAATCCTCCGGCCGGATATGCACAACAATTAGATTTTAGATTTAGTTGGGCTAAAGAATTAGTAGAGCAACATATAAGCTCAGATAATGGAAATTTTCATTTTAAGATACTGTTAAAGTAACCTGATTGCCATCTTTGGCATGATCTTTTAACCAAAAATGGGTTCACTTCCAAACTAAGTATGCTGCTAGCATCCCCATTTTCTTTCACTGTTAATGAAGCTGATTTCATGCATCTGATTGTCTTCTTGGCATGCATGTTTTTTGACCAAAATGGGTTCACTGTGAACTGAGGATGCTATAGGTACGTATGCCAAAATACTCCGGCCGGATATGCACAACAATTGGATTTTAGATTTAGTTGGGCTAAAGAATTAGTAGAGCAACATATACGCTCAGATAATGGGTATTTTCATTTTAAGATACAGTTAAAGTAACCTGATTGCCATATGTGGCGTGATTTTTTAACCAAAAATGGGTTCACTTCCAAACTAAGTATGCTGCTACCATTCCCATTTTCTTTCACTGTTAATGAAGCTGATTTCATTAATCTGATTGTCTTCTTGGCATGCATGTTTTTTGACCAAAATGGGTTCACTGTGAACTGAGGATGCTATAGGTACGTATGCCAAAATACTCCGGCCGGATATGCACAACAATTGGGTTTTAGATTTAGTTGGGCTAAAGAATTAGTAGAGCAACATATACGCTCAGATAATGGGTATTTTCATTTTCAGATACTGTTAGATAACCTGATTGCCATCTTAGGCATGATTTTTTAACAAAAAATGGGTTCACTTCCAAACTAAGTATGCTGCTACCATCCTCATCTTCTTTCCCTGTTAATGAAGCTTATTTTCATGCATCTGATTGTCATCTTGGCATGCATGTTTTTTGCCAACCAAAATGGGTTCACTGTGAACTGAGGATGGTATAGGTACGTATGCCAAAATCCTCCGGCCGGATATGCACAACAATTAGGTTTTAGATTTAGTTGGGCACAGTGAATTAGTAGAGCAACATATAAGCTCAGATAATGGAAATTTTCAATTTTTCAGATACTGTTAATGAAGCTGATTGCCTTCTTTGGCATGATTTTTTAACAAAATGGGTTCACTTCCAAACTAAGTATGCTGCTAGCATCTGATTTTTCTTTTACTATTAATGAAGCTTATCCCATGCAGCTGATTGTCATCTTGGCATGTTTTTTTGACCAAAATGGGTTCACTGTTAACTGAGGATGCTATAGCTGTATGCCAAAATCCTCCGGATATGTACAACAATTGGTTCACTCTGAAAAATATATGCTTACATACTGGACATTATCATTTTTCTTTTACTGTTAATGAAGCTGATTTCATGCATCTGATTGGCATCTTGGCATGTTTTTACCAAAATCCTCCAAATCTGTACAAGATTTGGGCTGAACAAACCTCGTGCAGGTTTCTTTTGGCGCTACAAACATCAATGATTTAGTTGGGATGAAGAATTATTTTAGAAAAACTTATTAGTAGCCATATTAGTTTCTTTTGTTTAGTATTATTATTATTATTATTATTATTATTATTATTATTATTATTATTATGAGATAAGTAAGTGATTATTAGTAGCCATGAACAGAATACCCTTTAGTTACAGCACGACGCGCTCATTATTCGGCCGATTCCTCTTCATCAGCAAAATACCCTTCACCATCATCATCTCCTTGAACGGAAAGCCAAATATAGGGGAGACTATAGTCGATTTTTTTTTGGCATTCGAACACAGGGTGTGCGATAAAATACCACTAAGGTGGTTGTGATAATTTCCACAAAAGGTAGTTTAGGATTATGTGAATAGAGTAGATTGTGTTAAGATGTATTTTTTTTGTACATTTTTTGGAACCACAATTTCTTTATTTTACAGTTAAAGATTATATCGTTTATTTATTTGCAGCTAGGGATGGTTTTCAAATAGGTGAAATTTAATATACAAAATGCCTTTTACTGTTATTACTATTTAATATATCAAATTTTAATTTCAGATTGTGTGCTATTGTTATAATGGATAGAAGTTGGATTAGTAAACCACGATTATCCAAGAAGTACCGTGATGGTATTAAAGATTTTATTATCTTTGCCAAACGACATTCCCGTGATCCCAACCTAATCCTTTGTCCATGCCTCCGGTGTACAAATTGTATGCTGAGGACATGTGACTTAGTACATACACACTTGGTTGTCAACGGTTTTCTTCAAGGTTACACAAGGTGGTTTTGTCATGGAGAGGATCATACGTCAGCTCCTGTTCGTCCGGTTGTATTAGAAAATGAAGCTGAGCCCTTAGTGAACGAAGACTTAAGCATTTCCGATGAGATGCATGCTTTGTTGCAAGATGCCATGGGGATTCATAATGTTCCTTTCCACAATGATAACCCAACAACCCAAGTTCACAATGAGTCAACATAAACAAACCAGATTGGTGGTGGGGTGGACGAGAAAATGTCTGGCCCCACCCCTGAAAATAATAAGCAGCAAGAATCCTTCGCTAAGTTACTTGAAGATACTAGTACCCCGTTGTACCGCAATTGCACCAAATTTTCCAAATTCTCATTCATTGTCAGACTATTTCAGATTAATGTTTAAACGGGTGGTCTGCTAAGTCCTTCACTATGCTACTTGAATTGTTGAATGAAGCATTTCCTGAAATCTGTATTTCAAACTCAGCCTATAAAATCAAAAAATTCCTAAGTTCTTTCGATCTAGGATATGAGAAGATAGCAGCATGTCCAAATGACTGTATGCTTTTCACGAGTGGTAAGGAAGGTCTGGAGAATTGCGAAGTGTGTGGTTCTTCGAAAATGGAAAGAAAGACCAAATCAAGACGAGGGAGCCAGTGGATCTACTAAGCGAAGAAGGAAAAAGAAGCCTGCCAAAATACTGCGTTACTTTCCTCTGATTCCTAGGCTACAAAGGTTGTTTATGTCTACGAAAACTTCTTCTGATATGAAATGGCATGCTGAAGGTCGCACTAATGATGGGATTCTTAGACATCCTGCTGATTCTCAATCTTGGAAAAAATTTGATGAAAGATATCCTGATTTTGCGGAAGATCCTCGAAATGTGAGACTTGGACTAGCTAGGGATGGTTTCAATCCTTTCAGGCAAATGAGTAGTACATACAGCATATGGCCGGTTGTGTTGATACCATACAATTTGCCGCCTTGGAAATGCATGAAGCAGTCCTCATTTATTTTGTCCATGATAGTTCCTGGACCGAAAGGTCCTGGAAATGATATAGATGTGTACCTACAACCGTTAATAGATGAACTTCAGAAGTTGTGGGTGGGTGTTCCAACCTATGATGTTGTGGCTAAAGAAACATTTTCTCTTCGGGCCGTGTTGTCTTGGACAATCAATGATTTTCCAGCATATGCAAATTTATCTGGATATAGTACTAAAGGACGTTATGCATGTCCATGTTGTGCTGACCAAACTAGTTCTAGGTGGTTGTACAATGGGAGAAAGTTTTGCTATATGGGTCATAGGAGATGGTTGCCTGACACACATATATTTCGGGCAGAGGCAGCGATATTTGATGGTACCGACGAGTGGGAACATGCTCCTGGGTCTTCTTCTGGTTCAGATATTTTGAGGCGGGTAGATGGCCATCAATTCAAATATGGAAAAGAACCAGAAGTCAGGACAAAGGGCAAGAAAAGGGCAAGGCCGGAGCAAGGTGAGGAGACCGATCTATATGGCGAAGATGAGGATCAAAACATGACGAGTTTAGGTGCATGGAAGAAGAAGAGTATTTTCTTCAAGTTGCCGTATTGGGAATTCAACTTATTGCGACATAATTTAGATGTGATGCATATCGGAAAAAATATTGGTGAAAATTGTATAGGAACAGTTATGGGAGATGATCGGAAGACAAAGGACAATCTCAAGAGCCGACTTGATTTGAAGTCAATGGGCATCCGACATGAGTTGCACCCAGAAGAATTACCGAACAGGAAAGTACTCCTACCTCCTGCAATCTATTCAATGTCAAAATCGGAGTTGGAATTGTTTTGCAAAGTACTACTGGAACTTAAAGTCCCTAATGGCTATTCTTCTAACATGGCAAGATGTGTCAACTTTAAAAAGAAGAGGCTTCAGGGTCTAAAGTCGCACGACTACCACATCCTAATGCAGGATCTCCTTCCTGTGGTCCTTAGGTCTTCAATGTGTGAGCAAGTCACTACTGTCCTGAAAGATCTTTGTAGCATATATAAAGGTATCTGCTCAAGAATGCTTCGTGTTGAAGATCTGGACCAATTGGAGCAGCAGGCAGCATTGACACTTAGTAAAATGGAGATGATATTTCCTCCATTGTTCTTCACTATAATGATTCACTTGATAATCTACCTTGCTGGTGAAACCAGAATCGGCGGTCCTGTTCACTATCGGTGGATGTACCCCATTGAGAGGTAAAAGAATTCATTCATCTTACGAAATTGAATTTTCAAAAGCTTATTTCTTTTAATCCCCTAATCCGCTCTAATTTATTAATTGTACATGTTCAGGTACCTATACCGCCTAAAGGGTTATGTGAAAAATAGAGCATATCCTGAAGGGTCAATAGTCCAGGGATATCTATCAGAGGAGTGCTCACATTTTTTTTCCAGGTATTTGTCTGGTGTGGAGACATCTTCCAGTAGACCACATAGAAATCCAGACATTTCCAACCTTGATGGTGCTCAATATCTTTTTGATACTGCTGGCACTACTGTTGGTAAAGTTGATGCATTTGAGCTCGATAGCTTAGCGTGGGAACAGGCACATCGATATGTGCTAGACCACCATGCATCAGTGGAACCATTTCGAAAGTAAGTTGCTTTTGAATTTAAATCGAATACAGTGAAAACCGCGGAGTTCGATATTGTTGATACTTTTGTTATTCCTAATCTCAATTGCTTGTTTTTTAGTGAATTTATCAGGGACATCAAACGAAGGGCTAGACCAAGAAGACTACCACCACGTGAACAAAACAAGCTGATGAATGAAAAATTTCATAAGTGGTTTGAATCTCATGTAGGTGAATTACAGTTATGCAAGTTAATCTTTACTATAGATACATTTTCTATGGTGCTGATACGATTTGCGCAAAATTAATAGGTACATTCTTTGGGTCCTGAAGGTGCGTCATCTGAAATACAAGTACTTACCAAAGGTCCATATCAGATGGTCAAAAGATACGGAGGATACATATTCAATGGTTTTAGATTTCGTACTAAGGATCGTGAATGTAATTTGAAGTCTCAAAATAGTGGAATGGTAGTGACGTCTAAGACTAGAAGTTATGCTTCCAAATCGGACACGAGGCCTGTAGATGGAGATCTCGACTACTATGGAGTGCTCACGGATATCATTGAGTTGAATTATTTTAGCCATTTCCGTGTTGTCTTATTTCGTGGGGATTGGGTTGAGTTTGATAGGAATTTTGCTAACAACAAAGATAAGCTTGGCTTCACAGTTATAAACTTCTCAAAATTGATTCACATCGGTACACACATTAGCCATGAGCCATTTGTGTTTCCATCCCAAGTGCAACAAGTGTTCTACATTGAAGATCCAACCCTGCCAAAATCGTATGTGGCTCTCCCTATGCAACCAAGAGATGTATTCCAACTGGGCGATACTTCAGACGATGAAGACGGTGAAGTCATGAACAGTTACATTGCTTCTGAGTTTCCTGTGTTTGATGTAAACACAACCGATGTTGGAATTTGCGGGACTTGGCTCCGCAAGGATGGAGAAGAGGGCGATGTACTGGAAAATGTCGTATTGTAGTTTACATGATTTTCAATTGTGTTTATTATATGTCTGTAATTTTATGTCTTAAATCTTGTTGTAATATTATGTCTGTAATTTCGAATATGTTCATTGTGAATTTAATACACCGGTTTAATTATCTTTCTATTTTCTACTGCTTGGTATTATTTACATTAAACTATGCTTAGTGTCATTTGAACCAAACTATCGTTGTAAATTAATCTGTTACAAATCTCATTTTTTTAATTTTTTTACAATTATGTTGGTTTGTTAATCCTACTAAAGTACATGTTTTATGATAGTTATTATAAACATGTTATTAATTAAATTTGCATCTCTAAGGAAGTTATCGAATCCTTGACAAGTAGAACATGCTGAGGCGTGGAAAGAGGCTAAATATAAATGATGGCAACGAGAGCCATGGGGATGAGCAGCCACTAAATAATAGTGGCAGTCAAACATATGAGAGTGAGGGTAGCACGCCGCCCACTGTCAAAAAAACATCGGTAATTCTTTAAATTGGTATTTTAAAAGAGATTGTGGTCTTGAATGCATGAAAGACACGTACTAGTGTTTGTGAGTCTGCATTGTGGCTGTCGTCTATAAGCATTTCGTCTATGTTTCTTATGTGGGCTGTGATTAGAAAGAAAGGGCTGGAGTGGAGATCTGGAAACCTAAATAGAGACATCTCGTTTATTATAATCTATACTTATTGTTGGACCAACCCCCTCTTGCTGTTGTTGCTGATGTCTCTTTGTGTGCGTGTGTTGAAGAGAATGAAGGGATGAGAGAGAGTTGAGGAAAATGCCGCTATGTTAGCCTGGTGTATCCTCATTCTCTACCATCCCTCTTTCTGGCTCCATATATGGCTTCTATATTAAATTGGTTTCCTTCCACGATGACAGTCCGAAATACTACACTTGATATGAGCCCTGTTCATAGCTGCACCCTATTGCATACTCACAAACAACTAATACGTGTCATTCATGCATTGAATGACCAACACCACTTTGGTACATAACATGGTGTAGATGACATTGTATGACCTGCAAACAAGGTTTGTTCAGCCGTGTTGTTGTTCTGATTTGGAGGATTTTGGGATGCTAGCAGCATACTTAGTTTGGAAGTGAACCCATTTTGGTTAAAAAATCATGCCAAAGATAGCAATCAGATGCATGAAATCAGCTTCTTTAACAGTATCTGAAAATGAAAATTTCCATAATCTGAGCATATATGTTTCTTTAACAGTGACTGTGAACAATTGTTCTTAATTGGGCTGTGATTAGAAAGAGACGAGTTGGAGTGGAGATCTGGAAACCCATATAGAGACATCTTGTTCATAATAATTTATTATTATTGTTGTTCTTGCCGCTCTTGCTGTTGTTGCTGATGTCTCTATGTGTTCGTGTGTTGAAGGGAAAGAAGGGATGAGAGAGAGATGAGGAAAATGCCGCTATGTTAGCCTGGTGTATCCTCATTCTCTACCATTCCTCTATCTGGCTTCTATATTTGGTTTCCTTCCACGATGACAATTCCTTAAAACTACACTTGACATGAGCCCTATTCGTATTTTTAAGATACTTTGGAAATTTTCATTTTAAGATACAGTTAAAGTAACATGATTGCCATCTGTGGCATGATTTTTTAACCAAAAATGGGTTCACTTCCAAACTCAGTATGCTGCTAGCAGCTGATTGTTCTTTCACTGTTAATGAAGCTGATTTTCATGCATCTGGTTGTCTTCTTGGCATGCATGTTTTTTTGACCAAAATGGGTTCACTGTGTTGTGAGGATGCTATAGGTACGTATGCCAGAGGCCTCCGGCCGGATATGCACAACAATTGGAATTTAGATTTGGTTGGGCTAAAGAAGTAGTAGAGCAACATATAAGCTCAGACATTGAAAATTTTCATTTTAAGATACAGTTAAAGTAACCTGATTGCCATCTGTGGCATGATTTTTTAACTAAAAATGGGTTCACTTCCAAACTCAGTATGCTGCTAGCATCTGATTGTTCTTTCACTGTTAATGAATCTGATTTTCATGCATCTGGTTGTCTTCTTGGCATGCATGTTTTTTTGACCAAAATGGGTTCACTGTGCTGTGAGGATGGTATAGGTACGTATGCCAAAATCCTCCGACCGGATATGCACAACAATTGGATTTTAGATTTGGTTGGGCTAAAGAAGTAGTAGAGCAACATATAAGCTCAGACATTGGAAATTTTCATTTTAAGATACAGTTAAAGTAACCTGATTGCCATCTGTGGCATGATTTTTTAACCAAAAATGGGTTCACTTCCAAACTCAGTATGCTGCTAGCATCTGATTGTTCTTTCACTGTTAATGAAGCTGATTTTCATGCATCTGGTTTTCTTCTTGGCATGCATGTTTTTTTGACCAAAATGGGTTCACTGTGCTGTGAGGATGCTATAGGTACGTATGCCAGAGGCCTCCGGCCGGATATGCACAACAATTGGATTTTAGATTTGGTTGGGCAAAAGAAGTAGTAGAGCAACATATAAGCTCCGACATTGGAAATTTTCATTTTAAGATACAGTTAAAGTAACCTGATTGCCATCTGTGGCATGATTTTTTAACCAAAAATGGGTTCACTTCCAAACTCAGTATACTGCTAGCATCTGATTGTTCTTTCACTGTTAATGAAGCTGATTTTCATGCATCTGGTTGTCTTCTTGGCATGCATGTTGTTTTGACCAAAATGGGTTCACTGTGCTGTGAGGATGGTATAGGTACGTATGCCAAAATCCTCCGGCCGGATATGCACAACAATTGGATTTTAGATTTGGTTGGGCTAAAGAAGTAGTAGAGCAACATATAAGCTCAGACATTGGAAATTTTCATTTTAAGATACAGTTAAAGTAACCTGATTGCCATCTGTGGCATGATTTTTTAACCAAAAATGGGTTCACTTCCAAACTCAGTATGCTGCTAGCATCTGATTGTTCTTTCACTGTTAATGAAGCTGATTTTCATGCATCTACTTGTCTTCTTGGCATGCATGTTTTTTTGACCAAAATGGGTTCACTGTGCTGTGAGGATGCTATAGGTACGTATGCCAGAGGCCTCCGGCCGGATATATGCACAACAATTGGATTTTAGATTTGGTTGGGCTAAAGAAGTAGTAGAGCAACATATAAGCTCAGACATTGGAAATTTTCATTTTAAGATACAGTTAAAGTAACCTGATTGCCATCTGTGGCATGATTTTTTAACCAAAAATGGGTTCACTTCCAAACTCAGTATGCTGCTAGCATCTGATTGTTCTTTCACTGTTAATGAAGCTGATTTTCATGCATCTGGTTGTCTTCTTGGCATGCATGTTTTTTTGACCAAAATGGGTTCACTGTGCTATGAGGATGGTATAGGTACGTATGCCAAAATCCTCCGGCCGGATATGCACAACAATTGGATTTTAGATTTGGTTGGGCTAAAGAAGTAGTAGAGCAACATATAAGCTCAGACATTGGAAATTTTCATTTTAAGATACAGTTAAAGTAACCTGATTGCCATCTGTGGCATGATTTTTTAACCAAAAATGGGTTCACTTCCAAACTCAGTATGCTGCTAGAATCTGATTGTTCTTTCACTGTTAATGAAGCTGATTTTCATGCATCTGCTTGTCTTCTTGGCATGCATGTTTTTTTGACCAAAATGGGTTCACTGTGCTGTGAGGATGCTATAGGTACGTATGCCAGAGGCCTCCGGCCGGATATGCACAACAATTGGATTTTAGATTTGGTTGGGCTAAAGAAGTAGTAGAGCAACATATAAGCTCAGACATTGGAAATTTTCATTTTAAGATACAGTTAAAGTAACCTGATTGCCATCTGTGGCATGATTTTTTAACCAAAAATGGGTTCACTTCCAAACTCAGTATGCTACTAGCATCTGATTGTTCTTTCACTGTTAATGAAGCTGATTTTCATGCATCTGGTTGTCTTCTTGGCATGCATGTTTTTTTGACCAAAATGGGTTCACTGTGCGGTGAGGATGCTATAGGTACGTATGCCAAAATCCTCCGGCCGGATATGCACAACAATTGGATTTTAGATTTGGTTGGGCTAAAGAAGTAGTAGTGTAACGCCCCGAATCCCAAATCACTGAATTCGAGATGTTCTACAGGATATTTTCACTTTCTTTGAGTGCAATTTTACAAGGAAATTCAAACTTTTCTTTTCACATCAGAGTTTACATCAATATTACACTTTTCTTTTGCACAGCGGAAGTAAAATACCACAATTAAATAAATGTACACAACATGGTACAATCTTTAAGCATCATTCCTCTTTAACCTTTAACATGCCATTTACCTGCATATAAGACTGTGGGTATGTCAGTTTATTCAACCGACGATCATTATACACGGCCATCCTCTCTATGCCGGAAATAGTATAACTTAATTTTCCATATTTAGCAAACACAAACTTGTCACATTACAATTAAAGGGACTACCCTATTGATGTCGTGTTGTGATTGTGCACTTAATCTTTAATGCAATTATTTATGTTACATGACACTAATGCACACTTGTTCGGAGTCTATGCATCCCATACTACATAGGTCCGAGGGCAAGCCTCTTAATCGTTCTTCATCTTTGTAGGGTTCAATCCCTCGCCATGACCTAACCTACTACTGTAACTACGTTAGTGTCTTAGATGATCTATGAGTGCAAGCACGTGTACAGAAACTGGAGGGGAATCCTACGTCATGTCACGACGCATCGTGAAGAACCTATGGACAATTCAGCCTCCTTCATGGCACACGATCCTCATGCAGTCACTAAACATCCCGCAAGTGTCACCACAGGGACGGTACCCTAGAGCAGTATCCACGTCATGTCACGACGCATCGTGAAGAACCTGTGAAATACTCTCCGCCGCCACGGCACCCTGGAGCCGTATCCACGTCATGTCACGACTCATCGTGAAGAACCTGTGAAATACCCTCCGCCGCAAATCCGATGGCCCTCACTCGTGTTTTTCTTCTACTTTCATCACATCTCCACTATGTACTAATCCTTAGTTTTTATTAGAATCATGAACCAAATCAAAGCTCTAGAGTTAGCCTCTCCACTAAACCGGACTTATTCATTCATTTCGACATGACCAACCTTGGTCTTTCTTTTCAATATTCATTTCATTTCTTTCCAAATGCCGGTGGAGACTTAGCTACTCTTTCATTTCAATTCCAATTCACCAATTCTAACATAATCTGAGCATTCCCAGCTCATGAGTTCATTTTTCATTGTCTCAGCATATCATGATCTTAGCTTTCATATTCATATAATTCTTCATTCAAAGTATGACTCATTTCGTGTAAATTTCTCAATTCAAACTATGATTCATTTCATATAAATTCATGCAGCAACAAATAGAGTTCATCAACATCAATCATAAAGTTCACAATCTCCAAAATAGACAGAATAATGTTCTCTGACATAACTAAACACTCTGGACAGTCGACTTGGATCTCTTCCAGTCGACTTGTTCAGTCAATACAAGTATTCAAAATTACTCGAGAGAGTCGACTGCTGTACACGGCAGTCGGCTGTTCTGCAGTGTTGCCAATTTCAATTATCACCCACAGGACAGTCGACTGTCGTTCAACACAGTCGCCTGTTCTGCCGACTTCAATATGTAGATTCTCAAGTTCTATACAGTCGACTGCTACACCCAATCGGTCGACTGAACAGTTTAAAATCTCAAATTAATGAATCATTCCTTCATACACATCACACTTTGTCTCGCTATTCTTCAACAAGAGTAATTCACATTTTATTGTTCACATTATTCTCAAAATGATAAGTACTAACGAATATTCATAATCCATGTTTTCATGCATCAATAATGTCACTTCAATCTTTACTATATTAATCTTCTTCATTTCTAGTTCTTTTGTAAGGTATAATTTCCCAAAAATACACATATCAAAATCATAGTTCTGATTACACCTTTTATTCTCAAATCACATTTTATTTCATGCAACAATTCCCAAATTATCTTCATAAAATCTCATGTATTTTCAAAAGAGTAGAACATTCGAGTTTATAAAAAATGTATCAGTATCAGTCGACTTATACTATAGTAAGTCGGCTGTCCAGGGAAAACATCCATGATTTTAAGTAAATAATTTAAGCAAGAAGTCGACTTATAACAGCACCAGTCGACTTAAATGAGCATATAAGTCGACTTACAAGGTCCTAAGTCGACTTACCAGAACGTTTCTTTTCAACATTTCTCAACAATCAATGCCACAAATCCTTTTATTAGCCAAGTTCACATTCATGGTTATAATTAATCCATACCAACTTAGATTTCTTACTAATCAAATCACATATAACTGCATACTCACATTCAAATCAATTTATAGGTCAATTCTCCAATTAAGAGTGTACTCTTATTAATATTTTTCATGCATTATTTCTCAATTAGAAAGAAGATCAAACCCACTATCATTCATTCATACAAGCATTCTACTTTAGAAATATGGAGAATTTTACCCACCTTGTATGGAGAGAAACAACACAATAGCAACGAAAATCCTTTGCGAATGAATGCACCTCCTCCTAGATTGATGCGCGCACAAGCTCCACACACCACCGAAAGCTTCCCTCCTTGAATAGCCGGCCCTTCTCCTCCTTGTTGAAAGCAATACAATCCCACACAATTCTCTCAATCTTTTACTCACAACTTGCTACTAATTAGACTATAGTTTTGGGAAAATATAATTGCATATGAATATAGCCATGGGAGGGGGTATTTATACTAGAAATCAAGTAGAATGAAGGGCTAGGATTAGTTGGTTGGTTGTAGGATGGAAGGCTAGGATGAGAGTAGAAGTTATGAAAACTACCCACAACTACATAACCACGTCCATGATCTCCATAAAACTTTTGAATCTCCCTCCAAAAGTCCACAACCGGCCAACATGGAGAAGTGTGCATTGCACGTGTACGTATAGTGCACGTGCATGCAACTAGGCCAAAATTGTGCATTGATCTTTTACATAAAAATAAAATAGACTTTTTTTTTTAAATAAATTAATCCATGGGCTTAGTTTTATGGGCCAAAAATAGTAAAAATAAAAAAAATACATTTTGGGCTTTAAGAAAGAGGCTTTAAAATATGGCTTTCTATTTATTTAAGGAAATAGGCTTTTGTATGAAATAATTTGAAAATATATATTTAGATATTTATACACATCACAATAAAAATAATTATAAGATTTAATTCAACCAAAATATTGCACGTGCACACTACGTGCAAAATAAATAATTTTTCATTAAATGAAAAATCAGGGTATTACAACACTCCCTCCTTAGAATAGTTCCGTCCCCGGAACTACAGTCAAGAGCGAGAAAACAGACAAAATACAACACACACAACAAGAACAAAAGATACAAAAAAAATACAATCAAGCAAAAAGCTCAGGATAGTCCTTCAACATCCTCTCCTCAGACTCCCAAGTAGCCTCTTCAACCAAGTGGTTTCTCCAGACTACCTTGACCATCGGTATCGTCTTATTCCTCAAGACTTTCTCCCTACGGTCAACAATCTCTACAGGAGACTCGATGTAATTCAGGTCTAACTGCAAACCTTCGGGCACTTCAGGCAAATGATGACTCGGATCTAGAATGTAACCTCTCAGCATAGACACATGGAAGACATTGTGCACCTGAGATAATTCTTTCGATAATTCAAGCCGGTAAGCAGTTTTCCCGATCCTTTTCAATATCTTGTACGGGCCTATAAACCTCGGGGCTAACTTCCCGCCTTTGCCAAATCGAACCACACCTTTACTGGGCGATACCTTCAGAAAGACGAAGTCACCAACCTCAAACTCAAGGTCCCTTCTCCGGTTGTCTGCATAGCTTTTCTGCCTGCTCTGAGCTTCTACCAACCTTTTCCTGATCAGAACAATCTTCTCAGAAGTTTGCTGCACAAGCTCAGGACCAAACAACTGACGCTCCCCAACTTCATACCAACAAACAGGTGTCCTGCACTTCCTGCCATACAGAGCTTCGTACGGCGCCATCCCGATGCTAGCCTGAAAACTGTTGTTGTAGGCAAACTCTACCAAAGGTAAATGCCTTTCCCAACTGCCTCCAAAGTATAGTATACAACACCGAAGCATATCCTCAAGAATACGGTTGACTCTCTCGGTCTGCCCATCGGTTTGCGGATGAAAAGCAGTGCTGAAATCTGTCTTGGTACCCAAAGCTGTCTGAAGACTCCTCCAGAAATGCGAAGTAAACCGTGCATCCCGATCAGACACAATAGTTGAGGGAACACCATGAAGTCTGACAATCTCGCCAACATACATCTCAGCCAACTTGTCCATCGAAGCTGTAATATCCCAGACGGATATTAACTCATAGAAATTACTATTCTATTATTATTTTATTATTATTTTATTATTATTTCAAAATCAGATTATTTTGGTGATTTTTCACCGGGTTGCCCACAAATAGTGCCTACGCGCGTCTATCGGTCGGTGCGCATCCGAAGCGCATCAAATTGATAGCGCGACTCTCCGAAGTGATAATAAAATTTATTTTACTATTATTTTCAAAGTTAAACTATTTTATGGGAATTTATGAGGATTTTTGGTATACACATACATGTACACATACATACAATTGTATGGTACTTAGTATATTATACCTAGTATGTAGTATGTACTTTAGGACAATATACTTATTCTTGTCATGGCTACTTAATTAGAAGGTTAGGGTTGATTAGGAGGGTTAAAAGAAGGATTGTATGCATGAGTAGAACTAATACCCTTCTAGAAACCTTATCCCTCCACCTCACCACCCTACACCATACCCCTCCCCCCCTAGAGCATGGCCGGCCACCCCCTTGGGGTTATTTTGTGCCAATGTGGTGCACTTACCACCTCCTAGTTGTCCTATAAACACCTCCTCATTCTCCTCCTTCTCTCATTTTAGAAAACAAAAGAAAGAAAGAAAGAAAGAAAGAAAGGAAAGGAAAAGAAAGAGAGAACAAAGTTAACTTGAGAGTTTTGTTTTGTAGGTTGTTAGAAGTCTTCTAAAAGAAAGCTAGGGGAAGGAGAAGGATTAGCAAGCAAGTCCTTCCTATAGATACCAAGGTGGGGGTTTCTTCATGCTTCTTTGTTTGTTTGTTTGTTTGTTTGTTTGGTTGGTTGTTTGTTTTGTTGTTTGACTTCCTCTTCTCACCTTCTTGTTTTGTTTCCTTTGTTTTTTTATGGGTGTGTTGTTATGTTGTTGTGAATGTTGAATGAAAAAGAAAGAAAGGAGTAGTAGTATCTACTAAAATACATAAAGATTCACACCTTTAAATTTGTAGTTGTTGTTTTGTATATTATTGGACTAAGAACTCACATATTGCATATGATCTTGAACATACAACCTCTTAAGGTTGTAGGACTTAATACACATAAGCATATGAACATTTTACAACCATTGTGGGTTGTAGGACCTTGATTGAACATTGGACTAATAATAATAAGTGTATGTTTATTGTAATGAAAAAAAGAGCTTTCTGTTAACCACTAGTTGTAGAAAATTAAAAAGATCTTTTCTTTTTATTAATCACTAGTTGTAGATTAAAAGGATCTTTTCTCTTTTTTTTATTAATCACTAGTTAAAGAAATATCAAAAAGATCTTCTCTTTTTATTAAGCACTAGTTGTAGCTATTAAAAAGATCTTTCTTTTAATCACTAGTTGTAGAAATAATAAAAAGAGATCTTTTCTTTCATATCTACTAGTTGTAAAGTAAAATAAAATAAAAAATGATCTTTTCTTTTATCACTAGTAATAATAAAGATTAGTAAGCAACTAAGTAGTAGCATGCTAAAATATGAAGTAGTAGTATGTGATTAAATGAGGTAGTAGTAGTAGTAGTATGGGTGATTAAATAAAGTAGTAGTATGGTTGATATAAAGTAGTAGTATGTTGATTAAAGGAAGAAGTGGTAGTAAGTAGTATAGATGTTTATGTCCATAAAGTAGTAGTAGTAAGTTGTATGTTATGATAAGAATGAAGTAGGAGTAGTAGTAGAAAATTGTGTGTTATGTTTTGATTGAAATAGGAGGAGTAGTAGTATTAAAATGTTGTAGGATCACTTCTAAAAATGTTTAGAAGTAATATCCATGCTTCAAATGTTGTAGGATCACTTCTAAAAATATTTAGAAGTAATATTCATGCTTCAAGTGTTGTAGGATCATTTCTAAAAATATTTAGAAGTAATATTCATGCTTCAAGTGTTGTAGGATCACTTCTAAAAATATTTAGAAGTAATATTCGTGCTTCAAGTGTTGTAGGATCACTTCTAAAAATATTTAGAAGTAATATTCATGCTACAAATGTTGTAGGATCATTTCTAAAAATGTTTAGAAGCCATATTCATGCTACAAATGTTGTAGGATCATTTCTAAAAATATTTAGAAGCAATACCCATGCTTCAAGTGTTGTAGGATGCCTAATAAAAATATCCTACCATGTTCCATGCTTAGTTAGTTGTAGGATTTCTTCTATAAATATCATGCTTTATGTCTAGAATGTTGTAGGATGTTTTATGAAATTATCCTATCATGCCTTATATTTAGAATGTTATAGGACTTTTTCTAAAAATATCCTATAATGCTATTTCATGTTAGAATGTTGTAGGACAAATTCTAAAGTTCTTACCATGTTTAGATTAGCCTATTTATGCTTAGGATGATTGTAGGATTAATTCTAAAATTCCTACCATGCTTAGGTTAATCTACTTATGCTTATAACGTTGTAGGATGCAATCTAAGAGCTTCCTACCATGTTTAGATTAATTGTGCCTAGAATGTTGTAGGAACGATGATAAAATTACTTACCATGTTAGAAGTATATATACATATATACTTAGGAATGTTGAATGTTCATACTAGTAGTTACCCATGTTTAGTAAAACATTCATGTTTAGTAGTTATTTATGCTTAATAAAGATTCATGCTTGGAAAATAGTAGAAAAGTTGCATACCATGCTAATTTAATTGTAGGTATGTGATATACCATGTTAGTTTAATTGTAGGTATGTGATATAGCCATGTTAGTTTAATTATAGATGTGCCATGCTAGCTTAACTACAAGTAAGTTGTACGCCATGCTAGCTTAATTATAAGAAAGTTGTATGTCATGCTAGTTTAGATTGTGAGTAAGTTGTATACCATGCTAGGTTATATGAATACTCATGTTTACATGCTACCCATGCTTAGATAAGTGGTTGTTCATGCTATGATAGTAGACGATCATGATTCATGCTAAGTAAGTAAGTATCATGCTAATTATTGATCATGTTGAGTTAATGACATCCATACTATGATATTCATGCTTAGAGTAAAGGAACTACCCATGGTTAGTTGTAGTGACTTTATGTTGTGTTCTATACCATGCTAAAGTTCAAATACTTGCTTAAAATATTGTAGGAGTAGTGTTAGAACTACCTACGATGCCTTGGAATGTTGCTTGTTCATACTAGTTGGGTTGTGGTGATTAGTCATGATAAGTAGTAGGCTTCCATGATCAATTTGTAACCTACGCTTGACTATAGTGGACTTCATGTCTAGGTCGTAAGTGATTTCCATGCTTGAGCTCGATGTAAGCATAAGCATTAATCACATTCATACATAGGAGTATCATGGTGGTTGTGTTATATGATTAAATTATCGTAGGAAAATGCTTGCAATTGTGTGCCGTACTTAAGGCGCTATAGGTCGAAGAAATAAGATCGGGAAGACCACTAGTGATAGTTAGTTCGATAAAGGCTGTTATGTCGCCTTCGGATTCTTCCTTAGAAGAATACCGATCATAGACTACTAGTAGATTCTTCTGTTGCTTCTAATAATAGAAGATTAAGTATGCTAGTAAGCACGTTTGGCTGCTTTTAAGATTAATTACCTGTATGGTTTTTTGCACATGATTGTGCTCGTACGTGGCTCGACTGGCCCGTACGTAGCCGTGGATCTCATACGTAGCTTAGTTGGCTCGTATGTAAGTTGTTGTCTCGTACGCGGCCCGACCGGCCCGTATGTAGCTGTCGGTCTCATACGCAGCTTATTTGGCTGGTATGTGCGTGGTTATCTCCTACGAGGCCCGCCTGGCTCGTAGGTAGTTATTATTTCATACGTAGCTTAATTGGCTCGTATGTGGTTGTCACTCGTGTATAGCTTGTTAGCTAGTACACAGTTCGTTGTGCTCGTCTAGGGTGAGGTTACCACCCTAAGGGCTATCGACCGTCAAGACATATGATTTCTACCCTAAGGAACTGTGGAGGAGTCACTCCTTGTGTACCGTCGAATCTTAACCAGGGTAGGTTAATCGAGGACCGGAGTATAGACAAAATCCAAGTCTAGGATAGCAGCATGCGTGTACATTCGCATGGCCAAAGTCTTGGATCGATGAGCCACGTACCGGATCCTAAGGGATTCTGGTAAGTCTAGGTTGAGCAGCCTAGTAGAGTTGTCTTGCTAAGTCTACTTTAAAGGCCTAGCAGGTTGTGTTTATAATATTGTCACCCCTAGGATTGTTCGAGTCAGGGACATCGCTAGGACAGTGACTTACAAGGATCAGTTTACTTAAACCCTTTTGCTGGAAGAGAGGAGTCAGTTGTAGGGGGCCCCTTACGCTAACTCGTCCCTTGAGGCAGATCATAGGTGGCGGATTGGGTTGTACCTTCCCGTCAAAGGGATACGTACGGTGCCGTCTCACAAGTTGAGGACACGGGTTGCGTATCTCGCTCTGTTAATTCCTGAAATACCGTGGCTGGGGTGCCACAGGATGCATGGTGCAGTCCTGCGCTTGCTAGACCCTAGAGGGTGCCACAGGGTAGGCTTCGTGCTGCCCTGCGCTTGCGAAACCCTATGGTTTGATTTTGGAACAATGCCCGATATACTAGGATCGAGTGAGGTCCGGCATGCCGGGTAGTAGTGGAAAATGGAGACACCATAAGCAGACTTCATAGGGGGACCTGACCCCTTCTGCAACCTCACAGAGTCATGGAGTATTGTCAGGAACAGGTTGTGTACAATTAGAATGTGTAACGCGGGTTCAATCCCTATATGTGGAGAAACGGCTTGAGATGGAGTCGCATGTAGTATGGGCTGCATGTTGCTTTCGGAAACTTGCTGACATTAGAATAGGAAGCGTCCTAGTTCTATTTCAATACTGCATTAGAGTCTAGTCATAGCACTCACAAACACTTAAACTACACCAACACCATTGCTATATTTTGTATATTGTTTGGAAGATTCGCTGCTATATGATCAGTCTTTAAGCGTCAGTGAATACTGACGTCCCCACTTCCATAGGTAGTGGATCGCCGGAGTACAAAGGCGAGATTCAGGAGGACTCAAGGCAATGAAAGCAAGGAGTCAGTGTTATGTTTAGTTCCGCTGCAGTCTATGTACTGATTATGTATTAGTTGAGAAGTACTCTGATGTAAGATGTTGAAGGTTGTAATACTTAGAAATGTAAAGGTAATATTGTAACTCTATCGTAAGGTATTATAGTTGTACAATATTCAGACTTGTAACACATTATGTATTGAATAAAAAAGTTTTAAATTCTCCTGTTTTTTCTGTGTATTGTGACTAATTGAAGAAAAGGTCTTGGCTCGTGTCACGGTTTTCCAGTGTCGGAAATCGGGGCGCTACAGAAGCAGTGAGTTTCATCGCCAAAAAGTGCACAGACTTGGTCAGTCGATCGACTATAACCCAAATCGCATCATTGCCTTTAGGACTCTTAGGCAATCCCGTAATGAAATCCATACTGATGTTATCCCACTTCCACTCCGGAATAGGTAACGGCTGTAATAGACCTCCGGGTCTCTGATTTTCGACTTTGACTTGCTGACCAACCTCACACTTCGCAACAAATTCAGCCACATCCCGCTTCAAAGACCACTAGAAATGCTGTTTGATGTCCTTGTACATCTTAGTACTCCCAGGATGTACCGACAAAAGAGTAGCATGCGCCTCCTGAAGAATACTCTCCTTCAGGTCCGCCTGATTTGGAACACACAGCCTATCTCCGAACCACAGCACTCCATCCCTAATTTGAAATCCGGGCAACCTGCCAGCACTCACCTGCTCCTTCATCTCCAAAATATCAGCGTCAACCTCCTGACTTGCAGTGATCCTTGCATTCAAAGTAGGCTGAAGCCTCAACTGAGCCAAAGATGCTCCCAATCCTCGCAAGACAACTTCAATACCTGCTCGATCCAACTCCCCAATCAAATGCTTCTGAGTTGTAATCAAACTGGCTAAACTGCTCTTGCGACTAAGTGCATCAGCAACAACATTAGTCTTTCCAGGATGATACTTGATCTCAGGTCGCATATCCTCGAGCACTTCCAACCATCTCCGCTGCCTCAGATTGAGATCCCTCTGCTGATATATATACTTCAAGCACTTGTGGTCCGTGTACATATTCAACTTCTCACCGTACACGTAGTGCCTCCATTGCTTCAGGGCAAAGATAATCGCAGCCAACTCTAGATCATGAGTCGGGTAATTTTTCTCATGCGGTCGTAGTTGCCTAGACCCATAAGCGATTACTCTTCCTTCTTGCATTAAGACACAACCAAGCCCACGATGTGAAGCATCGCTATAAACATCATACTCAACACCTGCTCTAGGCAAAGCCAAAATAGGTGCAGTAGTCAGCCTATCTTTCAACTCCTGAAAGCTCGCTTCACATTGCTCAGTCCACTTGAAGCTCACATTCTTTTTGGTCAGTCCAGTAAGCGGTACAGCTATCTGAGCATAACCTTGAATGAATCTCCTGTAGTATCCAGTCATTCCAAGAAAACTTCTGACTTCTTTCACTGTAGTAGGCCTAGACCAATCTCTCACTGCCTCAATCTTCTGAGGGTCAGTTGCCACTCCCTCCTTACAAAGGATGTGACCTAGGAATGCCACTTCAGATTTTCAGAAATCACACTTGGATAACTTGGCATACAACTTCTGCTCTTCCAACTTCTGCAACATTGCTGCCAGATGCTCGGTGTGCTCCTCCTCTGACTTGGAGTACACGAGGATATCGTCGATAAACACCACGACGAAAGAATCAATGAACGGCCTCAGAACTCTGTTCATTAAATCCATGAAGATTGCGGGTGCATTCGTCACTCCGAATGGCATAACTAAGAATTCGTAATGCCCATGTCGAGTTCTAAATGCAGTTTTGTGCACATCTTCAGCTTTCACTCGCACTTGGTGATATCCTGATCGAAGATCTATTTTGGAGAATACAGCTGCTCCTTCTAGACAATCGAACAAGTCATCAATTCGAGGAATCGGATACTTATTCTGAACAGTGACCTTATTCAGCTCTCGGTAATCGATACACATCCTCATCGATCCATCCTTCTTCTTTACCAAAAGCACTGGTGCTCCCCAAGGTGACGCACTAGGTTGAATAAAGCCTTTTCCCAACAGTTCCTCAATCTGCCGTTTCACTTCATCCTGTTCCACTGGAGCCATCCTATACGGAGCCTTAGAAATGGGCGCACTTCCCGGTTGAACAGTGATGCTGAACTCTACATCACGATGCGGAGATAACCCAGGAAAATCTTCCAAGAACACGGTCGGATAGTCCCAAACCACAGGAATCCCTTGCAATTCCACAGGAGTCTCTTCCTTGCGGATAGTTGCCACCAGCTTAGAACACTTCTGCTTCCCTTGGAAAGTGACTTCAGGTCCACCTGGAGCCTTCACTGTTACTGTCTTGGTCTTGCACTCGATGCTTGCACTGTACACTGACATCCAATCAATGCCAATGATAACATCGACTCCCAAGATAGTCAGCTTGATCAGATCAATGCCAAAGATTCTATCTCCAATCACAATCTCGCAATCAGCATAATACCGATCAGTGGTTAATGTTTCCCCTGACGGAGTAGCTACTGCTAAGATCTTGCCTGGAAAAATCTTCGGTTCCACTCCCAACACTTTAGCAAATCTAGGAGACACAAATGTATGAGAGGATCCAGTATCGAACAATACAACAGCTTTTATTCCATTAAGATAAAGTTCGCCTGTTACATAATACACACCATTACATAACAGTCTCACTAAACAACGGGAAAAGAAATGACAAAACTCTAAACACCAGCCCTCGTACCAGAGATGACCTGATCTGCCTCCTCAGCATCAGCCTCCGTCAAGGCAAATACTCGCCCTGATTGGTACGGCCTCTTCCCAGACTGCTGCATTGGTGCATTGCGATTACTGTTCCGTGGCTTGGAGCATTGAGACATGAAATGTCCCGTCTCACCACAGTTGAAGCAAGTCACCGCAGGAGGTCTCACCACATTGTTTCCAGGTCCTCCAGCTACACTAATAGCGTTCGCCCCTGTCGGTTTGAACCTTTGTGCAGATGGTTGCCCCTTGAAACTCCCAGAATGTGCAGGCCTCTTACCAGTCTGCCAGTTGTTCTTCCGGTTCTGAACAACTTGGAACTACTCCATATTTGCTTCTGTCGCTGCTGCCCTCTTCACCAACTTGTCGAATCTTCTGATACCGAGAGGTATCATCCGAGACCTCAAGCTTGGCCTCAGTCCATGCTCGAACTTGCGAGCCTTCTTAGCCTCATCCATTATCAGTTCTGGAGCATACCTGGAGAGCTGAGTAAACTTAGTCTCATACTCCCTCACTGACATTCTGCCTTGCTGAAGTGACAGAAACTCCATTGCCTTCTTCTCCTGGACGTCGGAGGGGAAATAGTGGCTGCGGAATTCTTCCAGAAATTCCTCCCAGCCGAGCAACAAGCCTCCCCTGGTCCTCTTCATCGACTGCCACCAAACAGCCGCATCCTTCTCCAACTGCAAAGTCGCCAACTTGACCTTACTACCCTCCGGTGTCTCCAACACTTCAAAGATTGTCTCCACTTGCCGAATCCAGTTGTCAGCCGCATCTGGGTCTGACTTTCCCTCGAATACAGGTGGTTTCATTCTCTTGAACGATTCCACCAGCTTAATCGCCTCGGGTACTGGATTCACCGGCCCCCTTCCTTGGTTCGTAGCTACTGCATTCAACGTTTGGTAAACCCTTGAAAGTTCTGTCTCCAGGTCCAAACCTTCCCCATTCCTAGCTCCTCTTCTCGACATATTCTGATGCAAAAGATCCATTAATTCGAAGTATAAGGCAAGAACGTAAACCAACTTGCATTTCATTGAATTTCAAAGTTTATACATTCGAATTAAAAACATTTCTTAACATCAGAATAGAAGATAGTAGAAACTAAGACAATCTAATCCCTACGGGTCCATTTCGCTGTTCGAAGTTCTTCCCGTAGTTCATCAACTTCATCCTTCAGCACATCTGCCAAGTTCTTCCTCTTCTCAAGTTCCCATAATCGGTGACTGAGAACTGAAAAGTCGTTCTTTCGCTTCGCCAGTTGAGCCTCCAATAATCCGACTCTCTCTCGCAGTGTTTCCACCTGCCTCTGAAGAGATACTACAAGCCAATCGTCGCCTCCAGCAGGGTCGAAGTGATCAGCCATCTTAGAAAATAAGGAGGAAGAAGCATGAGTCATAGAGCAACACAAATGTAAGTCACTTACATTTAAATCTCTAGACTCAAACACATACTCTAATGTCCACTTCTAGGGTGTCGTTCCTTATAAATTTGCACAAGTGTGGAAAGTGTAGAAAACCTGGCTCTGATACCACTCTGTAACGCCCCGAATCCCAAATCACTGAATTCGAGATGTTCTACAGGATCTTTTCACTTTCTTTGAGTACAATTTTACAAGGAAATTCAAACTTTTCTTTTCACATCAGAGTTTACATCAATATTACACTTTTCTTTTGCACAGCGGAAGTAAAATACCACAATTAAATAAATGTACACAACATGGTACAATCTTTAAGCATCCATTCCTCTTTAACCTTTAACATGCCATTTACCTGCATATAAGATTGTGGATACGTCAGTTTATTCAACCGACGATCATTATACACGGTGATATGGCTAAAAATGGGGTTAAATCGGAACCGTCCAGATTGGGCACGAATCTTGACGCTCGGGAGTAAAAAGGTAATTTCACATACAAGCGGGTCCCAGGCGGGTACTGAATCTCCTTCTCACAGATCCAATAACCCGCGAACGGACCCACACCTATCGGGTACGGGTCCCGACCCAAGGCGAACCCGAAACCAACGAGAGACAAATCAGGATCCCTGATTTGGCCAAATCAACAGCCCTGATTTGCTCCCACCGGGAATCAAGGAAAGATTTCCTAAACAGACTGAGGATTTTGCTCCCGGCTGTTACACAGGAAATCAAACCCTTAAACGGCTCCCCTGGCGACTATAAATACCACCCCTCTACCACCATGACCAGGTTAATCACTTCTTCACCACTTTTAAGCTCTTTCTTAATCTCTTCTGATTACTGACAAGAGCATCGGAGGGTGCGTCGTCGGAATCAACCCCGGTGTCTCGCACTTCCTTGCAGGTTGCACCAGGAGCAAGAAGGCTTGAGTCAACTGTTCAGGTTGTTCTCGGACTCACAAATTCTATCTGCTTACCCCCACACCGAAATCAGCGGTAACAGATTGGCGTCGTCTGTGGGAAACAACCACACGAACAGCCTCAGCCCCTTCTCTGTCGTCCTCTCCAACCATGCCTCCAAAGAAGGTCAGATCCCGAGGGTCAAACCGTGGAGCTAATCCCGCCGACCCTACTGAGGAAGCCCCCTTCAATCCTATTCCTCAGCCCGACCTTCCTCCTCCGGCCCAGCAGGGCCAACCTCCTCTTCCCAAGCAGCAACCCAACAATGGCCCTTCCGGCCATAACGGTCGGAAGCAGAAGCATCCCCTCAATCCGGACCATGTCTCGGTCCATAATGGGTCCTCGAACTCGATGGCTTCTCATCATCCCAACCTCTGCAACACGCTCCTGAACTGCCAGAAGGATGACGACCTCCGCACCCACCTTGACGAGAGGCGGGCCCGAGAGGGAGCCTCCTGCCAGCGTCAGGGTGAGCGGTCTCCTCATCGCCGAGACGGTAGGAGGTCCCCGGACCGCAGGGGCCGGGCAATGTCTTCCGAACGCAGGAGGAGGAGGCCGCATTCCCCCGCGGATCGGCATCCTCGGAGGAACAATGACGCACCGATCACTCGTGTCGAGTTCCTGCAATTTCAGGACACTGTGCTACAGGCCCTCAACCTTCGGCAGAACGTCCAAAATGCTCAGAGGGCTCCGACGCCCCGGAGGGACCCCAGTCCTCGCCGCCGAGCCCGAAGTCCTTCCCCGGCTCTCAGTCGCCAGCGGCAGCAATACAGTCCTCGCCGATCCCAGGACTACCGGCGCCGCAGTCCTCGCTCCCCCCCCTATGAAGAGGAGTCCGGGGGGTCATACGATTACCAGCGGAGGGACGATGCCCTCATCCGCCGTCTCCATGAGGTGGAAAGGCGTATCGGCCACATGGATAGGGAGGAGGAGTCCCGAGCAGGAACCGTCCGTCCCAGCCGACCCCCTTTCTCGCGGTCGATCATGGAGGCCCACATACCGAGGGGTTTCAAACCTCTGCAGTTTGAAACGTACTCAGGGGAATCCGACCCGGTCGACCACGTCGAAAGCTTCCAGACCCTGATGCTGATCCATCAAGCTTCCGACGCCGTGCTCTGCAGGACCTTCCCTGCCACCCTCAAGGGGTCGACTCGAGAATGGTATTCCAGACTCGCCCCCTCCTCCATCTTCTCGTTCGAGCAGTTTGAAACACTGTTCATAACTAACTTCGTGAGTAGCAGGCGAGCTAAGAAGACAAGCCTCTCCCTACTGAACCTGCGGCAGGAAAGAGAAGAGAAGCTACGGGACTATGTGAAGAGATTCACCGCAGAGGTTAGGTCTATCGCCTCCCTAGACCAGTCAGTGGCGACCGTGGCGTTCCAGTCGAACGTTCTCAACGCCAACCTCCGATCGTCCCTGGCCAAGAAGTCCCCGCATGACTTCGCCGACCTCCTCCTGAGGTGCGAGAAGTACATCCGAGCAGAGGAGGCTGAAGCCCTTCCAAGCTTCGGGGGGCCCTCATCAGGGTCGAAGAGGAAGGCGACGGGGGAAGAGGGGTCCAAGAAAGCTCAGAAGGACAATGGCGGTCAGCGTCGCCCTCCCCCCAGGTTCGAGAAGTTCACTCCCCTCACCACTAACGTCTCTACTATCCTAATGGAAGTGGAGAAGGAGGGGGTCATCCCTCCAGCTCCGAGGATGCACACCCCGGCAAAGAGGAGGAACAAAGATAAATGGTGACGTTACCATCGGGACCACGGCCACGACACGAACGACTGCCGGGCTTTGAGAGATGAGATCGAAGCCCTCATCCGGAGGGGGCAGTTGGCCAAATTCGTGAAGGCTAACGATCGGGCAGACTGCAATTATCCTCTGCCTCGGGGGGCTAACAAGCGTTCCGAGCGACGCGAAGAGACACCCGAGTTCGAGGAGGAACGGATTCTGCACTTGATCCATGGAGGCCCCATGGGGGGCTCCTCTAATTCCTCCCGGAAGGCCTTCGTCCGAGAGGTCAAGTCGGTTCACAGTGCCCCTCCCCCCAAAGGTCTCGGCGTCCCTGTGTCTTTCTCCGATGCCGACCTCGAAGGGGTCCGAACCCCACACTGTGATGCCCTCGTCATCGACCTCCGCATGGCCAACTTCAAGGTGCAGAGGATTTTAGTAGACAATGGGAGTTCGGTCAATATTCTCTTCCTCTCGGCCTTCCGAGGCCCGCAGCTGTCCCGGGACTGTCTCAAACCGGCCGGTTACACACTCCACGGGTTCACGGGGGTCCCGATAACTGTCGAGGGGGTGATAACCCTAGACGTAACTGCGGGAAGCGCCCCTACTACCCGAACCGAGCCGATGGACTTCATGGTCGTCGACGTCCCGGTGGCGTATAATGTCATCCTAGGCCGACCCGGCCTAGCCGCCTTGGAAGTTGTCCCCTCGGCGTACCATTTGAAAATGAAGTTCCCCACTCGGTCGGGAGTAGGGGAAGTCAGGGGAAGCCAAGAAACAGCCCGGAAGTGCTACATGACTTCCACCGGGGGACCAGTGCTCTCGCTCGAGACACTAGAAATCCCCGAGCCGAAAGCTCGGCCAACGTCCGAGCCGGCGGACGAGTTAGAAGAAGTGCTCTTCTTGGACGAGGACCCGAGCCGGAAATTCCTCATCAGCAAGTCCTTGCCGACCGCACTGTGCTCGGACCTGATTCAATGCATCCGGGATAACCGTGACTTGTTCGCTTGGTCGGCCGCGGACATGCCCGGCATTTCCGAGGAGCTGCTCGTCCATCGTCTGAGTGTCGAACCGGGGTGCAAACCGGTTCAGCAGAAGAGGCGAAAGTTCGCTCCCGAGCGACAGCAGGCCATCAAGGAGGAGGTGGATAAACTGCTGAAGGCCAAGTTCATACAGGAGGTGAATTACCCCGAGTGGCTGTCGAATGTTGTAATGGTCAAGAAGTCCAATGGCTCGTGGAGGATATGCATTGACTTCACCGACCTGAACAAGGCGTGTCCGAAGGATCCATTCCCTCTCCCGAACATCGACACTCTTATTGATGCCACCTCGGGCTATGAGCTCCTCAGCTTCATGGACGCTTTCTCGGGATACAATCAAATCTGAATGTTCCCCCCAGACATTCCGAAGACCTCCTTCGTCACCGACCAAGGCCTCTACTGCTACCGGGTCATGCCGTTCGGTTTGAAGAACGCGGGCGCCACCTACCAGCGCCTCGTCAACAAGGTCTTCCAGAGCCAGATCGGCCGAAACATGGAGGTGTACGTTGACGACATGCCCGTCAAGAGCATCCGGGGCACAGACCATGTAGCCGACCTCCAGGAGGCCTTCGGCGTGTTGAGAAGGCACAACATGCAGCTGAACCCGAACAAGTGTGCGTTCGGGGTCTCTTCGGGAAAGTTCCTCGGCTTCATGGTAAGCCAACGAGGAATCGAAGCTAATCCCGAGAAGATTAAGGCTATACTAGACATGGCCCTGCCTCGGAACATCAAGGAGGTGCAGAAGCTCACTGGTCGGCTCGCTGCTATCGGTCGGTTTCTCTCGAAGTCGGGGGAAAAGTGCCTCCCCTTCTTCAAAGCACTCAGGGGGGCTAAGGGTTTTGAATGGGGCCAACCACAACAGGAGTCGTTCGACCAGTTGAAGGCATACTTAGTGAACCCCCTTCTGCTCAGCAAACCGGTCCCGGGCGAGACCCTCTTCGTCTACTTGGCTGCTTCCGAGCAGACCTTGAGCGCTGTCTTGGTGAGAGAGGAGGATCGAACCCAAAGACCTATCTACTACGTGAGCAAGGTGCTTCGGGACGCCGAGCTCCGCTATCCGAAGATAGAGAAGATGGCCAACGCCCTAGTCACGGCGGCGAGGAAGCTTCGGCCATACTTTCAGTCCCACTCGATCGTCGTCCTCACCGACCAACCCCTAAAACAGATCCTCAACAAGCCTGAGACCTCGGGCCGGCTGATGAAGTGGTCCATAGAGCTGAGCCAGCATGACATCTCTTACCAACCTCGGACAGCAATTAAGGCGCAGGCACTCGCCGACTTCATCGTAGAGTCCACTATCCCTGAGGTCGGCCACGTCCCGAAGGGACCCCCCATTTGGACAGTCTTCGTGGACGGATCCTCGTGTAATGAAGGAAGCGGTGCTGGCATCATTCTGAACGGCCCTGACAACTTTGTCCTCCAGTACGCGATCTGTATGAACTTCAAGGCCTCGAACAACGAGGTGGAGTACGAAGCACTCATCGCTGGTCTCGGACTCGCACAAAGTGCTGGGGCGCAGCGCCTCCGAATACACAGCGATTCCCAGCTCGTCGTGAACCAAGTCTTGGGCGAGTACGAGGCTCGAGATGAGCGGATGGCGAAGTACCTTGCTAGGGTTCGGGACCTCATGGGCCGGTTCGAGGAGGCGCTCATCCAGCGGGTCCCTCGTGAAGAGAACTCACAAGCCGATGCCCTCTCCAAATTGGCCTCGTCCTCCCTGCAAGGTCTCGAACAGACCGTACTGATCGAAGTCCTCTCTAAGCCGAGCATCGAAGACGAGACGCCTGGCTCGGCGGAATCGCTGCCGGTCATGTTACAAGATAATTGGATGAAGCCTCTTGTGGAGTTCTTGAGGGACGGGCTCCTACCCGAAGACCCCAAGGAGGCTCGCCGAGTCAGAACCCGGGCCGAGCGGTATGTCTTGATCGAGGGCATCCTATACAAATGCTCTTTCTCTCAAATAGACGGCCGACCGTACCTAAGGTGCCTCTCTCCGGATCAGGGCGAATATGCCCTGCAGGAGCTCCATGAAGGCATCAGAGGGGCACACTCAGGATCCAGGTCCTTGGCCCGAAAAGCTTTAAATTATGGATACTTCTGGCCGACCCTCCTTCAAGACGCCGAGCGACACGTTCGGCAATGCAGCTCTTGTCAGAGACACTCCAGCATCCGACGCCTCCCTCAGGCCAACCTCGCCTCCCTATCAAGTCCCATCCCCTTTGCAATGTGGGGGATGGATTTACTAGGGCCTTTCCCTCCGGCTCCGGGTCAGTTCAGGTTCTTGGTCGTAGCCATCGACTACTTCTCGAAGTGGGTCGAGGCCGAGCCCCTCGCCACCATAACCGAGAACAAGGTGATACAGTTCTTCTGGAAAAGCATCATTTGTAGGTTCGGCATCCCCCGCGTCCTCGTGACGGACAACGGGACTCAGTTCACTGGCGCAGCATTCCGAGCTCTATGCGACGACCTGGCCATCCAGCAGCGCTTCTCGTCCGTCTCCCACCCTCAGTCGAACGGACAGGCAGAAAATGCTAACCGGCAGATCCTCGCAGGCATCAAGAAAAGGCTAGACAAAAGTTCCAAGGGCTTATGGGTCGACCAACTCCCCAACGTCCTATGGAACTACCGCACGAGCAAGCGGACCCCCACAGGCGAGTCCCCTTTCAACCTCACCTATGGGTCCGAGGCCGTGATACCTCTCGAGGTCGGAATACCTTCCCCTCGGCTCACAGCCTATGACGAAGCACAGAATGCCAGAGACCTCAGAGCAGACTTGGACCTGATAGATGAACTGAGGGAAAGGGCGTCAATTCGGCAGCAGACTTACAGAAGAAGGGTTGAACTAGCGTACAACAAAAAGGTCCGACCCGCCAACCTTAAGCAAGGAGATTTGGTCTTGAGAAAGCTAGCCATATCCTTTCCCAGTCGGAAGAGCAAGCTGGCTCCGAACTGGGAAGGGCCGTACAGGATCACAAAGGTAGTTCGGTCCGAAACATATCGCCTTGAAGACCTAGAGGGAAGAGAGCTTCCGAGGACCTGGAATGCCGACCACCTCCTAAAATACCAAGAAAGCGCTCCGGCGCCACTCTAAGTATCATAGGATATCGAGCCATTCCAGTCCTCCGGCTTGTAACCTATTTTCATAAATTGTACTATGTAAAACGGTTCGCCGTCGATTATTAATAAAGAAAGCTCTTGCATGTTTTTGAATTCGTATGTTTCTCTCCCCTCTTGTCACCTGCTTTTTAAATAAGTGATTTCAACCAATGGTTCGGAGTCCACGTTCGGCTCGACCTCACCTGCTCGGCTCGTCCCCGGACGAACCAGAGGTAGACCATCGTTCAGAACTGCTCCCACAACCGTTGAACTTCACCGATGGTTCGGAGTCCAACACTCGGCTCGACTTTACCTCTCGGCTCGCCTCCGGACGAGCCAGGGGTAGATCGCCGTTCGGAATTGCTCCCACAACCGTTGAACTTCACCGATGGTTCGGAGTCCAACACTCGGCTCGACTTTACCTCTCGGCTCGCCTCCGGACGAGCCAGGGGTAGATCGCCGTTTGGAATTACTCCCACAACCGTTGAACTTCACCGATGGTTCGGAGTCCAACACTCGGCTCGACTTTACCTCTCGGCTCGCCTCCGGATGAGCCAGGGGTAGATCGCCGTTCGGAATTGCTCCCACAACCGTTCAACTTCACCGATGGTTCGGAGTCCAACACTCGGCTCGACTTTACCTCTCGGCTCGCCTCCGGACGAGCCAGGGGTAGATCACCGTTCGGAATTGCTCCCACAACCGTTGGACTACAACGATGGTCCCGGGGTCCAACACTTGGCTCCCAGTCCCCCCATACTCACTTCGTGGCAGACTGGGAATGGACCCCCCACTCCGCTTCGCCAGTGGAGGTGTACCGAAGCTACGTTCGGCCACATAATCCGAGCACCCTTGCCTATCAGCCGAAGCCCGAAGCCCTATGCCTTCGGTCGGCTACCGAGCAAGTGCCTTCCCGAGCTCGCAAACGGAGAAAACTCACTTTCTCCGCAACTTTCGTGCATGATCTCGATCAGACGGCTCAGATCATGCCACCTGCGCTAAACGACAAGATAACGTTTTCTTGGGAACTGAGCCGCCTCGAGATTCGTGCCTACGTTCAACGGCTCAGATCTTGCCACCTGCGCTAAATGACAAAAGATAACGCTTTCTTGGGGATAGAGCCGCCTAGGAATTCGCTCCGTACCTTGTCAGAGTCACTAAACGACAAAATATCGTACATATAGGAACCCGTTCGGTTCGACACTCTCGCCGACGGAACTAACATGCTCGGTTCAAAGACCTCGGCGCGACCAACACAGTTATAAGCAAGACAAAAGTGCAGAGCAATGAAAGATATTTTATTAAACAGCCAGGCTGAAATACAAAGCGCATCTGTTCCATGGTTACAAAGTGCTTGCAAATAAAATACACGACGCCGACCTACTACACTTGGCCCTCACATGGAAATATCCTCACTAGACTGTTCGTCCTCCTCGGCTGGTAACTCCCCTGCATCGTTCCGGAGCTTCGCTACCACAGTCTGCAAGTGTCGAATCTCCGAGAGCAAATCATCCCGCTCGGCTATAATCTTTGACTGGTTGTGCCGAATACACTTGACCCGAAGAGCGTTGCTGAACGCGGTTTGCGAATCCTCGTCCCCTTCTGCAGGGTTCAACTCGGCGATCCTATTCTCCAGACATTGGATCTCGGCTTCCCGTAGGCCGAGGACGGACAAAAGGTGAGCTCGCTCACCCTCAGCTCGGCGTAACTCCAGCTCGACGCTCCTAGGACTCAGAACCGCCATCCCAGAAGTGGCTTCGGATTCGGAGTCATCATCCGAGCCGTGGAGATCAGCATCTGAATCGGCCGTCTCGAGCTGAAAAAAGGGGAAAACAAATAGCAAAATTTCAATGCACTGCCGAAGTCCAACACTTGGAAATTTTCTGAACAAACTTTCAGATTTGCATTCATATATATATGGTGGCTTCGCATACATCAAGACCGACTCTACTACAACGTTTTACAACAAGTCAGAGGGGATGAAAAACGACATGATCAGGGCCTCTTCGGAAAGGGAATGCTTCGGTTTAGGGAAACGCGAGGACGACGAGGCCTGCCCTCCGAGCTCGATCCTAAACTAACGAAGCGCGACCCCCCTTCGCTGCTGGCTCTAACTGCGGTGCCTGCCGAGGCCCCGCTCGACGAGACGGCCGCACTGCTCTGAGCGTCGGCTGGACTCCGCCTGGTCATAGGCGAGCGTGTCGCGAGTTCGTAAAATGTAATCCCCCTCTCGCTCTCTTCGCGAGTGCACGACGTACTACGAACGTTAGCCCTCTCCGGCACGGGCTTGAGCGACGCGATCTCTTCCTCCAATTCAATGATTCTGTTTCTCAGAGCGTCGTCCTTCGCCGACTTCTTCGAACGAGAAGGCCTTGACGAGCCAGAGGCGTTGGCACCATCGGCCGCGAGCCGGCGGAAGTGGGTGACCTCGATTCCCCTATCTATCGTGATCCTTCTGAGCCTGTCGACTTCGGCCAATAACCTCTTGCGCTCGGCCGACCCCTTCTCCAGCTCGGAGGTCAGCTTCTCTTCCTCCGCCGAGCGTTCTTTCTCCGCTAATTCCAAGTGTTGGACCTCAGCCAAAAGATCGTCATTCTTCTGCTCGGCGACAGTGAGCTCTCTACGGAGCCGCTCGACTTCCCCTTCGGGACAAGGAGCTTGGGGGTACTTCCGCAATTGCCACAGCTCGCGACAGTACCTCCGCATAGCTGCCTTCGTCTCCTCCAGCTTGCCGAGCAGGAGAAACCTATTCTGTCGGCTCTGCAGGAGCTCGCCCTTCGTTTTCGCCAGCTCCTTCCGAAGGTATACAACCTCCGTGATCGGACCGAACTTCACCTGAAAAGCGGAGATAAATCCTATGGGACAATACACGAAAACATCTACAACTAGTCACACACAAATCCGAGGCTCAACACTTGGATAAATTTTGGCCAAACAAAATGTTTTCATTCAAAACCGAGGAGAAAGTTTTACAAAAGCGGTGGCCAGTCCGCAGTTAGGCTTACAAAAAAAAACACTAAAAAGAGAGACAACCGAGTCAGGGGTCGACCTTTTTGCCGCTAGGGTCCGTCGACCCCCCGGCCTTGTCCTCGCCATCGCCTATACGTCCTCCATACCTCACCTCTGTCTGAAGAAACCAGAAAAAGTTTTGATTCAAAGTTTTAAGGTACCGCCATCGGCAAGTACCCCCCAGGACCTGGGTCTCGGTCGGTATTCCGCCGACCCACGGGCCCCGGTCGAAAACGGATCAACACTCAGAGACCGGGAGGAACACACCATTCCGAGCTAGTTGGTTGTAACAGTGAAGGTTCGGCCTGATAGAGGACTCTGGCAACAGAGCCTTCACAGTTGCAAACAAACAAGCTCGGAACGCCGAAGATCATGGTGAAAGAACGACCGCTCGTCCTTCCGAAGCGACTTGGCCCCCGGTTCTGAATTTGGATCGTCACCTCTTCCACCATGATCTCCTCCAACCCCGCCATCCACCTCGGGACAGCCGGAGTCGGCAGAAGACCTTGGTGGAAGAACGACCACCCATCATCCCGGAGCGACTCTTACCTCGGGTTCGGATCACAGTCGTCACTACTCCTGCCTCGTTCTCCCCCGACCCTGACACCCACAATGAGGGCCGTCAGGAACGGGAGAAGAAGAAGACAGTAGAGTGACCACCCCTCCGAACCTATCAAGGTCCAGACCCCACAAGACTGGCGTCCGCCAGACGCAGACACCACCGAGGTCTGAAACTCAACATTACTGCGACTGAAAATGACAAGAGGAATGGAGTACTTATAGCCTAACCTCCAAGAACCAGCCATTATGACCCTCGGAAGTTGAAACGGCACGAATTAATTGAAGGAGTTATCCTTAATGACCTGGAGAAGGTGGAACGCCGCACAAACCCCGGAGCACCATTAATGTCCTTGGGAACAGGATCGTCTCGAGACGGATTGCGCCACGTCGCTCGTCCTGCCGAGACCCCCTGTCTCCGGTCGGATGCCGAGCAAGTGCCTTTTCGAGCTCGCAAACGGAGAAAACACACTTTCTCCTCAACTTTCGCGCATGATCTCAATCAGACGGCCCAGATCTCGCCGAGGACACTAAACGACAAGATAGTGTTTTCTTGAGAAATGCGCCCGTCTTGAGATGCGCGTCGTCATCCAATGGCTCAGACTGCGCCACGTCGCTCGTCCTACCGAAACCCCATGTCTCCGGTCGGATTCCGAGCAAGTGCCTTTCCGAGCTCGAAAACGGAGAAAACACACTTTCTCCTCAACTTTCGCGCATGATCTCAATCAGACGGTCCAGATCTCGCCGAGGACACTAAACGACAAGATAGTGTTTTCTTGAGAAATGTGCCCATCTCGAGATGCGCATCGTCATCCAATGGTTCAGACTGCGCCACGTTGCTCGGAACGCCGAACCCCCTAGTCTCCGGTCGGCAGCCGAGCAAGTGCCATTCTGAGCTCGTAAACGGAGAAAAAAGACACCGAGCTACTACGACCGTTGGATCTCTCAGAAATTCGTGCTTCTATTGATGAACGGTCCAGATTGCGCCACGTGCGCTAAAAGACAAGATAGCATTTTCTTGGAAAACGCGCCGCCATCCGATGGCTCAGATTGCGCCACGTCGCTCGGAACGCCGAACCCCCTAGTCTCCGGTCGGCAGCCGAGCAAGTGCCATTCCGAGCTCGTAAACGGAGAAAAAAGACGCCGAGCTATGGAGACCGTCAGATCTCTCAGAAAATCACGCTCGACGATGATCAGAGGTCCAGATTGTGCCACGCCATAAATCAGTATTAAAAATCGTTTTTTATTTATTTAAATCGCTTTATTTATTTAAAAATTGCGAAAAATTGCTAAAAATTCGGGAAATTTAACTAAAAATTCTGGAAAATAATTGAAAATTCGGGAGTATATTTTTGGGCCCCTGAACGAACAATTATTGCCCAGAATGCACTGTTAAGGCCCCTCGAACGATTAGTAAACACATCGCAAAATTAAATAAATAATCAAAAAAAAAAAATAGATGAAAGACGCCAAATACTCGATATGGCTAGGAAACAGCACATGGCATCAAAAAGTTACCTCACTACCCCCTTCAAGATCCTAAGTCCTCCACATGGACTCCGATACAACTCCGCTAGCCACCAAAACAGTCAAACTACTCCTCAAAGGCTGATCACGCTCAGTCTTTAGGAGTGGGGGCTCGTGATATGGCTAAAAATGGGGTTAAATCGGAATCGTCCAGATTGGGCACGAATCTTGATGCTCGGGGGTAAAAAGGTAATTTCACATACAAGCGGGTCCCAGGCAGGTACTGAATCTCCTTCTCACAGATCCAATAACCTGCGAACGGACCCACACCTATCGGGTACGGGTCCCGACCCAAGGCAAACCCGAAACCAACGAGAGACAAATCAGGATCCCTGATTTGGCCAAATCAACAGCCCTGATTTGCTCCCACCGGGAATCAAAGAAAGATTTCCTAAACAGACTGAGGATTTTGCTCCCGGCTGTTACACAGGAAATCAAACCCTTAAACGGCTCCCCTGGCGACTATAAATACCACCCCTCTACCACCATGACCAGGTTAATCACTTCTTCATCACTTTTAAGCTCTTTCTTAATCTCTTCTGATTACTGACAAGAGCGTCGGAGGGTGCGTCACCGGAATCAACCCCGGTGTCTCGCACTTCCTTGCAGGTTGCGCCAGGAGCAAGAAGGTTTGAGTCAACTGTTCAGGTTGTTCTCGGACTCACAAATTCTATCTGCTTACCCCCACACCGAAATCAGCGGTAACACACGGCCATCCTCTCTATGCCGGAAATAGTATAACTTAATTTTCCATATTTAGCAAACACAAACTTGTCACATTACAATTAAAGGGACTACCCTATTGATGTCGTGTTGTGATTGTGCACTTAATCTTTAATGCAATTATTTATGTTACATGACACTAATGCACACTTGTTCGGAGTCTATGCATCCCATACTACATAGGTCCGAGGGCAAGCCTCTTAATCGTTCTTCATCTTTGTAGAGTTCAATCCCTCGCCATGACCTAACCTACTACTGTAACTACGGTAGTGTCTTAGATGATCTATGAGTGCAAGCACGTGTACAGAAACTAGAGGGGAATCCTACGTCATGTCACGACGCATCGTGAAGAACCTATGGACAACTCAGCCTCCTTCATGGCACACGATCCTCATGCAGTCACTAAACATCCCACAAGTGTCACCACAGGGACGGTACCCTAGAGCAGTATCCACGTCATGTCACGACGCATCGTGAAGAACCTGTGAAATACTCTCCGCCGCCACGGCACCCTGGAGCCGTATCCACGTCATGTCACGACTCATCGTGAAGAACCTGTGAAATACCCTCCGCCGCAAATCCGATGGCCCTCACTCGTGTTTTTCTTCTACTTTCATCACATCTCCACTATGTACTAATCCTTAGTTTTTATTAGAATCATGAACCAAATCAAAGCTCTAGAGTTAGCCTCTCCACTAAACCGGACTTATTCATTCATTTCGACATGACCAACCGTGGTCTTTCTTTTCAATATTCATTTCATTTCTTTCCAAATGCCGGTGGAGACTTAGCTACTCTTTCATTTCAATTCCAATTCACCAATTCTAACATAATCTGAGCATTCCCAGCTCATGAGTTCATTTTTCATTGTCTCAGCATATCATGGTCTTAGCTTTCATATTCATATGATTCTTCATTCAAAGTATGACTCATTTTGTGTAAATTTCTCAATTCAAACTATGATTCATTTCATATAAATTCATGCAGCAACAAATAGAGTTCATCAACATCAATCATAAAGTTCACAATCTCCAAAATAGACAGAATAATGTTCTCTGACATAACTAAACACTCTGGACAGTCAACTTTGATCTCTTCCAGTCGACTTGTTCAGTCAATACAAGTATTCAAAATTACTCGGGAGAGTCGACTGCTGCACACGGCAGTCGGCTGTTCCGCAGTGTTGCCAATTTCAATTATCACCCACAGGGCAGTCGACTGTCGTTCAACACAGTCGCCTGTTCTGCCGAGTTCAATATGTTGATTCTCAAGTTCTATACAGTCGACTGCTACACCCAATCGGTCGACTGAACAGTTTAAAATCTCAAATTAATGAATCATTCCTTCATACACATCACACTTTGTCTCGCTATTCTTCAACAAGAGTAATTCACATTTTATTGTTCACATTATTCTCAAAATGAGAAGTACTAACAAATATTCATAATCCATGTTTTCATGCATCAATAATGTCACTTCAATCTTTACTATATTAATCTTCTTCATTTCTAGTTCTTTTGTAAGGTATAATTTCCCAAAAATACACATATCAAAATCATAGTTCTGATTACACCTTTTATTCTCAAATCACATTTTATTTCATGCAACAATTCCCAAATTATCTTCATAAAGTCTCATGTATTTTCAAAAGAGTAGAACATTCGAGTTTATAAAAAATATATCAGTATCAGTCGACTTATACTATAGTAAGTCGGCTGTCCAGGAAAAACATCCATGATTTTAAGTAAATAATTTAAGCAAGAAGTCGACTTATAACAGCACCAGTCGACTTAAATGAGCATATAAGTCGACTTACAAGGTCCTAAGTCGACTTACCAGAACGTTTCTTTTCAACATTTCTCAACAGTCAATGCCACAAATCCTTTTATTAGCCAAGTTCACATTCATGGTTATAATTAATCCATACTAACTTAGATTTCTTACTAATCAAATCACATATAACTGCATACTCACATTCAAATCAATTTATAGGTCAATTCTCCAATTAAGAGTGTACTCTTATTAATATTTTTCATGCATCATTTCTCAATTAGAAAGAAGATCAAACCCACTATCATTCATTCATACAAGCATTCTACTTTAGAAATATGGAGAATTTTACCCACCTTGTATGGAGAGAAACAACACAATAGCAACGAAAGTCCTTTGCGAATGAATGCACCTCCTCCTAGATTGATGCGCGCACAAGCTCCACACACCACCGAAAGCTTCCCTCCTTGAATAGCCGGCCCTTCTCCTGCTTGTTGAAAGCAATACAATCCCACACACTTCTCTCAATCTTTTACTCACAACTTGCTACTAATTAGACTATAGTTTTGGAAAAATATAATTGCATATGAATATAGCCATGGGAGGGGGTATTTATACTAGAAATCAAGTAGAATGAAGGGCTAGGATTAGTTGGTTGGTTGTAGGATGGAAGACTAGGATGAGAGTAGAAGTTATGAAAACTACCCACAACTACATAACCATCTCCATGATCTCCATAAAACTTTTGAATCTCCCTCCAAAAGTCCATAACCGGCCAACATGGAGAAGTGTGCATTGCACGTGTACGTATAGTGCACGTGCATGCAACTAGGCCAAAATTGTGCATTGATGTTTTACATAAAAATAAAATAGACTTTTTTTTTTTAAATAAATTAATCCATGGGCTTAGTTTTATGGGCCAAAAATAGTAAAAATTAAAAAAATACATTTTGGGCTTTAAGAAAGAGGCTTTAAAATATGGCTTTCTATTTATTTAAGGAAATAGGCTTTTGTATGAAATAATTTGGAAATATATATTTAGATATTTATACACATCACAATAAAAATAATTATAAGATTTAATTCAACCAAAATATTGCACGTGCACACTACGTGCAAAATAAATAATTTTTCATTAAATGAAAAATCAGGGTATTACAAGTAGAGCAACATATAAGCTCAGACATTGGAAATTTTCATTTTACGATACAGTTAAAGTAACCTGATTGCCATATGTGGCATGATTTTTTAACCAAAAATGGGTTCACTTCCAAACTCAGTATGCTGCTAGCATCTGATTGTTCTTTCACTGTTAATGAAGCTGATTTTCATGCATCTGGTTGTCTTCTTGGCATGCATGTTTTTTTGACCAAAATGGGTTCACTGTGCTGTGAGGATACTATAGGTACGTATGCCAAAGGCCTCCGGCCGGATATGCACAACAATTGGATTTTAGATTTGGTTGGGCTAAAGAAGTAGTAGAGCAACATATAAGCTCAGACATTGGAAATTTTCATTTTAAGATACAGTTAAAGTAACCTGATTGCCATCTGTGGCATGATTTTTTAACCAAAAATGGGTTCACTTCCAAACTCAGTATGCTGCTAGCATCTAATTGTTCTTTCACTGTTAATGAAGCTGATTTTCATGCATCTGGTTGTCTTCTTGGCATGCATGTTTTTTTGACCAAAATGGGTTCACTGTGCTGTGAGGATGCTATAGGTACGTATGCCAAAATACTCCAGCCGGATATGCACAACAATTGGGTTTTAGATTTAGTTGGGCTAAAGAGTTAGTAGAGCAACATATACGCTCAGATAATGGGTATTTTCATTTTCAGATACTGTTAGATAACCTGATTGCCATCTTAGGCATGATTTTTTAACAAAAAATGGGTTCACTTCCAAACTAAGTATGCTGCTACCATCCTCATTTTCTTTCCCTGTTAATGAAGCTTATTTCATTAAGATCCAGGATGGCAAATTTTGGTACGGCTGTGATTGGATTGTTTATTGGCTGTTGTCTATGTTCTTAATTGGGCTGTGATTAGAAAAAGAGGGCTCGAGTGGAGATCTGGAAACCCATATGAGACATCTTGTTCATAATAATTTATTATTATTGTTGTTCTTGTCGCTCTTGCTGTTGTTGCTGATGTCTCTTTGTGTTCGTGTGCTGAAGGGAAACAAGGGATGAGAGAGAGATGAGGAAAATGCCGCTATGTTTGCCTGGTGTATCCAAAGTCTCTACCATTCTTCTTTCTATTTCCATTTCTGGTTTCTATATTTGGTTTCCTTCCACGATGACAGTTCCTTAAAAATACACTTGATATGAGCCCTATCTTATTTTTCTTATTTTTCTTATATTTGATTTCCGTCCACGATGACAGTTTCATGGATTGTCTGAACAATCCATGAAAGACATGCTTAGATACTGAATTTTTATTTGTTTTACTGTTTTAGATAGTGGATATTCCCAATAAGAGGAGAATATAAAGGTTTCAAGTTAGATACTGAATTTTCATTTGTCTTGTTATTTTAGATATATTTAAAAACAAAATTAAGTACTAGATTTTTAGCATTGCAATGTAATTATTTTACCTCTGTATATATCATTAACAATTCCATTTGGAATTGGTACTTTCATCTTATAATTTAAGATACAGGTAGTTCTTTTTGCAAGTTCAAAAAATATGTATATTCTGTATTGTGGTCTACTGTTGAATTAAACTATTGTTTTTTTTCACAGGGCGGTCGCCCAGATGAAGGAAATTCTGATGATCAGAGCTGAAGCTACTCGAGGGGTATGAATCTGCGGTCCTCCTTGCTGTTCTTATGTCCTCCTTGCTGTATGGTTGTTGTTCTTATGTCCTCCTCCTTGCTGTTGTTATGTCAGACTGGTTTTTTTTTTATGAGAGTTATGTCAGACTTTTAATTTGGGATATTTTGGATATTTGTCAGACTCGTTTGTTTGGATATTTGGGATGTTAGTCCCTATATTATTTTGTTAATTATGACATTGTTAATTAATCAATGAATTTGGACGTTGATATGACACGTGTGAAACATGATTATCTTTAATTATTTTTGTGTGGTTGTGATTTGCGCAGTAATATGCAACGAAATTAGTTGAATCAGTTGTGAATTAGTTTACAGGTTTTGTAAATGAAACTGTGAATTAAAATCGAACGGAAAATAGGAGTATCGAAACAAACGGGCATAGCTAGATCGGCGTTTTAAAAATGCCGGTCTATCTAATCAATTTGTTTGAGTATGCGATTCACCGGCGTTTCCACACACGCCGGTGAATGTCGTCAACTGTAACGGCACCGACGAACACCGGCGTTTTCGATAACGCCGGTATTTATAAATACACCGGCATTTTTTGGATGCGCCGGGGATTGTAAGTAGGGAAACCCGGGCAGTCATAAACTGATATACACCGGCGCTCTATGGCCGCCGGTATACGTTCGTTATACACCGGCGTTTCTATAAACGCCGGTGAATGTACAAACACCGACGGTTTATGACCGCCGGTGGATGTATATAGGGGTAAAAGAACGGCACTCAGAGACCGACATTCACCGGCGTTTTATGACCGCCGGTGTATCTTTCGCATTTACTGGCATCCATTAAAACTGCCGGTGTAGACCCCTTCGTTTCCGCAACGCCCGCTTCGGCGGCATTAGGACCGGCACTATTATAAACGCCGGTGAAAGTTTCACCGGCGAAAAAAAATGCCGGTATAGCCCTAAAAAACCGCCGGGAAATCGTGTTTCTTTTGTAGTGTGTTAAGACAATTTCTGGAGTACTGCATGTTTCATTTTGAATTAGATTCTTAACCATACTAATGACATAATTTGGAATAACTTGCTGAACATAAAATGTAGCCCTTGATGTCTAGATAATTTTTTCCAGTCTGGATTTAAATTCCAATTTGTCATCTGTTAGTTATCATCACTTTCCTGCAACTGTGTTAGTAATTTCAGACTCAGAATTTCATGCGTACTATATTTTATGACCCTGTTAATAGTACAAGAAAAATCTGAAATAATTTAGGCTGGACCCAGACATGTATAGGTATTGCTCATAATTTTTATAGATTTTAGTAATGAGTTCTCTTACCTGAAACAATTGGTTGAACACAACCTACTGCATACTTTCTGAACATAAAACCTGATTAGAATAGAGTTTTCACCCTAGTTCCCATACCTTTTATATACCTTAATTATACTCGTTGGAACCGTGTGAAAGTCTACTTTCTAGACCGTCCAGCGGATTCAGATTTGTTATTTGTAGTGGCTGTAATCCATGTTTTAGTACAGCAAAGTTATGCTGTCCTGATTATGGAATTTTGTGTAAATGACTTTTTTGCTTCTTGATTTGTCTATAGCACATAGAATTAGTCACACTTAGTATAATACAACATTGATACCCTCTTGCATGCTTACATAGGATGAAAATGACCTAATCACAAGCCGGGGTATCATGGGTAGACTTGGTAGTGAACGATCGAAAACTATACTCGGTCGGGCCCTACTGTCTGACTTGTACTATCCTCTCCTGTACTGATGGCCATAATTACTGCCTGACCTGAACATGAAACACTGCCTGATAATTACTATCCCTGAACATGAAATACTGATTACTAGGCCGAGTACACGATTCGTGAATTCACTATCAGCCTAAAATATTCAGTATGTGTTTACTCAGAACCTGTGGAATGGGACATAGTAGTACGTACACTAGGTAGGCTAATAAAATGATCAATAACCTGCATTTCGTGCTTGATCCTAACATCACTCATTACATGCGTGATTTACGATAGACCCTTGATATTTTGCCTGCCTTTGCTTTGTTCCTTGTCTTTGACCATGTCCTTATTCTTTGATATTCATGCTTTCCATTATCCTTTGTTTTCTCCAAGTTTTAACAGGTACTGAAGGAGCAATCCCAGAAGGACTTGGTGAGAAAACTCTTTGAAGACCGGAGCTGGACTTTAGACTGCTTAGCTATCTTTGGTTATTTACTTATTGTATTTCTTTTATCATACTTTGTATCTTGGGCTTTATGACCCAAAATTTTGTTTATCCCGATTGTTGGATTATTATTTAGTGAATTTATTTCATGATTATCTTTGAGTTTATTCATTGTTCATGTGATTATATTTATTGCCCGTGTGGTTGTTTCGTTTGTATATTGTTGAGTTAGACTAGTACAGCTTATAGATGATGTATAATCATTCGCTGGACCTTCGTTACGTGCTCGTATTTTCTTATTTTGGGAAGCGGGGCGTGACATGTTTTTAGTAGTATTAGAGCCCAGGGTTGAGTAATATTTCAATCAAACATGACTATCTTTACAGAGGTTAGTTTTGATTGATATATTAGTCGAGTTTGGTTCTAGCCAGGTTAACTCAATAATATGCGCGCCATGTTGATCACATGAACATGTAATAAATTTAATATAATCTGGATATTAATCGTATTCGATCCATATCTGACTCCTTTGCATTTAATCCTTTGATTCCTTGTATCCTTTCGTCCCTTGCAATCATTATCATTTGTCAATCTACCAACGTATGTCTGGGTATTCACCAACTTGATGGGTTTGCAGACTATGGCTCATGAAGATACTTCGACTCCCCCGCCTAGCGATGAAACATCAGAGAATTTGGCCATTCTCCAGGCGATGTAACGAATGATGGAGCTATAGCAAGAGCACAATGAGCTGATGAGAGCTAGTCTGGAAAGAGCCCAGGAGAGCGCGCAGCTCACCCGGCTGTGTGTAATTGCGCCCCAGCATCATGCCTTCGCTATCATGAGGCAGACCCAAAGAAGGAAGGGCCTGACGTGTAACGTTTGTCACAAGATTGGTCATATACGCAAGGATTGCTAGCTAGCCAACCGTCGATGTCTTCTATGCTGAGCGAGTGATCACAAGGTTCGGGACTGCCCAAGGAGCAGGAGAAATACACCAACTGGAGGATCAGCTCCCAATGGAGGACAGGCTGGAGAATGTGGTCAGGCCCACAACCAGATTGCAGAGAAAGCAGAGACTGTCGGAGGTGCGATTGCAGGTATTTTGCTATTTTGTTGCATTTCAGTTCTTGCATCTTTTATTTCTTCTCTTCTTGCATCCATCATATTTTGTCAATTTAATTTTGTGTATCATGTTAGTTATTTCTTCCCTGCCATATTCTCTTTGATTCTGATTTTGCCCCTTTTCCTTCTTCCTTCGTATTCAATTACTTTAATTTTCTTTTGTCCCTTCTAGTCATCCTCTTCTTTGGCTTTTTATTGGGTATGAATTTATTTTTCTCCAATCCATTCTTCTCTTTCTAATTATTTTTTCCGAATACTTTCTATACATCGATTTTTATTTGTTATATTTATTTTGGATCTTCTATAAAAATATTTTGTCAACGAAGATTATGTTATTTCGAATAATGGTGTATTTTAACTTCACTTTTCATTTTTGATCGACTATATATTTCTACTGGATTATTTTGATAAGACAAATTCTTATTTTGTTGTATAATGCTGTTATTACTACTATCATTATTATTGCTATTATTTTGATTATTATTATTATTATTACTGTTGTGATTATTATTGTTGTTTTCATTATTTTATTATTATTAATATTGAATTACTCTAACAAAAAAAAATGTTGAACCCAAAACTATATTTTGTCTTGCATTATTATTCTTATCTTTCTAGTATTTTTATATCACGAATTTCAAAACATAACTTTGTAGTTAAATTAAATGTCCTATATCCCTGTGCATATGGAAGGTTACATCTTCCATTTCACCATTTTTGTGCAACCTAATGTCGAGATGGCAAATATGCAACTCGATGTCAATGGAGGCAAATTGCAACTGGATATCGGGGAGGCAAAATGTGCAACCGAATATCCAGACGGCAACCTGCAATCTGATGTCGTGAAGGAAAACATGCAACTTGATGTTAACGAGGCAAGATTTTATACCTATTTGCTAATTGATATTTCAAGAGTTTTTACTTATATAATAAAACTAATGGTAAAGAAGTATTTTCCTTATGACATTTTATTTATACAATTACGCCTTATGTTTCCATACAAATTGAACTAGTGCACTTGATTTATTTATAGAGTTGATAAGCCAAATTCTTACTTTGTTTTATAATACTATTTTTATTATAGTTGTTGTTTTCGTTATTATTATTGGTATTATTATTATTATTGTCATTTCTATAGCTGTTTTTTTTTTTTTTTGAAGAAAAGGTGGAGTCTGGCCACCCTGTTTCATTAATAAATGATTAATAAAACCATTTCTATTGTTGTTATTATTATTGTTTTCATTATTTTCGTTGCTCTTATTATTTTTATTATTATTATTACCGTTACTTTATTATTATTGATATTATTATTATTATTGCTATTAGCATCATTATTGTTATTATTTTTAATGCTATTATTATTATTATTATTATTGCATTATTATTAATATTATTATTATTGCATTATTTTCATGAATGTGTTGAATCCCATTCTGTCATGTATGTATTGTTAATATTTTATTTTATGATAATATTTTTATTTGTATGATTATGATGATTTTGATTACTGTTATTATTATTGTTATTATTATTTTTTTATTATTATTTTATTATTATGGTTATTGTTACTTGTATCATCATCATTATTATTATTATTAATATTATTGTTATTATTAATACCATTTTTATTATTATTGTTGTTATTATTTTTATTTATCATTGTTATTATTAATTACTATTAATATGTGTTGTTATTATTATTGTTATTATTATTTTTATTATTGTTATTATTATTCTATTATTATTGATATTATTGTTATTGATATTTGTTATTATCATTTTTGTTAAAGTCATTAGTTTTGATCTATATTACATCTTTTAATTATTTAAATTGAAGCTCAATTTTATATCCTTTTGCATTATTTGCTTATATCTATCTTGAGCCCATACTCTCTTTCATCCTGGTGTCTCATTCTCATCTTCCTGCTCGGTTCGTCGATTGGTGTCATACAGCGACATGTATGTTGCTTGGAACATCACCAGCGGAGTAGCGCAGCAGAAGCATGGTGGGCCAATACCCCACAGGTCCCAGGATTCTCCTATTGTTTCTCCTTCCCTGCATGGTTTGTTTCACTCTATCCCTTGCATTCATCCTCATCCGTTGAGTCATTTTCTTAGTCTAACTTTTCCTTGTCCATCCTTCTTCGTTTCCAGCTCTATCTATTTCTTCACTTATTTGCAAGTCTTGTGTTGGTTCTTCCCTTTGACACTATTTATTCTTTTTCATACTTTCCATTTGACCTCATCGTTATCCACCTCCTTCGTTTCTGGTGTTGCCACTACTTTGTTCTTTTCCCTTTAACTCTCTATTTTGTTACCCCCGATTTTCTTTTTTTGCCTTGTCCTATGTACCGCATAAGCAAATTTTAAGGACGAAATTTTGTTGTAATGTGGGTAGGATTTGTAACCCCTATTCCCGCAAATACGTATTTTCATGAGTATTTTTCTGTTTTTCGAGATTTTTAAATCTGTTATTGTTAGATTCGTTTTGAATTTCATGTTAAAGTATTCTTTCTAAACAATAGTTATAACTATTTCAAATAAACTTTGTTTAAGTTCCTACTTGATCAACTATTTGCATTTTGACCCTCCAAGTTATTGTTGCTATTTCAACTATTTTGACAAAATTCCTATTTTTATATATTGACAATATCTTGGGGATTTCTATTATTAATGTTAGTATTTTTATCGTCATTATTATCATTTCTATTCTTATTATTACTTTGGTTACCTGTTATTATTATTGATAATTAAAACAAATCAATTCTTATTTGATAATTGTATTTTTAATTATTTCAAATAATTTATGTAATACAAATTTTATTAGATATCTTATTCTTGATGTTTGGGTTTATATTGATCTGTTGAATTATATACAATGTATTTTATTTAATTGGATCCATACCCATACCCATTAACCCAATATCCCTCTTTCCCCCTATAAATACTCTAATCTTCTCATTAAAACCCTAATCCTATTCTTAATCCCCTAACCCTAGCCGCCTAACCTAATCCCCATTACTGTTTTACCCCAAACCCCTACTGTTCACTTCTCCTCTACCCCGTCTCTCTCCCTATTTCCACCCAAACTGAACCCCATCCATCATCATCCTCATCTCGTCCCCCCGTCATGTAACCCTTGTTTTTCCAAAAATGTATTTTTGTGTATTTTTCTGTATTTAAAATTTTCGCAAATTATTTTTTTCGGTTTTCAAATTCTTTTGTCAAAATGTATTATTAGGTTTTCTATTAAAATCTACTTTTGATCAATAGTTTTAGCTGTAACTATTTTTCTATGATTTTTGTATTTAATACACTTCTTATTATTGTTGTTATCACTTTTATTATTTTTATCATTTTTATTATTATTAATATTGTCACTATCTGTATTATTTTGCTAGTATTGTTATTTGCATTATTATTTTATTTTATTTTTATTGTTAAAATTACATTATTTTATAAATTATATTTGTTAGTTATTGTATTTAAATTTTCTAATTAGATTTTTTTATTTAAAAACCCATTAACCCATTGTTAATATCCATACCCAATACCCCACTTCAACCCAATACCCTAATTGCCTATCCAAACCCATTTATAAAATAAACCTACAACTAATCCTATGCCAATTACACCATCAGACCGTAACCCACTACTCCTTTGCACCAAAATTTAATCCTATACACTTGTGCCTAATCATCCATCACCCCAACCGTTAACCACACTACCCAACCGAACCTAATACTACCTAGAAGCCAACCCGACCCATTCCCTTTCTTTACCTGTAGCCGCCAACGCATGTGCACCCTCCCATCCTTCTTCCAACTATATATACTAGTATCATGCACGTGCGATGCACGTGGAAGAAGAAGGAAAAAGACAAAAAAAAAAGGAAAATAATTTCCAAACTGATCCACTGTCGAAAATATTTACCAAACTGGTCCACTTTCGCACGTGCACGCGGAGGAAGAAGAAAAAAGAAAAAAAAGGAAATAATTTCCAAACTGATCCACTTCCGAAAATATTTACCAAACTGGTCCACTTTCGAAAATATTTACCAAAGTGGGTTATTTTGTCAACACGTGCGCTGCACGTGTTGGCTTCAAAATGACAACAATGACAGATGACACTAAGCGCTTCTCCCATTATAATAGTAGAGATATACATATCTTTATGTAATCAACCGTGCAGCACATTTTTTTGTTTTCCCCTTACCATTGCACCATATTTCCGTGCTTCATCTCTCCCGCTTCCTCTCCATCCGCCATCTTGCGCTCTCTTGCTCTTGGGATTTTATTGCGCGTGCTCGAGTGCGCGTGTAGATCGTTCGTGAGTTCGTGGATTTTTTTCGTGGGTTTTGCTCTTACTTTTGACTTCATCGTTCTTTATCCCGATTTAAGGCAAGTAACTTATACTCCAATTCATTTGTTTGATACAAGTCAAAAAGTTCACCTATAGTGTAGTTAGGTCTAGAGAATACTCTTGATTGTGTTTTCCTTGATGGTTTTGTCTCTATTGTGATAATTTGGCCATAGATGACTCATGACACCATATGGACATGATTAACCTAGGATTCGCCCAATTCGTGATTTTTGAATATGTATGTGAGACTTGGGTGCAAATTTGTGTTTTGATTGAGACCCATATGATATATTTGGTGTGGACATGTTAGTAATCCTAAATCATGATGTTTAGACACTTGGTAGGCTTTATTTCATGTTCGGGTGTCTTTGGACCAATATTCTTTAAGCTATGTCGTTTTTGTTTTGATGGGTGAAATCTGTATTTTGGCATTGTTCTGTTGATTGCTGTTTTTGTCTATGCTACAGTCAGTATCTTGATTTCGGTATGAAACATAAATTTTAGATAATTTTGTCTATTTTCAAATCCCTCTAACCTTGCTTGATATTGATATCGTATGGCAGAGTTATGGCTGTTTTAGTACAGAGGTGTCGATCTTTTTCAGATTCTGTTTTGCAGTAATTTTGATAACGAACTATTTTTAAGAACCATGCTATACATATTAATTTGATTTGAAACTTTGGTCAGTGTTTCTTTATTAAGTTAGGGATTACCCAGAATTTTGGTGAATTTTATTGATAAGTTTTAGGTGATATTTCATGCTCGTTTATAAAATCTATACATGTTGTATTTTGCTCGCTGTTCTGTAAACAACCTTATTTTCACTATGATTCCTATTACTGTATGAAAACTGTTTGTGAAATATGAAAGTTAGTAAAATCTATCTATTTTCATATTCCTTTGGCGAATTTGGATTTTGTTTCACTGGTTGCGAGATATCTTAGTTTTCGTACAGTAGTTTTGGGATTTCCAGATTTGCTAAACTATGTTTTCTTGATGTTTTCGTATTTTTGATGGCTGACCTATTCTTGCTAGAATATTATGAAACTATATATTTTGATTCTAGACATATAGGGAAATACTCCAGATTTTTCCTGAATTTAATTGAGAGGTTTTGATACTGTTTTTCTGACTGAGAATTCGTTTTCCTGATTTCTGACTGAACATGTTTTCTGTTTTCGAACCTGTTTTGAGTTATGATGTTGTGAAGTACTATGTGTCTTATTTATACTCGCTCGATTCGTGTGGAAGTCTATTTTCCAGATCCTTCAATGGATCAAGATTTGGATGTTTGTAGTGGCGGGAATCACTATTTTAGTACAACACTGTCTTGCTGTCTTGAATTTGAAAACTAGTTGTTTTGCCCTGTTATGTGTTATCTTGTACCTGTACTTGCTTATCTTGCACCCTGAACCTGATACATATTTATATCCTGATATCTTTGCTTTGTTTTGCGACACATATTTGCATGCCTGATTATAATAATAAATGACCAAGCCGGGGTTTAAGGGAAAGATCTAGTAGTGGAAAATATAGAAACGTGTACTTGGAAGAGGACCTGTATCCTGCCTGCCTGTTACGTGTTCTTGACTACATAATTTACGATCCAGTTACCTGTACCTGATTGCATGCTTCCCTATAGGAAGATGTACTCGGAAGATAACTACTAGGTTATGTCTGTTTCTTGTACCTGACTGCATACTTCCCTTAGGAATGTGTATTCGGAAGAGAACCACTAGGTTCTACCTATTCCTATTATTCCTGTTTCATGTACCTAAGTATACTGCCCTATGGATTCCACTATGAAATCTAAAGCGAAACTGTTTGTTGTAGCAACCATGTAGTAAAAACCGGATGTATGAAGCGCTACCTAGATAGCAAAATAACAAGACTTGACATGACATAAACCTGATTATCCTGTTACGTGACTACATGATTACCTGTATACCTGATTATCTGTTTACCTGTTTACCTATACTTGTTACCTGTATACCTGACTATCTGTTTACCAGTTTACTTGTATACCTGTTTCCTGATACCTGTTGCGTGTTTACCTGTTTACTTGATTACTTGACACTTGATTCATGCCAGTTACACTTGATCACATTACCATACTATTTGTTTATGTTGACATTATATGTATACCATGTTGTTAGTTAGTTTTCCCATGTGCTTGTATCCTACATTATTTGTGACCCGCGACTTGCAATTAACGGGTATTTGTTTTTCTCTTTCCCTCTTTCCTACATTCGTTGAATTGCATATTTTGGAGAACAGGTTCCAGAAGGTATTGGTGAAATGATGTATTAGTGCTGGATCGTGTTAATATTATTCTTGTAGTTGTTTGAACAATAACTGTATTCATGTATTTGGATTTATTCTTGTATTTGGGCAATGTGACACAGGATATTTGTGTATTTCAGGTCATGACTATTTGAGAGTAATATATTTTATTTCAAGTATGCTTGTTGGTATTTGGTTCATATGTGCATGTGGTTGACTTTTCTTGCTTCCGACTCTGATTATATTGTGAGATATTGTAAAGATTCCTGAGCAGCTTATGGATAATGAAATTCATTCGCTGGGCTTTTGTCAGGTATCCGTATTCCGTATTCTCTTTTGGGAAGCGGGGCGTGACATGGGTTTTTAGTGGTATTAGAGCCCAAGTTTGGCTAATATATTAGTTGACTAATATATTAGACAAGCTTGGCTCGAACTGGGATTTGCGCAATATTTCACCAACCATGCATGCATGAATGAATTATTATCAACTTGATCTGGATACTAGTCTTATTCCTTTCTTTTTGATCCATTCTTATTCGATTCCTTGATTCCTTGTTTCTTCCGTTTCTTTTAGTCATTCTCATTTGTTGATTTCTTATTGGGTATAGTTTCATTCTTTCCATACCCATATTTCTTTGATTCTTTCATTCACCTTCATGTGTTGACTCGTTTTGAGTATCATGCTAGTTATTCTTTTCCTGCTATATCCTCTTCAAATTTCGCCCGTGTTCCCTCGTTCCTCTTCCTTCATATTCAATTCTTTGATTTCTTATTTTTTTTCATCCCTTATAGTCGTCCTCTTTTGTTGACTCTTTATTGAGTATAAAATTCATTCTTCTCTTGCCTATATTTTCTTTATATTATATATATATTTTCGAATATTTTGTGTATTTCGATTATTATTTGTTATATTTTGGACCTTCTATAAAATTGTTTTCTAAAACAAAAATTTTGTTATTTCGAATAACTGTGTATTTTAATATCACAAATTTCAAAACGTAACTTCGTACTTAAATTGAGCAATCAATATCTAAGTATGTGTGGAAGATTGCAACATCTCGTTCATCGTTTTGTTGCAACTGGATGTCGAGATGGCAAACATGTAACTAGACGTCAATGGATGCAAATTACAACTGGATATCGGGGAGGCAAAATGTGCAATCGAATATCCAGATGGTAACCTGCAACCTGTTGTCGTGGAGGCAAACCTGCAACTTGATGTCTAAAAGGCAAGACTACAAAGGGATATAAATGAGGCGAACCCACATCAAAGAATTTCTACTACTACTATTATTATTGTTTTCCTTACTATTATTGTTATTACTATTACTATTATTATTATTGTATTTTTCTTACAATTTTATTTTTGATGTTGATATTGAATTACTTTCACCAAAATGATGAACCCCAAATTATTTTCGGTCTTGTATTATTATCCTTACCAGTATTGTTAATATTTTACTATTATTATTATTTTTACCAGTATGTTTTTGATGATTATTATTAATATTATTATTTTTATTGTTTTTGTCGTTAGTATTTTATTATTATTATGTGTTGATTTTTGTAATTCTAATATTATTTTTGTTAATGCTCATTAGTTTTGACCTAATTATTTAAATTAAAGCCCTCCTCTGAAGCCCAATTTTATTCTGGTGTCTCATTCTTTTCTTCCTGCTCGGATCGTCACTTGTTGTCGTGTGGTCTACAATGACATGTCTGCAACTTGGAATGTCACCATCAGAGTGGCGCAGCGAAAGCATGGTGGGCCCATAATCCACAGGTCCCAGGATTATATTGTTGCTTCTCCTTCCTTGCATTGTTTTGGTGTCCCGTATCTCTTGTAATTGTTCTCATCCGTTAACTTATTGTTTGATTCAATTCCTCCCTGTCTTTTCTCTTCTTGATTTCAGTTCTGCCTACTCCCTATATTGCATTGTTATCTTGAGCTATTTCTCTCCTTTTGATAACGTTTGTTCTCTTTCTTACATTCCGTTTGACCTCAATGTTATCCATTTCCTTCTTTCTTTTTCTGGTGTTACCCCTGCTTTATTCCTTTCCCTTTAGCCCTCTGTTTCGTTACCCTTTCCCAGTTTGTTTTTGCCTTATCCTATGTACCGCCTAAGCAAATTTCGATGACGAAATTTTGTTGTAAGGTGGGTAGGATTGTAACCCATATTTTTCCAAAAATGTATTTTTTGTGTATTTTTCTGTATTTAAAATTTTCGCAAATTATTTTTTTAGGTTTTCAAATTCTTTCGTCAAAATGTATTATTGGGTTTTCTATTAAAATCTACTTTTGATCAATAGTTTTAGCTGTAACTATTTTACTATGATTTTTGTATTTAATACAGTTCTTATTATTGTTGTTATCACTTTTATTATTTTTATCATTTTTATTATTATTAATATTGTCACTATATGTATTATTTTGCTAGTATTGTTATTTGCATTATTATTTTATTTTATTTTTATTGTTAAAATTACATTATTTTATAAATTATATTTATTAGTTATTGTATTTAAATTTTCTTATTGGATTTTTTTATTTAAGAACCCATTAACCCATTGTTAATATCCATACCCAATACCCTAATTACCTATCCAAACCCATTTATAAAATAAACCTACAACTAATCCTATACTAATTACACCATCATACCGTTGCACCATTTTCCCTTACCATTGCACCATATTTCCGTGCTTCATCTCCCCCGCTTCCTCTCCATCTGCCGTCTCGCGTTCTCTTGCTCTTGGGATTTTATTGTGCATGCTCGACTGCACGTATAGATCGTTCGTGAGTTCGTGAATTTTCGTTCATGGGTTTTGCTCTTACTTTTGAGTTCATAGTTCTTGATCTCGATTTAAGACAAGTAACTTGTACTCCAATTTATTTGTTTGATACAAGTCAAAAATTTCACCTATAGTGTAGTTGAGTCTAGAGATAACTCTTGATTGTGTTTTCCTTGATGGGTTTTGTCTCTATTGTGATAATTTGGCCATAGATGACTCACGACACCATATAGACATGATTAACCTAGGATTCGCTCAATTCTTGATTTTTGAACATGTATGTGAGACTTGGGTGCAAATTTGTGTTTTGATTGAGACCCATATGATATATTTGGTGTGGACATATTAATAACCCTAAATCATGATGTTTAGACACTTAGTAGGCTTTATTTCAAGTTCGGATGTGTTTGGACCAACATTTTTAAGCTATGTCATTTTTGTTTTGAAGGGTGAAATCTGTATTTTGGCACTGTTCTATTTTGATTGCTGTTTTCGTCTATGCTACAGTCAGTATCTTGATTTCGGTATAAAAAATGAGTTTTAGATAATTTTGTCTATTTTCAAACCCCTCTGACCTTGCTTGATTTTGATTTCGTATGACTACGTTATGACTGTTTTAGTACAGAGGTATCGATCTTTTCCAGATTCGGTTTTGCAGTAATTTTGATAACAAACTATTTTAAAGAACCATGCTATACGTATATTTTGATTTGAAACTTTGGTCAGTGTTTCTTTATTAAGTTAGGGTTTACTCAGAATTTTCGTGAATTTTATTGAAAAGTTTTAGGTGATGTTTCATGCTCGTTTATAAAATCTATACATATTGTATTTTGCTCACTGTTCTGTAAAGAACTTTATTTTCACTATGATATCTATTACTGTATGAAAAATATTTGTGAAATAAGAAAGTTAATAAAATTTATCTATTTTCATATCCCTTTGGCGGATTTGGATTTCATTTCACTGGTTGCGAGATATCTTAGTTTTCGTACAGTAGTGTTGGGATTTCCAGATTTGCTAAACTATGTTTTCTTGATGTTTTCGTATTTTTGATGACTGATCTATTCTTGCTGGAATATTATGAAACTCTATATTTTCATTGTAGACATATAGGAGAATACCCCAGATTTTTCCTGAATTTAATTGAGAGGTTTTGATGTTTTTTTTCTAACTGAGAATTCGTTTTCCTAATTTCTGACTGAACATTTTTCTATTTTCGAACCTGTTTTGATTTATGATGTCGTGAAGTACTATGTGACTTATTTAAACTCACTGGACTCGTGTGGAAGTCTATTTTCCAGATCTTTCGACGGATCTAGATTTGGATATTTTTAGTGGCGGGAATCACTGTTTTAGTACAACACTGTCTTACTGTCCTGAATTAGAAAACTAGTTGTTTTGCCTTGTTATGTGTTATCCTGTACCTGTACTTGTTTATCTTGCACCCTGAACCTGATACATATTTATATCCTGATATCTTTGCTTTGTTTTGCGACATATATTTGTATGCCTGATTATAATAATAAATGACCAAGCCGAGGTTTAAGGGAAAGATCTAGTAGTAGAAAATATAGAAACGTGTACTTGGAAGAGGACCTGTGTCCTTCCTGCCTGTTACGTGTTCATGACTACATGATTCACGATCCTGTTACCTGTACCTGATTGCATGCTTCCCTATAGGTAGATGTACTCGGAAGATAACCACTAGGTTATGCCTGTTTCCTGTACCTGACTGCATACTTTCCTTAGGAAGGTGTACTTGGAAGAGAACCACTAGGTTCTACCTGTTCCTGTTATTTCTGTTTCCTGTACCTAAGTACACTACCCTATGGAATCTACTATGAAATCTAAAGCGAAACTATTTGTTGTAGCAACCATGTAGTAAAAACCGGGATGCATGAAGTACTACCTAGATAGTAAAATAACAAGACTTGACATGACATAAACCTGATTATCCTGTTACGTGACTACATGATTACCTGTATACCTGATTATCTGTTTACCTTTTTACCTGTACCTGTTACCTGTATACCTGACTATCCGTTTACTTGTTTACTTGTATACCTGTTTCTTGATACTTGTTGCATGTTTACCTATTTACTTGATTACTTGACACTTGATTCATGCCAGTTACACTTGATCACATTACCATGCTAGTTGTTTATGTTGACATCACATGTATACCATGTTGTTAGTTAGTTTCTCCATGTGCTTGTATCCTACATTATTTGTGACCCGCGACTTGCAATTGATGAGTACTTATTTTTCTCTTTCCCTCTTTCCTGCATTTGTTGAATTGTATATTTTGGAGAACAGGTTCTAGACGGTATTGGTGACATGAAGTACTAGTGCTGGATCTTGTTATTATTATTCTTGTAGTTGTTTGCACAATAATTGTATTCATGTATTTGGATTTATTCTTGTAATTCGGCAATGTGACCCAGGATATTTGTGTATTTCAGATCATAACTATTTGAGATTAATATATTTTATTTCAAGTATTCTTGTTGGTATTTGGTTCATATGTGCATGTGGTTGACTTTTCTGGCTTCCGATTCTGATTATATTGTGAGCTATTGTAAAGATTCCTGAACAGCTTATAGATGATGAAAATCATTCGCTGGGCTTTTGTCACGTATCCGTATTTCGTATTCTCTTTTGGGAAGTAGGGTGTGACACGTCACCACCATCATCGTCCTCACTATCCCCTTCCTCGTCACTCCTCGCCCTCCCCGTCATCATCCTCGTACCCGTCTCCTCCCTCGTCATCTTCGTTCCCCATTGCCGAACCCAACATAACCTATTGCCTTTGCCATTATCAGTTGTCGCCGATCGCCATTGCCACCACGAACCCTCACTGCAGATCCCCCTTCATCCTCCGAGGTTCCCCCATTGCCATCATCGCCGTCCAAGCCCCGAGAACGTTGGCATCGTCTTCCTCTGTTTCGACCGAAAATAGAGTTGCTGTCTCATCGTCGCCCTCGCACTGTGTCGCTTCCCGACTAACCGCCAGCCGCCTCGCTGTGGTCACCGCTTCCGAGTGCCGCGCCATCGCCAGAGTTCTCCTGCTCCCTCTCTTCCTCTTTGTCGAAGGTAGGAGAAGGAGACCCATTGGTCGGTTCGGTGTTCTGTGTTTTGGACATATTGGCTCTGGTTTTTGTTGTCTCGTGTTCTGTCCAAGATCCGGTGTGGGGATCTCACTTGGTTGCTGCTGTTTTGTTTGCTGTTGGATTTCTTTGCACGTATTTCGCACGTGTTTTGAGAGTTTTTGTCCGGGATTCTGATCTCGTTATTTCTATTTTAATTATATCTGCAATAACAGGCAAGTCTCTTCTTGAACCCGTTTTATTGTTTGTGCTCAAGATTATTTGATCTCATGCAAGTAGATCCATCCATTTTGTTATCAAAAACTGCTTTTGACAATTTCGTTAAGATTATCGAGGGTTTACACGAGCTATCCCGACATACTCTTAACTTCATGCTATCTCTTTGATCTTAGACTCAGTCCTCATTGTTTCAGGCATATGCACAATTAAATAACTAGATTTATGCTTAGGACTACTTGATAAAATGGACATGTTAAATTGAAAGTACTGAATCGATTTTAATTGATGAATTGACACCATGACTATAATAAATGTACCTTGAACCTTAGAAATCGAATGTTGACACCTAGGATTCACTTGATTACAAATTTGCATGCAATATTTGATCATATGATTTATTTATTTGCCTATTCATGTTAAGACATTTTCTGGACTGCTACATGTTTCACTTTGAATTAGATTCTTAACCACGCTAATGACATAATTTGGAAGAACTTGCTGAACATAAAATGTAGCCCTTGATGTCTAAATAATTTTTCCTAAGACTGGATTTAATTCCAATTTGTCATCTGTTAGTTATCATCACTTTACTGCAACTGTGTTAGTAATTTCAAACTCAGAATTTCATGCATACTATATGTTATGACCCTATTTATAGTACAAGAAAAATCTTAAATAATTTAGGCTGGACCTACACATGTATAGGTATCGCCCATAATTTTTAGAGATTTTATGAATGAGTTCTCTGACCTGAAACAATTAGTTGAACACAACCTACTGCATGCTGCCTGAACATAAAACCTGTTTAGAATAGAGTTTTCACCCTTGTTCCCATACCTTTTATATACCTTAATTATACTCGCTGGAACCGTGTGGAAGTCTACTTTCTAGACCTTCCGGCAAATTCAGTTTTGCTATTTGTAGTGGTTGTAATCCATGTTTTAGTACAGCAAGGTCATGTTGTCCTGATTATAGAATTTTGTGTAAATGACTTGTTTTCTTCTTGATTTGTTTATAGCGCATAGAATTAGTCACACTTAGTATAATACAACATTGACACCCTTTTGCATACTCACATAGAATGAAAATGACCTAATAACAAGCCGGGGTATCATGGGTAGACTTGGTAGTGAACGAATGGAAACTATACTCGGTCGGGCCCCACTGCCTGACTTGTACTGTCCTCTCCTGTACTGATGGCCATAATTACCGCCTGACCTGAACATGAAACACTGCCTGATAATTACTGTCCCTGAACATGAAATACTGATTACTAAGCCGAGTACACGATCCATGAATTCACTATCAGTCTAAAATGTTCACTGTGTGTTTGCGCGGGACCTGTGAAATGAGACGCAGTAGTACGTGCACTAGGTAAGCTAATAAAATGATTTATAACCTGCATTTTCTGCTTGATCCTGACATCACTCATTACATGCGTGATTTACTGTAGACCCTTGATATTTTTCCTGCCTTTGCTTTGTTCCTTGTCTTTGACCATGTCCTTATTCTTTGATATTCATGCTTTCCTTTATCCTTTGTTTTCTCTACTTGCCGCCCACGACTTGCGCTAAGGGCAATCTTTTTCTTCTTTTTAGATCAAGTATTAACAGGTACCGAAGGAGCAATCCTAGAAAGACTTGGTGAGCAAACTCTTTGAAGATCGAAGCTGGACTTTAGACTGCTTAGCTATCTTTTGTTATTTGCTTATTGTATTTCTTTTATCATACTTTGTATCTTGGGCTTTATGACCCAAAGTTTTGTTTATCCCAGATGCTGGATTATCATTTAGTGAATTAATTTCATGATTATCTTTGAGTTTATTCACTGTTTATGTGATTATATTCCTTGCCTGCGTGATTGTTCTTTTGTATATTGTTGAGTTAGACTGGTACAGCTTATGGATGATGTATAACTATTCGCTGGTCCTTCATTACGTGCTCGTATTCTCGTATTTTGGGAAGCGGGGCGTGACAACAACTCCAGCAACTTTTTTCCGACCGAGGCCACACCAAAAATTCCAAAATTCCCAAAATTCCTTCTTTCTTCTCCTTCAACAACATCAACAGAAGAAGCAATCCATCTTCTTCTTCTTTAACAAACAACAACAGCATTATTAAAGAGAATGACAACATTTACGAAGAAGAAACTCTTCTTCTTCTTCAACAACATCAAAACCCTATCATCTCCATCCTCTATTGCAGCCGAACCCAACAACGGCACCATCGCAAACACCACTGCTACAATAACCGGCATCATCTCCCTCCAGTCCCAACCATACTCCGAAACATATCCCTCTCCCTCTTCTCAAATCACCTCCCAAAACCCTAGCCACCTATTTCCCTTCCTAACTATTTCCAATCCGAATCCCTAACTCTTCTACCCCTCTATACAACCTGACCCGACCCGTTTCAAAAATAAAAAGAAAAATTAAAATTAAAAAAAACCCTGACCCAGCTCAAACCCAAACCCACAATCCTAACTCATTACAATTCCAAATTCGAACTCAACAACCCTAACCTTTCCCTATCCTAACCCTAACCTTACCTCTCCCTACTTCGCTCGTCTATTGTTGCCGCCGCTGAACGTAACCCATCATCGTCTTCAAAAAAATTAAAAAACTGAAAAAAAGAAAATTTAAAAAATAATCGAAAAAAAACTTGCAGGTACAAGTACTTCTTCAATGGAACCCACTTGACGTTCCACCTATTATTCCTCCAACAGAGACACCAACTGTAACGCCCTGAATCCCAAGTACACTGAATTCGAGAGTTCTACAGGATCTTTCCACTTCATTTAGTACAATTTTACAAGGAAATTTGAACTTTTCACTTTACATCAGAGTTTACATAAAACATTACACTTTACATTGCACAGCGGAAGTAAAATTTACAACAATTAAATAAATGTACAACAATATTGTATAATCTTTAAGCATCCATTCCTCTTTAATCTTTATCATGTCACTTACCTGCATATAAGACTGTGGGTATGTCAGTTTATTCAACCGACGAACATTATACACAGCCATCATCTCAATGCCGGAAATAGTATAACTTATTTTCCATATTTAGCAAACACAAATTTGTTACATATCAAACTAAAGAGACTACCCTATTGATGTCGTGTTGTGATTGTGCACTTAGTCCTTAATGCAATTATTTATATTAGATGACACTAATGCGCACTAGTTCGGATTCTATGCATCCCATACTACATAGGTCCGAGGGCAAGCCTCTTAATCGTTCTTCAACTTTGTAGGGTTCAATCCCTCGCCATGACTTAATCTACTACTGTAACTACGGTGAGTATCCTAGATGATCTACGAGTACAAGCATGTGTACAGAAAACCTGGAGGGGACCCCCACGCCATGTCTTGACTCGTCAAGCATGCATTCTGTGGCAATTCAGCCTCCTTCATGGCACACGATCCTCTTGCAGTCACCAAACATCCCACAAGCGTGGCTAAAGTCCGATCATTACTGAGTTGTGCCCACGCCATGTCTTGACTCATCAAGCATGCATTCTGTGGCTCACACACCCGCACCGTAAACTCTAGTTCTCATACTCGTGTTTTCTCTCACTTTCATCACGTCTTCACTATGCACTATTCTTAATTTAATAGAATCATGAATAAAATCAAAGCTCTAGAGTTAGCCTCTCCACTAAACCGGACTTATTCATTTATTCAAACCTGACCAACCTTGGTCTTTCATTTCAATATTTCATTTCATTTCTTTCCAAATGCCGGGGGAGACTTAGCTACTCTTTTGTTTCAATTTCCAATTCACAATTTCTAAATTGAGCATTTCTAACTCATAAATTCATATTCATAATCAAACAAATTTCTTTTTCAATAGCATGATCTCTGAATTATTCAATAGTCCTTAATCATACATGGAATTTATATACTTCATCAATTATTAATTTCACATTGAAATTCACATCACTAACGAATATTCACATTTCATACTTTTCACACTATTCTCAAATGAGAATAATTCACATCCATCACACAATATAATTTCTTTTTGCCATATTAATTTCTAATCCTTCATTTCAAGTCATTTTTACAAGATATAATTTCACAAAGAATATCAATATGGAACCATAGTTCTATTTCCACATTTAGTCACAAATTATACTTTATTTTATGTAAATAATTCCCAAATTATTTTTAATAAGTCCCATATATTTTTAGAAGAATAGTCATATTTTTTCCATAATTTTTTGATCACCAAAACATTCAAAAAAAATATTTTTTCATAACTGCCGAGACCAAGATTCGAACCCAGAACCACAGAGAAGACAGCCGAAGGCACATGCCACTGGGCCACTTGCGCCAGCGGTATAGGAAGGTGCTGAGAGCATTAAATGCTCTCGGCCGCTGTTCTTATACATTTAAAAGAAAAGAAACAAAAGTATGGTGCCACAGGGATTCGAACCGGCAACCTTAGACCGAAAGCCACTGTAGCAATCAGAGCCATCCCGACCACTTGAGCTACGCGCTCAAGTTGTCACTAACGCAACTCAAATTTCATTTAAACCAATTCTCTTTGTTATTAAAACGTTTCGATGTTCAACTAGTCCTCATTTCACTTTGCTTTTATAAAAGTTTTCTGCAAAATTCCAGATTGATTCTTCCTCACATAATTTACATACCAGTATGAACAAAATAATTTTTGTAACAATTAGAAACATATTTTCATACAATTAATTCAGATTCTACCACCACATTTCTTCATTTCGACATTTCCTAACAATTAACACTACTAATCCCTTTACTAGCAAACTTCACATTAATTCACTATTTTTAATCTTTTACCAAACATACAAAATTACATCTTAATTCATTTATTTCAATGTAACACAAAGATTCATTTAAACACACAAAGTAGCATTGTCAATCTACTAACTTTTTGTATATAATTTGTGATGTAGATAATGAAACTATCTTCAATAATCCATGGCCCTAATTAATTCACTCACAATTTAGCCTTTAACAATAGAACAACATACAAATTCACATCCACATTTCAATCAATTCATAGCTCAATTTTATCAATCAAAAGCGTACTCTTATTAATATTTTTCATGCTTCATTCATTCAATTCAATCTAGCATGCATCCCTAATTCGAAACATAGAAAATTTACCCACCTTATATGGAGAGAAAAATACAACTAGCAACCTCCTAGATGAATGCCCTAGCAAACGAATTGCTCCTCCTCCTAGATGCGCGCCCACTAGCAAAAAAAATCCGAGCACTCCAAAGCCAACCCGAGCACTCCAAAGCCGGCCCCTCTTCTCTTCTTGTTGCAAGCACAACTCCCACACACAACTCAATCTTTTAACTCACTAAAATGACTACTAGATAATGTAATCGAACTATAGGTTTGGAAGAATTAATTTGCACAAGAACACTAGCCATGGGAGGGGGTATTTATACTAAAAATGTAGGAAAATGGAGGGCTAAGATTGAAGTAGGAGGTAGGAACAAGTGGCTTAGATTTAAGGAGGAGTTATACTAACCACCCATAATCAAGTAACCACCACACCATGATCCCACTCAAAATTTTCCATTCCCTCCAAAAGAAGCAATCCGGCCTAGCTTGGTGCATATTGCATGTGTACGTGCAATGCACGTGCAAGCATTTGCCTCCAAAAATTTGTACATTAAATTTTGTATAAAAATAAACTTTAATTTGTATTCTACATGACAAGTTGTATTTAAAAAATAAATTAACTCATGGGCTTTAGTTTATGGGCCAAAATAATTATTATAAAAATAATAAATTAAATTAACTTTGGGCTTTTAAAAAGAAAAGGCTTTTTGTCTAATTGAAAGAAGGCTTTATAAAAATAATTACAAGTGCATATTTAAAAATCTATACTCATCACAATGAATATAATTATAAGATTTAATTCAACCAAAAATATTGCACGTGCACACTACGTGCAAAAATAAATAATTTTCATTAAATAAAAATCGGGGAATTACAACACTCCCTCCTTAGAATAGTTACATCCCCGGAACTACAGTCAAGAGTGAGAAAAACAAACACTCACAACAAGAACAAAAAGATACAAAGATTCAATCAAGCAAAAAGCTCAGGATAGTCCTTCAACATCCTCTCATCAGACTCCCAAGTAGCCTCTTCAACCAAGTGGTTTCTCCAGACTACCTTGACCATCGGTATCATCTTATTTCTCAAGACTTTCTCTCGACGATCAACAATCTCGACAGGAGACTCGATGTAATTCAGATCCAACTGCAAACCTTCTGGCACTTCAGGCAAATGATGACTCGGATCTGGAATGTAACCTCTCAGCATAGACACATGAAAGACATTGTGCACCTGAGATAACTCTTCCGGTAATTCAAGTCGGTAAGCAGTCTTCCCGATCCTTTTCAATATCTTGTACGAGCCTATAAACCTCGGGGCTAACTTCCCGCCTTTGCCAAATCGAACCACACCTTTACTGGGTGATACTTTCAGAAAGACGAAATCACCAACCTCAAACTCAAGGTCCCTTCTCCGGTTGTCTGCATAGCTTTTCTGCCTGCTCTGAGCTTCTACCAACCTTTTCCTGATTAGAACAATCTTCTCAGAGGTTTGCTGCACATGCTCAGGACCAAACAACTGACGCTCCCCAACTTCAAACCAACAAATAGGTGTCCTGCACTTCCTTGCCATACAGAGCTTCGTACGGCGCCATCCCGATGCTAGCCTGAAAACTGTTGTTGTAGGCAAATTCTACCAAAGGTAATTGCCTTTCCCAACTGCCTCCAAAGTCTAGTATACAACACCGAAGCATATCCTCAAGAATACGGTTGACTCTTTCGGTCTGCCCATTGGTTTGCGGATGAAAAGCAGTGCTGAAATCTGTCTTGGTACCCAAAGCTGTCTGAAGACTCCTCCAGAAATACAAAGTAAACCGCGCATCTCGATCAGACACAATAGTTGACGGAACACCATGAAGCCTGACGATCTCGCCAACATACAACTCAGCTAACTTGTCCATCGAAGTAGTGAGTTTCATCGCTAGAAAGTGAGCGGACTTGGTTAGTCGATCGACTATAACCCAAATCGCATCATTGCCTTTAGAACTCTTAGGCAATTCCGTAATAAAAACCATACTGATGTTATCCCACTTCCATTCCGGAATAGGTAACGGCTGTAATAGACCTCCGGGTCTCTGATTTTCGGCTTTGACTTACTGACTAACCTCACACTTCACCACAAATTCAGCCACATCCCGCTTCAAATCTGACCACCAGAAATGTTGTTTGATGTCTTTGTACATCTTAGTACTCCTAGGATGTACCGACAAAAGAGTAGCATGCGCCTCCTGAAGAATACTCTCTTTCAGGTCCGCCTGATTTGGAACACACATCCTCTCTCCAAACCACAGCACTCCATCCTTGATTTGAAATTCGGGCAACCTGCCAGCACCAACCTGCTCCTTCATCTCCAAGATATCAGCATCAACCTCCTGACTTGCAATGATCCTTGCATTCAAAGTAAGCTAAAGCCTCAACTGAGCTAAAGATGCTCCCAATCCTTGCAAGACAACTTCAATACCAGCTCAATCCAATTCCTCAATCAGGTGCTTCTGAGTTGTAATCAAACTGGATAAACTGCTCTTGCGACTAAGTGCATCAGCAACAACATTAGCTTTCCCAGGATGATACTTGATCTCAGGTCGCATGTCCTCAAGCACTTCCAACCATCTCCGCTGCCTCAAATTCAGATCCTTCTGCTGATATATGTACTTCAAACTCTTGTGGTCCGTGTACATGTTCAATTTCTCACCGTATACGTAGTGCCTCCATTGCTTTAGGGTAAAGATAATCGCAGCCAACTCCAGATCATGAGTCGGGTAATTCTTCTCATGCGGTCGTAGTTGCCTAGACCCATAAGCGATTACTCTTCCTTCTTGCATTAAGACACAACCAAGTCTCCGATGTGAAGCATCGCTATAAACATCACACTCAACACCTGATCTAGGCAAAGCCAAAATAGGTGCAGTAGTCAGCTTCTCTTTCAGCTCCTGAAAGCTTGCCTTATATTGCTCGGTCCACTTGAAGTTCACATTCTTCTTGGTCAGTCCAGTAAGTGGCACGGCTATCTGGGCATAACCATGAATGAATCTCCTGTAGTATCCAGTCATTCCAAGAAAACTTCTGACTTCTTTCACTGTAGTAGGCCTAGCCCAATCTCTCACTGCCTTTATTTTCTGAGGGTCAGTTGTCACTCCCTCCCTAGAAAGGATGTGACCTATGAATGCCACTTCAGATTTCCAGAAATCACACTTGGATAACTTGGCATACAACTTCTGCTCTTCCAGCTTCTTCAAAATTGCTGCCAGATGCTCGGTGTGCTCCTCTTCTGATTTGGAGTACACGAGGATATCGTCGATAAACACCACGACGAAAGAATCAATGAACGGCCTCAGAACTCTGTTCATCAAATCCATGAAGATTGCGGGTGCATTCGTCACTCCAAATGGCATAACTAAGAATTCGTAATGCCCATGTCGAGTTCTAAATGCAGTTTTGTGCACATCTTTAGCTTTCACTCGAACTTGGTGATATTCTGATCGAAGATCGATTTTGGAGTAAACAACTGCTCCTTGTAGATGATCGAACAAGTCATCAATTCGGGGAATAGGATACTTATTCTGAATAGTGACCTTATTCAGCTCCCGGTAATCGATACACATTCTCATCGATCCATCCTTCTTCTTTACCAAAAGCACTGGTGCTCCCCAAGGTGACGCACTAGGTTGAATAAAGTCTTTCTCCAACAGTTCCTCAATCTGCCGTTTCACCTCATCCTGTTCCACTGGAGCCATCCTATACGATGCCTTAGAATGGGTGCACTTCCCGGTTGAAGGGTGATGCTGAACTCTACATCACGATGCGGGGATAACCCAGGAAAATCATCCAAGAACACAGTCGGATAGTCCCGAACCACGGGAATCCCTTGCACTTCCATAGGAGTCACTTCCTTGCGGATAGCTGCCACCAGCTTAGAACACTTCTTCTTCCCTTGGAAAGTGACTTCAGGTCCACCTGGAGCCTTCACTGTTACTGTCTTAGTCTTGCACTCGATGCTTGCACTGTACACCGACATCCAATCAATGCCAATGATAACATCGACTCCCAAGATAGTCAGCTCGATCAGATCTATTTCAAAGATTTGATCTCCAATCATAATCTCGCAATCCGCATAGTACCGATCAGTGGTTAAAGTTTCCCTGATGGAGTAGCCACTGCTAAGATCTTGCCTGGAAAAATCTTCGGTTCAACTCCCAACACTTTAGCAAATTTAGGAGACACAAAAGTATGAGAGGATCCAGTATCGAACAACACAACAGCTTTCATTCCATTAAGATAAAAATCTCCTGTTACATAATACACACTCATTACGTAACAGTTCACTAAACAACGGGAAAAAGAAATGACAAAAACCTCTAAACATCAGCCCTCGTACCAGTGATGACATGATTAACCTCATCAGCATCAGCTTCCATCAAGGCAAATACTCGCCCTGGTTGGTACGATCTCTAACCAGTCTACTGCATGGGTGCATTGCGATTACCATTCCGTAGCTTGAGACATTGAGATTGGTAATGTCCCGTTTCACCACAGTTGAAGCAAGTTACCGCAAGACGTCTCACCATATTGTTCCCAGGTCCTCCAGCCACACTAATAGCGTTCGCCCCTGTCGGTTTGAACCTTTGTACAGATGGTTGTCCCTTAAAACTCCCAGAATTGGTGGGCCTCTTCCCAGACTGCCAGTTGTTCCTCCGGTTCTGAACAACATGAAACTGCTCCATGTCTGCTTCAGTCGCTGCCGCTCTCTTGACCAACTTGTCGAATCTTTTGATACCAAGGGGTATCATCCGGGACCTCAAGCTTGGCCTCAATCCATGCTCGAAACTTACGAGCCTTCTTAGCTTCCTCCATCACTAATTCCGGAGCGTACCTAGAGAGCTGAGTAAATTTGGTCTCGTACTCTCTCACTGACATGCTACCTTGTTGTAGCGACAGAAACTCCATAGCCTTCTTCTCTTGAACATTGGAGGGGAAATAGTGACCGCGGAATTCTTCCAGAAATTCCTCCCAGCCAAGAACTATGCCTCCCATGGTCCTCTTCATTGACTGCCACCAAACAACCGCATCCTTCTCAAGTTATAGAGTCGCCAACTTCACTTTACTGCCTTCAGGGGTCTCCAGCACTTCAAAGATTGTCTCCACTTGACGAATCTAGTTGTCAGCCGCATCAGGGTCTGACTTCCCTTCAAACACAGGTGGTTTCATCCGTTTGAACGATTCCACTAGTTTAATCGCTTCGGGCACCGAATTCGCAGGCCACCTTCCTTGGTTCTGATTCATGGCCACGGCGTTGAGTGTCTGATAGACCCTCGCAAGTTCCGTTTCCAGATCCAGACCATCTCCGTTTCTAGCTCCTCTTCTAGACATATTCTGATGCAAAAGATCTATTAAATTCGAAGTATAAGACATGAATTTTAAATCAACTTGCATTTCATTGAATTTCAAACTTTATACATTCGAATTGAAAAATATTTCTTGACATCAGAATGAAAACAGTAGAAGCTACAACAGTCTAACTCCTACGGTTCCTCTTCGCTTCTCGAAGTTCTCCCCGTAGTTCATCAACTTCATCCTTCAGCACATCGGTCAGATTCTTCCTCTTCTCGAGTTCCCATACACGATGACTGAGAACTGAAAAGCCATCCTTTCGCTTTGCCAACTGAGCCTCCAATAATCCAACTCTCTCTCGCAGTGTTTCTACCTGCCTCTGAAGAGATGTCACAAGACTATTTGGAACTGGTTCTTCTTCGTCAGAAGAGTCATCAGATGAATCCGGAGGTGGGGTGATCTCTCGGGATTCAGGCTGTTCTTCTCCGTCAGAATCTGCTTGCCCTGGGTAGTACTCTTCCTCGGAATCTGCTTGTCCAGGATGGTACTCTTCCTCGATGATATGTCAGTCGTCGTCTCCCGTAGGGTCGAAGTGGTCAGCCATCTTAGAAATAGAGAGGAAGAAGCATAAGTCAAAGAGCAACACAAATGTAAGTCACTTACATTTAAATCTCTAGACTCAAACACACACTCTAATGTCCACTTCTAGGGTGTCGTTCCTTATAAATTTGTACAAGTGTGAAGCGTGGCTCTGTTACCACTCTGTAACGCCCCAAATCCCAAGTACACTGAATTCGAGAGTTCTACAGGATCTTTCCACTTCATTTAGTACAATTTTACAAGGAAATTTGAACTTTTCACTTTACATCAGAGTTTACATAAAACATTACACTTTACATTGCACAGCGGAAGTAAAATTTACAACAATTAAATAAATGTACAACAACATTGTATAATCTTTAAGCATCCATTCCTCTTTAATCTTCATCATGTCACTTACCTGCATATAAGACCGTGGGTACGTCAGTTTATTCAACCGACGAACATTATACACGACCATCCTCTCTATGCCGGAAATAGTATAACTTATTTTTCATATTTAGCAAACACAAACTTGTCACATATCAAACTAAAGGAATTACCCTATTGATGTCGTGTTGTGATTTGCACTTAGTCCTTAATGCAATTATTTATATTAGATGACATTAATGCGTACTTGTTAGGATTCTATGCATCCCATACTACATAGGTCCGAGGGCAGGCCTCTTAATCGTTCTTCAACTTTGTAGGGTTCAATCCCTCGCCAAGACTTAATCTACTACTGTAATTACGGTGAGTATCCTAGATGATCTATGAGTACAAGCACGTGTACAGAAAACCTGGAGGGGAACCCCACACCATGTCTTGACTCGTCAAGCATGCATTTTGTGGCAATTCAGCCTCCTTCATGGCACACGATCCTCTTGCAGTCACCAAACATCCCACAAGCGTGGCTAAAGTCTGATCATTACTGATTTGTGCCCACGCCATGTCTTGACTCATCAAGCATGCATTCTGTGGCTCACACACCCGCACCGTAAACTCTAGTTCTCATACTCGTGTTTTCTCTCACTTTCATCACGTCTTCACTATGCACTATTCTTAATTTAATAGAATCATGAATAAAATCAAAGCTTTAGAGTTAGCCTCTCCACTAAACCGGACTTATTCATTTATTCAAACCTGACCAACCTTGGTCTTTCATTTCAATATTTCATTTCATTTCTTTCCAAATGCCGGGGGAGACTTAGCTACTCTTTTGTTTCAATTTCCAATTCACAATTTCTAAATTGAGCATTTCTAACTCATAAATTCATATTCATAATCAAACAGATTTCTTTTTCAATAGTTTGATCTCTGAATTATTCAATAGTCCATAATCATACATGGAATTTATATACTTCATCAATTATTAATTTCACATTGAAATTCACATCACTAACGAATATTCACATTTCATACTTTTCACACTATTCTCAAATGAGAATAATTCACATCCAACACACAATATAATTTCTTTTTGCCATATTAATTTCTAATCCTTCATTTCAAGTCATTTTTACAAGATATAATTTCACAAAGAATATCAATATGGAACCATAGTTCTATTTCCACATTTAGTCACAAATTATACTTTATTTTATGTAAATAATTCCCAAATTATTTTTAATAAGTCCCATATATTTTTAGAAGAATAGTCATATTTTTTCCATAATTTTTTGATCACCAAAACATTCAAAAAAAATATTTTTTCATAACTGCCGAGACCAAGATTCGAACCCAGAACACAGAACCAACCCAGAACCACAGAGAAGACAGCCGAAGGCACATGCCACTGGGCCACTTGCGCCAGCGGTATAGGAAGGTGCTGAGAGTATTAAATGCTCTCGGCCGCTGTTCTTATACATTTAAAAGAAAAGAAACAAAAGTATGGTGCCACAGGGATTCGAACCGGCAACCTTAGACCGAAAGCCACTGTAGCAATCAGAGCCATCCCGACCACTTGAGCTACGCGCTCAAGTTGTCACTAACGCAACTCAAATTTCATTTAAACCAATTCTCTTTGTTATTAAAACGTTTCGATGTTCAACTAGTCCTCATTTCTCTTTGCTTTTATAAAAGTTTTCTGCAAAATTCCAGATTGATTCTTCCTCACATAATTTACATACCAGTATGAAACAATTAGAAACATATTTTCATACAATTAATTCAGATTCTACCACCACATTTCTTCATTTCGACATTTCCTAACAATTAACACTACTAATCCCTTTACTAGCAAACTTCACATTAATTCTCTATTTTTAATCTTTTACCAAACATACAAAATTACATCTTAATTCATTTATTTCAATGTAACACAAAGATTCATTTAAACACACAAAGTAGCATTGTCAATCTACTAACTTTTTGTATATAATTTGTGATGTAGATAATGAAACTATCTTCAATAATCCATGGCCCTAATTAATTCACTCACAATTTAGCCTTTAACAATAGAACAACATACAATTTCACATCCACATTTCAATCAATTCATAGCTCAATTTTATCAATCAAAAGCGTACTCTTATTAATATTTTTCATGCTTCATTCATTCAATTCAATCTAGCATGCATCCCTAATTAGAAACATAGAAAATTTACCCACCTTATATGGAGAGAAAAATACAACTAGCAACCTCCGAGAAGAATGCCCTTGCAAACGAATTGCTCCTCCTTCTAGATGCGCGCACACTAGCAAAAAAAATCCGAGCACTCCAAAGCCAACCCGAGCACTCCAAAGTCGGCCCCTCTTCTCTTCTTGTTGCAAGCACAACTCCCACACACAACTCAATCTTTTAACTCACTAAAATGACTACTAGATAGTGTAATCGAACTATAGGTTTGGAAGGATTAATTTGCACAAGAACACTAGCTATGGGAGGGGGTATTTATACTAAAAATCTAGGGAAATGGAGAGCTAAGATTGAAGTAGGAGTTAGGAACAAGTGGCTTAGATTTAAGGAGGAGTTATACTAACCACCCATAATCAAGTAACCACCACACCATGATCCCACTCAAATTTTTCCATTCCCTCCAAAAGAAGCAATCCGGCCTAGCTTGGTGCATATTGCACGTGTACGTGCAATGCTCGTGCAAGCATTTGCCTCCAAAAATTTGTACAATAAATTTTGTATAAAAATAAACTTTAATTTGTATTCTACAGGACAAGTTGTATTTAAAAAATAAATTAACTCATGGGCTTTAGTTTATGTGCCAAAATAATTATTATAAAAATAATAAATTAAATTAACTTTGGGCTTTTAAAAAGAAAAGGTTTTTTGTCTAATTGAAAGAAGGCTTTATAAAAATAATTACAAGCACATATTTAAAAATCTATACTCATCACAATGAAAATAATTATAAGATTTAATTCAACCAAAAATATTGCACGTGCACACTACGTGCAAAAATAAATAATTTTCATTAAATGAAAATCGGGGCATTACACCAACTGCCTCCCCCAAATATCATGCACCCTCACCACGTGCATCCCCACAGTGGCATGCACACACCACCTATTTCACCCCCCCACACTGTTTAGTACCACCGGTCCGTCAGTCTACGTCGAGCATCCCACCGGCACGTTACACACCTGATGCCACTGGTCCTTCTGACCAGTCTGGTTTTGCCACCGTAGCCCCCATTCACCATAGTTTCATGTGTATCTCACTGATATACACTCCACACGTGAACTCATAACCTATCAGGAAGCTATTAAATATCCCGAGTGGCAGGAAGCTATTGCAGAGGAGTTCAGTGCTTTTGATCAGACTAACACTTGGGATGTCGTTCCATTCCCTATGGGCATCCAGCTAGTTAGCTGTAAGTGCATGTTCAAGGTTAAATATCGACTTGATGGCTCTATTGAGCGGCACAAGGCTCGTCTAATTATCCAATGATTTACTCAGAAACATAGCATTGATTATGATGATACTTTTGCCCCAGTTGTACAAATGACTACAATTTGCACTCTCCTTGCCATTGCCGCCGTTTGTCAATGGCTGTTATACAATATGGACATGAAGAATGCCTTTCTTCATGGTACCTTATATGAGGTTGTTTACATGCATCCTCCTCCTGGCCTTCCCACTCATCCTCATCATGTTTGTCGTCTGTGTCGAGCTAAATAGGCCCCTCAAGCCTGGTTTGAGTGTTTTCTCAGTGTCATCACACAGGTTGGTTTCAGTCAGAGTTCACCGGACCACTGTATGTTTATACGGTCATCACTGTAGGGGAGGGTCCTTGTATTATTATATGTTGATGACATGATTATTACTAGGGATAATTTCGTAGACATTGCATCCACCCAAAAATACCTTCACCAACAGTTCCATATGAAAGATCTTGGTAGGTTACACTACTTTATGGGTTTAGAGATTACCTGTGGACCTCAGGGGATACTTAAGAACTTATTTCTTAACATAAATACACATCAGATATTATCTTTGCTTCATGTTTCTCTAACAGTCGATCATTCGATACTCCCTTAGCGCTTCATGTGAAGCATCGTCCCACAGATGGTCAGCTCCTTCCCGACCCCACTAGATACAGGCAGATTGTTGGATAGCTTATCTACTTATGCGTGACCAGACCCGACATTGCTCATACAATTAGTATTGCTAGTCATTTTGTTTTCGCTCCTACATCAGTTCACTATGGTGCTCTTCTTCAGATCCTCTGATATCTTCGGGGTACCATCAATTGCTCATTATTCATACCTTCTACATCCAAACTGGAGCTCAGTGCATATTCTGATTCAGTTTTGGCATGTGACACTACTACCAAACGGTCTACCAAAGATTTCTGTCTATTTCTTGGTGATTCACTGATCTCATGATGAAGCAAGACATAGGTAGTTGTTGCATGTTCTTCCACTAAAGCTGAGTACAGAGCAATGACAGTTACTACTACAGAGATTGTTCATGTTCGTTGGTTGTTATCCGATATGGGTCACTCTTAGAGGAGCTACTCCTCTTCATTGTGATAACCGGAGTGCATTGCACACTGCAAGCAACCTGGTATTGCATGAGCGAACGAAGCGCATAGAGATAGATTGTCACTATGTTTGTGAGCACTTTGAAGCAGAGACTATTTCCCTTCATTATGTTACTTCTTCAAAGCAGAAAGCAGACTTCTTCACCAACTCGCACATTATTCAGAGATTTCGTTACTTGGTGGGCAAACTCACACTATTCAACCTACAGTGAGTTTGGAAGAGGGTGTTAGATATTGTAACATATATTTAGTCTCATATCTGGTTATGCATCAGTTTAGTATTTGGTTCCCTCATATATATATGAAACATTGTACTCAGTTATAATCAATCCAACAATCTTCTCTCAATCTTAGTTAACCTTAACACCGTCATTTTCTAATGTTTGCACCACCATCCAATGCGAAGAAGTTCACAAGAAGGTAATGAGTACTGAGGTGAAACCCCATTCTGAAGCACATGAATCGTGTGCATTTTTTATTGATAAAAGAAAGGGGGAAACAAATCTTTCAAAGAAAAAAAGAATTATGTTGTATGTGGTCATTGTGGCAATCTCGACCCACCACGGATAAATGTTGGATTCTCCATCCACATTTGAAACCTAAGTTTGGGAAAGATAATAAAAGTTTTGATGCTTCTGCAAATTAGATTATTTCTGATGTTGCTACAAGGCAAACTCAAATTAGTGACCCTTCAACTAGTGTCTCTGACTCTGTAAATTAAGTAAATTGGATTTCTGCAGATTTGATTGGTCGGCTCACTCATTTGCTTCACCAAATCAGCAAAACTAAAAACCCAATTTTGAATGTTTCATCTACCTCAGGTATTATCCTTTCTTTGTTGGCTGCATTGTTATATCTTAATTTAAATTTCGGCGATTGGGTAATAAACATGGGTGCAACAGACCATATCACTAATGATAAATGTTGTTTGCATAAATTTGAAGATACAAACAAAAACCAAACTGCCTTTGTGGCCAATGGTACATCTGTTCCTATTCTTGGTAGTGGGAAAATTAACTTTCTTGGTTCTAATATTAGTTCCACAGCTCTTTATGTACCTTCATTTTTGTAACCCCTATTTTTACAAATACGTATTTTCGTTTCTGTATTTCAATATTTGTAAATTCATTATTTGTTAAATTCAATTTGGATTTTATATTAAAGTGTTTTTCTAATCGAAAATTATATTTATTTCGAATAATGGTATATTTGAACTCGTTTTCTATTCCTAATTGATTGACTATTTACATTTTAGCGCAAATCAAATTTATTTTTACTAGTTGGATTATTTTGATAAATGTCTTAAACTCACTTCATATTTTATATAATCTATAGTTGTTATTGCTATTACTATCATCATCATGATTATTATTTTTATTTTATTATTAATATTATTGTTATTATTGTTACTATTATTATTATTTCTATTGCTATTATTATTATTATTGTTGTTGTCACTATTATGATTATGATTATTTTATTATATAAACCCTATATTTCTAATTATTTTTTTCCCTGTTTTTCTATTTTGGATTTTTTTGTATTTTATTTTTATTTTCTTGATTATTGTATGTGAATTTTCTACGAATAATAAATCTTGTTTTTCTTTGGGCTCATTTATTCCCTTTTGATCCCTACGTACTCTTTTGGCTTGAATTCTGCTATTTTTGGCTCACTATAAATTTTGCTCCTTGTGTTTTGAGTTTGAATTGATCCGCTATATGTTCATCTCATTGATCTACATTTATTCTTCTATTTTTGGAGCCTAACCCCATATCCTAAACCTAATAACCCACAACCCAAAACCCTATATCTTAATTACCCTATAAATATCCCCCCTAAACCCTAATTTATTAACCTTAGTATATAATCTCTAACTCTCCAAACCCGCCGCTCTTCCCCAACTTCTGTTTTCAAACCCATCAACCATCCCGTTCTCCTTTCCCGTCGCTCCGACCGTCATTCATTCCCGTCATCGCCCAAGCCTTCGAACCCATCATCGCCACTATCTCGTCCACCTCCGAAGCCCCGCCATCTTCACACATCCCGATCGCCATCTTCGTCCAACACCTTCGAAACCCATCCTCGCCATTACCGATGAAGCTTCTCCGCTCAACAACCACCGTCCCGATCGTCTTCTCCCCTTCACCGCATCCCCCTTACCTCCGTCGTCGCCCAGTTTTGTCTCCGTCTCTTCCTCTATTTCGGGGAAGAAACAGAGCATCGTCCCTGGGCCGTCGTTCGTCGCTGTGTCGCCTCTCGACCGTGAGCGCCGTCGTCTGTCACCCCCGAGCACCCCTCATCGCTGCAATGCCCCGCCAGTCGCTGCCGTTCCCCGCAGTGATCTCTCTCTCCGCTGTTAATTTTCGGCGGTAAAGGGATGGATTCATTGTTGTTTGTTGTTTAGGAAGAAGTGATTGGGTCTTTCAGTGTTTGCTGTTTTGGGGATCCAGGAATTGAGATGATTGTATTGCTATTTTGTGTGTGGGATTGAGTTGTTGTGTGTGTGTTTGCACGTAGCTCGCACGTGTTTTCGTGTTTCCGTTCGTGGTTCGTCACCCGAAATTCTCATCCCGTTATTCTATATATTCGAAATTAACATCTAAAAGGCAAGTCTCTTCTTGAACTAGTTTATTGTTTTGTTTAAGATTCTTTGATCTCTGCAAGTAGATCCAAATCTTTTTATCATACTGCTATTTGAATTTCGTTAAGTATATTGAGAGTTTACACGGGCTAACCCAATACATGCTTAACATTGTGCCTACATCTTTGATCTAAAACCTAGTCCACTTTGCACATTGCATATGCACGTTTACATGGAAAATAACTAGACCCATGTTATAGAATTCTTTGATGGATTGAATATGTTAGATTGAATTTGATATGATCAATGGATTACCATGATGGTAAAATTACATCTTAAATCTGGAAATCTGCATGTTAAACATCTAGAATCACTTTGATTGTTAATTATCATGAATTATAGGGTTGTATGATAAAGTTGTTGCCTATTCATATCAAGTTATGTTCTGGCATGCTGCTTGGTTCTTTTTGTGTTAGATTTTCGACATTGTTTCTATTGTAATTTGAAATAACTTTCTGAATATGAATTATAGCCACCTGAGTCTATTTTCTAGAAATTTTGACGGAATTGAATTCCGATATATAATTTGTTAGATATCTATATTTTAGTACAGCTGTGTCTGAAATTCCAGATTTCCAAATTGAAGCGTATCTTTCTGTTTCATAATTAAATAGAACATGATAATAGTAAAATAAAAATATGAAATAAATTTGGCTGAGACTAGACATGTTTAGGAATCACCATGAATTTTTATAGATTTAATTGATGAGTTTTTTGACCTAAACCATATATGTGAACACAATCTATAACCTGCTGCCTGAACATAAAACCTGAAAAGAATAGGATTTTCAACCTATTTCTGTAACTTTTATATGTCATATATATATTCGCTGGAACCGGCAGAGAGTCTAGCTTCTAGAATTTCTAACGGATCCAGATTTTCTTTCTGTAGTAGCGGTAATCTGTGTTTTTGTATAGCAACGTCATGTTGTTCAGATTTTATGAATTGTGTTGATTTAATATATACGCTCCTTACTTTGCCTGAAATTAGTAGAATTAGTCACACCTAGCATGATAAAACCTTGACACTTTCTTGCATGCTCACATAAGATGAAAAAAAAATGATAACAAGCCGGGGTATTATGGGTTGACTTGGTAGTGAACAATCGGAGACTGTACTCGGTAGGGGTCCCTTGCCAGCTGATTCCCGTAAATCCCGAAATTTCTGTAAATTCCCGTAATTCCAGTGATTCCCGTACATCTCGTAAATTCCCGATTTCTGGGCCGAGTACACGATCCGTTAATTCACCATCAGTCTAAAACGTTTACTTGTTTGCTTGCACTGAACTTGTGACCTGTGGTATGGAGCATATGGGACACAGTAGTACGTGCACTATATAGGCTTGTAAAATGATTAATAACTCGCACTTGACATTTCATGCTTGATCCCGTATACTGTCATCAACATTGGACTTGAATTGAAACTATTAATTAAATGCAATATTAAACATAGACCATTGACATTATTACCGATCTTTGAACTTTGCTATTGACTTTGATCCCGTCCCTTCTTTATGATATACCATGTTCCTATTATTCCCTATTTTGTCTACTTGCTGTCCACGACTTGCTCTTAGGACATTATTTTCTCTCTTTTTAGATCAAGAATTTACAGGCACCGAAGGATCTCTACCAGCAGGAATTGGTGAGCAACGACTCTAGAAGATGGAGCTAAAGATTTTGCTGCTTAATTTATTTTATTGCTAGATTTATTTCTTTTGAACTTTGACTTTGACATTATACTTTGTTTTGGGCTTTGATGACCCGGAGTTTGTTTTATCCCAGATGTTGGATATTATTATTTGGATTATCTCATTAATTATTGAAGTTGATCCTGTTTATATGATCATATCTCCTTGTGTGGTTGTGATTGTTATTTCATATTGTTGGGTTAGACTGGTACAACTTATGGATGATGTTTACATCATTCACTGGGCCTACGTTACGTACTTGTATTTCGTATTTTGGGAAGCGGGGGGTGACAATTTTCTTATCAGTTGGAAAGCTACTCAACACATTAAACTGTGATGCAAATTTCTCTCTTTATTCTGTGGTTTTTCAGGGTTGTATCACCAAGAAGAAAATTGGTGAAGGAACTTATTCAAATGGTCTCCATTTGTTACAAGGAGGCAGCGAAAGTCACAAGTATTGCATGCTAATATTAACGGAAATAATGATTTGCAGCACAAGAGATTGGGCCACCCGTCAAGTCAAGTTTTGAAACATCTTTTTCCTAATGTATCTACCGATATCAGTACCTCTCAAATGTGCCAATTTTCCAAGCAGACTCAAATACCCTTTTCTCCATCATCATCCAAAAGTAGCAAACCTTTTGAATTGGTTCATTCAGCTTGTGGGGACTTGCTCCTCTTGAATTATTAGATTGTTTTAAATATTTTATTATCTTTGTTAATGACTGGTCTCGAACTACATGGTTATATTTGATGAAATCCAAAACTGAAGTTCTTGACATTTTCAAGAATTTTCATAGCATGGTTGTTAATCAGTTTGATACTCAAATTAAGGACCTTCGTTTTGACAATGGAATAGAATATTTGAAGGGCACTCTATCAAAATTACTTAGTGAACATGGAATAATTCATGAAACAAATTACGCAGCAGAACGGGGTGGCGGAAAGAAAGAAACAAGACCTTCTTGAGAAAACTAGATTCCTCATGATACAAACTAATGTTCCAAAAAATATTGGTCTTATGGGGTTCTTAATGCTGTGTATCTCATAAACAGAATGCCTACTCATATTCTTGACATCAAATTTCCCATGGAGGTCCTAAAATATCGAGAAATTAATCTCTAGTATATCAAAAATTATTTGAATTATGGTAATTTTTCTCAATCATACTCTGCATTAAAAAAAAAAGTTTTAAAGGTTTCAGAACCTACCAGTTTTCAAGAGGCCAATTCTGAAGTTGTTTGGAGGGATGCAATGAAAGAGGAACTCAAAGCCCACGATGAAAATAACACATGGACTATTGTCAAGCTGCCTAAAGAAAAGAAACCAGTTGGTTGTAAATTGGTCTACAAAGTGAAATATAAGAGGATTGGGTGAATTGAAAGACATAAGGCAAGGCTTGTTGCCAAGGGTTTCGGACAAACATGTGGAATTGACTATTAGGAGACTTTTGCTCCGGTTGCAAAGATGACTACCGTTCGTGTTCTCTTATCTGTTGCTGTGAATATTGATTGGTCATATTTTAGATGGATGTTTACATGGAGATCTCGAAGCGGAGGTTTACAAGACCCTCCCACCTAGACACCCACAAGAATCTCAAGACGGTTTGGTTTGCAAATTAAATAAAGCACTTTTTGGAAAAACTAAGAAATCACCTCGAGCAGGGTACGAAAAACTAAGCTCAACTCTCATGAACTCCAGATTCCAAAGGTGTGGTGCTGATTCATCATTATTTGTGAAGAAAAGATCCTAAGGTACTACTGTTGCTTTAATCAATGTTGATGATAATGTTATCACAGGAAGTGACATGAGAGGAAGTGACCATCTCAAATCCATGCTTCATGGGGAATTTGCTATTAAAGATTTGGGTTTTTTTGAAATACTTACTGGGAATTGAGAATGCTTATTCTAAGAAGGGGTTGTTTCTAAATCAAAGAAAATACAAATTAGATTAACTACATGACAAAATGAAACTTGGTGCCAAACCAATTGATAACCCAACTGATATCAATGGAAAGTTTGGATTGGATAGAAACTTATTATCTGACATTGGCCAATATAAGAGGCTTGTTGGATGGTTGATATATCTTATAATTACAAGACCCGATATTACTTATGCAGTCAGCTTGGTCAGCCAATTCAAGCATTCTCCACGAACTAGTCACATGAAGTTTGTTGATCAAATTCTTCGTTATTTAAAAGGGTCTCCAGGAAGAAGAATTATAATGAAAAAGAATTGTGATAATCAGATTATTAGCAGTGATGCAGACTGAGTAGGGTGTCAAGTTGATAGGAAATCTACTATTAGATATTGCACTTTTTTGGAGGAAATTTAGTGATCTGGAGAAGCAAAAAACTGAATGTAGTTGATCGTTCTAGCTCAGAGGTGGAATACAGAGCAATGACTTCCACAGTGAGCAAATTAATTTGGTCGTGAGCATTGTTGGGTGACATGGGATTCAGTTTTTCTCAACTAATTGATATGTTCTATGATAATCAATCTGCTATCCATATTTCTTCTAACTTTTGTGTTTCATGAAAGACGGAAACACAATGAGGTTGATTGTCACTTTGCTCGAGAAAATGTTCAATCCAACATTATACGAACACCATATGTTCGAAATAATGATCAACTAGTTGATGTATTCACCAAAGGATTACCATCATCTCATTTTGCAGAAATTATATCCAAACTTGGCTTGATCAATTATTAGTATGTGGCTGAGTATTTATTGGAAATTGTTGCAACATTTATTGATGTACTGGATTTTTCCATGGACACGTGCCTACGGCACGTCGTCGGAACGATACAACTCACGAAATGCTCTGTAAACAGTAAAACAACAATTATGTAGTTCAAGTTTGAATAGTATGACAATAATTAGTTGTAAATAAAAGTCCATGTTTCTATTAGTATATGTTGAAAAATAATTATAAATGAGGGTGTAAAATCCAACTTCTTAAAACTTTAAGGGTGGAAAATGATAAAATTTAACTTGTTGAAGAGATAACCAGTCAAAAAAAACTTGTTGAACAGATATTTGCTATTTTCAATATAACATGTGCAATAAAAAAACATAAAAATTCTGAAAATTTTACAAACATAAAATCTTAAAATCTAAATTTCTAAATAAGTTAAGAAAGAATGAGAGAGAGAGAGGAAGAGAGAGAAAGAGAGAAATATGAAAAAGTGAAGAGAGAAGAGAGAGATAGTAATAAAGTAATGAGTTTTTTAGTTTTGGGGTTTGAAATTTTTGGGTGGAAAAATATGTTTTGTGAGAATCATTCTAGGCCATTGGTTTTAGGGGAGATTGAATGAGAGCCACTTGATAGCTTTCTTTGTAATTTATTATATAGATTAGATGTAGCCTTGGGAAAATATGCATGGGAAAATATGTAGACACTTTGGGAGTAGTTAATTGTTTTAATTATTTAGTTGATTGTTGTACTCTAGAGGTATCTACACCTCTATATGTATTTTCGAACTCTCATTTGAGTTTCAAAGAAGCAATCTAGAAAATCTCTTTGTTCTCTTGTTTATTTATGCTTCTTTAAATTCTTTAGCTTAGTTTGTTCTCCTAGTTATCATCTCACTTGACTATCTCTTCAAACTTATTGAACAATTGAGAATCAAGATTACAACCTAGGGTTTTTAGATCTCGATAAATATCAACTGTGACCTCCATTTGGAGGTGGCACTTAATATAAGGGTTCTCACTTGTAAATAAATTATCTTCTAGTGATACTTGAGAGATAGATAGATACTTGGTGAGAAAGTATTCTAACCTCTTGTAATGTCACTAGTTAAATAATATCTCGGGTATTTCTTCCCTGAACCGGGAAAGATAATGTCTTTGATGTGATCTAATTTTTTACTTGTTTGATCAACATGAACGGTTGTTGCCTCTCTCTTTCTTCAGCTGCAACATTGCCGAATTTCCCAAACAACTTTGGTTCTGGGAAGATCAATAAGTTTGATGGCAAGAGCAACTATATCCCCTGGATGATGGATATGTACAGTGTAACACCCCGAATTCCAAAATACACTGCATTCGAGATTTCCACAGGATCTTTACACTTCTTTCGTACAATTTTACAAGGAATTTAAAACTTTTATTTCAACAATAATTACATCAAGGTCTTTTACATCAATACGCAGCGGAATCAATAAAATACAACAATAATAAAAGTACAATTGCTACAACTTTAACATTTAAGTAGTCAACAGCATCAAATCATCTTTATATCTTCATGTAACTCCAATTCTTGCATATAAAACTATGGGCGCGTCAGTTGCTTACAACTGACGAAATATTATACACGACCATCATCTCTATGCCGGAACAGTATAACGATTCTTAAATACTTTAGCAAACACAAACTTGATCACAAACAAAGCTACAAAGGGACTATCCTATTGATGTCGTGTTGTGCGGTGCACTTAGTCCTTAATGCAATTATTTATATTACATGACACTAATGCACGCTTGTTCGGATTCTATGCATCCCATACTACATAGGTCCGAGGGCAAGCCTCTTATTCGTTCTTCATCTTGTAGGGTTCAATCCCTCACCATGCCTTAATCTACTACTGTAACTACGGTAGGTATCTTAGATGATCTATGAGTACAAGCTCGTGTACAGAAAATTCTGGAGGGGAATCCCACGTCATGTCACGACGCATCGTGAAAACAGCCTGTGGTAATTCAGCCTCACTTCATGGCACACGATCCTCTTGCAGTCACCAAACACCCCACAAGCGTCGCCACCGGGACGATAATTCTGGAGTAGTGCCCACGCCATGTCTTGACGCATCAAGCAGGCAGCCTGTGGATCACTCTCACACCGCCAATCCGATGGCCCTCATACTCGTGTTTTTCTCCTATTTTCATCACGTCTCCACTATGTATCTATCTGTAATTTCGGTAAGTATCATAGATGTTCTATGATTACAAGCACGTGTACAGAAAATTCTGGAGGGGAATCCCACGTCATATCACGATGCATCGTGAAGACAGCCTGTGGCAATTCAGCCTCACTTCATGGCACACGATCCTTTTGCAGCCACCAAATATCCCACAAGCGTCGCCACCGGGATAGTACTCTGGAGTAGTATCCACGTCATGTCACAACGCATCGTGAAGACAGCCTGTGCATACCCTCACAATACCCATCCAATGGCCCTCATACTTATGTTTTTCTCTTACTTTCATTACATCCCTACAATGTTTATTTTAAAAGAAAATCATCACAACCTAGAGCTAGCTTACCCTACCGGACTTAAATCAAAACAACAGAGACAGTCAGCCTACCTGGCTACTTCTCAAGAGACGCTCAACCCTCAACGGTTAGCTCTCAAAATCATAAATAAAACTGCCGGTCATTAGGGTCTCGCCTAGCCTCAAGATTCCAACAACTATATCTTTCTAGTGATCAACAATATTTCATAATTAATCTCAATATCTTTGTACATTCCTATTGTTCACAATTCATATTTACAAAAGATAACTTTATCAAACGACATGAGAACGATTTCAATTCGATAACTTTATCAATTTCACCATTCATATCCTGGTGTGCATTTCAAAATAAACTCAATCAAATATTAATAATTATAAAATCGCGTATTCAAACTTATTTAACTTTCATTTGTCAAAATCAAATCCAAACTCAAGAACCAAAACCAGTTCGGTTCAGTCGACTGGTGACAGTGCCAGTCGATTGCCCAGCGAACATCAAAACATCTCAGTCGGTTCAGTCGAATAGTGACAAGGAATCAGTCGACTGTTTTACGAAACTTTAAAACATCAATAATAACACAGTCGGTTTAGTCGACTGGTGCCTAGTATCAGTCGACTGTTCCGCGTATACTTTGAAAACTCAAACATCAAAATTCATGCCAGCAGCAGTCGACTGTGAAAGTAGACAGTCGACTATCCTACCGACGAAAAATCCAATTTCTTATACTTTCCAGTCGACTGTAGAAGGTAAACAGTCGACTGTCAATTATACTAATTACAGCATGCATATATTTTTTGACCTTTTTGACTGATTTGTACTTCCATATAAAAATATAGATCATTTTCAGAATATATTCCTTTTAAAAAGCAATATCGTATATGTTCTCAAATTCACAAGTTTCTCATTTTTCAATGAAATCCTTAAAATGCATCAAAACATATTTTCAATCAATTTTCCAAATAAGCTGTTTTCTTTTATCCAAATTACTCTACAAAAATCTCTATACTCGTATAAATAATATTTTGAGGTTATAATTATACTTCTTTGCCACATTCTCAACAAGTAACATATTTGCATTATTCTAATCATGTCTCAACATGCATCAAGTTCATATAAATCATTTCAATTCTAGCATCTCAACTAACAATCATAATCATTTAGAAAATGGAATAGCAATTTGCATCTACCACACCAATCAAGATTTAACGATCCATTTCTACATTAATTTGCATGCAATCATTTCAATTTCAACCAAATAAATTATATATCATCTATCATGCCAATTTCTATTCTTAAATTAGAAAGCATTTAAGAAAAACCCACCTAAAGTTGAAGAAATACGAATAGAAAGCTCCTAGAAAAATCCTTTAGAATGCATAAATAGATCCTTCTCCTCCTAGCTCCTTGCCAAAACCGAAAGCTTCAAATGGGGTTGTATAGCCGACCTCCAATGGAAAAACTCAAACTAGAAACTATTCAATCTTCTCCTCACTCTAATCTTTTCTCTTATCAACTTTTCTATTGTACCAAGATGAGAAGAAATTTGGGGGTATTTATATATAATTTTGGGTGGATTGAATGGCTAGGATTAGATCAACTAATTAGACACTAAGGGCTAGGATGAATTAGGGAGTTGTAGTAATTACCCATGATGAGATAACTACCTCCACACTACTCCCATTTTCTAAAATTTAAACTTGCTTTCCCTCCTACTTTAAAATCCAAAAATTCAGAATTCCCTCTTCTCAATATCAGCCCGGCCCCCAAAAGTGTGCACATCGCGCGTGTGCACGTGCACGTGCTTTGTGTACAAAATAATTTATTTATTTAATCTTTTCAAAACAATTATTTATATATGTAATAAATATATAAAATTAACTTTAAAATTGTACTTTTCTTGCACAATTAAAATAGACACTCACAATTTCATGAAAATCGTTCTGAAAGAATAATGCGCTTAAACACGTGCACCAAAACACGTGCGTCCTCCGTAAAATCTCAAAAATACAGAAATTGATTTTGTTAACCGAACAATATTTATAATTAATTGGAATGCAACATAAAGTATATTTAATATACATATTCGATAATATACTCAAACGTACAGAAAGCACGTGTATTGCACGTAGAAAATTTATTTTAATTAAAATAGACAAAATTTGAATTCTTTTTACAAAAACGAATTTATAAAAATAAATAGTTGAAACTCATCGAAAACTTTGCACGTAACGGTGGAATATCCGAAATCGACACGTGCATCGATAATACGTAAAAAACACGTAAAAACTCAAAGATTGAAATTTAGCATTTGAGTTGTCTCAAATGGTATTTTAAGAATACGTGATTGCATAAATAATCGGAATTTAAAATACATATCAAAATGCATTTATGGATATCATCAATAACAGTACAAAATGCACGTGCGTAACACCCGAGGGCAAAATTGTCAATTAAATTTTGCGGGGTGTTACATACAGTCTATTGGTTTAAGAGGGCTTGCACAAAGTCTTAAAAGGAGATAAGCAGTTCTCAAACACTAAAAAGGATGAGCCACATGAGGAAATTCATTTAAAAAAAGTTAACACTACGATTGGTATTAACAAAATACGTGTATATTTCTCTAATATTTTCATGTCTTCTATTAGCATGTGACGCACAAATCTCTACTACTATAATGGGAGAAGACCTTTGTCCATAACCCAACCCGTGCAGCGCACGTGCAAGTAAATTTTTTTTTTGCCCTTTTCATTCCCCCCAAATTTCCTCCACATGCACAGCACGTGTATAAAAGGCAACATTCAAATACTAGAGTCAAGCACAAACAGAAAAGATTCAAGAATACAAAGAGTACTTAGCCTCAAATGTCAAGATCCAAGAATTAAGGAAGTACCAAAGAAACACAACAAGATCGTGCACCCAAGATTTCACATGCAATTTCCAGTAGAATATTTTTCATTTATTTCTATGTGTGAATTTTTTTTAAAAGATCTTAAAAGTTGACAAAGTCAGAAGGTGTAATTTTAATTCCACTAAAAATCTGAATATTTGGAAAAAGAAATGTGGGTGATATGGGTAAAACTAGAACCAAAGCGGGATCGTTCAAATCGGACACGAATCTTAAAGCTCTTAGGGGTAAAACGGTAAATTTTCCCAGAAATGGGTCCAGAACGGAAATTGGGCATCTCTCAAGCCCAATAACTCAAAACGGATCCGTCTTACTCGGTTGTCATAACAGCTGAATATAAATGAGTCCATATAATTTAAATATGATTTAAACTCATAGTTATCTATAGGGGATAGTTAAAAACCATATCTCTTATCATGAGAATTGTTTGAACTCAATCTCTCCAACAACTCTTATTTCTTCATCAAGAAGAGATAATCAATTCAATTCAAAAATACTGGAAAGTAGAGATAAATCATTATCTTGAAATTGACCCAAGGTGAATATAAATACCCCCTACCACAACAAGAACCAGGTAATCAGTATTTTGCGACAAAAGACGCTCTTGCTGATGTGAATTATTTGCAAGTATACAAAATTGTAACAATTAGTATAGATAAGTGAAAAGAGTGTCGAACCCACAAGAACTAACTATTTTATCGAGTACCGAAATTACTAGATTAACTACTATTTGGAAGATCGAAAAGTTGATAAAAAATAGCAACTAAATTAAATTAATCTAAATGAAAGAAATAAACTAATTAAAAGGAATGGAATCCGAAATTTAGTTGTTTGTTAATGGCAAAATAAATTCTAGGACTTTTGATTTCACCTAGTTAATCCCATACAATTTATAACTCTATGTGAAAAAATATTATTTTTCCATGTTGTAGACCAAAAATCCCCTAAGTATTCAATGCTTTCTCTCGAACAATATCCAAATATATCTCCAACTAATAGTTTGTCATATCTCTATGCAAAATTAATGTCACTCCCTACTTATCAAAAATACAGAACACGAGCACATGACATTGGCCTAGCGAATGACTAACGTCATTCATAAGCTGTTTATCCGATCAACTTAACAATAATAACAATACAAAACAATTGTGCAGGCAATAATGATAATCACATGAACAACAATACTTGGAATAAAACAATATGAGATAACCAAATATAATAATCCAACATCTGGAATCAAACAATAATATCCGGGTCATAAGCTCAATATAATAATAAATCCCAACACAATAGTAATAAGTCTCCATACAATAAGTTCAATAAAATAATAAGCAACTAGAAAGCATTAAATCTTCAGAAAGTTTGTTCTCAAATTCCAGCAGGCAATTCTCCTTCGTTACCGGTGAACACTTCATCTAAAAAGAGGAGAAAAATTATCCTTAGAGCAAGTCATGGACAACAAGTAGAGAAAGTAAGGAACAACGGAATAACGATATAACAATGAATTCAATGGATCAATAGGAATCAATAACATGGGACGATAGAAATAATCAATATCATAGCAATCGATGCAATGGTTATAAATAATAATTCAATATTCGATGAAAATGTACAATGGTCGATGTCAATAACACTTAGGCAATTTTTGATATCAATAGAAACAATGATGTACAATATGCAATGTCGAAATTGTGTCAATTCTTAAGTCTATTTATCATTTTAATCATAACTATTGCACACACTACTGCGTCCCATTCTACAAGTTCAATGCATACAATCAATGTCATTTAGACTCTAGTAGTAGACTCTATAGTTCATGTACTCGGAAAAACAAGTAAACGATTGTCTTCAGTATTCCGTTATTAAGTTATTCAGTATCAATGTCCATGGAAATGCAGTTATCCAGTTATTCACTCATTCAGTCATTCAGTAATTGTAGGGAAACCACGAGCTCCCTTCCGAGTACAGTCTCTATATTGTCCACTACTTATGTCAATCCTTAAACCCTGGCTTGATTAACAATTCTTTATGCAGTCAATATGCAATAACGGTTGGCAATATTTTGATAACAATAGGGAACAATAGGGACAATAATATTAATGGGAAAATGATGAGATGATTAACAGGGGACACTAAAATGATGAGAAAACAACACTATGATCATGCAATGCAACATATACATTTCAATTCATGCAATATAATAATATATATATATATATACTTATATTAAGAAAATCTAAAAAACGAATTTCTAAACAACAAGAGGTCATTGTACAAAAAACTGTTTTCCTGCTGCAACAGAATTTGAAAACTGAAACTATCAGAAATTCTTGAAACTAGACTTCCGTACGATTCCAACACATATTTAAAATATAAAATTCGACAACAGTAGCTAGGTCAAATATATCATTCTTTACAGATTATATGATCAGGCAGAATATTGATATCATGTTATTTTATTTTTAGAATCGGAGAAAACTCAATAATAAAATCATCAAAAATATAATTTAGACTTCTAAACATGTTATCTAACATTCTAGAAATTATCAAAGCATAATTCTAACATTAAATTTGCTTTTTAATATTTTAAACATGAAACATGTATGAAATTTGAAATTCTTGAAACAAAATACAGTAATATTAAATAATCATAACTTTTGCAATACAACTCAGAACTCAGCAATTCAAGATGTTCTGGAAACTAGAGACATACGGCTAAAACTCTTATTCGAAAAGTTATTTATTTTAAGATCAAATTCTGGGTCAAAACGACAAAAAAAATATAGACAACAAGTTAACATACACATTATTGATATTTTTCATGGAATAAAGCAATTGAACATGATGGATATCAGTCCTATAGTTAATAAATTATGTAATCAGCATGAAGGGTGTAATAGCATGTTAGATACAATTAAAATACACCCACACACTATGTAACCCCTGTTTCCCCGAAAAATGTATTTGTGTATTTTTGGTATTTAATATTTTCACAAATTATTTTTATTCAAATTTCAAAATGAAATGCTGGATCTTCTATTAAAATCTATTTCGGTCGATCATTTTATTTGTAAGTCTTATTATTGTTATTAACACTTTGATTTCCATTATTATTTTTAATACTACTACTGTTATTATTATTGTTATTGTTATTGTTTTTTTTATTATTATTAATATTTTATAAAGTCCAAATTGTATATTTTTATTAATTGGTTATTTTATTTTTACCCTATAACCCGTTTATAACCCCAAACCCATTTTTAAATATTTAACCCATTTATTCCTAAACCCATTACCCATTAACTTAAACTACCCATTTACCTTATACACTATTACACAACCCCAATACCCGTTTTAAATAAACCCACCTAACCCATTAGTAACCCAAACCCGATTGCCCATACTCTATTCCGAAACCCTATCTCCTGGTGCCTATAAATCCCATGCACCTGTTCATCATCTCCTTCCTCCCCCGTCGCTTCATCTTCCCTCTCCCTCGCGACGTGCCGCCACCCCGACCACAACCTCTCATCCTCCTGGCCTCCGCCCCCGCACCCCTGCACTGACCTTAGTCTCGCGACCCCCCCTATCGCGACGTCGGCTACAGCACCGCGCCGACGTCTGCCTGTGTAGCACCTCTGTGTGCTTCCCTGCCTTCTCCCGACGCCGACAGCCTAGTCGTCGTCGCTGCTGTCGACATGCCCCACCACAGCCAGCAGCAGCATCACCCTACTCAGCAGCCCCGGCCATCTCCCTGTGGTGCTCTGCTGCGACCTCCGCTCTCTGCTCCAGCAACTCCACTGCACCCTCTCATCCTCCCCCTGCCGTTCGGTCGGAGCAGCGGCAGACAACAACCGCAAGTGGTGGCTGCCGTTGTCATGTCATCTCTCCCTTCGGTGCTCTTGCCGGTTGTTCTTGTGGTGGTGTGCGCGTGATCCTTCTTGCACGTGTTATCTCGGATTGTGGATCTCGAGTTTGGGTTCGTTGATTGTGTGATCATGGGTTGTGTTCGGTTGTTTGATCCGTGTGCTTGTTTGGGTTGGCGAGTTCGGAGTTGATTCGTGGGGTTGTTGGTGTTCGAGTGTTCATTGGGTTTCGTCCGTCGTTGTTCGGGCGTTGGTCCGTGGTGGTTGTTGCTCATGGATTGTGTGTTGGATCTTAGGTGATTGTGGGGTGTGTTCTTGTTGGTTCGTTTGAGTTTGTTTGCTCGCTTCGGTTCGTGTAATCCGTTGGTTCATAATTCTTGCTCATGATCCATCCGTGTGTTGTGTTTGTGCCTCGGGATCTGTCCCGTTATTCTTGCTCTTGTGTTGTTCTCGTCATCTTTGAAGCAAGTAACTTGTACTCCAATTCATTTGTTTGATACAAGTCTCAAAGTTCACCTATAGTGTAGATGGGTCTAGAGACAACTCTTTATTGTGTTTTCCTTGATGGGTTTTGTCTCTATTGTGATATTTTGCCCATAAATGACTCACGACACCATATGGACATGATTAACCTAGGATTCACCCGATTCTTAATTTGGAACTTGTATGTGAGATTTGTGTGCAAACTTGTGTTTTGGTTGAGACCCATGAGATATATTTAGCATGGACATGTTAATAACCCTAATTCATGATGTATAGACACTTGGTAGACTTTATTTCAAATTTGGATGTGTTTGGATCAATTTTCTTGAATCTATGTTGGTTTTGTTTTAAGGGGAAAAATCTGTAGTTTTGTCGCTGTTCTGTTTGGTTTGCTGTTTTTGACTAGGTTGCAGTCAGTATCTTAAGTTTGGTATAAAACATGAGTTTTAGATAATTTCGTCTATTTTCAAACCCCTCTAACCTTGCTTAATTTTGATTTCGGATGACTGAGTTATGACTGTTTTAGTACAGAGGTGTTGATCTTTTCCAGATTCTGTTTTTCGGTAATTTTGATGACAAATTATTTTAAAGAACTATGCTACATATATTATTTTGATCTAAAACTTTGGTCAGTGTTTCTTTTTTAAGTTAGGGATTACCCAGAATTTTGGTGGATTTTATTGATAGGTTATATGAGATGTTTCATGCTCTTTTCTAAAATCTATACGTGGTGTATTTTGCTCGCTGTTCTGTAAAGAACCCTATTTTGACTATGATTCCTTATACTATATGAAAAATATTCGTAAAATATGAAAGTTAATATATTTTGTCTATTTTCATCTTCCTTTGGCGGATTTGGATTTCGTTGCATGGCTTGCGAGATATTTCAGTTTTCGTACAGCAGTGTTAGGAATTCCAGATTTGCCAAAGTATCGTTTCTTGATGTTTTCTTATTTTTGATGACTAAACATATTTTACTGGAATATTATGAAACATTATATTATGATTCTAGACATATATGGAAATACCCCAGATTTTTCCTGAATTTATTTGAGAGATTTTGATGCGGTTTTCCTGACTGAGAATTTGTTTCCCTGATTTCTGACTGAACGTGTTTTCTGTTTTCAAATCAGTTTTGAGTTATGATTTTCTAAAACATGATATGACTTATTTATATTCGCAGGATTTGTGTGGATGTCTAGTTTTCAGATCCTTCGACGGATCCATATTTGCATTTCTGTAGTGACGGGATTCACTATTTTAGTACTGTACTGTCTTGCTGTCCTGAATATGAACATATACTGTTTTGCTCGTTTATGTGACTGTATATTATCTATGATTATTTATTTTTTTCCCTGAACCTAATGCTGATTATACCATGTTAGTTTGATACTATTTCATGCACTATCATGTCTGTTGATAACCAGAATAAAAGTAATCAAGTCGGGGTTTATGAGAAAGATCAAGTAGTGGGAAAGCATAGAAATATGTAGTTAGAAGGGGGCCCGTGTTTTCCATATGATTATCTGTTATCTGACCCTGTCTATATTATTTCTTATATGAAGGTGTAGAGGAGAAGAGAACCACTAGGTTCTATCTGTCTGTCTGGATCTGTTATCTGACCCTGTTTACATTATCCCTATAGAAGGTGTAGAGAAGAAGAGAACCACTAGGTACTATCTGTCTGATCTATTATCTGATATCTATTTGAACCCTAAGTACATGGCCCTATATGATCCCCTACAAAATCTAAAACAAAATTGTTTGTTGTGCCAACCATGTGTTATGTTTTTGGGGCGCATGAAGTGCTGCCTAGATAGTAATCACACAAGACTTATAAGAACATGACATCTGTATCTGTATCTGAATCCGATATCTGTATCTGTTATCTATATCTAATTATCTGATTACTTGTTATCTGACTGACACTACCATGTGACACCATTACTTTACACTATCTGTATATCTGTTTGCATACTATCTGACACTTGACACTTGACACATGTTAGTATACCATGCTAGGTCTATTTCTACTATTAATTAGATTTGTTTAGTTTCCCCCTGTACTTGTATCCTATATTATTTGTGACCCACGACTTGCAATTGATGGGTACTTGTTTTCTTTTTTTCTCCTTCTCCTGCAAATTTACTAATTGCAGATCAGGATGGACGACTGCCAGATGGTATCGGCGAGATGATGTATTAGTGCTTGAGTTCTGTTTTATTATTATTATTATTGTTGCTTGAACATTGAATAAAAGTGTATTTGATTTCTTGGATATTTATTATATTTGGGCGATGTGACCCAGGATATTTATTTTGTCGAGATTCTGATTTATTTGAGAATATTGTATTTTGTTTCAAGTAAATTTCTGCTGGTATCTCATTTCAATTATGCATGTTAGTTGATACTTTTACTTCCGACTCTGATTATTCCTGTGATGTATTGTAAAGTTTCTTGAACATCTTATGGATGATGAAAATTATTCGCTGGGCTTTTGTTACGTATCAGTATTCCTTATTCTTTTTGGGAAGCGGGGCATGACACACTAATTTAACAACAGCCAAACCTCAATCGATCAATCAAACATACAACCTAGCAATTAACTCTACAATAGATTATTTGTGTAGTGATTATATGCATAACCCTATTATCAATACTATATGAATGCATGAAAGATTCAATTTTTAGAGTCAACAATGGCACGAAGTTGAAGATATTTGGGTTAGCTCGTGTAAACCATCAATATACTCAACAAAAAGAGGAACAGTATATGATACGATAAACAATTGGATCTACTTGCAAGAATTTCAATAAAAACATGAATTTGATACAAGATTCAATTCAAAAGGAAAGTGACTTGCCTTTTTGGATGATTAATTACAACACCAAAGAATAACGGGATGAGAGTCCCGAAGCAACGAATACGAACCCACCAAATAATATGTGCACACTACGTGCAAGAGAACCCAACAAATAATACAAGAGAAAAACAGTAATGGGGCACACAGAAAATGAAAAAAGTGATCCCAAAATAGCAAGCATAGCAAGTCGGCTGATCCAACAGCCGAATAGTAAACATCACCCTCGGCCAACCACCGAACGGCAATCTCCAAATAGTAGACAGCAGCAATGCGACGGGGACTCCGACTCGGCTTCGACGGATGGACAGCGGGGTGGTCTTGTTGGAGACGGAGCTCGACAGTGACTACAAGCGCCAGTCGCAGAGGATGGGAAGGTGATTGGAGGCGGCTCGACGGGGGTTATCTGTTTCGGACAAAAAATAGAGGAAGGGAAAGACTCGGTGGAGGAGACGACAGAGCGAAGCTCGGGGGGCGGCGTCGAGGTGCAGTCGGATGGTGAGTGCTTGAGGTTGTCGACGACTGAGGAGGACGGCGGGATTTTCGATGGATGACGATGATGAAGTTAGTGGGACGATGGATTCTTCGATAATGGGGAGAAGACAGACGAGGCGACGACATGGAGACTGGGTGCAGTCAACCGGTGGATGCTCAGGTGGATCGAGTGGCGGGATGAGGGTAAGGTACGAAGTGCAGTCGAGAACAGGGCGATGGGGTCTCGGTGGAGGGAGAGACAAGGATGGGTGCAGCCGAGGTGAAGGCTGACGAGGATGAGGGGTTGTTCGAGGTTGGGGGAGGATGAAGACGAGGAGTCGGATCGACGGAGGACGATGACGGAAAGGAGCACGGGGTGTTGGGTTGCAGAAGAGAGATAGAGGAGAGAAGTAGCGGGATGGAGAAGAAGGGGTAGGGTTGCACGGTATAAATAGGTTAGCGGTTAGGTTAGGGTTCAAGGGTTTTAGCGGGTAGGGTTACGAGGGATTTTCTGGTCGGAATCCAATAGGAAAATACTAAGGTTTTGGGTATAGAGATCGGTTTGAAGACAATATGTTTCAATTAAAATATCCACAATCCAATAAAATAAAATCCACAAGATAGACACAAGAAGAGAGGAACAATTCATGAACAAAAATTTAAATCCAAATAGATAAATAAATAATACAAATGAAAACAATATAAATTGGCTTGAAAATAAATTAAAATTCACCACGAAATTTAAATCAAGTACAATAATAAAATAATTCAATAGATAAATTTTAATAAATAATCAAGAGATAAAAATTAATAATTATAATCATAATAATAATAAAATTATATAACAAAATTAGATTCGGGTTTGATGAATTTATTAAAATAATCCAATAAAAAAATTTGGGCTTAAATTTAAATATCCGATCAATAAGGTGTAGAAAGTAAGATTAAAATACACCATTATTCGAAATAAATATAATTTTCAATTAGAAAATACTTTAACATAAAATCAAAATCGAATTTAACAAAGAATGAATTTATAACCATCGAAATATAGAAAATATTCAGAAAATATGAATTTACGGGAATGGGGGTTACATTTAATTAATTGAAGACTCATTAAGTTCTATGACTTTCTTTTTAGTCACACCAGTCACGGTAAATCATCTCTAATTTCGCTCAACCAATAATGTTTCAATCTATAATTCAAAATCACAAATTACCTTTTGGTCTCTCCATGATCCAATAAATCATACAATTTTTTTTTTTTTTGAGGGAAAGGGTGGAATATCATACAAAAATTTGCCAAACAATTGTAAGCGTTAAGAACATAAATCAAACACACAACTATGGAAAAATAGAAAAATAGTATGGAATTAAAATTGTATTATCAAAACTGGGCTACATCAAAGCCGTAGAAAAATAAATTTAGTTCATAATAAATTTGCAACTAACAAACATATTCTTGGATTGCATAATAAAAATTAGAAGAAGAAGAAAAAAAAGAACTCGATTGTTGTCGAAGACCAAAATTGAAGTGACTCGGGATCTCCGCGCTTCTCTCTCTCTTCCTTCTCCTCTGTTTTCGTTCCTGTGCCCTTTGATTTCCGCGCCTCCACCTTCTTCATGCTGGCTTTTTTTTTCTTTTTTTTTTCTTTTCTTCCTGGTCCTACTGCCCACCAAAACAACGCCAACCTACTCCCTTGGTTCTCTCCTGCTGCTCCTTATATACGAATTAGGGTAGTAGGTAGGTGATATTATAATTAGAGTTAGTTTAAGTATAATTAGATAATTAATTAATTAATTTAAAAATTCATAGATTAGAGTTAATCTATTAAATTTTAAACTAATTAATTTACTAACCCTAATTTAAATTCACTCCACTTTTAATATAAAATTTTATTCCACACCCTAATTGATCGAAATATTTTTTACTGATTCTTCCATGGACCAATTAATAAAAACTGGTATTTGGGTGCTTGAATTTTCAAATCTTCATCCTTATTTTCTTCCATGATTTCACCAAAAACGCCCACATTTTGCACTTATTCATCTCATTCATACAAAAACAAACAAATAAATAATATTGAGTAGAAATAAGATAAATTTCAAGAAAATAAATGAGATCTCCCAATTGTAATGCTTAAAAAAGTACTAAAAATTATATATAAATTTCACTAATCAAATACCCCCAAACTTAAGATTTTGCTTGTCCTCGAGCAAAAAGTAAAACCATGAATCAAAGAATAAAAATCATAGTTAGGCTTAGCTTATCACACCAAAAGGTCTTATCATGCAAGTATCAAAATTTAAACTTAATATATAAACAAAAGCAAATAAAGTAAAACCAAACATACTCACTTTCTCCAGTCCAATTATTCATTCATAATTCCAAACTCAATCATATTTTTCATGCAATTAATGTAATTATATCATGTAACAACTACATCTGTGATTACCACTTCTCACTATTACAAACGAGTAGCAAACTCGAGTTTTTTTCCCCTCTCTCTCTCTCGAAGTTGTCACTTGCCTTTTGACTCGAATGCAAACATTTGTGATGAATTCACCCGGTTACTCAACATGTCACAAACTTAAAGTACTTTTGCATACTCATACAAAAATTAAAGTTGTCGTTTGACGTAAAAGTAAACATTAGTGATGAATACCCCTAGTTACTAAGAAACTCAAAATATTGGACTAGATAGAACTTTATTCATATAAAAAAAATTCCATTATATTTACTTAAACTCTGTTTAGGACTAGATCAAAGAGGATAATCACAAGAAAAAGCATCACATTTTTCTTTTATGTACAATCACATGACTGTCACAATTGTGTAAGGAATTTAGAAATTCAATAATCCTAAAGTAAATAGGTATACTTAATCTTGCTTTATAAGATATTTTCAATCCTAAAACAAATTATTTCAATGCTTTAGAACAATAAAGAACTCAAAAGTGTAATGGTAAGCCTAATTGAAATCTCTTTTGTTTTGTTTTTTGTTCCAAATATATATAAAATATATAAAGAAATTGTACCCCTTCCCCCAAACTTGAATATCACATTGTCTTCAATGGGAAAGAAAAAAGAAAAACAAAAAGAATGCGAAAAGATCAGAATTTCTCCCCTGATTCGTGTTAAAATTCTAGATGCGCGACGTTCATTGTTTCAGTGATATCTGGAGCTGTAGATCTCCAAATTGCTTGGTTCTTTTTATTCTGGAAAGCTAAGACAATTTTCTACATCGCTCTTTGAAACAATTCTCCAGATTCTGACTCCATCCTGCTCAAAAATAGCCATCAATGTAGGTGTAGAAAACAGCTATGCTCGGCAACTTCCAAACTCATGCAATCCTACAATATAAAAACAAAATTTAAAATTTAAAATAAACTAAAAGAAAAAAAATCTAAATGGAGTAAAAGAAAACATGGGTTGCCTCTCAAGAAGCGCTAAGTTTTAAGTCTTCAGCCAGACTTGATAGCGGAGATGGTTATGTAACGCCAAGATCCAACAACATAAGAACATCTTTTCTAATACTTCTCTTCAGGTGTGAATTAGGTTGAAGCTCGAGTTTGAGTCATTTCTTCAATGAAGATGACGACTTTGATATCTACACCTCCTTGAATTTCAACTGAGAAAATGGATGAATAGATGGTGCAGCATCCAAATATATAACATATTCGGAAATCTTTTCTTTTTCACTTTCAAGTGTTGCTAAATTTTTTACACATATTTTTACAGGTAACTTTTCAACTTCATCCTTATGTTTCTCGCCCAAAATTAAATTAGTTTCACTTACTTGAAAACACGGCTGTTCTTCGGCATAAAACTTCATGGATTAAAAACATCAAATGTTACTTGCTCATCCTCTACCCTCAAAATGAGTTTTCCTCGCTAGACATCAATCAAAGCTCTCCCTGCAGTTAGAAAAGGTCAGCCCAAAATTAATGGAATTTTTTCATCTTCCTCCATGTCAAGCACTACAAAATCAGCTGGAAATATGAACTTGTCTACCTTTAACAAAACATCCTCAATTACTCCTCATGGGTACTTAATAGAAATGTCCGCCAATTGCAATGAGATTGTGGGTTTTTCTTCTCCGATACATAATTTCCTGAAAACAGAACAAGGCATAAGATTAATGCTTGCTCCTAAATCACATAATAATTTATCAAAAGAAGAATTTCCAATAGTGCAAGGAATTCTAAAACTCCTTGGATCTTTAAGTTTAGGAGGCAGCTTCTTTTGTAAAATTGTACTACTTCCTTCGGTTAGCATCACCATCTCATTTTTCCCAAATTTCGTTTGTTTGATAAAATATCCTTAAAAAAATTAGCATATATAGGAATATGTTCCAAAGCTTCAATAAGAGGAATATTAATATGCAATTTCTTAAAAATATTTAAAAATCTAGAAATTTGGTTTTCGAGATTATTCTTTTTAAGTCTTTGTGGAAAAAGAATAGGTGGATCATAAAGTGAATTAGGATAAGTTTCAGAATTAAATTCCCTGAAATCCGTGGTATTTGAAGCTCCTTTGCTTTTCTTAGAATTCTCAATTTGGTGGTTGTCCACCTGTTGCGTTTGTTCCTCCAAAATTGATTCGTACTCATCTTCCTTTTCAACTACATTTTGTTTGGCAACTTTTTCTTGTGGCTGCTCAATTGTTCTCCCACTTCTCAATGTTATTGCTTTGACATGCTCTTTAGGATTTTTCACTGTGTTACTAGGTAATGTTGCTATTATTCTCTCTGTAAGCATGTTTGAAATCTGACAAATCTTAGCCTCAAAATTGTGAATTGAAACCATATTATTTTGTATTGCCAAACCTGTCTTCTTCATGTATTGCTTTGTGTTCTGCATGTATTGCATGAACATCTCTTCAAGTTTCGGCTTCTTTTGTTGCTGTGGAAAATTTTGAGAATGTCTAATTGCTCCTTGATTGTTGTTCCATGAAAGATTTGGGTGATTTCTCCATCCTGGATTATACGTGTTCGAATATGGATTGTATTGATTTTGAAAATTGGATACGTACTTTGCTTGATAGGAATTTGATTGGCAATCAATACTTGGGTAATTTCCTGCACAATTATCACTAATAATATTAGTTTGAATAGAATAAACATTCATATTACCTAATTGTTTTGATAAAATATCAATTTGTGCAGTCATTGTGGCAATAGGATCAAACTCAAAAACTCCAGCCACTTTTCTTGACATTGTTCTCTCTGAAGATCATTGGTAATTATTAGTAGTCATCACCTCTAAAAGCTCATAGGCTTCTTCATGAGTTTTGCTCATAAGTGCACCTCCAACAGCTGCATCTACCAAAGATCGATTTGTAACTCCCTAACCGTTGTAGAATATTTGGATTTGCAGCCATTTTGGTAGTTCATGATGAGGACACTTTCTCAATAACTCTTTATACCTCTCCCATGCATTATATAAAGTCTCAGTCTCAAATTGAATGAATGTGGTAATATTATTTCGTAGCTTCGCTGTCTTTGCCCGCAAAAAATACTTAGCTAGAAACTTTTGTGCAAGTCCCTCCCAAGTAAAAATAACACCGGGTAGTAGAAATTTAGCCAAGCTTTCGCATTATCTCTCAGTGAAAAAGGAAAAAGTATCAATCGAATTGCAGCATCTAATACTCCATTGTGCTTGAAAGTGTCACAAATTTCTAGAAAGTTTGCAATGTGATGTAACCCCCCCATTCCCGAAAATTAGTATTTTCCGTGTATTTGCTATAGTTTGATTTTTATAAAGTTATTTTGTGCCAAATTCATTTTGAATTTTTATTAAAGTATTTTATAATCAAAAATTTTAATTATCTCGAATAATGGTATATTTTAATTTCTATTTTCTATTCTTATTGATCGACTATTATATTTAATATTACTGCAATTTTGGTTATTTTAATGAATTTATATTTTATTATATAATTATTATTATTATTATTATTATTATCATTATTTTTATTTTTATCCTTGTAATTATTATTATTGTTATTTTAGTTGTTATTATTATTGTTATTCTCATTGTTATTAGTATTATTAATTTGTTATTATTATTGTTATTAGTATTATTATTTTTATCGTTATCATTATTATTATTATTATTATTATTTTTGTAAAGCCCGAACATACTTATCTATTTGTATTTTATTAACTGATTTAATGCGTGTTTATATGTACAGTTTAAAAAACCTAGTCTAATTTCTTGGCCTAATTTCTTATTGGATCCATACCCATTATCCAAACCCATCCGAATATTCTATATATACTATTCTTCCCTAAAAACCCTAACCTAACCTAAACCTACCCCTAACCTAACCCTAGCCGTCACCCTGTACAGACCCCCCTCTCCTCTCTCCCCTCTCCCCTCCTCTGTTTCTCCCGACCCAACCCAAAACCCTGTCCTCCTCCCTCTTCCGCCACCCTCCTCCCGATCGACCACCGCGAACACCCGTCCTCCTTCCCCGTTCGTTGACGAACTCCTCGATGCCATCACCATCCTCCCCAAGCTCCATCGTCTTCTCGTCCCTGCCTCTACCCCCACCACAGTCAAGAATCCATCGCCAGCCTCGTCGGGACCGCCATCCCGAACACCCTGAAGCTCCCTCGACCACCACATGGCACCCCGTCGAGCCCCCTGCCCTAATCGCTTCATCTAACCTATCTCCACCCACCGAACCCACCATTGTTGTTCTTAATCGTAGTTATCCCCTCGTCATTCTACTCCCTTGCCTCACCCCGAGCACCCCCTTGCCACTGCCTGTCTCCAACTAGCAATGCCACCACTGCCGAGGTCCCCGCCGTCGAGCCGTTGTCCTTCCTCTTTCCTTTTGCCGTTGTGTATTCGAAAGAGAAGGGGGAGTTTGAAACATTGTTGCTATTTTGGTTAGGAAGGATCATTGTTTGGTGTTTGGGTTGAGCTTGGCTGTATGCTATTTGGGATCCAAGAGGTTGATGCTTGCTATTTGATCTGGTCTTTGACCTTTTGATCTTGACACTTTAATCTTCTTGATCATTGAATCTAAACCATTGATTGCTCGATCTTGAATCTTGATCTTGATATTTGATCTCGGCTGTTGGTTGCTTGATCTTGCACTTGATCGTCGATCGTCATCGAGATCCATACCCGATCGTGATCGTCACATCGATTATTGCTTGCTTGCAATTGTCACCGTTGCCGTCGGGATTCTTATCCCGTTATTCTCAATATATTTGGATCTAACATTGTCTAATAGGCAAGTCACTATCCTTTTGAATTGTTAATTGTATCAAATTCAAGTTTTATTGAAATTCTTGCAAATATATCGTATTCGTTATCATATCACTGTATTTACTATCTTCGTTGGGTCTATTGAGAGTTTACACAAGCTAACCCCAATATTCTTGACATCGTGCACTCTTGACTCTAAAGTTTGGATCTTTCATGAGTGCATATAGAATTGATAATAGGGTTATTCATATAACCATCACAAAAATAAATTATTGTAGAGACAATTGATAGATTGTATGTTGTTTGATCGATTGATGACTGATTGATGATATATTGATGTATGAGCATGTTCTAATTTTATTTATCATGTTTTGGCACCCATCATGCTGATTATATAATTTATTGACTAAAGAATTGATATTTATCATGTTAATTAATTTATTTTCAAGAAAACTACACAAATCCTATATATTGTTTGCTGACCTGTATGTTGACTGCTGTTTTTGAACCGGTAAATAATCTTAAAATGAAATATTTTTTGAATATGAATTGTAACCTTATCTTTCTAGTTTCTAGAATATCTTTAATTTTTGAATTCCGAGTTGTGTAGCAAAAGTTATGCCCGTTTTACTACAGCTGTATTTTTAATCCCAGATTCTCAAATTATTGTATGTTCCATGTTCAAACAGTAAATAGGCTGATCAAATGATAAGATCTTGCTCTGAAAATTTTTAGATTGTTAGTAATCATGTTTAGGAGTCCAGAATTATATAGTCCAGATTTTAATTGATTAGTTATTCCTATATCTTACTATTGCATGAATTAATGTATGTATGATGCATTGCATGTTCCTAATGAGTTATTGTCATCATTTTAATTGACCTATCTAAGTTATCATCCTATTGTTCTCCTATTGATACTATCGTTCATCGAAATGTCTATTGATTGCACATTGTATTGTCGCATTGATAAAATAATTAATATGCCGGGTTTAAGGGATTGACTTTAGTAGTGGACAATATAAGGATTGTACTTGGAGGAGGGGCCCATGTTTCCCTATTTATTGGTCTATCGGTCTATCGGTCTATCGGTCATATCGGTCATTGATTAATTGTAGATAACTGACTACAGTATCTCGATTGATTCGTTCATCGGTCATTATTGAATATCGTTGCTGAGTACATGAACTATAGAGCACACCACTAAGTCTAAACTTAACGTGTTTATATGTAGCAACCATGTGGTAAATAGATGGAATGCATGAAGTGCTACATTCGTTAGGATTAAAATGATTAATAGTCTTAAGAGTTGCATCACATTGACACTACATATTGTTCATTATTGTTTCTATTGATATCAAAAATTGGTTATGTGTTACCGTTATTGATCATTGATTATAGTTACCGAATATTGAACCATTGTTTATAGCCGTTGCATCGATTACCGTGATATTGATTATCGTGTCATGTTATTGATTCCTATTGAACCATTGAAATCATGGTTATATCGTTATTCCATTGTTGCATGCTTTCTCTACTTGCTTTCCATGACTTTCTCTAAGGACAATTTTTCTCCCCTTTTTAGATGAAGTGTTTACAGGTGTAATATCCTGATTCCTTATTTTTAATTAAATGAAAGGTTTGTGAATTTTTACGTGTTTTGCACGTAATAATTCATGTGCATTTTTTTCTATAAAATTATTTATTTTGCAACATGAACAAATATTTTTCTATCTCTCCTTTTATTTTGAAAATCCTAATTAAATTCTAAAGCCTAATTGTTTAATTCAAGCCCATCCTAATTATTTAATTATTTTAATTAGCCTATGGAGTTTTAGCCCACTAATTGAAAGCCCACTAGTATATTTCCCTTTTATTTAACATGACTTGTAGTATAGATCAACTTTGTAAACAATTAATTAAATTATCATGTACAAGTAGTAACTAGGGGTGCTACATTTGACACGTGCATTGCACTAGCACGTGTCTTGGGTGTGCTATGGGGTAGGCCGGATGGAGTCAAGAGATAGTGGGAGAGTGGCTTAGTCGAGAGGTGGTTTGTGTTCATGGTGGTTACTCTAACTCCCTAACTCATCCTAGTCCCTAATCTACAACCATCTAGATTAATCCTAGCCCTCCATTTCACTCAAAAATTAGTATAAATACCCCCCTTCTATTCATATAGTACACTAAAATTTTGTAGAGAAAAGAAAGAAAGAAAACACTAAGTGAGTAAAAAGATTGAGAGAGAGTTAGAAAAAGATTGAGAGTATTCTAGTTATGTGTGTTCCATTTCTTGGAGGCCGGCCATTTCATTTAGAGGAAGAGAGGGCTCGGGTTTTTTTTCACTAGGCAAGGAGGAGAAGTCGATCGTGGTGGCTCAAACTAGGAGGAGATGGACCGCTCGTGTGTTCAAGGAGATTCTAGGAGCTTTTGTAGTATTTTTCTTCAAATAGGTGGGTGTTTTTATCTACTTCTAATCTTAGACACCATGCTAGGGATTTTGATAAATGAGAATGCTAAAGAAACTAACAAGATAACCATATGTTGGCACTAAAAAGGAACTAGTAGATGATTAAATGAATGCTTAATGAATTGCATGCTATTTGCTATAAATCATGTTTATTTCAGTAGAATTGCTTTATTGCTATGAAAATGTAAAATTAGAACCATGTTAATTGTAGAAAATGCTTGTGGATGATTAGTAGTTGAAAATCTGAAATTTGTGCTTATTAAACTATTGTGACACTAGTTCAATGAATGAAACCATGTCATTGAGTGTTGTGGATAAAAGAGGGAAAAATAGGAATTATTATTCTTTTAATGAAGTTGTAATGCAAAAATTTGGTAGAGAATTGCTAAATTGAATTACTGAAATTGTAGGCATAGAACACAAAATTAGAATGAGAAATTCATGTTTAAATGTAAAAAAAAATATTTTTAAAAAAATATTTCGTTAGTTATACATAAACTCAATATTCTGGAAATTTTTATGATTTTATGTGGAGAAGAAACAAAGTTAAGAGCTTTTGAAAAATGAAGAAATTTTGATAAACAGAGAGTCGAAACAAACCTATTTTAATCTACTCCCATACAGTTAGACACTATGGTCATACTGGTTAGAGGGGGGCGCCAGTTGCGCTCTACTGTAGCTCGGCGGCACCGTTGTGTGTGGGTGCGAGTCTTGGCATAGGCTTTTTATTTCAAAAATTCAATTTTTCATTATTTCCGAGACAGAGCTTAACCTTAATTATGCTGCCCTTTAGAGTAGTTGGGCACTATGTCCCTTTTGGCTAGCGCGTGGGGGTTTTGTACGGTGACTGTTCACCGTGGGGCTTGTGTGTGTGGGTTCGAAACTGGCTGAGGCCACTTTTTTATACAAAAAAAATCTGATTTTTATATACATTTGATTTTTTTTAGTTTTAATGTGAAATAAAAATTGAGAAAAATGTTAGGGAAATTTCTGAGTTCATAATTTTTTTTTATAAATTTGGACTTTTAAATAAGAAATAAGAGTAAAAATTAAGAATGAAGAATTCATCATAGATTTGATTCTTTTGAAATTCCAAAACAACTAATGAATTTTTTTTGAACATAGAAAGAATTGAAAAGAGGTTAATTGAGATTTTTCACTTATAATTATTGAGTAGAATTAAATGAGAAATTGGTTAAAGAATATGCAATTTGTGCATGGAAAAGTGTTAAAAAAGAGAACTTGATGAAATGAGAAATTTTGTAAACAAGTATGTTTTCTTCTATGAACATGAAAAGATAACTTAGACTAAAATTTTAGCTATGACTATACATCGGCAAAAATGAGAAGTATTGAAAAGAGAATTATGATATTTTGACCAAGTTTGGGTCGTTGATAGTGATTGATGTTGGAAAGACCGATGTAAGAGTAATGCTAGATTCTAGAATATTGACCTTTATTTTATACATAAGGATTAAATACATAGTGAAGATGTGATGAACGTAAGAGAAAAATATGAGTATGGGGGCTATTGGATTGGTGAGGTGAAAGTATTCACAGGATGTCCCATGATGCGTCATGAATAGGGCGTGGATACTACTCCAGAGTACCGTCCCGGTGGCGACGCTTATGGGATGGTCTAATGACTACGGGTGGTGCCATATCTATAGTAGGAGGTGAATTGACCACAGGATGCCTACATGATGAGTCATGTGTCAGTGCGTGGGGTTCTCTTCAGGGCACCTAGATGTGGGCTCGTAACTCGTAGAACACCTAGGATACTTACCGTAGTTACCGTCATAAATAAATTTATGGCGAGGGATCGAACCCTATAAGATGAAGAATGGTTAAGGGCTTGGCCTCGAACCTATGTAGTATGAGATGCATAGACTCTGAACAAGTGCGCATTAGTGTCATATAATGTAAACAAATGCATTAAGGACTAAGTGCACCGCACAACACGACATCAATAGGATAGTCCCTCTGTGGCTTTGTCTGTGATCAATTTTGTGGTTTGTTTAAGTATTGAAAATCGTTAAACTGTTCGGCATAGTGATGATGGCCATGTATAATATTTCGTCGGTTGTAAGCAACTGATGCGCTCACAGTTTTCTATGCAGGGCAAAGTGCTTGGCATGATTAAATTATGCATGCTTCTTAAAGATTGATTCAAATATTGTATATTTTTATTCATGTAATTATTGTAAATTGCTTCCGCTATGTAAGTGTAAAGTAAATGTATCTCTATTGTAACAAAAGTTTTTAATTCCTTATAAAATTGTACGAAGAGAAGTGTAAAGATCATGTGGAACTTCGAATTCAGTCTGTTTTGGAATTCGGGGTGTTACAACAGGTGTTGATGGAGAATTGCTTGAAGGATTGGGAGAACAACATTGGTGAATGAATTGATAGCACCGTCGCTTAATTAGTTATTGCTTTGTCATGAAGACTTAATTATTAGACTATTGTTATTTCATTTTATTGAGACATATTACTATTCTGTTTGGGATTTATTATAGTATTGGGCTTTTGACCCGAATATTGCTATTATGGTATCCAGACGTTGGATTATTGTACTTAGATATTATATATTGCTTCATTTCAAGTATTATTGTTCATGAGACTATTATTGCTTACGCAATTGTTTTGTATTGATTATATTGTTGAGTTGATCGGATAAACAGCTTATAGGTGACGTTAGTCATTCACGGGGCCAATATCATATACTCGAATTCCGTATTTTTGGGAAGCGGAGCGTGACATGTGAACATAAGGATCCTTGTGCGATCGTCCTCCAAATTAAATAGTTTGTTGAATCATTTGAATGATCGCTAGTTTAATTTCAAAATTGTTAGCTTCACTAACCGGCCTCTTTATGCTTGATGTTACTCCATTAAGGGAGGGCATAGCATAGTCTCTCAAAACCTTGTTTTCCTCATCGATTCCATTGTGATACACTTCTATGTCCTGATATATGACTATTAGAAAAAAGAAATCTAAAAAATAAAGTAAAAAGTAAAAATAATAAAAATAATAAGAAAAATCTAAATTAGTAACAATCTATTAATTATCAATATCAATAAAAGAATAATTAGTCCTCGGCAACGCGCCAAAAACTTGATGTGACTTATTTGCAAGTGTACAAAATCGCAACAAGTAGGATAGATAAGTGAAAAGAATGTCGAACCCACAAGGACTAATTATTTTATTGAGTACCGAAATTACTAGATTAAGTACTATTTGGATGATCAAAAAGATAATTAAAAATATCAACTAAATTAAATTAATCTAAATGAAAGACTAATTTTCTCTCAAACAACACCAAAAATATCTTCAACTAACACTTTGTCATATCTCTTTGCAAATTTAATTAATTGAAGACTCATTAAGTTCTATAAATTTTTTTTTAGTCACACCAATCACGGTAATCATCTCTAATTTCGCTCAATCAATGGTGTTTAATTCTATAATTCAAACTCACAAATTACCTCTCGGTCTCTCCACAATCCAATAAATTATACAAAAGTTGGCCAAAAATTGTAAGCATTAAGAACAAAAATCAAACACACAACCATGAAAAAATATAAAAATAGTATGGAATTAAAATTGTGTTTTCAAAACTAGGCTACATCAAAGTCCTAGAAAAATAAATTTAGTTCATAATAAATTTGCAACTAACAAACATGTTCTTGGATTGCAAAATAAAAATTAGAAGAAGAAAAGAAAGAACTTGATTGTAGTCGAAGACCAAAATTGAAGAGCCTCGGGATCCATGCACTTCTCTCTCTTTCTCTCTCTCTTCCTTCTCCTCTGTTTTCAGACCTGTGCCCTTCGATTTCCGTGCCTCCACCTTCTTCACGCTGGCTTTTTTTTGCTTTTTTTTTCTTTTTTTTCCTCGTCCCGCCACCCACCAAAACAACGCCAACCTACCCCCTTGGTTCTCTCCTGCCGCTTCTCCTTATATAGGAATTAGGGTAGTAGGTAGGTGATATGATAATTAGAGTTAATTTAAGTATAATTAGATAATTAATTATTTAATTTAAAAATTCATAGATTAGAATTAATCTATTAAATTTTAAACTAATTAATTTACTAACCCTAATTTAAATTCACCCAACTTTTAATACAAAATTTTATTCCACACCCTAATTGATCGAAATATTTTTTTACTGATTCTTCCATGGGCCAATTCATAAAAACTTATATTTGAGTGCTTGAGTTATGAAATCTTCATCTTTATTTTCTTCCATAATTTCACCAAAAACACCCTCCTTTTGCACTTATCCATCTCATTCCTACAAAAACAAACAAATAAATAATATTGAGTAGAAATAAGATAAATTTCAAGGAAATAAATGAGAACTAGCAATTTTAGTGCATAAAAGAGTACTAAAAATTATATAAATTTCACTAATCACTTTCTATTCTTAAGTTCTGACTTGAGCATCGGAGGTTCTGTCGCTTGGGTCAACTCCGGTGTTTCAGACTTTTGCAGGTCAATCGGAGCGATCGTCACTATCAAAATAAGATCCAACGGTGCAAACGAGTCAGATTCAGGAGTCAACATCAATTGGAAACGGTCAACATCGGTGAAAGTCATAAAGGTCAGTTTTTTATTGTTTTTAAAAGAACTCATAATATCTGTTTGCTCCCACACAGAAATAAATAGCAACATATTGGCGTCGTCTGTGGGAAGCGAAAAAACAATCCGACAAAACTTCACCGCTAAAAACAGTTTTCAACCATGCCTCCAAAGGAGAAAGGGAAGGCGGTGGCTTCATGCTGATGAGTGAACCCTCTTCCTCCACCTCATCCTCATGAGGACGTTCTTCCACCCTTCAACTGGATCAACTTCCTCATCCATAATAGCTTAAACAGCTTCCCTCTAGTGAGGCTCCACCGGGGGGGCTCCCGAAGAAGTTAGCACCTTGCACAACACATTGGAGAGAACAGGGGATCTGTCTACACCTCCACACCCTCCATGGTGTCACCTGAAGCACCTCATTCACATACAGACCACCGCCATATCATAAACTCCCGGCAATAGGAGTCCGAACATCGGGGCCGCTTAAGCAGACTGCGAGCAAGAGAAGATCCATTACACCAAGAAGGTACGAGGGGCCCCTATCTCCGAAGCTGAGAAATGCTAAAGAACCCTTTCTCCCAGAAGATGGAGGAGTCATCATTCTCCTAGGGGACAAGGAAGAAATCGTCCTCGAGGGGGCAGGAACCCTACTCCAACAAGTCGACCTGGCCCCGGGAAAGGAAGAGAGGAAGAAGTACGAGTCACTCGGGCAGAATTATGAGAATCTAAAGATGAAATCCTTAAAGACATCAACACCGTTCCAAGTATAACTTGACCAACCAACCTTCACCGCTTTACTCCTTCACGATGTGAAGAGTCTCACGGGTCCACTAGATTCGAAAAGCAAGAGAACGGCTTCCTCTAAGTCCTCCAGAATATGGAAGATGGCCTAACATTGCTGAAGCAGGAAGAAGGAAGACATGAAGGAACATACTGCCCCATCAGACACCCCTTCTCCAAAAAAATCATCGAGGCTCCTGTTCCGACCAACTTCAAGATCCCAGTCTTTGACTCTTACAACGGGGAGACCGACCCAGTAAACCACAATGAGAGTTTTAAAATGCTCATGATGAACCACCAAGAATCTGATTCTCTCTTCTGCAAAACTTTTCTAGCAACACTGAAGGGATGCACATGGGAGTGGTTCTCTCGTCTCTCTCCAGGGCCCATCTTTTTCGTCGACCAACCTGAGGAGCTCTTTCTCATGCACTTATCACTAGAGAAGATAAGTGCCTCATTACTTGACTTGAAGCAAAGGAATGGGGTCTCCTTTAGGAGTTATGTTTGGTGCTTCACGGCCGAGTCTCGGTCCGTCCTCTCACTCAACGCAGCCATAGCCATGGCTGCCTTCAGGTACAATGTAAATCATGACTATCTCAAAGTTTCTCATGTCTAAAGGCCCCTTCAGGACTTCTCCGACCTCCTTCAATAGGTCGAGAAGTACATCCGAGTGAAGATGTCATCCGACCCCAAGAATAGAAGATGCAATCATCCGGGAGCAAACGGAAGAGGACCGATGAAGAAGGACCTATGAAGACCCAGAAGGATGCCTCAGGCCAACGTCGTCAACCCCCAGTGTCGCACTTCTTCGAGAAGTACACCCCACTTAATGTCAGCATCTTTGCTATTCTGACGGAAGTTAACTAGGAGGGACTCCTCCGACCTCCTCTTAAGATGAACACCCCAAATAAGAGCAGGGATATGAACAATTGGTGTGTCTTCCAAAAAGATCATGGGTACCTCACAGATGACTGTCGAGCTCTCAGGGACGAGCTTGAAAGGCTACTCCGACGTGGGTACTTTGCCAATTTTGCTTAAGGGAATGACACTGAACCTCCTCCTATGAGAGGAGCCAACAAGCTACTAGAGAAACCTTCTGATTCCCAAGACATGGGTTGCATGGAAGTATTCCACTCCATCCATAGGGGACCTATGAGGGAATTGTCTAACTCCTCAAGGAAAGTATTTGTCCGTGAAGTGAACTCAATGCACAACATCCCCTTCCCAAAATCTCGGGGGTCCCAATCAGATTCTTAGAGCAAGACCTTGAAGGTGTTCGAACACCTCACTACGATGCACTAGTAATCAGCATATGTATGACCAATCATAAGGTGCGCCGCATCCTAGTAGATAATGGCAGCTCAGTAAACATCCTCTTCATGAATGTAATCGAGAGCCTCAAGCTTAAGCGAGACCGTCTCAAGCCCATCGGGTACACTTTCCATAGATTCTCCAGAACCCCAGTTCTAATCGAGGGAATAGGCACCCTTGACATGACTGTGGGGAAAGCTCCAATTACCCACACGAAAGCACTCGATTTTATGGTTGTCGACATGAAGTTCGCCTACAAAGACATTTTTAATCATCCAGGACTAGAAGCCCTTGACACGGTTGCCTCAGCTTACAACATCAATATGAAGTTTCCTACAACAGCAGGGGTAGGGAAAGCCAAAGGAATCTACAAAGCTGCTCGGGCGTGTTACACTACTACAATAGGGCGATCGGTCCTCCCCTCGATGCTTTGGAACTATCCCAAGAGAGGGGACAAGCTAGCTCTTAACCCTTATGAAAACTAGCAAAAATCTCATTATCCCAAGAAGATCAAGCTAAGTGTTTTCGGGTGAGCAAGGCACTCCCCTATCAAGTCAAGGAGAAACTCATTACTTGATTAGGGAGAACCGAGATATCTTCATTTTGTACATTGAGCACCTAAAGAAGTACAATGAGGGTGCTTAACCACCTCCCCTAATTGTTATCTTCAAACATGTAATAAAGGACAACAATTATAACGGTCAGAGCATGTAATAAAGGCTAGCATGAAATCAGCCGTTTAGTTTCATTTTTTAAATAAATTTTTAGTCTTTTTTTTTTTGCAAAATTCTTGTACAATTCTATCAGATGCAAACAATGAGTCGAACACAGGGTCTGCCTTCGAGAAGCACCATTACTCACAAAGCCCCCAATGGATGAGTGTAGAGTCCACTCATGGTTCTTAGATTCGCTCTAGCCACTTGCCCCCGAGCAAGTGTCCAAGACACGGATCGTCATTCAAGTGCCCCCAAAACTCGTCATCACCATGTTCAGACTCCATTAATGATTCTAGGGTCTCCCCAGCTACTTTCCCCCAAGCAAGTATGCAGGGCACGACTCGCCATTCGAGTGCTCCCAAAACAACCCCGGATAAGTGCAGAGTCCATTCATGGTTCATAGGGCTGCTCTAGCCAAATGATCTTGAACAAGTGTGTAAGGCATGACTCATCATTCGAGTGTTTCTAAAACTTGTGTAACACCCTAGATTTTTTAAATAATGCTTTTGAGATTAGTAAATGAATTAAAATGATTTTTGGTGATTTAATAAATATTTTTCTGAAATTTATCTTTTTACACGTGCAAAACACGTGCGAATATTTTCTTGGGAAGTTCAAAGTCATAATTTATTTTGGAGAAACCTATTATTTATTAGTGGGTATTTTTTATGAATTTTACGGATTTTTCTGATATTTATTTGAACTATTTTTAAATATTACAAAAAGATGGGCTTTTGTGCAAAATTACCACTTGGAGTGAAAACTCCAGATTTTCGGACTTTTGGGCTGAGCATGATGCCTAGACAAATCAGAGGTAAAGAGTTTATTTTTTATATTAATATATTTGATTTATTTCACATATTTCTTAAAGAATGGTCTTTTTACAAAATTGCCACTTAGAGGACAAAATTACAAATTTTATTTTTTGGGTTTACAAATAGTGCCGATCAGTATTAGGGTGAATATTTTTGTTTTTAAATCTAAATTTAATTGTTTAACCTAATTTCCAAGTATAAGGATTTATATATGTAAAGATATATTCAAAAGGGATATTTTGCAAAATCTATTCAAAACCCTAATAACTCAAAATCCAGCCTATTTAAAAGAGAGTGCAGCAGTCTCTTTGCTGTACTACACAAAGGGTTTTCTTTATTATTAATTTCTTGGATTTTCGAAACGAGGATCTTGGTTTTCTTGCGAAAGGAAATACTTTTCTTATTCTTTTAATACTTCGGTTGATTCTTCAATAAGGTGAGTGACATATGTTTGGTTTCTAGCTATTGTATGCATGTTGTATGTGGTGATTTGTCTATTAGAAAGCATGTTAGGGATTGTATGAAAATATAATGAACCATGGATTGATGGATGAACAAAATTGAATCTTTTTCATGAAAATCATGCTATTGATGATTAGAATTTCATATAAATGACTTGTGATTGTTAAAAAACCTAATAGAAATCATAGATAGGTTGTTTCCTCTCATATTCTTGCTGTTTGAACATATATTATTGATTTGTATGATGTTTTATGCAAAAGTGAACAAAACCTAATCTTTACAGTGCATGTATACAAATATGATATGTTGGGGTATTTTGATGAACAAAACTTGGTTATACACTTGTTGTAGTTGCATATATTCATGGGTAAACTGATGTGAGTAGTTCATAATTTGTTTATTGAATTACAAGGGGAGTTATTGAACCAAAAAGATCAAATCTTGAAGGTTGGAGTTGGGGTTTTTCTTTGGGCCGGATGCATTCAGCTGAAATTGAATTTCGTTGTGATTTTTGGGATGTTTCGATTGGATCATCATTGTTTTGATACTGAGACTGTTTGTGAACAATATACTACCTATGTACGAAGTTTTCTTGATGTTTTACTGATGCAAACACATACACCTATACACTTATATATATATATAGTTCATTGTTTTGAAGATTTTGATGAAAATTTACTCTTTCATGATCTTGATGGGGTTTTGATTTGTTTTATAAACTTTAGTATGTTGTACAAGTTGTATTTGATCATCTCAGGAATTTAGTTTTGAAAATTTGTAACTTTTTCAAAGTATAATCGAAGTATCAGTAAAAATGTTCATGAACGTCAAAGCTGTCGAATTTTGAATTGTTGGTCGACTGTCAGGATTTTACACATGAATTGATAGTCGACTGTCAATTAGTTGATTTGGGAAATTTTTCATGCCGGTCGACTGTCACTTTTTGCACTTGTTTTGGCAATCGACTGACAGTGTATTGGCTGATTATTTTAGTGAGTTTTTCGTTGTTTTTCTTGAACGATTGTTTCTTCAATATTATGGATTACGGATCTAGTGTATTAGATGATATTTTTGCTACAGATTACAGTATTTTACAAAGAGTTATATTTTCTTTATAATTGAATTTAAATTTTTATTTCTATGACTTTATAAAGTGGAATATATACGGTTTTTGAAGAAATTGATGTTTTGTGACCTTCAAAGACTTCATAATATAATTTTCAGTTATTTAATGGATTTAATACTTTATTTGAATTCTGAAATTTTTTTGAGTATATTGAATGTAATTGGTTTTGCTGATTTGAGAAGTTTTTATTGACATAAACGTTTTGATGGTGAAATAAAGAGTCTTATTGAAAGTTGTGGTGTTGATATTTGTTTTGTGATTCACTAAGAGTTGAGTAGGATTCCTATGAACCGGTAGATGAGATTTTGTGAATTATGATCAGTTGGGTCTTGGGGTTGTTGTTGTGGAATTAAGTCCGGCAGGATACACTAACTCTAGAGAGGGGGAATTTTTTTTAATAATTATCAACCTAAGGAAGAGCACTAATGGAGATGTGATAGAACTTAGGAAACATAAGTATATACTCTAGGGGTCTAGTCCAACGGATGCGTTCAGGACTGTGTGTTGTTCTGTCTCGAGAGGACATTCGGTATGTTCACGTGTCGAGGGTCTGTAGGCCTATTCACGGAGCAGACAGGTGCATTCACGTGTCAAGGGTCGGCAGGCCTATTCACGGGATGTACTAGCGTGTCTGCATATCGAGGGTCTCGCAAACCTATTCATGGGGTACACGTCAGGGAGGTGATTTCTTTCTGGGGGTCAGAGCTATTCTTATATGATGCTTGCGCGTCGAGAGTTTTGATGCCTATTTGTAAAGTATTCTGGATCTTGTTTCTGTCATAGTAGTATGATTAATTGCATAATGAGGGATCTAACCCTATAATTTGGAGAACAATAAGGGCTTGCACCGGACCTAGGTAGTATGGAATGCATAGAATCCAACATGTATGCATTAGAGAGTCACCATCCTGCATTTGTATTTTTTTGACTTAGTTTTATGCATGATTGTTTTCTGTTTCTTACACTTGACACTTAGTCTAGTATCACTTGATGTTTTTATATTTTATTTATTGCTTTTCATCTTCCATTTGTTATTACTATTGGTATGTGTTGATCATGATTTTATTCTTTATGTTTTGGTCATGTTGTAATTCTTTTGATGCCACTCACACCATTATGGTTGACCCCTGTAGTTTTGGGGGTTAGGATTATCTTTAGCCTCATATTTTACAAGTAGGTACCTATAGCATAGGATTTAGATGTATGTGGTAGAATGATAATGTGGCTTATGTAAATTGTAAAAGAATGCTTTGTGAAAGAAAAGAATTGTAATACATGGTGTTTAATTTTCTGCTATGCTTTGTAAAGAATTGATGTAATAAAAGTTGAAAACTTTATCTGTATTTTGGCTATGTTTACCATTACATTGAGGTTGATACTGGAAATTGTGTCACGTATTTCTGAGATATCATATTGGAAATTTGGGGCGCTACAGAGATTGGTATCAGAGCATGCTTCAAATGTAACAATAAACATGGTATAAAAATAAACCTAGATGTGGACATTAGAGTGTGAGTATCACATAAAATTAAAACAAAATGTTATGATTTTGGGTATGATTGAGGTTTTGCCATGGGGTATTGATGTGAATATGAATTGTGTTGTGATGCTCTAACTTTTCCCTCATTTTGCAGTATTCAGTATAACGGCAGGACCCAGGACCAAGAATTGTAGAAATGGTGATGGGGCTGAAGGTTCCCATGGGTCAGGACTTGATCTTGAAACTGAGATTGCCAGGGTGTATCAGACATTGAACACATTCATGGTAGCTAATATGGCACAGAATTAGAATCAGAATCAAGGGGTTGGACCAATTTTTGTGAATGCTGATCCGATTAAGCAAGTTGGGTCATTTAAGAGGATGAAGTCGCCTATTTTTTAGGGGCAGTCTGATCCAAATGAGGCTAATGATTGGATTAAACAGATGGAGATGGTCTTCAAAGTCTTGGAAACCCCAGAAGTCAATAAAGTGAAATTGGCTACAATGCAGTTAGAGAAGGACACTAGAGTCTGGTGGCAGTCAGTGAAAATGACTTTTGGGGATCCGGTGACTTGGGAGGTTTTTCTGGATGAGTTCAGGGATCGTTTCTTTCCTCTGGATATTCAGGAGAAAAAAGCAACAGAATTCTTGAATATGCAGCAAGGCAGCATGACAGTACGCGAATATGAGACTAAGTTCGCTGAGCTGTCTAGGTATACACCTGAACTGATTGTTAATGAAGCAAAGAAGGCCAAAAAATTTGAGCAGGGTTTGAGGCTGAATTTGAGGTCGTGGATGATACCGTTGGGTATAAGGAGGTCTGATAAGCTGGTTAGGAGAGCAGCAATAACAGAAGAAGATATGGATCAGTTCTAGAAGAAGCAAGAGACATAGAACAGGAATAAAAGGCCAGCAGTTGGTCAGAGTGAGAAGAGGTTCCCAGTGAAGCAGGGCAGGTTTAGTAGGCCAGAGCAGAAGGCACCAGATATTCATGGTGTGACCTGTTTCAATTATGGAGAAGCAGGCCACTATCAGTCAGCATGCACCAAGCCGCTTAAGGCACGGGTTTGTTATCACTGTGGTCATGAAGGGCATGTCAGACCAATCTGTCCGCAGTTGAAGAAGGAAGGTGTAGGCAGAGGCAAATTTCAGAGGCAGGGGCGAGTGTTCGCTTTAAGTGAGGAGAATGTAGATAACTCATAAGATGTGATCCACGATATGCAAGAATTTTAAATTTTATTTAATGTATTAAGTAAAACTTTGTTTGGGAATAAATTGGAGATTTGAGTATCATTCTTCATGTAACAGGATTTGTTATGGTTAATGGGATAAAAGAAAAAAATTTATTTGATACTGGTTCTTCGCATACATTTGTGTTTCCAATTTTGCTAAAAATTTAGGTGTGGAACCTAAGGTGTTTTCAGGCAGAGTCTTGTCGGTGGAAACACCATCTGGGAAGGAATTGATTGCTGATCGATATTATGAGGGCTGTGATATCGAGATTGGTGGGAAATTATTTGACATTGATCTTATTAAGCTGCATGTCATGGGTGTGGATGTGATCGTGGGCATTGATTGGATGGCAATATATGATGCCACAATTGAATGCTAGAAGAAAGAGGTAATGATGAAAGCACCAAGTGGTCCTGCAGTGACTTTTTAGGGGAAGAAAAAGGACCCGAAAGTGATTACAATGGTATCTAAGTTGATGATTCCAGACGAAGTCAGAGGCATTCTAGTTGTCAGGGATTTTCCTACGGTATTCTTGAAAGATTTACCGAGATTACCACCACAGCGAGATGTTGAATTCTATATTAATGTTCAGCTGGGGAGTGCTCCAATTTCTAAGGCTCCGTACAGGATAGCACCTGTAGAGAAAGATGAAGTTAAGAAGCAAATTGAGAAATTGCTGAGTAAGGGATTCATCAGGCCGATTTCTTCATCGTGGGGAGCACCAGTGTTGTTAGTGAAGATGAAGGATGGGTCAATGAGGATGTGCATTAACTATCGACAGTTGAACAGGGTGACTATTCAGATAAAGTATCCGCTTCCACGGATTGATGATCTGTTGGATAGGCTTCGGGGAGCAGCTGTGTTTTTGAAGATTGATCTGCGATCAGGGTATCATCAGGTTCGAGTCAAGGAGGAAGATGTGAGTAAAACAGCTTTTATGACTAGTCATGGGCTCTATGAGTTTTTGGTAATACCATTCGGAATGACAAATGCGCCAACAGTATTCATGGATATGATGAATTAGATCTTGCAGCCATTTATTGGTTCCTTCGTAGTGGTTTTCATAGATGATATTTTTGTGTATTCAATGTTGGCGGATGAGCACTCTAAGCACTTAGCAGAGGTATTGAAGAAGTTACAGGAACATAGCTTGTATGCCAAGCTGTCGAAGTGTGAGTTTTGGAAGTTTGAGGTAGCTTTCCTTGGTCATATCCTTTCTAAGGAGGGAGTGGCCACTGATCCTCAGAAGATTGAAGCAGTGAAGAATTGGCCCAGGCCAACGAAAGTGAAGGAAGTTAAGAGTTTCTTGGGTTTGGCTGGGTACTACAGGAGATTCATTCAGGGCTATGCATAGAATGCAGTTCCTCTAACAGGGTTAACTCGGAATAATGTGGCATTCACATGGACTGATAAGTGTGTAGCGAGTTTCCTTGAACTAAAGGAGAGGTTGACAACTGCCCCTATCCTAGCCTTGCCACAAGCTGGGAAGGACTATGATATCTTCAGTGATGCATCTCTCAGAGGTTTGGGATGTGTCTTGATGTAGGAAGGGAAGGTTATTGCATATGGTTCAAGGCAGTTGCGTCCGCATGAGAAGAACTATCGAAGCATGATCTAGAATTGGCAGGTATTATCTTTGCCTTGAAGCAGTTGAGGTATTATTTATATGGAGAGAAGGTCAACATGTATATCGACCACAGGAGCTTAAAGTTCATTTATCAGCAGAAGGATCTGAACCTTCGGTAGAGAAGGTAGTTGGAAGTGTTGGAAGACATTCGTCCTGAGATCAAGTATCATCCAGGAAAGGTAAATGTGGTGGCTGATGGGCTTAGTCGGAAGAGCAGTTTGTTGAGTTTGATCACTACTCAGAGAGAGTTGGCAGCAGAGTTTGATCAGGCAGGCATCGAGGTGGTACTGCAGAGTTAGGGAGCATCTTTGGCTTAGTTGAGGCTGCAGCCGTCTTTAAGAAAGCAGATTGTGAAAGGTCAGAAATCAGATGCGGAGATTCAGAGGATGTTGTAGCAGGTTTTCGAAGGCAAGTTATCGGAGTTCCGTGTCCAAAATGGAGTTCTATGGTTGGGTGATAGGTTGTATGTTTTGGAGAATACAGATCTGAGAGAGAGTATCTTGCAGGAGGCACACAGTACTTTGTTGTCAGTACATCCTGGAGGCACAAAGATGTATAAGGACATCAAACAACACTTTTGGTAGTCCGGTATGAAGAGGGATGTGGCAGACTTTGTGGCAAGATGTCTGACTTGCTAGCAGATCAAGGAAGAGAATCAGAGGCCTGAAGGTTTGTTACAGCCTTTGCCCATTCCGCAATGGAAGTGGGAGAATATCACCATCGATTTCATCATAGGGTTTCTAAGGAGTCCGAAGGGCAATGACTCAATTTAGGTTATGATGGACCGTTTGTGTAATATCCTAAACTTTTATTTTTTTTAAATATTGATTTTTCACGTGTTGTGCACGTGCAAATTTCATGTGTACATTTATTTATTTATTTTCATATATAAAATTTTATTTTTATAGTATGAACAATTATTTTTCCTTTATTTTACTAAAAGCCTATTTTATAAAGCCTAAAACACTATTTTCTTAATTTGAGTCCACTTTAATAATTGTTTATTTTATTATTTTGGCCCAGAAGCCTAAGCCCACTATTTGTGAAGCCCACAAATTTAATTAATCAATTAAATAATCACACTTGTCATGTAGACACAAATTGTGAACATTTGATTAATGAAAAGTGTACAAATTTCAAATAGGGGGTACTTAGGGGCACGTGTATGCACGTAGTGTGCAATGCACACTATTTTTCGGGCCGGTTTGTGCATGGAGGAATGGGAGAGTGGGTGTGTGTGCATGGGTAGTTTATTTGTGTGTGCGTGGTTGCTACAACTTCCGCTCCTATCCTAGCCATCCATCCTATAACTATCCAATGAATCCTAGCCCTCTAATTCATCCTATAATTAGTATAAATACCCCCCCTATCCACATATATTCTACACTAATAAACTATTGAAAGAGAAAATTATATAGGAGATATATAGTGTGAGTGTGAGAGTGTGTGTTCCCATTGGAGGCGGACCACTCTTTTCCCCATCTTGGAGCTCTCGGTTTTGGCAAAGAAGCAAGGGAAGGAGATCGTTGCATCGCAATCTAGGAGGAAAATGCACTCTCTCGCATTCTAGGGGACTCTAGGAGATTCCTTATTGGCTTTCCTTCAAAAAGGTGGGTGTTTCTCATGACTTCTAAAGTAGAAATCATGTTAGGAATAAATTAAATGGTTATTACAAAGTAACTAGTTGAAATGAAATACATGTTTGCCTATTTAGAATGGAATCGATAAACTAGCGAACGTGTGTTGATTCGGTTGCTAGACTTATTAAATATAAGTGAAAGTGTATGTTCTCTTTGTTTATAATATTAGAATGTATGCTAATTATGCTTTGAATGCAATTATGTGCAATTCAATAGTAGAAGATTAGAATCATGTTCATTGATTAAAGTGTTAAGTAGAATGGTATGTTAAGGATGAATTGATAGAATAATTTATTAAGAAATGATTGTTAAAATTCCCCATTGCTATATATGCCATATGAGAATTAGAATAAACAGAAAGAATGTATTTTTGCAAACAAATGATTGTATGCATCATGTGTAAACTAGTTAATAAAATAGAAGTTTTATTTCGCTTATAAAGATGAGATTTTGCGTTAAAAATATCATGGTTGTCAATGAGTAAGAAAATCATCATTTGTAGTGATTTTGTGGGAGAAACTTTCTTTAATTATGAATAAGTATGTATTAGTTCTCGAATGTCGAAATAGTGTTCATAAAATGCAAACTAAGGCTAAATACATGTTTTAAAGAGTGAAAAATACCTTTAAAAAATACTGGATTCTGTAGAATTGAAGGTAGTTTTATTATGGAAATATTTGTTTTCAAACGAGGAGGAAAAGAGACAACTTCATTTTAAGAAATTTTTGAATCATAGTTTTGAACAGAGAATAAGATCAAAACCTATTTTTATTACCTCCTAATCGATATGTCCACCTAGACCGATTGGTCGGCAAAGCTTTAGGTCGCTACAGCTTCGGAGGTCTCGAGTTCGATACCGTGGCTCTGTTATTTATTTTTTTTGTTGAAAACCCAACTAGCCGAACTCGATACTTAGGGATTTTAAGCCCTAGTTATATCGGTTGACTACTTTGGCGCGTTGGTCTTGTGTGCTATCTATTTAGCCATTGGTTGTGGGTTCGAATCTGGGTGGGGATTTGAGTTTAGAAAAAAATGTTTTTTTTTTTGAAATTTTTGTATTAAATTGATTTTTAAAATAGAATAAAAATTGGAAAAATTATGTTTTAATTACTGAAAAATTATTAGAACTATACAAGAAATATTTATACAACTTCTGATAAAGTGTGAGTAAGAAATTGGAGTTTTTGCAAGAAAGGACTTCGTTTTGAAATCAAAGTGTCTTTTTTAAATAAAGGAAAAATAAAATGAGATCTTTTGAAGATGAAAAATTAATGATGAGGAATTTTGAAAGTGTGCTTGATGTGATTAATTGAACTTCTACTATGTACTAGTAGTAAGATTTGGAATTGTGAATAATAGATGTGTGGAATACATAAATTGTTGGTGACTATTAATTGAAATTTATTCTTACGCGTGAGTTGCACGTGAAATTGAATTATTGATTGTGATAAGTTATGAATACTTGAATACTATGCTTATGAAACATGAATTATGATTAATCATGAAAAGATCTTATGAGTATGAAAAGCATCGACATTGTAATTATGAGTTGAAGTTGAGAATTAGGGTATAGCCAAGCCTTATACCGGCAATGAAAAAAATGAGAAAATGATATTTTGAAATGAGAAGACCAAGCTTTAGGTCATGTGAACTAAATGAATAAGACCGGTATAGTGGGAGTGCTACACTCTAAGGGTTGATTTTATTCATGATTCAATTAAACTAAGGATTAAATACATAGTGAAGATGTGATGAAAGTAAGAGAAAAATATTGAGTATGAGGGCGATTAGATTGGCGGCGTGAGAGTATTCATAGGATGTCCCATGATGCGTCATTATTGGGCATGGATACTGCTCTAGAGTACCGTCCCGGTGGCGACGCTCGTGGGGTGTTTGACGACTGCGGGTGGTATCATGTCTATGGTAGGAGCAGAATTACCACAGGATGCCTACATGATGAGTCATGTGTCAATGCATTGGGATTCCTTCCAGGGTGCCTAGACATGAGTTCATAGGTCAGAAAACATCTAGGATACTTACCATAGTTACATTAGTAGATTAAGTCATGACGAGGGATTGATCCCTACAAGTTGAAGAACGGTTAAGGGCTTGCCCTCGGACCTATGGAGTATGGGCTGCATAGACTCTGAACAAGTGCGCATTAGTGTCATATAATATAAATAAGTGCATTAAGAACTAAGTGCACATCTATAACACGACATCAATAGGATAGTCCCTTTAGTTTGTTTGTGACAAGTTTGTGGTTTGTTAAGTAATGAGAATCGTTATACTGTTTCCGGCATAGAGAGGATGACCGTGTATAATATTTCGTCAGTTGAATGAACTGACGTGCCCACAGTTTTATATGCAGGGTAAAGATGCTTGACAATTGAAGTATACATGTTGCGCAAGATTGTTTTAAATATTGATTCATGTAAATTATTGTAAATTTGCTTCCACTGTGACAATGTACAAGTGTAATGTAACTCTGATGAAAGAAAAGTTTTTATTTCCTTGTAAAATTGTACGAAAGAAGTGTAAAGATCCTGTGAAACTTCGGATTCAGTTGTATTTTGGAATTCGGGGTGTTACAGAGTGGTATCAGAGCACTCTTCTAAGTAGTACAAATTTATAAGGAACGACACCCTAGAAGTAGACATTATAGTGTGTGTTGAGTCTAGAGATTTAAATGTAAGTCACTTACATTTGTTTTGCTCTATGATTTATGCTTCTCCTCTCTATCTTTAAGATGGCAGACCACTTCGACCCAGCTGGAGATGACAATTGGCACATCATTGAGGAAGACTACCACCCCGGGCAAGCTGATTCAGATGAGGAAGATCCCGAAGAAGTGGAAGAGGAATGGCCTGAGTCCCGAGAGATCACTCCACCTCCGGATTCATCTGATGATTCTTCTGACGAAGAGGAACCAGTTCCGGGTAATCTCATTATGTCTCTTCAGAGGCAGGTAGAGACTTTGCGGGAGAGAGTCGGACTATTGGAGACTCAGTTGGCGAAACGCAAGGATGATTTTGTAGTTCTCAGTCATTGTGTTTGGGAACTCGAGAAGAGGAAAAAACATGACCGATGTACTGAAGGAGGAAGTGGAGGAACTACAGGGAGAGCTTCGTGAAGCCAAGAGGAACTGTAGGAATTAGACCGTTGTATCTTCTACTGCTTCCATTTTGATGTCAGAAATATTTTAAATTTCGAATGTATAAAGTTTGAAATTCAATGAAATGGAAAAGTTGACTTAAAAGTTCATGTTTATACTTCGAATTTAATGGATCTTTTGTATTAGAATATGGCTGGAAGACGAGCACAAAATGGTGAAGGTCTGGACTTGGAAACGAAGCTAGCGAGGGTCTATCAGACACTCAATGCCGTTGCCATGAATCAGAATATGGGAAGGGTGCCAGCGAATCTAGTATCCGAAGCAATCAAACTCGTGGAAACATTTAAACGGATGAAACTATTGGTGTTTGAGGGGAAGTTAGACCCTGACATGGCTGACAATTGGATCCGGCAGGTAGAGACTATCTTCGAAGTCTTGGAGACCCCGGAGGGCAACAAGGTGAAGTTGGCGACTCTGCAATTCGAGAAGGATGCGGCTGTGTGGTGGCAGTCGATGAAGTGGACGATGGGAGACTTGGTTCTTGGCTGGGAGGAATTCTTAGAGGAATTCTGCAGTTATTATTTTTCCTCGGACGACCAGGAGAAGAAGGCCATGGAGTTTCTATCGCTGCAGCAAGGTGGCATGTCGGTTAGGGAGTATAAGACGAGGTTCACTCAGCTCTCAAGATATGCTCCCGAACTAGTGATGGACGGGGCGAAGAAGGCTCGAAAGTTCGAGCATGATTTAAGGCCAAGCTTGAGATCCAGGATGATACCCCACGGTATCAGGAGGTTTGACAAGCTAGTCAAATGAGCGACAGCCACGGAGGCAGACATGGAGCAGTTCCACGCTGTTCAGAATTAGAGGAACAAATGGAATGCGAGGAAAAGGCTCGCAGTTGCTGGCAATGTTAGGGGACAGCCACCGACTTAAAGGTTCAAGCCTATGGGTGCGAACGCTGTTCAAGTGGTAGGAAGACCCGGGAATACTTGGGCAAGACCTCCAATGACATGTTTTAACTGTGGAGAGACATGCCACTACAAGTCTCATTGCCCCAAACTGCAGGATGTCGTCCGCAACGGGCCAACTCAGTAGGCCGGGAGAAGCCGTACCAGCAGAGACGAGTATTTGCCTTGACTGAAGCTGACGCTGATGAGGTGGATCACGTCATCACTGGTACGAGGGAGGATGTTTAGAGTGTTTTCTGTTGTCTCTTTTTCCTGTTAATTAGTGAACTGTTATATGACGAGTGTGTGTTATATAATAGGAGAACTTATTTTGAATGGAAAGAAAGCTGTTGTTTTGTTCGATACTGGGTCTTCTCATACATTTGTATCACCTAAATTTGCTAAAGTTCTGGGATTCAAACCGAAGATATTTCCAGGCAAGGTTTTAGCAGTAGCTACTCCGTCAGGGGAGACTATAACCACTGATCGGTACTATGCTGACTACGAGATCGTGATTAGAGATCGAATTTTCGTGATCGATTTGATCGAGCTGAATATTTTGGGAGTTGATGTTATCATTGGCATTGATTGGATGTCAGTGTACAGTGCGGACATCGAGTGCAGGACCAAGAAATTAATAGTGAAGGCTCCAGGTGGACCTGAAGTCATTTTCCAAGGGAAGAGGAGATGTTCAGATTTGGTTACTGCTATCAGCCAGAAGAGAGGGATTCATGTAGAGGTGCAGCAAATTCCTGTGGTTTGGGATTATCTGACTGTGTTCTTGGAAGATTTGCCTGGGTTACCCCCGCATCGCGATGTGGAGTTCAGCATCACTATTCAGCTAGGGGGTGCACCTATTTCTAAGGCACCGTATAGGATGGCACCTGTGGAGAAGGATGAGATCAAACGGCAGATTGAAGAACTGTTGGAGAAAGGCTTTATTCAACCGAGTGCGTCACCTTGGGGAGCGCCGATGCTTTTGGTAAAGAAGAAGTATGGTTCGATGAGGATGTGCATCGATTACCGAGAGCTAAATAAGGTCACTGTTTAGAATAAATATCCAATTTCGCGAATTGATGACTTGTTCGATCGTCTACAAGGAGCAGCTATTTTCTCCAAAATAGATCTTCGATCAGGATACCATCAAGTTTGCGTGAAAGCTGAAGATGTGCATAAGACTGCGTTCAGAACTCGACACGGGCATTACGAATTCTTAGTTATGCCATTTGGAGTGACGAATGCGCCTGCAATCTTCATGGACATGATGAACAAAGTTCTGAGGCTGTTCATTGATTCTTTCGTTGCGGTGTTTATCGACGATATTCTCGTGTACTCCAAGTCGGAGGAGGAGCACATGGAGCATCTGGCAGCAGTTTTGAGGAAGCTTCAGGAGTAGGAGTTGTATGCCAAGTTGTCCAAGTGTAATTTCTGGAAATCTGAAGTGGCATTCCTAGGTCACATCTTTTCTAAGGAGGGAGTGACAACTGATTCTCAGAAGATAGAGGCAGTGAGAGATTGGGCAAGGCCTACTGCAGTGAAGGAAATCAGGAGTTTCCTTGGGCTAACTGGATACTACAGGAGATTCATCCAGGGCTATGCTCAGATAGCCGTGCCGCTTACTAGTCTGACCAAGAAGAATGTGAACTTCAAGTGGACCGAATAGTGCGAAGCAAGCTTTCAGGAGTTGAAAGAGAGGCTGACTACGGCACCCATTTTGGCTTTGCCTAGAGCAGGTGTTGAATATAATGTCTACAGCGATGCTTCACATCGTGGGCTTGGTTGTGTCTTAATGCAAGAAGGAAAAGTAATCGCTTATGGGTCTAGGCAACTAAGACCGCATGAGAAGAATTATCCTACTCATGATCTAGAGTTGGCTGTGATTATCTTTGTCTTAAAGCAATGGAGACATTATGTGTATGGTGAGAAGCTGAACATGTACACAGAGCATAAAAGCTTGAAATACATCTATCAGCAGAAGGATCTGAACCTGAGGCAAAGAACATGGCTGGAGGTACTTGAGGACATTCGTCCAGAAATTAAGTATCATCCTGGGAAGGCTAATGTTGTTGTTGATGCACTTAGCCGCAAGAGCAGTCTGCCGAGCTTGATTACAACTCAGAGGCAGTTGGCAGAGGAGTTGGATCTGGCTGGAATTGAAGTTGTTCTGCAAGGCTTGGGATCATCTTTAGCTCAGTTGAGGCTTCAACCGATACTGAATGAAAGGATTATTGCAAGTCAGAAGGAAGATGCAGAGATTCAGAAGATGGAGGACCAGGTTGGTGCTTGCAAGTTGCCTGGATTTCAAATCAGGGATGAAGTGCTATGGTTTGGAGAGAGGCTGTGTGTTCTGGATCAGTCGGACTTGAAAGAAAGTATTCTTTAGGAGGCACATGCTACTCTTTTGTCAGTACATCCTGGGAGTACCAAGATGTATAAGGACATTAAACAGCATTTCTGGTGGTCAGGTTTGAAGCGGGATGTGGCTGAATTTGTGTCGAGGTGTGAGATGTGTCAACAAGTCAAAGCTGAGAATCAGAAACCCGGAGGTCTATTGCAACAGTTACCTATTACAGAATGGAAGTGGGATAACATCAGTATGGATTTCATCACAAGTTTGCCTAAGAATTCTAAAGGCAATGATGCGATTTGGGTCATAGTCGATCGACTAACCAAGTCCGCTCACTTCTTGGCGATGAAACTCACTACTTTGATGGACAAGTTGGCTGAGATGTATGTTGGTGAGACCGTCAGGCTTCATGGTGTTCCGTTGACCATTGTGTCTGATCGAGATGTGCGGTTTACTTCGCATTTCTAGAGGAGTCTTCAGACAGCTTTGGGTACTAAGACAGATTTCAGCATTGCTTTTCATCTCCAGAGTGATGGGCAGACCAAGAGAGAGTCAACTGTATTCTTGAGGACATGCTTCCATGCTGTGTACTAGACTTTGGAGGCGGTTGGGAAAGGCATTTACCTTTGGTGGAGTTCGCCTACAACAACAGTTTTCAGACTAGCATTGGGATGGCACCGTACGAAGCTTTGTTTAGTAGGAAGTGCAGGATGCCTGTCTGTTGGTTTGAAGTTAGGGAGCATCAGATGTTTGGGCCTGAGATTGTGCAGCAGACCTCTAAAAAGATTGATCTGATCAGGAAGAGGTTGGTGGATGTTCAGAGTAGGCAGAAGAGCTATGCAGACAACCGGAGGAGGGACCTTGAGTTTGAGGTTGGTGACTTTGTCTTTCTGAAGATATCACCTAGTAAAGGTGTGATCTGTTTTGGCAAAGGTGGACAGTTAGCCGCGAGGTTCATAGGCCCATATAATATATTGAAAAGGATCGGGAAAACTGTTTACCGGCTTGAGTTACCAGAAGAGTTGTCTCAGGTGCACAATGTATTTCATGTGTCTATGCTGAGAGGTTACATTCCAGATCCAAGTCATCATTTGCCCGAAGTGCCAGAGGGTTTGCAATTAGATCTGAGTTACATTGAGCTTCCAGTTGAGATTGTTGATCGTCGGGAGAAAGTCTTGAGGAATAAGACGATACCGATGGTCAAGGTAGTCTAGAGAAACCAGTTGGTTGAAGAGGCTACTTGGGAATCTGAGGAGAGGATAAGGAAGGATCATCCTGAGCTTTTTGCTTGATTATATTTTCTTATTGTGTTTTGTTTTCTAACTCCTTAATTGTAGTTCCGGGGACGGAACTATTCTAAAGAGGGAGTGTTGTAATATCCTAAACTTTCATTTTTAATAAAAATATTGATTTTTCACGTGTTGTGCACGTGCAAATTTCATGTGTATATTTATTTATTTATTTTCATATATAAAATTTTATTTTTATAGTATGAACAATTATTTTTCCTTTATTTTACTAAAATCCTAAAACACTATTTTCTTAATTTGAGCCCACTTTAATAATTCTTTATTTTATTATTTTTGTCCACAAGACTAAGCCCACTATTTGTGAAGCCCACAAATTTAATTAATCAATTAAATGGTCACACTCTTCATGTAGACACAAATTGTGAACATTTTGATTAATTAAAAGTTTTCAAATTTCAAATAGGGGGTACTAGGGGGCACGTGCATGCACGTAGTGTGCAATACACACTATTTTTGGGGCCGGTTTGTGCATGGAAGAATGGGAGAGTGGGTGTATGTGCATGGGTAGTTTATTTATGTGTGGGTGGTTGCTACAACTTCCCCTCCTATCCTAGCCATCCATCCTATAACTATCCAATGAATCCTAGTCCTCTAATTCAACCTAGAATCAGTATTACTTGTATTTACAAAAGAATTTAGTACAAGTTACTTGCCTGAGAGATGATAACGAGAACGGAGCAAGAACAAGAATAACGGGAACGGATCCCGAGGCATGAACACAAACACAACGAATGGATCATGAACCAATTACGAACACACGGTCACGAACAAGATGAAGACGATCGAGATCACGAACACAATCAGACGGTGAGATTGAAGATCAAGATCATGATTAAGATCAACAAGATTGGATAGTCCAGATCACGGTGATGATTAAGCTGATGATGATCGTGATCGAACGACCATGAATCAATCAATCAAGATCAAGATCAAGAGATCATGATCACAGCCAAACGGACGGCCCACAATCGAAGTTAAGATCATGATGATCAGGATGATGATGAAGTGATCCCACGGTCGAGATCCAACATGATCAAAACCCAAACAACCAGCCAAAAAGCTTGGTTGTGGCTTGGCGATGCAGGCCGGCGGCATGGCAACAGGCGGAGCACTGTGGGGACGGCAACAGAGGGTGTTGTCGGCATCGGGAAGACTGGCTGGGGCTGCTGTACCATCGACAGAGGACCACATCGTGGGGAGCGCACTGCGATTGGTGCGTCACGAAGTGGGCACTGCGATGCTTTCAGTCGTTAGAGGTAGCACGGGGATGGACGGGAGCAGCTAGTGGCTGCAGGCGGTGGACAACGAATAGAGCAACGGCGCATAGGGGCACGGAGGGGCTACCGGCTGTTGTGGATGCCGGATCACAGCGAGGGGAGCGCACTGTGGCTCAGGCTGAAGTCAGCAGGGGCAGTGCGGCGTGCAGCTGTCACTGTGGGCTGTGGTGCGTCGCCGGGAGGAGGGGAACGCCACAGTGGTGCGCGACACTCATGAGGAGGCGCGACGTAGGAGGGTGGCTGAGCCAGAGGAGTCGCGACAGGGTGCTGGGGGTGGCCTACTATGGTGCGTGACTTCCGCTGCGTGGTTCGGTAGCGCAAGGGTAATGGCAGGGTGGCGCAGTGGATGATGTCTGCCGTCGTCGGAGAGGAAGCACAGGCACTGCATGGGGAGGAGACACGGCTGATGTGGGGTAGTCAGGAGAGAAGAGGAGAGACTAGGAGAGAGAGCGAAGGTTTTGGATGCAGCTTAGGGTGCAAGGGGAAGACGAACAGGAAATGAACGGGGTATATAGATGAGTAGGATTAGGGTTAGGGTGTGAGTATAGGGAACCAGGTATGGGTATTAGGACGGGTTGGGTTATGATGGGTTACATACAGGTTTGGGTAAAGGGGGTGGTTTAAACGGGTATGGTTTGGAGTAAAACGGGTTTTTGTTTAGTATGAGTAATGGATATAGATAAATGGGTAATTGGTTGGGTTATTGGATTGATATAATGGGTTGTATTATATATGAAGAGATGGGTTTTGTTAAAGGGTATATAATGGGTTAAAATTTCAATAGGAGAAAAATAAAATACCCAATATAAATAGATTTTATAATAAAAATGTAATTTGCATTACAAAATAAAATTTATTTAAAATACTACAAATATAGTTAGTAAATAAAAATGGATTTTTAATAACTAGTCAAAAATAACAATAATAACAATAATAACAATAATACTAATAACAATAATAATAATAAGAAAATGCTAAAAATAATAATAAAAATAATAATAATAAGAATAATAATAACAAAATAAGAAATATATTACAATATCAAAAAAAATCATAGAAAATAGTTAAAAATAAAATTATTGATGGAAGACAGATTTTATTGCGAGATACAACAATACAATTTGACAAAAGAATTTGAAAACCAAAAAAATAATATGCGAAAATTCTAAACGCAGAAAATACAAAAAAATACGTTTTTGGGAAAATAGTGGTTATAAATCCTACCCACCTTACAACAAAATTTCGTCCTCCACATTTGCTGAGGCGGTACTAGGACAAGACAAAAGCAAACTTGGGGGAGGGTAACAAAACAGAGGGCTAAGGGAAAGGAACAAAGCAGCGGAAACACCAGAATAAAAAGAAAATGGACAACAAGGATGTCAAATGAAATGCAAGAAAGAAAATAAACAGTAACATAAAGAAAGAAACAACACAAGATAACAAGCAAGATAGGGAGTAAGCAGAACTGGAATCAAAGATAGAACGAAGATGTAATATTGAATCAAATAATGAATTGGGTGCACGATGGCAAAATGGAATGCAAGAAAGAAGTAACCGGTATCAAAAATGAAGAAGGAACAATACAAGACTTGCGAAATAACAAAGCAAAGAGATGAAGAAATAGATTGAGCTGGAATCGAAGAAAGGATGGACAAGGAAGGGATGAACCAAGCAAATGAGTCAACGGATGAGGTTGAATACAAGGGATAGAGAAGCAAACAGTGCAGGGAAGGAGAAACAACAAGAGAATCCTGAGACCTGTGGGTTATCAGCTGACACGCTTCCGCTGCACCACTCTGATCGGGAAAAACTCGGCCAATGGCATCCAGCGATGCCAACCGAAAAACCAAGCAGAAAGAAAAGAATGGATGGTAGCAAAATCAGAAGAAAATGGGTACGAAAGAATGAGTTCATACCCAAGAAGAAATCAATCAAAGAGGACGACTGAAAAAGACGGAAGAAAACAAGGAATCAAGGGATTGAATAAGGAGGGATCAAAATGGATGGAATAAGACTAGTATCCAGATCATTGTTGATTATAATTCATTCATGCATGCATGGTTGGTGAGATGTTGAGCCGATGCCAGATCGAGCCAAGCTTGTCTAATATATCTGTCAAACTAATACATTAGCCAAACCTGGCTCTGATACCACTAAAAACCTTGTCACGCCCCGCTTCCCAAAAGAGAATATGGAATACGGATATGTGACTATACCCAACGAATGATTTTCATCATCCTCGAGCTGTTCAGAATCTTTACAACATTTCACGAGAATAATCAGAGTCAGAAGCAAGAAAAATCAACCAAGCATGCACATATAAATCAAAATACCAACAGGAATACTTGAAACAAAATATATTAATCTCAAATAAACCAGATTTGAACAAGTCAAATATCCTGGGTCACATTACACAGATACAATTAAATCCAGGTAATCCAGATACATTATTCAAATAGCAACAAGAAATAAAAATAATAGTTAGAAAATCATGATAGCCAAACTCCAGTATTTAGTATCTCATCTCTCCTCTTACATCTGGCAGCTGATCTCCAAATATGCAATTTAATAAACTGCAGGAAAAGAAAAAAGAAAACAAACTCCCGTCAGTGAAGTTACGCGCCGCTTGTAGTGTAATACCCTAAAACTTCATTTTAATAAAAATATTTTTTTTTCACGTGTTGTGCACGTGCAAACTTCATGTATATATTATTTATTTATTTTATAAGAAATCTCATTTTTGTATGAACAATTATTTTCCTTTATTTTTCTAAAAAGCATATTTCTAAAAGCCTAAAACACTAATTAATTGTTTTAGCCCACTTTAATTAATTATTAATTTGTTGTTTTGGCCCACAAGCCCAAGCCCACTATTTATGAATCACACCAATCTAATTAATTAATTAAATGGTCACACTTGTCATGTAGAGATAATTGGTAAATATTTTGATTAATTAAATTGTACAACTTTTAAATAGGGGTACTAGGTGGCACGTGCGAAGCACGTAGTGTGCAATGCACACTTTATTTTGGGCTGGTTGTGCATTGGGAGAGATGGGAGAGTGGGTTGTGTACATGGGTAGTTACTTAGTGTGTGGGTAGTTGCTATAACTCCTACTCCTATCCTAGCCCTCCATTCTATAACCATCCATTGAATCCTAGCCCTCCAATCTACTCTAAAATTAGTATAAATACCCCTCCTATTTGTTTGTATTTTACACTAGTAATCTATTGAAAGAAGAGAACAATTATATAGGAGATTTATATTAGTGTGAGTTGAGTGTGAGTGTTCCCCCATTGGAGGCCGGACATCCCTACAAGAAGAAGCTCTCGGTTTTTGGCAAGGAGCAAGGAGAAGGAGTTCATTGCACTGCAATCTAGGAGGAGAAGGTACTCGCTCGCAATCTAGGAGGCTCTAAGGGATTTTCTTATTTGGGTTTTCTTCAAAAGGTGGGTGTTTCTCATGACTTCTAAAGTAGAAATCATGCTAGGGAGGAAATTGAATTGTTATTATGAGTTACTAGTTGAAATAAAATGCATGCTTGCCTAAATAGAAGGGAAATGAGAAATTAACAAATATGTGTTGATTGATTACTATATTATTAATTATGAGTAAAGTGAATGTTCTCGTTATTTCTAATGTTAGTATGCAAAATATGTCCTAAATGTGAACTATGTAGTTTAACTAGTAAAAGACTAACATCATGTTTATGGATTAAAGTGCTAAAGTAGAATGGTGTGTTAAAGATGAACTGATAGAATAAATTATTAAGAAATGATTGGTAATAGATGCAATGAAATTTTCCATTGCTATTTATGCCATTAGAATAAATGAAAAAGAATGCATTTTTGCAAACAAATGATCGAATACATCATGTGTAATTAATTAATAAAACAGAAGTTCTTGTAAAGCAAATGATCATTGTGAAATACGGGTTTACTGCAAATTTTTAAGTAGATTGTGATCTGGAAAGTTATGTTTCAAAAAGAGAAGAAAATATATTTTTAGACTTGAAAAACCCTGCAGCACAACCGACTGACTATATGTAACAGTCGACTGTCATGGTCATTTTGATTTCCGAGTTGAAAAATATTGCAGAGCAGCTGACTGATCACATTTAACAGTCGACTGGCCTGATCATTACTTTTTTGAGTATAAAAATCATAGCGGAACAGCCGACTGTCCATATGAGACAGTCGACTCCTCTGATTATTTTATTCTCGAGCTTTAGAAACTCGCAGAACAGTCGACTGGTCATGGTTAACAGGCGACTGCCTTGAAGTTTCAAATAATATCTGTATCGTGGGAGAAAATCTCTATGACCTGAGGCTTTGTATAAGTGAGACTGTTTTTACAAAAGGAACTCTTTTGATTGTTAACTTAATTTGTTTCTTTAAGAAATTTCGAATTGATTGTTTAAGAAGTTAAAATGAGATTTTGGGTAATGAGAAATTTGAAAGGTGTGAATTGTGAAACAATTGAAAATGTGAACTGTGGATTTGGAATGGATTGAAATAGAATTATGTGAGCTTATAAATTAGTGAATGCGACATGTTTGAAGAATTTCAGTTCCCAAGTATATATGCATTGAATTATTGATTGTGATGAGTTATGAAAAATGTGAATATATGAATACTATGCTTTTGAAACATGAATAGTGGTTAATCATGAAAATCTCTTATGGGTATGACATTGTAATTATGAGTTGAAATTGAGAATTAGGGTATAGCCAAGCCTTATACCGGCAGAGAACTGAATTGAAATGGAATTTGAAATGAAAAGACCAAGATTTGGGTCATGTTGAATAAATGGTTAGGACCGGTATAGTGGAAGTGCTACATTCTAAGAGATTAATTTTATTCATGATTCAATTAAACTAAGGATTAGATACATAGAGGAGATGTGATGAAAGTAAGAGAAAAATATTGAGTATGAGGGCCATTGGATTGGCGGCGTGAGAGTATTCATAGGCTGTCTTCACGATGCGTCCTGACATGATGTGGATACTGCTCTAGAGTACCGTCCCGGTGGCGATGCTCATGGGATGTTTGGTGACTGCGGGTGGTGTCATGTCCCATGACGGAGGCTGAATTGACCACAGGCTGTCTTCACGATGCGTCATGACATGACGTGGGATTCCTCTCTAGGTTGTCTAGACATGAGCTCTAACTCATAGAACATCTAGGATACTTACCGTAGTTACAGTAGTAGATTAAGTCAAGGCGAGGAATTGAACCCTACAAGATGAAGAACGATTAAGGGCTTGCCCTCGGACCTATGTAGTATATGATGCATAGAATCCGAACAAGTGCGCATTAGTGTCATATATCATAATAATTGCATTAAGGACTAAGTGCACATTCACAACACGATATCAATAGGATAGTCCCTTTAGCTTTGTTTGTGACAAGTTTGTGGTTGTTAAGAAATGAGAATCGTTATACTGTTTCCGGCATAGAGAGGATGGCCGTGTATAAAATTTCGTCAGTTGAATGAACTGACGCGCCCACAGTTTTATATGTAGGATAAAGATGATTGACAATTGAAGTATACATGCTGCGCAAGACTGATTCAAATGTTGTTTCATGTAATTTTTTGTAATGTTGCTTCCGCTGTGATAATGTACAAGTGTAAATGTAACTCTGATGAAAGAAAAGTTTTTATTTCCTTGTAAAATTGTACGAAAGAAGTGTAAATATCCTGTGGAATCTCGAATTTAGTTGTATTTTGGAATTCGGGGTGTTACATGTAGTGCAGGATACAAGTACATAAAAAAAAATATCTAATAACATGAAATATGCATGATAACAAAATAGAATGCTAGCATGGCAAGATGAACAAGTACAAGTGACATGTATCATGTGTCAAGTGAACAAGTATAATATAAACAGGAAACAAGTATTAGTGTCATGCAAGCAGGTAAACAGCTAACAGGTATCAAGTAAACATGCAAGCAGGTGAACAGGTAAACATGTAACAGGTAAACAGGTATACAGGTGTCAAGTAGTATGTACAAGAAATCATGTAACAGGTAAGCATATAACAGGTAATCATGTTATGTCATGTCAAGTCTTTTATTATTACTATCTAGGTAGCACTTCATGTGCCCCAACTTTTATTACATGGTTGCTACATTCAAACAAATTATATTTAGATTTCGTAGTGGAGTCCATAGGGCCGTGTACTCAAGGATCAGGAAAAAAGGAACCGGAAACAGGTTCATGATTCAAACAGATACACAAATCATCCGATTCATGCATCAACAGGTTCATGAATCAATAGGTACGCAACCAACAGGTCCATCCAACAACCGGTAACAGGTGCATGAACCAATAGGTCCATGCATCAACAGGTAACAGGTACATGAACCAACAGGTCCTTGCATCAACAGGTAACAAGTACATGAACCAACAGGTCCACATCAATAGGTAATAGGTACATGAACCAACAGGTCCATGCATTAACAGGTACATGAACCAACAGGTCCATGCATCAACAGGTTCATGTATCAACTTGAATCAAAATGGAAAATACAGGCTCCATTCTAAGTGCATATTTCTATATTTCCCACTACTAGATCTTTCCCTTACCCACGGCTTGATTATTTTGTTATTATTAGTCAACAGGCATGTATGTGTCACAAACAGGTCCAGAATAACATAGCATGATCATGTAACAGGTTCAGGTTTCAAGATAAACATGTACAGGAGAAAGGTAACTCATAAGAGCATAGAACCACGAAAATTCTAGTTCAGGACAACAGGACAGTACTGCACTAAAACTGAAATTCTCGTTGCTACAAACATGCAAATCTGAATCCGTCAAAGAATCTGGAAAATAGACTCCCAGCCGAATCTAGAAAACATATAAAGTCATATAGTATTTCACATAAACAAGTCTCAAAACAGGTTTGAATCCAGAAAACACGTTCAGCCAAAAATCAGAAGTTTGTATTCAAGGTCAGGAAAATAGCATGGAAACTCTTTAATTAAATCCAAGAAAAATCAGGGGTACTCCCCTATATGCATAGTCACAGAAAATCAAGTTTTATAGTTTTCCAACAACAATATAGTTGCCAAGTAAAATCAGAAAACAACAACATATGACGGTTTTGTAAATCTGGAATCATGAACATTGTAGTACGAAAATAGCAATATCTCACAAACCATAAATTGAAATCCAAATCCGCCAAAAGGGTGATAAAATAGATATAGTAGGCTAACTTTTTATTTTTAGAAATATTTTAAAACAACAAGTAGAGTTAGGTAAAAAATCAGGTTCTTTACTTAACAGTAATAAAATTCTGCATGTAAAATCTTTATTTGCATGCTTGAAAAGGTTTGTAAAACTCCTCAAATAAATCCACCAAAATTCTGGATAAACCCCAATCAAGTCGAGAAGTACGGAGCAAAATTTCAGATCAAAATAATAATTTTAACACCAGGATAAAAATATAATACACTTCCGAATTCATAGAAAACTTAATACACCTCAGTAGTAAAATAGGCATAACTCACAATTCGTAAATCAAAACTGAGATTCATCAAAAGGGTTGCAAAATAGGCAGAATTCTCTATAAATCATGTTCATAAAATATTTTCAAATACTGACCTTAAAAGGGTCTAAAATACTGATCAAAACAAGAAAACCGACAAAGCTGAAAAGATCTCATATGCACAAAATCCACTAGTTCACATAGAACTCATCCAAAACACAACCAAATATGATAGAGAGTATACTAGATGTCCAAGAACAGGTTATAGAATATTTTACAAGTCCACAACAAGTCAATCACGAATAACACGAATGAGCACATGATATCACATGAATAACACGTATATATGCAACAAGATATGTTCAATCCTAGGTTAAATCATGTCATGTATGTCGTGAGCCAACTATGGTCAAATCATCACTTTAGAGACAATGTCAACAAGGGGATTCACACACAAATTGTCTCAAGAACCCAACTACACTACAGGCGATATTTAGTACTTGAATTTACAAAGGAATTTATTACAAGTTACTTGCCTCAGAGACAACAACTAGAACGGAGCATGAACAAGAATAACGGGAATGGATCCCAGGGCACGAACACAAACATAACGAACGGATCATGAACCATTCACGAACACATGGTCAGGAACAAGTTGAAGACGATCGAGATCACGACCTCAATCGAACGGCTGAGATTGAAGATCAAGATCAACAAGATCGAACCATCTAGATCAAGGTGATGATGAAGCTGATGATGATCGCGATCGAACGGTAACGAATCAATCAATAAAAATCAAGATGAAGAGATCATGATCACAACAAAAGGACGGCCCACAATCGAAGTTGAGATCATGATGATCAAGATGATGATGAAGCGATCCAACGGTCGACAACATGATCAAAACCTAAACAACCAGCCAAAAAGCTTGGCTGTGGCTTGGCGATGCAGGCGGGAGGCACGGAAACAGGCAGAGCACTGTAGGGACGGCAGCGGAGGGCACTGCCGGTGTTGGGAGGACAGGCCAGGGCTGCTGTATCGTCGATGGAGGACCACAATGCTGGGAGCGCACTACGATGCTGTTAGTCCTTGGAGGTAGCACAGGGATGGACGGGAGCAGCTAGCGGCAGTAGGCAGTGAACGGTGGACAGAGCAACGGCGTACAGGGGCACCGAGGGGCTGACGACTGTTGTCGAAGCAGGATCACAGCGCGGGGAGCGCGCTCCAGCTCTGACTGAAGTCGGTAGGGGGAGTGCGGTGTGCTGTTATTACTGTGGTCTGTCGTGCTTCGTCGAGAGGAGGGGAACGGTACAGTAGTGCGCGGCGCTTAGGATGAGGCACGACGCAGGAGGGTGGCTGAGTCGAAGGAGTCACGACAGGGTGCTGGGGGTGGCCTACTGTGGTGCGTGGCTATTGTTGTGGGGTTTGGCAGCACAAGGGAAACGACCGGGCGGAACACTGGAAGATGTACGCCGTCATTGGAAAGGAAGCACAGGCGGCTGCATGGGGAGGAGACGCGGCTGTTGAGGGGTAGTCGGGAGAGTAGGGGAGAGATCGAGAAGGAAAGCGATGGGTTTGGAGATGGCTTAGGGTTCAAGGGGAAGACGAACAGGATATGAACGAGGTATATAAATGAGTAGGATTAGGGTTAGGGTGTGAGTTTAGGGAACCGGGTATGGGTATTAGGACGGGTTGGGTTCTGATGGGTTGCAAACGGGTTTGGGTATAGGGGGTGGTTTAAATGGGTATGGGTTGGAGTAAAATGGGTTTTGGTTTAGTATGGGTAATGGATATAGATAAATGGGTAATTGGTTGGGTTATTGGGTTGATATAATGGGTTGTATTATATATGAAAAGATGGGTTTGGTTAAATGGTATATAATGGGTTAAAATCCAGTAGGAGAAAAATAAAATACCCAATAGAAATAGGATTTATAATAAACATGTAATTTGCATTACAAAATAAAATTTATTTAAAATACTACAGATACAGTTAGTAAATAAAAATGGATTTTTAATAACCAGTCAAAAATAACAATAATAACAATAATAATGATAAGAAATTGATAAAAATAATAATAGAAATAATAATAATAATAAGAATAATAATAACATAATAAGAATTGTATTACAATATCAAAAAAAATCATAGAAAATAATTACAAATAAAATTATTGATCGAAAATAGATTTTAAAGGGAGATCCAAAATTACAATTTTACAAGAGAATTTGAAAACCAAAAAAATAATTTGCTAAAATTTTAAACACAGAAAATACACAAAAATATATTTTTGGGAAAACAGGGATTACAAATCCTACCCACCTTACAACAAAATTTTGTCCTCGAAATTTGCTTAGGCGGTACATAGGACAAGGCAAAAGCAAACTTGAGGGAGGGTAAGAAAACAGAGAACTAAGGAAAAGGAAGAAAGCAGTGGCAACACCAGAATAAGAAGAAAATGGATGACAAGGATGTCAAATGGAATGCAAGAAAGAAAATAAGCAGTAACATAAGGAAAAAAAACAGCACAAGATAACAAACAAGACGGGGAGTAAGCAGAAGTGGAATGAAAGAGTGAACGAACAGGGAAGAATTGAATCAAATAATGAATTGGGTGCACGATGGCAAAATGGAATGCAAGAAAGAAGTAACTGGTATCAAAAATGTAGAAGAAACAATACAAGACTTGCAAAATAACAAAGCAACGAGATGAAGAAATAGAGAGAGCTAGAATCGAAGAAAGGATGGACAAGGAAGGGATGAACCAAGCAAATGAATCCAAGGATAAGGATGAATACAAGTGAGAGAGAAGCAAACTGTGCAGGAAGGTGAAACAACAAGAGAATCCTGGGACCTGTGGGTTATGGGCCGACACGCTTTCGCTGCACCACTCTGATCGGGAAAGACTCTGCCAATGGCATCCAGCGATGCCGACCGAAGAACTAAGCGGAAAGGAAAGAATGGATGGCACCAAAATCAGAAGGATGTGGGTACGAAAGAGTGAGTTCATACCCAAGAAATAATTAATCAAGGAGGACGACTGAAAAAGATGGAAGAAAACAAGGAATTAAGGGATTGAATGAGGGGAGATCAAAATTGATGGAATAAGACTAGTATCAAGATCAATATTGATTATAATTCAGTCATGCATGCATGGTTGGTCAGATGTTGAGCCGATCCCAGATCGAGCCAAGCTTATCTAATATATCATTCAAACTAATACATTAGCCAAACCTGACTCTGATACCACTAAAAACCTTATCACGCCGTGCTTCCCAAAAGAGAATACGGAATACGGATATGTAACTAAGCCCAGCGAATGATTTGATCATCCACAAGCTGTTCGGAATCTTTACAACATTTCACAAGAATAATCAGAGTCGGAAGCAAGAAAAATCAACCAAGCATGCACATATGAATCAAAATACCTATAGGAATACTTGAAACAAAATATATTAATCTCAAATATATCAGATCTGAATAAGTCAAATATCCTGGGTCACATTGCCCAGAAACAAATAAATCCAAGTAATCAAGATACATTATTCAAATGGCAACAGGAAATAATAATAATAGCAGGAAAATCATGATAGCAAAACTCCAGCATCTAGTATCTCATCTCGCCTATTCCATCTGGCAGCTGATCTCCAAATCTGCAATTTAATAAATTACAGGAAGAGGAAAAAGAAAATAAACTCCAGTCAGTACAAGTTATGGGCCACTTGTATTGTAGGATACGAATACGTAGGAAAAACAAACTAATAACATGGAATATGCATGATAAAGAAGTAGAATACTAGCATGACAAGATGAACAAGTACAAGTGACATGTATTAAGTGTCAAGTGAACAAATATCAGATAAACAGGAAACAAGTATCAAGTGTCTCGCAAGCAGGTAAACATCTAACAGTTATCAAGTAAACATGCAAGCAGGTGAACACGTAAACATGTAACGGGTATACAGGTGTCAAGTAGGATGTACAGGAAATCATGTAACAGGTAAGCATGTAACAGGTAATAATGTTATGTCATGCCAAGTCTTGTATTATTATTATCTAGGTAGCACTTCATGCGCCCCAACTTTTCTCACATGGTTGCTACATTTAAATAAATTAGATTTCGTAGTGGAGTCCATAGGGCTGTGTACTCAGGGATCAGGAAAACAGGAACATGAAACAGGTTCATGAATCAAACAGGTACACGAATCATCCGATTCATGCATCAACAGGTTCATGAATGAATAGGTACATGACCAACAGGTGCATGCATCTATAGGTAACAGGTACATGAACTAATAGGTCCATGCATCAACAGGTAACAGGTACAAGAACCAATAGGTCCATGCATCAACAGAAAATAGGTACATGAAACAACAGGTCCATGCATCAATAGGTAACAGGTACATGAACCAACAGGTCCTTGCATCAACAGGTAACAGGTACATGAACCAATAGTTCCATGCATCAATAGGTTCATGTATCAATATGAATCAAAACAGAAAACATGGCCCACCTTCTAAGTACACATTTCTATATTTTCCACTATTAGATCTTTCCCTTAACCCTGGCTTGATTATTTTGTTATTATTAGTCAATAGGCATGTATGTGTCACAAATAGGTCCAGAATAACAAAGCACGATCATGTAACAGGTTCAGGTTGCAAGATAAACATGTACAGGAGAAAGGTAACTCATAACAGGATCGAACAACGAAAATTTTAGTTCAGGACAGCACGACAGTACTGCACTAAAATTGGGATTCCCATTGCTACCAACATGCAATCTAAATCCGTCAAAGAATCTAGAAAATAAACTCTTGTCCGAATCCAGCAAACATATATAGTTATATATTATTTCACATAAACAAGTCTCAAAACAGGTTTGAATCCAGAAAACACGTTCAGCCAGAAATCCGAAGTTTGTATTCAAGGTCAGGAAAACAGCATAGAAATTCATTAATTAAATCCAAGAATAATCTGGGGTATTACCCTACATGTATGTAGCAGAAAACCAAGTTTCATAATTTTCCAACAAAAATAGAGTAGTCAAGTAAAATCAGAAAACAGCAAGACACGACGGTTTTGTAAATCTGGAATCATGAACACTGTAGTACCGAAACAGCAATATCTCACAAATCATAAATCGAAATCTAAATCTTTAAAATGGGTGATTAAATAGATACAGTAGGCTAACTTTTATATTCAGAAATAATTTACTAAAAGCAAGTAGAATTAGGTTAAAAATCAAGTTCTTTACTGAACAGTAGTAAAATTATGCATGTAAAATCTTTATTTGAAGGCATGAAAAGGTTTGTAAAACTCCTCAAATAAATCACCAAAATTTTGGGAAAACCCAATCAAGTCGAGAAGTACTGAGCAAAATTTCAGAACAAAATAATAATTTTAACACCAGAATAAAAATATATTACTTTTCAGAATTCATAGAAAACACAATCTGGAAATCCTTATACACCTCAATAGTAAAATAGGCATAACTCACAACTCTTAAATCGAAACTGAGATCCGTCAAAAGGGTTGGAAAATAGACAGAATTCTCTACAAATCATGTTCACAAAATATTTTCAATGCTGACCTTAATAGGTTCTAAAATATTGATCAAAACAAGAAAACCGACAAAGTTGAAAATATCTGATGTGCACAAAATCCACTAGTTCACATAGAACTCATCCAAAACATGATATAGAGTATACTAGATGTCCAAGCAACATGTTATAGGATATTTCACAAGTCCACAACAAGTCTATCACGAATAACATGAACAATCACATGATATCACATGAATAACACGCATATATACAACAAGATATGGTCAATCCGAGGTTATATCATGTTATGTATGTCGTGAGGCAACTATGGTTAAATCATCACTATAAAGAAAAATATCAATAAGAGGATTTACCCACAAATTGTCTCTAGAACCCAAATACACTACAGGTGGTATTTATTACTTGTATTTACAAGTTACCTACCTGAGAAATGACGACGAGAACGGAGCAAGAACAAGAATAACAGGAACGGATCCCGGGGCACGAACACAAACACAACGAATGGATCACGAACCAATCACAAACACATGATCACGAACAAGATGAAGAGGATCGAGATCACGAACACAATCGGATGGCTGATATCGAAGGTCAAGATCAAGATCAAGATCAACAAGATTGGACGGTCGAGATCTAGATGATGATGAAGCTGATGATGATCGCGATCGAACAACCACGAATCAATCAATCAAGTTCAAGATCAAGAGATCATGATCACAATGAAACGAATGACCCAAAATCGAAGTTGAGATCATGATGATCAGGATGATGATGAAGCAATCCAACGGTCGAGATCCAACATGATCCAAACCCAAACAACCCGCCAAAAAGATCGGCTATGGCTTGGCAATGCAGGCCGGCAGCACGGCAACAGGCGGAGCACTGTGAGGACGGCAATAGAGGGCACTACCGGCATTGGGAGGACAGGCCAGTACTACTATACCGTCGACGGAGGACCACGGCGTGGGGAGTGCACTACGGCTGGTGCATCGCGAAGTGGGCACTCCAATGCTGTTAGTCGTTGGTGGTAGCACGGGGATGGACGAGAGCGGCTAGCAGCTGCAGGCAGCAGATGGCGTACAGGAGCACCGAGGGGCTACCGACTATTGTCGACGTAGGATCACGGCATGGGGAGCGCACAGCAGTTCTGGCTGAAGTCGATAGAGGGAGTGCAGTGTGCTGCTGTCACTGTGGTCTGTGGTGCATCGCCAGGAGGAGTGGAATGGCACAGTGGTGCACGGTGCTCAGGAGGAGGCGCGACTCATGAGGGTGGTTGAGTCGGAGGAGTTACGATAAGGTGCTGGGATGGCCTACTGTGGTGCGTGGCTGTTGCTGCAGGGTTCGGCAGCACAAGGGAAACGGCAGGGCATTGCAGTGGATGATGTCTGCCGTCGTCGGAGAGGAAGCACAGGCTACTGCATGGAGAGGAGAAGCGGCTGTGGAGGGGTGGTCGGGAGAGTAGGGGGGAGATTGGGAGGGAGAGCGATGGGTTTGGATGCGGCTTAGGGTGCAAGGGGAAGACGAACAAGATATGAACGGGGCATATAAATGAGTAGGATTAGGTTTAGCATGTGACTAAAAGGAACCGGGTATGGGTATTAGGATGGGTTGGGTTCAGATGGGTTGCAAACGGGTTTGGGTATAGGGGTGGTTTAAACAGGTATGGGTTGGAGTAAAACGAGTTTTGGTTTAGTATGGGTAATGGATATAGATAAATGGGTAATTGGTTGGGTTATTGGGTTGATATAATGGGTTGTATTATATATGAAGAGATGGGTTTTGTTAAAGTGCATATAATGGGTTAAAATCCAATAGGAGAAAAATAAAATACCCAATAGAAATAGGACTTATAATAAAAATGTAATTTGCATTACAAAACAAAATGTATTTAAAATACTACAAATAAAGTTAGTAAATAAAAATGGATTTTTTAATAACCAGTCAAAATTAACAATAATAACTGTAATAGTAATAACAATAATATTAATAGGAAAATGGTAAAAATAATAATAGAAATAATAGTCATAATAATAATAATAACAAAATAAGAATTGTAGTACAATATAAAAAAAAATCATAGAAAATAGTTACAAATAAAATTATTGATCGAAGACAGAATTTAATGGGAGATCTAACAATACAATTTGACATAAGAATTTGAAAACCGAAAAAATAATTTGCAAAAATTTTAAACAAAGAAAATACACAAAAATATGATCTTTGGAAAAACAGGGGTTACAATACTTCACCTATGACAATATTAATTTGAGCATTGTCTTAACTAGGGAAACCGTTCCGTGGACGAGTATGCTGCAGAGTTTACTCAGCTTAATCGCTTCGTTCCTGAACTCATAGCCACTGATGAGGATAGGGCTCGTAGATTCAAGTTGGGCATGAGTTTTCCCCTCCAGGACTGCTCGGCTGCTCTTCGGCTTCATGCCTATGTCGACGTTCTGGATTCTGCTCGGATCCTAGAGCAGACCCTCAGCAGGTCAGGTGTTCCTTAGCAGACTGTTCCACACCCTGTTGTAGTTCGGCCTACCGGAGGACCTATTTGGAGGCCAGTTCCACCTCTTCCAGCGAGGCCACAGCCGTACGCACCTATTGTGCCGAGGACTGTCGAGACTTGTGGCTATTGCCATATGGTTGGGCATTTACAGCGGGACTGCAGGGTAGCTAATCGATTATGCCTTGCATGTGGCAGCAGTGATCATATGATTCGGGACTACCCCAGGCGTAGGGCAGCTTTTCAGGCTGGAGGTACTTTTCAGCAGGGAGCACCGACTCGTGGTCAGGGTAAATTGCCTCTTCCACCGCATAGGCAGACCTTTGAGTAGAGGCGTGTGGCTCCGAGAGGAGGTCAGACTGGGAGTCGTGGTCAGGCTTATAACCTGACAGCTGAGGAAGCGGAGGTAGCTGTTGGAGTGGTTGCAGGTATGTCACAGTAGTTGTACTTTTCTTTTTCTTCTTTTCATTGTTTTGCATGTTATTTCTCTTTTTTTGTACAATTATTCGTGCATATATCCTGCTAGCACTTTATTCTTTTGTTTGATCTTCTTGTAGGTGTTATTTTAGTCATCTCCCTTCCAGCTCATGTTTTGTTTGATTCTGGTGCAACCCACACTTTCATTTCCTCGATCAGCGTAGTTTGGCAAGCGATGCTATGCCCGCAGCTTGGGACATCACCACTGGTGGAGGTGTTATTGTCTGTTTTAGGGTATGCAAGCAAAGTCCGTTGCTAATTAGTGGCGTGGATTTCTTGGCTGATTTGATTGTGATTCCTAATTCCGGTTTCGATATCATTCTGAGCATGGATTGGAGGTGTTTCTCGTGTCATGATTGATTTTCAAGAGAAGAAGGTGACTTTTAGGCTTTCTGGTCAACCAGAGTTTATGTTCCATGCGGGTGAGACACTATCAGGGCATGTCAAGAATTCGATGGATCCCAATGCTGTTTCGCTTGTGTTGTTGCACCCTTAGTTATGCGGGATTTCCTTGATGTCTTTCCCGAGGATTTTTTCGGTTTGCCGCCAGACCGAGATCTGGAGTTCAGCATTGATGTTCAGCCTGGTACCACGCCTATTTCCAAGAGTCCATATCGTATGGCACCAATTGAATTGGCGAAACTAAAGGTGCAAAATCTGGAGCTGCTTGATAAGCATTTTATCAGGCCTAGTGTTTCTCTTTGGGGAGCCCCAGTTCTGTTCGTTAGGAAGAAGGATGGTAGCCGCAGGCTTTGCATTGATTACAAAGAGTTGAACAATGTCACTGTGAAGAATCAGTATCCATTGCCGAGGATTAATAATTTTTTCGACCAACTGGGAGGTGCTTCGGTGTTCTCGAAGTTGGATCTTCGTTCTGGGTATCATCAAGTTAAAGTGAAGTCAGAAGATGTTCCGAAAACGATTCAGAACGAGGTACGGGCATTACGAGTTCTTAGTGATGCCTTTCGGAGTTACTAATGCACCGACTGTATTCATGTGTCTAATTAACAGTGTGTCTCGCCGTTCATGGACATTTGTCGTGGTGTTCATTGACGACATATTGGTGTATTCTCGGAATAGAGAAGATCATACTGAGCATTTGAAGGTTGTTCTGCAGACCTTGAGGGAGAACCAGCTATATGGGAAGCTCAGTAAGTGTGAGTTCTGGCTAGATCGGGTTGCTTTTCTATGTCACATTACTTCTGGGGCTGGTGTGTCTGTGGACCCGTCGAAGATCTCTACGATCAAGGATTGGCCGGTTCCAAAGTTCGTTCCCGAGGTGCAAAGTTTTCTAGGTTTGGCCGGCTATTATCAGAAGTTTGGTCAGGATTTTTTGAAGATTACTGGGCCTCTGACCAGTTTGATAAGAAGGAGCAGAAGTTTGGTTAGGATGAAGCTTGTGATGAAGCTTTTGCCGAGTTGAAGCATTGGTTGACGTCAGCACCTTTGCTGACTATACCCGATAGTTCGGGAGGTTTTGTGCTCCATTGTGATGCATCGGGTAGAGATCTGGGAGCAGTGCTAATGCAGCGAGGCAAGGTTGTCGCTTATACAACGAGGCAATTGAGACCTTATGAGAAGAACTATCCCACACATGATCTGGAGCTTGCGGCCGTAGTTTTTGCCTTGAAGTTCTGGAGGCATTATTTGCTTGGGGATAGAGTGGAGATATTCACTGATCATAAGAGCCTCAAGTATGTGTTCACACAGAAGGAGTTGAACATGAGGCAAAAAAGATAGTTGGAATTGATGGCAGATTTTGACATCAATTTGCTGTATCAACCGGGCAGAGTAAACTTGGTACCTGATGCTTTAAGTAGGAGGCCTGCCGCTATGTTCCTTACTAAGCAGAAGAAATTAGTGGAGGATATGAGGAGGCTGGAGTTGTATGTGCTACTTCCTGGATCAGCTCAGTAGTTCATGATGTTGCAGTTGAAGTCTTCCTTGATTGAGCAGATTAAGAGAACCCAAGCGGGTGACCAGCAGTTGTAGCAGTTTGGAAGTAAGGTGGGAGTCGGTTTGAGATCCAATTTGGTCATTCATGTTGATGGGTCACTTCATTTTGAGCAGAAGCTACTTGAGGAAGCTCATTGGTCCCCGTATTCTATTCATCCAGGGATACCAAGATGTACAGGGACTTGAAGCAACATTTCTAGTGGCAATGTATGAAGAGAGATGTGGCAAGACATGTCTCTCAGTGCCTGATCTGTCAGCAAGTAATAGCAGAGCATCAGAGAACCGCTGGACTTTTGCAACCTATTCTAATCCCAGAGTGGAAGTAGGAGAATATCACGATGGATTTTGTGATAGCTTTGCCAAGGAGTCCCAAGGGTCCTCATGCTATCTGGGTGATAGTGGATCGGTTGATGAAGTGTGCTCACTTCATTCCTTTCCGTGTGGGTCAGTCCACGGAGAGTTTGGCTGAGAAGTATGCTCAGGAGGTTGTTCATCTGCATGGAGTTCCTGTGAGCATCGTATAGGATAGAGATACGAGATTCAGGTCTCAGTTCTGGGAGAGTCTGCAGAAGAACTTGGATACTAAGTTGAGTTACAGTACAGCGTTCCATCCTTAGATGAATGGGTAGTTAGAAAGGACGATTTAGACCTTAGAAGCCATGTTGAGATCCTGTGTTCTTTAGTTTGGATGTTCGTGGTAAGATCATCATCATTTAGCCGAGTTCTCTTATAATAACAGTTACCAGGCAATTCTCATGGCTGCTCCATTTGAAGCTTTGTATGGGCGCAAGTGCAGATCGCCGGTCTATTGGGATGATATCGGCGAAAGGAAGCTTTTGGGTCCTGAGTTGATCACGAAGACAGTTGATGCCGTGGCTCAGATCCGGAAGCACTTGTAGGCCACTCAGGATAGGCAGAAGAGGTGGGCTGACTGTTGCCATAGACCTCTAGAGTTTTTGGCAGGCGACCAAGTGTTCCTTAAGGTATCTCCTTGGAAAGGTGTTATCCGTTTTGGAGGTGGGGGAAAGTTGAGTCCCTGGTTCATCGGTCCATTCGATATTGTGGAACATGGGGGCAAGTTGAGTCCTAGAGTTACAGGCTTGTGTTGCCGCCAGCTGTAGCGGGTGTCCATGATGTATTCCATGTTTCTTAAGACAGGAAATACATCAGGGCTAGCAGTCATGTGATTGACTACTCAGACTTGTCAGTGAGGCCAGATTTGTCCTGTGAAATTCAACCAGTCTCTATCTTAGAACATCAAGAGAAGGTGCTGAAAAATAGATTCATCAAGTTGGTTCGAGTTTCTTAGAATCCTCACTCGCTAGGTGAGTCGACTTGGGAGATGGAGGAGGACATTCGGGAGAGGTTCCCTCATTTGTTTGAGTAGCTATTTTGCTTTGATTTGTTTTGTTTCGGGGTTCGCCTATGTACCACTTTTATGAAATTCGAGGATGAAAATTTTCTTGTAAGGTGGGTAGGATTTGTAACCCCTATTTCTCTATTTCGGATTTTATTGTATTTTTTTATATTCTTTTCTTGGTTATTGTATCTGGATTTCTTTTTATAATATAATTTTTGCTTTTCTTTGGTCCATTCATTTTCTTTTGATCATTCTGTACTCTTTTGGCATGAATTCTACTATTTTTGGCTAATAGCAAAATTTTGCTCATTATGTTTTCAGTTTAATTTGTTCCGCTATATGTTCATCCTATTGATTTATGCTTGTTCATTTCTTTTTGGAGCCTAAACCTGTACCCTACACCCATTAAACCGCAACCCAAAACCCTATATCTTAATTACCCTATAAATATCCTCTTAAACCCTAATTTATTATAACTCTCTCTCTCTCTCTCTCTCTCTCTCTCTCTCTCTCTCTCTCCCTAATACGGTCGCTCACCATCTTCCCCATCTCTCTGTTTCTTTTTCAAAAACCCAACAGCCCAAGCTCCCGTTGCCTCTCGTCCACCACCCCAATCACCCTAGCCTTTCACCATGATCTCCTCGTCATCACCACCATCCTCCACTCTCAACCCTATCCCGTCGCCACCTCTGATCCATTGCCTCGAACCCATCGCCTACTTATCCATCCTCGCCGTTATCCGCCTCGTTGAACACCCCGCCGATCCTCTCTATTGTCCCCACAACCCCAAAGACCCCTCGCCTTCTCGTCGCCGTCCAAAGCCCTGCACGACCCCCTTGCTGTCTCCTCCTCTGTTTCGTCGAGAAACAGAGGAGAAGAAGCGTCGAGTCCCTTGGGAACTGTGTCGCTTCCCGACCGCAGTGCCCCCGCCAGTCAGTCTCGCCGGCCTCGTCGTGGGTGTCGCAGTCGCTGCCAATCGTCGTTCCCCTTCCGCCGTCTTTCTATCTCTCTGTCGTTGTGGATAAGAAGGGCGGGAGTAGTAGTGGTGTTTATTGTTGAGTGTGAGGATCGGATCCGGTGTTTGGTGTTCATTTGAGAAGGGATCCGGTGTTTTCTGGTTGCTGTGTTTGCTGTTTTGTGAGTGTTTTGCTTGGGCTTGCACGTGTTCCATGTCTTTCGTTCGTGGATTCGCCGCCCGGGATTCTAATCTCGTTATTCGAATCTACTAATTAAAAGGCAAGTCTCTTCTTGAACTAGTTTATTTGTATTGTGCAAGATTTCCTTGATCCCTGCAAGTAGATCCAAATCTTTTTGTTATCACACTGCTATTTTAAATTCTGTTAAGTTTATTGAGGGTTTACACGAGCTAATCCGATGTATTCTTAACATCGTGCCTATATCTTTGATCTAAAATCTAGTCCCTCTTGAATCTTGCATATGCACAATTACATAAAAAATGACTAGATCCATGTGATAGACTTGTTTGATGAATTGCATCCATTAGATTGAATTTGATTTAATGCATTGATTACCATGCCTGTGATATTGCATCTTAAAATTGAAATTATTCATGTTAAACATCTAGTACCACTTTGATTATTAATTAGCATGAACTATATGGTTGTATGATTAAATTGTTGCCTATTCATATTAAAATAAATTATGGACTGCTCTTTGTATCTTTTTGTATCAGATTTTCGACCATGTTACTGTTGTCATTTGAAATAACTTTTTGAACATGAATTATAACCCTATGAATCTATTTTCCATTACTTTTAATGGATCTGAATTTCAAGTTATAATCTGATAGATATCAGTATTTTAGTACAGCTGTGTTAGAATTTTGAGATTCACAAATTTATGCTTATCTTTCTGTTTCTGAATCTAATTTAACATGTTATCAGTAAAATAAAAATATGAAATAAATTTGGCTGAGACTAGAAATGCATAGGAACATCCCTGAATTTTTGTAGATTTAATTGGTGAGTTTTCTGACCTAAAACATATAGGTGAACACAATTTACAACTTGCTGCCTGAACATAAAATCTGAAAGGAATAAGATTTTCACCTTAGTTTCTTTAAATTTTATATGTCGTATATATATTGCTGGAACCGACAGAGAGTCTATTTTCTAGAATTTCTGAAGGATCCAGATTTGCCTTTCTGTAGTTGTGGTAATCTGTGTTTTTGTACAGCAACGTCATGCTGTCCAGATTGTGTGATTCATGTTAATTTAATATGTTTACTTCTTGATTTGTCTATAACGAGTATAATTATTCACACCTAGTATCATACAACATTGACACCTTCTTGCATGCTCACAATGAATAAAATAAAATGATAACAAGCCAGGGTATTATGGGATGACTTGGTAGTGAACAATCGGAAACTGTACTCGGTCGGGCCCTACTGCTTGACTTGTACTGATGGCCATAAAATACTGCTTGATAATCACTGAAATTGAACATTAAAAAATGATTACTGGACTGAGTACACGAACTGTGAATTCACCATCAGTCTAAAACATACACTGTGAGCTTTGCGCCGAACCTATGGAATGGGAAGCAGTGGTACGTGCACTAGAAAGGTTAATAAAATAACTAATAACCTGCAGTTGACATCTTATGCTTGATCCCATATACTATAACCAATATTGAGCTTGAATTGAAATTATTAATTAAATGCATGATTAAACATAGACCCTTGACATTATCGCCGTTCCTTGACTTTGCTATTGGACTTTGATCCCGTCCCTTTTCTTTTGATATATCATGATCCTATTATTCTCTGCTTTCTCTACTTGCTGTCCATGACTTGCTCTAAGGACATTATTTTCTTTCTTTTTAGATCAAGACTTTACAGGTACTGGAAGATCTATATCAAAAGGAATTGTTAAGCAATTATTATAGAAGATAGAGTCCAAGATTTGATTGCTTGAATTAATTTATTGCTAGAGATACTATTTGAACATTGTCTTGATATTATACTTTGTTTTTGGACTTTTATGACCCGAAGTTTGTTTTTATCCCAAATGTTGTATATTATTATTTGGATTATTTCATTTATTTCTGAAGTTGACCTTGTTTATGTGATTATATCTTCTTGCATGGTTGTGATTGATATTTCATATTGTTGAGTTAGACTGGTACAACTTATGGATGGTGTTTACATCATTCGTTGGGCCTACGTTACGTATTCGTATTCCGTATTTTGGGAAGCGGGGCGTGACAGAACATGTTTGTTAGTTGCAAATTTATTATGAACTAATTTTATTTTTCTAGGATTTTGATGTATCCTAGTTTTGATGTAGCCTAGTTTTGATAACACAATTTTAATTCCATATTATTATTCTATTTTTCCATTGTTGTATTTGACTTTCGTTCTTAATGCTTACAATTGTTTGGACAACTTTTGTATGATTTATTAAATCATGGAGAGACCGAACTGGTAACTTGTGATTTCGAATTAATAAAATTAAACACCGTTAGAAGAGCGAACCGCTGTTAATGTGACCATTAAGAAATCCATAGATCTTAAAGAATTTTCAATTAGTAATTTTTGCATGAACTATGACAAATAATTAGTTGAGAATATTTTTGACATTGTTTGAGAGATAATATTGAATAATTTGGGGATTTTGGTCTACAACTTGGAAAATTGATATTTTTTTTTTCACATGGAGTTACGAATTGTGTGGGATTAAGTAGGTGAAATCAAGTCCTAAAATTAATTTTGCTATTAACAAATAACCAAATTTCAGAGTTCGTTCCTTTTAATTAGTTTATTTCTTTCCTTAGTTTAATTTAGTATTAGTTGCTATTTTTATCATATTTTCGGTTTTCCAAATTGTAGTTAATCTAGTGAATTTTTGTACTCAATAAAATAATTAGTCCTTGTGGGTTCGACACTCTTTTCACTTAACTATACTACTTGTTGTAATTTTGTACACTTGCAAATAAATGACCTCAAGACCCCTGTTATCTCTCCATTGACGGGAGCGTGACTAGGCTGTTGGGGCTGCTATTGAGGAGGAATCAAATCTTCGACAGAAGGAGCTGGTTGACGAAGAGAGTTGGTATGACGGCTTGAGGTCGCCGCTCTGGCTCATACTTTTGGTGGCATGGCGGTAAGTCAGATTTGTGTAGTTTCCAACAAATTGAAAATTTTTCGTTGTTTATTTTTGTGTGGGTGCAAACAGATAGTGAGTTAATATTTGATGGAAACTAATAAAAGTCTGACCTTTGACCGTGGTCATGAAAGGTCGTTAGAGCTCCTGAGAGTGGATCTTTACCATTGATTGAACACCGTGATTTGGATCCGACAGTGATCCCCGATGACAGACCCTCCGATGCTCAAGTCAGAACCAGATAGAGAAAGAGAGTTTGAGAGAGAAATTGCCAATTGTTGATTTACCTTCATACTGAGGAGGGAGAACGATATTTATAGGCCTTAGAAATACTACAAGAGATTGGTATGAATCCATTAGATCAACTATGAATTCCTTATCTCCTATTTGGGTCTCCCCCTCAAGAGATAAGCTCTCTTGTTTGGGGATAAAAGATTTGACTAACAACCTTCATGGGCTGGATCTTTCTTAGTGAGCATAATCTGTCACTTTTTATTGGCTTGAAAGAGGTTCATTTCTTGTAAAGGAGCCTGGAGAAGGCCTGAACCTGTTAAAAATGTCCGTTATGACTAATTTGCCTGTAGAAGCTTTGAGATCTGTGCTGGAATCGTATGACCCTAATTTGCTGTAATTTTTACCATTATCATACATTTTCAAAGCAATCCTTCACTATGAAGCCGACCTAAGCATGTGAAGTCAAACTGTTTAGCTGCACATTTATCTCTAATATTATAATGGAAGAAGGTCTTAGTGTCATTTGTCAATCTATCAACGCATGTGACGCACGTACATAACTAATATGAAAGTGATTTCAGATTCGAGTCCTCACTCTTTCAGAGTTTTTATTATTTTAAAAAAAATATTAAGACGTGGAATGTCCGTGCATAAGTAATATAAAAGAGGTGTTAGGTTCGAAGCCAGATCACGTCGAAATTTTTACTGTAAAAATTATATATATTTATTAAGACGTGCATCACATGTGTAAATCTAATGATGATAAAAATCACAGCAAATCAGGGCCGTACGATTCCACTACAGATCTCAAAGCTTCTACAAGTATAATAGCCATAATGGGGCCTCTTTAACATGTCCTAGCCTTCTCCAGGCCCCTCTACAAGATATGGTTTCTTCCAAACCCATAAAAAAGTGACAGACTAGGCCCACTAGGCGAGACACCCAGCCCATGCAGGCTAGGAGTCAAATCTCTTATCCCCTAACAAGAGAACTTATCTCTTGAGGGGGAGGAATAAAAAGGAGATAAAGAATTCATATCAATCCAACGGATCTAGATCGATCTCTTGATATGTTTCTCAGGCCTATAAATACCCTCCCCCCTCCATAGTCAAAAGGTAATCAACAATTCGCCAGTTTCTCTCTCAAACTCTCTTTCACTTTCTGGTTCTGACTTGAGCGTCGAAGGGCCTGTCACCGAGGCCACCCCCCGATGTTTCAGGCTTTTTGCAGGTCCATCGACCGCGTCAACAACTGTAGAATTCAGATCACTGTGGTCAGTCAACAATCCAGATTCAATCTCAGGAGCTCTAACTGCATTTCACAACAAATATCAAAGGTTAAATTTTTAGTAGTTTCCATTAAATAATAACTCAATATCTATTTGCTCCCACACCAAAATAAGCAGAGACAGATTGACTTGAGGCAGAGCGGCGGCCTTAAGCCGTCGCACCAACTCTCTTCGTCAACCAGCTCCTCCTGGTGAAGATCTGATCCCTGCTCAATAGTCGCGCCAACAGCCTAGTCAAGCCCCATTCAACGGAGAGGCACCAGGGGGCCCTCGACAAAGCCGTCATGAACAACATTTTCAGTACAACCACGTCTTAGTTCATAATTCTTCAACTGATTCAATCGACTCGTGAGGCCCCCATGGGTCTAGAGATCTCTGCTAGATCAGTGCCAGGCAATAAGGAATTGATTTACGAATCCACTTGGACGAGAGGCGCACCCGAACTGAGGCCTCCCACTCGAGACATCAAGAAAACCAGAGAACCTATTTTCCTAGACAGAGATCAAGGCAATCCTCCCCTTACAAGGGGTGCACTACAATAAGGAGCCCAACTCATGAGAGTCGAAAGCTTCTTGTGCGGAACAAAAGGAAAAATGCCATATACTAGAATTTCATGGGTACTCATACCCTTCAATAATCATGTATTAACCTCATGGTATTCATATCTTTAACTTATTCACAAATTAATCAATGTCTTATTTTTACATCATTCATAAAGTTTAATTCATTCACTATCTTTCAAAAGCAATAATTCTTTTCATGAACTCATAGCATAGATTTAAATCTCATTTAGGAACTTAATCACATGTAAGTTCTCAATCACAATCAAGCATATTCATATAGTCTCATCAAAGGAAATAAAGTAACATAGCAATTCTTTTACCCTTCTTCTACTCAAACAAATGTCATATTCTTAAATAAATAATTTCGAAGTCAATAACTCGTTTTCTATCTCAATTTCACTTTTAACTTTTCAAGATATACATGAAAAATTCTGAAACTATTTTTAATAAATTCTATATCATTTTATAGGAATATTGGATATATTTTTTCCAAATTTTATTTGCATTAAAACTTTTCAAAATATCAAAAACACCAAAAAAATTCAAAAATGGCAACACCGGGTTTCGAACCCATGCCTAACGCACTGCTACAGTACCGCCTTATAGCCTCCCCTCTAACCAAGAAGTCCATGTGACTTCACTGTCACAAGTGAAAGCCAAAATCAACTACTATTAACTCTCGGTCTGAGGGTTAAATTAAATCGAAACAAAAAGAAGGTCTATCAAGGTTCGAACTCGCGACCCAAGACCACAGGCGTGCAATAGAAACGATTTTAAAGCTCAGCCGATAACCAGTAAGTCCAAGCCCAACTACTGTTATCAGAACAGAGGCCAAGATTTTGATCATACGGCATAGTCACTAGATCAATTTCATAAAACTCAAACATACAGTCAATCTAATCTTCTTAAGGGACTGTAATTATCTCATTCATACTGAGTTTACTTGAAAACAGTAACTCACGAATTTCCAAACTTATATCTCAATGATTAAATCTACACTTCGAATTATTTCCTCTCATTAGTGTATATGTAATTGCATTTCATCAATTTGAGTAAAATAACAATTTGTACCACTACAATCAATTAAATGAATCTATGTGTACCAATTTAACTTAACGAAAATTTTATTTTAACTACAAGGGAAGTCTCAACAATTTTCAAACAAATTATATGTTTCGACATTTGCAAATTTACAAGCATATTTATTCATGGCAATAATTCATTGTTTCATTGTCTCTTTTCTATTGATGGCAATTACAACTTAATCACAACGAAATCTCTACCATTCATGGCACATACAAAAGCATTGATCTATTCTATATCTATCACATCAATTTAATCCTTACTACTCATTTAACATTACTAGCATGCATTTTCTACATTTAGAAAGCACAAGATCACCCACCTATAATGAAGACTTGCAAATAAGGATGGTGAGACACAACTTCTAGGGACTCCTAGCTCCAAAAAGCAATACCTAGTCCTTCTCCTCCTAGCAAGAGCACTCTAAAAGCCTCAAATGAAACAAGAACACTCTCTAACTCTCTTCCTTTTTCCTTCTTGATTTGTTTAGTTTTAGGTGTGAAATGAGAAGACAAAGGGGGTGTATTTATAGGACAATTGAAAGGCTAGGATGTAATCTCATCAATCAAATAACTACCCACTACAACCTCGCACTCTCCCACTCTCTCCACTCATGCACTCCCGGCCGACTCTCTCTCTCCCTCATTTGGTCTCTCTCCCTCTCTCCTAAGACATGTGCACGTGTTGTGCACTAGTGCACACACACTCAAAAATAAATACAAATCCTATAAATTTTTATGTGTACTAAAAAGTTGTTACATGTCTTGTGTGAGTCCATGCACAAACAAAATAGGATTTAATTAATGGTATTGTCTTGTGGGCTTGTTATTAATTAATTAATTAATTAGACTAGTGAGCTAGAATCTATTCTTAGGTCCATGGCTTTAATGAAAGGCTAATATAAATTAAAAAAAAGACTCATGCATGCTACAAAATAATAAATGAGAGAAAGAAAAATAAAGATGGGAAAATTTGGACTGCATCGTACGTGCAAAAATTGAAAGAAAAATGTATTTTTAATAAAATAAAAAAATGGGATGTTACATCAAGGCTCCTCAATTTGAATCCTACAATGGAGAATCAGACCCGACCAACCATATCGCGAGCTTCAAAACACTCATGATGGTCTACAATGCTATCGATGCACTCATGTGTCGAACATTCCCCACCACACTAGAAGGATCAGCAAGGGAATGTTATTCGCGCCTGACTCCAGAATCAATATTATCTTTCGATCAGCTCGGGGAGCTTTTCATTGCGCACTTCATTACTAGTCGCAAGGCTAAAAAAACAAGTGCTTCCCTATTAGAATGGAAGCAAAGAGATTGATAACTACTGAGAGACTTTCTCAAACGCTTTAAAACTAAAGTAAGGTCAATTTTCTCCTTGAACATTTCAGTGGCGGCTGCAGCTTTCTGCCACAATGTCACTAACCAAGACCTGAAGGCTTCCCTCACAAAAAAAGCCACCCAAAAGCTTCACTGACCTCCTGGAAATGAGTGACATGTATATCAGGGTCGAGGAAGCTCTCTATTCTGAAGACAAGAATGATTCATCTTTCGGGAACCCAGGAAGTTCCAGAAAGACGGCGCAGGTCAATGTCGTCCACCTCCAGATCCACGCTTCGACAAGTTCACTCCTCTCAACACAATTGTATCAGCCATCCTCATGGAAGTTGAGAAGGACGGAATAATCCGCCCTCCCCCCAAGATGTCATCGTCTAGCAAGAGAAGAAACAAAAATAAGTGGTTCATATTTCACAGAGATCATCGACACACTACCGACAACTGTCGAGCCCTTAACGAAGAACTAGAAAGATAACGACGCTGAAAACCCTCTGCCCCGGGGGCTAATAAGCGTCAAGAGAGGCCATTCAAGTGGCAAGACTCTGAATAAATGGCTGTCATCGACTACATTCATGGAGGCCCAATGGGGGGTAATTCCAAATCCACCCGCAAAGCTTTCGTTAGGGAAGTCAACTCCATAAATAACAACACACCTGTCAAGAGCACCGGGCTCCCGATATCTTTCTCCGACAAGGACCTAGAAGGTGTCCGAACACCTCATTGTGATGCATTGGTCATAAACCTTTGCATGGTGAATCATGAGGTATACCGCATCTTGGTAGAGAACGGCAGCTCAGTAAACATCTTCTTCATGGCCACATTCGAGGCTCTCAAGCTCTCTCGAGACCGACTCAAGCCAGCCAATTATATACTCAACGGATTTTTCGGTGTCCCTGTTCAAGTAGGAGTCATCACACTTGATGTGATAGTAGGGAAATCCCCAGCTATTCAAACGGAAGCACTGGACTTTATGGTAGTCGATGTTAAAGCCGCATACAACGCTATATTCGACCGTCCTGGCCTAGCAGCCTTCCCTGCAGTTGCTTCCGCCTTCCATGTGAAAATGAAGTTCCCAACAATGGCTGGCGTAGGCCAAGTTGTAGGGACCCAACAGGCAGCACGAGCATGCTACACCGCTACAATGGGGGGCTCGGTTCTCCCCCTCGATGCCATACACTCCCACCAGAAAGCAGTCACAATAATTCCAAGACTGCAAAAATCTTGAAGTCACGACCATAAACAATTCTACCAAGAACTTCAAAACCTGCCAAATCATCTCTCACTAAGTCGAAACTAGTTCTCATCATGACACAGTAATAAAACTGAATCTCTCGCTTGAAGCCACTCCGCTCATCCAACGGAAACAAATAAACATGCCTAAACACATTGGTGCATTAGAATTTTTTACTGTCTCTATGCAAAACAATGGGGGGGAGGGGGCTCCCTCCAAAACAGGCAAGACCAGGCAAGGTCTACCAAGTTGTCGGCCTAACAGCTCATCAACTTGAAGACCCGGGGGGCAAGGAGATATCAGTAGGGAATTGGAAAATGGAACACCTTGCCAAGGTGAACGAGGGCGTCTGAAATGTGCTCTCGTAGTAGTAGTAGCAAATTTTCTCAAGTGTAATAACGGCCAGCCACTAGAGCAGCCATTTAGTTTTATTTTCCAATAAAATGAAGTATGAATTTTTGCAGCAAATTTTCTCAATTTATAATAACGATCAGCCACTAGAGCAGCCGCTTGGTTTTATTTTCCACTAAAATGTAGTATGAATTTTTTCAAAATTCTTGTACAAGTCAATGGAAGCATACAATGAGTTGAGTGTCAAACTTATACACAAAAACGCCACCAAAAACTCGTTAAAAGCTTCCTACAGGACGGGTTCGGAGTGTAACACCCCGAATACCAAAATACGGTAATTCGTAGCTCAACAGGATCTACACTTCACTTCGTACAATTTTACAAGGATTTTTGAACTTTTTATTACATCAAATTCTTTTACATCAACAACGCTGTGCAAAATAAATGAAGTACAACATGATTTAACTGTACAATTTAAACATCAACAACTTGAAGTGAGAAATAATCTTTATCATTCAATCAACTTTAGGTCTTCTTGGAAATCCAAAGCCTGCATTTAAAACTATGGGCACGTCAGTTGCTTACAACTGACGCAATATTATACACGGGCATTCTCGCTATGCCAAAAATATAGCGACTTACTTATTTTAAAATACACAAACTTGAATATAAATAAAGTGTTAAAAGTGACTACTCTAAACATGTCATTGTATGCGATGCCTTTATGCCTAATGTAGTTATTTTACGCTAAGATGATACTAATGCATACTTGTTCGGATTCTACGCATCCCATACTACATAGGTCCGAGGGCAAGTACCTACGTACTCCACATTAAAGGGTTTAATCCCTCGCCATGATAACTACCTGGTAATAAAACAAAGTTTAGACATTCCACAAGTACGGATTCCAATCTCGAAGTCCACTGCTCGACTATACAGAATCCTCATCATTCGAACATCCTGCAAGTGTCCCTCTAGCCCCAGTATACGCATATACACTGGAGTACGGCCTGTTATCCGCCCGAATATTCAAGATCCTGGAGTACACTGTCAAACCAATCATAGTCCCGAATTTAATTAAGGTTCGCCTTCATCGCAAGCAACCACAGTCCCGGAATCCACCGCCCGACTGGGTCTATAGTCCCGAAATCTACCGCCCGACTATATAAAGGCTCTCCACTCACGTTTGCCCAAGTTTACTACATCTTTACTTAGTGTCTAGTTCTTAAGTTCAAAATATGAATAAGTTATACTACCTAGAGTTAGCTTCCTCTCCTACCGGACTGAAACAAAAACACCGAGATACCCCATATAGCTAAATCTCAAAATCAATTTATTCTTTCAACATTTGTTGGTACCCAGGTCTTACTAAACCTCCAGATCACAACCTTTCATGTTCCGTAAATCATGGGTACTCATACCCTACAATATTCATGTATTAAATTTCACTTTATTCACATCTTCCACTCTATTCATTCACATCTTAATCAATTCATTTTATTCATGTATTTATCATTCATGAAGAACAAACTAAATTTATTGTTTCTCATAAAACTATTTTTCTTTCATGTTCATCTAACTTCCAACACGAAATTATTAATAAATTAAATGTCAATTCTTGAGATTCATTATTAGAATATTATTATTCGAAAATCCACCACTTTTCTTTTTCCCACAAAATCAATTCTTATCCCCTTAATCGTACACATTTCATATTACATCATATCTACCACGAAAATATAACTTTTAATCTTCAAAAATATATTTTAAATAGTGAGAAATATTCATATTATCCCTATAATATTTTTATAATTTTTATACAATTTTTCTGGAATTTTAAAACTCTAAAGAAAATAAAAGAACCGAAAAATAACAAAAAAGGTAGTTTCTCATAAAACTATTTTTCTTTCATGTTCATCTAACTTCCAACACGAAATTATTAATAAATTAAATGTCAATTCTTGAGATTCATTATTAGAATATTATTATTCGAAAATCCACCACTTTTCTTTTTCCCACAAAATCAATTCTTATCCCCTTAATCGTACACATTTCATATTACATCATATCTACCACGAAAATATAACTTTTAATCTTCAAAAATATATTTTAAATAGTGAGAAATATTCATATTATCCCTATAATATTTTTATAATTTTTATACAATTTTTCTGGAATTTTAAAACTCTAAAGAAAATAAAAGAACTGAAAAATAACAAAAAAGGTAGTTAGAGGCTCGAACTCGAGACCTTACCCCACCTATGAACGCCACGTGGTGCACTTTCTGCGCACCCGCGCCCCACTAGCCACTTGAGACATGTTCATAACTGATATATAAGTAGTTATATAGTTTAAATACCAGCTTTCTGTTTATTTCCTTTTTCTCATTTTTCAACTATTTTGTTTTCCATTCTTCTTCCCCAAATTAATATTATAAAAATTACATTCCTAAACTCCAGAATTCTTCACTTACTAGTTCAATTATTTTAAAAGGGATTAATACCCATTTTTATACAAATTCACTTTCTAAAGCATATACATATGAGAAATTTGATTAAAACTAATATTTCCTTTTCAACAATAATATAAATTAATATTCATATGTCACCAAAAATAATATCTTACTAATTTCATCCCTTTTATATGAATATTTAATCATCTTTTCCCAAATAAGAAATTTTCCTTTATAAGAGAAATAAAAAAAAGTCGATATAACTATATTAAAATTGTCTAACTCTCAATTAATGTGAGTTTCTTCATTAATCAACAATACCCATTTTATTTCTCAATTTATTTCTAGTGTCTCTTCACTAATTATCACATTTCATACATACATACATATATATATATATATATATATATATATATATATATATATATATATATATATATTGTCTAATTTTGTACAAGACACCAATCATGCAACGAAGAAGACTCATTTTGCAATTATGCCTAGCATTCATATACATACATCTAATTTATCCCTTCCCTCATTCTATTATTTCATTCAAATCATATACTTAAATTAGCATACCATGCAACTCGATAATGGTAAATTTCATCATTCCAACATATATCAAAATTTAGCAAGAATCATTAGAACTAGACTAGAATTACCACATAATTCCTAAACATGATTTCTAAGCCTAGTTAGAAAATCAATAAGGCCCCCACCTCTTTTTGATGCACAAAATGAAAAATCTCCTAAAGGAAAGCTCCTAGCTCCACTCCAATGGCTTAGCACTCCTCCTCCTAGCAAAAGCAACCACCAAGCTCCAAAGAAATGCCCACCGAAATTCTCTAGCTCTCTTTCTTTTCATCTCTCTTCATTTTTCTTTAGCTATTGGTGCAAATGACAAACAATAGGGGGGGGGGGGGGGGGGGGGTTGAAATGCCCCGAATTCCAAATATGACCGAATTCGAAGATCCACAGGATCTTTACAGTTCACTTCGTACAATTCTACAAGGAAATTTGTACTTTTTATAACACAACAGAGTCCTTTATATTTATTTACACAGCGAAAGGTAAAATGAAGTACAATAATGAAAAATTATACAATTGCAATATTTTTAACATTTAAATAAATCAACGGCAGCATGTCAACTTTATATCTTCATGAAAATCCAACCCCTGCATATAAAACTGTGGGCACGTCAGTTGCTTACAACCGACGAAAATGTTATACACGGCCATCTTCTCAATGTCAAAAATATAACGATCTTAATACTTTAACAAACCACAAAGTTGAATGCAAGTAAAGTGTTAAATGTGACTACTCTAAACATGTAAGTGTATGCAATGCCACAATGCCTAATGTAGATATTTTATACTAAGATGATACTAATGCATACTTGTCCAGATTCTATGCATCCCATACTACATAGCTCTGAGGGCAAATACCTATGTACTCTACATTAACGGGTTCGATCCCTTGCCATGAAAACTACCCAGTAATAAAAGCATGGTTTAGACATTCCATGAGTACGGATCTGAGTCCCGGAGTACACCGCCCAACTGTTATAACAGACTCCTCATCGTGCGAACATCCCGCAAGTGCCCCTCTAGCTCAGGTATACGTATATACACTGGAGTACGGCAAATTATCCGCCCGACTACGCATAGTCCGGATTTAAAATAAAAGCTCGTCTCCATCGAAGCAACTTCAGTCCCGGAGTACACCGCCCGACTGGGTTTATAGTCTCGGAGTACACCACCCGACTACATATAGTGCCCTACTTACGTTTTCCTAGGTTTACTACATCTTCTTTTAGTACCTAGTTCTTAAGTTCAAGACATGAATAAATATCACACTTAGAGTTAGCTTCTCCCACTACCAGACTTAATCACAAATACCGAGATTGCTCCATTGCTGTATCTCAAAAAGTAACTCAATCATTTAATTCAACAATGCTGGTACCCGAGGTCTCACTAAGCCTTTAGATCACAACCTTTCTTGTACTAGAATTTCATAGGTACTCATACCGTTCAATAATCCTGTACTAACCTCATGGTATTCATATCTTTAACTTATTCACCATTTAATCAATGTCTTATTTTAGCATCATTCATAAAATTCAATTCATTCACTATCTTTCAAAAACAATAATTTTTTTCATGAACTCATAGCATAGATTCAAATCTCATTTAGGAACTTAATCACATATAAGTTCTTAACCACAATCTAGCATATTCATATAGTCTCCTCAAAGGAAATCAAGTAACATAGAATTTTTTTTACTCTTCTACAACTCAAATAAATGTCATATTCTTAAATAAATAATTTCGAAGTCAATAACTCATTTTCTATCTTAATTTCACGTTTAACTTCTCAAAATATACATGAAAAATTCTGAAACTATTTTTAATAAATTCTATATCATTTTATAGGAATATTAGATATTTTTCCCAAATTTTAATTGCATAAGAAACTCTTCAAAATGCTAAAAACACCCAAAATGTCCAAAATGAGGCCATCGGGGTTTGAACCCAAGCCCAATCGCACTACGGTACCGCCCTATGGCGCTCCGACTAGCTAGTAAGTCCATGTGACTTTACTGTCACAGCGGAGGGCCGAAACCCCTAAATATTCACCCTCGGTCTGTGGGTTAGTTAAATAAAACCGAAAACCAAGAAAAAAAGGTACTGTCGAGTTTCCAACTCACAACCCAAGACCATAGGCGCACTACAGTATCAATCTTAAAGCTCAGCCGATAACCAGTAAGTCCAACCCTACACACTGTTATGAGATCAGAGGGTTTTGATCATACGGCACAATCACTAGATCAATTTCATAAAAACTTAAACATACAGTCAATCTAATCTTTTTAAGGGACTGTAATTATGTCATTCATACTGAGTTTACTTGCAAACAGTAACTCACGAATTTTCAAACTTATATTTCAATCATTAAATCTATACTTCGAATCATTTCCTCTCATTAGTGTATATATATAATTGCATTTCATCAAATTGAATAAAATAACAATTTGTACCACTACAATCAATTTTATAAATCTACTAGGTATGCCCGTGGGCACGTGCCTACGGCACGTATTCGAAACTGCATATAAATTTATCTGGAGTTATTTGGTTGTGTGAACTGCATATAAATTTATGCATTATACATACTAAGATCAAAAGTCATTCACTATACCTCTTTAACAATTATTTATTAAATTGTTTCAGTTTTTTACTTATTTCATCTTTATTGCCCTTAAATTTATCAATATTGACTTATCCAATTCTCCAAAAAACTAGCTATTTTTCAAGAAATGTGAGCACATCCATTAAAAATATGCACCATGACAGGAAAAAGAATTTCTGAGTGTAAACAAATACAACCACCTTTTTAATATAATCATCTTCTCTATACAGCCATCATTTGAAATTTTATTGTTTCCTAATTGTTTCCTACGGCAGGTCATCGCGAAGAATGATTAATTAATTAATTAATTAAGTTCCTTAGTAAAAATTTTGACAGTCTCCTCTAAAATTTTACAGAAAGTTTGATATTAGCCAAGTTATTAGTGAAGATATAAAATTGTCTCCTCTAAAATAGTCTCCTTTTCATGTTAGCCAAGATACAAAATAAAAACCAAGATTTCGTTTGAAAACGTAATATATATTTTAGGATTGTAGTAAAAATTTCGACAGAATCTCCACTTAAATTTTAGACCTTTTAGAGCAATTCCTTACGGAATTCTGCTTACAAATAAAAAATTAACATCACAGACAGTCAATATGAATCCTCCCCAAGCCAATCCAAGCAACATTACATAGGTATCATATATATAGGGCTCTAGGGGGGGGGGGGGAATCTTCATATGACTAAAGATACAAAATAAAAACCAAGATATCGTTTGAAAACATAACAGATTTTAGGAAATTTAGTAAAAATTTCGACAGTGTCCCCTAAAATATTAGCCCTTTTACAGCAATTCCTTACTGAATTCTGCTAATAATTAAAAATATAACATCACTGGAAATAAATATCAATCCTCCCAGGCCAAACCAAGCAACATCACACAGGCATCATATATATAAGGCTCTGGGAAAAAAAACCTTAATATGATGCAAGATACAAAATAATAACCATAAATTCGTTTGAAAGCGTAATGGTTCTTTAGAAAAACCTTTAAAAAACCAAACACAGAACCCAATACTCCACAACTTTGCAGGTACGGGTATTATGATAACTATATTATATCATCATCATATACATATACTTACATTATCTCCCAAAATACTAAATATTACGACACTATTACATCCTCCACCAAAATATACACCAATCAACTAAATGACCAAAAAAAAGTTTACAGGGTTGTTGGAAAACACAATGCTTTGAGTCTTCAATATGGGACCAAACAGTGAGCCTAAACAAACAGTAAGAAATTTGAAACAAATAGTAAGAGTTTACAATAATCAGTCAAAACAATGATAATTAAAGAAACAAATAGTAAGAGTTTTGAAACAAATAGTTTTTTTGATCTAATATTAAAGAGTTGTAGATGTCCAAAAAAAAAGATACTTACATCGACATATATAGTGATATCATCCATTGCTGTTGCTTAATTCTGATGAAGGAATTGATCTGTATATAAAGGTGGGGAAATAACTAACATTAGCACGTTTATTGTAGATTACTTTAACAAACAAATCAATTACTTACAAACCATTCAATTACTTTGACGTTCTAATTACTGACTTGGAGTTTAACTGTATCAAACTCAAACTATCAGTATCAAAAACAAATTAAAATTAACAATTTCTTTAACTTGCAATTAAAATTCCACCATCACTTCAATTCCATAGTATTCTTTTAGATTCGCATACAACAAAATTCAACAACAGAAAAGCATAGTAAAGTTTTACGCAGGCCTGCTCAAATAATGAGAGCCCCTCGGAATGCAATTGTTATTAAAAATGAATAGTATCTGTTAGATTATAGAAAGGCTATACGCTTGATTGCACTAACTATAATGGAGAATGCAACAATTAACAGTAATAGTTGTTGTGAAGGTTTAGTGTCTCAACAGCAATCATGTCACAAATACAGAAGTACAAATGTTTCAAACTGTTAAGAATAACATGTATGGAATAGAAGTACAAAAGTTGAGAAGGTTGTTTGCATTGTATAGAACATAAAGATGAGAATTACCTGAATATATAGAAAGAAACAGAAACTCAACTCAAATCAAACACAACTCAACCACAACTCAAATCAACCAAAAAGATGAGATTTACCCAACAAATCAATGACAACTCAAATCGAATCCTAAAACCCTTACAATATACCGTAACTAAGAGTTGGATAACACATACAATCTAACAGTACCGTAACTAAGAGATGGATAACACTTACAGTCCTAAAACCCAAAATTATAACTACAATCCTAATCTGAATGTAACAATACCTACATGAAAAATTATAACTACAATTCATCTAAATTACCTAGGTTTCTGTGGACAATTCTAACTACAATCCCGATTTTTAGTTATCAAACTACCCAATTAACACAAACCCGATTTATAGGATTTCATTTCAGGTCAAGGAGATCCATGCAAAGGAAAAGGAAAGAACCGAACAAAATGTTGACTATTGAAATTAACCATCTTCAGCACTTAATGCAAAGGAAAAGGAAAGAACCGAACAAAATGTTGACTATTGAAATTAACCATCTTCAGCACTTAATTCTGATGAAAGAACAAAATGTTTACAAAATGTTTACAATTGAAGAAATTGAGCACATCATCCACCGAAGTTAAATCCCCAAATTGGCATGAGAAACATGTCCGAATTCGATGAGGAACCACTACAATCAGACATAAAATAATTTGACAAACAAAATATATGATTCACAAAAGAATTTAACTTTATCAATCTAAATGAAGAAGTAATTTGAAATTCATGCTTTATGTTGCTCTTCTAAAGAACGATTGTGGTCCTTAGATCCACCTAACCATCCACCCCTTTCAATCTTTTTTTTTAAAATTTTATTTTATCCATTTCAACTCATTATTTCATTCTTTTAGAGAAAAAAGAGAAAGTTAATTAGGTCACTTATAGTATAAGAAACTGTATGACTATCTCAGAATATTAAGTCAGTTTGTGCTTGAACTTGAGAAGTTAAATTTATAAGGAAAGTAATATCTTTATCATAACTGCGAATATGTGATACAATTTAAATCAATAAATGCCTGTAAATATCAAGTTATATTTCATAGAATTGCCAAATTGCCATATTGACATATGGATCAATAATTCCATATAGACATTTGGTTCAATAATCGTCATTTCGACATTTGGGTCAATATCGACATTTCAAAAAAATAATGATTTTGAATTTGGAGAAGATCATGCTCATCGTAAATTACATTTCTTGGTGGATCTAATAATAATAGTCTTCAATAAACAGAATTAATTATATGAACCCACATTGATCCATAGGAATCTTTTGCATGACCATGTTAAGTTCAAAAATGTATCAAAAAAGAAAGCGAAGAAGAACTTTAAGCAACATATATTTTTAGCATAATAATTTCAACAAAGTCATGACAATCTTCATATATTTTGAAGAATCTCTATGCAGAGAACACATGAAAACCTATATTGTTTTTTTTCTTCTGAATAAAGGCTACGTCATAGTCTAATCTCGAATCTAAAATCTCCCTTTATAAGATTTCGTACTATCTGAACTACAACTTGGAGACGTACATCGGAGTTGGATTTGTCCTTGCGTATGCTTTGCCTCCTATATGATATTTTCCCTTATGTATTCCCTTCCTTTCCTTTTTTGTAGCTATAAATGAAGAGAACAAAGAAAGCTAACAACATCTAACACAAACCCAACAAACAAACCAACCAACAGTTACTTGTTCAAATGCACCAATTCTAACTAAAAATTCTAACTACAATTCACCTAAAATCCAATCTACAATTCACCTTAAAATCCAATCTTTAGATGAGAATTGTAACTAACCCATCTAAACCAAACCCAACAAAACCAATGCAGTATACCTGAGATCGGTGGTGAGATCGGTGGTGAGGACGGTGGTCGGGAGAAGAGGGACGGTGGTGAGATCGGTGGTGGGAGCGGGGATGAGTTCGGTGGTCGAGAGAGTGAGAGAGTGCTAGCACAAAGATGCATAGAGCACAATATTCCTTTCGTGCCCTGCGTTCATCATAGTTCTAACAGAAAAGGATACTTTAAGGAACCAAAAAGTTGAACAAAAAAATTCAAAAGATGCATAGAGCTTGACTCTAATCCAAAAGACTGGATGATTGACCAGATTTTATGATCAGGTGTCAACTTTGGTTTCCTTGGTGTATGACTTGGTTCCAGAATCCCAGCAAATGAGAAAGGAAATTGAAGAAAAAGAATGAAACCCAGAAAGGAGAAAAAAGGTCAAAAACCAAAATCATTTTAAAGTTTTTTTTTAAGGAACATCAACAGGGTTTTATAATAAGAGCTGCATTAATCTACAACACTAACCACACCTTCAAAGTAATTTCAAACAGAATACTACATGGACCGAACTTTTGAATACAAACAAATAAACAACTACACACCCTACAGGTGGTGTTGAAGCAGGAGAAGACAACTGAAGCAAAGTTAGGAGAAAAAGAAAGAATAGAAACCTATTTCTTTCCCAAAAAAATAGTCATCTAGAAATTTAAGATAGTAGTAACCTAAAAGAAAACATTTAAAGGCTTTTACCACACTGACGAAAGATGCTGTAACAGGGTATCACTAACTCCACACACACCAGAATAGGTAAAGAGTTGACAAATTTCCCAAGCAACATAGTCATGAGATTCTCTTGAGCAAGGTTTAGGGTATTCCAGCGACCCAGTGAGTAAATTACTTTTTACTTATTTCTCCAAGTTTGAATTTTGAATATTTGCAGTCAGTATAAGGGACACAAATAATTAGGATACCTAAAGTTTACAGTATCCTCCTTAAAAAGAAAATTTCCCATTATTTTTTTAGCAATATGAATGACCCTATAACAGTCAAAAAACTGAGTTGCAACTGATAATAGTTCTAGGTGAAAATTTACAACTGTCACAGTTTGCTGATCAACGACAGTGATTTTCACAATAGGCTTGTGAAATTAAGTAAGTGAACAAATACTGTATACTATAAATTCAACTATTCAATTGTCGGAAACTCAGTTCCAACTGCTTTTTGAAAGCAATGTAGGCTTTTAGCACAAAGATGCATAGAGTTAGGATGAACGCAGTGCACGAAAGATCGCGGGTGAGGTCGGTGGTCTGGTTAAAGTAGAAGAGAAAGAGAGATTAGGAACTACAGTGAATAAAAATGTGTAGGAAATAATTAAGATAAGAAACTAACCTGAGCCTCTATATTGGATCACAACCAAGATCAATGATACAAATTGGACAACAATCAACCTCCTCATCAACCTCCAACAATCAACTTCGTGCAAACTGCATATCAAAAGCTCGTTATTGCCAATTTATGGACAAAATGGTAAAATTACAAAAATCCCAAATAACTACAAAATATGAAATACTAATGATACATAATTTCTTTGACTATCAACGAACAATTGCACGGCATGGGAAAAGAACATGGATAAGTGATTATTCACTATTAATGTAGAAAACTGGTCCAAACTGAAAAGTGGAAAAAAATGATCTTCACCATTTATCTAAGCTACAACATGAGAAACTCTTGAAGAAGGAAATGAATGTGAAACGGGTATAATTTCATCAAAAACTTCTTCATTGAACACATATTTGACATAATGTGAGAAGGCATTTATTAACAACTCAACCACAACTCAACCACAACTCATTTCAACCAACTCGACCACAAAGATGAGGTTCACCACAACTCAATTCAACTCAACCACAAAGATGAGTTTTACAGCAACAACAATAAACTCAACCACAACTCAATTCAACCACAAAGATGAGATTCACCCAACAAGTCAACCACAACTCAAATGGCCACAAATCAACCACAACTCAAATGGGAATTCCTGAATTTCACTTCATCACATTAATTCTTGCTGAGATATGCCAAGTCATTCAAAATGGCCACAAATCAACCAAAACTAAATTCTTGCTGAGATATGCCAAGTCCTTTTGAATTATTTGAATTATTTCATATACTTTTGAATTATTTGAATTATTTCAACTCAAATATTGGAACAAAAAATAGGATTGTAAAATTATTTCAAAGAGTTTTAATGATGATAAGAATCTAAAAAATGTGTGCCAAAGCAACAATCTCTGCTTGAACCAACACATCAAAATGGATCTTGTACTCGCTCGCTCACTATGTACCAAACACGTAAATCTGAGTCCAAGTAAAAACTTTACCTATGTGGTGTTCCGAAGATAATGGAGGTGTGATTAGTGAAGTATCCTAACAAATCTTATTCGAATTATTATTTCTGATTTGATGAGAGAGGGTTTGGGAGTGAGGAGTAACTTAGAATTAGGAGATATCATTTCTCAAGGTTAGAGATGACTATGGGTATATGTAGCATTGTAGAGTAATGGGTACAAAATAGGAACATAATATTAACTACTGTGATCTATCTTCTAGAATTATATATAACTGATAAGATGAAAATGTAGGAAAATCACTTACCTCAACTTGATCTTCTTGTTGTTAGCTAGTGACTTACTTCAACTTAACCAATTTTCTCATATTAAGTGAACTGTAATATATTTACACTCGAAAAGAGGTAAATAAAATGGAGCTCACAGTTTTTTAAGGTTGGGCATTTTCCCTAAGAAGTCCTGAATAGCTCCTCCTAGGCTGTTGTTGTGCAATTCTTTGTAATGTACCTGAAATTCGAAAAGAAGTTAATACAAGATACAATACACAAATAAGTTCTTGTTTTTTCTTACATTGTTTCTAGAGCAGTCAATGAGCCGAAGTCAGTAAGTTCTCCAGAATGTCCATATCCACTTAGATACCTGTAAAGCCATGAATTCTGCCTTCAAAATTTAGCTCGTGCAATGCACAAATTTTTGACCTTTGCATGCAAGAGATAAGAGTGATTACAGTGAGGTGATTCGAGGGCTATCATCATAGCAACAACCCACCCAATCCCAAGTGTAATCTAGTGGGAGGCAAGGATCACCCAACCAATTTTGGAGAACATCAAATTGAGTCCGCTTGCATTCCTAGATGGATGAATGCGAGAACATCAAGCCTAGTTTGAATACAAATTAGGGTCATTTTGAAAAAGGGCTAAACCCAATTTTGAGTCCGCTTGCATTCCCAGATGGATGAATGCGAGATGGATGAATGCGAGAACATCAAACCTAGTTTGAATACAAATTAGGGGTCATTTTGAAAAAGGGCCAAGCCCAATTTCGTAACATGGATGAATGCGAGATGGGTTTCCTCTAATGTTAATCAACATCAAGAAAAGAAGACGAAAAAAAGGAGAGAAATTTAAGGGACCTTGGGGAGTGCATGAGGGCAAGTTTGAGAGGGCCGGAGTTGAGGTCAGCCCACCGAAGAGTGCAGACGTCGACGATCAATCCGAGGATTTGGGGACATCGCAGAGGAGCTGAAGAACCCATCTGAATGTCACCATCTCCTAGTCTTGATCTTCAATGGCGATGTGAGAGTGAGAGAGGAGTTTTGTGATAATGGGTCGGTGGTGGTAGAGAGGAGCGAGAGAGATGCGAGAGAGGGGGGTTCGGGTGGGGAGGAGAGAGAGAGAGAAAGTGAGAAAGAGAGAGAGAAGGGTGCGGGGTGAATTTTCTGGAAGAGAGAGAGGGGGGATTGGAATTTGAGTTTTGGGTTTGAAATTTTAGGCGGGAAAATATATTTTGTGAGAATCAATCTGGGCCATTGGTTTTAGGAAAGATTGAAGGAGAGTCGCTTGATAGCTTTCTTTGTAATTTATTATATAGATATGTCCCAATTTAACTTCTCTACAAATTTTATTTTTAACTACAAAGGAAGTCTCAACAATTTTCAAACAATTCATAGGTTTCGACATTAGCAAATTAACATGCATATTTATTCATGGCAATAATTCATTGCTTCATTTTCTCATTTCTAATTAACTTGATGACAATTATCTTTCTTAATCACAACGAAAATTTCTAGCATTCATAGGACATACAATAGCATTTATCTATTCTACATTTATCACATTCATTTAATTCATACTACTCATTTAACATTACTAGCATGCATTTTCTACATTTAGAAAGCACAAGATCACCCACCTATAATGAAGACTTGCAAATAAGGATGGTGAGACACAACTTCTAGGGACTCCTAGCTCCAACAAGCAACACCTAGTCCTTCTCCTCCTAGCAAGAGCACTCCAAAAGCCTCTAATGCAACAAGAACACTCTCTAACTCTCTTTCTTTTTCCTCTCTTGATTTGTTTAGTTTTAGGTGTGAAATGAGAAGACAAAGGGGGTGTATTTATAGGACAATTGAACGGCTAGGATGTAATCTCATCAACCTAATAACTACCCACTCAACTCTTCCACTCTCCTACTCTCTCCATCACCCCACTTCCGGCCTCACCCTCTCTCCCTCAATCCGGCCTCTCTCTCCCTCCTAATACACGTGCACGTGTTGTGCACTAGTGCACACACACACAAAAAATAAATACAAATCCTAAAAATTTTTATGTGTACTAAAAAGTTGTTACATGTCATGTGTGAGTCTATGCACAGACAAAATGGGATTTAATTAATGGGCTTGTCTTGTGGACTTGCAATTAATTAAATTAATTAATTAGTCTAGTGGGCTAGAATCTATTCTTAGGTCCATGGGTTTAATGAAAGGCAAAGAGGATAAAAGACTCATGCATGCTACAAAATAGTAAATGAGAGAAGAAAAAATAAAGATGGGAAAATTTGCACGTGTATTGTATGTGCAAAAATTGAAAAAAAAAGTATTTTTAATAAAATAAAAATACGGGATGTTACAGCACTCCCTCCTTAGAATATTTCCGTCCTCGGAACTACACTTCAGAGTGAGAAAAGACAAAGAGAAAAGAAAAAAAAGAACGAAAGAATTTCAAATTTTAGTTGAAAAGCTTAGGGTGATCTCTCATCATCCTTTCCTCTGATTCACAAGTGGCCTCCTCAACAAATTGGTTCCTTCAAATGACCTTCACCATAGGTATTGTCTTGTTTCTTAAGACCTTCTCTCGACAATCCACAATCTCTACTGGATGCTCTGCATAACTCAAATCCAAGTGTAGACCCTCTGGCACTTCTAGCAAATAATGACTCGGATCCGGAATATAATCTCGTAACATAGACACATGAAAGACATTGTGTACTTGGGCCAACTCTTCCAGTAATTCTAACCGATAAGCTGTCTTCCCAATCCTCTTCAATATCTTATAAGGACCTATGTATCTCGGGGCTAATTTTCTTCCCTGCCAAACCGAATCACCCCCTTGGTCGGAGACACCTTCACAAAGACAAAGTCACCTTCATCAAACTCCAGGTCTCTCCTCCGGTTGTCGGCATAACTCTTCTGCCTACTCTGTGCGTCGACTAATCTCTTCCTGATCAGCTCGATCTTTTCTGTGGTCTGCTACATAATCTTCGACCAAAACAGCTTTCCATTCCCCCACTTCATACCAACACACCGGTGTCCTGCACTTCCTTCCATACAGAGCCTCATACGGTGACATCCCGATGCTTGCGTGGAAACTATTGTTTTAGGCAAATTCCACAAAAGCCAAATGCTTCTCCCAACTGCCACCAAAGTCCAACACACAGCATCTCAGCATATCTTCTAGTACCCTGTTGACTCTCTCAGCTTACCTATCAGTTAGAGGTTGAAAGGCCGTACTGAAAATCAGTCTTCGACCCCAAAGCTACTTGAAGACTTCTCCGAAAATGCAAGGTAAAATGTGCATCTTGGTCGGATACTATCGATAGCGGAACTCCATGAAGCTTCACGATCTCGCCAATATACAACTCGGCCAGCTTCTCCATCGACCAAGTAAGCTTCATCGCCAAAAAGTGAGCCGATTTGGTGAGTCGGTCCACTATCATCCAAATTGCATCATTGCCGTTGGAACTCTTGGGCAAACCTGTGATAAAGTCCATGCTGATACAATCCCACTTCCACTCCGGAATGGGTAATGGCTGCAACAAACCTCCGGATTTCTGATTATTGGCTTTGACCTGCCGACAAACAGCACACCTGGCAACAAACTCAACCACATCTCGCTTCATCCCTGGCCACCATAAGTACTACTTTATGTCCTTGTACATCTTGGTACTCCCTGAATTTACGGATAATAAAGTAGCATGCGCTTCCTGAAGAATACTCTCATTCAGTTCTGCTTGATCTGGCACACACAGCCGCTCTCCAAACCACAACACCTCATCCTTCACTTGAAATCTTGCCAACCTACCAATGCCAACCTGCTCTATCATCTCCTGGATCTCTAGATCGGTTTTCTGACTGTCGATGATCTTGGCTCTCAAAGTAGGTTGAATCCTTAACTGTGCTAAAGAAGTTCCCAAACCTTGCAAAACCACCTCAATTCCTGCTGAGCAGATCAGCCACCACATTGGCCTTGCCTGGATGGTACTTGATCTCTGTTCGAATATCCTCTAACACTTCCAACTATCTCCTCTGCCTCAGGTTCAAGTCCCTCTACTGATAGATATACTTCAGACTCTTGTGATCTGTGTACATGTTGACCTTCTCCCCGTACACGTAGTGCCTCCACTGCTTCAATGCAAAAATGATTGCAGCCAACTCCAGATCATGGGTTGGGTAATTCTTTTCATGCGGTCTCAGCTGTCTAGACCCATAAGATATTACTTTTCCCTCTTGCATTAGCACACAGTCCAATCCGCAATGGGAAGCATCGTTGTAGACATCATAGCGACTCCTGCTCTTGGCAAAGCTAAAATGGGACTGGTAGTCAACCTTCCCTTCAACTCCTGAAAGCTAGCTTCGCACTGTTCCGACCATTTGAAACTCACGTTCTTCCTTGTAAGCCCTATGAGTGGCACAACTATCTGGGCATAGCCTTGAATAACCTTCTGTAGTAGCCAGTTAATCTTAGAAGGTGATGCACTCGGCCTGATGAATCCTTCACACTGCCTCAGGTTCAAGTCCTTCTTCTTCACCAAAAGAACTAGGGCTCCCCAAGGTGATGCTCTCGGCCTTATGAATCCTTTGCCCAAGAACTCGATCTGCTTCTTGATCTTATCTTGTTCAACCTGCACCATTCTGTATGGTGTCTTAGAAATGGAAGCACTCCCTGGCTGAACGGTGATGCTGAACTCTACATCTCGATGAGGAGGGAACCTTCTGCTCAGTCAGAGCTGCTACTAACTGCTTGCACTTTCTCTTCCCTTGAAATGTAACTGCTGGACCTCCTGGTGCCTTCACCACAACCTGCTTGCTCTTGCACTCAATAGTGGCATTGTACACTGACATCCAGTGAATGTCAATAATGATGCGACCCCTAAAACTGCCAACTCAATAAGGTCGATGTCAAAGAGCCTGCCACCAATTTCAAGATCACACCCTTCATAATATCGGTTGGTAGTCAAATTTTCTCCTAATGGAGTAGCCACAGATAGAAGTTTTCCATGAAATTTTTTTTGGTTCGACTCCCAATCGTTTTGCAAATGAGGGTGACACAAAAGTGTGTGATGATCCCATATCAAATAAAACTGATGCTTTTATTCTATTTATCTGAATACTAGTAGTTTACACGTGCGATGCACGTTTTAATAAATATAGTTTTTCAAAATAAAAATTTAGATGTAGTCTTGATTTGAACCTAGCACCTCCTTTATAATAGTTATGCACGTGTGTTATACGGGTTGGTAGAATGACAAAATATTTACAAATGACACTAAGGCCTTCTCCCATTATAATATTAGAGATATCTGCTGTTACATAAGAGTAGTCTCATTATATAGCATTTGTTACATAAATATTAAAGCAACAAAGCAACTAAACATCATCTCCCAAACCCGTGATGACGTTGTCCACATCATCAGCATCGGCCTCGGTCAAAGCGAACACTCGCTCCTGCCAGATTTGCTTTTGCCCTGGGTTAGACTGCTGCTGACTCGGCCCTTCCCGATGCAGCTAAGGGCAAAATGGCTTGATGTGGCCTTCCTTACAACAAAGGTAAAAAGTCTTGCCCACTTGCGACTTTGTACACCTAGAAGATAAGTGGCCTGCCTCTCCACACTTGAAGCAGGTGGGTACTTTCCCAGTTACTACAACAACATTCGCTCCAGTCGATTTGAAACGCTGTGCTGGGGTTTGTCCCCTCAAATTGCCCAGTGCTGCAGGCCTCTTGCCAATGCTACAGCTACTCCTCTTGACTTGCACTGCCTGGTACTGGTTCATATCTGACTTAGTAGCGGCAGCCCTCCTGACCAACTTCAAAGACAGTCTCAATTTGCCTGATCCAGTTGTCTGCAGCGTTTGGATTTGCCTGGCCCTCAAACATAGGTGGCTTCATCCTTTTGAATGACTTTTCCAGCCTGATTGATTCGGGGACCTGCACAGTTGGCCCATGTATAGTGTTCCCAGCAATGTTGGAGGCAAAGACATTTAAGGTCTGATATACTCGAGCTAGTTTGGTCTCCAAATCTAGCCCATTCTCACCGATATGCCCTTTGCCGTTCCTATTCCTTCTTCCAGCCATTTCTGGGTCATAAAATTTATCATTAATCATCATAAATAGCACAACTTACATTCCTTCAACAAAATTTATTCATTCCGAAATTAAACGTTTTACATTCGGAATAAAAAAAACTTGCTTCATCACATGCATTACATCCTTTTAACAAAAGACATCCTAGATTCTACAGTTTCTCTTGGCTGCACTGAGCTCTTCCCGTAGTTCCTGGATTTCTTTCTTCATATCTTCAAATCTCTGATGTCGCTCTTGCTTGTCCCAGTGAGTGATGTGGTCCAACTTGGCAAAGTATTGATCATTCACGTGCTGAACCTTCTTGAGTTTGCACACTTGATGACAGAGCTCCTGAATGCACTCCTTATCTTCTGCCCATCGTGCTTCCTAGTGGTTTACTCTCCACTTTTGAGCATCCAATTCTCTCTGGACAAAAGCAACAATATCATCTTGGTCATCTGGAATGAGTTCTTCGTCTGAGGATTCTTCGGAAAAATCAAGCAGAGGTGGAGTAATCTCCCTGGAATCGGGGAATCCTCTTCTATCTCCTCTGGTTCTTCTTCTTCCTCTATTGGTTCTTCATCTTCATTCTCGAAGGGGATGAACTAATGCATCTCATGCTGGGGATCATGAAGATTGGCCATCTTATAGGGAAATGAGGAGAAAATGTCATCATATAGAGCAACACAAATATAAGTTACTTACATTTAAATCTCTATAAGTCGAAACTCACACTCTAATGTCCACTCTAGGGTGTCATTCCTTATAAATTTGTACTACTATATGAAACCTGGCTCTGATACTACTCTGTAATGCCCTGAATTCCAAATATGACAGAATTCGAAGTTCTACAAGACCTTTACACTTCACTTCGTACAATTTTACAAGGAAATTTGAACTTTTTATAATACAACAGAGTTCTTTACAGTTATTTACACAACATAAGGTAAAATGAAGTACAATAATGAAAAATTATACAATTGCAACTTCTTTATCATTTAAATAAATCAACAGTAGCATATCAACTTCATATCTTCATGAAAATCCAACTCCTGCATATAAAACTGTGGGCACGTCAGTTGCTTACAGCCGAGGAAAATGTTATACACGGCCATTCTCTCAATGCCGAAAATATAACGATCTTAATACTTTAACAAACCACAAACTTGAATGCAAATAAAGTGTTAAATGTGACTGCTCTGAACATGTAAGTGGCAATGCCTTAATGTCTAATGCAGATATTTTATACTAAGATGACACTAATGCATACTTGTTCAGATTCAATGCATCCCATACTACATAGGTCCGAGGGCAAGCACCTACGTACTCCACTTCAAAGGGTTCGATCCCTCTCCATGAAAACTACCCAGTAATAAAAGCAAGGTTTAGACATTCCACGAGTACGGATCCCAGTCTCGAAGTACACTGCCCGACTGTTATAACAGACTCCTCGTCATGCGAACATCCCGCAAGTGCCCTTCTAGCCCTGGTATATGTATATACACTGGAGTACGGCAAACTATCCGCCCGACTACGCAGAGTCCCGGATTTAAAATAAAAGTTCGTCTCCGTCGAAGCAACTTCAGTCCCGAAGTACATCGCCCGACTGGGTCTATAGTCCCGGAGTACACCACTCGATTATATAGAGTGCTCCACTTATGTTTGTCCAGGTTTACTACATCTTCTCTCAGTGCCTAGTTCTTAAGTTCAAGACATGAATAATTATCACACCTAGATTTAGCTTCTCTCCCTACCGGACTTAATCACAAATACCGAGATAGCTCCATAGCTGTATCTCAAAAAATAACTCAACCATTTAATTAAACAATGCCAGTGCCCGGGGTCTCACTAAGCCTCTAGATCACAACCTTTCATGTACTAGAATTTCATGGGTACTCATACCTTTCAATAATCATGTATTAACGTCATGGTATACATATATTTAACTTATTCACCATTTAATCAATGTCTTATTTTAGCATCATTCATAAAATTCAATTCATTCAATATCTTTCAAAAACAATTATTCTTTTTCATGAACACATAGCATAGATTCAAATCTGATTTAGGAACTGAATCAAATATAAGTTCTTAACCACAATCAAGCATATTCATATAGTCTCATCAAAGAAAATCAAGTAACATAGCAATTCTTTTACTCTTCTTCTACTCAAATAAATGTCATACTCTTAAATAAATAATTTCGAAGTCAATAACTCATTTTCAATCTCAATTTCACTTTTAACTTTTCAAAATATACATGAAAAATTCTGAAACTATTTTTAATAAATTCTATATCATTTTATAGTAATATTAGATATTTTTCCCAAATTTTAATTTCATAAGAAACTCTTCAAAATCCTAAAAACACCCAAAAAGTCCAAAATGAGGCCACTGGGTTTCAAATCCAAGCCCAACTGAACTACAGTACCGCCCTCTGGCGCTCCGAGTAGCCAGTAAGTCCATGTGACTTTACTGTCACAGTGGAGGGCCCAAACTGCTACATATTCACCCTCGGTCTGTGGGTTATTTGAATAAAACCAAAAACGAAGAAAAATATGGACTGTTGAGTTTCGAACTCGCGACCCATGACCACAGGTGCGCTACAGTAACGATCTTAAAGCTCAGTCGATAACTAGTAAGTCCAACCCCACACACTGTTATGAGATCAGAGGCTAGGGTTTTGATCATACAGCATAGTCGCTGGATCAATTTCATAAAAACTCAAACAGACGATCAATTTAATCTTTTTAAGGGACTGTAATTATCTCATTCATACTGAGTTTACTTGCAAACAATGACTCATGAATTTTCAAACTTATATTTCAATCATTAAATCTATACTTCGAATCATTTCCTCTCATTAGTGTATATATATAATTGCATTTCATCAATTTGAATAAAATAACAATTTGTACTACTACAATCAATTTTATAAATCTATATGTCCCAATTTAACTTCTCTACAAATTTTATTTTTAACTAGAAAGGAAGTCTCAACAATTTTCAAACAATTCATATGTTTCGACATGAGCAAATTAACAAGCATATTTATTCATGGCAAAAATTCATTGCTTCATTGTCTCATTTCTAATCTATACTATTATTAAGGAAAGCCCCATTTTGGCAGCTTTTTACTATAATGCCCTCATAAACATAACACACCTACAAAATAATGCAGGGTTAATTCTGTCAAATTTTACCCCTGGTCCCTACACAATTAAAGAGCACAAACGTAATTTCCCCTCAAATCAAGCTCTCTCTCTCTCTCAAAAAAAGCCCCCCATCTCGTCGATTCCTCTCCCTCTCTTTCTCAAAATACCCAACACCTCTCTCTCTCCTCATCCATAAGCCATGACCATCTTGGACTGCATATTCCCCCTTCCGCAGCGAAACTATGATACAAAAAACTGTTTCCCTCACTCTGCTTTCTCACAATCCCAGATCCGTACAGAAACCCTAGCGCCGATTGCGCATGAGCATACCCCCCGCCGCCGCCACCTCCATCTCCGCCGCCGCATTCTCCATCACCCCAGTGTCTCCCCCGGCCGCCGCCGCAATCATGTTCCGTACGCCGGAGGAGTAGAGGTCGGCGTTGGTTAGAGAATCGGAGGAGGTGGATGTGAAGGAGTTGGTGAGGGGGGATTCGAAAATGGGGTGCCAAGACCTACTCCGCTCATCTCAACCGATCTGGAAAGGTCCGCTTTATCTCTTAATTTCTTATATTTTGTTTCTTGAAATTTTGTTGAAGTAGAGATTTTTTTCGATTTAGACGTGAAATTAGGGATTAATGAGTAGAAAAGTCCTTAATTTGTTGGTGATGAGAGGGAAAGAGAGAAAGGTAGAGGAGGTGATGTAATTGTTGTGCCCTTAATTTAATTGTTGAAAAGTTCAGATCTTCAGCAACATTTCAGTTGATCTTGAGCCATTCATATCAGTCCAATGGATTTTGTTTAATTTTTTTAGTGGAACTCCTAATATCTATACAATATTCTTATTCTCCTAATATGATTTATTTTCTTTAATTATTCTTTCCAAATATATCGACGATGCTTAATTTTAATGCATGAATGCGAAGTAGATATTCCTGCTGCCAATGGGAATATTACATCACCAACTAATGTGTACTCTCTGCTCTTCTTATAACCTGAATCGCATATCATGAAAAACTCTTTTAAATTATTTGGTAATCGCATCTTTAACGGGCCACTGTGTCATACAGGATGGCAAAATTTTTAAAATGTTGATACATTAATTATTTTCTGCCTTTCTGTTATACTGTCGTGGAAAGGCAATTTACAACTCTACACTAGTAAAATTTAACAGAATTAGCTTCGATGTAGGTATATGAAGTTATTAATAAAATGTCTTCAAAGTAATTGCCATAATCAATATATGCTTTAAAATTGTGAACCTATAATTTTGTCTCTGGATCATTAGAAACACTGATCCACTCTATCTCTTCTCATGCAATTTTTTTTTCTTTTGGTGTATGCATTTCCCTCTTCGTATACTTTATCGGTTCTCTTTTTGTATATTTATGCAAATTTTTATATGTCCTATGTTATTTAGGGTTTTTTGTTTTTGTTTTTTTGGGATTCCACACAATCTCATTTGGTTGATATAATTAGACAAATAAGGAGTGATCTCTAAACGAAAAGACATAAACATCCTTTTTTACTTTCATAAATTTCTATGACAAATAATTTGTTATTTTCTTTTGTTATCTTGAAATTTGTATCATCAGTGCGCTAATGTCAGGTCGAGCAGCTCTCATGTCAATATGTCATTGCAAAAGAGGTTAGAATTGGTGAGGATGACCAAAAAATCATCATCATAATTTGGTATACAAAACGTGACATTGACTTTCCTAAGTATTTCTGAGGAGGCAACAACTAGAGTTATCTTCGTTGATAGCACTTAACAATTAGTACCCTGGTTCATGATAATAAGTATAGTTTGATTTGTCTTAATGACTTATATTTCTTATAGATGAATAAATATATTCTAAATTCATTTCCTTATATTAACTTTATTATTTGTATGTATTTTCTTGGTGAAGATGAATTAGATTCTGTGATCCTTGGATGCTTGAGCTCATGAGCATATGTGGCCGTTCTTGCTATTATCGTCATGTTACTCGCTGCCGTGCTCTGTAGCCACCATCTCTACTTCTTCCCGTTGTTTTCACCATGATCGTTATAATCATCACGTATAAGGCAAGTAGTTTCTTGAACTCTTGCAAGTAGTTTTTTGAATTGATTATCGTATATCAAGGAATGCTATTATTGATTCATCGGCGAATCAGAATAATAGCTTCTTTATCATACCATGTTATTGATTCATTGTCCTTATCATGCCGTGTTATTGATTCCAGTATAAGATCATTAATTTTTCATATTATCGAATATTCAACTTTGCTATCTCTAAATTTTGTGACCTTGCACTAAGAATTTGACCAAATTGTTGGATTCACAAAAAATAGTTCTTCAAAGTCCATGTATCTTCCATCTATGACTTAGAAAAGGGAAAATGACCTATTAGCTAAGTTTTGTCTTTGTTTTTGACAGGTTATTATATCTGGAGGGTACCTTAAATGCTGATCAAATTCAAAGCTTGCTGTGATATAGTGAGTGGTCTTAGCTCACTTCCTTTGGTTTCAATATTTCGATGAACTATATCTCTCAACTCATTAATTGAGCATGGCCGCTCCTTTTATGGAAGTTGGGTCATATCGTAGATGTATCACATACATATCCGACACAACAGATCTTATTAATAAATATAATATTTGAGATGATATAATTTAAAGCATGGCCGCTCCTTTTAAGTGAGTTTACATGGGATGATATAATTTCTCAGTTTCGGTGTTGGCAATTGTTTTAATAATAATACTCAATCAGAGTGATTGCATCCGTTTGCAGATTTACTTGCAGTTTACTGAGACAAGCCATGCACCAGATATGTTTATCTGCAGTAAGCACATGCTTAACAGTTGAAGATTCAAAGGAGGTACATTTCAATAACATATCATCCTATATTGTTCTTTTGTATATGACTATTTTTTTTTGTTGCTAATCGTGATGAGTGGTTAGGCTATAAGGGAGGACATATTGAACCAAATCTTAAATGCTTCTCAAATGGTCAAATTCGAGAAGGATCCCCATGCAGCATATGCTATAATTATTGATGGCAAGGCTCTAGCATATAGTTTTTTTCCCATTTAGCATTACCTTCTGATATTAATTTTTGATGCCTTGCATTTGTGGAGATTTTAAGATTGTGAGTTATTACGAGTAGTCACCCACTGTCATAGGCTACTTAGTATACATGTTTTTTGTACGCGTGCATCGCACGTGCATTATACTAGTTAACATGATGGCAATTATCTTTCTTAATCACAATGAAAATTTGTAGCATTCATAGAACATACAATAGCACTAATCTATTCTACATTTATCACAGCCATTTAGTCCATAGTACTCATTTAACATTACTAGCATGCATTTCCTACATTTAGAAAGCACAAGATCACCCACCTCTAATGAAGACATGCAAATAAGGATGGTGAGACACAACTTCTAGGGAGTCTTAGCTCCAACAAGCAACACCTAGTTCTTCTCCTCCTAGCAAGAGCACTCCAAAAGCCTCCAATGCAACAAGAACACTCTCTAACTCTCTTTCTTTTTCCTCTCTTGATTTGTTTAGTTTTAGTTGTGAAATGAGAAGACAAAAGGGGATGTATTTATAGGACAATTGAACGACTATGATGTAATCTCAACAACCTAATAACTACCCACTCAACTCTCCCACTCTCCCACTCTTTCTATCACCCCACTTCCGGCCTCACCCTCTTTCCCTCAATCCAGCCTCTCTCTCCCTCCTAATACACGTGCACATGTTGTGCAATAGTGCACACACAAAAAATAAATACAAATCCTATAATTTTTTGTGTACTAAAAAGTTGTTACTAGTCTTGTGTGAGTCCATGCACAAACAAAATGAATTTTAATAAATGGGCTTGTCTTGTGGGCTTGCTATTAATTAAATTAATTAATTAGTCTAGTGGGCTAGAATCTATTCTTAGGTCCATGGGTTTAATGAAAGGGTAAGAGGATAAAAAACTCATGCATGCTACAAAATAATAAATGAAAGAAGGAAAAATAAAGATGGGAAAATTTGCATGTGCATCGTATGTGCAATAATTGAAGAAAATGTATTTTTTAATAAAATAAAAATACGGGATGTTACAGGGGTGGAGGGTATATAAGGAATTGTATGGCTTGAATTCTGTAACCCCTGTTCTTAATTTTTCTGTATTTTGGGAAGTATTTTTTTTTCTTTTTCTGAGTATATATTCATGTTTTATTCTCCTACTTCTTTTGAACCATGTATTTGATCTTCATTATCAATGTCTATTCATCTATTTGATTCGCCGCCTTTTATTTTGATCTTCTTAATTCAATTGTCCGCCTATTATTTCATCTCTGGTTGATCGGGCTATTATCTTTTATTCTCATTATTTAATCGTCCATGTCCTATTTTACTTATTCATTTTTGTTACTACCTCATATTTGGATCATTCTTTATTCTCTTGGATCTTTTATAAACCCAGTATATACCCTAAACCCTACTCTTTTAAATCCCTACTGGATCTTGGATCCACTACCCATTAGAACTCGTTACCCTTTATCCCCAACCCGTCAATCAGTCCAACACTTGTTGGATCCTGTATGCAAGGCAAATAACACGAGAGGGAGGGTGAATAGTGTTGTATAAAAACAGTCAATAAATTAAACTTTTTGCACTGTTAAGTCGACTAAAAATAGAAGGCAATCGATCGAAGCGTCAGATTAGAAGAGTAATTTGGCTGAAGAGTTACGAGTATGTTAAGTCGACTTAGAAAGTAAAGCAGTCGACTGACCAGACTCGATTTACACACGAAATAGAAAAATTAAAAAAGCAAGTTTAGAGAATACAACCAAAGAGAGTCAACAAAGCAAACACCACGATGTATCCTGGTTCGGTCATCCTGACTTACGTCCAGTCCCCAAGCAACCCACTTGAGACTTTCCACTATTCTTGAAAATGTTACAAGAATACTCTAGGGCCTTTGACAACAACTATGTCGAATCTATAGACCTCCCTCACCACTAGAGAGAGCAAAACCGACTCTACACCCTAGAGTGAAATCGACTCTAAACCAAGAGTCCTACTCTCTGACCGAGAGGAACACTCTCACAACCCGAGTGTGAAACAACATCAAGAAGAGATTTACAACAACCTAAAGCCTTGTATGTGAAAGTGCTTTTAGTATAGTGGCTATTTGGTCGACTTCTCACTTCAGTCTAGAACGAATTCAATGATATACTAGACTGAAAATTAGAGAGCCAAGTCTTAAAGAAATTGAATGCTTTGAACAACTTGTTCTTTTTTTTTCTCAAAAGCAAAAAACTTGAAATCAAAAATTTTGGTGTTTAGTAACCTTCGCCAAATGAATTCTATACTCTTTTTATAGAGTTAGAAACGTTTGGATATTGAGAGATAGAATCCCAACTGGCATACAATGGCAGTAAAGAAAGGTTTGAATTTGAAAACCAAGTTTTAAATTCAGAAAACTGTCAAAAATGGCTCGAACAGTCAACTGGGTTGCCATAAGAGTCGACTGGTCAGAGCTTGAATGAGTTCAGTCAGTTTCGTACTCAGCAATCGACTGCTTCCAAGAGTAAGTCGACTGGTACTCAATCAGCTGAACTTATAAAAGCTTTGTTTTGACATTTTGATTTTGTAGAACACTTTTCTATATTTAGGGAATGTGTGAGTGTGTGACAAGCCTTTTACAAGATTATAAGACTGACACATAATACATACAATATTACAAGTTATTTGTTCAAATGTAGCTCTTAATAGTCTTGAACTTGAAACTTGAAAGCTCTTGAAAGTCTTGAACTTGAACTTGAGTCTTAGTTGCTTAAGCTTGTCTTTGTGGCTTGAGAAAATACTTTTGAAACCTTTATCACATTGCATTAGGATGCTTCATCATAGTATTCACCTTGACCACTTTTGACATACACTGCAAAAGATATGTAATATATAAAACAATTGTGTATTGTGTTGTAGTAATGAAAATCAAAAATCTACAATCTCCCCCCTTTTGATGATGACAACACAATAACTTAAAATAATATAGACATAAAAGGTACATATTATGATACTCGAACAAAAATTGAAAAAATATATAATTGTTACAAGCTCCCCCTAAATAAAGTACAATATGCACAATATGCACACAAGAAATTTGAACAAAACAACATAACATAACATGCATAACATAACAAGCTCAAACATGCACAAAAACATGCACGAAAACCATAATTTCTCCCCCTTTGTCATCAACAAAAAGAAAGGAGGAAACCAACATTGCATAAATATAAAATATGGAGAAGTCAATTACATTGTTCATAAAGTGAAGATAGAACAACATGAAAACATAAAACATAATTTCAAAATTACAAAAACAAAAAAAAAATTAAGCTACTGTCAGTCGACTGAGGTTGGAAGATAGTCGACTGGGCAGAACACAAGTCAGTCAGAAATATAGAGAACGGAAATATTGTGTAAGTCGACTGGAAATCAATTATAAGTCATGAAATGTCATGAAATGAGCAAATGCCTATTTCTCTTCTAAAGTTGATAAAAGTGTCTTCTTTAAGAGGTTTGGTAAATATATCTGCTACTTGCTTATCAGTAGATATGAAATCCAATATGATATCTCCCTTTAACATGTGATCACGTAGAAAATGATGTCGAATATCAATATGTTTCATACATGAATGTTGAACCGGATTTTTAGATAAATTAATGGCACTGGTATTATCACATATAATAGCGGGTCTTGAGAAAGAAATATCATAATCTAATAAAGTTTGTTTCATTCATAAAATTTATTCACAAGACAAACTTGCAGCAATATATTCAGTTTTTGTAGTAGATAAAGATACCGAATTTTGCTTTTTATTGCACCAAGATATTAGTGAATGTCCCAAAAAGTGACAGGTTCCACTATTACTTTTACGACCAATTTTACTACCAGCAAAATCAGCGTCACTATACGACAAAAGTTGAAAGTTATTGGTGCGTGGATAAAACAAACCATATTCAGTTGTGCCTTTAATGTATCTTAAAATACGTTTCACTACTTTTAAGTGAGATTCTTTTGGATTAGACCGATATATAGCACACAAACATACGCTAAACATAATATCTGGTCTACTAGCAGTTATATATAAGAGTGAGCCAATCATACCTCGATAGAGCTTTTGATCGACACTCTTACCTATTTCATCTTTATCAAGTGTAGCAGTAGTAGCCATAGGTGTGGTCTTACTGCTAGTGCTATCCATGCCAAATCGTTTGAGTAATTTCTTAGCATATTTTCCTTGATTAATGAATATACCATTTTGAGACTGTTTTATTATTTGTAGTCCAAGGAAATAATTGAGTTCACCCATGTGACTCATCTCAAACCCATTTTTCATGGTATTAGCAAACTCTTGATATAGATTACTATTAGTAGATCCAAAAATTATGTCAACATATATTTGTATGATTAAAATATCGGTTTTTATTTTCCTAATAAATAAGGTAGTATCCACTTTACAAATTTCAAAACTAGTTTCTAAGAGAAATGTTTTTAAGCGATCATACCAAGCACGAGGTGCCTGTTTAAGACCATATAAACCCTTTTTCAATTTAAAAAATGGTTTGGGAATTGTTCATGTTCGAAACCGGGTGGTTGCTTAACATAAAAATCTTCCTTATTAAAACTATTCAAAAAGCCAATTTTAACATCCACTGGGAAGAGTGTGAAGTTCATAAAACACGCAAAAGATAATAAAATCCTAATTGATTCTAGTGTAGCAACAAGAGCATATGTTTCATCAAAATCAATTTATTCTTCTTGATTATATCCTTGAGCAACTAATCTAGCCTTGCTCCTAACGACTTGACCTCATTCAACTAACTTGTTTTAAAATACCCATTTGGTACCAATTATAGTATGATCAGGAGGTCGTGGAACAAAATTCCGTACATCATTTCTAATAAATTGGTTAAGTTCATCTTGCATGACATTCAACCAAAATTCATTCTCACATGCTTCTTGTATATTTTTTCGGTTCAAAATCTGACAAGAAAGCAGTATGAGAAATCATGTTAAAATAAGATCTTGTTTGAATACCATGTGAAATGTCATCAATTATTAAGTCATGAGGATGATCTCGAACTTCAACAAATGACTTTGGTAAAGTTTGAGTTATCACAACCGGATCAGTCAACTTAACAAGTCCATTAGTCGACTGATTCACATCAGTCGACTTAGGAATCCTCTCAGTCGACTTGTCTAGGGTAGTTTGCTCTAGTGATTTAATAACGTTATCTAGTGGTGATGATTCAATTCCATCATATTCAATAATATTAGACGAAGGTAAAGATTCATGAAACATGCATTGATCCTTCAATAGTCAAAGTTGACTTATTGAGAATTCTATATGTCTTACTCCTATTTGAGTATCCAATGAAGATACCTTCATCAGATCTAGCATCAAAATTATCTAGATTATCTTTTGTGTTTAATAAGAAACACTTAGAACCAAATACTTTAAAATATGATACTTTAAGAATCCGTTGTTAAAAAAGTTCATAACAAGTTTTTTTAAGCTTTGGCCTAATTAATATTCTATTTAAAACATAGCATGCTGTTAGAAACAGCTTCAGCCCAGAAGTATTTAGGCAAATTGATTTCAACAAGCATAGTACGTGCATTGGAACAACCCGATTTCAGATAACTGGGAAACCGTGACATAAGCCAGAATCTTTCCATCAATTAGCCACAATACAAAGAAAAATAGAAAAATTTAAAATTTTTTATTCAACACAAATATATTACAAGTCTGAATGTTATAAACTACAATACATTACATCAGTGTTACAATAATACCTTTACAAGCCCAAGTGTTACAACTTTCAACAAGTTACATCAGAGTACAATGAATAAAGAAAAACACTTGGTACTTCACTTGGATGCTTGCCAACAAATAATAAATTACAATAATTTTTACAAATGGAACAATAGTAAACAACATATAATACATTGGAAACTTAATTAAAGTTGACTTCTTGCCTCTCTAGCCTTGAGTCCTCCTGAAACCAGTACATGTACTTCTGTAATCCATTACCTGTAATCTTGCAATCTAGTACCTATAGAAGTGGGGACATCTGTACATATACTGACGCATTAAGGCTGATAACTAGCAGCGGATCTCAACTATAGCAAACAAATTAATGAAAAGAGAAACGTGTATATATAGTTGGGGTGTTAGTGTATGCTATGACTTAGACTCTAATGCAAGATTAACCAACGCAATGATGTACTTATTCTAATGCAAGCAAGACTCTGGAACAGTATGCAGCCCATACTACATACGCCTCATATCAAGCCGTTTCTCCATATATAGGGATTTGAACCCCCGCCATGAATTCTACTTTACTATTGCCCGACGTAACAGACCTCAATCAAAAACCAACATGAACTACAAGATACTTGTTAACCTTCTTCCGTGCCCTCAACTGGTTATGAGATGTCATAGAACCTGCCGGGATCGTAGGGTCTATTTCCTAGGAAATTCTCTCGTTCTTATCATGGCACATTCAGGAATTAATAATCAAGATACGGAACCCGTGCTCCTAACTTGTCATGAAAAAGCACCGCCCGTATCCCTTTGACAGGGGAATACATCCCAATAACACTACCTAGTCTCAGCCTATAGGAGAGGTTCGATTATAGGGTATCACCCCTAACACCAACTTTCGCCCTTTGGCAATTTATAGATAAAAATGGTTAAGTAACTGTTATTATCCTAACGATGTCACTAACCCTAATAAAAAAAGCGAGACATGCCACTGTGCTTCCAACTAGACATGAAAAAGCACCGTACGTGTCCCTCTTCTAACCAATAAGCGAGACACACCACTATGCTTCCAACATGACAAGAAAAAGCACTGTACGTGTCCCTCTTCTAACCAAACAAGCGAGACATGCACTGTGCTTCCAACTTGACATAAAAAGCACCGTACGTGTCCCTCTTCTAACCAAACAAGCGAGACATGCACTGTGCTTCCAACTTGACATAAAAAGCACCGTACGTGTCCCTCTTCTAACCAAACAAGCGAGACATGCACTGTGCTTCCAACTTGACATAAAAAGTACCGTACGTGTCCCTCTTCTAACCAAAGAAGCGAGACATGCACTGTACTTCCAACTTGACATGAAAAAGTACCGTACGTGTCCCTCTTCTAACCAAACAAGTGAGACATGCACTATGCTTCCAACTTGACATAAAAAGCACCGTACGTGTCCCTCTTCTAACTAAACAAGCTAGACATGCACTGTGCTTCCAACTTGACATGAAAAAGCACAGTACGTGTCCCTCTTCTAACCAAACAAGCGAGACATGCACTGTGCTTCCAACTTGACATGAAAAAGTACCGTACGTGTCCCTCTTCTAGAGAGTGTAACAATTTGTTGACACAATTAACCAAGTCTTAATCTAGACTTCTCAAGGTCCCCTCGAATCCACTCGCAGCCTACCTATTCAAGACAATACCTACATACGAGCCCAATGAGCTTCGTACGAGACAATAACATACATACGTGCCAAATAAGCTACGTATGAAACAACCAGCTATATACGGGCCAGTCGAGCCACGTATGAGACGACAACCTACATATAAAAACAACCATATAGGTAATCAACCTAGAAGCAACCAAATGTGCTTACTAGCAAAACTTGATCTTCCATAATTAGAAACAACAGAAGAATTTTCTAACCATCTAATACAGACATATTACTAAAGAAAAGCCTGAAAGCGACAAAAAAACATTCCGACAGCCTAGAAGCAACTAGTGCTACACTTATCGGAATTTAACAGAAATACACTTTTTAGAAAGTTAGTGGTATATACCACAACTCTCTAGTGGAACACTATTTCTAATTCTGTAATGAATCCAAAATTCGGTCCATCGAACACTCGCAAACAGTTTACCAAACTGCAGATTTTCAATAAAAAGCTGAAACTTTGCAAGCTGATAACTTTTGCTCTACTCGTCAGAATCTAACAAAACTAGACAATTTGAAAAGGTGGGAACATCTACTAAAACTTTCCAGTTGACCAGTTGCTCAGATTCTGCAAGGAAATCCAAATTCCTACCCGTTGAACATACGCAAACAGTTACCAAACTACCGGTTTTCAACAAAAAGTCGAAACTTCCGTAGCTTGTCACTTTTGCTCCACTTATTGGAATCTAACAAAATTGGACAATTTAAAAGTGTGGGAACATCTACTAAAACTTCCCAGTTGACCAGTCGCTCAGATTCCGTAAGGAATTCCAAATTCCTAACCCTCGAACATACACAAACAGTAACAAAAAACACTAGACTTAACCAAAAAAAGATGAAACTTTGGGAGCCTATAACTTCTACTCTGCTTATCGGAATTTAACCCGAGAGGTCAATTCGGAAAGGGGAGAACGTCTTCTATAACTCTCTAGTTGGTCCAAACCTCAGTTACAACCACTAAGACACTCTAAAATCTCAAAGAAGCAAAATAGCATGAGTCAGGTAAAGACAGCCAGGTTCTGTACTTTGCAATGATATAACTCTTACTCCGCTTATCGGAATTTAATCCGAGAGGTCAATTCGGAAAGGGGAGAGTGTCTACTACAAATTCCTAATTGGTTCAAACCTCCAATTCTTCCATTAAGATGCTCTAAAACATCTAAGAAGCAAAATAGCAAGTATCCAGTCAAGACAGCCAGTTGCTGTACTTTGCAAACAGCATAACTCCTACTCTGCTTATCGGAATTTGACCCAAGAGGTCAATTCAGAAAGGGGAAGATGTCTACTACAACTCTCTACTTGGTCCGAACTTCAGATTCATCCGGTAAAACACTCAAAAACATCAAAGAAGCAAAACAGGTTGTTCACCCCCAAAACAGCAGTGCTGTCTATCACTCGTGCTCACTGTTTTGGGGGAAACGGTTGTTTAACACATCAAAGTGACTCCAAAAAATCCACAAAAATTCTAGTATGATAATAACACTCCTAAGAACATCTCCAATAAATTTTGGGTCAAAATTCCATCATTTACATAGTTAATTAAAATCAACTCCACAACCACAAAAATCGAATCTTTTTCGTTCTATTTTGTGTTCTATCACTCCAACTTTACATACTCTTTGTTCTAGTTCACACACAACAATATGCACAAGATTTTGGTTCAATACAACAACATACAATAATAAAAATCTCTAAAATAACAAGAACAAAGCATGAGTTAAGAAACCCCCACCTTGATTTTGGTTGGAAGGATCAGCTAGCTTACCTTCTCCTCCTTGATTGCTCCTTGTTCTTGCTCTTCAAGAACACCCTCCATGAATGGAACCCATGAAACCCTAGCTCTCTTTTCCATTGATTTGATCCTCTCTTTCTTTTCTTTCTAAAAATTTTCTAAATAGACCTAGTAGAACAAGAAGTAGGAGTAGAAGAAGGGTTGAAATGAGATTGGGATGCGATGAGAACACCATGGAAAAGGGTTTCTAACCCTAGGACAAGGGGAGGTCGGCCAAATCAGTAAGGGGAGGGGTTTGGGGTGTTTTATAAGGAGATAGGTGAATTTTTGTAGTGGAAAATGAGTCCAAGTGTCATATACACTTACAGCTCAAAACAAATGATGATTTATTTACAAATAACCTTACAATCAAGCCCTAATCCATCTCATCATGATGGATTAAAAATATACTATAATTTTCCTAAATCACATACTACAAGATTTGTTCAAACGCCCGAAATCGATACAGTTCGATTTCGTACGAATATATGATTATACATATATTTTTCATTAGTGAAAATGAACAAATCTGTAAAAAATTAATTTAATTCCGAGAAATAAAAATAAAATAATTTTATTACCGGCTCGGAATATTCCAGTATCAATATGGTACAAAACAGTCGTTTATCGACTAGTATATATACATATATAATGTTTATTAACAAAACCGAGTGATGTCCAGAAAAAATATTTCAATTCTGGAAATAAAAATAAAATAATAATTTTCAGTACCTGCCCGGAATTTTCCAGACATTTTTTCCAAAAATGCATTTTTCAAGATTTTGCACAAGTGCTCAAAACTGAAATAATACCTATATATACATACTAGTATATATGTCCAGGTACCCTTTTTATTTGAAAAACCAAGTAATTTACAATTAAATTTTTTTTAAAAAAATTAATAATTTATACAATGTAATATCCGTCCGGGATATTACATGCACATTCTTGCAATGTCCTATTCTTTCTTTCGACCACTCCATTTTGTGGTGAAGCTCTAGGAAATGCAAACGAATATGTTAAACCATTCTTGTTGTAGTATTCTAAAAATGTTTCATTCTCAAATTCTCCACTATGATCACTTTTAATAGTGACTTTGGTTAGAGATTTTTGATTTTGAATATGTTTGCAAAAATTTGCAAATTCTTCAAAGGCTTCATTTTTATGTTTTAAAAAGAATACCCATGTAAATTGTTGCCGCTGGATCTGGTGTGGGGGCAATAGACAGAATTTCTAGGTTCGTAGGACTCGAACAGGCTGAATCCAACTTCTTCCTTGTTGACAAGTTGACTCCTTGGTGCTCTCGCATAACTGCACCAATGTTCGCAACAACGTGATTGATCCCGACAACGAACCCTCCGACGCTCTTGTCAAAACCAGAAAAAGTAAAGGGAAATAGCTTAAGTGCACAAAGAGTGATTACCTGTAACAGTTGAAGGTAGGGGGGTATTTATAGTCGCCGTGGGAATCTATTTTCAGGATAAGGATGAATCCCTACTTCCCAGTATGGCTGGATAGGAATGGTTATAACCACCCCCTGAGGATAAAGACAAGCCAGGATTTCCTCCTATCCTGTTGAACTAGTCCCTAACGGGTTGAGACCCGTTCTCAATTGAACAGATCCATTCATGGGTTGGCGGGTCTATGGGGAAAAACCCGGTTCCCAATTCGAACCCATCTGTAGGTGAAATTACCATCTTGCCCCTGTGACTTTAATATTCGTGCCTACTTTGAACGGTTCCAGTTTAACCCCATTTTTAGCCATATTATGAGGGCCCCACTCCCAAAGACTATGTGCTACAGCCTTTGGGGAGTAGTTTTGTTGTTTCAATGGCGTATAAGGCTTTATGAGAACCTTCGAAGTGTGTTCGAATCTTGTTTGAGGGGTGATGGCGCTTTTTTGAGCGAGCAATGTGCCCAAGTTGGCTCCTAGGCTCTTCTGGATTTTTGGTGATTTTTTCCCATTTTTTAAATATTTTTTCGAATTAGTTATTTAATTTTGCAAAGTAATAATCTAATTTCAAGAGGCATCTATTAATTATAATAACAAATAATTATTTACCCAGGAGGTTGGAAATATTTTTCCCAAATTTATAATTATTTTTAGAATTTTTAATTAATTTTTATGAATTTTTAATTTTTTTTGGCAATTTTTAAATAATTAATTTTAATTTTAATTAAAATAAAACGATTTATCACCGAATTTATGACGTGGTGCAATCTGAACCGTCCATCTTGTGTCGGCACGAAGTTGGGAACGATCAGACGACGGAGCAGCGTCGAGCGACGTGGACAAATCTGGGACCTTGATCATATCGCAATGCGAATTTCGAAGTGATTTGGCGGCCTATGTCGCTCGGTAGAGTTTTCTCCGTATGGGCAGCTCGGAATGCTAGTCACTCGGATTGGGATTCCGAGTGACGTGGCGCAATCTGGGACGCCCATCTTGTGTCTGCGCGAAGTTTAGAACGATCAGACAACGAAACGGTGTTGAGTGACGTGGACGAATCGGGGACCTTGATCAGATCGTGATGCGAGTTCTGAAATGATCTGACGGCTCGTGTCGCTCGGCAAAATATTCTTCGTATGGGCAGCTCAGAATGCCAGTCGCTCGGATTAGGATTCTGAGCAGCGTGGCCTAATCTGGGACGTCCATCTGGCTTCGACTTGAATATCTTGACGATGCGATGGTGGATCTGTATTCGACCACGTGGCCAAAATCAAGGACGCTCATCAGATCATGGCACGAATTTTGAGACGATTAGACGGTTCTCATGGCTCGACAGGATTTTTTCCGTATGAGCAGCTCGGAATGCAAGCTGCTCGGATTTGGTTTCTAGGCGATGTGGCACGATTTGGACCATCTGATGAGGATCAGTCGTGAATCACGAGGCACGAAAGCATGGATCACGTGAAAACGTGATTTTGGTCGATGCGGTGAGATCTGAGCTGTCTGATTAAGATCCAGCGCGAATCATGAGGAGAAAGTCATTTTTCTCCAATACACAACTCGGAATGCAAGTTGCTCGGATTTGGTTTCCTGGTGACATGGCATGATCTAGGCCGTCTGATGAAGATCAGGCGCAAATCACAAGGCACGAAGGTGTGGATCATGAGAAAATGTGATTTTGGTTGATGCGGCGAGATCTGAGCCGTCTGATTAAGATCGGGCGCGAATAACGAGGAGAAGGTCGTTTTTCTCCAACATGCAGCTCGGAATGCAAGTTGCACGGCTTTGGTTTCCGAGCGATGTGGCATGATCTGGGTCGTCTGATGAAGATCAGGTGCGAATCACTAGGCACGAAGGTGTGGATCACGAGAAAATCTGATTTTGGTTGACACGGCGAGATCTGAGCCGTCTGATTAAGATCAGGCGCGAATCACGAGGAGAAAGTTGTTTTTCTCTAATACGCAACTCGGAATGCAAGTTGCTCGGATTTGGTTTCCGAGCAACGTGGCATGATCTGGGCCATATGATGAAGATCAAGCGCGAATCACGAGGCAAGAAGGTGTGGATCACGAAAAACATGATTTTGGATGACGCGGCGAGATCTGAGCCATCTGATTAAGATCAGGCGCGAATCATGAGGAGAAAGTCGTTTTATACGCAGCTCGGAATGCAAGTTGCGCGGATTTGGTTTCCGAGCAACGTGGCATGATCTGGGCCGTCTGATGAAGACGAGGTGTGAATCACGAGGCATGAAGGCGTGGATCACGAGAAAACGTGATTTTGGTCGACGCGGCAAGATCTGAGCTGTCTGATTAAGATCAGGCTCGAATCACGAGGATAAAGTCGTTTTTCTCCAATATGCAGATCGGAATGCAAGTTGCTCGGATTTGGTTTCCGAGCAATGTGGCATGATCTGGGCCGTCTGATGAAGATCTGGTGCGAATCCTGAGGTAAGAGACGGGGATCACGAGGATTTTGGCATTGAGGCTTCTGGTGGGCCATTTTGGGGGCCCAAAGCATTCGAAAGCCCACCCGATAATGCTTATAAGTTTTCATCGCCTCCTCTTCTCCTCATTTTTTACTCTTTCACTTTTACTTCATTTTTCACTCAAGTCATTTTCGCTCTTGAGCGGCGCTGCTAGCGTTTGTGACCAAGAGTTTTTACTCTCCGGCGATCTTTCTAACCGTAGACGTCACTTCAAGGTAAATCATCTTAACCTTAACTCGAAATTTCTAGAGTGTCGTCGAGGAATGAGACCTCCACCTTGGACCAAGAGATCGATCGAGCTCTAGTGGTCCCCCTGAGCAAGGGGAAGGAAGTGGCAAAGTCAGCCGTCGTCGAAACTATAGTGGAGAAGGTGAGGGGGGCCGGTGAACTGGGTCGGCTACTGTCGACGTTGTCGAACCTCAGAATGGTCAGAAGCTACTCTGGGGATATTTTGTCGCAAGCGGTGCAAGGGAGACCGGCTGCCTATGAGAAGAACAGTCCGAGCGACCCTTCGAAGGTGGACAAGATCCCCTCGGTCATGACCGAGGAGGACCTTCATCGAATCAGGAAGGGGTTCCACATCCCAAATGAGTACACCTCGCTCCTCCTCAGTCCAGGCTTCCGAGCATGCACGGGGACGTCGCCGGATACCTGCGTCTTCCCATACGACGCACTTAACACCAGCCTTCGGCTACCGCTACCACCCTTCGTAGTAGAGTTGGTGTAGTGGTATGGGTTGAGTCCAGTGCAGTTTATGTCGAACATGTGGCGGCACGTCATTGCCTTCATCATCCAATGCCAGGCGGTCGGCGTCCAGCTTCAGCTCGTCATTCTTCGCAGCCTCTATCGAATTTGCGGAAGGAGCAAGATGGTGTCCCGGTACTACCTGTGCCGAGGAAGGGGGTCAAATTGATCGAGAACCCAGACTCCATCAAACATTGGAAGGAGAAGAACCATTTGATCTGATGCCCCGAGCCATGGAGCTTTCCGACGGTGTGGAAGGAGGAGGTTCCGAAGTGGGCGAAGGCCGAACCGGTGCTCACTAAGGAAGAGGAGGAGGTCGTGTTGAAGATCCTCGGTCTTCCGACCCTCGGTTGGAAAGATATCACCAAAAAGGTCCTATTTGGTGGGGGTCTCAGTCCGATCGACCCTAGTACGCTCCATTTACTTATTTTTCCTTAGCTTATATGTGTTTGTTTTTATCTCGCTAACTTTTCTTCTGATCTTTCTTCTGCAGAAACCCCCGGCATGGATTTCAAAGCCCTTATGGCTAAAAGGAGCGCGGCAGCGGTGAAGGCGGTGGATAGCAAGAAGAGAAAGAAGACGGCGATGGGGCCCCCTTCCAGCCGAGCTGCTCAGATGCCTTCGGCTCCTGCGGCCGTCGTTGACTTGGTCATCGACTCCACCTCGGCTCCACAGACTACGCTCCCCTCAGCTAACTCTCCTAGTCTTCAAGCGGGGCATTCTCGGTCGGAGCTGCACTGGCCCTCGAGGTGCCGCCGCTTATGGCCGAAGCGGAGGCCATCCTTACCAAGGAGCACAAGAAGCTCTTCATCTCAGACTAGAGGGTGATGAAGCTCGACGGCTTCCTCGACGATGTGGCAATATGCATGCAGGCCGGACGCCACTTGCCGACCCCGAAGGATCGCGGCTCTGAAGGCTGGCACGGTCGGTAATGACACGTCGGAGGTTGCCCGGTCAACGATGTCGGTAAGTGTTCTCACACGGCTCTCTTAAACTTTGGAGTTCATGATTTTTGGGTTCTCACGTTCTTCTACTTTTTTTTTTCAGACCCTCTGCCACTTCATCCACATGCTCGAGCAGTTTATCGAGCAGGATAAGGAGATGAAGGCATCGAACGACCGAGAGTGGGCAGAGCGTGCCAAGGCCGTGAAGTAGTTCGAGGCCGAGCAACGGCTCTCGGCATCGCGAGCTGCCGAGGTTGGTGCCCTCGAGGCTGCTCTTGCCAAGGCGCTCGAGTGTTCAGCGGCTGAGGCAGCCAAGGTCAAGGCATTGGAGAAGGAGAAGGCTCGCCTCGAGGACGAGCTAGCAAAGGCTCTGAAGGCATCAGAGGAGGCGCTGAAGGAGCAGGAGGCGAAGGTGGATGAAGAAAAAAGCCATCCAAGATGAGGCGGCCACATGAAAAAAGCCCACATGATGACAAACATGGAGGAGGCCTACGCTCGGGCCCTGAAGCATGTGGCGGCTCGTCTCCCCGACTTTGACAGCTCAGGGTACTACTTCTCGACCCGGTAGAGGGCGAAAAGATCATTCTGCTAGCCGAGGTCGAGCCTGAAGGGGAAGGTGACGAAGCCGAAGGCGATGGCGAGGAGGTGGCGAATCCTGAAGGGGCGCTCGTTACTTTACCGAGCGAGGGCGCCTCGGAGCAGTACCTCGAGGTGGCTCCCTGACTTAGTCGCTTTTTTTTTTAATGTATTGCCTCGTTGCGGATTGGCCATCGCCTCAATTTGAAATTAAAAAATTTCTATCTCTTTTTGTCTAAGTGTTGAAGAAATTTTCTATCTCTTTTTGTCTAAGTGTTTGAGAAATTTTTGAACTTCGTCTAAGTGTAGGAGTCATGAGAAGTCAATAGCTCCGTGCTCTGGCTCTTTTCAGAACGTCGAAGCGCTACAGATCACCGAAGCACCTCGGCTAGCCGAAGTGGCTCATCTCAAGGCTAGTCTAGGGGCGACGAGATTGGGGCTTGTGAGGAACCAAGAGCGGCTTCGCGAAGCAAAGTTGGATCTCCGCAAAGTGAAGTATGAGCTGAATCACTTGAGATCAACCCTAGTTCACCGAGACATAGAGAGGAGGCAATTAGAGGAGCAGATCAATGAGACGACCCCCAAAGGCGATGATGTGGGCTCGTCGGCGGAAGCCAACCTCGGCCAGAAGCTTAAGCGCTTTCATCACTCTCTATCTAAGGTGACAGTGGAGAGGTACGAGCAGAAGAAGGTGACCTTCGATAACAGCATCGAGGTTGCTCACCTTCGGCGGATGATCACCATTGGCTCTCGAGGGGTGGGCTCGATGCGACTGCCCCGTCTGAAGGAAACCGTGAAAGATGACTCGCTTAAAGAGCGAACTGTCGAGCTCGAGGCAGAGGTTGCTCGTCTTCAACTGCGATCTGAGCCGAGCAATGTTAGAACCACTTCTTGCACTCGAGAGGAGCGTGACAGAGGGATAACTTTTTACGACCTCGTGCATCTGTCGCCCCCTACGCATCGAAGCCCGGGCAATGCACAAAGTGGGGTGGCAGCTTTGTCGAGCGGAGCATCCGTTAGGGCCACCGTTAGAACGGGTGCAGACGATGCTTCTCGGCTCGTCGGCCTAGGGACGAGCACCGAGGAGGGGCGTCAGTAGTACAACATTCGTCGCCCTCGGGTGTCTCTCAACCGAAGTATCCCCACCACTAAGAGGCATTGAAGTAGCTCTCTGTAGTCTTGTGCTTTTGGTTTCACAAGTTTTGTATCTCGATGTAATGTTGAGTCGGTTGTCTGTAACTAGACTTATCTCTCAAACTTTAATGAAATAACATTTGCTTTGTGAGCTTGTGTGCTTTACTAGCATTTCTAGTTGTCAATAGTTGTAGGAGCAACTCCGAATGGTGGGACGCTTTATACTTACTCGTTTGTAAGCAGCAAGAGTTGCGTCGAACCAAGTGTTGGACTTCGAACTTGTTGTTTAGAGAATACCAACGGCTGTAGGAGCAATTCCGAATGGTGATTCGCTTCGTACTCACTTAGAAGCAAGTAGTTGAAGCAGAGTCGAACCAAGGGTTGGACTCCAAGCACATCGTTTAGAAGATATCAACAGCCGTAGGAGCAATTCCGAATGGTGATTCGATTCGTAATCGCTTAGAAGCAAGTAGTTGAAGCGGAGTCGAACCAAGTGTTGGACTCCAAGCATGTCATTTTGAAAGTATCAACAGCTGTAGGAGCAATTCTGAATGGTGATCCGCTTCGTACTCGCACAGAAGCAAGTAGTTAAAGCGGAATCGAACCAAGTGTTGGACTCCAAGCGTGCCGTTTTGATGCAAAATTTTTTTTCAATAGGTAGAGTTAGACTACCCAAAAATAGAGAACATGCTTAGTCTTTTTTGTAAGTGGAGTTAAACTACCCACAAATAGAGAACTTGCTAAGTAGAGTTAGACTATTCAAGAATAGAAAACTTGTGGGGAATGATTACTTTTATTGGAAATAATTTGGCAACCACTTCTGAGTTGCGAGCCGCTTTTACACTTTGATAAAAGGAAAATACAAGTAAAGAGTTTATGCATATCTTATGGAGCGCTTTTGGGGAAGTTGCTTGGAGCAGTGTTTAGACACCCTCTTGGTACTTCATCAAGTGTTCTGCATTTCATGTCCTCGATATCCTCCTGCCCCCCGGGTCTTCGAGTTGATAAGCGCCTGGGTGAACGACTCTGGAGACCCTATACGGTCCTTCCCTATTTGGTGCCAACTTGCCTCTTTTGCTTGGATTGGAGTTCGACAGCTTTCTGAGCACTAGGTCACCCTCTTTTAGGTTGGCTGGCTGTACCCTCTTGCTGTAAGCCTGAGTGATCCTACAGCGGTAGGTCTCTTGCCGAATGGCAGCTCTCTCGCGGACCTCGTCTATGAGGTCTAGGCAGTTATGAAGCTGGTTCGCATTCTGTGCTTCATTGTAGGCTATTAGTCGGGGTGAAGGCAGGCCCAACTCCAAGGGGATGAGAGCTTCGGAACCATATGTGAGGCTGAAGGGGGACTCCCCCGTTGGAGTTATTTTGGTGGTGCGATAGTTCTAGAGCACGTTTGGGAGTTGTTCAACCCACAACCCCTTAGTGGATCGGTCAAGCCTCTTCTTCAAGCCAGAGAGGATTTGTTGATTTGCATTTGCTGCCTAGCCATTAGACTGAGGGTGAGCTACCAAGGAGAACCGGTGCTGAATGCGGAGGTCGACGCAAAAGTTGCAAAAGGTCTCTCCCGTGAATTAGGTTTCGTTGTCGGTCACGACGATGCGAGGTACCCCGAACCGGCAGACGATGTTCTTCCAAAAGAACTTCTAGACCTTGTGCTTGGTGATTATCGAAAGAGGTTCAGCTTCGATCCATTTTGGAAAGTAGTCTATTGCTACCACTCACAACTTCAGCTAGCCCAGTGCTGGGGGGAACGGTCCGAGCAAATCCAACCCCCACATTGCAAAGGAGATTGGGCTCGCCACGGAGGAGAGTTACACTGGGGTAGGCGACGGATCGGGGTAAATTTCTGGTAGGAGTCACACTAGAGGACGTACTCCTCGGAGTCACTCAGTAGTGTGGGCCAGAAGTAGTCGTAGTTCAAGAGTTTTTGGGTGAGGGATATTGCTCCTAAGTGCACACCACATAGACCATCATGGGCCTCCTTTAGGGCATAGAGCGCTTCCTCCCGGGAGAGGCACCTCAGATCAGGTCGACTGTCAATCTGGGTGTAAGAGCATTTGTACATGACTTCGTCATGGAGCATGTACTGCTCGGCTCGTTTCCTGATCCTCCTTGTCTCCTTCGGGTCTTCGGGAAGGACTCCGTCTCGGAGGTACTCAAGGAGGGGTTCATCTAGTTTTTACAAAGCGTTAGGGGGTAGGCTTCCATTGGCTCCGGACCGTCTTCATCAATGCTTGGTCAGAGAAGGACCTCTATCAAGATGGTCTATTCTAGACCTTGGAGAGACAAGGAGGCGAGCTTAGAGAGAGCATCCGCTTGTGCATTTTCCTTTTGGGGAACCCGCTGGAGTTGAACATCTTCGAATAAGGCCAGAAGCTCCCTCACCTTTGCCAAGTACTAGCCATACGCTCGTCCCTCACCTCGTATTCCCCCGATACTTGGTTGACGACCAATTGCGAGTCACTGAAGACTCTGACCCGCATGGACCCGGCTTTGCAAACCATGTAGAGCCCTGCTATGAGGGCCTCATACTCTGCTTTGTTTTTTGATGCTGGGAAGTTTAAGCGGAGGGAGTATTGGAGGACGAAAGCATCCGGGCCGGCCAAGATAACACCAGCCCCACTTTTGTCGGTGCAAGAAGACCCATCCAAATAAACGGTCCAGACTAAGGGGTTGGCAGACGACTCGCAAGGGTCGGGGATGGTGCTCTCCACAATGAATTCAGCCAGAGCTTGGGCTTTGATTGTTATTCTTTGCTGGTAGTTGGTGTCGTGGGGGCTCAGTTCGATGGACCACTTCATCAAGCGCCCGGAGGTTTCGGGCTTGTGGAGAACTTGCTTGAGGGGCTGGTCGGTTAGGATGACAACCGAAGGAGAATGGAAGTAGGGGCGGAGCTTTCGGGCCGCCATGACCAAGGTAAGGGCCATCTTCTCCAGCTTCGGGTAACGGAGTTCGGCATCCTGGAGGACCTTACTCACATAATAGATGGGCCTATGCGTTCGAGCATCTTTTCTTACGAGGACCGCGCCGAGGGTTTGCTTCAAAGTTGTAAGAAATAGGTAGAGGACCTCTCCAGGCATCGGCTTGCTCAAGAGCGGGGGATTAGCTATGTATGCCTTGAGCTGGTCGAACGACTTTTGCTGCTGTTCCCCCTATTCGTAGCCTTTAGCCCCGCGGAGGGCTTTGAAGAAGGGGAGGCACTTTTCCCTGGACTTGGAGAGGAACCACTCAATCGCTACGAGGCATTCCGTGAGCCTTTGTACCTCTTTGACGTTGGAGGGAGGAGCCATTTTGAGAATGGCCTGGATCTTTTCGGGGTTGGCCTCTATGCCCCTCTGGCTGACCATAAACTCCAAGAACTTGCCGGACGAGACTCCGAACGCACACTTGCTCGAATTTAGCCTCATATTGTGCCTCTTGAGCACCTCGAAGGCTTCTTGAAGTTTGAGGACATGTTTCTGCCCTCAGGTGCTCTTAACCAACATGTCGTCCACGTAGACTTCCATGTTTTGGCCAATCTGGTCTCGGGAGACCTTATTCACGAGGCGCTGGTAAGTAGCTCCCGCGTTCTTCATGCCGAACGGCATTACCCTGTAGAAGTACAGGCCCTGACCCATCACGAAAGAGGTCTTCGGGATGTCAGGAGGGAACATCTGAATCTGGTTGTACCCCGAGAAAGCATCCATGAAACTGAGGAGCTCGTGCCCGGAGGTCGCATCGATCAGGGCGTCGATGCTTGGAAGGGGAAAGGGGTCCTTCGGGCATGCCTTATTGAGATCGGTGAAGTCGATGCATATTCTCCAGCTCTCGTTGGCTTTCTTGACTATCACCATATTGGATAGCCACTCTGGATAATTCATCTCCTGAATGAACCGAGCGTTGAAGAGTTTTTCGACTTCCTCTTTGATCGCCTATTCTCGCTCGGGAGCGAACTTGCGGTGCTTCTGCTGAACGAGCTTCACACCCGGGGCGACACTGAGATGGTGCATTAGGAGCTCCTCGGAGATCCCAGGCGAAGAGATCGCGGTTCTCTTTTATGCACCGGGAGATGTCTTCTTTGATGGAGGGGGAGAGTGCTTTGCTGACCCGAAACGTCTTGGTGGCATCTTCCTCTGAGAAGGACACTTCTTCTAGTTCATCCACCGGTTCAGAGAAGGTTTGGCTACTCTCCGGTGGGAGCTCGAGGGCTCTAGGGAGAGGACCGGGCCTCCTATTGAGGTCATATAGCACTTACGAGCCGCCTCTTGACTCCCTCTTACTTCTCCTACTCCTACGGGGGTGGGAACTTCATCTTCTTGTGGTAAGCAGAAGGGATAGCTTGGAGTGCAGCTAGGCCCGGTCGACCTAGGATCACGTTGCAGGTAGCCTTCACGTCCGCCACCATGAAGTCCATCGGCTCCGTTCGAGTGTGTCACTCCCCGCTTCCCAAAATACGGAATATGAGCACGTAACAAAAGTCCAGCGAATGATTTTCATCATCCATAAGCTGTTCAGGAATCTTCACAACATCTCACAAAATAATCAGAGTCGGAAGCAAAAGAATCAACCAATCATGCACAATTGAATCAAATAGATCAACAGAAATTTACTTGAAATCCAAAATATAATATAATCTCAAATAAATCAAGTCTAAACAGTTAATAATATCCTAGGTCACATTGCCCAAATACTAATAGATCCAAGTATCAAATACAATTTATTCAAGTTCAAGCAACAAATAATAATAATAATAAAGTAGAAAATCCAGCACTAATACAACATTTCGCCAATGCCATCTGGCAGCTGACCATCCTGATTTGCAATCAATAATTTGCAGGAGAAGGAAACAGAAAACAAGTACCCGTTAATTGCAAGTTACGGGCTACTTATAATGTAGGGTACATGTACATGGAGAAAACTAAACAAATCTAAATAATAGCAGAAACAGACATGGCATGGTATAGCAGAATCAGCTAGTGTGGTATACTAACATGTGTCAAGTGTCAAGTGTCAGATAGTATGCAGACAGATATACAGATGGTAGTGTCAGATGATAGTCAGACAGATAACAGATAATCAGGTAACAGATATCAGATAGCCAGATGCAGATAACAGATTCAGATGTCAGATTCAGATTTTATAAGTCTTGTATTAATTATGAACTAGGTAGCACTTCATGCAGCCCACCTTACATGGTTGCTACATTCAAACAGTTTCAATTGTAGATTTTGTAAGGGATCATATAGGGTCGTGTACTCAGGGTTCAGACAGTTATCAGATAAGAGGTCAGAGAGATAGAACCTAGTGGTTCTCTTCTTCTCTACACCTTGCTATAAGAAGTAATGTAGACAGGGTCAGATAACAGATCCAGACAGACAGATAGAACCTAGTGGTTCTCTTCTTCCCCACACCTTACTATAGAGAAGTAATGTAGACAGGGTCAGATAACAGATAACAGATAATCATATGGGAATCACGGGCCCCCTTCTAAGTACACATTTCGATGCTTTCCCACTACTAGATCTTTCCCATAAACCTCGGCATGATTACTTTTATTATGGTTATCAACAGACATGATAGTGCATGAAATAGTGTCGAACTAACATGTTATAATCAACATTAGGTTTAGGGAACAAATAAATGATCATAGATGATATACGGTCATACAAACGAGCAAAGTAGTGTATGTTCATATTCAGGACAGCATGACAGTACAGTACTAAAACAGTGGTCCCCATTACTACAGAAATTCAAATCTAAATCCGTCGAAGAATCTGGAAAATAGACTTCCACACAAATCAAGTGAATATATATAAGCCATATAGTATTTCACAAAATCATAACTCAAAACTGATTTGAATCCAGAAAATACGTTTAGTCAGAAATCAGTAAAACAAATTCTCAGTCAGAAAAACAGCATTAAAACTTCTCAAATAAATCCAGGAAAAATATGGGGTAATCCCCTACATGTCTATTATCAAAATATAAAGTTTCATAAATGTTCCAATAAAATAAGTTCAGTCAACAAAAATCGTAAACCCTCAAAAAACGATAGTTTGGCAAATCTGGAATTCCCAACACTGCTGTACGAAAACTGAAATATCTCGTAGCGCTTAGATCTTTCCAAACACTGCTGCTGAGACGAAATCCAAATCCACCAAAGGGAGATGAAAATAGACAATATAAGATATCTTTCATATTTCATATATATTTTTTATGCAGTGGAAGGAAATAGGGTGAAAATACGATTCTTTACAGAATAGCGAGCAAAATACAGCAAGTCTACGTTTCATAAACAGGCATGAAACGGCATATAAAACTCATCAATAAAATTCACCAAAATTTTTGTAACACCCCGGATTGTATTATGCTTGTATATATATATGTATGTATATTGTTAGTATGCATGCAATTGATTGTAGTATTATGGGTCGATTTTGCCATCGTGGTGGATGGTTAGGGCTATAGGACGGTTCTTGGGAGAGTTGCATTCCAAAGATGTACGAGAACGAGATGGACCGATACTAGTATAACCGCTAGTTTTCGGCACGACGCACATGCAAATATAACACGGTATGGTACTACAGTGATTATAGGTTGCGTGCACTCGTTAAAACACGCATCTCACACTCGTTGAAGCTCGTTAAGGGTTATGTTGGACAGCCAACACAACTAACACCAAAACCATTGGCTACAAGCCATGGTTTCTCCTGAAACCACCTATAGCCTAAACCTACCCCCCCCCCCCCCTGTCAAATCCGGCCACACATCCCATCATCCTCATTTCCCATTTTATTTCCTCCCTTTTGCTCTGGAAATTCCAGAAAGAAAACACCTCAAAAGAAGGAGGAGAGAAAGAAGAAGGAAGTGAAGAAGAAGGATCAAAAGGAGATTTCCAAGAGAAGCTTCAAGAAGTTCCTTCCACTACTACAACCAAGGGTGGGAAGTTTCTCTAAACATGAAATTCATGTCTTTTAATTAATTTTGGTTTCATGCATGTGTTCTAGAATGCATAGGATTGCTCTTCTAAAGGTTAGAAGTAGAAGTCAGAATTGAACTAGGAAAAATTGGTTCGGAGTACCATTTTGTGGATTTTTCCGAGAGCAAAATATGATGTATTAGACCATGAAATTAAAAGGGTTTGTTCATAAATGTGTTAGGGTCATTCATGATTTATTTCAACTTTTTCTATAACCATTTGATATGCTTATAAAATCGTGAGATGGATATGTGTTGTAAGGCAGACTCAGAAAAAGAAAAACAGGATGGCTGATATTGTAGGAATTTTTGTGAATCAAGGAAGCATGATATTGATCTGAAATTTCTACTCAATGTTCTTGAATGCATGTTGATTATATACAAAAATCAGTAAATTATTTGGATGATTTTAGAGGCATGAGAAAAATCTATCTATAACCAGTATCTGATGTTGAATTAGAAAACATGATGGTTTCTGTGCTAACTTGCAAAAGCTATTACTCACTGTATTGTTAGAATTTTGACATGAGGTCTTTTGCATGATGTTGGGTATGATGTCTAGTGTCTCCACTATAAATTTTGTTTCAATTGGACAAGTTTACAATTTACTGTGATTTTGTAATTGAGCACTGTGCCGTTTTCAGCCAGTTTTGATACTCTGTAAAGATTTGGAAATTGAGACCTGTTAGAGGCATATTTTGAGGATCATGACTCAGGAGAGAGTTGTTGGTGACTCCTAAAACTTTCCAAAAAAACTGATTTGAGGCAATTCTAGTGAACGGTTGAATTATTATGATTTTTGTAAGACTGGACAGAGGACTAGAGTAGAGCTGAGTGCTCTGAATTGGAGAGACCAATTGTGTGAGTTGGTGTATCGATGATAGATGAGTGTGTTAGGGTGACTTAATGGTATAATTTGGACTTGATATGGCTAAAAATGGGGTTAAATCGGAACCGTCCAGATGGGGCACGAATCTTGAAGCTCAGGGGTAAAATGGTAATTTCACCCACCGACGGGTCTGAAGCGGGTACTGGTTATCTTCCCCGAAGACCCACTTACTCGCAAACGGATCCACCTCAACTGGGTGCGGGTTTCAACCCGCAGCAAATCCGGTCCAGAAGGGATAGAATTAGGGTTTCTGATTCAATCCTAATCAATGGCCCTGATTCATAGTTATCCCTTCACTGGGGATTAGGGATTACATTCCTTATCTAACCACAGGGGGATCACATTCCTAATCTGATCCCATTGGTGCCTATAAATACCCCCCATCCATCTCCATTAGGAGGTAATCAATCTTTTGCCAATTTTTGCACTCTTTCATGATCTTCCCTGATTACTGACTTGAGCGTCGGAGGGTGCGTCGCCGGGAACAACCCCGGTGTCTCGCACTTCTTGCAGGTGAACGGCGGGAGCAACGGTCAAACTCCGGCGGAACAGGTAATAGGTTTGTTATTCAAAGTTTCCCAAGAACCCACAAATACTATCTGTTTGCCCCCACACCAGTTTCAGCGGCAACAGATTGGCGCCGTCTGTGGGAAACTAACGATAGCAACCTCCCTTCTTCCCATTAGTCAGATCCGCTCCGGCCATGCCTCCTAGAAAAGTCAGATCCAGAGGGTCCAACCGAGGACCCAACCCCGATCAGCAGTAAGAAATTCCCATCCAACCTACCCAACAGCATGGGCAACTTCCTCCTCCAGCGGAAGACCCGCTCCAATAGGACCTTCCTCCTCCTCCGAATCAGCCACCTCCTAAGGGTCCTAATCCTCAGAAACAACCTCTTCACCAGGACCACGTCTCCATCCACAATGCCTCTTCGGACTCTATGGCCTCCCATCATCGCCGAGCTTCCGGTCTCCGCAACACCGCCCTCAATCGGCAGAAGGATGAGGACCTTCGCCGCCATCTGGATGAAAAGCAGGCCTGAGAGGGAACTTCCCACCAACACCGTCTGGATGAGCGGTCTCCTCGCCGCCGAGAATCCAAAAGGTCCCCTATCCGAAGGGGGCAGAGAGAGTCCTCCGAGCATTACCGAAGAAGGCCACACTCCCCTGCAGGTCGGCAACAGCCTAGGAACAATGAGGCACCCATTACCCGTGCCGAGTTCCAGCAGTTCCAAGCGACCGTCCTACAAGCTCTCAATCTTCGTCCCAACACCAATGCACCCAAGATCCCCTCTCCTCCTCTGGTCCGAAGTCCTCGCCGACGGTCCCCATCTCCTCCTCCAGCTCCCAGCAACTCCCGGCATGAGCAAAGTCCTCGCCGCTCCAGGAGCTACCGTCGCCGTAGCCCGTGCTCTCCCTCGTACGAAGACGAGTCTAGAGGCTCAGCTGATTACCGTCGAAGGGATGACACTGTGTACCGCCGTCTCCATGAAATGGAGAGGCGCTTGGGTCAATTAGACCGAGAAGAAGAACTTAGAGGAAGGACCCTTCGTCCTAGCAGACCTCCTTTCTCCCGAACCATAATGGATGCACCTGTGCCGATCGGCTTCAAACCCCCTCAATTTGAGACCTATTCTGGGGAGACCGACCCTGTTGATCGCATCGAGAGCTTCAAGACCCTAATGCTCATCCATCAAGCTTCCGATGCTCTACTCTGTAAAACCTTCCCCGCAACTCTCAAGGGTCCAGCTCGAGAATGGTACTCTCGCCTTGCCTCGTCCTCCATATTCTCCTTCGAGCAATTCGAGACCCTCTTCGTCACCCATTTTGTAAGTAGTCGTAGAACTGAGAAGACCAGCATCTCGCTACTGTACCTCCACCAGAAGAAGGGTGAGAAGTTGAGAGACTATGTGAAGAGGTTCACGGCTGAAGCCTGGTCCATAGCATCCCTCGACCAGTCGGTCGCTGCAGCATCATTTCAATCTAATGTCCTCAATTCCAACCTCCGCTCCTCCCTCGCCAAGAAACCCCCACAGAACTTTTCCGACCTCCTCCTCCGAAGCGAAAAGTATATGAGGGCCGAAGAAGCCGAGCACCGCCCTAACTTGGTGGGGTCTTCCTCCGGGTTTAAGAGGAAGGGAACAGAAGAGGAAGGAGCCAAGAAGCTCCAGAAGGATAATGCCGGCCAGCGCCGACCTCCCCCCAGATTCGACAAGTTTACTCCCTTCACCACTAATGTCTCTACCATTCTGATGGAAGTCGAAAGGAAGGAATCATACCTCCTACTCCGAGGATGAACAACCCTGCCAAGAAAAGAGATAAAGAGAAGTGGTGTCGTTATCACCGGGACCATGGGCACGACAACAATGATTGTCGGGCCCTGAAGAATGAGATAGAAGCCCTCATCCAGAGGGGGCAGCTGACCAGGTTCGTCAGAAAGGACCGAGCCGAACTTCCTCTCCCGCCTCGGGGGCTAATAAGCGTCCGGAATGCGATGAAACGCCCGACTTCGAGGAGGAGCATGTCCTGCACCTCATCCATGGGGGCCCAATGGGGGGCTCCTCAAACTCCTCTCAAAAGGCATTTATAAGAGAAGTTAATTCGGTTCGTGCCCCCTCCTCCCAAAGGCCTCGGAGTGCCCGTCACATTCTCAGACGAAGATCTTGAAGGTGTCCGCACCCCTCATTGTGACGCACTCGTCATCAGCCTCCACATGGCGAACTTCAAAGTGGAGAGAATCCTAGTGGACAACGGCAGCTCCGTTAACATTCTCTTCCTCGCCGCTTTCAAAGGCCTAAAGCTCTCCCGAGACAGACTCAAGCCCGCCGGCTACACACTCCATGGGTTCACGGGAGTGCCAGTGACTATTGAAGGGGTAATCACCCTCGACGTAACCGCTGGCAAAACTCCTACCACCCGAACGGAGTCGATGGACTTCATGGTCGTAGATGTCCCCACAGCCTATCATGTCATTCTAGGTCGGCCCGGTCTAGCCGCCCTTGAAGCCGTCCCTTCTGCCTACCACCTCAAAATGAAGTTTCCCACTCGGGTCGGAGTAGGGGAAGTAAGGGGCAATCAGGAAATGGTCCGAAAGTGCTACATGACCTCTACCCTCGGACCCATCCTCTCCTTAGAAACTCTGGAAATCCTCCAGGATGCTGCCCGGCCGACATCCGAGCCGGTGGATGAATTGGAGGAAGTGCTCTTCTCTGAGCAGGACCCAACTTGCAAGTTCTTTGTTAGCAAGACCCTCCCGTCCGCCCTATGCTCAGACATTGTACAGTGCATCCGAAGGAACCGAGTCCTCTTCGCTTGGTCAGCTGCAGATATGCCCAAAATCTCCGAAGCGCTCTTAGTCCACCACCTCAGCGTTGTTCCGGGGTCCAAACCGATTCAGCAGAAAAGGCGCAAGTTCGCTCCTGAGCGTCAGCTAGCTATAAAAGAGGATGTGGACAAGCTCGTGAAGGCCCGGTTCATACAAGAGGTGAACTACCCCGAGTGGTTGTCGAATGTGGTAATGGTGAAGAAGTCCAACGGGACTTGGAGGATTTGTATTGATTTTACTGATCTCAACAAGGCCTGCCCCAAGGATCCCTTCCCTCTTCCGAGTATTGACACTTTCATTGATGCCACCTCGGGACATGAATTCCTCAGCTTCATGGACGCCTTCTCAGGCCACAACCAGATCCGGATGTTCCCCCCGGATATCCCGAAGACATCATTCGTGACCGATCAGGGCCTCTATTGCTACAGGGTTATGCCCTTCGGTCTGAAGAACGCAGGAGCCACATACCAACGCCTCGTCAACAAGGTTTTCCAAGCCCAAATCGGCCGTAATATGGAGGTATATGTTGACGACATGCTTGTAAAGAGCATCCGAGGTGCCGATCATGTGACCGACCTCCAAGAAGCATTTGACGTTCTGAGAAAGCACAGCATGAGACTCAATCCGAACAAGTGTGCGTTCGGAGTCTCTTCAGGGAAGTTCCTCGGCTTCATGGTTAGCCAACGAGGAATTGAAGCAAACCCTGAGAAAATTAAGGCCATATTAGACATGGCCCCTCCTAAAAATGTTAAGGAAGTCCAGAGAATAACAGGCCGCTTAGCCGCCATTAGGCGCTTTCTCTCGAAGTCTGGGGAGAAATGCCTCCCCTTCTTCAAGGCCCTCAGGGGGGCTAAAGGTTTTGAATGGGGACAACAACAACAGGAGTCCTTCGACCAGCTCAAGGCTTACCTCGTCAATCCTCCCCTCCTCAGCAAACCAATTCCTGGCGAACCCCTCTACCTCTACCTGGCAGCCTCCGAGCAGACCCTTAGTGCTGTCTTAGTAAGGAAAGAAGACCGGGCTCAAAAGCCCATATACTATGTGAGCAAAGTACTTCGGGATGCCGAGCTCCGCTACCCGAAGATAGAAAAGATGGCTTATGCCCTGGTGATGGCCGCGAGAAAGCTTCGCCCGTACTTTCAGTCCTATACGGTAGTCGTCCTCACCGACCAACCGCTGAAGCATGTCCTCCAGAAGCCAGAGACCTCGGGCCGCCTTATGAAGTGGTCTATCGAGCTGAGCCAGCATGATATAACTTATCAGCCTCGGACCGCGATCAAGGCTCAAGCCTTAGCAGAATTCATAATTGAGAGTACCATTCCCGAGTCCAGCCAAACAATGAAGGGACAACCCGTCTGGTCGGTTTATGTGGACGGATCCTCCTGCAATGAAGGAAGCAGGGCAGGGGTCATTCTGGCGGGCCCAGATGACTTCATCCTCCAATACTCCCACCGTATCAACTTCAAGGCCTCGAACAATGAGGCAGAATACGAGGCGCTCATAGCCGGCCTTGGAATGGCTCGAAATGCAGGGGCTCAATGCCTCCGGATCTTTAGCGACTCTCAGCTAGTCGTCAATCAAGTCCTCGGCGAGTATGAAGCACGGGATGATAGGATGGTTAAATACTTAGCCAAAGTCAAGAGCCTCATGACACTGTTTGAAGAAGCCCTCATCCAAAGAATCCCCCGAGAAGAAAATGCTCAGGCCGACGCCCTCTCCAAACTAGCCTCCTCCTCCCTTCAAGGTCTCGAGCAGACCGTTTTGATAGAAGTCCTTCTAAAGCCAAGTATAGAGGACGAAACCCTCGACTCTATGGAGTCGCTGCCTGTCCTGCTCGAAGACAATTGGATGAAACCCCTCGTCGAATTCTTAAGGGACGGACTCCTCCCCGAGGATCCCAAGGAAGCTCGAAGAGTAAGAACTCGAGCCGAGCGTTACACACTGATCGGAGGTATCTTGTATAAATGCTCCTTCACACAGGTAGACGGCCGACCCTACCTGAGATGCCTCCCCCCCCGAACAAGCCGACTACGCCCTGCAAGAACTTCATGAGGGCATCGGCGGGGCACACTCGGGGTCCAGAGCTCTTGCCCGCAAAGTGTTGAATTACGGATATTTCTGGCCCACTCTCTTACGAGATGCCGAATGACACGTTCGGCAATGCAGCTCCTGTCAGAAGTACGCCGACATCCGACGCCTACCACAAGCTCCACTCACTTCCCTATCAAGTCCGATCCCCTTTGCAATGTGGGGGATGGATTTACTAGGGCCATTCCTACCATTTCCCGGACAGTTCAAATTCTTAGTTGTGGCGATCGACTACTTCTCGAAATGGATAGAGGCCGAGCCCTTGGCCACGATCACTGAGAACAAGGTTGTTCAGTTCTTCTGGAAGAGCGTGATCTGCCGATTCGGCATCCCTAAGGTCCTGATAACAGACAACGGAACACAGTTCACCGGGGCTGCCTTCCGAGCTCTATGCGAGGACCTTGCCATCCAGCACCGGTTCTCCTCCGTTTCTCATCCCCACTCAAATGGCCAAGCCGAAAATGCTAACCGACAGATCCTCTCCGGCATTAAGAAGAGGTTAGATAAGTGTTCCAAAGGCTTATGGGACTACCGCACCACAAAACAGACCCCCACAGGAGAGAGCCCATTTAATCTCATCTATGGGTCTGAGGCCATCATCCCCCTAGAAGTCGGAATACCCTCTCCTCGTCTATTAGCTTATGAAGAAGAGCAAAATGCCAGAGACCTTCGAGCCGGTCTTGACCTGATAGACGAAATCCGAGAAAGAGCTGCCATTCGTCAACAAAGCTATCGAAGAAGGATCGAGTTGGCATACAACAAGAAAGTCCGCCCTACGGATCTCAAAGAAGGGGACCTGGTCCTCCGAAAGTTGGCCATCTCATTCCCAGGTTAGAAGTGCAAATTGGCCCCAAATTGGGAGCGACCTTACAGGATCGCCAAAGTGGTCCGTCTCGGCACATACAGACTAGAAGATCTTGAAGGCAGGGAGATTCCCAGGACTTGGAATGCCGAACATCTCTTAAAATACCAAGAGAGAGCACCAACGCCTCTCTAAGTATTTCGAGATGTCGAACCGTTCCTCTCCTATTACTTGTAATGTTTTTTCTTTTATTTCACTCTTGTAATAACGGCTCGCAACTTTAGAAGCAGCCGGCCATTAGTCATCAATAAAGATTTTTTTCGTATTTTACTTGTAAAAATTGCTTACATCTCTCTGCCTTTACTCTTCACTCTAACGATGGTTCCGGAGTCCAACACTTGGCTCGATTCTACTCCGCAAGCTCGCTTCTAAGCGGGCTAGGAGTGGGTTGCCATTCGGAATTGCTCCCACGACCGTTGAACTCTAACGATGGTTCCGGAGTCCAACACTTGGCTCGATTCTACTCTGCAAGCTCGCTTCTAAGCGGGCTAGGAGTGGGTCGCCATTCGGAATTCCTCCCACGACCGTTGAACTCTAACAATGGTTCCGGAGTCCAACACTTGGCTCGATTCTACTCCGCAAGCTCGCTTCTAAGCGGGCTAGGAGTGGGTCGCCATTCGAAATTGCTCCCACGACCGTTGAACTCTAACGATGGTTCCGGAGTCCAACACTTGCTCGATTCTACTCTGCAAGCTCGCTTCTAAGCGGGCTAGGAGTGGGTCGCCATTCGGAATTGCTCCCACGACCGTTGAACTCTAACGATGGTTCCGGAGTCCAACACTTGGCTCGATTCTACTCCGCAAGCTCGCTTCTAAGCGGGCTAGGAGTGGGTCGCCATTCGGAATTGCTCCCACGACCGTTGAACTTTAAGGATGGTTCCGGAGTCCAACACTTTGCTCGATTCTACTCCGCAAGCTCGCTTCTAAGCGGGCTAGGCGTGGGTCGCCATTCGGAATTGCTCCCACGACCGTTGAACTCTAACGATGGTTCTGGAGTCCAACACTTGGCTCGATTCTACTCTGCAAGCTCGCTTCTAAGCGGACTAGGAGTGGGTCGCCATTCGAAATTGCTCCCACGACCGTTGAACTCTAACGATGGTTCTCGAGTCCAACACTTGGCTCGATTCTACTCCGCAAACTCGCTTCTAAGCGGGCTAGGAGTGGGTCGCCATTCGAAATTGCTCCCACGACCGTTGAACTCTAACGATGGTTTCGGGGTCCAACACTTGGCTCGATTCTACCTCGCAAGTTCGCTTCTAAGCGAGCTAGAAGTAGTTCGCAAGTCGGAGTTGCTCCCACAACCGTCGAACTACTCTTACGATGGTCAGCGAGCCCACTATTAGGTAAGGCTCGACTCATCTCGCAAGTTTGCAAGATTAGGAGACCGAAGCGCTGCTCGGCACCACTGGCCGAACGCTCATGTCGCCGAACCGCAAACGAGCAAGAGGCCGGCTCAGGGACCTCGACGCGATGAACACAGTCACAAACAAAACGACTACACAAAGCTACAACGGACATGCAAGTTCGAGAAAGAAATGTTATTAATAATTAGGATACAGTGCAAAACGACTCTTCCATACAACAAGGTTACAAGGACTTAAAGTACAAAAATTACAATGCCGACCCACTACACTTGGCTTTGAAAACGATCATCAATGTCCCGTTGGGTCATCAGTTTGGCAACCTCGGCCGTCAGTTCCTCTCCCTTTGTCCGAAGCTCCGCCTCTACAGTCTGCAAGTGACGGATCTCAGAAAGCATATCGTTCCTCTCTGCTGTTATTTTCGACAAATTGTGCCGAACGCACTGGATCCGAAGGGCGTTGCTAAAGGCGGTCGACGAACCTTCGTCCTCTCCTATGGGGGTCATCTTGGCGATCCTGCTCTCCAGATGCCGGATCTCGATGTCTCGCCACCTAGGATGAGCTGAAGATGGTTCCGCTCGCTTTCGGCTAGGCGCAATCCCAGCTCGACTTCATAGAGTCTCTCTCGGCACCTCGCCAAGCACAGCCTCGTCACCCCCGAACCAGCCTCAGCTCGAGCGTGGTCATCCGAGCGAGTGGGCTCGACATCTTGGGCAACCACCACGAGCTGAAAAGAAGAAGAGACAAACAACAAAATTTCAAACATTGCCGAAGTCCAACACATGAAGCCAATATTCCCAACGCAGCATCAGAAGCAAAGCAAAGGTTTTTATTCAAATAAAGTAGCTCTACATACAACTAGACCGACGCTACAGCAGAGTTTTACAATAATTTAAAGGAACATAATACAACTTGTTTAGTGCCTCTTCGGAAGGGGAACACTCCGGTTCAAGGAAACGCGGGGGCGGCGATGCCTAACCGCCGAGCTCGATTCCAAACCAGCGAAGCGAGATCCCCCTTCGCTGCTAACTCTAACTGTGGCGCCAACTGAGGCGCCGCTAGACGAGACAGCTACACTACTCTGAGCGTCAGCAGGACTCCGCCTCGCTGCAGGCAAACGAGTCGCAAGTTCGTAGAAAGTGATCCCTCTCTCGCTCTCTTCGCGAGTACACGACGTACTACGAACGTTGGCCCTCTCAGGTAGAGGCTTGAGCGACGCGATCTCTTTCTCCAGCTCGATAATCCTATCTCTCAGAACATCACCCTCTGTCGACATCTTCAGACGAGGAGGTCTTGACGAGCCCGCAACATTGGCACCATCGGTCGCAAGATGTCGATAATGGGTGACCTCGATCCCCCTGTCTATCGTAATCCTCCTAAGCTTGTCGACCTTGGCCAACAACTTTTGGCGCTCGGATGACAACTTCTCCAACTCGGGAGCCAACTTCTCTTCTTCCGCCAAATGTTCTTTCTCCGTTACCTCCAAGTGACGGATCTCGGCCAAGAGCTCGTTATTCTTTTGCTCGACAACGAAAAGCTCCCTACGAAGCCACTCTATCTCACCTTCGAGACGAGAAGCTTGGGGTTGCTTCCGTAGTTGCTTCAACTCACGACAATACCCCCTCGCAGCTGCTTTTATCTCCTCCAACCTCAAGAGCATATAAAATCGCCTCTCTCGGCTATGGGAAAGCTCTCGCTTCATTTCTTTCAGCTCCTTACGAAGATACGAAACCTCCGTGATCGGACCAAACTTCACCTGAAAAGCAAAGATAAATCCGATGCCCAACACTTGGAGAAATTTTACGGCTAGTCAAACACAAAATCCGAGGTCTAACACTTCGAGAATTTTTGGCCAAGCAAAAAGTGTTTTCATTCAAAACTCAAAAAGCATTACAAGAGCGGTGGACAGTCCGCAGTCAGGCTTTACAAAAAAAAAAGAAGCAAAAAGAAGACCAAAGATGCAACCAAGTCAGGGGTCGACCTTTTTGTCGCTCGGGTCTGCCGACCCCTCGACGATTCTTATGTCCTCGTCCTCGTCCTCATCCTCGGAGCCGTCCTCCTCCTCACCTTCGGCCTCTGTCTCGCTCTTGCCTTCGACACCGTCAGCCTGTCCCTCGGGCCCGAGCATTGCCGAAGGAAGCTCCTCCCCCTCCACAGGGTCGTAAAAGTGGTAGGAGGAGGTGTCGAACCCCGGGTTCCGAGCTACGATATGAAGTAGGGCTCGGCCGTACGCATCCTCCATGTTCTTAAACATGTGCTCCTCGGCCTCTTTCTGGACAGCCCTTTTCGCCCTTGCCACCTTCGATTAGTGCTTGGCCATGACCCTTTCGGTCTCCTTCCGAGCTTTCTCCGCCTCCGACCGTGCTTTGGCCAGCTCCTCCATAAGCGTGGCATTCTCCTTTTTCGAGGCCTCGAGCTTGGCTGCCTTGTCTGCCGAGCGCTGCATAGCTTCGTCCAGCTTTGCCTCCAACCCCGCCACTTTCGCTCCGCACTTTGCCGAGAGGAGTTGCTCGGCTTCGAACAGCTTCACAGCTTTCGCATGCTCCGACCTCTCCTGGTCGCACAGCGCCGTCAGCTCCTGTTCTTTGCTCGCGAACTCTTCGAGCAAAAAGTTGAAGTGGCAAAGGGTCTGAAAAGAGAACAAACAGTTAGAATCCGGACCTAAAAACATAGAAAATTTTGAAAAAAATGCTTCAAGAAGAAAGTGTTCGGTCTACTTACCGACATCGTGTTCCGAGTAATCTGCATTGTAGCGTCCCCGACCTCCCTGGACTTAAGCGCCGCTCGGTCCTTCGGGGTCGGCAGGTGCTTCACCGCCTGCATACAAATGTTGCCGTCCCCCAAGAAGTCGTCGACCTTCATTACTTGCCAGTCGGGACGAAGATCCGCTTATGCTCCTCCGTCAGAATCTTCTCCCCTTCGGCGGTGAGAGGCAGAACTTGAAGGGCTAACGCCGCGCTCACGTTGAACGCGCCGCTCGACGAGCCGGGAGCATCTGTCTTCGCCGTTGGAGTCGGTGCATCCGAGACAGGAAGATCGGAGGCCGCGACCTGGTCTTGCTCGGGATCGGCATCCGGGAGCACGACCACCTGCAGGTCGGCGATCTTTGGGACCGAAGGTATCTTCGGCGCTCGGCTGCCCTGAGGCCCTGTCGAGGGTCTCTTCTTCTTCTTCGCCTCCTGCTCCCTAGCCGCCTTGGCCTTCGCCATCAACGCCCTATAGTCCATGCCGGAAGACTCTGCACAAACCGAATGAAAAAACTTAGAAAAATTTTCAAGAACTTCAAGGAAAAAGTAAAATTACTAGAGGCATACTGGGATCGATCGGACTGAGACCCCTTCGGAACAAGGCTTCCTCGGTGATGTCCTTCCAACTAAGCGTCGGCAGGCCGAGGAGTTTCTTGAGGACTTCGGCCTCCTCGTCACTAAGCACTGGCTCTCTCTTCGCTCGCTTGGGCAGGCCCTCCCTCGACCAAGCTATCGGAATTGCCCAGGGTTCGGGAGCTCGGACAATAAAGTACTTCTCCTTTCCAATGCTTGATCGAGTCCGGGTTCTCGATCAACTTCACGCCTGTCCGCGGCAAAAGGTAGAACCTCTGCTCATTCCTGTTCGGCTGGCAAGGACGGTAAAGGCTCCGAAGAAGGAACAGACTTGGCTCGGCGCCGATCTCTTGACACCGAAGAACAAACGCCAAGACGTGCCTCCAAGTGTTCGGCATCAGGTGGGCAGGATCAGGCCGTACCAATTGAGGACCTCGACAATGAACGGGTGCAACGGCAAACGAAGCCCAGTGGCCAAGGAGTCGACCGGAAAAATGCACGTGTCGGCCGAAGATGACGTGCAGGCTCGGAAACCGGGTCCGGGGAGAAGTAGCCCGTACTCGGCAGGGATCTGGAATCCAGTCCGGATCCGATGCAGATCAGCCTCGGTAAGGACCGAAGAGATTTGGTCCACCTCGGACATCTCTCTCGGCTCGTTCTCCTCTACCGACTTGGCGGTGCCCTTGGTCACCTTCTCCAGCATTTCTTCGGAGTAGCTCCGTACTCCCCCCACGCTCGACAGAGTGATCGGCTGCCGACCGAACTCCCCTGTCGTCTTCGGCTGCTCTATGACCGTAACCACTCCCTTACCCTTCCGGGACCTCGGTGAAACCTCCTGGAGTGGCTCGGCGACCTCCCCACTCTTGCTCGGCCGGACCATGGTCTGCTCGGTCGGCTCTACCACCTCCTTCTCTTTACCCTCTCGGCTAACGACTCGGTCCGAGGAGGGGGTCTCATCCGAAGAAGTAATCTTAACCATTTTTTCTAAAGAGAAAGGAGAGAGACTGACCTTGAAGTGACTGTTACGATCAGAAAAGTTCGCCGGAGCAAAGAAACGCCTTGCCACGATAGCTAGCAGCGCCACCCGGGAGCTAAAAACTTCGATGGTGAAGAGTAAAAACTTGAGTAAGAAAGTAAAAGTGAATAATGAGATTGGGGGTGGGGGAAGTGAAGTCTTATAGTAAAAGAAAAAGTCACTTGGACTTCGTAACGAAAGGGCGCGACTCTTGATCGGCTCTTGAAGCGTTACGAAAGCCCAAACGACTTTACAACTGAGCAGAAACGGTTGGCGAAAAGGCAAAACATTTCGATACAAGTCGAATAGCTCGGCACACATGGGATCAAAATCCGAGCGACGTGCGATCCGACCCCAACATCAAAGAACCCGGCCGGCTGCCGAGCACGTGCCCATCCGAGCTCCAAAACGGAGAAAAATCACTTTTCCCTCAACATTTGTGTAAGATCTCGATCAGACGGCCCAGATCTTGCCAGCGTCGCTAAACGACAAGATAGTGTTTTCTTGGGAACTGAGCCCGTCTCGAGATTCGTGCCATCATCCAACGGCCCAGATCTTGCCAGCGTCGCTAAAGGACAAGATAGTGTTTTCTTGGGAACTAGGCCCGTCTTGAGATTCGTGCCACCATCCAACGGCCCAGATCGCGCCACGCCGCTCGGACAGCCGAACTCTCAGACCCCCCGGTCGGCTGCCGAGCAAGTGCCCATCCGGGCCCCAAAATGGAGAAAATTCACTTTTCTCTCAACATTCGTGTAAGATCTCGATCAGACGGCCCAGATCTTGCCAGCGTCGCTAAACTACAAGATAGTGTTTTCTTGGGAACTGGGTCCGTCTCGAGATTCATGCCACCATCCAACGGCTCAGATCGCGCCACGTCGCTCGGACTACCGAGCCCCTAGACCTCCAGTCGGCTGCCGAGCAAGTGCCCATCCGAGCCCCAAAACGGAGAAAATTCACTTCTCCCTCAACATTCCTGTAAGATCTCGATCTGACGACCCAGATCTTACCAGAGTCGCTAAACGACAAGATAGTGTTTTCTTGGGAACTAGGCCCGTCTCGAGATTCGTGCCACCATCTAACGGCTCAGATCGCGCCACGTCGCTCGGACAGCCGTGCCCCTAGACCTCCGGTCGGCTGCCGAGCAAGTGCCTGTCCGAGCTCCAAAATGGAGAAAAAAGCCGTCGAGCGACAACGACCGTTGGATCTTCCAGAAATTCGCGCTTCTGGTGATGGACGGTCCAGATCGTGCCACGTGCGCTAAACGAAAAGATAACGTTTTTTTTGGGAAACGCGCCTCCTCGAGATTCGTGCCCGGATCCGACGGCACAGATCGCGCCACGTCGCTCGGACTGCCGAGCGCCTAGACCTCTGGTCGGCTACCGAGCAAGTGTCCATCCGAGCTCCAAAACGGAGAAAAAAGCCGCCGAGCGACTACGACCGTCCGATCGCCCAGAAAATCGCGCTCAACACAGATAAAGGGCCCAGATCAAGCCACGCCATAAATAGGTATTAAAAATAAGTTTTTATTTATTTTAATCATTTTGTTTATTTAAAAATTGCGAAAAATTACTAAAAAATTGGGAAAATTAACTATAAATTCTAGAAAATAATTATAAATTCGGGGGAATATTTTTGAACCCCTGAACGAACAATTATTGTCTAGAATGTATTGTGAAGGCCCCCGAACGACTGGTTAACACATCGCAAAATTAAATAAATAATCCGAAAAATAGATAAAGACCGTCGAATATTCAAAATTAAATAAATAATCCGAAAAAATCACCTCACTACCCCCTTCGAGATTCAAAACCCTTCATTCGGACTCCGATACAACTCCACTAGCCACTAAAACAGTTAAACTACTCCTCAATGGCTGATCAAACTCAGTCTTTAGGAGTGGGGGGCTCCTGATATGGCTAAAAATGGGGTTAAATCGGAACCGTCCAGATGGGGCACGGATCTTGAAGCTCAGGGGTAAAACGGTAATTTCACCCACCGACGAGTCTGAAGCAGGTACTAGTTATCTTCCCCGAAGACCCACTTATCCGCAAACGGATCTGCCTCAACTGGGTGCGAGTTTCAACCCGCAGCAAACCTGGTCTAGAAGGGATAGAATTAGGGTTTCTGATTCAATCCTAATCAACGGCCCTGATTCATAGTTATCCCTTCACTGGGGATTAGGGATTACATTCCTTATCTAACCACAGGGGGATCACATTCCTAATCTGATCCCAGCGGCACCTATAAATACCCCCCATCCATCTCCATTAAGAGGTAATCAATCTTTTGCCAATTTTTTAGCTCTTTCATAATCTTCCCTGATTACTGACTTGAGCGTCGGAGGGTGCGTCGGCGGGAACAACCCCGGTGTCTCGCACTTCTTGCAGGTGAACGGCAGGAGCAACGGTCAAACTCCGGCGGAACAGGTAACAGGTTTTTCATTCAAAGTTTTCCAAGAACCCACAAATACTATCTGTTTGTCCCCACACCAGATTCAGCGGCAACAGGACTCATGACCAACTAGAGAGTTGTTGAGGATACTAACACTCTTCGACAGAATTTGAGTTTGTATCGTTCTGATAAACGAGTAGGATTTTTGTGTTAATGGTAGGGTGCAGCCCGTGCATAGGAAGCATGCAGGTTAGAGCTCGAGAAGCTATTTCGAGGACTTAGGTGGTTGAATTTAAGCTCGTGATCAACTAGGAAGTTGTAGCCTAGGATGATACCTTTCCAGGTTGGGCCCATACACTCCAATCGGAGTTGTATCGATTGAGGGATGACCATTTTGAGATTCGGGCAGAAACCCGTAGGTCGCTTAGTCTGGGTTTGGACTAAGGGTTGTGAAAGCATTTTTCCCTTGTGTGTGAGCCAAGTTGGTGACTCGTGTCTAGGGATGGTTGATCTCTGTTATTGAGGTTGTTGATTTTCCCGAGTGGGATGTGTGACTCGAGTTAGTCACTAGGGTAACGGATACCCTGCACCTATCAAGCCTATATTATTAAACTTCTGGCGAGCGTAGGACGTCCGAGCATGCCATTGATTGGAGCTCACGGGGCAATTATATATTTACTGCCGGAGTAGCAGCAGGCGTAGGCCATTATGCTGGATGAGTCCAAGCAGGGGAAGTGGCGAACCGGACCGGTATCGCCAGGGGCCAGAGGTTGATCGGCAAGTGTGGAAGCAGTTAATTCTTACTCTAATAATTAGAGTAAGGTAGGGGTTAGAATGGTTTATTAAGGGGTTGGGAAATTGCATTAGTCCTAGTAAACCATAGTCGGTGTTGTATCTTCCAGTCGTAGGGATACGTTCTTGGCCGCTAACAGATTGCATCCCCGGCTCGTATCTCGATCTGTTGATTCCTAAAGTTCTGCCGAAGTAAGGTGCAGGAGGCCCAGAGGATTTGACCTCCCGTGGTGCTCACGTACCTAAAGCGCGGGTTTTGTGTTTTGTGTTTTTTTGGTATATATCAGTTCATTACCCGATGAGGGGTGAACACACATGTGTCAGTCCATGGGTGGACATGTGGAACCAAGGGTCGTAAGGACCAGGTTCAACGCGGTTTCTAAGGAGGTCCGTACGTGGGTACCAACTGGCGGTGACCACTTGAGCACTGCAGGGCAGAATTAGACCGACCGCTGCAATCTCCTTGGGCGACGGACAGTCTATTGGGAACTGGAGTGTGTACAAGAGTAGGGTGCATGGCGAGGGTTCGAGTCCCTAAATTGTGGAGAAAGACGGCTACATTTGGGGGCGTATGTACTATGGGATGCATTCGTGCTCCAAAGTGTTGCTTGCATTAGAAGTTAGGCATGTGAGTTTGTTGCATCTAGTCATAGGGTCATGTCATAACACTGCACTAGAACACGAATCCACTAAACCCTTGTTTTTGGCACATCACCTTTCCATTTTGCAAAATATTGGTTGTGATTGAATTTTAGAGGATCGCTGTTATCACCAGCTTTGAGTTAGTCGAAGTACTGACGTTTCCCACCTTTTAGGTAATGGTTATACCTTCCGAACAGGTGCAGAGATATCAGAGTCGCGCAGCAGAAGCCTGAAGCTGAGGAGCAAGTCCCGGGGGAGCCGATGGGATGCTCAGCGAAGTTCCGCAAGTAATCAGTCGATTACCATTCCAGGAGGCAGCTGATAGCTTTACAAGAGGAGTCTGTAAATACTTGTAATAAGTTGTAATGAATTGATGTAATTTGTACTCCTTGTCCAAGAACAAGTTATCGGTTGTAATCAATGATGTAATGACTTATTTGGCAAATAAAAAAAGTTTTTAAATTTTCATGTTATTACTGTGTTGAGATGCATTTGAAGGTAAAGATTCTGGAAGGTGTCACAGATGTCCGTTAATGGGGATCCGGGGCGCTACAGATGTTGGAATCAGAGCTGACTTCAAATTGCAGTCTAACACGGTAGGAAATTAGATTTAAAGGCCAGATAAAATGATTCTAGTTGATAAATAGGATGATTAAAAATCATGTGGTAGTGCTACAACTTATGATTATGATCTTCCCTATATGTGAACCAGTCTCAGATTACTTTATTTTTACTAACATGCTTGGAGCAGTCAAGTCCAAATTGTGGCTAGTCTGTTACCAGACATTAGTGGAGGCAAACAGAACAAGATGTGTCTGTGATTCCGAAACTAAACCCTGTTTATGGTTTGCAGATGGTGTTCGAAGATATCTTCATCCAGGATGGGTCAGTAGGTAAGTCAATGCCTACAAGGAAAATGGTAACGATGGAGGAAGAAATGAAGAAAGTGCTACAGAAGACCGAAGGTGAGGAGAACTCTCCTCCACCATCGCTAGACCCAACGACAGAGCAGCAGAGGATAGCCATCGGGTATCTGGAAATGGAAAGGGCAAGGGAACGCAGGGACAAGGCGATCCACCGGGCCCAGTAGCAGATCAAATTTCATCAGGCACAGATGACACACCTGAAGAAAGAACGAAAGCAGCTTCAAGACGGTATGACACACCTTCAGAACCGCTGGTGGGGACTTCAGAAGGGTCCCTAGCCAAAAACTACTGGGAAAATCACCAAACCTTCTAAAGGATAATACCCCAAGAGAACAATTGCGACTAAGAGTTGCTACTAATGCGGGGAAGTCGGACACTACAAGTTGCGTTGCCCAGCAGCGGTCAAGAGTTGTTTCAACTGTAAGGAACTTGGTCATGTCAAGTCAAATTGACCAGAATTACAAAGGGGGATGCTCATCGAGCAAGTAACCGGATAAATGACAAGGTGAAGATAATATGTGGACCTACTATATTTTGAGATCTTTTGGAAGCTGAAGAATTAATGTAATTAAGTTTAAGTTGTATTTTGGGTTTGTGGAAGTTGGTGGACGATGTACTGTTGTAACAAGACATATATATATATAAATAGAATTTTGGCAATAGTCTTGTTTGATAGTGGATGGACTCATTCTTTTGTGTCAAAATCTTTTTTGAGAAAATTAAGATGCACACAAAGGGCAATCCCAGAGTTAGCTTTGACGGTAGCTACGCCGTCAGGGTCAACCCTTACTACAGATCTATGCTATAGGGGATGTAAGCTCCAGATTAGCAGAGAAACACCATGTATCGATTTGTTGGAGTTGGGTTTTGCCGGGACAGATGTCACTATTGGCATGGATTAGATGTCGAGGCACATGGCAAGCATTGACTGCAAGGAGAAGAAGATAGTTATTTCTGCAGAAGGAGTGGAACTTGTATTCCACGGGGAGCAGTGATTGGAGGCAATGACTTTCGCAACTGCTAGTGAAGTACGGGTACCAGAAGAGGTGAACAAGATACCAGTGGTGAGGAATTTTCCACTTGTATTCTTAGAGGATTTACCTGGAATTCCCCCACACCGTGATGTCGAGTTTAGCATCACAATTCAACCAGGAACCGCTCTAGTATCGAAAGCACCCTATCGAATGGTACTAGTAGAGCAGAATGAGATCAAGAAGCAGATTGAAGTGTATTTGCAGAAAGGATTTATCAGACCAAGTGCATCGCCTTGGGGAGCACCAGTATTGCTGGTTAAGAAGAAGCACGGGTTGTCCAGGATGTGTATCGATTATCGGGAATTGAATAAAGTAACTATTCGAAACAAGTACCCAATTCCCAAGATCGATGATTTGTTCGATCAGCTTCAGGAAGAAGCAGTATTTTCCAAGATTGTTCTACGGTCTGGATATTATCAGGTACGAGTCAAGGAAGAGGATGTACCTAAGACAGCTTTTCGAACTCGACATGGACACTATGAGTTCTTGGTAATGCCGTTTGGAGTGACTAACGCTCCAGCTATTTTCATGGACTTAATGAACAAGAATTCTACGGCCGTTTATCGACTCATTTGTCGTGGTTTTCATCAACGACATTTTGGTATGTTCAATGACGGAAAGGGATCATGCTGAACATCTAACAGCAGTCTTGAGCACGTTACAAGAGCATCAGTTGTATGCCAAATTATCTAAGTGTGAGTTCTGAAAATCGGAAGTTGCATTCCTAGGCCATATCCTTGTAAGGAGGGAGTGACAACGGATCCTCAAAAGATAGAGGCGGTCAAGGAATGGCCACAACCGGAGAAGTGTGAAGGAAGTTTTCAGGAACTGAAGAACTGTTTGATCTCCACACCTATATTGGTTTTACCTCAGGAAGACAAGGACTACGTCATCTACAGTGATGCGTCGTATTTGGGGTTCGGATGTGTGCTGATGCAGGAAGGCAAGTTTATAGCGTATGGTTCGAGACAGCTAAGACCACACGAGAAGAATTATCCAACCCACGATTTGGAACTTGCAGCGATAATTTTTGCTTTGAAATCATGGAGACATTATATCTACGGAGCAAAGGTGGAAATCTACACTGACCACAAGAGCTTAAAGTATATCTACTAACAGAAGGATCTCAACTTAAGGTAGAGGAGATTGTTGGAGGTACTCGAAGACATCAGGCCTGAGATTATATATCATCCAGGAAAAGCCAATGTGGTAGCAGACGCGCTCAGTAAGAAGAGAAGTGTGGCAACATTGATAGCGATCCGGAGGGAACTAGATAAAGAGATCGGGCAGGCAGGCATCGAAGTGGTTACACAACACAAAAGTTCAGTTCTAGCACAGTTGGTGTTACGACCAAGCTTGGATGAGCTAGTGAAAGCGGCTCAGACCAAAGATCCAGAGATGGAAGACATGAAGAAGCAAGTGCATGAAGGAAAATTGGCGGAATTCAGCATAAGAGAAGGTTCACTATGGTTTGGTAACCGACTATGTGTACCAAAGGATGAGGAGTTGAGGGAAGACATCATGAAGGAAGCTCACTCCACATTGCTCACGATTCATCCTGGAAGCACCAAGATGTATCGCGATGTGAAGCAGCACTATTGGTGGTCAGGGATGAAGCGAGATATAGCAGAGTTTGTCGCCAAATGTTTGACATGCTAACAAGTTAAGGCTGAAAACTAGAAACCAGGAGGATTGTTACAGCCTTTACCCATCCCAGAATGGAAATGGGAAAACATCAGTAGGGATTTTATCACTGGGTTACCCAGGAGCCCTAAAGGAAATGACTCAATGGATCGATTGACCAAGTCAGCACATTTTCTTCCAGTAAAGACGACCTGGACAGTCGAGAAGTTGGTCGAGGTCTACATTGAGAACATAGTAAAGCTACATGGAGTGCCAGTGTCGATAGTTTCCGAACGAGATGCAAAATTTACGTCTCGATTCTGGCAAAGTCTACAGTCAGCGTTGGGAACTATAACAGACTTCAGCACAGCTTTTCACCCTCATACGGATGGACAGATGGAGAGATTGAACAGGATTCTCGAGGACATGTTACGGGCATGCATTTTGGACTTCGGAGGAAGTTGGGAAAAACATTTAGCCTTGGTAGAGTTTGCTTATAATAACAGCTGTCAGGCAAGCATTGGCATGGCCCCGTATGAAGGCTTTATGTTTGGATTTATTTCAAGTATTTCAGGTTTATCTTCTTTTGTTTGTTGTGTTCTTTTCTCCCACTAGGAACGTTCTGGGGACAGAACGACTATAAGGAGGGAGTGATGTAACACCCCAGATTGTATTATGCTTGTATATATATGTATGTATATTGTTAGTATGCGTGCAATTGATTGTAGTATTATGGGTCGATTTTGCCATCATGGTGGATGGTTAGGGCTACGGGACGGTTCTTGGCAGAGTTGCATTCCAAAGATGCACGAGAACGAGACGGATCGATACTAGTATAACCGCTAGTTTTCGGCACGACACATATGCAAATATAACACGGTATGGTACTACAGTGAATATAGATTGCGTGCACTCATTAAAACACGCATCTCACACTTGTTGGAGCTCGTTAAGAGTTATGTTGGACAGCCAACACAACTAACACCAAAACCATTGGCTACAAGCCATGGTTTTTCCTCAAACCACCTATAGCCTAAACCTACCCCCCCCCCCCCCTGTCAAATCCGGCAACACTTCCCATCACCCTCATTTCCCAATTCATGTCCTCCCTTTTTCTCTGGAAATTTCAAAAAGAAAACACCTCAAAAGAAGGAGGAGAGAAAGAAAAAGAAAGTGAAGAAGAAGGATCAAAAGGAGATTTCCAAGAGAAGATGCTTGAAGAAGTTCCTTCCACTACTACAATCAATGGTGGAAAGTTTCTCTAAACTTGAAATTCTTTTCTTTTAATTAATTTTGGTTTAATGCATGTGTGCTAGAATGCATAGGATTTCTCTTCTAAAGGTTAGAAGTAGAAGTCAGAATTGAACTAGGAAAAACTGGTTCCGAGTACCATTTTGTGGATTTTTCCGAGAGCAAAATATGATGCATTAGACCATGAAATTAAAAGTGTTTGTTCATATATGTGTTAGGTTCATTAATGATTTATTTCAGATTTTTCTATGATCATTTAATATGCTTATAAAATCGTGAGATGGATATGTGTCGTAAGGCAGATTCAGAAAGGGAAAAACAGGATGGCTGATATTGTAGAAATTTTTGTCAATTAATGAAGCATGAAATTGACCTGAAATTTTTACTCAAAGTTCGTGAATGCATGCTGATTATCTAAAAAAATCAGAAAATTATTTGGATAATTTTAGAGGCATGAGAAAAATCTATCTATAACCAGTATCTGATGTTGAATTAGAAAATCTGATGGTTTCTGTGCTAACTTGCAAAAGCTATTACTCACTGTATTATTAGAATTTTGACATGAGGTATTTTGCATGATGTTGGGTATGATGTCTAGTGTCTCCACTATAAATTTTGTTTCAATTGGACAAGTTTACAATTTACTGTGATTTTGTGATTGAGCACTGTGCTGTTTTCAGCCAGTTTTGATACTCTGTAAAGATTGGAAAATTGAGACCTGTTAGAGGCATATTTTGAGGATCATGACTCCGGAGAGAGTTGTAGGGGACACCTAGAACTTTCCAACAAAATGGATTTGAGGCCATTCCAGTGAACGGTTGAATTATTATGATTTTTGTAAGACTGGACAGAAGACTAGAGTAGAGCTGAGTGCTATGAATTGGAGAGACCAATTATGTGAGTTGGTGTATCGATGATAGATGAGTGTATTAGGGTGACTTAATGGTATAATTTGGACTCATAACCAACTAGAGATTTGTTGAGGATACCAACACCATTCTACAAAATTTGAGTTTGTGTCGTTCTGATGAACGAGTAGGATTTTTGTGTTAATGATAAGGTGCAGCCCGTGCGCAGGAAGCACGCAGGTTGGAGCTCGTGAAGCTATTTCGAGGACTTAGGTGGTTGAGTTTAAGCTCGTGATCAACTAGGAAGTTGTAGCCTAGGATCGTACCTTTCCAGTTTGGGCCCATACACTCCAATCAGAGTTGTATCGATTGAGGGATGACCATTTTGAGATTCAGGCAGAAACCCGTAGGTCGCTTAGTTTGGGTTTGGACTAAGGGTTGTGAAAGCATTTTTCCCTTGTGTGTGAGCCGAGTCGGTGACTCGTGTCTAGGGATGGTTGATCTCTGTTATTGAGGTTGTTGATTTCCCCGAGTGGGATGTGTGACTCGAGTTAGTCACTAGGGTAAAGGATACCCTGCTCCTATCAAGCTTATATTATTAGACTTCTGCCGAGCGTAGGGCATCCGAGCATGCCAGTGAGTGGAGCTCACAGGAAAATTTTATATTTACTACCAAAGTAGCAGCAGGCATAAGCCATTATGCTGGACGAGTCTAAGCAGGGGAAGTGGCGAACCGGACCGGTATCGCCAGGGGCTAGAGTTTGATAGGCAAGTGTGGAAGCAGTTAATTCTTACCCGAATAGTTAGAGTAAGGTAGGGGTTAGAATGGTTTATTAAGCGGTTGGAAAATTGCATTAGTCCTAGTAAACCATAGTCGGTGTTGTATCTTCCAGTCATAGGGATACGTTCTCGGCCGCTAACGGATTGCGTCCCCAACTCATATCTCGATCTGTTCATTCCCAAAGTTCTGCCGAAGTAAGGTGCGGGAGGCCCGGAGGATTTGACCTCCCGTGGTGCTCACGTCCCTAAAGCGCGGGTTTTGTGTTTTGTGTTTTTTGGTATTTATCAGTTCATTACCCGATGAGGGATGAACACGCATGCGTCAGTCCATGGGTGGAAATGTGGTACCAAGGGTCGTAATGACCAGGTTCAACGCGGTTTCTAAGGAGGTCCGTACGCGGGTACCAACTGGCGGTGACCGCTTGGGCACTGCCGGGCGGAATTAGACCGACCGTTGCAATCTCCTTGGGCGACGGACAGTCTATTGGGAACTGGAGTGTGTACAAGAGTAAGATGCATGACGAGGGTTCGAATCCCTAAATTGTGGAGAAAGACGGCTAGATTGGGGGGCGTATGTAGTATGGGATGCATTCGTGCTCCAAAGTCTTGCTTGCATTAGAAGTTAGGCATGTGAGTTTGCTGCATCTAGTCATAGGGTCATGTCATAACACTGCACTAGAACCCGAATCCACTAAACCCTTGTTTTTGGCAAATCACCTTTCTATTTTGCATAAACTATTGGTTGTGATTTAATTTTAGAGGATCGCTGTTATCACCAGCATTGCGCAGTCAAAGTACTGACGTTTCCCACCTTTTAGGTATTGGTTATACCTTCCGAACAGGTGCAGAGATATCAGAGTCGCGCAGCAGAAGCCTGAAGCTGAGGAGCAAGTCCTGGGGGAGCCGATGGGATGCTCAGCGAAGTTCCGCAAGTAATCAGTCGATTACCATTCCAGGAGGCAGCTGATCGCTTTACAAGAGGAGTCTGTAAATACTTGTAATAAGTTGTAATGAATTGATGTAATTTGTACTCCTTGTCCAAGAACAAGTTATCGGTTGTAATCAATGATGTAATGACTTATTTGGCGAATACAAAAAAGTTTTTAAATTTCCATGTTATTACTGTGTTGAGATGCATTTGAAGGTAAAGATTCTGGAAGGTGTCACGGATGTCCGGTAACGGGGATCCGGGGCGCTACAGAAGTTGGTATCAGAGCTGACTTCAAATTGCAGTCTAACACGGTAGGAAATTAGACTTAAAGGCCAGATAAAATGATTCTAGTTGACAATTAGGATAATTAAAAATCATATGGTAGCGCTACAACTTATGAATATGATCTTCCCTATATGTGAACCAGTCTCAGATTACTTTATTTTTACTAACATGCTTGGAGCAGTCAAGTCCAAATTGTGGCTAGACTGTTACCAGACATTAGTGGAGGAAAACAGAACAAGATGTGTCTGTGATTCCGAAACTAAACCCTGTTTATGTTTTGCAGATGGTGTTCGAAGATATCTTCATCCAGGATGGGTCAGTGGGTAAGTCAATGCCTACAAGAAAAATGGTAACAATGGAGGAAGAAATGAAGAAAGTGCTACAGAGGACCGAAGGTGAGGAGAACTCTCCTCCACCATCGCTAGACCCAACGGCAGAGCAGCAGAGGATAGCCATCGGATATCTGGAAATGGAAAGGGCAAGGGAACGCAGGGACAAGGCGATCCACCGGGCCCAGCAGCAGATCAAATTTTATTAGGCACAGATGATACACCTGAAGAAAGAACGAAAGCAGCTTCAAGATGGTATGACACACCTTCAGAACCGCTGGTAGGGACTTCAGAAGGTTTCCAAGCCAAAAACTACAGGAAAAATCACCAAACCTTCTAAAGGAGAATACCCCAAGAGAACATTTGCGACTAAGAGTTGCTACAAATGCGGGAAAGTCGGACACTACAAGTCGCGTTGCCCAGCAGCGATCAAGGGTTGTTTCCACTATAAGGAACTTGGGCATGTCAAGTCAAATTGCCCAGAATTACAAAGGGGGATGCTCATCGAGCAAGTAACCAGATAAATGACAAGGTGAAGATAATAAGTGGACCTACTATATTTTGAGATCTTTTGGAAGATGAAGAAGTAATGTAATCAAGTTTAAGTTGTATTTTGGGTTTATGAAAGTTGGTGGACGATGTACTGTTGTAACAAGACATATATATATATATATATATATATATATATATATATATATATATATATATATATATATATAAATGGAATTTTGGCAAAAGTTTTGTTTGATAGTGGATGGACTCACTCTTTTGTGTTAAAATCTTTTTTGAGAAAATTAAGATGCGCACAAAGGACAATCCCAGAGTTAGCTTTGAGGGAAGCTACGCCGTCAGGGGCAACCCTTATTACAGATCTATGCTATAAGGGATGTAAGCTCCAAATTTGCAGAGAAACCCCAGGTATCGATTTGTTAGAGTTGGGTTTTGCCGGGATAGATGTCCCTATTGGCATGGATTGGATGTCGAGGCACATGGCAAGCATTGACTGCTAGGAGAAGAAGGTAGTTATTTCAGCTGAAGGAGTGGAACTTGTATTCCACGGGGAGCAGTGATCGGAGGCAATGACTTTTGCAACTGCTAGTGAAGTACGGGTACTAGAAGAGGTGAACAAGATACCAGTGGTGAGGAATTTTCCACTTGTATTCTTAGAGGATTTACTTGGAATTCCCCCACACCGTGATGTCGAGTTTAGCACCACAATTCAACCAGGAAGCGCTCTAGTATCCAAAGCACCCTATCGAATGTTACCAGTAGAGCAGAATGAGATCAAGAAGCAGATTGAAGAGTATTTGCAGAAAGGATTTATCAGACCAAGTGCATCTCCTTGGGGAGCACCAGTATTGCTAGTTAAGAAGAAGGACGGGTCGTCCAGGATGTATATCGATTATCGGGAATTGAATAACCTAACTATTCGAAACAAGTACCCAATTCCCAGGATCGATAATTTGTTCGATCAGCTTTAGGGAGCAGCAGTATTTTCCAAGATTGATCTCCGGTCTGGATATCATCAGGTACGAGTCAAGGAAGAGGATGTACCTAAGACAGCTTTCGAACTCGACATGGACACTATGAGTTCTTGGTAATGTCATTTGGAGTGACTAACGCTCCAGCTATTTTCAAGGACTTAATGAACAAGAATTCTACGGCTGTTTATCGACTCATTTGTCGTGGTCTTCATCGACGACATTTTGGTATATTCAATGATGGAAAAGGATCATGCTGAACATCTAACAGTAGTCTTGAGCACGTTACAAGAGCATCAGTTGTATGCCAAATTATCTAAGTGTGAGTTCTGGAAATCGGAAGTTGCATTCCTAGGCCATATCCTTTCTAAGGAGGGAGTGGTAACGGATCCTCAGAAGATAGAGGCGGTCAAGGAATGGCCACAACCGGAGAAGTGTGAATGAAGTTTTCAGGAACTGAAGAACCGTTTGATCTCCGCACCTATATTGGTTTTACCTCAGGAAGACAAGGACTACGTCATCTACAGTGATGCGTCGTATTTGGGGTTCGGATGTGTGCTGATGCAGGAAGGCATGGTTATAGCGTATGGTTCGAGATCGCTACGACCACACGAGAAGAATTATCCAACCCACGATTTGGAACTTGCAGCGATAATTTTTGCTTTGAAATCATGGAGACATTATATCTACGGAGCAAAGGTGGAAATCTACACTGACCACAAGAGCTTAAAGTATATCTACTAACAGAAGGATCTCAACTTAAGGTAGAGGAGATTGTTGGAGGTACTCGAAGACATCAGGCCTGAGATTATATATCATCCAGGAAAAGCCAACGTGGTAGCAGACGCGCTCAGTAAGAAGAGAAGTGTGGCAACATTGATAGCGATCCGGAGGGAACTAGATAAAGAGATCGGGCAGGCAGGCATCGAAGTGGTTACACAACACAAAAGTTCAGTTCTAGCACAGTTGGTGTTACGACCAAGCTTGGATGAGCGAGTGAAAGCGGCTCAGACCAAAGATCCAGAGATGGAAGACATGAAGAAGCAAGTGCATGAAGGAAAATTGGCGGAATTCAGCATAAGAGAAGGTTCACTATAGTTTGGTAACCGACTATGTGTACCAAAGGATGAGGAGTTGAGGGAAGACATCATGAAGGAAGCTCACTCCACATTACTCGTGATTCACCCCGGAAGCACCAAGATGTATCGCGATGTGAAGCCGCACTATTGGTGGTCAGGGATGAAGCGAAATATAGCAGAGTTTGTCGCCAAATGTTTGACATGCCAACAAATTAAGGCCGAAAACCAGAAACCAGGAGGATTGTTACAGCCTTTATCCATCCCAGAATGGAAATGGGAAAACATCAGTAGGGATTTTATCACTGGGTTACCCATGAGCCCTAAAGGAAATGACTCAATGGATCGATTGACCAAGTCAGCACATTTTCTTCCAGTAAAGATGACCTACACAGTCGAGTAGTTGGCCGAGGTCTACATTGAGAACATAGTAAAGCTACATGGAGTGCTAGTGTCGATAGTATCCGACCAAGATGCAAAATTTACGTCTCGATTCTGGCGAAGTCTACAGTCAGCATTGGGAACTAGAACAGTCTTCAGCACAGCTTTTCACCCTCAGATGGATGGACAGACGGAGAGAGTCAACAGGATTCTCGAGGACATGTTACGGGCATGCATTTTGGACTTCGGAGGAAGTTGGGAAAAATACTTAGCCTTGGTAGAGTTTGCTTATAGTAACAGCTATCAGGCAAGCATTGGCATGGCCCCGTATGAAAGCTTTATGTCTGGATTTATTTTAAGTATTTCGGGTTTATCTTCTTTTGTTTGTTGTGTTCTTTTCTCCCACTAGGAACGTTCTGGGGACAGAACAACTCCATGGAGGGAGTGATGTAACACCCCGGATTGTATTATGCTTGTATATATATGTATGTATATTGTTAGTATGCGTGCAATTGATTGTAGTATTATGGATCGATTTTGCCATCGTGGTGGATGGTTAGGGCTACGGGACGGTTCTTGGGAGAGTTGCATTCCAAAGATGCACGAGAACGAGACGGACCGATACTAGTATAACCGCTAGTTTTCGGCACGACGCACATGCAAATATAACACGGTATGGTACTACAGTGAATATAGGTTGCGTGCGCTCGTTAAAACACGCGTCTCACACACATTGGAGATCGTTAAGGATTATTTTGGACAGCCAACACAACTAACACCAAAACCATTGGCTACAAGCCATGGTTTTTCCTAAAACCACCTATAACCTAAACCTACCCCCCCCCCCCCCCCCCCCGTCAAATCCGGCTACACCTCCCATCACCCTCATTTCCCACTTCATTTCCTCCGTTTTGCTCTGGAAATTTCAGAAAGAAAACACCTCAAAAGAAGGAGGAGAGAAAGAAGAAGGAAGTGAAGAAGGATCAAAAGGAGATTTCCAAGAGAAGAAGCTTGAAGAAGTTCCTTCCACTACTACAACCAAGGGTGGGAAGTTTCTCTAAACATGAAATTCTTGTCTTTTAATTAATTTTGTTTTCATGCATGTGTGCTAGAATGCATAGGATTGCTCTTCTAAAGGTTAGAAGTAGAAGTCAGAATTGAATTAGGAAAAACTGGTTCGGAGTACCATTTTGTGGATTTTTCCGAGAGCAAAATATGATGCATTAGACCGTGAAATTAAAAGGGTTTGTTTTATGTATTAGGATCATTTATGATTTATTTCAGATTTTTCTATGATCATTTTATATGCTTATAAAATCATGAGATGGATATGTGTCGTAAGGCAGACTCAGAAAAAGAAAAACAGGATGGCTGATATTTTAGGAATTTTTGTGAATTAATGAAGCATGATATTGATCTGAAATTTTTAATCAATGTTCCTGAATGCATTTTGATTATCTAAAAAAATCAGTAAATTATTTGGATAATTTTAGAGGCATGCGAAAAATCAATCTATAACCAATATCTAAAGTTGAATTAGAAAACATGATGGTTTCTGTGCTAACTTGCAAATGCTATTACTCACTGTATTGTTAGAATTTTGACATGAGGTCTTTTGCATGATATTGGGTAAGATGTCTAGTGTCACCACTATAAATTTTATGTCAATTGGACAAGTGTACAATTTACTGTAATTTTGTGATTGAGCATTGTGCTGTTTTCAGCCAGTTTTGATACTCTATAAAGATTGGGAAATTGAGACCTGTTAGAGGCATATTTTGAGGATCATGACTCCGTAGAGAGTTGTAGGGGACACCTAGAACTTTCCAACAAAACTGATTTGAGGCAATTCCAGTGAACGGTTGAATTATTATGATTTTTGTAAGACTGGACAGAGGACTAGAGTAGAGCTGAGTGCACTGAATTTGAGAGACCAATTGTGTGAGTTGGTGTATCGATGATAGATGAGTGTGTTAGGTTGACTTAATGGTATAATTTGGACTCATGACCAACTAGAGAGTTGTTGAGGACACCAACACCCTTCTACAGAATTTGAGTTTGTGTCGTTCTGATGAACGAGTAGGATTTTTGTGTTAATAGTAAGGTGCAGCCCGTGCGTAGGAAGCACGCAGGTTGGAGCTCGAGAAGCTATTTCGAGGACTTAGGTGGTTGATTTTAAGCTCGTGATCAATTAGAAAGTTGTAGCCTAGGATCGTACCTTCCCAGGTTGGGTCCATACACTCCAATCAGAGTTGTATCGATAGAGGGATGACCATTTTGAGATTCGGGCAGAAACCCGTAGGTCGCTTAGTCTGGGTTTGGACTAAGGGTTGTGAAAGCATTTTTCCCTTGTGTGTGAGCCGATTCGGTGACTCGTGTCTAGGGATGGTTGATCTCTGTTACTGAGGTTGTTGATTTCCCAGAGTGGGATGTGTGACTCGAGTTAGTCACTAGGGTAAAGGATACCCTGCACCTATCAAGCCTATATTATTAAACTTCTGCCGAGCGTAGGACGTCCGAGCATGCCAGTGAGTGGAGCTCACGGGGCAATTATATATTTACTGCCGGAGTAGCAGCAGGTGTAGGCCATTATGCTGGACGAGTCCAAGCTGGGGAAGTGGCGAACCGGACCGGTATCGCCTAGGGCCAGAGGTTGATAGGCAAGTGTGGAAGCAGTTAATTCTTACCCGAATAATTAGAGTGAGGTAGGGATTAGAATGGTTTATTAAGGGGTTGGGAAATTGCATTAGTCCTAGTAAACCATAGTCGGTGTTGTATCTTCCAGTCGTAGGGATACGTTCTCGTCCGCTAATGGATTGCGTCCCCGACTCGTATCTCGATCTGTTGATTCCCAAAGTTCTGCCGAAGTAAGGTGCGTGAGGCCCGGAGGATTTGACGTCCCGTGGTGCTCACGTCCCTAAAGTGCGGGTTTTGTGTTTTGTGTTTTTTGTTATATATCAGTTCATTACCCGATGAGGGATGAACACGCATGCATTAGTCCATGGGTGGACATGTGGAACTAAGGGTCGTAAGGACTAGGTTCAATGCGGTTTCTAAGGAGGTCCGTACGCGGGTACTAACTGGCGGTGACCACTTGGGCACTGCAGGGCAGAATTAGACCGACCGCTGCAATCTCCTTGGGTGACGGACAGTCTATTGGGAATTAGGGTGCATGGCGAGGGTTCGAATCCCTAAATTGTGGAGAAAGACGGCTAGATTTGGGGGCGTATGTACTATGGGATGCATTCGTGCTCCAAAGTTTTGCTTGCATTAGAAGTTAGGCATGTGAGTTTGCATCTAGTCATAGGGTCATGTCATAACACTGCACTAGAACCCGAATCCACTAAACCCATGTTTTTGGCACATCACCTTTCTATTTTGCATAAACTATTGGTTGTGATTGAATTTTAGAGGATCGCTGTTATCAATAGCTTTGCGTCAGTCGAAGTACTGACGTTTCCCACCTTTTAGGTATCGGTTATACCTTCCGAACAGGTGCAGAGATATCAGAGTCGCACAGCAGAAGCCTGAAGCTGAGGAGCAAGTCCCGGGGGAGCCGATGGGCCGCTCAGCGAAGTTCCGCAAGTAATCAGTCGATTACCATTCCAGGAGGCAGCTGATAGCTTTACAAGAGGAGTCTGTAAATACTTGTAATAAGTTGTAATGAATTGATGTAATTTGTACTCCTTGTCCAAGAACAAGTTATCGGATGTAATTAATAATGTAATGACTTATTTGGCGAATAAAAATAAGTTTTTAAATTTCCATGTTATTACTGTGTTGAGATGCATTTGAAGGTAAAAGATTCTGGAAGGTGTCACGGATGTCCGGTAACGGGGATCCGGGGCGCTACAATTTTCTTTAATCCCTAGATAAGTATAGAAATACTGACCAAAGTTTCAGATCAAAATAATATAATTAGGACTAGTATCAAAATAGTTTAATCATCAAAATTATTAAGAAACGAAATCTGGAAATAAAATACACCTCCGTAGTAAAACAACCATAACTCACTCATACTAAAACGAAATCAATCAAGGTCAGAGGAGTTCGAAAGAAGACAGATTTCTCCACAATTCATGTTAAATACAAAAATTAAGAATTCTGACCTTAATATGGTCTAAAAAACAAATCAAGACTGATTATCGACAATTACAGATTTTCTCTCAAAACCAAATTTCAACATAAAACATACGAAACTTGATCCAAACACAACCAATCATGAAATAGAGTCTACCAATTGTCCAAACATCATTAAATAGAGTATATAACACATTCACAACCATCATATCACATAGATCTCATCAAACACTTAATTCCCCTAATTATCTCACACATATGAATGGATCAAGAACGGTCAAACCTAGTTGTTTTAATGTCATTTTTGTGTCGGGAGACAACTATGGTCAAGTTTTCACAATAGAGACAAAACCCATCAAAGATAACACACACACGAGTTGTCTGTAGAACCCAACTACACTATAGGTGGTATTTTTGACTTGTATCAAACAAAGGAATTGAAGTACAAGTTACTTGCCTGAACCGAAGACGAAACGAACACCAAGAATAACGGGAACAGATTCTCGGGAACGAACACCAACACAACGAACGGATAACAAACCAATTACGAACACACGATCACGAACAAGATCACGAACATAATCGGACGAGTGAGATCGAAGATCAAGATCAAGATGATCGGATCAGATCGGACGGTCAGATCTCCCTGATGTAGATAATGATGAAGATCAAGATTAATCGATCGAACGGCTGCGATCAAATGAAGTTGATGATCATCATGATCGTGACGATCAAGAAGAGATCGGACGGCTAGGATCTAATCGAATGATCAAGAGGAGATCGATGACCCACATCCAATCAAGCCTGATGATCAAGATCCAACGGACGGTCCACATCAAAGCAATCAAGAAGTCCATGAAGATGATGACCAATCAAGAGAATCAACGGCCCACAATCAAAGCCATGATCACAACACATCAAGATAGTGCAATGGGGAAAAATGGCTCTACGACACTGGACGGTGGCCATGGCAGCAAGGCGGCGGCCGAAGGCCACGGGACACGGCGGCGATGCACTGGCTGTGGCTGCAGGAGGCAGCGCGCCTTGCTAGCGCACTACGGGGACGACAATAGAGGCATTGTCATGCTGCTGCAGCATAGGGAGACGGGGTCGCAGGGGCTGTTGTCACTGCTCGAGGGGACGTCACGATGCTGCGGGCCGCTGCAGTCGTCGCAACTGGCCGGGGGTGGGGCTGCTGTGGTGTGGGGAGACGACGATGGGGGCACACAGGGTGGTCAAAGAAAGAGGATCGGGGGAGAGGGCGACGCACAGGGTCGCGACGACGGGGATGGAGGGGGAAGATGAAGAGGCTCATCGGTTTACACCAGATGAAGGTGAAACGGCTGGGTGAGGGATGCACAGGTTTAAATAGGTTAGATGATTTAGGGTTAGGGTGATAAAGGTGGAAGTGGGTTTCGGGAATAAAATAGGGTAGGGTAATTGGGTTATGGTTTGGTAAATATATGGGTTTGGGTATAAGGAATATTGGGTAGGGTAACAATAGGGTATGGGTAAATAGATATTAACGGGTTTGGGTAGTTTAGAGTTAAATGGGTATATCGGTGTTAAATGGGTTATTGGATATGGGTATTTGGGTTTGATAAGAAAAAAATACAATAACTGGTAAAATATAATTTTTTATATAATAATATAATTTAAATTACAATATAGAATTTATTTGAAATAAGTACAAATATAATTAATACATAAAAATGGATTTTTAATAAACATTCAAAAACATCAATAATAACAAAATACGAATTGTATTATAACATAAAGTCATAGAAAATATTTACAAATAAACTTATTGATCGAAAATCAATTTTAATAGGAGATCCAATAATACAATTTGACAAAAGAAATTGAAAGCGGTAAAAATAGTTTACGAAAATTTTAAATACAGAAAATACACGAAAAATACAACTTTGGAAAAACAGGGGTTACAAATCCTACCCACCTTATAAAAAAGTTTCGTCCTCAAAATTTTCTTAGGTAGTACATAGGACAAGGCAAAAGTAAACTAGGTAGAAGGGTAACAAAAAAGAGGGTTCAGGGAAAGGAACAAAGCAGCGGCACCACCAGAAAAAGACAGAAGAAGTGGGAAACAATGATGTCAAATGGAGTGCAAGAAAGAGAACAAACAGTATCAAAAGGAAAGAACACAAGATAACAATGCAAGATAGGGAGTAGGCAGAACTGGATGAAAGAGAGAAAAGAACATGTTACAATTGAATCAAATAATGAATAGGTGTATGATGGCAAAATGAAATGCAAGAAAGAATTAACTAGTATAAAAAATGAAGAAGAAACACCACAAGACTTGCAAGATAACAAAGCAAAGAGATGAAGAAATAGATAGAGCTGGAATAGAAGAAAGGATGGACAAGAAAGAGATGAACCAAGCAAATGAGTCAATAGATGAAGACGAGTACAAGGGATGGAAAGAAGCAAATAATGGAAGGAAGGAGAACAACAAAAGGATCCCGGGACCAGTGGGTTATGGGCCTACAACGCTTTTGCTGCGCCACTCTGATCGGGAAGACTCTACCAATAGCATCAAGTAGCTCCAGCAATACCAATCAATGAACCAAGAAAGAAGAAAAGAATGGATGACACCTGAATCAAAAGAATATGGGCAAGGAAGAATAAATTCATTCCCAAGAAGAAATAAATCAAAGAGGACGACTGAAAAAGACAGAAGAATCAAGGAATCAAGGGATCAATGAATTGAATAAGAAGGGATCAAAATGGATGGAATAAGACTAGTATCCAGATCAGTATTGTTAATAATTCATTTATGCATGCATGGTTGGTGAAATGTTGAGCCGATCCCAGTTCGAGCCAAGCTTGTCTAATATATTAGGCAACTAATACATTAGCCAAACCTGGAGCTCTGATACCACTAAAAACCTTGTCACGCTCCGCTTTCCAAAAATACGGAATATGAGCACGTAACAAAAGCCCAGCGATTGATTTTCATCATCCATAAGTTGTTCAGGAATCTTCATAACATCTCACAAAATAATTAGAGTTGGAAGCAAAGGAATCAACCAATCATGCACAATTGAATCAAATACATCAACAGAAATTTACTTGAAATCCAAAATATAATATAATCTCAAATAAATCAAGTCTGGACAGTTAATAATATTCTGGGTCACATTGCCCAAATACAAATAAATCCAAGTATCAAATACAATTTATTCAAGTTCAAGCAACAAATAATAATAATAATAAAGCAGAAAATCCAGCACTAATACATCATTTCGCCAATGCCATCTGGCAGCCAACCATCCTGATCTGCAATCAATAATTTGCAGGAGAAGGAAAAAAAAACAGTACCAGTTAATTGCAAGTTATGGGCCACTTATAATGTAGGATACATGTACATGGGGAAAACTAAACAAATCTAAATAATAGCAGAAACAGACATGGCATGTTATAGCAGAAACAACTAGCATGATATACTAACATGTGTCAAGTGTCAAGTGTCAGATAGTATGCAGACAGATATACAGATGGTAGTGTCAGATGATAGTCAGACAGATAATAGATAATCAGGTAACAGATATCAGATAACCAGATGCAGATAACAGATTCAGATTCAGATATAGATTCAGATGTCAGATTCAGATTTTATAAGTCTTGTGATAATTACGAACTATGTAGTACTTCATGCAGCCCACCTTACATGGTTGCTACATTCAAACAGTTTCGTTTGTAGATTTCGTAGGGGATCATATAGGGCCATGTACTCCGAGTTCAGACAGATATTATATAACAGATTAGACAGATAGAACCTAGTGGTTCTCTTCTTCTCTACACCTTCCTATAAGAAGTAATGTAGACAGGGTCAGATAACAATCTAGACAGACAGATAGAACCTAGTGGTTCTCTTCCTCCCTTCACCTTCCTATAGGAAAGTCATGTAGACAGGGTCAGATAACAGATAACATATAATCATATGGGAATCACGGGCCCACTTCTAAGTACACATTTCTATGCTTTCCCACTACTAGATCTTTTCCATAAACCCTGGCTTGATTACTTTTATTATGGTTATCAACAGACATGATAGTGCATGAAATAGTGTCGAACTAACATGGTATAATCAGCATTAGGTTCAGGGAACAAATAAATGATCATAGTGATATACGGTCACATAAACGAGCAAAGCAGTGTATGTTCATATTCAGGACAGCATGACAGTACAGTACTAAATCAATGATTCCCGTTACTACAGAAATCCAAATTTGAATCCATCAAAGAATCTGGAAAATAGAACTATATAGTATTTCACAAAATCATATGTCAAAACTGATTTGAATCCAGAAAATACGTTCAGTCAGAAATCAGTAAAACGAATTCTCAGTCAAAAAAATAGCATTAAAACTTCTCAAATAAATCCAGAAAAAATATGGGGTAATCCCCTACATGTCCAGTATCAAAATATAAAGTTTTATAATGGTCCAATAAAATGAGTTCAGTCAACAAAAATCGGAAAACCTCAAAAAAAGATAGTTTGGCAAATCTGGAATTCCCAACACTACTGTACGAAAACTGAAATATCTCGGAAACCGTGAAACGAAATCCAAATCCGCCAATGGGAGATGAAAATAGACAAAATAATATAACTTTCATATTCCATAAATATTTTCCATGCAGTAGAAGGAAATAGAGTGAAAATACGATTCTTTACAGAACACTGAGCAAAATACAGCAAGTCTAGCTTTCATAAACAAGAATGAAACGGCATATAGAACTCATCAACAAAATCCACCAAAATTCTAGGAAATCTCTAGATAGGTATAGAAATACTGACCAAAGTTTCAGATCAAAATAATATAATTATGGCTAGTATCAAAATAGTTTAATCATCAAAATCATTAAGAAACGAAATCTGAAAATTAAATACATCTCTGTAGTAAAACAGCCATAACTCACTCATACTAAAACAAAATCAATCAAGATCAGAGGGGCTAGAAAGAAGACAGATTTCTCCAAAATTCATGTTAAATACAAAAATTAAGAATTCTCACTTTAATATGGTCTAAAATACAAAGCAAGACTGACCATCGACAATTACAGATTTTCTCTCAAAACCAAATTTCAACATAAAACATATGAAACTTGATCCAAACACAACCAATCATGAAATAGAGTCTACCAATTGTCCAAACATCATGAAATAGAGTATATAACACATTTACAACCATCGTATCACATAGATCTCATCAAACACATAATTCTCCTAATTATCTCACACATATGAATGGATCAAGAACGGTCAAACCTAGTTGTTTTAATGTCAATTTGTGTCGTGAGGCAACTATGATCAAGTTTTCACAAAAGAGACAAAACCCATCAAAGATAACACAAACTCGAGTTGTCTCTAGAACCCAACTACACTATATGTGGTATTTTTGACTTGTATCAAACAAAGAAATTGCAGTATAAGTTACTTGCCTTAACCGAAGACGAAACGAACACCAAGAATAACGGGAATAGATTCTCGGGAACGAACACCAACACAACGAACGGATCAAAAACCAATCACGAACACACGATCACGAACAAGATCACGAACATAATCGGACGGCTGAGATCGAACATCAAGATCAAGATGATCGGATCAGATCGGACGGTCAAATCTCTCTTGTGAAGATAATGATGAAGATCAAGATCAATCGATCGAACGGTTGCGATCAAAAGAAGTTGATGATCATCATGATCGTGACGATCAAGAAGAGATCGGATGGCTAGGATCTAATCGGATGATCTAGAGGAGATGGACGACCCACATCCAATCAAGCATAATGATCAAGATCCAATGGACGGTCCACATCAAAGAAATCAAGAGCTCCACGAAGATCATGATCTATCAAGAGAATCAACAGCCCACAATCAAAGCCATGATCACAACACATCAAAACAAAGCAATGGGGGAAAGTTGCTCTACGACACTGGACGGTAGCCATGGTGGCAAGGCAGCCGCCGGAGGCCAGGGGACACGGCGACGATGCACTGGATACGGCTGAAGCAGGCAGCGCGACTTGCTGGCAAACTGTAGGCACAACAACAGGGGCATTGTCGTGCTGAGACGGGGTCGCAGGGGCTGCTTTCGCTACTCGAGGGGACATCGCGATGTTACGGGTCGCTGCGGTCGTCACGACTGGCCGGGGTGATGCTGTGATGTGGGGAGACGACGATGGGGGCAGACAGGGTGGTCTAAGAATGGAGGATCGGGGGAGAGGGCGGTGCATAGGGTCGCAACGACGGGGATGGAGGGGGAAGACGAAGAGGCTCATGGATTTACACAGGATGAAGGTGAACGGCTGGGTAAGGGATGCACAGGTTTAAATAGGTTAGATAATTTAGGGTTAGGGTGATAAAGGTGGAAGTACGTTTTGGGAATAAAATAGGGTAGGGTAATTGGGTTATGGTTTAGTAAATATATGGGTTTGGGTATAAGGATTATTAGGTAGGGTAATAACAGGGTATGGGTAAATAGATATTAACGGGTTTGGGTAGTTTAGAGTTAAATGGGTATATGGGTGTCAAATGGGTTATTGGATATGGGTATTTGGGTTTGATAAGAAAAAAATACGATAACTAGTAAAATATAATCTATATAATAAATTACAAAGAAAGCTATCAAGTGGCTCACAATCAATCCCCCCAAAATCAAAGGTCCATATCAAACCTCACAAAACATATTTTCCCTCCAAAATTTCAAACCCAAAAACCAAATTTTCCCCCCTAAAAAACTCATTAGTTTATTACTATCTATCTCTTCTCTCTTTACTTTTTCATATTTTTCTCTTTCGCTCTCTCTATATCTCTCTATCCCATTCTTTCTTTATTTACTTAGAAATTAGATTTTAAGATTTCGATTTTGTAAATTTTCAGAATTTTTAATAGCAAATATCTCTTCAACAATTAAATCTCATTATTTTCCACACTTAAACTTCTAAAAAATTAGATTTTATGTCCTCATTTATAATTATTTGTCAACATATACTAATGGATTCATAGACTTTTATTTATAACTAATTATTGTCATACTATTCAAACTTGAGCTACATAATTATTGTTTTACTGTTTACATGGTTTTTCGTGTTTTGTATCTTTCCGAAGACGTGCCGTAGGCACGTGCCCACGGGCAAATCTAGTTTTTTTATAAAATAATGTAATTTAAATTAAAATATAGAATTTATTTGAAATAAGTACAAATATAATTAATACATAAAAAGGGATTTTTAATAAACATTCAAAAACAACAATAATAACAAAATATGAATTGTATTACAATATAAAAATTATAGAAAATATTTACAAATAAAATTATTGATCGAAAATCGATTTTAATAGGAGATCTAATAATACAATTTGATAACAGAAATTAAAAGTGGTAAAAATAATTTACGAAAATTTTTAATACAGAAAATACACGAAAAATTCAATTTTGGGGAAACATGGGTTACAGAGTGATCGGGGCTTTGCCGACGGTGACGTCGAGAGTTATAACTCCCTCGATTGTTACCGGAACCCAGTGAACCCTTGAATGGTGCAGCCGGCCAGCTTGAGCCGGTCTCTTGATAACTAAAGGCCTTTGAATGCTTCCAAGAAGAGGATGTTGACTGAACATCCATTGTCTACCAGCACCCGGCAAACGTCGAAGTTGGCCATTTTGAGGTTGATGATGAAGGCGTCGCAGTGGGGCGTGCGGACACCTTCTAAGTCCCTATCGGAGAACGTCACGGGGACTCCCAGGACTTTTAGGGGAGGATGGCTCTGCACGGAGTTGACTTCCCTAATGAAGGCTTTTCGGGAGGAGTTAGAATCTCCCACCATTGGGCCTCTGTGAATCAGGTGCAAGATGCCTTCTACTTTGGCCTCCGGAGTCTCCGTGCACTGCTCTATTCACCTGTTATCCCCCATGGGCGGTGGAGGCAGTTCGGCTCTATCCCTTCTCACAATCCGAGTGAGCTGCCTCCTCTAAATGAGGGCCTCGATCTCATCCTTCAGGGCCCGATAATCATCAGTGTCGTGCCTGTTGTCCCAGTAGAAACGACACCATTTGTCCTGGTTCCTCTTCTTCCCAGGGGTGTTCATCTTCGGAGTGTTGATTCTTTATTTTGATGATTACAACACAAGGCAAAGTTTGTTGTGCTACTTCTTATATATTACAGGATATAGACAAAAGCAAAATGTTCTAACAAGCTTTACAAGGTTCTTAAAGCAAGTTGATCAAGCAAAGCTACAAACAAAGCTCTTATAGCTAATTGATCAAGAAAGCTACAAGGTTGTCAGCTTCAAAGAAAAAGACGAAGGCTAAAGCTCCATCTCAATACTTAAGACTCAAGACAAGACCTATACTTCAATATGTTGTATTAAGTGTCTTGTAACAATTGTAACTTTTTTATTTCTTTGAGTCTTAGAAACTCTGTAATAGCCTTGTCACACACACTCACACATATCTTTAAAGTAATTGAGTGTTTTTCAAACTTAAAAAGATCGAAACAAGATTGAAAAAGCTCAGCTGTTAAGTACCAGTCGACCGCCATTAGGCACCAGTCGACTGTCTTAGCACGAAACTGTCTGAACTTATTCAAACTTTGACCAGTCGACTCATAACGGCAACCCAGTCGACTGTTCAAGTTGTTTCGACAGTTTACTGATTTCAAAACTTGATTTTTCGAATTCAAAAGTTTTAATTCCGTTGGTTGATAGTTGGTACAACTGCTTCTCAACGTCAGTGATTCTAACTCTATAAATAGAGTGTACAAATCACTTGGAAAAGGTTACAACAACAAGACAATACTCTCTTTTACAAGCTTTCAAGTACTTATTTTCAAAAAGAGAACAAGAGTTCACAAGCTTACAAATCTTCAAAGTTTTTGGTTCTCTGAAATCAGTCTACTATAACAGTGATTTCGTTTTAGACTGATTTTGGAAGTTGACTTAATAGCCACGCACAAAATCACATTCACAATAAGGCTATAGGTTGATTGTAAATATTTTGTTGTTGTTCTTCACTCTCGGATTGTGAGAGTGGTTCCTTTCGGTTGGAGAGTAGGGTTCTAGGGTGTAGAGTCAGGTTTTCACTCTTGGTGGACGAGTGGGTTGCTTTATCTAGTGGTGAAAAATGACTACGGATTGGAAAAGGTTGTTGTCTAACGCCGTAGGGTATTCTTGTATATTTTTTTCTTCGGGAATAGTGGAAAATCTCAAGTGGGTTGCTTGGGGACTGGATGTAGGTCGGGAGGACCGAACTAGAATACATCGTGTGTACTTTGTGGTTGTATTTTTCTGAACTTGCATTTCATTTATTTGCTTTTTTAAGTTCTCTGTGAAACTTGTCTAGACAGTCGACTGTGTCCTTTTTTAAGTCGACTGATCAAACTTGTACTGCATTCTATCTGAAAACTTGTCTGGTAAGTCGACTGGTTCTTCTATAAGTCGATTGATCAGACTCGTCTTAAAATACTCTTCTTAACTGTCGCCCCAGTCGATTGGTTTCTCTTTTCAAGTCGATTGGACCAAAGAAAAAGTTCAATTCCGCAATTTTTTTATAAAACACTATTCACCCCCTAGTGTTTCTTGCCTTTCCTACAGGATCCAACACTTAGTATCAGAGCCTGGTTGAGTGCAATGGCAACTACTTCTAATGCAAATCAATACCATGAAGGCCAATCTACACAAAGGCCACCCCTCTTCGAAGGTACCAATTACAACTATTGGATGTGTAGAATGAAGTTCTACCTTCAGTCCATCAACTATGAAATATTGAACATGACGGAATCCGAGTACACCGCTCCTACCATTCCATATGCACAATGGAACGACGACATGAAGAACCAAACAATGAACAATGCAAAGGCGATGAACGCGCTACTTTGTGCCTTTACAAAGGAGTTCAACTGTGTGTCCAATGCAACAACTGCACATTAAATTTGGTACACACTCGAGGTAACGCATGAAGGAACAAATAAAGTAAAAGAATCTAAAATATCTGTTCTTGTTCACTGGTTTGAAATGTTCCGCATGAAGGAGAATGAGAATATGTCTGAGATGATTACAAGGTTCACAGACATTACCAATTCACTTGTGGCACTTGGAAAGATGTACACTCAAGCCGAGATGGTGAGGAAGGTACTTCGTGTACTAACCCCTGAATGGGAGAAGAAGACCACCGCCATAGAAGAGGCCAATGATTTAACACAACTTTCTCTTGAGAATCTTGTAGAGAATCTTATGGCTTATGAGGTACAACTTGAAGAGCGCAAGAAGGATGCCGAACCACAACAATCAAAGAAGAAGACATTAGCATTTAAAGTCATGTTGGACTCCGAGGATGAAGAAGAAGATGAGGAAGAGATTGCCATGTTCACGAGAAAGTTCAAAAAGTTCCTAAGAAAAGGTAAGTTTAATTCAAAATCTAAGGAATCTAATGAACCTCCAACTTGTTTCAGGTGTAACAAGACATGCCATATGAAGAAGGATTTCCCGCTAGAGAACGCAAAATCTAAAGGAAAGGCGTCCAACTTCAAGAAGGACAAGTACACAAAGAACAAGTTCGTGAAGAACAAAAAGGCATACCAAGCAACTTGGGATGACAGTGATTCTTTGTCGGAAGAAGAAATTGATGAGACAAACGAGGTTGCGAACGTGTGTTTTATGGCGTCTCAAAATCAAGTAAGTAATGAGTATGATTCTAATGATTTACTTGATGCTTTCAATGAAAATTTTCAAGAACTTAAAAAAAAAAGATTAGAGTTAAGAACTTAGAGAAAGTTAATCAAACACTTTCTCAAGAGAATCTTAACCTTGATAAAGAAGTAAAATTCTTAAATTCTCGTCTTTCTAGTTTAGATATGGATCTTGAGTCTCTAAAGAAAAATTATGAAGAGATATCCAAGAACGTATCTAAATTTAATAAAGAAAAAGAGAATTTAAAAGGTGTTCTTCAAAATCAAGTGCAATCTAGTCAAAAGTTTGGACTTGGTTTTAAAAAGTCCCTTGAAAAATCTCATTCTTCTAAGAACACTAGTGTAAATAAACCTGTATCTATTTTCAGTGTTAAGCATAAACTTTATGAGTTTTTTGAAAAGTCTAAAACTATAAGTTTTCATGATAAAGGTAAATCTAAAGTTCAGACAAGTCAACTGCACCCAGCCACCAGTCGCCTGTCCAGAGGTACTGAGTCTCATTCAACAAGACAAATACCTCAGATAAGTCGACCTATACTACTTTTCAGTCGACTGAATAATAGTAAAAGTCGATTGAAAGGTACTGTAATGTCAACTGGAAAGAGAAAATATGTATGGGTTCTAGTCAACCTGAGTTCGAAAGATAGAATTGCTTATATTAATTCATATATGCATACTGTATATAATTCTGCTAATTTTATTTCTGCTTACGGTGGAAAATTAAACTCATCATGGGTTTGGTTTCCCACAAACTAATCTATTTTGGACCCAATGAAAAGGGTACCATATTCATTGAATATTTTATAGGTACTTAAGAGAGATCGTTTGATACTTGACAGCGGATGCTCGAAGCACATGTTTGGTCTTGCCAACCTCCTATCTTCCATACAAAACATTGATGGAGGAACAGTCACATTTGGTGACAACAATAAAGGAAAGGTCATAGGAATTGGTATGGTCGGTAAGCACACTAACCCCTCTATAGATGATGTCTTATTAGTTAGTGGACTTAAGCATAACCTGTTAAGTATTAGCCAACTTTGTGATAAGGGTTATAAAATCATGTTTCAAAAATATGCATGTTTAATTTATGAATCTACCATGCAAAATATAGTTTTTCAATGTTTTAGGAAAAATAACATTTATGAATTGTGTTTAAAAGCATATGAGTTTTCGAATGATTTTTGCTTAGTAGCTTCTAATAATGATTCTTGGCTTTGGCATAGACATTTTGGCCATGTGAATATGAAAAATCTGTCTAAATTGTCTAAATACAACCTAGTTAAAGGGCTGCCAAAACTATCCTTTAAAAAGGATAAGTTATGTGATGCATGTCAACTAGGTAAACAAATTAAATCTACTTTTAAAACAAAAAAAAGTAATTTCTACTAGTAGGTCGTTCGAATTAATTCACAAGAATTTATTTGGCCCTACTAGAATTGCTTTTTTAAATAAAAGTAGGTATGTGTTTGCTTTAGTAGACGATTTTTTACGATTCACTTGGACTTTCTTTCTAAAACATAAGAATGATGTTTTTGAAGAATTTGCTAATTTTTATAAACGAATTAAAAATCAAAAGTCTCTAACCATAGTCACTATTAGAAGTGATCATGGTGGAGAATTTGAAAATAAAACGTTTGCAGAATATTGCAACAAGAATGGTATAACTCATTCATTTGCATTTCCTAGAGTTTCACCACAAAATCTAGTGGTTGAAAGGAAGAATAGGACTTTGCAAGAATGTGCATGTACTGTACTTGTTGAAAGCAATTTACCTAAGTATTTTTGGGGTGAAGCCGTTGCTACAGCTTGTTATGTTTTAAATAGAATTGTGATTAGGCCTAAGCTGAAGAAAACATGTTATGAGTTATTTTTTTAATAGAATTCCTAAGGTCTCTTACTTTAACTGAACACTAAGGATAATTTAGATAAGTTTGATCCTAGATCTAATGAGGGTATCTTTCTAGGATACTCAAATAGGAGTAAGGCATATAGAATTTTCAACAAGTCAACAATGACTATTGAAGAATCCATGCATGTTGCATTTGATGAATCTCTGTCTTCATCGACTTTAATTGAAGATGATGAAACTAATTCATCACCTTTAAATAAAGTAATTACATCTTTAGAACAAACTAGTCTTGCAGATAAGTTGACCGATAAGGAAGTCAAGTCGACTGTTGTAAATTAGTCAACTGATGGACTTGTCAAGTCGACTGATCCTGTTGTGATGTCTCCAACTTTACCAAAGTTTTTTTTTGAAGTTAGAGATCATCCTCATGATTTAATAATTGGTGACATTTCACATGGTATTCAGATGAGATCACATGTTAACATGATATCTCACACAGCTTTCTTGTCGGATTTTGAACCAAAGAATATACAAGAAGCGTGTGAGAATATATTTTGGATGAATGCCATGCAAGATAAGTTAAACCAATTTATAAGGAATGATGTATGGGATTTAGTTGTACGATCTCCTGATCATACTATAATTGGTACTAAATGGGTATTCAAGAATAAGTTAGATGAATCAGGACAAGTTGTTAGGAACAAAGCTAGACTAGTTGCTCAAGGGTATAATCAAGAAGAAGGCATAGATTTTGATGAAACATATGCTCCTGTTGCTAGATTAGAATCAATTCGTATTTTATTATCTTTTGTTTATTTTATAAATTTTACACTCTTTCAAATGGATGTTAAAAGTGCATTCCTTAATGGGTTTATAAAGGAAGATGTTTATGTTAAATAATCACCAAGTTTTGAACATGAACAATTCCCAAACCACGTTTTCTAATTGAAAAAGGCTTTATACGGTCTTAAACAAGCACCTCGTGCTTGGTATGATCGATTGAAGACTTTTCTTTTAGAAATAGGTTTTGAAATAGGTAAAATAGATACTACTTTGTTTATTAGAAGAATTAAGAATGATATTTTAATCATACAAATATATGTTGATGACATAATTTTTGGTTCTAGTAATAGTAATCTATGTCAAGAGTTTGCTAACACCATGAAAACGAGTTTGAGATGAGTCACTTGGGTGAACTCAATTATTTCTTTGAACTACAAATTAAGCAGTCACATAATGGCATATTTATTAATCAAGAAAAATATGCTAAGGAATTACTCAAACGTGTTAACATGGATAGCACGAGTAATAAGACCACACCTATAGCTACTACCACTACTCTTGACAAAGATGAATTAGGTAAGAGTGTCGATCAGAAACTCTATCGAGGTATGATTGGCTCACTCTTATATATAACTGCTAGTAGACCGGACATTATGTTTAGTGTATGTTTGTGTGCTAGATATCAATCAAGTCCTAAAGAGTCTAACTTAAAAGCAGTGAAACGCATTTTAAGATATATTAAAGGCACGTCTGATTATGGTCTATTTTATCCACGCACTGACAACTTTCAATCTTTGTCATATAGTGATGCGGATTTTGCCGGTAGTAAAACTGACTGGAAGAGCACTAGTGGGACATATCACTATTTAGGACATTCACTAGTCTCTTGGTGCAGTAAGAAGCAAAATTTGGTATCCCTATCATTACAGAAGTTGAATATATTGCTACAAGTTTGGCTTGTGCCCAAATTTTGTGGATGAAACAAACCCTATTAGACTATGATATTTCATTTAAAAAACCTTCAATAATGTGTGATAATACTAGTGCCATTAACTTATCTAAAAATCCGGTTCAACACTCACGTATGAAATATATTGATATTCGACATCATTTTTTACGTGACCATGTTTTAAAGGAAGACATTTCTTTAGACTTTTTTCTACTGATAAACATGTAGCAAACATTTTTACCAAACCTCTTAAAGAAGACATCTTTATCACCTTAAGAAGAGAACTAGGGATTTGTAATTTTTATGATGTTTCTTGAATTTTTTCTGGAAGTCGACTTAGAAGTATTGTTCGGTCGACTGCCAAGTATCCTTTTCTAATTTTTGTCTGAGTTTTATGCTCTGGACAGTTGACTGTGCATAGTACCCACTCGACAGACCATTTGTATTAATACTATTTTTATATTTTTTCTATGTATTTCCTACTTATTGTTGCATTTTCTATGTATTATGTAACCGTTTGAACTAAGACTATTCTCTTTTTATATAAATGTCATTTTGCTATGTATTATTTTTGTGGTTTATTTTTTTCTCCATGTTTTTTTTTGTTGATGACAAAGGGGGAGAAAATATAAGCTATAATCTTTACGTTGCTTTGTGTTATGTTTTGGTGATGCATATCTTTGTGTATGTCTTTGTGCATGTCTTTGTGCATGTTTTCACACCTATGCATGTTATACATTTGATAGGGGAGCATGTGAGCATTTGTAATATTTATTTCCATTATTGTAAGCAATTGTGTTGTCATCATCAAAAAGGGGAAGAATGTTGATTCTTGGTTTTGATGATTACAACACAATGCAAAGTTTGTTGTGCTACTTCTTATATATTAAAGGATATACACAAAAGCAAAATTTTCTAACAAGCTTTACAAGGTTCTCAAAGCATGTTCATCAAGGAAAGCTACAAACAAAGCTGTTATAGCTAATTGGTCAAGAAAGCTACAAGGTTGCCAGCATCAAAGAAAAAGACAAAGGCTAAAGCTCCATCTCAAGACTCAAGACTCAAGGCAAGACCTATACTTCAATATGTTGTATTAAGTGTCTTGTAACAATTGTAACTTTTTTATTTCTTTAAGTCTTAGAAATTCTGTAATAGCCTTATCACACACACTCACACATATCTTTAAAATAATTGAGTGTTTTTAAAACTTAAAAAGATCGAAACCAGATTGAAAAAGCTCAACTGTTAAGTACCAGTCGACCGCCATTAGGCACCAGTCGACTGTTCAAGTCGTTTCGACAGTTTACTAATTTCAAAACTTGATTTTTCGAATTCAAAAGTTTTAATTCCGTTGGTTGACAGTTAGTACAACTGCTTCTCAACGTCCAGTGATTCTAACTCTATAAATAGAGTGTAGAAATCACTTGGAAAAGGTTACAACAATAAGACAATACTCTCTTTCACAAGATTTCAAGTACTGATTTTCAAAAAAAGAACAAGAGTTCACAAGATTTCAAATCTTCGAAGTTTTTGGTTCTCTGAAATTAGTCTAGTATAACAGTGATTTCATTTTAGGCTGATTTCGGAAGTTGACCTAATAGCCATGCACAAAATCACATTCACAACAAGGGTATAGGTTGATTGTAAACATTTTGTTGTTGTTCTTCACTCTCGGATTGTGAGAGTGGTTCCTCTCGGTTGGAGAGTAGGGCTCTAGGGTGTAGAGTCAGGTTTTCACTCTTGGTGGAAGAGTGGGTTGCTTTATCTAGTGGTGAAAAATGACTACGGATTGGACAAGGTTGTTGTCTAACGCCATAGGGTATTCTTGTATATTTTTTCTTCAGGAATAGTGGAAAATCTCAAGTGGGTTGCTTGGGGACTGGATGTAGGTCGGGAGGACTGAACCAGGATACATCGTGTGTACTCTGTGGTTGTATTTCTCTGAACTTGCATTTCATTTACTTGCTTTTTAAAGTTCTCCGTGAAACTTGTCTGGACAGTCGATTGTGTCCCTTTTTAAGTCGACTGATCAGACTTGTACTACATTCTCTTTGAAAACTTTTCTGGTAAGTCGACTGGTTCTTTTATAAGTCGAATGATCAAACTCGTCCTAAAATACTCTTCTTAAATTTCGCCCCAGTTGACTGGTTTCTCTTTTCAAGTCGAATGGATCGAAGAAAAAGTTCAATTCCGCATTTTTTATATAAAACACTATTCACCCCCCCTCCATTGTTTCTTGCATTGCCTACAGGATCCAACATGGAGGTGGCGGCAGGAGGCCTTCGTTCCCAATCTCCATCAGAATGGTGGAGACACTCGCACTGAGTGGGGTAAACTTCTCGAAGTGGGGGAGAGGGCGTCGTTGACCCCCGTTATCCTTTTGGAGATTCTTAGCTCATTCTTCCTCTGCAGTCTTTTGTTTGTTCCCGGAAGACGACCCCTCCAGAGTGGGGCGATTGAGAGCCTCTTCGGCTCGGATATACTTCTCGCTTCTGAATAGGAGCTCGGAGAAGTCCCGAGGAGGCTTTTAGGCCAAGGAAGCCCTGAGGTTGGGATTGGTGACATTGGATTGGAAGGCAGCCGAAGCTACCGACCAATCCAATAAGGCAATGGACCTGGCCTATGCCGTGAACCTCTTTACATAATCCCTCAGCCGCTCGCCCTACTGTTGGCTAAGGAAGAGCAGCGAGGTGCTCATGTTCTCGGAGCGGCGACTGCTCACGAAATGCATGAGGAAGAGGCCTTCAAACTGGTCGAAGAAGAAGATAGATGCCGGCACAAGACGAGAATACCACTCCCGAGCTGGACCCTTGAGTGTGGCCGGGAAGGTCTTGTAGAGGAGGGCGTCGAATGCATGGTGGATCATCATGAGAGTTTTGAAACTCTCGATGTGATCTGCGGGGTCCGACTCCCCAGTGTAAGTCTCAAAGTGAAGAGGCTTGAAGTTGTCTGGGACAGGGGCCTCCAAGATGGTGCGGGAAATAGGGCCCTACTTGGGAGGTTCCTCGCCCATTGCTCCTCGTCCCTATCTAGCTGGCCGAGGCGCCTCTCCATCTCGTGGAGACGGAGGTAGACCGAGTCCTCCCTTCAGTCTTGCCTGGTTGAGCCCCGAGAATTGTCCTCATGTCGAGGAGGGCTAGGGTCTGCGACGGTGATGGCTCTGAGTAGGTGGTGGACTGATAGAACGACAGGGGTGACTCGGAGTGGGAAGCAGACTTCGGGAGTGGTGGTGGTGATCGGGAGAAGGGCGGCGATGGCTCGAAGTCGGCCTAGGACTTCGGGAGTGGCGGTGATGGCTCGGTGCCGGCCTGGGACTTCGGGAGCGGCAATATTGGTGAGGAGCTGGCCTAGGGCTGGGAGCCCGAAGGCCATTATTGGGGGCGGCGTTGAGCGCCCGAAGGACTGCCTCCTGGAATTGCTGAAATTCCGACCTCGTGATGGTGGCCTCCTGCTCGTGATTGGCTTGAGGTGCAGGACGGCCAGCCAGGGAGCGACTTTGTCTTAGGCGATGCAGGGGTGAATCCCTCCGCCTCCGGGGAGAGTTGGACCCCCTGCGGTCTGATCGGCATGGTGACCGATCCCTCGGGTGCTCCCACCGATGGTTCGCCTCGCGGGTCTGCCTCTCCTCTAGATGAGTCCGAAGATTGGGCCCTAGCTCGGTTTGCCGATTGTTGAGCACGTCCCGCAGATCCTTCGGCGAAGGAGGACTATAGGAGGCCATAGAATCTGTGGAGGCATTGTGGATGGACACCCAAACCTGATGTATAGGTTGCTTATGGTGGCTCCACCGAGATGGCTCCCCCACAGTTTCCTGGGGCCCTATAGGCTGCAGAATAGACTGAGGAGCCTGCTGCTCGAGCTGCAGGGTCTGCTTGACGGGTGGAGGGAGATCCTCCTCAGGAGGAGGAGGAGGAGGAGGAGGAGGATGAGAAGAGTTTGTTCTTCGGTTGGAGTTCGCGGGCTTCCTCTTGGGAGGCATGGCTAGGAGTAGCTTTGGCTGAAGGAGGAAAGTGGGGTTGCTTGTCGAGTACATTCCCACAAATGGCGCCAATGTGTTGCCGCTAGATCTGGTGTTGGGGCAATAGACAGAATTTGTTGGTTCGTAGGAACTCGAACAGGCTGAATCCTACTTCTTCCTTGTTGACAAGTTGACTCCTTGGTGCTCCCGCGTACCTACACAAATGTTCAAAACACCGGGATGGATCCTGGCGATGCCTCTAATGCTCTTGTCAATACCGAAAAAAATAAAGAGAATGAGCTTAAGTGCACAAAGAGTTATCACCTGTAATAGTAGGAGGTAGGGGGTATTTATAGTGGCCATGGGGATCTATTTCGGGATGAGGATGAATCCCTACTTCCCAGTGTGGCTTGATAGGGATGGTTATAACCACCCCTTGAGGATAAGGACAAGCCAGGATTTCCTCCTATCCTGTTGAAATGGTCGCTAACGGGTTGAGACCTGTTCTCAACTCAACAGATCCATTCGTGGGTTGGCGGGTCCAAGTGGAAAAACCTGATTCCCAATTTGGACCCGTCTGTAGGTGAAATTACCATCTTGCCACTGTGACTTTAAGATTCGTGCCTACTTTGAACGGTTCCGATTTAACCCCATTTTTAGCCATATCATAAATCTTGAAAAATCATCTACTAAAACAAATACATATCTACTTTTATTTAAAGAAGCGACTCTAGTAGAACAAAATAAATCCATATGGATTAATTCGAGAGGCCTACTAGTAGAAATCATTTTTTTTGTTTTAAAAGTAGATTTTACTTGTTTTCCTAGTTAGCATGCATCACACATCTTATCTTTTCTAAAAGATAATTTCGGTAATCCTTTAACTAAGTTATTCTTAGATAATTTAGCAATGTTTTTCATATTTACATGGCAAAATCTCTTATGCCAAAACCATGAATCATTGTTAGAAGCAAGTAAGCAAAAATCATTTGAAAATTCATTTGACTTTAAACATAATTCATATATATTATTTTTCCTAAACCTTGAAAGATCACATTTTGCATAGATGAATCATAGATTAAGCATGCATCCTTTTCAAAGACAATTTTATAACCCTTATCACAAAGTTTACTAACACTTTACAGATTATGCTTTAAACAACTAACTAGAAATACCTCTTCAATATTAGGGGTAGTGTTCTTACCGACCATGCCTATTCCAATGACCTTTCCTTTGTTATTGTCACCAAATGTAACAGTTTCTCCATCTATCTTTTGTATGGAAGAAAGTAGGTTTGCATGGCCAGTCATGTGCTTAGAGCATCTGCTATCAAGTATCCAACGTTCCCTTTTAAGTACCTATAAAATAAGAATTGTGAATATGGTACCCTTTTCATTGGGTCCGAAAGAGATTAGGGTTTGGGAAACCAAACCCAAAATGAGTTTGATTTACCACCAAAAGCAGGTTTATAATTTACAGAATTACACACATTATAAATAAAAGAATTTACATAAGTAATCTTATCATTTAGACTCAGGCTGACTGGAACCCAAATGTTTTTAGTCTGTCCAGTCGAATTTATTGTTCCCTTCAGTCGAATGTATTGTGAAGTCAGTCGACTGGGAGGTGAAACAAGTCGACCTATATGAGGTTGTCGTCTTTTCGAATAAGATTCCAAACCTCTAGGCAGACGACCAAATTTTTTGGTCAGTTGACTGTTTTGAACATAAGGATTACTCTTTTCAGGATCAAAAATAATTTTTGGTTTTTCAAAATAATCATATAACTTCTTTTTCATACTAGAAACAAAATCAATCTTATTACTACTAGTATTATTAGAGTAATGATGTTTTTCAAGAGTTTTTTGAAAACCTAGTCCAATCTTTTTATTAGATTGAACTTGGTTTTGAGGAACTTCATTTAAATTCTCTTTTCCTTTGTTGAACTTAGATACATTCTTGGATATCTCATCATAATTTTTTTTAAGAGATACAAGATCTATATCTATGTTTGAAAGACGAGAATTTAAAGACTTGACTTCAACATTTAGCTCAAGATTTTTTTTGAGAAAGTGTTTGATTAACTTTCTCAACATTTTTAACTCTTAACATCTCCTTTTTAAGTTCTTGAGAAACCTCATTAAATGCTTCTAAAAAATCATTTGAATCAAAATTGTCACTTACATCATTTTGAGTAGCCATGAAGCATACATTTGCGACTTCATTTCATTCTTCATTCTCTTCTTCGGATGATGAGTCGCTATCATCCTAAGTAGCTTGATATGCCATCTTGTTCTTCATGTACTTGTTCTTTGTGTACTTGTCTTTCTTGAAGTCAGGAACTTTCCATTTTGATTTTGCATTTTCTAACGGACAATCCTTCTTCATGTGACCTGTCTTGTTACACTCGAAACAAGTAGGAAGATCATAGTGCCTTTAAACTTAGAATTGAATTTACCCTTTCGAAGAAATTTCTTGAATTTTCTAGTGAACATGGCTATTTCTTCTTCATCTTCTTCTTCATCTTCTGAATTGGACATGGCCTTGAAAGCAAGAGTCTTCTTCTTGGCTTGTTGAGGTTCTAGATCCTTCTTGCGTTTTTCTAGTTGTACTTCGTATGCGATTAGATTTCCCATAAGATTCTCAAGACAGAGTTGTGTTAAATCGTTGTGGTCTTCTTCTCCCATTCGGGGGTTAGGGCATGTAGGACCTTCCTCACCATCTCTACTTGTGAATATGTCTTTCCAAGAGCACAAGAGAGTTTGTGATGTCCGTGAACCTTGTTATCATGTCCGACACATTTTCATTCTCATTCATACGGAACATCTCGAACCTGCGAACAAGAACAAAAATTTTAGATTCTTTGACCTTATTTGTACCTTCATGTGTTACCTCAAGAGTTTGACATATTTGATGAGCCGTTGTTGCGTTTGACACACGATTAAACTCTTCTTTGGTAAGTGTACAAAAGAGAGCATTCATCGCCTTTGCATTGTTCATGGTGTTGTTCTTCATGTCATCGTTCCATTGTGCATAGGCAATTGTAGGTACAATATATTCTGTCTCGCTCATGTTCCGAATCTCATAGTTGATTGACTGTAGGTAGATCTTCATTCTACACTTCCAATAGTTGTAGTTTGTTCCATCAAAGAGAGGTGGCCTTTGTGTGGATTGGCCTTCTTGGTATTGACTTGCATTAGAAGTAGTTGCCATTGCACTCAACCAGGCTCTGATACCAAGTGTTGGATCCTGCAGGCAAGCCAAATAACACTAGAGGGGGGGTGAATAGTGTTGTATAAAAATAATGAATAAATTAAACTTTTTGCACTGTTAAGTAGACTGAAAATAGAAGGCAGTCGACCGAAGCGTCAGATTGTAAGAGTAATTTGACTAAAGAGTTACAAGTCTGTTAAGTCGACTTAGAGAGTAAAGCAGTCGACTAACCAGACTGGGTTTACACAAGAAAAAGAAAAATTAAAAATGCAAGTTTAGAGAATACAACCAAAGAGAGTCAATACAGCAAACACCACGATGTATCGTGGTTCGGTCCTCCCGACCTACGTTCAGTTCCCAAGCAACACACTTGAGATTTTTCACTATTCTTGAAAAAGTTACAAGAATACTCTACGTCCTTTGACAACAACTATGTCAAATTTGTACACCTCTCTCACCACTAGAGAGCACAACCCACTCTAAACCCTAGAGTGAAACCGACTCTAAACCAAGAGTCCTACTCTCCAACCGAGAGGACCACTCTGACAACCCGAGAGTGAAACAACAACAAGAAGAGATTTACAACAACCTAAAGCCTTGTATGTGAAAGTGCTTTTAATATAGTGGCTATTAGGTCGACTTCTGACTTCAGTCTAGAACGAATTCAATGTTATACTAGACTGAAAATCAGAAAACCAAGTCTTAATGAAATTGAATGCTTTGAACAACTTGTTCTTTTTTTTCCTCAAAAGCAAAAGACTTGAAATCAAAAATTTTGGAGTTTAGTAACCTTTGCCAAATGAATTCTATACTCTTTTTATAGAGTTAGAAATGTTTGGACGTTGAGAGATAGAATCCCAACTGCCATACAACGGTAGTAAAAAAAGGTTTGAATTTGAAAAACAAGTTTTAAATTCAGAAAACTGTCAAAAATGGCTCGAACAATCGACTGGGTTGCCATAAGAGTCGACTGGTCAGAGCTTGAATGAGTTCAGTCAGTTTCATACTTAATAGTCGACTGCTTTCAAGAGTAAGTCGACTGGTACTCAATCAGCTGAACATATACAAGCTTTGTTTTGTCATTTTGAATTTGTAAAACATTTTTCTTTATTTAGGGAATGTGTGAGTGTGTGTGTGACAAGGCTTTTACAAGATTCTAAGACTCACAAATTATACAAACAATATTACAAGTCATTTGTTCAAATTTAGCTCTTGAAAGTCTTGAACTTGAAACTTGAAAGCTCTTAAGAGTCCTGAACTTGAACTTGAGTCTTAGTGGCTTGATCTTGTCTTTGTGGCTTGAGTAAATACATTTGAAAGCTTCATCATGGTATTGACCTTGACCACTTTTGATACGCACTTCAAAAGATATGTAGAAAAATTCTGTATTGTGTTGTAGTCATCAAAATCAAGAATCTACAACCCTAATACTCACATATATATATACCCCTGCATCTGTATTCCCTATTCATCTTCAAAATCCTAGCTGACCTCCTATTCAATTCCCGACTGCCTCCTAAACCCACTCCCGATCTCTCCCCCTGCAGCCCTGTGCACCCCCCTCCCGATCGCCTCGTGACCTCAGCCCCTACCATGCCGCCCTCCTGCGTCGCCAGCAAAGCCATCCAAACTACGACAGCGTGCCCTTGTGTGCTATTTCCCTCCTGACCGCAGCGGCAGACAGCAACAACAGCATCGACAGCGAGTGCTGCCGCCACCGTCTGCCGTTCCCCATGCACACCCGACTCCCTTTCTCTCTTGTGTGTGTGTGCTTGATTTCGTTCGTGTGCTCGTGTATTCGTGAATCGTTTGTTGAGTTCATTCCCGGCAATCCGTTCCCGTTATTCTTTTCTTCGTCGTTTCCGTCGTCGACTGTAAGGCAAGTAACTTGTATAATTTATGTTTGCATATTCAAGTACTAAATACCGCCTGTAGTATAGTTGCTTCAAGATCTATTCTCATGAAAACCCTTGTTAGATCTTGTCTCTATGTGTTGATCCACCCGTAGTTGTCTCATTACACACACGACATGAAATAACTTAGAGATAATTAATTCTTGATGTATACATGCTTGTTGATCGTGATTTATGAGGTGTCATCTGCTTGATTCTGTTAGTCATAGTATAACATCTTGTACACTTGTAAAATATCCTATACCATGTTGCTTGGACACCTAGTATAACATATTTCGTATTTTATTGTGATTTTGATGTGCTTCATATAAACTAGTTTATTGTATGCATGAAGAAGATTTCTGTTTTTGCTGTGACCCCGTTCTGTTCTGTATTTTAAACCCTATTAAGGTCAATATATGAAAATTATGTGAATATGAATCATAGAAATTTCTATCTACTTTTCAGAATTTCTGACAGATCTCAGTTTCGATTTGTGAGTTGCAAGTTATTGCTATTTTACAATAGATGTGTACAAAATTCCAGATTCTATTTTATATGAATTTTGTATGGTTATTTATTTTTATACTGATATTAAATATAATATTTTGATCCAATATTTTTCTGAGTACAACTAGACTTGATTGGGATTAACCCCTAATTTTTGTGGATTTAATTGATGACTTTTATAAACTATTCTATACTTCCAAACAACTACTATACTTATAGAATTTTCGTGCCATTCAGTAAAGAACCTTAATTCAACCTGATTCTACTTGTTGTTGATAAAAACTTTGTAAACATAAAATGTAGCCTGCTGTATCTATTTTATCACCCTTTTGACGGATATGGATTTCGATTTGTATTTCGTAATCTATTCCTATTTTAGTACTGCTGTGTCAAGAGTTTCAAATTTACAAATGTGCTGTATCTTGCTGTTTTCTGATTTTATTTGACTATACTATCTGTGTTGAAAAATTATGAAATTAGAATTGCTGACACTAAAATTACTACGGAATAACCCAGATTTTTCTTGAATTTAATCAGTAAGTTTTTATGCCGTTTTCCTGTTTATGAATACAAATTGTGATTTCTAGCTAAACATGTTTTCTTGAAACAATTCTGTTTTGAGTCATGTATTTGTGAAATACCATATGAATTATATATATTTGCTGGATTCGACCGAGAGTCTATTTTCCAGATTATCAGACGGATCCAGGTTTGGATATTTATGGCAAAGGGAATCCTAGATTTGGTGCAGTACTGTCTTACTGTCCTGAACTAGAATTTTTGTTGCCCTAATCTTTTATGAGTTGTCATTCACCTGTACATGTTTATCTTCCAACCTGAATCTGTTACTTGTTCATGCCTGTTATTATTTCCCTATTTTGTGACACGTATATGCCTGTTTGATACTAATAACAAATAACCAAGACAGGGTTAAGTGAATAATCTAGTAGTGGAAAATATAGAAATGTGTACTGGGAAGGTGGCCCGTGTTTCCCACCTGATTATCTGTTATTTGTTACCTGAGATATGATTACCTGACATGTGATTCTGATTGTCTGTTTACCTGATTCCTGACTACATACTTCCATATGAGAAGGTGAACTCAGAAGGGGGCTCGTGTTTCCCACCTGTTACCCAACTACATACTTCCTTATGAGAGGGTGTACTGGGAGGGGACCGTAGGTCCTACCTGATGCATGATTACTTGTTATCTGATACATGATTCTGATTACCTATTTACCTAATACTTGAGTACACGGCCCTAATCAAACCACTATGAAAATTAAACCCAAACTTGTTTGAATTTAGCAACCATGTGGTAAACAGATGGGACGCATGAAGTGCTACATAGATAGAAATAAATACAAGACTTGAGTAAACATGACATTTGTTACATGCTTACCTGTACATGTTAGGCCACATCTTCCGTACTGGATGTGGTGATGCTGAACATTCAGTGCGGGATTCCCGTAGCGGAGGATGGCTCTTCCAGCAAGGGGTCCAGTTCAGCAGGTAGCCTCAACTCGTGGTCCAGTTAGGCCACATCTTCCTCCCCAACACCAGGTCATCAATCGGAGTACCATTGCTCCCAGGAGAGGTCAGGCTTTCAACCTGACAGCTGCTGAGGCTGAGTCAGCTGAAAGGGTTGTTGCAGGTATTTTGTACGTTGTTGTTTTGTTGTTTTCCGTTGCTTCTTTCATATTATTTCATTATTCTTTCATATTATATTTCTGCATTGTGTTTTCCTCACCCCTTGATCATCAATTATTTTCCTCTTGCTTTTTGATTCTATCTTAGGTGTTGTCCTTGTTAGTTCTTTCCCTGCTTATGTTCTCTTTGATTCTGGGGCAACCCATTCCTTCGTCTCTTCTCGCTTTGTGGCTCGTCATAAGTTGGATTGCAGCATTTTGTCGGAGGCTTGGAACATTATCTCAGGTGGTGGTGTTTTTGTTTGTTCCCAAGAATGCAAGCAGAATCCCATGGTTATTGGTGATGCAGATTTCAAAGCTGACCTGATTGTAATTGGAAATTTAGGGTTCTACATCATTCTCGGTATGGATTGGTTGGGTGAATCCCATGCCATCATTGATTGCCGTGCCAAGAAAGTTGTATTCCGAATTTCAGGCCACGCAGAGATTGAGTTCCATGCGGGGAGACACCCTTTGGCCGAGTTAAGACTGTAGTTGATCACGAGGTTTGTGCGATGGAATTGAACTCAGGCTGTGAGGCTGGGCCTCCAGTAGTGCTGAAACTCCTGGATGTTTTTCCAGAGGAGTTGCCTGGCTTACCTCTTGATAGGGATGTGGAGTTCAGTATTGAAGTTCAGCCTTGTACGGCGCCGATATCGAAGAGTCCTTACAGGATGGCATTGGTTGAGTTAGTAGAGCTTAAGGTGCAGATTCATGGTTTGCTTGATTTGGGGTTCATCAGACCCAGTATTTTGTCGTGGGGTACTCCAGTTCTATTTGCCAACAAGAAGGATGGTAATCGTCGATTGTTCATTAATTATCGAAAACTGAATAGTGTTATTGTGAAGAACCGGTATCCGCTGCCTTGGATTGATGACTTATTTGATCAGTTGGGCGGAGCAGCTATCTTCTCGAAGTTGGATCTTCGTTCAGGGTACCATCAGGTCTAGGTGAAGTTGAATTATGTGTAGAAGACTGTATTTAGAACCAGATATGGGCACTATAAGTTTCTTGTGATGCCGTTCGGGGTCACGTATGTGCTAGCTGTGTTCATGAGTTTGATGAACATGGTCTTTTCCCAGTTCCTGGATAGATTTTTGGTAGTCTAAATTGATGTCATTCTGGTGTATTCTCAGAACTGGGAGGATCATGCTGAGCATCTTAGGTTGGTTCTGCAGACTTTGAGGGAGAATCAGCTATATGAGAAACTCAGCAAATGTAATTTTTGGCTCAACAGAGTTACCTTCTTGGGGCACATTATCTCGGGCGATGGTACCTCAATGGATACGTCCAAGGTTGAAGCTGTGAAGGATTGGCCAGTTCCCAAGTTAGTTTCAGAGGTGAGGAGTTTCCTGGTTTAGCTGGCTATTATCGGAAATTCGTCCAAGATCTTTCAAAGATAGTAGGATCATAGACTAAGCTGACAGGGAAGGATCAGAAGTTATGTTGGTCTCAGGCTTGCAGTAAGGTTTTTATTGAGTTGAAGAGCAGGTTGACGTCAGTGCCAGTGTTGACTATTCCAGATGGTTCAGGCAGATTTGCAGTTCACTGTGATGCTTCGGGCAAGGGTCTTGGAGCAGTTCTGATACAGAAGGGCCGAGTTGTTGCTTATGCATCGAAGCAGTTGAGGCCGCATGAAAAGAACTATCTGACTCATAATTTGGAGTTAGCGGCAGTGATCTTTGTATTGAAGCTGTGGAGACACTATTTACTTGGAGATCGAGTGGAGATCTTTACTGACCACAAAAGTCTCAAGTACGTCTTCACCAGAAGGAATTGAACATGAGGCAAAGGCATTGGTTGGAACTTATGGCCATTTATGACATTAGTTTGCAATACCATCCTAGTAGAGTGAACTTGGTGCTAGATGCTTTGAGCAGGAGATCGGCAGTCATGTTCCTAACTCAGAAGAGAGATTTAGTTGAGCAGATGTGGAGGTTGGATTTGGATGTGTTTTTGCTGAGTTCTGATCGGAGTTGCTTGGTGCTTCAGCTTCAGTCGTCTCTTGTTGATCAGATCAAAGAGGCTCAGGCTGGTGATGAGCAGTTCCAAGGTTTAAGAGCAGAGGTTGAGGCTGTTTCCCACACAGATATGGTTACTCATGCTGATGGATCACTTCATTTTGCGTCCATGTTGTGTGTCCTGAAGGGTGAAGTTCGTCAGAGGTTGCTTGAGGAAGCCCACCAGTCATCGTATTCTATTCATCCTGGAGGCACTAAGATGTACCAGGACTTGAAGCTTCATATCTGGTGGCATGGTATGAAGAGGGTTGTGACTCAGTTTGTGTCTTAGTGTTAGATCTACCAGCAGGTGAAGGCAGAGCATCAGAGAACCGCCGAGCTTCTTCAACCGCTTCCCATTCCGTAGTGGAAGTGGGATCACATCACTATGAATTTTGTAACCGCTTTGCCGAAGAGTCCTAAGGATCACAATGCTATTTGGGTGATTGTCGACCGACTGACGAAGAGTGCTCACATCATTCCCTTCAGAGTCGGACAGTCTACTGAGAACCTAGCTTAGAAGTACATGCAAGAAATCGTCAGACTTTATGGGGTTCCAATCAGTATTGTATTCCACAGGGATACGAGATTCAGGTCTCAGTTTGGGAGCGTCTTCAGAGTAGTTTGAGGAGTAAATTGAAGTACATTATAGCATTTAATCCTAGACTGATGGACAGTCAGAGAGGACCATCCAGACTCTTGAGGACATGTTGAGGTCCTGTGTGTTGCAGTTCGGTGGATCATGGGAGGACCATTTGCATCTCGTAGAGTTCTCGTACAATAACAGCTTTTAGGCCAGTCTTAAAGCTGCACCGTTTGAGACACTGTATGGGCAGAACTGCAGATCACCAGTGTGCTAGGATGACATTGGTGAGAGAAAGTTGTTGGGTCCGAAGTTGATCACCAGGACAATTGATGCAGTGACTCAGATCAGGAAGCATCTTCAGGCAGTCCAAGATAGGCAGAGGCGATGGGCAGATGTCCATCGGAGAGCTTTGGAGTAGGTGATCAAAGATTTTAGTTGCTGGAGTTCTTGCTATATTTATTTTCCTGTTATTCTGGAATAAATGTATTTGCTACATGAATTTTGTATGGGGCAGTTTGACCCAGAATTTATGACTTGTTCCAGATCTGATTTATTTGAGATTATTAAATTTTGTTTCAAGTAAATCTTGTTGGTATAATTATTCATTCATGCATGCGTGGTTGATTTCTCCTTGTTTACTTCTTGTTATTCCTGTCAAATGTTGTAAAGATCCTGACAGCTTATGAATGGTGAAAGCCAATCACTGGACTTAGTCACGTATCCGTATTCCATATCACCTTTTTGGGAAGCAGGGCGTGACAGGTTCACTCCACTACCCCATGATCTCTCCCCACTCTCCCACTCTCCCACTCTCCCACTCTCTCCATCAAAAGGCCAGCCACTCTTGGTTTGTGCACGCACAAATGCACGTGCACATGTAGTGCACATGCATACTCTTCTCACTCTTATATTTTATAAATTTTTTGTGTAGCTACTAGTTGTTACCAAACAAGTGTAAAAGTTCACAAAATGTGTGTAGGGCCTCTTATTGGGCTTCTCATTGTGGGCTTGTTTTTATTCATTTATTTTATTTATTTTAATGGGTTTAGAGTCATCTATTAGGCCTATGGGTTATAAAAAAGACAACTAAATAAGATAAAATAAATAAAAGAGAATTTATGCATACAAAAAAAATATTTTTAAATGAAAGATGAGGTGAAATTGCACGTGCAAAAATAAAAATAAAAATGCATTTTTACTTAAAAATTAATACGGGATGTTACACAGAGTCCATACCCATGGTTCGAAGTTACTCTAGCAATTTGAATGAAGCAAGTTCAGAGTGCGCTTCGCCATTCAATCTGCTCCTGCAACCTATTAATACTTAAGCAAACAACGAGCTAAACGCCCAACTTATGCCTAGAGTGGCGCTAAAAACTCGTTACAAGCTTTCTATAAGATGGATTCGGAGTCCATACCGATGGCTCGAAGATACTCTAGCAATTTGCATTGAAGGAAGTTCAGAGTGCACTTCTCCATTCGATCTGCTCCTGCAATCCGTTAGCGCCTCTACGAACGGTTCGGATTCCATACCCATGGCTCGGAGTTACTTTAGCAATTTGCAAAGAAGAAAGTTCAGAGTGCGCTTCACCATTCGATCTTCTCCTGCAACCTATTAATACCTAAACTAACATGTTCGGAATCTATACCCATCACTCGGAGTTACTTTAGCAACCTGCAATTAAGCACGTTCAGAGTTTAACTCGCCATTCGATCTGTTCCTGAAATAAGTTAAAATTCCGTGAAGACAGATTAGCATGTCCATAATCGTGGATCGTAGTTACTCCAGTATCACTTGTAAAAGCAACACTTAGTGTTCAACTCTCCACTCGATGTGACTCTCACAATTTGTCGGACCCATACAACAAGTTTGGAAATGAATCTCCCTCAGAGTTGCTCCTACAACTAGCTGAGTTCAAGGTGGAGAAGTTCCAAACTCCATCACACACCGTCAACGGTTCGTTAGCTATACACAACAGACTTGAGGCCTTATTATTTAGCTACAAAGAACCCAGTCGATGGCACATCAACCTTGACAGCAAGGATCAAGCATATGAAGAGATTTTATCAAAAAACACAGAACCATTGCATACACATATGTTCAGATCTAGTACCACTACAAATATCTACAAATAAAAAATGGCAAATCCAGAGTCTAACTCTCCCCAAGAGCAGCTCATATGACTAGCCAACTCCCAAGACGAAAAATCACATGAACAAGACACCGGCATGTAGAAGACTTCTTATTCCACAAACTTCAAGTCTCATTACAACAACAGAATTACAATGAGTCTACATTTCATGTCTAGGAATCGCTACCAAAAATCCTTTGAATACTGTACAACAAACTAGCATGCAAGTTGTTCCTCCAACTACACACTAGAGAGATGCTCTACCTAAGAGAAACAAACCTCTTCACCGGCCTCCTACCAGCTAACCGCTCCATAAAGCTACCTCAACTCTTGATGATGAAATTCAAGACAAGTCTTCCTTAGGCAAGCAAGCTCCAGGTTTATCCAATCATCTTCAGCTGAACAAGCTCCAACTCTATCTTGCTAAAAGCACTTTGCAAACGGAACAATCCCAACTCTGTTAAGCAATGCGTATCATGAAGGAGAGCAAGCTCAATGCCTCGAGGACCTCGTTCGATGTACACAACTATTTGTCGGCAAAGAGAAGAATGGAACCACTTCAACGCAACACAAGTGACTTCACTTCCATATTAAGAAGATTCAGAACACCCACAACTCATTCGCTCTAAAAATGAGTTCGGCGCTATGCACGCCACTTGAGTTCCTTCGGCCAACAACTCGTTAACATCGAGCAACAAGATTGACGCCTTGCGCTTCGCCCAAGCACCGTCAACAACTCGTTGGCTCCAAAAAACGAGTTCAACGCTCTGCTCTCCTCATAAGCTCCACAAAATAGCTCGTTGGCTCCAAACAACGAGTTCAATGACCCTGCTTTTCGTTCAGGCTCCCTCAATAACTTGTTGGATCCAAACAATGAGTTCAATGCCTTACTCTTCGCTCAGGCTCCATCAACAACTCGTTAGCTCCAAACAATGAGTTCAATGCTCCGCTGACCACTTAGGCTCAATCAATAGCTCGTTCACTCCAAACAACGAGTTCAACACTCCGCTAATCGCTTGAGCCCCATCAATAACTTGTTGGTTCCAAACAACGAATTCAATGTTATGCTCACCGCTTGAGATCCCTCAATAACTTGTTGGCTCCAAACAACGAGTTCAACACCTTGGCCTTTGCTCAAGCTCCATCAATAACTTCTTGGCTCCAAACAATGAGTTCAACACCTTGGTCTCTGCTCAAGCTCCAATAAACAACTCGTTGGCCCCAAACAATGAGTTCAATATTCTTCTCACCGCTTGAGCTCCATCAATAACTTTTTGGCTCCAAACAACGAGTTCACGGCCATAGTCTTCGCTTAGGCTCCATCAACAACTCGTTGGCCCCAAACAACAGGTTCAATGCTCTGCTCACTGCTTGAGCTCCATCCAACAAATCGTCAATCCCGAACAATGAGTTCAATGCCTTGGCCTTTGCTCAAGCTCCACTAAATAGCTCGTTGGCTCCAAACAACGAGTTCTACGCTCAAATTGCCACTTGAGCTCCATCAATAACTTATTAGCTCCGAACAACGAGTTTATTGCCTTGCTCTTCGCACAGGCTTCGTCAACAACTCGTTGGCTCCAACCAATGAGTTTAACGCCTTGCTCTTTGCTCAAGCTCCATTAACAACTTGTTGGTTCCGAGCAACGAGTTCAATGCCTTGCTCTTCACACAGGCTTCGTTAAACACTCGTTGGCTCCAAACAATGAGTTTAATGCCTTACTCTTCACTTAGGCTCCATTAAAAACTTGTTGGCTCCAAACAACGAATTCAACGCTTCGCTCATCGCTTGAGATCCATCAATAACTTGTTCGCTCCAAACAATGAGTTCAACGTCATGTTCTTCGCTTAAGCCCTACCAAATAACTCATTGACTCCAAACAATGAGTTCATTGCTCTGCTATTTGCTTGAGCACCATAAACAAATCGTTGGCTCCAAAAACGAGTTCAATGCGCTGCACACTGCTTGAGCTCCATCAATAACTTTTTGGTTTCAAACAACGAGTTCAACACATTGGTCTTTGCTCAAGCTCCATAAACAACTCATTGGCCCCAAACAACGAGTTCAACACCTTGGTCTTTGCTCACCCTCCACCAAATAGCTCGTTCGCTCCAAACAACGAATTCAGTTCTATGCTCATCGCTTGAGCTCTATCAACAACTTGTTGACTCCAAACAACGAGTTTAACGCTTTGCTCTCCGCACGAGCTCCATTAACAACTCGTTGACTCCAAACAACGAGTTCGATGCTCCACTCTTCGCTCAAGCTCTATAAACAACTCGTTGGCTCCAAACAACGATTTCATTGTTCTGCTCACCGATCGAGCTCTATCTATAACTTGTTGGCTCCAATCAATGAGTTCCACACCTTGGTCTTCGCTCGAGCTCCTTCAACAACTCATTTGCCCCAAACAACGAGTTCAATGCTCTGCTCACTGCTTGAGCTCCATCAATAACTTGTTGACTCCAAACAACGAGTTCAATGGCATGGTCTTCACTCAAGCCCCATCAAACAACTCATTGACTCCAAATAACGAGTTCAACGCTCTGCTCTTTACTCTAGCTTAATAAACAACTCGTTGGCTACAAACAACGTGTTCAATTCTCTGCTTAGTGCTTGAGCTCCATTAATGACCTGTTGACTCCAAACAACGAATTCAATACTCTGCTCTTTGCTCAAGCTCCATCAATAACTCGTTGGTCCCAAATAACGAGTTCAATGTTCTGCTCATCGCTTGAGCTCTATCAATAACTTATTGGCTTCAAACAATGAGTTCAACACCTTGGTCTTCGCTCAAGCTCCACCAAATAGCTCGTTGTCTCCAAACAACGAGTTCTATGCTCTGATTGCCACTTGAGCTCCGTCAACTACTTGTTGGCTCTAAGCAACGAGTTCAACGTCTTGCTCTTTGCTCAGACTTCGTCAACAACTCGTTGGCCCCAAACAACGAGTTTGATGCTCCGTTGTAACACCTTGTAATTTATACAATATTTTGAATTTTTAAATAAATTTATTTAATTATTTTGAATTTTCGTAAAATTGAAATTTTCACATGACTAAAACACGTGCAAATATTTTCGAAGCATAAATTTAGAATTATGAGTTGATGAAAAACTTATATTCTTTTTTATTTGGTATATTTAAATATTTGGAATTTTTCTGAATAAAGAAAACTACTTTTGTAAACTTTTGAAAGAAAGGGGTTTTTTGTAAAAGGTCGTTTAGGGGTGAAAATTAAACTTAAAAAATTGTTTGGCTGCATTTAGGGACGGCTATTTAGTTGAAGGCTCTAAGCAATTATATTATATCCATATTTGATTGATTTTTATTGATTTAATTGTATAAATACATATTACGCAATTTTGGGATTGTTGGGGACTTAATTGCAAATATTCTTTCTGGAAAGTAAAACTCAGAAAATCTATTTGAAAAATCAAATCCTTATTAGTAGATAATAATTCTAATTTTTATGGATTTTTATGAATATTTTATGGCTTGTTTGCAAATATTACAAAGAATAAGACTTTTATGCAAAATCGCCACTTGGTGTAAAAACTCCAAATTTCGAATTCTGGGCTGCACATATTGGTCGGCCAAATTAGGAGAGTTAGGAGATTTAATTTATATTTTAATTGATTTGATTTGATTAACTAATAATTGGAAAGATCCATATATGTAAATAAATATTTTCTTGAGGAGTATTTTGTAAACTCTTGTAAAACCCTAAAAAAAAATCACATCCCGACCTATATCTACAGCAGCAACAGCCACCGCCTACTATTCTCAACCCAAAAACTTTATTTTTTATTATTTTCTTGGAGTTGGATCTTAGATTTTCGCAAGAAGTTGGAGAAGGTTTTTCCTTTATTACTACTATGTTTCTTCAAGTTGATCTTCTTGGAGGTGAGTGATACCTCTCATCTCTTGATTTGTTTTACTTATATTATTATGATGAATCTAGTAGAGATCATGCTAGGTCTTGTTGTGAATTTGTAGATCTATGTTTTGATAGATTAATCATGATGGTTGCTATGCATGATGAATGAACTTCTAGATGTTTACATGAACTAAAGATGCAATGAGAGATGATCATGTTTTCTTAATCTTGAATGTTAAATATTGGTGATACATGAAAAATCTAATTTGGGATCCATAGATTTTATTGTAGATGAAGAAGATATGTAGAGATAATCAAAACTTGTTATATGCTCTTAAATTCATACTTGATTAATTATAAAGTTAAGATCTTTCCATGTTATTCATTGTTTGTAATTACCAAAAATTGAGATTTAATATTAGTGTTTGAATAATTGTTGTATGGATTCAAAATAATTTATTTTGAATAAAAGTGGATTATGCAAGAAAGTTTAATATTTTGCCTAAGGAAATAAATCTATTGAGAATATATGTGATTGTAGTGGTTGAATCTTGGTGGTTTATTCAAGGGCATATTTAAAAAGATGAAAAGTTGGATTTTTATTTTAAATTTTGTGTTTAATGCGAATATAGTTTTTTTGGTGATAAACTCTAGTCAAATATGCATACAATTGCAAATATGGAAAGATATAAACATGAAAATACATCAAACACATATGCGGGTAGGGTTTGGAGGCCAAACCCTAGGTTTGGGGTTGTTAGGGCTCGGGGGAACAGTAACCTAAGGAATACTGTTCAACCCGGGTACTGCAGCAGCACTGTAGCAGTTGTTTTTTTTTTTGTTGGATTTTTGGTGTTTTCGAGTGTTTTTTTGTGTGATTTTGTGTGCTAAGGTGGGGCAAGCCTAGTATACATATAGAAGTGTTTATAAAAGTGTTTAAACTAATAATTATGAAAGATTTGATCGAGTTTGGATGAGATTTCGAAGTCGGTATACGGTCTAGACTGCTCTTTCCTCCAGATTGGAACGAGAATTCGACATACTTGCTGATGATATTACCTAAAACTTATTAAATAGAAATTGTAGCTCACTGTGTCTAATTTTCAGAACATCTGACGGATCTTTAATCCGACTCATATATTGTAAAATATGCGATTTCTACCACTGTACTGTCGTAGTTTCAGATTTTTAAAATAACGGTTAGTTTTCAGAATTTATTGAATATGAACCTTTTAAATTAACTTATTTGAGTCCAGATTTTTATGGTGGATTCCTCGTTTTGTGCTGAATTTAAATTATTTTTCCAAAATTTAATATCGACTATAGAATGTACTGTTTTGAAGAACAAAAACGTGTAACTTTCAGATATTGGTGAAATTCTAGTTTCAATTTTCGGTGCATTCAAATAATGGATTGTGGTAAATAAATCTGAAATTTTGTAGATGAAATTCTCAACTTTTAAGAGATTTATTTTAGTTTTGGTCTAGTAAAATTGTAGTTTAATTTATGGAACTTTATAAAGAAAGGGAGAATGATGTTTAAAAGTTGATTTTTAAGGAATTTCGTAAGTTGAATATATTACTATGTATGAAAGAGTAGTTCGTGACAACATTAGTTGATTTATAAGAATGTGACTAATGAAGAGTATTTTTTGAATATTAAAAACCAAGATGGGTTTGATTTGAGACTTAGGGTTATTATCTGGACCCTAGAAAGACTATTAATGATAGTTTGAGTTATGAAACTCTATAGGTTGAGTGGGACACTATCTCGCCGGCAGATGAGATTTTGTGAAAAATTGACCTGTGGAGCCTTGTTGTTGAATTAGTTAAGTTCGGCAGGGTATACCAACTCTTGGTAGGCTGTGATTTAATTAATAAAAACATAAGGACATGCACTAGCGGAGATGTGATCGATTTTATGAAACGTAAGTAGGGGGGCCCTGTATAGTGGACAGATGAGGTTCGGGACTATAGTCGTAGTTGGGCAGCTTGATTCCGAAGGATGCGATTATCATTGCCATCTCCCGGGTTCACACGTTGAGGGTCTTTTACAGTTGGGCGATTTTAATTCAAATGCTGGGACCTATTAATGGAATTTTCGCATGGAATGTTCAGAGCGACGCTTACATGAAGCTTACGCGATGAGGGTGCTAGCCTGACAGGTAGATACTGGGATGTAGGCATATTCGCGGAGTATTATGGATCTTATTTCAATCACCGTAATAGGTTAGTTACATAATGAGAGATTAAACCCTAAAAAGTGGAGAACGTTATGGGCTTGCACTAGACCTATGTAGAATGGGATGCATAGAATCCGACAAGTATGCATTATAAGTCAGCATATGCATTTCTGTTTTCTTGACTTGGTTTCATATATTCTTGCATTTGTTTTCATTCCATACGCTCGACACTTAGCCTAGTTCCACCTGTTGATTTATGATTTTTATTCTCTATGTTTTCATTTAAGTTTGTACTTTTTGGAATATTATTCACACCGTTATGGCTGAACCCTGTAGTTTGAGGGTTAGGAATATCTCTACCCCCATGGTTTACAGGTAGGTACCATTAGCATGGAATTTGGAGCATGTGGTAGAACATATAAATGTTTATGCATATTTTGTAAAAGGAATGATTGTAAAAAGAAAGTTGTACTTATAGTGCTTTTAAATACCGTTGTGTCGTAAAAAGAATTATAATTCAAGGTGTTTAATTTCCACTTTGCTTTGTAAAAGAGTTGATGTAATAAAAGGTTATAATTTTTCCTGTATTTGGTTGCTATATTTATGATTACAATTTAAGTTGATTCTGGAATTTGTGCCACGTATTTCTATTTTTATTTATTGAAAATTTGGGGCACTACATCCGCACTCCGCTCAAGCTCCATCAACGACTCGTTGACTCCAAACAGCGACTACAACGCCCCGCTACTTGCTTAAGTTATTCTAACGACCCCTCATCTTCGGGCAATAGGCTTGTCATCCATCGCCGACCTAAAATTGTCTCTACAAAACTTGCTTAGCCTAAACAACAAGTTCAACAAGTTCAAACTCCGTCTTGGAGTTTGTCTCTACAAAACATACTGGGCGCAAACAGTAGGTTCTACATCCAACACCGGCCTAAAATCGTCTCTACAAAACCTACTTGGCATAAACAACAAGTTCTAGCTCCGTCATCGAGTTTGTCTCTACAAAACTTGTTGGGCACAAACATTAAGTTCATCAACCAAAATGACAAACTCTACCTCAACTCGATCAATGAGTGACCTCTATAAATTTGCTGGGATCAAACAGCAAGTTTCAACTCAGTTACACAAAGAGTTGTCTCTCCAAACTTGCCAGGCACAAACGACGAGTCTAACATCCAACTCCATCATAGAGTGTAACCCCTGTTTTCAACAATATGTATTTTTTCGTGTATTTCCCATATTTAAAATTTTTGTAAATTATTTTTCTGCTTTCAAATTATTTTGTTAAAATGCATTCTTGATCTTCTGTTAAAATCTATTGTAATCGATAATTTTATTTGTGCCTATTTTCCAATGAATTTATATTGTAATTCAAATCCTATTATTTTTATTACTATTGTTGTTATCACGATTATTTTATTATTATTATTATTGTCATTATCATTACTTTTAGTACATTTGTTATTAGTACTAGGTATGCCCGTGGCACGTGCCTACGGCACGTATTCGGGACTGCATGTAAATTTAGTTAGATTTATTTGATTAGGTGAACTGCATATAAATTTCTAAAAAATTAAAACATTTTAACGAATAAGTGGGTGGAATCAAAAAAGGTAGGTGTAAACAAATACACCCACCTTTCTAATACAATCAACTACTCTATACAGGCCTCATCTAAAATTATATTGTTTCCTAATAGTTCTCTAATACGACGTCTTTAAAATGTTTCATACGGCACGTTATCGCGACGTCTTAACTTTCTTTAAAATGTTTAGTAAATATTTCGACTGTATTATTTAAAATTTTACAGGTAGGATTGTAGTAAAAATTTCGATAGAATCTCTTATGAAATATTATTCCTTTGAAAGCAATTCCTTAACATCATAGACAGTCAAATTGAATCCTCCCTAGCCCAATCCAAGCCACATTACACAGACATAATATATATTAGGCTCTGGGAAAAAAAACTTCATATAACTAAAGATATAGTTTGGAATCATAATAGATTTTAGGAAATTTTCTGAAAATTTTGACAGAACCTCCCTTAAAATATTAGTCATTTTACAGCAATTCCTTACGGAATTCTGCTCACAATTAAAAGTTTATCATCACAGTCAAGAAATATAAATCCTCCACAGGCCAATCCAAGCAACATCACACAGACATTATATATATAGGACTCTGGGAAGAAAAAATCTTCATATGACTAAGATACAAAATAAAAACCAAGATATCGTTTGAAAACATAATAGATTTTAGAAAATTTAGTAAAAATTTTGACAAAACCTTCCCTAAAATATTAGCCCTTTTACAGAAATTCCTTACGGAATTCCGCTAACAATTAAATATATGACATCACAGGCAATAAATATCAATCCTCCCCAGGCTCAACCGAGCAACATCACACAGGCATCATATAGATAAGGCTCTGGGGGAAATAATTAGAATATAATGCAAGATACAAAATAAAAACCAAAAATTCGTTTGAAAATGTAATGAATTTTTTGAAAAACCTTCGAAAAACCTTTAAAAAACCAAACACAGAACCCAATACTCCACAAAATTGCGGGTACGGGTATTAACATAACTATATTATATCATCATTATATATAGTTACTTACATCATCTCCCAAAATGCTAAATATTACAATTATTACAACTATTACATCCTCCACCATACTAAACACCAACCAACTGAATGAAAAGAAAAATTACATGGTTGTAGGAGAACACAATAGTTGAAGTCTTCAAAAATAGGACCAAACAGTGAGCCTAAAAAAACAGTTAGAGTTTTGAATCAAATAGTAAGAGTTTACAATAAACAATTAAAACAATAGTAATAGTTTTGAAACCATTACCTTTCAAACAGAACAATGGCTTCAACCAAACATGTTCCTCATCACCCTACAAAAAGTTAAACTGTCAATATGTACATGACGGTTTTGAGTGTGGACAACAATCTGGGAAAAAAAAGAAGAAACATTAAATTAGCAGCAATTAACAGTTAACATAGGGTGTAGTTGTAGTAAAGATAAATTTACCTTATTACAACCCCAATTCATCAATGTAGTTGCATTTATAAATTTGAGGTCCATGTCAGCTGCTTCCCATTTCTATTAAAGTTTAAAAGTAAAACAACAATGAAAATAAGTTTTAGTAAGGTAAATCTATCATATATAACGAAAAATAATAAATCTATCATAAAGTAAATCCCAGTTTTATTTTGTCATCTTGTTTCATTAAAGAAAAAATAATAAGTTAATAGACGACCCTCTTTCTATTTTTTTCTTCTTATATATGGTGTCAATATTTCATTACTGATAAGTTAATTGATTTGAAGAGTTTGCTGGCCCATTATTGATTTAATGTTGCCATCAAATAATAGAAAGGGTGATACTTGTTTTTGCTAAAATAATTGTTTGTTATTGCAACTCTAATTGCTATATAGTTGAAAATTTAGCATCGTCTTGTAGAAAAATAAAGAGAGATTCAATATATGTATGCTTGTGTTTAAGATAACCATAGTTATATTTAATATCCATCTCTATGAAATAAGTAAAGAAGTTAATCTGTTACAGATTTAAACATATGAGTAGTGTAATTGTGAAGTGTGAATTGAAAAAAAGATGATCACACTAAAGGCTTGATAGTGTAACTGTGAAGTGTGAATTGATAAACAGATGATCACACTAAAGACCTGATAAGATACTAATTGTCATTCATATTTGAAGAATTTGTTTAATAACTACTAATGTATATACTTTTCTTTTACGATCATTGTTATACATCACCTCCCAAAATAATAACTGTTAAGATCATTGTTGCCATGCATACTGAAATATATAGTTAATAAGATTATCTGTATACTTGAGAGGACACAACTTTATAAAATGTGGGTCAGGTCTAGTTAGTGGGTTTAAACTAAACCACTAAAAAATTACAGGCCAAACGCACATCAACTATCATAAAATTCATACAGTTGACTAAATTAATTGTATCATTATCTCTATCCTTGCTCAACCCCATCGCTAAATCTCTGCCTTTCTCTCTCAGGCCTGCTTCACATATCACTCTCTTCGTTCTTGTAATTTCCTTTTTAAACCTCCAACAACACCAGCCTATGGTTCTCTAATTTCCATGAAGCTCATCACCACTGAGCAACCTCTATCAGTCCTCTCTCCACCTCCAATCAATAAGTTCTCTTCAACCTTCATTAATCATCCTTTTCAGCTTGATAATGTAGTTGGAATTTTGTGGTTATTTTGGATCACTTGATAATGTAGTTTGCAACTGCAACTTCTGAAACATAATTCTTAAATGCATTATTTATGTTGACGTTGTTGGCAAAGGTGTAGAGTAAGAAATACTTAATCTGATCCATATTCTGAGAATTAATCAAATTATACTATATCTTGGAACTCAGGTGAAAAAATTTTGTGGTTATCGTTTGCTTCTCATACTGACACTTCAATTATGCTTTTCTTCTTCAGGATGCACCTCCGTCTGTGCTATCTAGGTTGACAAACCGACTCCATTGAGTCACTGACATGTTGGAGTTGTGGTCCTCATGTAAAAAGTTGAATAGTTGTTGTTTTACTTGAGCACCATTCTTGAATAGACTCGTTGAGACTACAGAGATTGGAAGGAAAAAAAATACATCAGTTGTAAAATAACTTGTTTCTTAAGGATGACGTCAGTGATTTGTTGTAAACCAACTTATCATTGTCTTAAAAGACCTGCTAAAGCTTTGTTTTTAATCCCCGCTTTGGCTTTATCTTTCTATGTAAAATGCTTTATTAGCCTTGCCGCCCTGCCTCAATAATTGCTGTAATTATAGTTGCCTTTTTCTGAAGGAGGTATTTGCAAATATCCTCGACGTTTTAAGTTAAATATGTTTGTATGAATGATTATTCCGATTAGCTATGTTCTCATGTTGTCTTGTATTACTTTCTATAAAACAAACCATGTAATTGTTATTTTAAAAAGAAATCGGGCCGGGCTCGGGTGTTTTTTGTTTATTCGAGTTCGGGCTTGGGCCTAAATTTTGGAGCCCAATGTAAAATCGGGCCAAGCTCGACCACACAAAAAAATTCGGGCTCGGGCTCGGGCTTATGTGAGTCCGGCCCTAACCCGGCCCGTTGCCACCCTTAGTTTTAAACATTATAATCAGCTCAAACTAAAGAGCAATCACTATAAAAGACTAATAAATCAATTAAGCATGTTTAAATGACAAAATAGCTTAAAGTAAGTATCAGGAGGCATTTGACATACATCTAGGTATTTTAACTTTCTGTTTCGGATTTACTTCAAAGTTTAGGTACATCCAGATAGCTAAACTCCAAATTCCAGTAATCCAGAGTTAATCTAAACTGCACTCCACACTAATAAGTGACAATAAATCAATCAGAATAAAATTCCTGTGTTTCAAACTTTAATCTGTTTAGAGTTCACTGTGGAGACAAAATGCCTCCAGTTTTAAGATATTAAAATGCCAAAAGCTACCCAAACTATAATCCACCTTCAATTTTTCCTTACCTCCACCCTCACTCTCTTTGTTTGCCCTGGATCTAAAGGTACCCAAATGACGACGAAACCACTGCCCAACCACTCACCTTCCGCCCGAAAACAAATCAACTAAAGCTACCCAAACTAAAGACCAATTACAATAAATCAATCAACTATTTAAGATGCAAAATTATGCTAACAAAACTAAAGCTATATAAAACTATCTAACAATGCTCTAGGTATCTTAACCTTGACATATTTACCTCAATTTTATAAACAACTATATTATAAGAACATGTACTACCAACATGCCAAATAAAAGTTTCAAAAATTTCCAGTATAAACAACTACACCAAATATTGCATGTGACGGGAAGGTAAAAATTGCAGTTAGCATATTCATATAAGAAATTAATAAAACCTGTTTGATCTGTTTGAGCGCTATGGCCTTCTAGGAGGAGGCCAGAGTTCCTTTTCTTTTCTCATTCAGCTTGTATGTGAGGATGATGCAAGCACATGCACTTAATACCTCGGGCATGTTTTTGCGAAAGATCACAGCAGTAAAGATGTACCTAGATCAAAGAGCATAAACATACATACATGAAGACCACGATAATAAACACACACAAATCAGTTGAAGATCAGACTCGAGTAAAATATAGTCCAGTATTGAGCATTAAATTGAAATATATATTCTTACCTGTTTTGTTGCAAATTTAGTCTTCATCAAAACCCCCTCCTTCATCATCCATACCAAAATCCTGTTCCTGGGCAGGTTCAGTTTCCATATTGCCCAGTTCCTTCTCAATTTCCTTTAGTTTCTGCTCCACTTTAACCTCTCGATGTACTCTTAGAGACTCCAGATTTGAGACAGTGAAAAAGAACTCATGCAGCTTTGGGACCTGCAGAGAAGTAGTTAAACTACAGTCTAAAAGCAAGACAAATTTAGATATAGAAGCAAAGATGGGATTTTTTTTCCAACCTAGACATAACAATCACGGTCATCCTCATCTTGCATTAATTAATGTGTTAATTTTCAACTTGATTGATATTGCAACTTGATTGGAAAAGAATACAAAAAAATAAGCAAAAATTAATGTTTTAATTTTCATGATACGTGCGAACATTTTGAAACTTGACATACTTTAAGGTAACAGGCTTGCCCTACAAAAGAACAAAAGTTAAAACTATAAATTGTTTGTAATGGGCAAAAGGATTTGTCTTTCCAAGACCAAAAAAAAAGCATAAAAGTAATGACCAAGGTTACCTCAAAGTTTTCTGGTGATAATGGAAATGAGTCACTTGGTGGGTAGTCATTAACATTACTGCAGTATTTTTCATAATTGTTTCAAGCTTGTATGAACTAAGCATAAAAAGTTTCCATGAGATTTCAATTTTAGAAAAGATATTCCTGCTACCGAATATAGATACCTGAAGCCTATATGCTCCTTGTTTGAGAAAAGTTTCACTGTCTTTGGACCTGCGAAATGAAGCATGGACATTTTTTAGAGTGTAATTTGTAAGGGTGATATGAAAATTCAGCAGCAAGAAACATGAGAATTTTCCTCTACTCTTCCAGCACAATACAATTAATTAGTAGTATTATGTGAAGAGGCAATTTACTCAAAGACTGGATTGTGGTCAACAATGTATATCATGCAACATGAACACTTAATAGCAAATCCCCACCAACCCACATCATGTGGGCCATCTGGGAAACTGTACCATAAAGGTAACTACCTTGGTAGGCTGAGTTATAGGTAAATAGATAACAATGTGTTTGAGATTTATCGTTTATGATTCCTAAGGCCTCATGACATCACGTCCTTGATAATTATCAAAAAATAAGCACATTGATGAAGGACACAATAATTGGGAGAACCAAATGAAGATTTTCTTGGTCCGCCAAAGCCATCGTGGGTCGTGGGATCCACCAAAACATTGACTGTCTTTCCAAGACATGTTCAGACTTCAGAGATCTTTAATTTTGGTTAGCAAACATTAGTGAATGCTTTGTAGGCAAAGCTGGTTGTAACAGTTTTAATCACCGACCTTTTTAGTGACATGAAAACTTTGTAATCCTATTTTCATTCTTCTATTCCATGGAAATTTCTCTTGTAATGATATCAGCAGTTCAATATATAATTAATTCATACAATAGGTGCTGCCTCATTTCATATACTTCATACTCAATGTATCCTTTCACAACTTTAATTAAATGCAAACAATTAACCTTTTTTATAGCAACAATCATAAAGAGGTTATCCTTCAGGGAGGATTCTTTTCTAAGCATATACATCAAATTATCTCAATAATTGCCTAGCTGGATATTTGGGGCCAATTTTTAACTTCTTTTGGGGTGTGTGTGACTTAGTGTGCAGGTGGATAATCAACCAAACGGTTCAAGCTTGCAACTATGAATATCATGAACAACTCACAATAATGTTCCTCTCAAGATTTGACTTTGAATCTTTCAAAACCTTTAGGAAATGTAATCTTCTAACATACCTGCCTTCCAGAGCATGGCTAGCAGAAGTTATACTTTTTTTTCCCTTTTCTTTTCTCCTTTTCATTTTTCTTTGATTCTATTTCTTACTTTTTAGTTGAACTTTGCAAAAAATGGTGACTATCATCTACAATCTAAGAGTTAGCGTTATGACTTAAAAAAAACTGTGAGGAAAGAGTAGAAAGAACTAAACAGAACATGCAAATAAAAGTATAGAACTCTGATCTCATGCACTCTCCCCAGTCAACAGAAACATAAACTTAATCTAAGGTGCACTTTTAGAACTCCCAACAAACTTAATCCTTTGGGCACCTGGAAGGTTCCAAAATTGCTCGAGATAGTAGCGCCATCCAGATTGGCCCCTTACATACCTGACACCCAATCAGTTTAAGCCAGCCTAGTCAAACTTCCCAAAATACCTCACCTCCATTGCCAAGAACACCCTAAGAAAAGTAATAAAGTTCATGTTTTAACTATGGGTAGAGCTGTAGAGGTAAGACAACTAAAATTACCATACTCCAACCTCCACTTAAAAGTAAACGTCAGTTACTCCCAACTTTATCTCCAAACACCCCTAAAGATTAACTACCAATATTTGTGAAACACAATCCAACTACACCGTATAACTGTCATTGAAATTAGCACATTAAACCATCTTTATTTCTTGACATTACAGCATATCGCCCTAAAAACAACAGCCTTGTTTCAATTTTGCATCAACATTAGATAACTAATCCATAGTAGGACCGTAAAAGCCCTAATTTACGCAAATTACGATTCAATCAAATACACCATGATCCAGGGCACACAATCCAGAATCAAAAAAAAACTCAAACTTACTTGTGATCGAGCTTCTTGATCACCTCCTCGATCTTCTTCTTCATTAAATCGACAGCAGCAATGTCCATCTCGAGCACGGAACTTGAGGCGAGCGATTCGGAGTAACTAATCCATAGTAGGATGGTAAAAGCCCTAATTTACGCAAATTAGGGTTCAAAAATAATCTCGAGCATGAAGAAGATGATCCAGGGCACACAGTCCAAAAACAAAAAAAAGAACAAAAAAAATTAAACTTAAAGTTACTTGTGATCGAGCTTCTTGATCACCTCCTCAATCTTCTTCTTCATCGAATCAACAACAGCAGGTCCATTCGAAGAAAGAGAAGGGTTAGGGAGGTTCGGAGAAAGAGAAGAGATTCGGAGAAAGAGAAGGGTTAGGCGAGCGAACACGGAACTGGTGAAGGAGATGACGTCATCGCGGATGCGAGTTGGTGAGGAGGAAGATGTTGTGGGCGAGCACCAGGTGGAGGTTCTATTGCTCTTCGGAGATGTTGTGCGGAGGAAGATGTTGTGGACGTCTTCTTCTTCATTTCAATTTGGTTCAGGAGAGAGAGCAGGAAGAGAGACAGACAATGAGGGGAAGAGAGAGACAGCGATAGCGGGAAGAGAGAGAGCCAGGGGAAGAGAGAGTCTTTTCATAAAGAGAGAGAGAGAGGGTTTTGAATTTGTGGAGTTTGAAATTTGGGCGGAAAAATATGTTTTGTGAGAGTGGATCTGGTCCATTGATTTTGGGATAGATTGAATGTGAGCCACTTGATAGCTTTCTTTGTGTTTTATTATATAGATTATTATTATAGATGTCGTTATATTCATTATTATTATTCTTATTATTTTCGTAAAGCCGAACATTCTCTGTTTTATTCATACGTATTTTAGTACTTGATTTATTGTATATGTATGTAGATATTTTACAAACACATAAACCCTATACCCATTTTCCTATTGGATTTTCTAGCTAAATACCCAAACCCTATACTAAATTAACCCTAACTTTAACCTACTATCTACTGTTCTACCCCAAACACCAGCCGCCAACCCCCTATACACATTGTTCGTCTTCCACCTCTCGTCTCTCTCTCTCCGCTCTTGTTTCCTCCCCTCGACTGCGAACCTCGTCCTCTTCCCCATTGCCAACCATCCTCTGAGCTACAGATCCCCGATCACCCTCTCCCCGATCCTGCCACCTTACTTATCGTCCCATCCACCGCCAGCACCTTCCCCAATCTAAGTCTCCCGAACCCATCACCTTCATCGAAACTCAATTTCCATCACTGCCTCCTTGTCTTCCTCTTCGTTAACCCATCGCCTCGCCACCGAAACCCCCCCGTCTTCTTCACCGCACCTCTATCGAAACCCATCCCTCACCGAAACCCATTACCCATCTTGGCCATCAGCGATCCTCTCTGTGCACCCCCCACATCCTCCGCAAAACCCCATCATTCTCGTCGTCGCCATCCAAGCCCCGAGAGCCACCTCTCGCCCGTCTCTTCTTCTCCCTTATTTTCCGAACAGAAAACAGAGCCACCGTCATTCCGTCGCTTCCAGACCAGCGACACCGCTCTGCCCCTGCTGCCATGCCGTGCTGTTGCCACCAGTTCTCTCGTTCTCTCCTTCTCTCCTAATCGAATTGGGGAAGATGGGCCGTGAGTGGTTCGTTGCGCCATTTGGTGTTTTGGGAGCTAAGGATCAGCGATCGCTGTCCCGTGTTTACCACCAATTCACTGCTTAGGAGAGCTTCCACTGGGTAAAGTTGGTGTTGGCTGTTTTGCTTGAGCGGATTGGTAACTTGGTGTTCGCTGTTTTGCCAGGATCCAGAGTGGGAGTATTCGATCCGCTGTTTGTGTGCCCTTGGTTGTTGTCTTGCTGTTTTGGATTTGCACGTGGTTCACTCGTGCTTTTGTGGATCGTCGCCCGGGATCTATTTTGTTATTCCTCCGTCGGATTCATCGTCTACCACAAGGCAAGTATCTCGTGTACATTTCGTTTTCTAGTACAAGCTCTTCCTTGAAAATATTGTAAATAGTTTGTAAATGTGACTCCTTGTTGTTTATCATTGATGATCTCATGTTTCTCCTTATATATTACATGATCTAAGAGTCACAACCCATCGTTAATACACTTGTTCACAACTAGTAAAATTTTGATGCATTTCATACAATAAGTGTTTTAGTTGGTTTCTATTTCCGTCTTGCCTTACTGTTTTGACCCCGATAAAACCAAAATCTGAACTTGAACCCTGAATATGAAATGTAGCCCTAAGTGTCTAGTTATGGTCTAAAAGATATTGCAGTTTTACTGCTGCTATATCGGTAATCGCAGATTCATAAAAACTGCTACACCTTCTTGGGTTTACAATTATTTTAACTATGCTACCATTAAGTAATTGATTTGAAATATTGCATGCCGATACTGGAAACCCTAGAGAACATTCCTTAATTTTCTCAGAATTAGTTAATGATGTTTCATCCCTGTTTCATATGTATAAACTCTCTTTTACTAATTCTGGCTGAACACAAATGCTATATGGTTTGCTGTTTTGACACATGTAACCACAAATTTTATAAGTCTAAGTTATATGCGTTGGAACTGGGCAAGAGTCTAGTTTCTAGAACTTCTGACGGATCCACATTTTCTATCTTGTAGCAATGGGAATCGCAGTTTTGGTACAGCAACGTCATGCTGTCCAAATTTGAGATTTTCGTTGTTCTTGATACTTTCACTTGTTTTGACCCTCGAACATGTACCCTACCTAGCCTAGACTTGTTCCATATTCTTGATTATGTTTACTTGACTTGTTTTGCATACTTTTATGCTTGCTTGATGATAATAATAAATAACAAGCCGGGGTTTAAAGGAAAAACCATAGTAGTGAACAATATAGGTTAGTGTACTCGGAAGGGGGCCCGTGTTTCCTAATACTTGATTCATGAACTTATTGTATCTTGATGGATTCATGGATCCATTACTTGGCTCATGAACTTTTTGGATTCATGAACCCACTGTGCGGTTCTTGAACTTGTTAGTGGATTCACGGACTTGTTTCGTGAACTTTTTATTTTATTTTCTTATTCATGAACCATGCTTGCTTGATACTTGATGCCTGAATACACCGCCCTATAAAAGCCACCACTAGGCCTAAATGAAATTGCATTGACTATAGCAACCATGTAATAAAAAGATGGCACACGAAGTGCTACCTTGATAGCAATCTTGACACATGATACTTGAACATGATACATGCTTACTTGATACTTGATTACATGATACATGCTTACTTGATACTTGATTACATGATACAGGCTTACTTGATACTTGATTACATGATACAGGCTTACTTGATACTTGATTACATGATACAAACTTACTTGATACTTGCATACATGATACATGAGACTTGATACTTGAACATAATACTTGACACTCGCTACACGATCTACTTGACAACTTGATACTTGAGACTTGTTACTTGATACTCGACACTTATACGTGATACTTGTTACTTGATTCTTAATACCATTATATGTTTACTAGCCACATGTTCTACTACTAGTATTTGTTACCCAATCTTGTCACTCGAGTTATCTTTCTTACTGGCTAATTTCTTGAATCCCTACTACTTGTTGCATCCCTACTACATTCTTGATTCCAAATCTTGTTTCATATTTCTTATACTTGTTTTTTACTATTTGCAGCCCTAACCTGCACTAAGGGCGTTGTCTTGTTTTCTCTATTATTTTTCTTTTTATATATATATACAAATTTTGGAGAAGAGTTGCCTGCTGGAATTGGATAGCAGACGTTCTAGGCTTTGCTCGGGAAAACTTGCTAATTATCTTGTATTTGAGTTTATTTCTTTTTTTGCTACTTGAAACTTGTAATGGGCTTATAGTCCTGAGTTTTTTCTCTTGATCTAGATTTGAAAACTATTTGTGTCATTATTATTTTGTTTCAATTGTTTTCTATTGATTAATAAATTATTCATGCATGTGTGGTTGGGTACATTTTGTTATATTCTTGTGACGATGCTGAGTCGATTCTACAGCTCATGAATGATGAAAATAATTCGCTGGGCTTTGTTACGCACTTATATTCCATGTTTTTGGGAAGCGGGACGTGACATGGTTTTTAGTTGTATCAGAGCTCAGGTTTGGCTAATGTGTTAGTTTGACTAATACATTAGACAGGCTTGACTCAGTCAGGATTAACTCAATATTAAACATGCCATACAACCACATGAACAATTTAATAATCAACTTGATCTGGATACTAGTCTTATTCTATTCATTTTGATCCCTTCATATTCAATTCTTTGATTCCTTCTTTCCTTCTATCACTTACAGTCGTCCTGATTTGTTGATTCCATATTGGGTTTAATTTATTCTTTCCGTATCCATGTTCTTTTGATTCTGATGCAAGCAATCTCTTATTTCTGCTTACCTCGTTGATCCCTTCTTTTTTTAGCTCGTGTGTCATTCATTGCTTTCTGTTTCTTGCATTCATTTTCATTTGTTGATTCATATTGAGTATCATACTAGTTGTTTCCTCCCTATCTTGTTCTCCTTAAATTCCAGCGCTATCCATTCTTTTCTTCCCACTTGGTTCGTTGAACGGCATCGATAGATCTTCAACGACATGTTAGAGGCTTATTTAATTCCTACATTACTGTATATTTTTATGATATATTTATTGCGTAAATTACTACACTGCATATTTATATTCTGATTCACATTTGTATTGTGCTTGTGCATGTATTTCATTTCGTTTTTCTCCCTACTTTTATAAATTATTTTCACTACTACTATTTTGTACTATTGTGTTTGATATTTATAATCTATACATCTATTTTGATATTCTATTGTGTGACTTTCAACTCCATTTCTTACTTTTCTACTATTTTTATGTCACGAATTTTAAAATACTTAAACTAAATGTCCCATATCCCTGTGCATGTGGAAGGTTACATCTTCCATTTCACCATTTCGGTGCAACCTAATGTCGAGATGGCAAATATGCAACTCGATGTCAATGGAGGTAAATTGCAACTGGATGTCAGGGAGGCAAAATGTGCAACCGAATATCCAGATGGCAACCTGCAACCTGATGTCATGAAGGCAAACATGCAACTTGATGTTAAGGAGGAAAGATTTTCCACATATTTGCTAATTGATATTTCAACTTTTTACTTATATAATGAAACTAATGGTAAATAAATATTTTCCTTATAACATTTTGTTTATACAATTACCCTTTTTGTTTCCATACAATTTGAACTAGTATAGTTGATTTTACTCTTTAATGTGTTTTTCAGAGTATTGAGTATAATGTCAACATTCACTAGTTATTATATGTCTTTTACATTCATTGTTATTAATATTTTCTTAGCTAAATTTGCTCGTATTTCTATGTATCATGACTGGTTATTTTCCAAAAACTAATTTTTTATATCACCTTTAAAGTTTGTTTTCTTTTTTTGTTTGTATGTATTATCATTATTATCGGTATTTTTAACATTTATAATTTTATTATTATTATTATTACCAGTATGATTATAATGAGTTTTATTACTGTTATTATTATTGCTATTATTATTTTTGATATTAATGTTATTATTATTTATTATTGTTATTACTATTCTATTATTATTGATATTATTATTATCATTATTAATATTTGTTGTTATTATTATTTTTCTGTTAAAGCACATTAATTTTTATCTATAGCATATCATTTAATTATTTTAATTGAAGTCAAATTTTATGTTCATTTTTGCATTATTTGCTTATATCTATCTCTATTCCATACTCTCCTCGATCCTTGTGTCTCAGTCTTGTCCTTCTGCTCGGTTCGACGATTGGTGCCATGTGGCCTACAACGACATGTATATTGCTTGGGACATCACCATCGGAGTAAAGCAGCGAAATCATGGTGGGTCCATAACCCACAGGTTCCAGGATCCCCTTGTTGCTTCTAGTTACTTGTATTGTTTACTTTCCTATATTCGTTGCATTCGTCTTCATTCGTTCACTCATTGTTTGGTTCAACTCTTCCTTGTCCATCCTTTCTTCGATTCCAGCTCTATCTATTTCTTCATCTCCTTACTTTGTTATCTTATGTTGTTCTTTCCTTTTGATACCGTTATTCTCCTTTATGTGTTCCATTTGACATCGTTGTTATCCATTTCCTTCTTATCCTAGTGTTGCCACCAATTTGACTTTCTTTTGGATTCCCTATTTTGTTACCCTCCCCCAGTTTGCTTTTGCCCTATCCTATGTACCGCCAAAGCAAATTTCGAGAACGAAATTTTATTGTAAGGTGGGCAGGATTTGTAACCCCTGTTTTCATAAATATGTATTTTCCGTGTATTTCCCGTATTTAAAATTTTGCAAATTATTTTTCTGCTTTCTAATTATTTTGTTAAAATGTATACATGATCTTCTGTTAAAGTCTATTGTAATCGATAATTTTATTTGTGCCTATTTTCCAATGAATTTATATTGTAATTCAAATCCTATTATTTTTGTTACTATTGTCGTTATCACGATTATTTTATTATTATTATTATTGTCATTATCATTATTTTTAGTACATTTGTTAATAGTATTATTAATATCGATGTTGTTATCTTCATTATTATTAATCTTATTATTTTCGTAAAGCCGAACATTCTATGTTTTATTTATACGTATTTCACTACTTGATTTATTGTATATGTATGCATATATTTTACAAACCCATAAACCCTATACCCATTCTCCTATTGGATTTTCTACCCAAACACCCAAACCTTATACTAAATTAACCCTATCCCTAACCTACTATCTACTCTTCTACCCCAAACACCAGCCGCTGACCCCCCTGTACACATTGTTCGTCTTCCACCTCTCGTCTCTCTCTCCCCGCTCTTGTCTCCTCCCCTTGACCACGAACCATGTCCTCTTCCCCATTGCCGCCCATCCTCCGAGCTGTAGACCCCCGATCACCCTCTCCCCAATCCTGCCACCTTCCTCATTGTCCCATCCACCGCCAGCACCTTCCCCAGTCGAAGTCTCCCGAACCCATCACCTTCATTGAAACCCAGTTTCCATCATCGCCTCCTCGTCTTCCTCTTTGTGAACCCGTTGCCTTGCCACTGAAACCCCCCCATCTTCATCACCGCACCTAGATCGAATCCCATCCCTCATCGAAACCCATTGCCCATCTTTGCCATCACCGATCCTCTCCGTACACCCCCTACATCCTCCGCAGAACCCCATCGTTCTCGTCATCGCTATCCAAGCCCCGATAGCCACCTCTCGCTCGTCTCTTCTTCTCCCCTGTTTTCGAACTGAAAATAGAGCCACCGTCGTTGCGTCGCTTCTCGACCAGCACCACCGCTCCGCCCCCATCGCAGTGTCGCGCAGTCGCGACCATGCCGTGCCATCACCGCCAGTTCTCCCGCTCTCTCCTTCTCTCTCTATCGAATTGGGGAAGATGGATCGTGAGTGGTTCGTTGTGTTTTGGGAGCTAAGGATCATCGATCGATGTCCCGTGTTTGCCACCAATCCGCTGCGTAGGAGAGCTTCCATTGGGCAAAGTTGGTGTTGGCTGTTTTGCCTGAGCGGATTAGTGACGTGGTGTTCGCTGTTTTTCCTGGATCCAGAGTGGGAGTATTCGATCTGCTGTTTGTGTGACCGTGGTTGCTGTCTTGCTGTTTTGGGTTTGCACGTGGTTCACTCGTGCTTTTGTGGATCGTCGCCCGGGATCTATTTCTGTTATTCCTCCATCGGATTCATCGTCTACACTCCAAGGCAAGTATCTCTTGTACATTTCGTTTTCTAGTACAAGCTCTTCCTTGAAAATACTGTAAATAGTTTGTGAATGTGACTCCTCTTTGTTTATCATTGATGATCTCATGTTTCTCCTTATATATTACATGATCTAAGAGTCACAACCCTTTGTTGATACACTTGTTCACAACTAGTAAAATTTGGATTCATTTCATACAAGAAGTGTTTTAGTTGGTTTCTGTTTCCGTCTTGCCTTGCTGTTTCGACCCCGATAAAATAAAAATCTGAACTTGAGACCTGATTATGAAATGTAGACCTAAGTGTCTAGTTGCCGATAACATCCAGAATTTTCGAATTCCGAGTTACGGTCTAGGAGATATCAAAGTTTTACTGCTGCTGTGTCGCAGATTCATTAAAAAACTACACCACCTTCTTGGGTTTACAATTATTTTAACTAAGCTACCAGTAACTAAATGACATGAAATTTTGCATGCTGATACTGGACACCCTAGAGAATATTTTTTAATTTTCTCAGAATTAATTAATGATCTTGCAACCCTGTTTCATATGTATAAACTCGGTTTTACAAATTCTGGCTAAACACAAATATTGTATGGTTTGCTGTTTTGACACATGTTACCACAGCTTTTATACAGGTTTGCTGTTTTAATTACATGTGTTGGAATCAGGCAGGAGTCTAGTTTCTAGATCTTCTGATGGATCCACATTTGCTATCTTGTCGAATTGGGAATCACAGTTTAGGTACAGCAACGTCATGCTGTCCAGATTTGAGATTTTCGTTGTTCTTGATACTTTGACTTGTTTTGATCCTCGAACATGTACACTACCTAGCCTAGACTTGTTCCATATTCTTGATTATGTTTACTTGACGTGTTTCGCACACTTTAATGCTTTCTTGATGATGATAATAAATAACAAGCCGAGGTTTAAGGAAAACACCATAGTAGTGGACCATATTGGTAAGTGTACTCGGAAGGGGGCCCGTATTTCCCAATACTTGGTTCATGAACTTTTTGTATCTTGATGGATTCATGGAACCATTACTTGACTCATGAACTTGTTAGTATATTCACGAACTTATTTCGTGAACTTGTTATTTTATTTTCTGATTCATGAACCATACTTGCTTGATACTTGATGCCTGAGTACACCGCCCTATAAAATCCACCACTAGGCCTAAACGAAATTGTATTGACTGTAGCAACTATTTGATAAAAAGATGGCACATGAAGTGCTACCTAGATAGTAATCTTGACACATGATACTTGAACATAATACATGCTTACTTGATATTTGATTACATGATACATGCTTTCTTGATACTTGATTACATGACACATGCTTACTTGATACTTGAATACATGATTACACTAGCCACTTGTTCTACTACTAGTATTTCTTACCTAATCTTTTCACTCGAGTTGTCTTTCTTGATAGCTAATTTCTTGAATTCCCACTACTTGTTGCATCCCTATTACATTCTTGATTCCAAATCTTATTCCATATTTCTTGTACTTGTTTTACTATTTGCGGCCCTAACTTGCACTAAGGGTATTGTCTTGTTTTCTCTTTTCTTTTTCTTTTTATATTTATATATACAGACTTTGGAGACAAGTTGCCTGCTGAAATTAGTGAGCAGACGTTCTAGGCTTCGCTTGGGAAAACTTGCTAATTATCTTGTATTTGAGTTTATTTCTTTTTGTTGCTACTTGAAACTTGTAACGGGCTTATAGTCCCGAGTTTTATCCCTTGATTTAGATTTGAAAACTATTTGAGACATTATTATTTTGTTTCAATTATTTTCTGTTGATTAATAAATTATTAATGCATGCGTGGTTGGGTACATTTTGTTATATTCTTGTTATGATGCTGAGTCGATCCTACAGCTCATGAATAATGAAAATCATTTGTTGGGCTTTGTCATGCCCTCGGATTCCGTATTTTTTGGAAGCGGGGCGTGACATTGAGTTCTCTACAAACTTGCTGAGATAAACAGTAAGCTCTACATCAGCTCAGTCGAAGAGTTGTCTCTCCAAACTTGCTAGGTGCAAACGACAGGTTTAACGTCCAACTCCGTCAAAGAGTTGTCTCTACAAACTTGTCGGGCACAAACAACAAGCTTGGACAACTCCGCCAAAGAGTTGCACACTTCCATCATGGAGTTGCCTCTACAAAACTTGGTGGGTGTAAATGGGTTGTCCAAATGTTCAACTCCGTCCCAGAATTGCCTTAACAAACTCGTTGGGATCAAATAGCAAGTTTGCAACAGCTCATATAGGTCAGCCATAGATCCCACGATCAAAGCACTCTGCTCTTAAACTGACAAAACAACCTACCAACACAATGCTTGGTTGACAAAGGAGTTGTTCATCAAAATGACCGATGAGATGTTTGATCGATAAGCACAACATCGACATCAACAAAAACTCCAACTTCAAAGCCCGAAAAAAGATTCCATTTCACCCTTAAATCGAGGGATATGAACTAAAACTTGGTACACACATATAAATAATTACATATATACACATATGTATACAATTATATGCAAATCGAAGTCCAACAAAATCTCCAAAACTCCAAATGGAGCTCACGGGTTCAAGAAGAAGAAAAGAATAGAACGGGTTCGGGTCGGGTTCAAATTCACAGACCAAACCCACAAAAACCACGTGATTAGAACAACGGGTGGCAGGTATGGATCACACCCGAAACCCGCATCCCTCATCCGCCTCCTCTTCTTCTTCTTCAAAGAGACTGAGCACCAAAAACCTAAACCCGGCCTCTTCTTCTTCGAAACTTCTTCTTCAAAACCTAAACCTCTCTGCATCTCTGGCTCCATGTCATTGCCAAGGTCAAAGCCTTCAAAGGCCCCGCCGTCGTCCGCCTTCGACCAAGAACGACAGCTCGACGACTTAGCCAAAGTTCGATCATACCTCACTCCATAACTCGACGAGAGCCTAGTTCGACAAGGGAGATATAGCTCGACATTGAGGCATCATAACTCAATGACAGAGAATCTCCATTGCTCGGTCGAGCTATAAGACCAAAAATCCTCGCAATCTCGATGAAAAACAGAGCTCTCCCAACAAAAACAGAGCTAGGAAAACTCCAAAGTTCGATTAAACTCGACCAAATCGATCAAGACCCATAGCTCGGCGAAGCTCGAACCCACATAGATCGCCTACTCCTCCAAAGCTCGGCAAAATCCAATCCAAAATGCCATAGCTCGGAAAGTTCGGCGAAGCTCGTAGCTTGGCAAGTCAATGCCTAATAACTCAGCGATAATTCAAGGTCCATAGCTCTCCAAAACTCCTCCATAGCTAGGCCGAAGCGAGCTATTTCCATTGCTCAGCCAAAAAATTAAGCTTCATAGCTCGGCGAAGAGAATAAGACGACGAAGGGGACGGCTCGACGTCATGGTAGCTCGACTAGGATGAGAGCTCATAGTTCTGCGAAGACAGAGGCTCCCTGTAGCTCGGCGATGTCCTCGAAGTTCGAAAAAAATGGCCATTGCCCCGCTAAATGATGAGCCGAGCTAGGGGTCCTCACTGCAAAATTCTGACCGTTGGATCGCTCCAAAAACCGAGCGCAAGTGTGACGAGCAACTCAGGTGTGCCCACATCGCCCTTTGTCTTCCTTGCTACTTTGCTCTGCTTCTCCGACATCTAATCCCCTCAGTGCTCGAGCTCGGGCATTATCAACGCTCCAGATCGAGCCACATTGCCAGCTCTGTAGATCCTTATATCACAGCAACCAAAGTGCATCAGCATGCCGAGCCAGTCTTGATCAACGCATCTCATCGCATCAAAAATGTGTGCACAGCTTTGATTATTCATAAAAATCCTGTAAAATCATTTAAAATTCAAAAAACTAATTTAAAAAACCCAAAAATAATTATTTAAATTCGGAAAATTCATTTCAAATTCAGAAAAATAATTTAAATTTGGATTTATTAATTATAAAATTTGAAACAGTGATTTTAAAATTGGGAATATATCCAAAAAATTTGGAAAAATCCACAAAAAAGTATGGAAAAATTCAGGAAAATATTCACTGCCTTCAGAAGCCAATGATCAGTTCCATGTATCAACAAACACCCTGACGGATAAGATTATACTCCATAGTCCAAAGTAGTAAGACATACTACTCCCTGAAAGCCAAGAAAATTTCCTTCCGGGAGTGGGGGGCTTATGATGATGGTAAAAAACACAGCAAATCAGAGGCATACGATTGCAGCACAGATCTAAAAGCTTTTATAGGCAGAATAACCATAACGGGCCTCTTTAACAGGTCCAGGGCCTTCTCCAGACCCCTCTACAAGACATGGTCTTCTTCCAAACCAATAAAAATTGATAGACTAGGCCCACTAGGAGAGACATTCAGCCCATACAGGCTAGGAGTCAAATCTCTTATCCCCAAAGAAGAGAACTTATCACTTGAGGAGGATGAACATAAAGGAGATAAGGAATTCATATCGATCCAACGGATCTAGACCGATCTATTGACATGTTTCTCATGCCTATAAATACCCTCCACTCAACAGTCAGAAGGTAATCTGTAACCCATGTTCCCTGTATTTGTATTTTTCTGGTGTATTTCCATTCCTTGTACTCTATCTATCAATTTGAGAATCTGTATTTTTTGTTTCCAATCCTAATAAAAGTCATTTCCCTTGTTTCGACTCAATTTTATGTCAATTTAAATCACTGCACCATCCCTGTCATTGTTGTTCTTCATGAGGAGTTGACCGTTTCATCTCACCTATTGCATTTTTCCTAATTATAGTGAATTTTGACTCAATCTCCTGTTGGATCCCACTCAAACACGTTATCCAATAACCCAAAACCCAAAACCCTATACTATATAACCTAATTAACCCCTAAACCTAGGTCAACACTAACCTATTCACTATTGAAACCCTAATCACTGTATCCGCCAACCCCTATTCCCCTCTGTTCGTCTTCCCCATCTTCGTCCTCTAGCCTCTTCGATTTCCCTAGCTTCCATCACCCTCCTCAGCCTCATCGCTGCCTCTCCATCATCCCCATCCCCTAGTCATCCTCGTCATCATCTCCTCCTCGTCATCTCGCTCATCCCTTACTTCCGAACCCATCCACCATCAACTTTGAGCCCCACCGTCGAAAACCACCACCTGCACCATCGACTGAGTCCCGCTCGAGTCCCCTGAGCACCTCGTCCCATCGTCTTCCTCACCTCATCGCTCCCCTATTTTCTCCCAAGAACAGAGAGCACACCCCCCCCCTCGTTGCTGCCTTGCTCGAACGTCATTGCCGTCGTCTTCCTACGTCGAGCTCCCCTCGACGTCGCTACTACCTGCCACCGCCATTGCCGCCATCCCCTCTCCCGCAAACACACTCTATCTCTCTCACTCCGTCGCTGTGAAGAAAAAGATGGAAGAAGAGAGTTGATCAGATTTGATCTTGGCTATCTGATCTTATTGTGATTGGGATCTCCTCCGCGATCGCTGTTTGGTGTTCAGTTGGATCTGGTTTTCTGTGTATGCTATTTTGTTGTTGGGGGAGTATGGATCTGGTGTAGGAATCTTGAATTGCTATGTGTTATTTTGCACGTGTCTCGCACGTTCTTGCGTTTTTCCGCGTTCGCATTTCGTCTCTCAGGATTCTCATCCCGTTATTTGTTAGTGTTCGGATTCACCATAATCAAGGCAAGTATCTTCTTGTACAACTTATTGTTTTTGTGCAAGCGTTTAATTGAAAATACTACAAGTAAATCGTAAATGTGACTCCTCTTTGCTTATCGTTGATGATTTTATTTTTCTCCTTATCAACTCCATGATTATAAGAGTCACAATATTTCGTTGGTATATTCGTTTCATAATTTGTTGGATCTATTTTATCTCCTAATTACTTGAACACATGAAACTAAGAACCAATTTGAATCGTAGATGCATGTTGTGTGATGTACGTGTTGATTCTACTTTCCTTTGAGTTGAGAACCAAATTTGGCTTGATGATTTGGATCACACACTAATTTAGACCCATATTATTCATTCATCATACAACTTTTATATAAAAGAAACTCACATATGCTTATATTTCTATTTTTACTTGCTGTTTCGAACCGATGTCTAGTTTACTACCCTTTTGACGGAATTGAATTTCGAGTTATGGTTTGTGAGATATCGCAATTTTACTACTATTGTGTCGGTAATCGAAGATTCATAATAACTGCTGCATCACTTTGTTTTACAATTAATTTATCTATACTACCTGTAAGATAATGAATTGAAATTTTGCATGCTGATACTAGACACCCTAGAGAACATCCCCTAATTTTCTTGGAATTAATTAATAAAGTTTCAAACCTGTTTCACATGTATAAATTCAGTTTTACAAATTCTGGCAGAACACAAATCCTGTGTAGTTTGCTGTTTTGATACCTAATGCTACAACTTTTATATATCTTATTTATATGCGTTGGAACACAGCATGAGTCTAGTTTCTAGAACTTCTGACGGATCCAAATTTTCTTTTTTTAACCAATGGGAATTGCAATTTTCGTGCAGCAACGTCATGCTGTCCAAAATTGGAATTCTCGTAGTTCTATGAAATTTTAATTTGTGTTGACCCTCGAATATGCCTTCTAATTAGCCTAAACTTGTTCCTTGTTCATGACCATGTATTCTTTCCTATTTTGTACACTTTCATGTTTGGTTGATGATTGTAACACCCCGAATCCCAAATACGACTGAATTCGAGAGTTTTACAGGATCTTTTCGTCTCATTCGGTACAATTTTACAAGGAATTGAAAACTTTCCATTTTACATCAGAGTTACAAGAGATTTTACACTTTATATTTTACAGCGGAAGCATATACATCAATAATTTACATGTAATGACAGCGGAAGCAATTATAACATTAAACAGAAGATGCAGCAATAAATAATGATCTTTGAGCATTGACTCTCCTTTAACCTTTATCAAACCAATTATCCTGCATATAAAACTGTCGGTACGTCAGATTATTCAACCGATGATAATTATACATGGCTATCCTCTCTATGCCAGAAATAGTATAACGATTCTCATTTCTTAACAAATCACAAACTTGTTCACATATCAAATCAAAGGGAATACCCTATTGATGTCGTGTTGTGATTGTGCACTTAGTCCTTAATGCAATTATTTATATTATATGACACTAATGCGCACTTGTTCGGATTCTATGCATCCCATACTACATAGGTCCGAGGGCAAGCCCTTGATCGTACTTCATCTTGTAGGGTTCAATCCCTCGTCATGACTTACCCTACTACTGTAACTACGGTAAGTATCCTAGATATTTTCTTACCTACGAACTCATGTTTAGGCACCCTGGAGGGAATCCGAAGGCACCCTGGAGGGAATCCGAACGCACTTACACATGACTCATCATGCAGGCATCCTGTGGTAATTCAGCTCCTACTATAGACATGACACCACCCGTAGTCTTCAAACATCCCATGAGCATCGCCGCCGGGACGGTACTCTGGAGCAGTATCTTCGCCCTGACTCATCATGGGACATCCTGGGATACACTCTCGCCGCTAATCCAATGGCCCTCATACTCAGTGTTTTTATCTTACTTTCATCACATCTTCACTATGTAACTAATCCTTAATTCTAATGAAATTGAATCATGAACAAAATCAAAGCACTAGAGTTAACCTCTCCACTAAACCAGACTTATTCATTTATTCAAACGTGACCAACCTTGGTCTTTCATTTCAAATTTCATTTCATTTCTTTCCAATTGCTGGAGGAGACTTAGCTACTCTTTTGTTTCAATTCCAGCTCATGAGTTCATTTGTCATAATCACCATGGATTTTCCTTTCCATGTTCATAGTTCCACAATTATAACCTTCATAAATTCAAATAAATGATTCACTTCATATTAATTCATGCAAAGACAAATAGAGTTTACTGTCACAACCATTATTCAACATAAGATTCACAATCTTTATCATAAAACAATTCATAAAATTTCTGAGATGTCAAAAAGTGCTCTGAACAGTCGACTTAGAACTCATCCAGTCGACTTGTTCAGTCAAACAAAGTCCTTCAGTAAACTGCTCGGAAGAGTCGACTGCTGCACATGGCCAGTCGGCTGTTCCGCAGCGTTCAAAATTCCAATATCATTTACAGTGCAGTCGACTGTCAATCAACCCAGTCGGCTGTTCAGCAGAGTTCAATTATGTAACCTTTCAAGTTCAGTACAGTCGACTGTTACAAACATTCGGTCGACTAAGTAGATTAAGCTTTCAATTTAAAGAATTCTCTCTTTATTCTGTTCTCACATCATTTTTTTTTTGTCACACTACAATGTGCTCATGTCAACGTAAAGATGAAATTCTTATATGTTTATTAACATCACAACATAGTTTTCAATTAAATATAAATTCCACATAACTAGTGTTTTCTTTTCTCAAAAGGAAATGCTAAACATATATTTTTCCTTTTACTCATCATTTACTCACGGAGATGACTACTAATCCCAATTTAACATGCTAGAACATCAAGTTAATAATTCACATTAAAAAGTACGTCGTTTCATGAAAATCCGAATTGTATATATTTTCTTTCAATATACCAGTCGAGTGTTCATACGACCGGTCGACTGTCCAGGTCATTCCCAGTTCTCTAATTATTATTAGTCCTTTTTCATAAGTTCATAATTTCTACACTATGTAGAGCATGGAGGATATCAATTAGCAATCATTCTTTTACTTCAGTTTGCACATACATACACAATTAAGTCCTCGATCTTAACATGAATTTTAATTTAGAATTCATGGGAAACATCCACCTCGTACCAGTCGACTTATTCACATGACCGGTCGACTGTACAGGTCAGTTCCGATCTTTTAAATTTCATTAATTCTACTCATTCATTCACATCGTTCATATTAAGTACAGCACAACGCATTTTAGTATAATGATCACCATATCAATCCACATTTCACAAGCATGATAACAATCAAAATTGCCCTAGCATGATCTCTATATTAGAAGTCCTGAGAAACACCCACCTTGTTGACGAAATAAATGAAATCTCGAAAAGCCTTCTAGTGATAATGTGACTCCTCCTCCTTGCTCCTTGCCACCGAGAATCTCCTGAAGTAATGCCGGCCTCCAAAGACTAATCACACTCACAACTCTCTTGCAAATATATCTTTCTCTTTTCAAATAGATTTTTGGGTGGATTACAATTAAATGGGGGGGTATTTATACACCACTTTGGGTAGAATGGAGGGCTGGGATCTAGTGGATGGTTATGAGATGGAGGGCTAAGATGAAAGTAGGAGTTGCATTAACTACCCACAACTAAGTAACCACCCATGCATGATCTCCATTTGAAAATTCCCAATTCCCTCCAAAAGAAGAAGAAACCGGCCATGGATGGAATAGTGTGCAATGCATACTATGTTGCATGCACGTGCTATTCTAGTCTCCATATAAACAAACTTGTACATATACATTTTTACAAAATAATCTTTTAAAAGAGTTTTACTTTACAAGTTATTATTTAAAAAAGAGAATTAATTCTTGGGCTTAAATTAATGGGCCAAAACATTAACTTTTACAAAATAAATAATTTAGATTTTGGGCTTAAGTTTATTTGAAACTAGGACCCTTTTTAAAAATAAATAATTTAGCAAACATATATACATATACTCATCATTCATTATAAAATTTCATAAAATGGTACGTGCACACTACGTGCAAAATAATGAAATAAATAACTAATTTTCATGAATGAAAATTCAGGGCATTACAACACTCCCTCCTTAGAATAGTTCCGTCCCCGGAACTATAGTCAAGGATGAGAAACAAAAACAAGCATAAAAATACAAAATACATATCAAACAAAAAGCTCAGGATGGTCTCTCAACATCCTCTCCTCAGATTCCCAAGTAGCATCTTCAGCCAAATGGTTTCTCCAGACTACCTTGACCATCGGTATCGTCTTATTCCTCAAGACTTTCTCTCGACGATCAACAATCTCGACAGGAGACTCGATGTAATGTAATTCAGATCCAACTGCAAACCTTCCGGCACTTCGGGCAAATGGTGACTCGGATCTGGAATATAACCTCTCAGCATAGACACATGAAAGACATTGTGCACCTGAGATAACTCTTTCCGTAATTCAAGCCGGTAAGCAGTTTTCTCGATCCTTTTAAATATCTTGTACGGGCCTATAAACCTCGGGGCTAACTTCCCACTCTTACCAAAATGGAGCACGCCTTTACTGGGCGATACATTCAGAAAGACAAGGTCACCAACCTCAAACTCAAGGTCCCTTCTCCGGTTGTCTGCATAGCTTTTCTGCCTCCTCTGAGCTTCTACCAGCCTTTTCCTGATCAGATCAATCTTCTCAGAAGTTCGTTGTACAAGATCAGGACCAAACAACTGACGCTCCTCAACTTCAAACCAACAAACAGGTGTCCTGCACTTCCTGCCATACAGAGCTTCGTACGGCGCCATCCCGATGCTAGTCTGAAAACTGTTGTTGTAGGCAAACTCTACCAAAGGAAAATGCCTTTTCCAACTGCCTCCAAAGTCTAGTATACAACACCGAAGCATATCCTCAAGAATACGATTGACTCTCTCGGTATGCCCATCGGTCTGGGGATGAAAAGCAGTGCTGAAATCTATCTTGGTGCCCAAAGCTGTTTGAAGACTCTTCCAGAAATGCGAAGTAAACCGCGCATCTCGATCGGATACAATAGTCAAAGGAATGCCATGAAGCCTGATAATCTCATCTACATACATCTCAGCCAACATGTCCATCGAAGCAGTATGTTTCATTACCAAGAAGTGAGCAGACTTGGTTAATTGATCGACTATAACCCAAATCGCATCATTGCCCTTAGAACTCTTGGGTAAACCCATAATGAAATCCATACTGATGTTATCCCACTTCCATTCCGGAATAGGTAACGGTTGCAATAGACCTCCAGGTTTTTGATTCTCGGCTTTAACTTGTTGACAAACCTCACACTTCGACACAAATTCGGCCACATCCCGCTTCAAACCTCACCACCAGAAATGCAGCTTAATGTCCCTATACATCTTGGTACTCCTAGGATGTACAGACAAAAGAGTAGCATGCGCCTCCTGAAGAATACTCTCTTTCAGGTCCGCCTGATCCGGAACACACAGCCTCTCTCCAAACCACAGCACTCCGTCCTTGATTTGAAATCCGGGCAACCTGCCAGCACCAACCTGCTCCAACATCTTCTGAAACTCCGAATCAACCTTCTGACTTGTAATAATCCTATCGTTCAGCGTCGGTTGAAGTCTCAACTGAGCTAAGGATGTTCCCAAGTCATGCAGGACAACTTCAATTCCGGCCCGATCTAACTCCTCTGCCAGCTGCCACTGAGTTGTAATCAAACTCGCCAGACTGCTCTTGCGACTAAGTGCATCAGCAACAACATTAGCTTTCCCCGGGTAATACTTAATCTCCGACGAATGTCCTCAAGTACCTCCAACCATCTCCGCTGCCTCAAATTCAGATCCTTCTACTGATATATGTACTTCAAGCTCTTGTGGTCAGTGTACATGTTCAGCTTCACGCCATATACATAATGTCTCCATTGCTTCAGGGCAAAGATAATCACAGCCAACTCCAGATCATGAGTCGGATAATTCTTCTCATGCGGTCTTAGTTGCCTAGACCCATAGGCGATTACTTTTCCTTCTTGCATTAAGACACAACCCAGCCCACGATGTGAAGCATCGCTATAAACATCATACTCAACACCTGCTCTAGGCGAAGCCAAAATAGGTGCACTAGTCAGCTTATCCTTCAACTCCTGAAAGATTGCCTCACACTGCTCAGTCCACTTGAAGTTCACTTTCTTCTTGGTCAGACCAGTAAGCGGCACGGCTATCTGAGCATAACCTTGAATGAATCTCCTATAGTATCCAGTCAATCCAAGAAAACTCCTGACTTCCTTTACTGTAGTAGGCCTAGCCCAATCTCTCACTGCCTCTATCTTCTGAGGGTCAGTTGCCACTCCCTCCTTAGAAAGGATGTGACCTAGGAATGCCACTTCAGATTTCTAGAAATCACACTTGGATAGCTTGGCATATAACTTCTGCTCTTCCAGCTTCTTCAAAACTGTAGCCAGGTGCTCGGTGTGCTCCTCCTCTGACTTGGACTACACGAGGATATCGTCGATAAACACCACAACGAAAGAATCAATGAACGGCCTCAGAACTCTGTTCATCAAATCCATGAAGATTGCGGGTGCATTCGTCACTCCAAATGGCATAACTAAGAATTCGTAATGCCCATGTCGAGTTCTAAATGCAGTTTTGTGCACATCTTCAGCTTTCACTTGAACTTGGTGATATCCGGATCGAAGATCAATTTTAGAGAAAACAGCTGCTCCTTGTAGACGATCAAACAAGTCATCAATTCGAGGAATAGGATAGTTATTCTGAACAGTGACCTTATTCAGCTCTCGGTAATCAATAAACATTCTCATCGATCCATCCTTCTTCTTCACCAAAAGTACTGGTGCTCCCCAAGGTGACGCACTAGGTTGAATAAAGCCTTTCTCCAACAGTTCCTCAATCTGCCGCTTCACCTCATCCTGTTCCACTGGAGCCATCCTATACGGTGCCTTAGAAATGGGTGCACTTCCCGGCTGAACAGTGATGCTGAACTCTATATCACGGTATGGAGGTAACCCAGGAAAATCATCCAAGAACACGGTCGGATAGTCCCGAACCACAGGAATCCCTTGCACTTCCACAGGAGTCTCTTCCTTGCGGATAGTTGCCACCAGCTTAGAACACTTCTTCTTCCCTTGGAAAGTGACTTCAGGTCCACCTGGAGCCTTCACTGTTACTGTCATGGTCTTACACTCGATGCTTGCACTGTATACCGACATCTAATCAATGCCAATGATAACATCGACTCCCAAGATAGTCATCTCGATCAGATCAATCCCAAAGATTCTATCTCCAATCACGATCTCGCAATCCGCATAGTACCGATCAGTGGTTAAAGTTTCCCCTGATGGAGTAGCTACTGCTAAGATCTTGCCTGGAAAAATCTTCGGTACAACTCCCTAACACTTTAGCAAATTTAGGAGACACAAAAGTATGAGAGGATCCAGTATCGAACAACACAACAGCTTTCATTCCATTAAGATAAAGTTCGCCTGTTACATAATACACACCCATTACGTAACGGTTTACTAAATAAGCGGGAAAAAGAAATAACATAAACCTCTAGACATCCGCCCTCGTACCCGTGATGACATGATCAACCTCATCAGCATCAACTTCCGTCAAGGCAAATACTCGCCCTGGTTGGTACGGTCTCTTACCAGTATGCTGCATTGGTACATTGCTATTACCATTTTGTGGCTTGGGGCATTGGGATTTGTAATGTCCCGTTTCATCACAGTTGTAGCAATTTACCGCAGGAGGTCTCACCACATTGTTCCCAGGTCCTCCAGCCACACTGATAGCGTTCGCCCCTGTCTGTTTGAATCTTTGTGCAGATGGTTGCCCCTTGAAACTCCTAGGATTGGCGGGCCTCTTCCCAGACTACCAATTGTTCCTCCAGTTTTGAACAACATGAAACTGCTCCATGTCTGCTTCCGTCGCTGCTGCTCTCTTGACTAACTTGTCGAATCTTCTGATACCAAGGGGTATCATCCGGGACCTCAAGCTCGGCCTCAATCCATGCTCGAACTTACGAGCCTTCTTAGCCTCATCCATCACTAATTTCGGAGCATACCTAGAGAGCTGAGTAAACTTGGTCTCGTACTCCCTGACTGACATGCTACCTTGCTGTAGTGACAGAAACTCCTATAGTCTTCTTCTCTTGGACGTCGGAGGGGAAATAGTGACTGCAGAATTCTTCCAAAAATTCCTTCCAGCCAAGAACTATGCCTCCCATGGTCTGCTTCATCGACTGCCACCACACAGCCGCGTCCTTCTCAAGTTGCAGAGTCGCCAACTTCACCTTACTGCCTTCAGGGGTCTCCAGCACTTCAAAGATCGTCTCTACTTGACGAATCCAGTTGTCAGCCGCATCAGGGTCTGACTTCCCTTCGAACACAGGTGGTTTCATCCGTTTGAACGATTCCACTAGTTTATCGCTTCGGGCACCGGATTCGCAGGTACCCTTCCTTGGTTCTGATTCATGGCCACGACATTGAGCGTCTGATAGACCATCGCAAGTTCCGTTTCCAGATCCAGACCTTCACCATTTTTAGCTCCTCTTCTATGCATATTCTGATGCAAAAGATTCATTAAATTCGAAGTATAAGACATGAATTTTAAATCAACTTGCATTTCATTGAATTCCAAATATTATACATTCGAATTGAAAAACATTTCCTAACATCAGAATAAAAATAGTAGAAGCTACAATGGTCTAATTCCTATGGTTCCTCTTCGCTCCACGAAGTTCTTCCCGTAGTTCATCAACTTCATCCTTCACCACATCGGTCAGATTCTTCCTCTTCTCGAGTTCCCATACCCGATGACTGAGAACAGAAAATTCGTCCTTACGCTTGGCCAACTGTGCTTCCAATTATCCAACTCTCTCCCACAGTGTCTCAACCTGCCTCTGAAGAGATGCAACAAGACTATTTGAAACTGGTCCCTCTTCTTCATCAGAAGAAGAATCGTCAGACGAGTCTGGATGTGGGGTAATCTCTCGAGATTAAGGCCACTCCTCTTCATCAGAATCCGCTTGCCCAGGATGGTACTCTTCCTCGGGATCTGCTTGTCCAGGATAGTACTCTTCCTCAATAATATGCCAATTGTTGCCGCCAGCAGGGTCGAAGTGATCATCCATCTTAGAAATAGAGAGGAAGAAACATGAGTCATAGAGCAACACAAATGTCAGTCACTCATATTTAAATCTCTAGACTCAAACATACACTCTAATGTCCACATCTAGGGTGTCGTTCCTTATAAATTTGTACCAATGTGAAACGTAGCTCTGATACCACTCTATAACACCCCGAATCCCAAATACGACTGAATTCGAGAGTTCTACAGGATCTTTTCGTCTCATTCGGTACAATTTTACAAGGAATTGAAAACTTTCCATTTTACATCAGAGTTACAAGAGAATTTATACTTTATATTTTACAGCGGAAGCATATACATCAATAATTTACATGTAATGACAGCGGAAGCAATTATAACATTATACAGAAGATGCAGCAATAAATAATGATCTTTGAGCATTGACTCTCCTTTAACCTTTATCAAATCAATTATCCTGCTCTTAAAACTGTGGGTACGTCAGTTTATTCAACCGACGATAATTATACATGGCTATCCTCTCTATGCCAGAAACAGTATAACGATTCTCATTTCTTAACAAATCACAAACTTGTTCACATATCAAATTAAAGGGAATACCCTATTGATGTCGTGTTGTGATTGTACACTTAGTCCTTAATGCAATTATTTACATTATATGACACTAATGCGCACTTGTTCGGATTCTATGCATCCCATACTACATAGGTCCGAGGGCAAGCCCTTAATTGTACTCCATCTTGTAGGGTTCAATCCCTCGTCATGACTTACCCTACCACTGTAACTACGGTAAGTATCCTAGATATTTTCTGACCTACGAACTCATGTCTAGGCGCCCTGGAGGGAATCCCAACGCACTTACACATGACTCATCATGCAGGCATCCTGTGGTAATTCAGCTCCTACCATAGACATGACACCACCCGTAGTCTTCAAACATCCCACGAGCATCGCCGCCGGGACGGTACTCTGGAGCAGTATCTTCACCCTGACTCATCATGGGACATCCTGGGATACACTCTCGCCGCTAATCCAATGGCCCTCATACTCAGTGTTTTTCTCTTACTTTCATCACATCTTCACTATGTAACTAATCCTTAATTCTAATGAAATTGAATCATGAACAAAATCAAAGCACTAGAGTTAACCTCTCCACTAAACCGGACTTATTCATTTATTCAAACGTGACCAACCTTGGTCTTTCATTTCAAATTTCATTTCATTTCTTTCCAATTGCTGGAGGAGACTTAGCTACTCTTTTGTTTCAATTCCAATTCACAATTACTAAAAAAATAATCTGAGCACTTCCAGCTCATGAGTTCATTTTTCATAATCACCATGGATTTTCTTTTTCATGTTCATAGTTCCACAATTATAACCTTCATAAATTCAAATAAATGATTCACTTTGTATTAATTCATGCAAAGACAAATAGAGTTTACTGTCACAACCAATATTCAACATAAGATTTACAATCTTTATCATAAAACAATTCATAAAATTTCTGAGATGTCAAAAAGTGCTCTGAACAGTCGAATTAGAACTCATCCAGTCGACTTGTTCAGTCAAACAAAGTCCTCAGTAAACAGCTCGGAAGAGTCGACTGCTGCACATGGCCAGTCGGCTGTTCCGCAGCGTTCAAAATTCCAATATCATTTACAGTGCAGTCGACTGTCAATCAACCCAGTCGGCTGTTCAGCAGAGTTCAATTATGTAACCTTTCAAGTTCAGTACAGTCGACTGTTACAAACATTCGGTCGACTAAGTAGATTAAGCTTTCAATTTAAAGAATTCTCTCTTTATTCTGTTCTCACATCATTTTTTTTTGTCACACTACAATGTGCTCATGCCAACGTAAAGATGAAATTCTTATATGTTTATTAACATCACAACATAGTTTTCAATTAAATGTAAATTCCACATAACTAGTGTTTTCTTTTCTCAAAAGGAAATGCTAAACATATATTTTTCCTTTTACTCATCATTTACTCACGGAGATGACTACTAATCCCAATTTAACATGCTAGAACATCAAGTTAATAATTCACATTAAAAAGTACAACGTTTCATGAAAATCCGAACTGTATATATTTTCTTTCAATATACCAGTCGAGTGTTCATACGACCGGTCGACTGTCCAGGTCATTCCCAGTTCTCTAATTATTATTAGTCCTTTTTCAGAAGTTCATAATTTCTACACTATGTAGAGCATGGAGGATATCAATTAGCAAACATTCTTTTACTTCAGTTTGCACATACATACACAATTAAATCCTCGATCTTAACATGAATTTTAATTTAGAATTCATGGGAAACATCCACCTCGTACCAGTCGACTTATTCACATGACCGGTCGACTGTACAGGTCAGTTCCGATCTTTTAAATTTCATTAATTCTACTCATTCATTCACATCGTTCATATTAAGTATAGCACAACGCATTTTAGTATAATGATCACCATATCAATCCACATTTCACAAGCATGATAACAATCAAAATTGCCCTAGCATGATCTCTATATTAGAAGTCCTGAGAAACACCCACCTTGTTGACGAAATAAACGAAATCCCGAAAAGCCTTCTAGTGATAATGTGACTCCTCCTCCTTGCTCCTTGCCACCGAGAATCTTCTGAAGTAATGTCGGCCTCCAAAGACTAATCACACTCACAACTCTCTTGCAAATATATCTTTCTCTTTTCAAATAGATTTTTGGGTGGATTACAATTAAATGGGGGGGTATTTATACACCACTTTGAGTAGAATGGAGGGCTAGGATCTAGTGGATGGTTATGAGATGGAGGGCTAAGATGAAAGTAGGAGTTGCATTAACTACCCACAACTAAGTAACCACCCATGCATGATCTCCATTTGAAAATTCCCATTTCCCTCCAAAAGAAGAAGAAACCGGCCATGGAAGGAATAGTGTGCAATGCACACTATGTTTCATGCACGTGCTATTATAGTCTCCATATAAACAAACTTGTACATATACATTTTTACAAAATAATCTTTTAAAAGAGTTTTACTTTACAAGTTGTTATCTAAAAAAGAGAATTAATTCTTGGGCTTAAATTAATGGGCCAAAACATTAACTTTTACAAAATAAATAATTTAGATTTTGGGCTTAAGTTTATTTGAAACAAGGACCCTTTTTAAAAATAAATAATTTAGCAAACATATATACATAGACTCATCATTCATTATAAAATTTCATAAAATGGTATGTGTACACTACGTGCAAAATAATGAAATAAATAACTAATTTTCATGAATGAAAATTCAGGGCATTACAACGATAATAATAAATAACAAGCCGGGATTAAGGGAAAGACCATTGTAGTAGACAATATAGGTAAGTGTACTCAGAAGGGGGGCCGTATTTTCCAGTACTTGGTTCATGAACTTGTTGTATCTTGAGTGTATCCATGAGCCCACTACTTGGCTCATGAACTTGTTGTATCTTCAGACCATTAATGAACCCACGGTTGATTCTTGAACTTGTTAGTGCATTCACGAACTTGGTTCATGAACTTGTTACATTATTATTATATTCATGAACCATGCTTGCTTGATACTTGATGCCTGAGTACACCGTCCTATAAAATTCACCAGTAGACCTAAACGTAACTGTTTGTAAGTAACAACCATGTGGTAAAAGTATGGACTTATGAAGTGCTACCTAGATAGAATTAAACCTTAGACTTAAGAATAACTTGTCACTTGTACACACTTGATGCTTATTACTTGGTACTTGTTACTTAAGACTTGTACGTGATACTTGTTACTTGATGCTTGATACAATTACATGTTCACTTGCCACTTGTTCTACTACTAGTACTTGTTACCCAATCTTGTTACTTTAGTTGTCTTACTTGCTAGCTTGTCTCTCGAACTTCACTACTTGTTTCATCCCTATTATATCATGTTATACATTCTTGATTCCAAATCTTGTTTCATATTTCCTTGCACTTATTCTCATACCCTTGCTTGTATTACTTGCGGCCCTAACTTGCACTAAGGGCATTTATCTTGTTTTCTCTATTTTTCCTTCTATATTTATATATACAGACTTCGGAGATGAGTTGCTTGCTGAAATTGGTGAGCAAACGTTCTAGGCTTCGCTTGGGGAAAAATCTTGCTTTAATTACTTTGTATTTGAGTTTATTAAATTTGTTGCTACATGAAACTTGTAATGGGTTTGTAGTCTCGAAGTTTTTTTATCTTTTGACCCAGATCTGAAAATTGTTAGGGATATTTACATTTTTGTTTTAATTGTTTCCTGTTGATTAATAAATTATTCATGCATGTGTGTCTAGGTTTATTTACTATATTCTTGTTATGATGCTTAGTCGATCCTACAGCTTATGAATGATGAAAATTATTCGCTGGGCTTCGTCACTTACTCGTATTCCGTATCCATTTCGGAAGCGGGGCTTGACAAGGTTTTTAGTGGTATCAGATTCAGGTTTGACTAATGTGTTCGTTTGACTAATACATTAGACAGGCTTGACTCAGTCAGGATTAACGCAACATTTAACAGGCCATGCGATCACGTGAACAATTTGATTATCAGCTTGATCAAGATACTGATTGTTTTTGGTTTGTGTAGGCTATGGCTCGTAGGAATGCTTCGACCTCCCGAACTAGGGGCGATCAGTCAGAGGAGCCCACTATTGTGCAAGTGTTGCAAATACAGCGTGAACAAAATGAGCTACTGCTGCAACAAATGATGCAGATGCAGTGGGAACATGGTGATCTAATGAGGGTAGCTCTAGAAGCTGCCAACAGAGATCCCATTGAACCTACACCTGTGGTGCTGCCACCGAGACCTGGCAATGTGACAGACTTCATGAAGCTACACCTAGAAAAATTCTTGGGTACTGAAGGTTTGCTGGAAGCCAAGCAATGGCTTATCAGGACTGAGCAGCTATTGATCGCGGCATGGATAGCAGATGTTGATCACGTGGATGTCGTGAGCATCCAGCTTGTTGACCTCACCCACATCTAGTGGTGACCTGAGATGGAACAGCTAGGGCGCTCCATCGCCCGGGCCATCTTCAGAGAGAGCTTTCTAACGAAGTTCTTTTCTGATGTCACCAGAAATGAAATGGAGCGGCAATTTGTCGCGCTTACTCAGGTTCGTCAAATAGTGTTTCTTATGCAATTTTTGTTGTTAATTCATGATACATCAATGTTTAACTAAGACACTATCTTGAACCAGGGAAGTCAGATCGTAGACGAGTATGCTGCGGAATTCACCCGACTGAGTCGCTTTACCATTTCCATGGTGGCGAATGATGAAGATAAGGGACGTCGTTTCTGTAACCCCTGTTTCCCCAAATACGTATTTTCCGTATTTAATATTTTTGTAAATTATTTTTACCGCTTTCAATTTTTTTTGTCAAATTGTACTATTGGATCTCCTATTAAAATCTATTTTTGATCAATAATTTTATTTGTAACTATTTTCTAAAATTTTTATTTTGTAATACAAATCTTATTATTGTGACTATTACTGTTATTATTATTACTATTATTATTTTTATTGTTATTGTTATTGTTTTTATTATTATCCTTATTACTTCTATAAAATCCTAAATTGTATATTTTTATTTGTCACTTTATTTTATTTTCCCAAAACCTAAACCATATATTACCCATACCCTGTTTATTCACCCTATAACCCATTTCCCTACCCGTTAACATCCACAACCCAATTCAACCAATATAACCCCCAATAACCCAACCCAATATCTTTTTAATCCTCTTCTAACCCTGTTATCTTGTACCCATTAAGCCTCTACCCAATAACCCTATAATAACCCAAAACCCATTTTTCTCAACCTAATGCTCATTTAAGCCACTACCCTGCATCCACATTTTACCAAAACCCATTTTGAAATTCGTAACCCGAAACCCTATCAGCCTTTACCCATCTTCACAACCCTAATAACCGACTATTTATATACCCCTCCTCCCCTGTATATTTCAAAACCCATTAACCCCTAGCTGCCTCCTCTTCACCCACCTCCTCTTTGTCTCTTTTTCCCTGTTAACCCTACCAAATTTTCAAGTTGGTTCGTTGAGTTTCGTTCGTTCGTGATTGGTTTGTGGGTTCGTTAGTTGTTCGTGGACCTTGCTTGTGGTTGCGTGGTTCGTTCGGTATAATTCATGTTCATTTCCTGGGAATCCGTTCCCGTTATTCTTGCTTGGAGTCGTTTCGTCGTCGGTTATAAGGCAAGTAAATTGTATGATTTTTTGAGTAATATAAGTACTAAATACCGCCTGTAGTGTAGTTGTGTTCTGGAGACAATTTTTGTGTGAAACCCCTTGTTTATATTGTCTCTATTGTGTTGATTCGACCATAGTTGCCTCACGACATACATGACATGAAATAACCTAGGGTTGACAACTTCTTGTTGTATATATGCGTGTTGTTTAAATGATATCATGGGTTTGTTCATGTTATTCGTAGTAGACTTGTTGTGGGCTTGTGATATACCTTATACCATGTTGTTTGGACATCTAGTACACTATAATTCATGTTTGAGTTGATTTGGATGAATTTCGTGTGACCCATGTTGAATTGTGTATAAAGAACAAATCTGTACTTTCTGTTATCCTGATGTTAATCAGTATTTTAGACCCTAATAAGATCAGTATTTGAAAATATTTTGTGAGCATGAACTGTAGAGAATTCTGTCTATTCTCTAACCCTTTTGACGGATCTCAGTTTCGATTTGGGAGTTGTGAGTTATGCCTATTTTACTACAGTTGTGTTGAGAGATTTTCATATTGTGTTTCTATGAATTCTGAAGAGTAATCTTTTTTTATTCTGGTGTTAAAATTATTATTTTGATTTGAAACTTTGCTCAGTACTTCTAGACTTGATTGGTATTAACCCTGAATTTTTGTGAATTTATTTGATGTGTTTTACCAACTATTTTATGTTTCCAAACAATTACTATACTAGCAGATTTTTCTCGTTGTTCAGTAAAGAACCTGATTTTCGAACTAATTCTACTTGTTGTTTCTAAAATCTTTGTGAGAATGAAAGTTAGCCTACTGTATCTATTTTGATAACCTTTTGGCGGATTTGGATTTGGATTTATGGTTTGTGAAATATTGTATTTTTCATACTGCAGTGTTTTTTACTTCAGATTCACAAAACTACTACATCTTGATGTTTTCTAATTTTACATGACTACTCTATTTTTGTTGAAAAATTATGAAACTTGATTTTCGGTTACTACACATATAGAGGAATACCCTAGATTTTTCGTGGATTTAATTAATGAGTTTTCATGCTGTTTTCCTGACTTTGAACACAATCTTCTGATTTTTGGCTGAACACGTTTTCTGGTTTCAGTTCAGTTTTGAGTTATGTTTTTGTGAAATACTATATGACTAATATATATTTGCTGGATTCAGCCAAGAGTCTATTTTCCAGATTCTTTGACGGATCCAGATTTTCATATTTTTAGCAACGGAAATTCCAGATTTAGTACAGTACTGTCCTGCTGTCCTGAACTAGAATTTTCGTTGTTCTATTCCTTTATGAATATCTTTTGCTTGTACAAGTTTATTCTTCATCCTGTACTTATTACCTGATCATGCCATGTTATTATTGAACTGTTTGTGACACATACATGACTGTTTGCTAATAATAACAAAATGACCAAGCCAGGGTTAAGGGAAAGATCTAGTAGTGGAAAATATAGAAATGTGTACTGAGAAGAGGACCTATGGCCTGCCTGTTACGTGTTTATGACTACATGATTCACGATCCTGTTACCTGTTATATGATCATGCATGATTCTGATTGTTGACTACATACTTTTTTATGAGAGGGTGTACTCAGAAGGGGGCTCGTGTTTCCCACCTGTTACCCAACTACATACTTCCTTATGAGAAGGTGTACTTGGAGGGGAACGTAGTCCTACCTGTTGCATGATTACCTGTTACTTGATGCATGATATGCATGCTAACCTGTTCTTGTTCCTGTTTTCCTGATCTCTGAGTACACTGCCTATGGACTCCACTACGAAATCTAAACACAACTTGTTTGAATGTACTAACCATGTGATAAAAACCTGGGGCGCATGAAGTGCTATCTAGATAGTAATAAATGCAAGACTTGATATGACCTAACATGATACTTGTTACATGCTTGCCTGATACATGTTACCTGTATACCTGATCACCTGATTTCCTGTACATGATACTTGACACCTGTTCAGCTGTTCATCTGTTACCTGTTTACCTGCTTCCATGACACTTCATACATGTTACCTGTACCTGTTAGTATATCCTGTTACTTGATTCTGTTTATGATTTATGTTAGTTGTGCTATTTGGTTGCCATGCCTATTCCATGCTATTTGTTTACCTTTCTCATGTACTTGTATCCTGCACTACAAGCGGCCCGTAACTTGCATTGACGGGAGTTGTTTTTCTCTTTTTCTTTTTCCTACAATTTATTAATTGCAGATTAAGATGACTAGTTGCCAGATGGAGTTGGTGATATGAGATATTAGTGCTGGAGTTTTTGCATTTATTATTATTTCTTGTTACAGCTTGAACAATTGTATTTGATACATGAATTTATTTGTATTTGGGTAATGTGACCCAGGATGTTATTGACTTGTCCAGACTTGATTTATTTGAGATTATAATATTTTGATTTCAAGTAAATTTCTATTGGTATATTTTATTCAATTATGCATACTTGGTTAACTTTTCTTGCTTCCGACTCTGATTATTCCTGTGAGATGTTGTAAAGTTCTGAACAGCTTAAGGATGATGAAAATCATTCGCTGGGCTTAGTCACGTATTTGTATTTTGTATTCTCTTTTGGGAAGCGGGGCGTGACAGTTTCCTTTTGGGCTTGGACATTGAGCTCCAGGATCGCCTAGCTGCCTTATGACTCTGATCCTATGCTGACATCCTCGAGGCTGTCAGAAGCTAGGAACAGACTAGTAGGCGGAAGCGCGCCATTCAGCGGTCTGCGCCACATCCTGTTGTTGCTAGGCCCACCGGAGGGCCGATCAAGAGGCCAGTTCCAGCCCACCTTCCTACGGTAGCTCGCTATCCTTCTACTGCTCCACAGAGAGAGGGGTAGTGTGACTTCTGTCAGATTCCAGGGCATATGCACAGGGATTGTAGGAGGGCCAATAGTTGATGCTTCGAGTGTGGTGTTGGTGATCACACAGTTCGGGACTGTCCCTGAAGGAGGTATGTGCCTCCTGCTGGTGCGCCAGCTCAAGGTCAGGTCAGGCCGCCACTTCCTTCCTAGCATCAGATCGTCGGTCAGAGAACCGCTGCCCCGAGGAAAGGTCAGGCTTTCAACCTGACAACAGAGGAAGCCGAGACCGCAGAGGAGGTCGTTGCAGGTATATTTGTGTTTTGTTGTTTTATTATCTGTTCCCTAATTTATTTGTTTATCTTTGCATCATTCAGTTGTGTAGTTTTTCTTTTTCACATCAGTATTCCTTATTCCATATTATCCCGCACTATTCATCTCTCCCTATGTTTTTGATTCTATCATAGATATCATTCTAGTCCATTCACTTCCTACCCATGTCCTATTTGATTCCGGGGCGATCCATTCCTTCGTCTCTTCCCGCTTCGTGGATCAACATCAGTTGGAGTGCAGTGCTATGCCGGTAGCTTGGAACATCATCACAGGTGACGGTGTTGTCGTTTGCTCTAGGGAGTTCAAGCAGAATCCTATGGTTATTGTGGGCACAGATTTCAAGGCAGATCTGATAGTGATCGGGAATTCTAGGTTTGATGTGATTCTTGGCACGGATTGGTTGGGGGAGTCTCATGCTGTTATTGATTGTCGAGCGAAGAAGGTCATGTTTAGGATCCCGGGCCATGCAGAATTTGAGTTCCATGCTGGGGAGACACCCCTTGGGCGTGGTAAGAAGGTGGTAGATGAGGAAGGTTGTGCAATGGAGTTGCATACAGGCTGTGATGTTGTGCCTCTAGTAGTGCGAAAATTCCTGGATGTGTTCCCAGAGGAATTGCCCTGGGTTACCTCCAGATCGAGAGGTTGAGTTCGGCATTGAAGTTCAGCCAGGTATCGTGCTGATATCGAAGAGCCCGTACAGGATGGCACCGATTGAGCTAGTAGAGCTGAAGGTGCAGATTCAGGGTTTGTTAGATTTGGGTTTCATCAGGCCTAGTGTTTCACCGTGGGGAGCTCCTGTTCTGTTTGTCAATAGGAAGGATGGAAGCCGCAGGGTATGCATTGATTATCGAGATCTAAACAGTGACATTGTGAAGAATCAGTATCCACTACCCAGGATCCATTACTTATTTGATCAGTTGGGTGGCACTGTAGTCTTTTTGAAGTTGGACCTTCATTGGGGATATCATCAGGTGAAGGTGAAGGCAGCAGATGTGTAGAAGACTGCATTCAGAACTAGGTATGCGCATTACGATTTCTTATTGATGCCATTCGGAGTCACGAATGCCCCAGCAGTGTTTATGAGCTTGATGAACAGAGTTTTCTTCCCGTTCCTAGACAGATTTGTGGTGGTCTTCATAGATAACATCTTGGTGTATTCTCGGAACCAGAAAGAGCATGCTGAGCTTTTGAGGTTAGTCTTGCAATCTCTGAGGGAGAATTAGCTCTTTGGGAAACTCAGCAAGTGTGAGTTCTGGCTTGACCGAGTCACATTCTTGTGGCATATTATCTCGGGTGAGGGAATCTCTGTTGATCTGTTTAAGATTGCTGCAGTGAAAGATTGGCCAGTACCTAAGTCAGTTTCAGATGTGAGATGTTTTTTCAGGCTAGCAGGGTATTATCGAAAGTTTGTCCAAGACTTCTCGAAGATTGCTGGGCCGTTGACTAAACTGACAGGGAAGGATCAAAAGTTTGCTTGGGATGGGACCTACAGTGAAGCTTTTGCAGAGTTGAAGAGCAAGTTAACGTCAGTGCCAGTGTTGGCTATACCAGATGGTTCGAGTGGTTTCGTGATTCACTGCGACGCTTCGGGTGGAGGTCTAGGTGCAGTGTTGATTCAGAAGGACGAGTTGTTGCTTATGCGTCCAGGCAGTTGAAGCCGCACGAGAAGAACTACCTTACTCATGACTTGGAGTTGGCAGTGGTGATTGCTTTGAAGCTGTGGAGACACTATCTACTTGGAGACCGAGTGGAAATCTTTACTGACCACAAAAGTCTCAAGTATGTCTTCACCCAGAAGGAGTTCAACATAAGGTAGAGGCACTGGTTGGAGTTGATGGCCGACTATGACATCAGTTTGCAGTATCATCTCGGTAAGGTGAACTTGGTGCCAGATGCATTAAGCAGGAGGCCAATCGGCAAGTTCTTAACTAAGCAGAAGGAGCTTATTGAGCAAATGAGAAGGTTGGACTTGAATATGATTTTGCCGGGCACTGATCGGAGTTGTATGATGCTTCAATTGCAGTTGTCTCTGGTAGAGCAGATTAAAGAAGCACAGGCAGGTGATGAGCAGTTACAGGGATTAAGAGCCAAGGTTGAGGTAGGTGCAAGGACCGATATGGTCATTCACTCAGATGGATCACTTCGCTTTGGGGCAAGGTTGTGTGTCCCAAAGGGCGAAGTCAGGTAGAAACGGCTCGAGGAAGACCACCAGTCGGTATACTCTATTCATCCCGGTGGTACTAAGATGTATCGGGATTTGAAGATACACTTCTGGTGGCATGGTATGAAGAGGGCTATAGCCAGATTTGTGTCTCAGTGCTTGATCTTCCAGCAGGTGAAGGCAGAACATCAGAGGACCACCGAACTTCTTCAGCCTCTTCCCATTCCGGAATGGAAGTGGGAAACTATGACCATGGATTTTGGACCGCCTTGCCAAGGAGTCCTAAGGGTCACAATGGCATTTGGGTGATTGTCGACAAACTGACGAAGAGTGCTCACTTTATCCCCTTTGGAGTTGGTCAGTCTACTGAGAGTCTCACAGAGAGGTACATGCAGGAGATTTTCAGGCTTCATGGGGTTCCGGTCAGCATTATATCCGACAGGGATACCAGGTTCAGATCGCAATTTGGGGAGAGCCTTCAGAGCAATCTTAGGTACATGTTGAAGTACAGTACAGCTTTCCACCCTCAGACAGACGGGCAGTCAGAAAATGCCATTCAGACATTAGAGGATATGTTAAGGTCCGGTGTGCTACAGTTTAGAGGATCTTGGGAGGATCACCTGCACTTGGTAGAGTTCTCGTACAACAACAGCTATCAGGCCAGTTTTAACACTGCACCGTGCAAGGCATTGTATGGTCACAAGTGTAGGTCACCAGTGTGCTGGGATGACATTGGTGAGAGAAACTTGTTGGGGCCAGAGTTGATCGCCAGGACTATCAATGTAGTGGCTCAGATCTGGAAGCATCTTATGGCAGCGCAGGACAGGCAGAGAAAATTGGCAGATGTCCATAGAAGGTGTAATATCCCGGACGGATATTACCGTATATAAATTATTATTTTATTATTATTTTATTATTATTTTGTTTTAATTCCAAAATTAGAATATTTTAGTGATTTTCACCCGGTTTGTCCATAGACATTATCTGTATCCAGATATCGGTCAGTATATATCCGTATTGTATCAAATTGATACCGTGATCTTCCGAACTAATAATAAAGTTTATTTTGTTATTATTTCCAAGATTTAATTATTTTTATACGGATTATGCGAAGATTTTTCGGTATACGGACATATATGCGCACGTACGAGTAGTATGTCGATTAGCGCATTATATGAATTGTGTGTTGTGTTTTTTGGACAACACTTATTTTGCTATGACAAAACCTAGTAGGGATGGTTAGGATTTGATTAGGAGGTTAAACCTAGGGTTACAAAGACATTAGAGATTAAAAATTCTTCTAGAAAACTTCTCCTCCACATCAACCTCCACCACATAACACCTCCCTCCACCTCACCCCTATTTTCCCTAGGGTATGGCTGGCCCCCATATAAGGAAGGGGTTTTGTGCAATTGTGTGTGTGCACATTTTCATTTTCCACCCTGCTCTCCACCTATAAATACCCCCTCCTTCTCCTCCTTCTCTCATTTTAGAAAGATCAAAAGAAAGAAAGAAAGAAAGGAAAAGAAAGAGAGAACAAAGGCTAACTTGAGAGTTTTGTTTTGTAGGGTGTTAGAAGCTTTCTAAAAGCTTAGGGGAAGGAGAAGTTTTACTAGCTAGTTCTTCCATCAAAGAAAGAAACAAGGTGGGGGTTTCTTCATGCTTCTTTGATTGTTTGTTTGTTTGTTTGTTTGTTTTGTTGTTTGACTTCTTCTTCTCACCTTCTTGTTTGTTTCCTTTGGGTTTTGATGGGTGTGTTGTTGTGTGTGAATGTAGTGATAAGTAAAAGAGAAAAAGTAGTAGTAGTGACTACTAACACATAAAGATCACACCTTTATTATAGTAGTTGTTGTTTGTGTTTATTGATTGGACTAAAATTCACATATTGCATATGACTTGAACATAAAACCACTTAAGGTTGTAGGACTTGGATGAGAACTACACATAAGCATATGAATACATTTTTACAACCATTTTGGTTGTAGGACTTTATGGAACTTGGACTAATAATAATAAGCATATGTTTGTTGTAATTTTCTTTATTGAATAAAAAGATCTTTCTCTTTTTATTAAATCACTAGTTGTAGATTAAAAAGATCTTTTCTTTTTATTAATCACTAGTTGTAGAAATATTAAAAAGATCTTTTCTTTTCACTAGTTGTAGAAATATTAAAAAGATCCTTTCTTTTAATCACTAGTTGTAGAAATAATAAAAAGAGATCTTTTTCTTTCATATTTACTAGTTGTAGAGTGAAATAAAATAAAAATGATCTTTTCTTTTATCACTAGTAATAATAAAGACTAGTAAGCAACTAAGTAGTAGCATGCTAAAATATAAAGTAGTAGTATGTGATTAAATGAGGTAGTAGTAGCATGTTGATTAAATAAAGTAGTAATGGTATGTTGATTAATAAGGTAGTAGTAGTATGGTTGGTTAAATAAAGTAGTAGTATGTTGATTAAAGGAAGAAGTGGTAGTAAGTAATTATAGATGTTTTATGTCCATAAAGTAGTAGTAGTAGTAAGTTGTATGTTGTGTTCTTGATAAGAATGAAGTAGTAGTAGTAGTAGATAATTGTGTGTTATGTTTTGATTAAAATAGGAGTAGTAGTAGTAGTAAAATGTTGTAGGACCACTTCTAAAAATATTTAGAAGCAATATTCATGCTTCAAATGTTGTAGGATCACTCCTAAAAATATTTAGAAGCAATATTCATGCTTCAAATGTTGTAGGATCACTTCTAAAAATGTTTAGAAGCAATACCCATGCTTCAAATGTTGTAGGATGCCTAATAAAAATATCCTACCATGTTTTTATGCTTAATTAGTTGTAGGATGTTTTCTAAAAATATCCTATCATGCTATTTCATGTTAGAATGTTGTAGGACTTTTTCTAAAAATATCCTACCATGTTTTCATGCTTAGTTAGTTGTAGGATTTCTTCTAAAAAAATATCCTACCATGTTTCCATGCTTTGTTAGTTGTAGGATTTCTTCTATAAATATCCTATCATGTTTAGAATGTTGTAGGATGTTTTATAAAAATATCCCATCATGCTTTATGTTTAGAATGTTGTAGGATTATTTCTAAAAATATCCTATCATGCTTTATTCACTCTAAAAATATCTAGCATACTTAATGATGTTTAGAATGTTGGAGGAGTAATTCTAAAATTGCCTATCATATGTAGGAATGACATATATGTTGTAGGTTTCTTTCTAAGATTATCCATCATATTTTTATGCTTAAAATGTTGTAGTATGCTTCCTAAAATTTCCCATCATGTTTTAGGAATGCTATTTCATGTTAGAATGTTGTAGGACAAATTCTAGAGTTCCTACCATATTTAGATTAGCCTATTTATTCTTAGGATGTTGTAGGATTAATTTTAAAATTCCTCCCATGCTTAGATTAATCTACTTATGCTTAGAATATTGTAGGATTCAATCTAAGAGTTTCCTACCATGTTTGGATTAATTTTATTATGCTTAGGATGTTGTAGGAACAATGATAAAATTACTTGCCATGTTAGTTTAATTGTAGGTATGCAATATACCATGCTAGTTAATTGTAGGTATGTGATATACCATACTAAGTTCAATTGTAGGCAAGTGATATACCATGCTAGTTTTATCTATGCCATGCTAGCTTAATTACAAGTAAGTTGTATGCCACACTAGCTTAATGGTAATTAAGTTGTATGCCATGCTAGATTAAATGAATACTCATGATACCCATGCTTAGATAAGTATTTGTTCATGCCATGTTAGTAAATGACCATGCTTAATCATTATTCATGATAAGTAAGTAGGTGTCATGCAAATTATTGATCATGTTAAGTTAATGATATCCATACTATGATATTCATACTTAGATTAAAGAAACTACCCATGGTTAGTTGTAGTGATTTCATGTTGTATTCTATACCATGCTAAAGTTCAAATACATGCTTAGAACGTTGTAGGAGTAATGTTAGAATACCTACTATGCCTTGGAAGGTTGTTGTCTCGTACGCGGCTCGACCGGCCCGTGCGTAGCTGTTGGTCTCATACGCGGCTTATTTGGCTGGTATGTACGTTGTTGTCTCCTACGAGGCCCGCCTGGCTCGTAGGTAGTTATTGTTTCATACGTAGCTTATTGGCTCGTATGTGGTTGTTACTCGTGTATAGCTTGTTAGCTAGTACACAGTTCGTTGTGCTCATCTAGGGTGATATTACCACCCTAAGGGCTATCGACCATCAAGACATAGGGTAGCGACTTGCATGTATATTCGCACGGCCGAAGTCTTGGATCGATGAGCCACAAACCGGATCCTGGGGGGTTCTGGTAAGTCTAGGTTGAGCAGCCTAGTAGAGTTGTCTTGTGAAGCCTAATTTAAGGCCTAGCATGTTATGTTATAATATTATCGTCCCTAGGATCGTCGAGTCAGGGACATCATTAGGGTAGTGACTTATAAAGGTCATTTTTCTCAGACCCTTGCCGAAGAGAGAGGAGTTGGTTGTAGGGGGCACCTTACGACCAACTTGTCCCTCGAGGAAGGCCTTAGGTGGTGACATTGGGTTGTACCTTCCCGTCAAAGGGATACGTACGGTGGCGTCTCACAAGTTGGGAGCACGGGTTGCGTATCTCGCTCTGTTAATTCCTGAAATACCGTGGCTGGGGTGCCACAGGATGCATGGTGCAGTCCTGCGCTTGCTAGACCCCAGAAGGTGCCACAGGGTAGGCTTCGCGCTGCCCTGCGCTTGCGAAACCCAATGGTTTGATTTTGGAATGATGCCCGATATATTGGGATCGAGTGAGGTCCGGCATGCCGGGTAGTAGTGGAAAACGGAGACACCATAAACATACTGCATTGGGGGGACTTGACCCCTTCTGCAACCTCACAGAGTCATGGAGTGTTGTCAGGAACAGGTTGTGTACATTAGAATGCGTAACGCGGATTCGAATCCCTATATATGGAGAAACGGCTTGAGATGGGGTCGCATGTAGTTTGGGATGCATGTTGACTTCGGAGATTTGCTGACATTAGAATAGGAGCATCCTAGTTCTATTTAAATATCGCATTAGAGTCTAGTCATAGCAGTCACGAACACTTAAACTACACCAACACCATTGCTATATTTTGTATATTGTTTGGGAGATTCGCTGCTATATGATCAGCCTTTAAGCATCAGTGAATACTGACGTCCCCACTTCCATAGGTACTGGATCGCCGAAGTACAAAGGCGAGATTTAGAAGGACTCAAGGCAAGGAAAGCAAGGAGTCAGTGTTATGTTTAGTTCCGCTGCAGTATATGTATTGATTATCTATTAGCTGAGAAGTACTCAAGTGAGAGTTACCAAGTGTTGTTCTTCATTTCATGTACTCTGATGTAATTTGTTGGGATTGTAAAGGTATCATTGTAACACTATTGTAATGTATTGCAGTTGTATGATATTCAGGCTTGTAATACATTGTGTGTTGAAAAAAAAGTTTTAAATTCTCCTGTTTTTCTGTGTATTGTGACTAATTGAACAAAAGATCTTAGCTCGTGTCACGGTTTCCCAGTATATAGAAATCGGGGCGCTACAGAAGGCCCTTGGAGTTTGAGGTGGGAGACCATGTGTTCCTCAAGGTATCGCCGTGAAGAGGCGTTATCCGATTTGGAGGTGGAGGCAAGCTAAGCCCCAGTTTCATCGGGTCGTTTGATATTGTGGAGCGAGTAGGCAATGTGGCCTATAGACATGCATTACCGCCGACTCTATCTGGAGTGCATGATGTCTTTCATGTCTCCCAGCTCAGGAGGTACATCAGGGATGAGAGGCATGTGATCGACTATTCAAAGTTGTCTGTGCAGCCGGATCTGTCTTGTGAGATTCTGCCAGTTACTATGTTGAACGGGCATGAGAAAGTGCTGAAGAACAAGGTTATCAAGCTAGTTTGGGTTTCTTGGAATCCTCACTCGCCGGGTGAGTTGACTTGGGAATTGGAGGAGGAGATTCAGAAGAAGTTCCCCCATTTTTTTGAGTAGTCGCCTTGTGTTCTTTTCTTTTGGGGGTTGCCCTATGTACCACTTGTCTGAATTTCAAGGACAAAATTCTGCTTGTTAGATGGGTAGGATTTGTAACCCCTATGCCCTGTATTTCTATTTTTTTGCTGTATTTCCATACTCTATCCATCAATTTGAGAATCTGTATTTTTTGTTTCCAATCCTAATAAAAGATATTTCCCTTGTTTCAACTAAATTTTAGGTCAATTTAATTCATTGCACCATCCCTATCATTGTTGTTCTTCATGAGGAGTTGACTGTTTCATCTCACCTATTGCATTTTTCCTAATTATAGTGAATTTTGACTCAATCTCCTGTTGGATCCCACTCAAACCCGCTATCCAATAACCCAAAACCCAAAACCCTATACTATATAACCTAATTAACCCCTAAACCTAGGTTAAACCTAACCTAATTAACTGTTGAAACCCTAATCACTGTAGCCGCCAACCCCTATTCCCCCTTGTTCGTCTTCCCCATCTTTCCTCTCACCTCTTCGATTTCCCTAGCCTTCGTCACCCTCCTCAGCCTCGTCGTCGCCTGTCCATTGTCCCCATCCCCTAGTCATCCTCTTCATCATCTCCTCCTCGTCATCTCGCTCATCCCCTAATTTAAAACCCATCCACCATCAACTGCGAGCCCCACCGTCGAGCACCACCACCTGCACCATCGACTGAGCGCGCCGCCATTGCCGCTCGAGTCCCCTGAGCACCTCGACCCGTCATCTTCCTTACCTCATCGCTCCCCAATTTTCTCCCAAGAACAGAGAACTCGCCTCCCCATCACTGCCTCACTCGAATGTCGCCGCTGTCGTCTTCCTATGTTGAGCTCCCCTCGACGTCGCTGCCGCCTGCCACCACCATGGTTGCCATCCCCTCTCCCGCCAACACAATCTATCTCTCACTCTATCGCTGTGAAGAAGAAGATGGAAGAAGAGAGTTTATTAGATTTGATCTCGGCCTTCCGATCTTATCGTGATTGGGATCTCCTCCGCGATCGCTGTTTGGTGTTTAGGTGGATGTGGTTTTCTGTGTATGCTGTTTTGGTGTTGTGGGAGTAGGGATCCGATGTAGGATCTTGATTTGCTGTGTGTGTTATTTTGCACGTGTCTCGCATGTGCTTGTGTTTGTCTGCGTTAATGCTTCGTCTCACGGGATTCTCATCCCGTTCTTTGTTCATGTTCGGATTCACTGTAATTAAGGGAAGTATCTTCTTGTACAACTTATTGTTCTAGTACAAGCATTTAATTGAAAATACCGCAAGTAGATCGTAAATGTGACTCCTCTTTGCTTATCGTTGATGATCTTATTTTTATCCTTATCAACTCCATGATTATAAGAGTCATATTATTTCGTTGGTATATTCGTTTCACAATTTGTTGGATCTATTTATTCTCCTAATTACTTGAACACATGAAACTAAGAACCAATTTGACTCGTAGATGCATGTTGTGTGATGTACGTGTTGATTCTACTTTTCTTTGAGTTGAGAACCAAATTTGGATTGCTGATTTGATACCTATTAATCATGATTTGGATCACACACTAATTTAGATCCATATTATTCATTCATCATGCCACTTTTATATAAAAGAAACTCACATATGCTTCTACTCCAGTTTTTACATGTTGTTTCGATCCCGATAACATCAGAATCTGGACTTAAGTCCTGAATATGAAACTTATCCTCAGATGTCTAGTTTACTACCCTTTTGACAGAATTGAATTCCGAGTTTCGGTTTGTGAGATATCGTAGTTTTACTGTTGTTGTGTCTGTAATCGCAGATTCATAAAAACCGATGCATCACTTTGTTTTACAATTATTAAAACTATACTAACTGTAAGACAATGACATAAAATTTTGCATGCTGATAATAGACACCCTAGGGAACTTCCCCTAATTTTCTTGGAATTAATTAATGAAGTTTGAAACCTGTTTCATTTGAATAAACTCAATTTTACAAATTCTGGCTAAACAAAAAATCCTGTGTAGTTTGCTATTTTGACACCTGATGCAACAACTTTTATATGTCTTATTTATATGCGTTGAAACTGGGCAGGAGTCTAGTTTCTAGACCTTATAAAGGATCCACATTTTCCATCTTGCAGCAATGGGAATTGAAGTTTTTGTGCAGCAACGTCATGCTGTCCAGAATCGGAATTCTCGTAGTTCTTCGAAATTTTAATTTGTGATGACCCTCGAATATGCCTTCTAATTAGCCTAAATTTTTTCCTTCTTCTTAACCATGTATTCATTCCTATATCGCACACTTTCATGTTTGGTTGATGATAACAATGAATAACAAGCCGGGGTTAGGGGAAGACCATAGTAATGGACAATATAGGTAAGTGTACTCGGAAGGGAGCCGTGTTTTCCAGTACTTGGTTCATGAACTTTTTGTATCTTGAGTGTTTTCATGAGCCCACTACTTGGATCATGAACCTTTTGTATCGTCAAAGCATTCATGAACCCACGGTTGGTTCTTCAACTTGTTAGTGCATTCCCGAACTTGGTTCGTGAACTTGTTACATTATTTTTGTATTCATGGACCATGATTGCTTGATACTTGATGCCTGAGTACACTGCCTTATAAAATCCACCACTAGGCCTAAACATAACTGTTTGTAAGTAGCAACCATGTGGTAAAAGTATGGACGCATGAAGTGCTACCTAGATAGAATTAAACCTTAGACTTAAGAAAACTTGTCACTTGTACACACTCGATACCGTACTTGATGCTTATTACTTGGTACTTGTTACTTGACACTTGTACGTGATACTTGTTGCTTGATGCTTGATACAATTACAAGTTCACTTGCCACTTGTTCCACTACTAGTACTTGTTACCCAATCTTGTTACTTGAGTTGTCTTACTTGCTAGCTTGTCTCTCGAACTTCACTACTTGTTTCATCCCTATTATATCATGTTTTACATTTTTGATTCCAAATCTTGCTTCATATTTTCTTGCACTTATTTTCATACCCTTGCTTGTACTACTTGCGGTCCTAACTTGCACTAAAGGCGTTTGTCTTGTTTTCTCTATCTTTCCGTTTATATTTATATATACAGACTTTGGAGACGAGTTGCCTGCTGGAACTGATGAGTAAACGTTCTAGGCTTCGCTTGGGGAAAAAACTTACTTTAATTACTTTGTATTTGAGTTTATTAAATTTTTTGCTACTTAAAACTTGTAACGGGTTTGTAGTCCAGATGTTTTTTTAACTTTTGATCCAGATTTGAAAATTATTTGGGATATTTATATTTTTCTTTTAATTGTTTCCTATTGATTAATAAATTATTCATGCATGCGTGGTTGGGTTTATTTACTATATTCTTGTTATGATGTTGAGTCGATCCTACAGCTTATGAATGATGAAAATCATTCGCTGAGATTCGTCACGTACTCGTATTCTGTATCCTTTTGGGAAGTGGGGCGTGACATAATCAACAATTCACCAGTTTCTCTCTCAACCCCTCTTTCTCTTTCTGGTTATGACTTGAGCATCGGAGGGTTTGTCGTCGGGGCCACACCCCAGTGTTTCAGGCTTTTTGTAGGTCCATCGGCCGTGTCAGCATCCATCGGATTCAGATCACGGTGGTTAGTCAACGATCCAGATTCAATCTCAGGAGCTCTAACCGCATTTCACGGAAAAGATCAAATGTCAGATTTTTTGTAGTTTCCATTAAATAAGAACTCACTATCCGTTTGCTCCCATACCAAAATAAGCAGCGACACATGCCAATGTTTTTTCTAGGTATAATTCCTATTAGTGTCTAGATCCCATTCACTGGTTGTCCTTAGAACCAGAAAAAAGTATAAACATTCTCAACGCACAAGAAAATAAATCTAATTGTTTTTGTTGTTGTAGTAGCGGTTATTTTCCCACACAAAAAGACTCGAACAGATTCACAATAACAGCGACAGATACCCGAATTAGGAAATCAAAATGAGACCTTTCATTAATGACAAAGCCCACCATGTCGTGACAGTGTGCGGCAGAATGCATGCAATCAAGCTAATTACTCCAATTTGCGAACATATAAAACATTTTGATTTATGAAAATACAATGAATATATATCTGGAGAAAAATAATATATACCAAAAGAAAACCAGAGAATCATAAGCAACCATAGTCCATAACAAGCAGTACATATTCAGAGAATCCAAACTAAAGCATAGTTTTAGAAGCATTTCTAACGAGCACAATCCAACATAACAGTCTATAAACCAAGAAGAAAGCACACATTATCCCCACATTCATCCATCTCGTATCCTTCTCCAATCCTCTATTCCGAAGCACATCTCCACCTGTCAAAGTGCAAACCTGACCATCGTCCCCTCCCCAAGAAAAGCACGTATCTCTAATGCTCCAGTACTCATTGATAAGCAAAGTATCTAAAGGATACATATAAATACATAGTACATGAAGAGCCAGTACTTTGGAATGTTATCCTTCGGTATGAAATACCCTAAAAACAGGAAGAACACCGCTAGGAACATGCATATCAGAGAATTCCCTAGTATGAAATCTGGCAAAATTGCGCTCAAGAACCGAACGAGGGAGCTCGCCATCATCACAATCATCCTGACCACCAACACAAAGAACAGGAAAGTAGTCAAGGATGGATTTAGCCCAACTATCTAATACACCAGACCCGCAAAGAGAAGAGCTACTACAAGCAAGAAGGGCGCGCAAATTATAGTGTTAGCTAACATGTAGGAAGAATTTTGGTACATCCTTCGCGAACACTCCCTCATTAGTTTCCTTCTTCCTTGTAAGAGTTTTGGAAGAGGAGAGGAGAAAGCTCAGGGCAAATGCAACTAGACCTAGCCTCTCTGCTACTCCATCCTGATTGTATTTTACTTTAAGAAACACACTGCCTAATCCTAGGCCACCGACGATGGCTTGCATTGTTCTAGATAGCAGAATAATTCCTTAGTACGATAAATGATTTTCCAAAACCGCCAAGAAAGAAATAGAATATCATTTTATCGGGAAAGATAACTAAGATCTAATTCATTGTAAGAATCATGAGCTTTGAAGGTAGGACTGAGGTAGGCTTGTTGGATAGTGTTAGATTTGGAATTGTGTTCTTCTAGCTCCCTAGTGATCTCCATTGCAAACTCTAATGCATTGAGATGGGAGGGAAGTTTGAATCCTAATGCTTCTTTGGTCTCCTCAGTGAGTCTAGGCTACCATAATGGGCAACCCTGGCTCTAGCTAACAACAAGAACGATGAAATATAGGCAAGGATCCTATAACTAGGTGGTGGATGGTTAGAATCAAGGTTTGTGGCCTTGTTCTAGCCATGAATGTGAGCAGTTCAATCACTTGCAGTGCGGAAGAGCTATCGAGGCCTGATGTAGGCTCATGAGGAGTAAAATGGGAGGCTCATGGATCACATCGACACCAATGGAAACCCGTTTCCTCTCTCCACCTGAGATCCCTTTCCTCTCTCCACCTGAGATCCCTCTACTCTCTTCATCCCCAACATAACTATTCGCAATGTGGGTGAGTCCTAATTCTCGTATTAGCCCATTGATCCTCTTTCCCCTCTTTTTTTTGCTCAAAATTCTTAGCCTAAATTGCGCGCTGAATACGAGAGTTTCCTTCACCATAAGCAGAGAGAGTAGGTTATCCTCCTGAGTAACAAACCTGCAAATTTTTCAAAATTGGCCAGGACTGGTTATATACTGCCCATTGAGAGATACACTTCTCGGGTTAAATTTGTTGTTTTCGACACGGCCAGAGATGATACAAAGAAGAGTTCATTCCCCTACACCACTTGGGCCAACAATGGAAAGGACATCGCAGCTGTTTGCATCGAAAGAGACTGATTTGAGGACATCGATGGCTTTGTTTGTGTAGGAGAGGTTTTGTGTCACGCCCTGCTTCCCAAAAAATACGGAATACGAGCACATGACATTGGCCAGCGAATGACAAACGTCACCCATAAGCTGTTTATCCGATCAACTCAACAATATAATCAATACAGAACAATTGCGCAGGCAATAATAATAATCTCATGAACAATAATACTTGGAATGAAGCAATATGAAATATCCAAATACAATAATAATCCAATATCTGAAAACCAATAATAAAATTCGGGACATAAGCCCAATACAATAATAAATCCCAATACAATAGAAATAAGTTTCAATACAATAGTTCAATGGAATAACATTCAATTATAAAGCAAAAGTTCTATAGAAAGTTTATTCTCCAATCCCAGCAGGCAATTCTCCTTCATTACCTGTGTACACTTTATGTAAAAAGAGAAGAGAAATTGTCCTTAGAGCAAGTCATGGACAGCAAGTAGAGAAAGGAAGGAAAATGGACTAACGGTATAACAATGAATCAATGGATCAATAGGAATCAATATCACGGTAATCGATGCAATGGCTATAAACAACGATTCAATATTCGGTAACAATATTCAATGATCAATAACAATAACACTTGGACAATATTTGATATCAGTAGGAACAATGATGAACAATATGCAATGTCGGTGATGTGTCAATCCTTATGTCTATTAATCATTCCAAATCCTAACTAATGCACGTACTACTTTGTCCCATATGTTCCATATCACAGGTTCGGTGCATACATACAATTTCGTTTAGACAATATAGTGTAGATTTTATAGTTCATGTACTGGGTATGATGACGATAACGGTAATAACACGGGTCATAGTGTAATTTCTTACACGATGACGATGACGGTAATAACACGGGCCATGGTGTAATTTCTTACATGATGAAGATAACGGTAATAACACAGGCCATTATCCGAGTACAGTACCTATATCATCAAGTACTCTAATCAATCCCTTAAACTCTGACTTATTAATTATTTATCAATGTAACAATACAATATGCCATTTAAGACATGAGATGAACAATAGTATGAATAGGAGAACAATAGGATAGTAACATGAAATAGGACAATTAGAATGATGACAATAACTTATTAGGATAATGCAATACAACATACATACATTAATTCATGAAATATTACGATATAGGTTAATTAATCTATTAAAATCTGGATTATAAAATTCTGGACAACAAGAGTAGTCTGTACAAAAATGCAAATTTTTGCTATTTCAGAAATTGGAAACTAAATCCGTCAAAAGTTATAGAAACTAGACTTCCACACGGTTCCAACGCATATTTAACGTTCAAAATCCGACAAAAGTAGCTAGGTCAAACACATTGTTCTTTATAGATATTATGTTCAGGCAGAAATTCAAGATCATGTTATTAAAATTTTAGAATCAGCAAAAACTCAATAATAAATTCATTAAAAATATTTTCTAGATTCCCAAACATGTTAAGCAACAATCTGGAAATTTTCAGAGCAAAATTTTCTCATTTGATCAGTCTTTTTACTATTTAAACATGAAACGTACAAGAATATGGAAATCTGAAAGTAAAAACACAGCTGTAGTAAAACGGGCATAACTTTGTTACACAATTCGGAATTTAGAAATTCAAGATTTTCAAGAAACCAGAAAAATAAGTATACAATTCTCATTCAGAAAGTAATTCATTTTAAGATCATTTATTGGGTCGAAAATAGCAGTCAACATACAGCCAGCAAACAACAAACATGGTTTTGGGTAGTTTTCATGAAATAAATTAATTAAACATGATGGGTATCAATTCTACTAGTCGATAAACTTCTCAATCAGCATTAAGTGTATAAAAACATGGTAAATAAGATTAAGAATACATACATACATCAATTTATCATCAATCGATCAAACAACATACAACCAAGCAATTCTCTCTACAATAATTTATTTGTGTGATAATTATATGAACAACCATATTATCAATTCTATATGCACACATGAAAAATTCAATCTTTGGAGTCAAAAGTGGCACGATGTTAAGTAAATTGGAATTAGCTCATGTAAACCCTCAATATACCTAACGAAAGAGATAAACAATATATAATATGATAAACAAAGGGATCTACTGGCAAAAGTTTTAACAAAACTTGAATTTGATACAATTAACAATTCAAGAGGACAGTGACTTGACTTATAAATAACTAAATCGAATACCAAGAATAACTGGACTAGGATCCCAGAGCAACGAACCCATGAACTAACACAATATAACACGTGCAATATATGTGCTAAAGAGAACACAGCAACAACAACAAGAGTAAAGACAGTAGCAGCAACGAGATCAGCCACAACAGCAAGAGGGCAAAGGGAGCAGGGGTTGCCGGTGTCGCAGGTGGCGATGCGATGGGACAGGAGGGCGACACTACTGGTGGTCTTCGATCGGAAGGGAGGAGCAGCGTCGGGATTAGGTTTTGGCTGTGGCTGTCGATCAGAAACAGTGCAAAGGGGAAAGAGGAGGGTCGGGGTTGGGGGTTCTAATGTACTCGGCGTCGACGGGAGTTGCCGACGGGGAGGGCGGTGCTCAGGAGGGCGCCGAAGGTTGTGGGATGACCGGAGAAGACGAAGGTGGCGTTTGAGCAGGAAATATTTGGACGGGGAGAGAGAAAACAGAGACGTGAGAGAATAGGAGAGAGAATAGACGGCTCTAGGTTTTCAATTTACACAATTTTTTGGGTTTGCAATAAAGTTGTATTTATAGGGTACAATTAGAGTATTGGGTTAGCAGTTTAGGATCCAATAATAGCGGTTTGGGGTCAAGAATAATTAAAATTGTGTTTTAGGGTTCAATAACAGATGGGTTTAAAATAATAGGGTTGAAATAAAAATACCCACAATTAAATAGAAAAAAATAGAATCAATAAGAACAGCTCAACAAGAAGAACGGAGAATTTCATGAACAAGATTTAATTAAAAATATTAAAGGAAAAAAAAGAGTATTTTATTCAATTACAAATAAAATATTACAAAAGGGGGAAAAATGAAAATAGCGGAAATGGTATTTACAATCCTACCCACCTTACAATAAAATTTCATCCTCGAAATTTAAGCAAGTGGTAGTAAGGTAACCCCGAAGAAAAGAAAAGAATAAGAATTACTCAAAAAGGTGGGAAAACCTCTTCTGAATCACACTTTCAAACTTCCAAGTCGACTCACCAGGCGAGTGAGAATTACAAGCAACACGAACCAACTTGACAACCTTATTCTTCAAAATCTTCTCCCATCGCTCCACAATCGAAACTGGATGAATCTCACATGACAAACCTGGTCGAACCGAAAACTCGAATAGTCAATAACATGACTATCATCCCGAACATACTTCCTGAGCTGAGAAACATGGAAGACGTCATGCATTCCCGAAAGAACTAGCGGCAACGCGAGTCTATAGGCCACCTTGCCTACTCGCTCCACCACATCGAACGGACCAATAAATCTAGGGCTCAACTTGCCCCCACCACCAAAACGAATCACACCTTTCCATGGAGACACCTTGAGGAACACATGATCACCCATTTCGAACTCTAGCGGTCTCCTATGCATATCTGCCCATTTCTTATGCCTGTCCTGTGCGGCTTGCAAATGCTTCCTGATCTGGAACACTACATTAACAGTCTTCGTGATCAATTCTGGCCCCAAAAGCTTTCTCTCACCAATGTCATCCCAGCACATTGGTGATCTATACTTCCGACCATACAAGACTTCAGACGGAGCTGCCTAAAGACTAGCTTGGTAGCTATTATTGTATGAAAACTCCACCAAGTGTAGATGATCATCCCATGATCCTCCAAGCTGAAGCACACAGGACTTCAACATATCTTCCCAGGTCTGAATTGTCCTCTCAGATTGACCATCTGTCTGTGGATGGAATGCAGTATTGAACTTCAGCTTACTCCAAAGACTATTCTGGAGACTCTCCCAAAATTGAGATCTGAATCTAGTAACTCTGTCTAATATAATATTGATAGGAACACCATGCAATCTCACAATCTCCTGCATATACATTTCTGCCTGGCGGACCAACTCTGAAAGGAATGAAATGAGCACTCTTCGTCAAGCGATCCACAATCACCCAGATGACACTATGACCCATGGGACATCTAGGCAAAGCAGTCACAAAATTCTTTGTGATATTCTCCCACTTCCACTCTGGAATATGAAGTGGTTGAAGAAGTCCAGCAGTCCTCTGATGTTCTGCTTTTACTTGCTGACAAATCAGAAACAGAGAAACAAACCTTGCAACAGCCCTCTTCATACCATGCCACAAGAAATGCAACATCAAATCCAAATACATCTTCGTACCACCGGGATGAATAGAGTATGACGAGCAATGAGCTTCTTTAAGTAACTTCTGCCTGACTTCTCCCTTTGGAACACATAGACTCCCAAAGCAGAGAGATCCATCCTCATGAATCACCATATCAGTTCTTGAACCAGCGTCAACCTCAGCTCGAAACTGCTGCGATTGGACATCACCAGACTATGCCTCCTTAATCTGATCGACCAAAGACGACTGCAACTGAAGCACAATACAACTCTGCTCAGAACCAGGTAATACCATATCCAATTCCAATCTCCTCATAGCTTCCATAAGCTCTTTCCGCTCAGTAAGAACCATAGTGGTCTTCTGCTAAAAGCATCAGGTACCGAATTAATCTTACCAGGGTGATACTGCAAACTGATATCATAATCTGCCATCAATTCCAATCATCGCCTTTGCCTCATATTCAGCTCCTTCTGAGGGAACACATGGTTAAGACTTTTGTGATCAGTGAAGATCTCCACTCGGTAAATGATGCCTCCAAAGCTTCCAGGCAAAAATCATAGCAGCAAGCTCCAAATCATGTGTAGGATAATTCTTCTCATGTTGCCTCAATTGTCTAGATGCATATGCAACAACCTTGCCTCGCTACATCAAAATAGCACCTTAACCTCTACCTGAAGCATCACAGTGAATTACGAAACCTCCTGATCCATCCAGTATAGTCAACAGAGGTTCTGATGTCAACTGATTCTTCAATTTAGAGAAGGCTTCATCGTAGGACACATCCCACACAAACTTCTGATCCTTCCTAGTCAACTTGGTCAATGGCCCTGCAAACGTCGAGAAATCTTGAGCAAACTTCCTGCAGTACCCAACTAGACCAAGAAAACTCTGGTCTTCAGGTACAGACTTTGACGTCAGCCAATCTTTAACAGCAGGGATCTTGGACGAATCGACAGAAATGCCATCACCAGAAATAATATGGCCCAAGAAAGCCACACGATCCAGCCAAAACTCACACTTGCTAAGCTTTCCATACAACTAACTCTCACTCAAAGTTTGCAAAACCAGCATCAAGTGCTTAACATGTTCATCTCGATTCCGATAATAAACAAGAATATCATCAATGAACACCACCACAAACTTGTCTAGAAAGGGGGAGAAAACCCGATTAATCATGCTCATAAACACAGCTGTAGTATTAGTAACTCCAAAAGGCATCACCAAGAATTTCTAGTGCCCATATCTCGTACGAAAAGCAGTCTTCTGTACATCCTTGGCTTTCACCTTAACCTGATGGTAACCAGAACGAAGATCTAGCTTCGAAAATACAGAAGTGCATCCCAATTGATCAAATAGGTCATCAATCCTTGGCAACAGATACCGATTCTTCACTGTGACATTGTTGAGCTCACGATAGTCAATACACAACCTGCGACTATCATCCTTCTTATTGACGAACAAAACTGGAGCTTCCAAGGCAAAATACTTGGCCTGATAAAACCTCTATCCACCAACTCCTGAATCTGCTTCTTCAACTCAGTCAACTCAACAGAAGCCATTCTGTACGGACTCTTAGAGATTACAGCTGTACCCAGCTTAATATCAATACTGAACACCAATTCACGATTTGGCGGTAATCTCGGCAATTTCTCTGGAAAAACAACCAGAAAATCCTGCACAACCAACGGTGTGACAACATCATCAGCACACACTTCCTCCATAACTCCAACTTCCTGACTTGCCAACTTCTCTGTACAAGCAAGCGGTGTTTCACAAGCACATAATTTAAATTTCTAACGTTCTGGCATACGAAACACCACCTATTACAGCATGAGTGGCACCAAGCCAATCCATCCCCAGAATAACATCAAAACCAAAATTTTTGATGACAATCAGATCGGTAACAACATCAACACCCCCAATAACCAAGGGACTCTGCTCACAAATCTAAGAACACACTACCACACCTCTACCTGTAATAATGTTCCAAGCTACTGGAATAGCGATGCTAGCCAAGTGATGCAGATCGACAAAGTGGGAGGAAGCAATAGAATGAGTTGCACCAGAGTCAAAGAGAACATGAGCAGGGAAGGAATGAATAAGGATAAAGCCCAGCAAGAAGTCAAAGTGAGAACACAAAAGGCAAAAGCAAAATGCAAGAAACAGACATGAATGGAAGGCTAACATGAATAAGCAACAGGATATAATCACAAAATAGCAAGGAAAAAAAAAATCAAACAATGCATGGAAGGAGGAGCAACATGAGAATCCTGGACTTGTGGGTTATGGGCCCACCACACTTCCGCTGCGCACTCTGATGATGAAGCTCCAAGTTTTAGACATGTCGTTGTAGATCAAGCGATGCCGATCGACAGACCAAGCAGGAAGAAGAGAAAGGATAGCACCAGAATCAAAAGAATATGGGTACAAAAGAATGACATTATAACCAATAAGGAATCAATGAATGGAATGGACGAAAGACAACAAGAAATGAAGGAACTGAATGTGAAGGGATCAAAGAGGAATCAAATAAGACTAGTTCCCAGATCATAAGTTGAATATCAATTGTTCACGTGATCACTGCATTGCACATACTGTTGAGTCTAACCGATAAAAACCCAAATGATTAATATATCAATCAAAGCCAAACTTCCGTTCGTTAGTCTCGTTTGACTGATATATTATCCAAACCTGGCTTTTATACCACTAAAAACCTTGTCACGCCCTGCTTTCCAAAAAATACGGAATACGAGGAGATGACATTAGCCCAGTGAATGACAAACGTCACCCATAAGCGGTTTATCTGATCAACTCAACAATATAATCAATACATAATAATTGCGCATGCAATAATAATAATCTCAAGAATAATAATACTTGGAATGAAGTAATATGAAATATCCAAATACAATAATAATCCAATATCTGAAAACAAATTATAAAATACGGGACATAAGCCCAATACAATAAAAAATCCCAATACAATGGCAATAAGTCTCAATACAATAGTTTAATGGAATAACATTCAATTATGAACCAAAAGTTCTTTAGAAAGTTTGTTCTCCAATCCCTACAGGCAATTCTCCTACATTACCTGTGTATACTTCATCTAAAAAGAGAAGAAAAGTTGTCCTTAGAGCAAGTCATGGACAGCAAGTAGAGAAAGGAAGGAACAATGGAATAACGGTATAACAATGAATTTAATGGATCAATAGGAATCAATAACATGGGACGATAACCATAATCATTATCACGGTCATCAGTGAAATGTCTATAAACAATAATTCAATATTCGGTAACAATAATCAATGATCAATAACAACAATACTTAGCAAATATTGGATATCAATAGGAACAATGATGAACAATATGCAATGTCGGCGATGTGTCAATCCTCATATCTATTAATCATTTTAATCATAACTAATAAATGTATTACTGTGTCCCATATGTTCCATACCACAGGTTCGGTGCATACATATAATTTCACTTAAACTATAGTGATAAATTTTATAGTTCATGTACTTAGTATGATGACGATAACGGTAATAACACGGGCCATGGTGTAATTTCTTACACGATGACGATAACGGTAATAACACGAGCTATCATCCGAGTACAGTCTCTATATCATCAACTACTCTAGTCAATCCCTTAATCCCCGGCTTATTAATTGTTTATCAAAGCAACAATACAATATGCAATTTAAGACATGAGATGAACAAGAGTATCAATAGGAGAACAATAGGATGGTAAAATGAAATAGGACAATTAGAATGATGACAATAACTCATTAGGATCATGAAATACAACATACATATATTAACTCATACAATATTACGATATAGGAATAATTAATCTATTAAAATCTGGATTATAAAATCCTGGACAGCAAGAGAGTAGTCTGTACAAAAATACAAATTCCCGCTGTTTCAGAAATCAAAAACTGAATTCGTCAAAAGTTCTAGAAACTAGACTTCCAGACGGTTCCAACGCATATTTAAAGTTCAAAATGTGACAATAGTAGCTAGGTCAAACACATTGTTCTTTACAGATTTTATGTTCAGGCAGAAATTCGACATCATGTTATTATAATTTTAGAATCAGCAAAAACTCAATAATAAATTCATTAAAAATATTTTCTAGATTCCCAAACATGTTAAGAAAAAATATGGAAATCTTCAGAGCAAATTTTTTCAATTGATCAATCTTTTTACTTCTTAAACATGGAACGTACAAGAATATGAAAATCTGAAAGTAAAAACACAGCTATAGTAAAAGGGCATAACTTTTGTTACACAACTCAGAATTTAGAAATTCAAGATGTTCTGAAAACTAGAAAGATAAGGCTACAATTCTCATTCAGAAATTAATTCATTTTACGATCATTTACTGGGTCGAAAATAGCAGTCAACATACAACCAGTAAACAACATACAGGGTCTTCGGTAGTTTTCATAAATAAATTAATTAAACATGATGGGTATCAATTCTACTAGTCGGTAAACTTCTCGATCGGCATGAAGGGTATAAAAACATGGTAAATAAGATAAAGAACACATACATACATCAATTTATCATCAATCAACCATCAATCGATCAAACAACATACAACCTAGCAATTCTCTCTACAATAATTTATTTGTTTGATAATTATATGAACAACCCTATTATCAATTCTATATGCACACATGAAAGATTCAATCTTTGGAGTCAAAAGTGGCATGATGTCAAGTAAATTGGGGTTAGCTCATGTAAACCCTCAATATACCCAACAAAAGAGATGAACAATACATAATATGATAAACAAAGGGAGATACTTGCAAGAGTTTCAACAAGACTTGAATTTGATACAATTAACAATTCAAGAGGACAGTGACTTGCCTTATAAATGACAAAATCAAATACCAAGAATAACGGGATTAGTATCCCGGAGCAACGAACCCACGAACTTACACAATATAACACGTGCAACATACGTGCTAAAGAGAACACAGCAACAACAGCAAGAGTAAAGACAGCAGCAGCAACGAGATCAGCCACAACAGTAAGAGGTCAAGGGGGCACGGGTCGTCGACATCGCAGGTAGCGGCGCGATGGGATAGGAGGGCGGTGCTACTGGCGGTCGTCGATCAGAAGGGAGGAGCAGCGCTAGGATTGGGTTATGGTTGTGGCTGTCGATTGGAAACAGGGCAAAGGGGAAAGAGGAGGGTCGGGGTTGGGGTTCTTGTGTACTAGGCATCAACGAGAGTTTCCGACGAGGATGGCGATGCTCAAGAGGGCACCGGAGGTCATGGGTTGGCCGAAGAAGACGATGGTGGCATTTGAGCAGGAAAAAATTGGACGGGGAGAGAGAATAGACGGCTCTACGGTTTCAATTTGCACAATTTTTTGGGTTTGCAATAGGGTTGTATTTATAGGGTACAATTAGGTTATTGGGTTAGCGGTTTAGGATTCAATAATAGTGGTTTTGCATCAAGAACAATTGAAATTGGGTTTTAGGGTTCAATAAGAGATGGGTTCAAATAAAAATATCCACAATTAAATAGAAGAAAATAGAATCAATAAGAACAGCTCAACAAGAAGAACAGAGAACTTCATGAACATGATTTAATTAGAAATAATCAAAGAAAAAAATATTGTATTTTATTCAAATAAAAATAAAATGTTACAAAAGGGGGGAAAATAAAAATAATGCAAACAGTAGTTACATTTTGAATTGCGAGTTTGGAGATTATGGTAGACAATTCGGTCGATGGGGAAGGAGAGGAGGATGATTGGTAGAAGAAGAAGAAGTTGAGGTGGAATCATTCGGAGAAAGGAAAGTGGAATCAAGATACTAGGACAACTCCTCCATTGTAGGGCATGTCTGTGCAAAAGAAGTAAACATGAAGAGAGATGTATTAAGAAGAAGGAACAAATTGGAGGGAAGTTAGTTGTTGATGAGAGAGAGTGAGGAGAGATGAGAATTGGATGCCCAAACTCAACTAACTTTGTTGTGGAATACAAGAAGATGGTTGGGAAGTTGGGCCTAACTTGACAAATTCCTCAGAGGAATTTTTACAGTGATGGTATGTTAGATGGAGTTTGGCAGGGTTAGGTACGTACTGAGGTTGCTAGAGGTGCTCTACTTCCAAACCAGTTTCATACAGAAAATGAATATTCTTTTCTTTTTCTAAAACTTGAGGGATGGAGAGAAATTTTGTTTGGTTTTCTTGTAGTAGTATGACAAATTATATTTCGATGCCTCTATTGCACTTGCCTTAAAGTATGATAAAACCAAGGTTTAAAGATCGGCCGATCCCATCCGATCCAGATTGTTTTTCAAAAGGCAACTCAGATACAACCTTTCAATCTTCAGTCCAGTATAATAATTCGAGGATCGGCCAATTTAGAAATTGTATCAATTCAGATGGATCAGCCTAATTCCAACCCAAAACCAACTATCCGATGATTAAAAGATTTAATATTTCAATTTTCTATTAATGTGGATCCTCTGCATTTAAGTAATGAACATACAATTGTGTAATGAACATCATTTCATTTCAAATTTCTTTTTAATTTTTTCCTTGCATGCAATTAAAATATGTATTACTTGGTCTACCTATTTCTATATTCTAATCTTATTTCACATTAATAATTCTCTGAAACTGATTAAAATGTTCAAGTCTGTAATTGAAAATAATTAAATTTGTAAAAAGAATTATTTAAGTTGATCAATTTATTAAAATAAATAATTATATTTAAAACATAATTTAATTATATAAATATATTAAACAATCTATAATACTATAAGGGAAGAGTTGGGGTTTTGTAATTTGTATAAAAGCTAACACGTGTAACACACGTTAAGGTTATTAAATAAAAAATTCAATAATCCAAACAAATAATTCCAAAACAACCCCCAAAAGTAAAACCTTAATTTTTTTTATAATCCTCTCCCTATCCCTCTCTCTCTTGCACCGGCATCGCACCACCACTACCACCAGATTTGCACCCCCTGTCGCACCGCCATCGTTGCACCACCTCCGGACCAACACCACCGTCGCACCCTCGGCCCCGTCACACCCTCTCCCCCGTCGCACCGCTACCACCATCGCATCCTTATCCCCATCGCATCGCCGTTGTCGCTTCCAAAACCCACGCATCCCCAAACCCACAACCTTAACCCCATCCTCCTTCCCTTTCTCTTTCACCTTCGATCTCGATGTCCTTCACAACGTCAATGACGACGATGAATTCTATGAGGTCTCGTCCATGAGAATGTGTAGTCATATACAAACATGCATCAAGTACAAAAATTCTTCAAATTCAAATTGAGTGAGGTGGAATTATTGTGTGTGGGGGATAAGTTTTGGGAGCGAGGAATAAGAAGAGATACATTGGGAAAGTTTGAATTTCTTAGATGAAATGTTACTGGTATTTTTAAATGATATGAATTTGTTAACTAAGAAAATATGAATTTTTGATGAAATTGTGAATTTTGGAAGATGTATGTTTGCTTGTTTTCGTGAATTTCAGGTTTTAAATTGAGTGAGGTGGAATCGTTATGCGTGGGGGAGAAGTCGGGGAGCGAGGAATCAGAAAAGATATGTTGAGAATGTTTGGATTTATTAAATGAAATAGTGTTTTTTTTATTATTACAGATAATATGAAATAGTGATTGTTTATTGAGAAAGTTTGGATTTTTAGATGATATTGTTTTTCAGTTTTAGAAAAATTGGATTTTTAGTTGTTTTTGATTATGTTTGTTTAGGATTATTAGATTAAATTATTGGTTTAAGTGTTGTTTATTTTGAAGGTTAATTACTAATATATATAAATGATGTGGCTAAAAATTGGATTAAATTAGGATCGTTCAAATCGGGCACGAATCATAAAGCCTTCTGGGGTAAAACAGTAATTTCACATACAAACGAGTCCGAAATGGGAACTGGGCTTTTCTTCGAAGCCCAATAACCCAAAAACAGATCTGTCCTGTTGGGTATGGGTAGCAACCCATTACAAACCAATTCAAATGTATAGAGAGTAATTCAAATTCATAATTATCTCCAAGAGATGATTTTAACCACCTCTCTTATCATGAAACGAGTTTAAACTCTACATCTTATCCAAAAACACCGGGACATAGGCATAAATCCTTATCCCTAAACTATTTCTAAAGCCAACTATAAATACCCCTCTCCCCCCACCATAATAAGGTAATCAGTCTTTTTCCACATAAAGCTCTTTCATAATCATCCTGATTACTGACAAGAGCGTCGGAGGGTTCGTCGCTGGGATCCATTCTGGTGTATCGAATTTTTTGCTGGTCCACGGCAGCGGCAAGAAACCATTTAAAATGCCGGTGAAAATCAATAGGTTTGCTTATTTGTTTCCTTCAAGAATCCACAAATTCATCTGTTTGCTCCCACGCCAAAATCATCAGCAACATATTGGCACTATCTGTGGGAAACAAAAGCAATCCAACACTATTTCATCTACGAAAGTAGTTTCAAGTTATGCCTCCAATGAAGGGGAAGGCGATGGTCTCTACCGCAGAGCCACTCCCGCTCCTCCTCCTCCACTTCCAGAGATCCCCCCTCAATCCGTTCAGCAAGTCCAGCAGCCTGGACAGCCTCTCCCTCAACCTGTCCAGCAACTGCAGCCTGGACGGCCCCTTCCTCAACAGCCTAAACCCCAGTAGGCTCCTCAAGGGCCACAAGGGGCTGCCGCGGGACCCTCCCGCCTAAGTCGACAAGGGCAACCTCCTCATCATGACCGTGTTTCGATACATAACCCCTCATCTGACTCCATGGCCTCTCACAGTCCTCCAACGCCAAAGGTTCTCCGGCACATTATTGTCAACCGGCAACATGGGATAGATCTTCGAACCTGCTTGGATGAGAGGCAGACCTATGAAGGGATTCCCCGCCGTGAACATCAAAGAGGTTCAGCGACCCGGTCTCCTAGAGCCCGATCCCCCCGTAGACCAGACCGCAGAAGATCTAACTCTCACAGGAGGCAGAGGGAGTCACCCCAGCTTCGTCAAAGGAGGAGCCGCTCTCCGACCGGTCGACCCTTCTCCACAGGACCGCTGAGAGCGAGAGGCACCATTCACAAGGGCGGAGTTCCAACAGTTTCAAGAAGCAGTCCTGAGGGCCCTCAATGTTCTCGACGATGATCACTGGGCGCCCAGTCCTCAACCTGCCCCAAGCTATCGGCATCGTACTCCCAGTGCTTAACCTGCCCCATGCTATCATCGTCGCACTCCCATTCCCCTTCCGCATGAGAACAAGTCCCGGGGCTCAGCAAATATGACCGAAGGGATGATTCGGTCTACCGCCGTCTCCACGAGATGGAGAGAAGCCTTTACCGACTTCACAGAGAAGAGGAACAACGGGCGAGGAATTCCCTCCCCAGTAGACCTCCGTTCTCTCGAACCATAATGGAAGCACTGGTTCTAGAGAACTTCAAACAACCTCATTTTGAGTCATACAACGGGGAGTCAGACCCGCTGAGCACGTCGAGAGTTTTAAAAATCTCATGATGATCCACAAGGCGTCGGACGCGCTTCTTTGCAAAAATTTTCTGGCCACGCTGAAGGGCCAGCAAGAGAATGGTACTCACGACTAACCCCAGCCTCCATCTTCTCCTTCGATCAGTTCGAAGGGCTATTCCTTACTCATTTCGTGAGTAGCCGCCGCGCTGAAAAGACAAGCACCTCTTTACTGTTACTCCATCAAAGGAAGGGAGAGCTGCTAAGGGACTATGTTAAGCGGTTCACCTCCGAGGCCCAGTCCATCGCTAGTTGGTGGCCTCTGCTACTTTCCAATCCAACATCACCAACGACAACCTCAAGGCCTCTCTTGCCAAGAAGCCTCCTCGGGATTTCTCAAAACTCCTGCTTAAGATTGAGAAGTACATACGAGCGGAAGAGGCTCTCACCCACCCCATTCTTAAGGGATCGTCCTTCGGAAACAAATAGAAGGGAGCTGAAAAAGAAGGAGCTAAGAAGCTCCAGAATGATAATGGAGGCCAGCATCACCCTCCTCCCCGCTTCGATAAGTTCACTCCACTCAATGCGAGTGTCTCAGCCATCCTGATGGAGGTCGGGAAAGAGGATCTCCTCCCACCACCTCGGAAGATGAACACACCGGGCAAAAAGAGAAACAGGGACAAATGGTGCTGCTTCCACAGGGACCACGACCACGACCATGACACAGATGACTGTCGGGCCCTAAAAGACGAGATCGAGGCCTCTATTCAGAGAGGGCAACTTTCCAGGTTCATGAGAAAGGACAGGGCAGATCCTCCTCCGCCCCCTAGGGGGCTAATAAGCGAATCGAGCGCCACGCCGAGACCCCAGATTCTGAAGCTTAAACTGTCCTACATCTTATACACTGAGGCCCAATGGGGGGAGATTCGAACTCCTCCCGAAAAGCCTTCGTCCGAGAGGTAAACTTCGTGCAAAACCATCCTCCCCTTAAGGGCCATAGGGTCCTTGTTTTTCAAATAAAGATTTAGAGGGCGTCCGAGCGCCCCATTGTGATGCTCTGGTGATCAACCTTTATATGACCAACTTCGATGTACGCCGGGTACTGGTCAACAATGGCAGTTCGGTCAACATCCTTTTTTATAAGCCTTCCAGGGTCTTAAGCTGTCCAGAGATCGACCCTAGCCTGCTGGCTATACTCTCCATGGGTTCAGTGGGGTGCTAGTGACGATCGAGGGTGTCATAACTTGCCATACCTGCTGGCAAAACCCCGACCACCCAAACCGAGCCGATGGATTTCATGGTGGTGGATGTGAAGGCGGCTTACAATGTCATTCTGGGCCGACCCGGCCTAGCTACTCTCCAGGCTGTACCCTCAGCCTACCACCTAAAGATGAAGTTCCCACCACAGCAGGAGTGGGATAAATCAGAGGGAGCCAGGAGGTGGCTCGCAAATGCTACATGACTTCGGTAGGAGGGCTGGTCCTCTCCCTCGAAGCTCTTGAACTCCCCCAAGGGAGTAGCCAACCTATATCAGAGTAGGTCGACGACCTGGAAGAGGTGGCCTTCTCGGAAGGGGATCCGACCAGGACATTCCAAATTAGTAAAACCCTTCCCCTACCATCAGAACCAACATTATTCAGTGTATAAGGGGAAATCGCAATCTATTCGCCTGGACTGCGATCGATATGCCTGGAATATCCGAAGAGCTCCTCACGCATCACCTTAGTGTTGCTTCTGGGGCCAAACCCGTTCAGAAAAAGCGATGCAAATTCACTCCCAAATGCCAGCAAGAAATTAAAGAAGAGGTGGAGAAACTTTTTAATGCCTGGTTCATACAAGAGGTCAACTATCCCGAATGGCTATCCAATGTCTTGATGGTCAAAAAAGCTAACGGGAGCTGGAGGATCTGCATTGACTTCACAGATCTAAACAAAGCCTGCCCCAAAGATCCATTCTCACTCCCGAACATTGATGCCCTGATTAATGCGACCTCAAGCCACAAACTCTTAAGTCTCATTGATGCATTTTCCGGGTAAACCATATCAGGATGTTCCCTCCAAATATCCCGAAGACCTCTTTCGTAACCGACCAGGGTCTACACTGCTAACGGGTTATGCCCTTCGGGCTCAAGAATGTCGTTGCCACCTATCAGCGCCTTGTTAACAAGATCTTCAATGAACAAATCGGTCGGAACATGGAAGTGTACGTAGACGATATGTTGGTAAAGTGCATCCGCAAATCGGACCATGTTTCCGATCTCCACGAAGACTTTAATGTGCTGAGGAGGCACAACATGAGACTGAACCCGAACAAGTGTGCTTTCAGAGTCTCATCCGGTTATTTCCTTGGGTTCATGGTCAGCCAAAGTGGCATAGAGGCCAACCTGGAAAAGATTCAAGCCATTCTGAATATGGCTCCTCCTTCAAGTGTCAAAGATGTACAGAAGCTCACGGGATACCTGGCGGCCATAGGGTAGGAGAAAAATGTCTCCCATTCTTCAAGGCCCTCAGAGGGGCTAATGGCTTTTAGTGGGGGCAACAACAGCAAGAGTCCTTTGACCAGCTTAAGGTCTATCTAGTCAACTCCCCACTCTTGAGCAAGCCAAAGCCCGGGGAAGTCCTCTACATATACCTCGTCACTTTGGAGCAGACTCTCAGTGCTGTTCTGATAAGAGAAGAAGATAAGATGCAGAAGCCAATCTACTATGTGAGTAAGGTCCTCAGGGATGCCGAACTCCGTTATGCAAAGATAGAAAAGATGGCTTATGCGTTAATCATGGCAGCCCAAAAACTCTGCCCCTACTTCTATTCTTACTTGGTGGTCATTCTTACCGACCAGCCGCTCAAACAAGTTCTCCACAAGCCCGAAACCTCGGGGCGCCATATGAAGTGATCCATAGAGCTGAGCCAACATGATATCAGCTATCATCCCTGAACCGCTATCAAGGCCCAAGCCCTAGCAAAGTTCATAGTAGAGAGCACAATCCCTGATGCCAGCAAAGCAGTAGAGGAACCCCCGTTCTGGATCGTGTATGTTGATGGGTCCTTATGCGCCAATGGGAGCGGAGCTGGGGTTATCCTGACTGGCCCCGATGATTTCGTCCTCCAATGCTCACTCCGTATCAACTTTTCGGCGTCCAACAACGTGGCCGAATATGAAGCCCTTATAGCCGGTCTGTGTAAGGCTCGCAAGACCGGAGCCAAAAGCATCAAGATATTCTGTGAATCGCAGCTAGTAGTGAACCAGGTATTAGGGGAATACGAAGCGCGAGATGGTCACAGGGCCAAATACTTGGCCAAGGTCAAAGTACTACTGGTATCTTTTGAAGATGCACAACTCCAGCGAATCCCCCGAGAAGAGAATGCGCAGGTAGATGCCCTCTCAGAGCTAGCTTCCTCTTCCCTCTAGGGACTCGAACAAACCATCTTAATAGAAGAGACCTAGCATCGAGGAAGAAGATCCCAAACCGATGGAGAGTTACTCCTAGAAATCGGGGAGAATTGGATGAGGCCCCTGCTCAAGTTCCTCAAAGATGGGACCCTCCTTTTAGACCCTAAAAAGGCTCAAAATATCAGAACTAGACCCGAGCGGTACACACTCATCGACGGGGTCATGTACAAACGCTCTTACACTCAAGTAGACGGCCAACCTTACTTGAGATGTCTCTCCCCAAGAAAGCCCAGTATGCTTTGAAGGAGGACCATGAAGGAATGTGTGGCGCTGACTTGGGAGCAAGGTCCCTCGCCCGCAAAATCCTGAAATATATATGGATACTTCTGGCCCACTCTCCTTAGCGATGTTGAAAAACACATTCGCCAATGCGGCCCCTGCCAAAAATTCTCAACAATCTGCTGCTTACCACAAGCCCAGCTATTCTCTTTATCCAGTCCAACCCCTTTTGCAATGTGGGCAATGGACTTGCTCAGTCCTTTCCCTCCAGTGCCGGGCCAGCTGAAGTTCCTTGTCGTGGCAATCGATGACTTCTCCAAATGCATCGAAGCCGAGCCTCTAGCGATGATCACAGAGAACAGAGTCCAGCATTTCTTCTGGAAGAACGTTGTCTGCAGATTCGGTGTGCCTCGAATCTTGGTAACAGATAATGGGACTCAATTTACCGGGATAGCCTTTCGCAATTTTTGTATAGACCTTGGTATCCAACAATGATTCTCCTCGATCTCCTACCCGTAGTCCAACGATCAACCAGAGAATGCCAATCGGCAAATTCTCTTCTACCTGAAAAAGAGACTGGATAAGTCTGCTAAGGGTTTATGGGTCGAACAGCTCCCCAATGTGCTCTGGAGCTATCGCACTACTAAGAGGACCCCCACAGGAGAATCTCCCTTCAACCTCACTTACGGCTCCAAAGCCGTCATCCCACTAAAGGTCGGTCTACCTTCCCACCGCTTGATTTCCTACAACGAAGAGCAAAATGCGAACAAGCTTTGCGGTAACTTGGTCCTCATCGATGAAATCTATGAGAGATCCTCCATCCGGCAAGAAATCTATCGACGTAGGATTGAGCAGTCCTACAACAAGATAGTCCACCCTACTAATCTCAAAGAAGGAGATCTGGTGCTCAGAAAGCTATCAATTTCTTTTCCAAGCAAGAAAGGCAAGTCCAATTGGGACGGACCATAAAGGGTCTCCAAAGTTTTCTGGCATGGCGCTTATCAACTTGAAGACTCGGGGGGCAAGAGAGTGCTGAGGACATGGAATGCTGAACACTTGTTGAAGTACCAAGAGAGTGTTTCAACACCGCTCCAAGCAACTTCAACTCCTAGAGCATTCTTAAAGCATTTCTAAACTTTTTTCTTTTTATCCAATCAGTTTTTTGAAGTGTAATAATGGCTTACAACTCAGAAGTAACCACTTTGTTGTTTTTAATAAAAGCAATTTACTTCCTGGAAATTCTCTATTCTAAATGTTCTAGTTGTCTTACATTGGAGAGTACAAAAATCTCTCTTAAACAACAAGTTCGAAGTCCAACACGTAGTTCGATGCCACTTTAGCTACTTGCGAACGAGCGAGTACAAAGTAACTCACCATTCGAAATTGCTCCCACAACTGTTGAAACTCTCTTAATGACAAGTTCGAAGTCCAACACTTGGTTCGATACCGCTTTAGCTACTTGCAAACGAGCGAGTACAAAGTAGCTCACTAATCGAAATTGCTCCCACAACTGTTGAAACTCACTTAATGACAAGTTCGAAGTCCAACACTTGGTTCGATGCTGCTTTAGCTACTTGCGAACGAGCCAGTACAAAGTAGCTCACCATTAGAAATTGCTCTCACAACTATTGAAACTCTCTTAACGACAAGTTCGGAATCCTACACTTGGTGCGATGCTACTTTAGCTACTTGCAAACGAGCGAGTACAAAGTAGCTCACCATTCGAAATTTCTCCAACTGTTGAAATTCTTTTCACAAAAAGTTCGGAGTCCAACACTTGGCTCGATGCCGCTTTAGCTACTTAAGAATGAGAGAGTACAAAGTAGGTTACCATTCGATATTGCTCCCACAACTGTTGAAACTCTCTTAACGAAAAGTTCAGAGTCCAACACTCGGTTCGATGCCACTTAAACTATTTGTGAACGAGCGAGTACAAAGTAGCTTACCATTCGAAATTGCTCCCACAACTGTTGAAATTCTCTTGAGAAAATTTGCAAAGCACAATTTCTGTGAAGAAGCTCGTTACCAGATCGAAAAATGCAATATATTATTCCATCAAAATTGAAAATACAAGTCTTATTGAAGACCAAGAAGTCATACAAGACAAAAAGATTACAAAACAAGTCTTAGTCTAGCCCTAACTTCTCCCGATGAGGGGGATGCTTCTATTAAGTGATACACGAGGACGGTGAGCGCCATGCTGATCTAGCCTCATCTCCAGGGAGTCTCTAAGCCAGCGAGCCGAGTCGCGTTGTCGGCACCAAAGAGTCTAACGGTTTCCCTGACAGATGCCCCACTCGACAAGCCGGCCACTCCACTTTGCGCGTCACCTGGATTCCATAAAACAAAAGACAAACAAAGTGCTAACTCATGGAACAACCTTCCTTGAGCATACTCACCCTGAGTGCAGGAAGTGCTTCTGACGTTGCTCCCTTCAGAATGTCGTCGCAGGCAAAGATCTCTGCCTCTAGCTCAAGGACACACTCTCTCAGAGAGTCATCTGTCACTTTGATCTTCAAATGAGGCAATCGTCTCGAACTACTCTCTCGCGTGACCTTAGAGATAGCCCTTCGAAGATGTGCTGACTCCAGACTCTTCTCGAGCACCACGTTCTTTAATTCGTCTCTCTCGGATCTCGCCTCGAATAAAGAGTGACGAAGTAATTTGAGTTTCAAACCATGGCTGATAGCCTTTGAGGGGCAAGACTCCTCGGCTTCGGCTAGCACTTTGAAAATCCTCTCCTCAAAGAGCCTCATCTCGATGTCTCGACGGGCCAGAGTCACTCTTAAATGACCTGCCTTTCGCTCTGCTCTATAAAGCAATTCTTGAGACCAAGCTTGCCCGAACATGACGACGCCTAGCTCAGAGCGGAGACGTGGCATCTCGCTATCTGGGAAAGTCGACCAAAAGAAAATGCGTAAATTATTAAGATTGAGAATCCACAAGATGGTGCTATGGCTAAACAAAGCTACTACGGAGCGATCCGAAAGCAAACAAGCCCACAACTATTTCGAGACTTCACAACACTTGTTCAAAACAACTTTTTTCATTCAACTTCATCAACAAAGTACAAGAAGTGGTGGTCGATCCGCTATAAGGCATCTAGACAAGTGCATACGAGAAGAAAAAAGAGCAACTAAAAAAAAACATGGACGAATATGTTAAGGAATCAGGGAAGGTGTTGTGACCCCACGTCTATCCTCCTCGGTTGCGTGAGGCTCCTCGGCGACATCCTTTTCTTCTTCTTCTTCCTCTTGTTCAACGATCCCCTAGGTCGTCGAAGCAGTCTCACCTTCTAGGAGATCGTAGAGGCAGTCCCCCAAGCAGTCGAAACCGGGGATGCGCGCCTCCACGTGCTTCAGTGCCTGAGTATAGGACTGCTCCATGTTCGTGTGCATATGCAGCTTCGCTTCGGCCCTAATCGCCTCTGTAGCTACTTCAACTACAGCCTCCTTCTCCCTCATTGCATCCTTCATGGCCTTCGCTTCCATCTCCTTCTCTTTATCGGCTCTCTCCGCCTCTCTGTCTGCCCTCTCTTTCTCTAGAGAGGTCTGTTCGTTCGTCGTAGCCAAGGCAGCTTCGAGGAGCTGGATCTGAGCCGCCTGAGACTCATACAACCTTTTCTCCGCCTCTTACATTTTCACAGCTTTGACACACTCGGACCTATCTCTATCGCTCGCTGCCTTAAGATCCTTTTCTTGCTCGACGAACTGCTCCATTATATGAGTAAAGTGGCAAGTGATCTGCATGGAAAAAAACAAGAAAGATGTTTAGGCACGCAAGTCACCCAAGAAAAAAAAAGAGAGAAGGGGAAACTCAACTCTCCGTCAAGGTTTCCTTAGCGATCTCGAGAGCATCATCACCGACCGTCCCTGCCTTTAGTGCCGCGTGATCCTTCGCTGGTCGGCAAGTGTCGAACCGCCTGCATGCAGCTGACAGCGTCCCCAAGAAAACCTTCGAGCCTCATCATGCGCCAGTCGGGGACGAAGAGCTTCTTATGTTCTTCGGTGAGAATTGTCTCTGCTGCCACCATTAGAGGGAGGCTTCGAGCGCCAACACCTGCTCGATGGAAGTTCCTTCGGCAGCCCGGGCTGAGGAGGTAGACGGGGTAGGTGGTTCGGATTCCAAATTGAACACCGGTGCTGCCAACACCGGGGCCTTCACGACTTTGCAGATGGCGGCCCTGAGGTCGTCCTTTTCCTCTTCCTCCCATCGGGGGCCTTGTTAGCTACAGCCGACTGGCCAGATAGCATTGCCCTGAAATCCATGTCCGGAGTCTCTACAAAAAGAAAAAATGAGGAGATGGGCATGTGAAAGAGTTAAACAAAAACCAAGAAAAAACGAAGAAAAAATGCGAAGCGTACTAGGGTCAATCGGAATGAGACCCCCACCGAAGAGGACCTATTCAGTTAACTCCTTCCAACCCAGGGGGTCACGAGCGAGGAGTTTAGATACGATCTCTTCCTCCTCAGGAGTGAACGCCGGCACCTCCTCCCTCCACCTTGTGGGAATATTCCATGGCTCGGCACCTCAAATTAAGAATTACTTCTCCTTCAAGAATTTCATAGAGTCGGGGTTGTCTATCAGCTTCACACCGTGGCGCAGCGATAAGTAGTACCGATACTCCACCTTGCTCGTTTGATGAATACGGTAGAGCCTTCAGAGAATGGTGAGCTGAGGCACGATCCCTATCGCTCGGCATTGGAGCACGAAACCGTTCACGTACCTCCACATATTTGGCATATACTGAATGGGGCTCAGGCCATACCACTGCAGCACCTCGGCTACGAATGGGGAAAGAGGCTGACGAAGACCGGCGTAGAAGGCATCGAAAGGGAAGGTGCACATGTCAGGGGAGCTCGGTGTACAGGCTCGAACACCGCGATCCGGGAGAAGAAGACTGAAATCCTTCGGTATCATGAAGCTACTCCGAATCCGCACTAAGACCTTCTCCGTCAATATAGAGGGGATTTCGTCGACTTCGGAGTGTTCCCTCGGCCTGCTCTCGTCATACGAAGCTAATATCCCGTACACGACCCTGGACAGGAGATCGTTAGAGTACTTTCGAACTCTACCAAGATTCGATAAAGGACCCGGGAGCCTACCCAACGTCCCTGCTCATCTCTCCTTCTCCACGATCGTCATAGATTTTACTGCTATTTCCACCCCCTTTCCCTTGTCCACCTTCGGAGCTATAATCAACGGCTGATCCCCTTTGTGGTCCAAGGTGGAGGTCTCACTTCCCGAAGAAAACCTAGACATCTCACAAAATATATAAAAGAAAATATATATTTACCTTGATGTGACAGCAATGGTCGGAGTTTTTCGTCGGAAAACCTAACACTTGGCCACGACTGCTAATTGAGCCACCCAAGAGTGAAAGAAAATTCTCAAGAGTAAAAATGTGAAGAAAGAGAAAAGTGAAGGGGGTGAAGACTTATAGAGATTGAGCTATGCCGCTAGGACTTCTAAGACATTTGGGCCCACAGGAATGGCAAAAAGCCCAAGAAGGGCTGAATACTAAACGACAGAAGACGTAAAGACTGATATTTCAAATGGCGCCATAAATTTGCTGACAAGCTAATCGTCTCAGTAATCACGCATCATCAAGATTCGACGGTCCTGATCTTGCCACGTCCCTTGGAGCCAAACTCTGAGCAAACGTGGCACCGAGTGTGAAAGTGGGGAAAACTCTCCCTCAATAATCACGCTCGATCAAGATCCAACAACTCAGTGTGAGCCACGTCCCTCGGAGCCAAACTCCGAGCAAACATGGTTCCGAGCATGAAAGTGGGGAAAACTCTCCCTCGATAAACACACTCGATCAAGATCCAACGGCTCAGATTAATCCACGTCCCTCGGAGCTAAACTCCAAGCAAACGTGGCTCCGATCGTGAAAGTGGGGGAAACGCTCCCTCGATAATCGCGCTCGATCAAGATCCAACGACTCAGATTGAGCCATGTCCCTCGGAGCCAAACTCCGAGCAAACATGGCTCCGAGCATGAAAGTGGGGAAAACTCCCCTCGATAATTGCATTCGATCTAGATCCGAAGGCTCAGATTGAGACACGTCCCTCGGAGCCAAACTCCGAGCAAATGTGGCCCCGAACGTGGAAATGCGGAAGACATTGCCTCGAAAAGCATGCTCGATCTAGATCCGACGGCTGAGAAAGAGCCATGTCCCTCGGAGCCGAACTCCGAGCAAACGTGGCTCCGAGCATGGAAATGGGGAAGACGTCGCCTCGAAAAGCATGCTCGATCTAGATCCGACGGCTGAAATTGAGCCACGTCCCTCGGAGCCGAACTCCGAGCAAACGTGACTCCGAGCGTGGAAATAGGGAAAATACCCCCCCTCGATCCGCGCTCACGATCAGAGCATCCAGATTGTGCCACGTCATCAAGGAGCAGATCAACCATCAGATTGTTTAGAAAATTGCGACAGGGACTTGATGAATGCCCCAGATCGCTCCACCTCAATATTTATTCGATTAATTATTTTTAAATTATTAATTAGAAATAATTATTTAAAAATTGCAAAAAATGATTAAAAATTCAAGAAAATTAATTAAATATTCTAAAAAATAATTATAAGCTCAGGAAAATATTTTTGGACTCCTGGATAAATAATTATTAATTAGAAGAATTAATTAGTACTTTTGAAAATAGATTGTTACTTCGCAAAATTGGATAAATTGTTCGAAAAATAATTTTAAAATTAGAAAAAATCTAGAAAATTCGCAAATTCATTCTGGGCACTTTCCAAACTCACATTTACACCGTTACACCTCGAGCAAGATCCAAACTCCCTTAAGAATATCGATAAAATCCCGTACGCCATTAGAACAATAAAACTACTCCTCAAAGGCTGTAAAACTCAGTCTTTAGGAGTGGGGGGCTCGTGATGTGGCAAAAAATAGGATTAAATCGAGCACGAATCTTAAAGCTCTCAGGGGTAAAATGGTAATTTCACATACAAATGGGTCCGAAATGGGAACTGGGCTTTTCTTCGAAGCCCAATAACCCATAAACGGATATTTCCTATTGGGTATGGGTAGCAACCCGTTACAAACTAATTCAAATTTATAGAGAGTAATTCAAATTCGTGATTATCTCCAACAGACGGTTTTAACCAACTCTCTTATCATGAAACGAGTTTAAACTCTACATCTTATCCAAAAAGACCGGGACATAGGAATAAATCCTTATCTCGAAACTGTCTCTAAAGGCGACTATAAATATCCCTCTCCCCCACCATAACAAGGTAATCAATCTTTTTCCACATAAAACTCTTTCATAATCTTCCTGATTACTGACAAGAGCGTCGGAGAGTTCGTCACCGGGATCCGTCCCGGTGTATCGAACTTTTTGCAGGTCCACGGCGGCGGTAAAAAACCAGTCAAAACACGGGTGAAAGTCAACAGGTTTGCTTATTTGTTTCCTTCAAGAATTCACATATTCATCTCTTTGTTCCCACGCCAAAATCAGCAGCAACAATAAATTTGATTGTCGTTGAAATGAAATTGACCGTGAGGCTGTATGTTAGCTAGACAAACTAAAACTTGAAAAAAAGATGAGAGATTATTTATGACATAATTATTAGGGCGTGCATCGCACGCATGGAGATAAATGGTACTTTTTAAATGTTAGAAATGTTCGAACAAAAATCTAATATACCAGTCCAATACAACCAATCATGCCGATAATGATCTCGATCCAAATATTTGGAAAAACTCAATTTTGCTCCCTCTCCCAATCCGGAGTTTTTAAACATTGCATAAAACCTCTTCCACATAATTACTTAAAGAATAAGCATCTTTCAGTAAAATGTAATAAATTTTTCCATAAATGATTAGTATTTGAGATGCGAGTATGAAGGAGAAAGAGAAATCAGGTTGAACTTGAGAAATGGAAGCCTGAGGCGTGTGTAAGATTTGCATGTGCAAGTATGGTTCTGAAGTTGCGAACCCTTTGATCCATAACTTGACTAACTCGGAAATCTAAAGTCACCTACACCGGTCCATGTCTACAAACAGGTAATTGACTTTGAAAATACATTATTTTTTTTTCTTTTTTTTTTTTATTAAATTTTTTTTTTTTGGAGGAGGGGGGGATTAGATATGTTCCCTATAAAATGTAGTTATTTCTATATAATCTCCAATAAACTTTGTAATTCTAAATAACTTTCATTAAAGTTAAGTTGCTTTCAGAAATCCCTATAACCGAAGTACAAACTTTTTATTACCTAACCTACTCCTCTTTCTTATTATCCTTTTTGCCTAAAATACTCACTGCTGAATCCAATTTCTCCCACATTTTTCATTCGTCCTCATTTCTTCCTCTCTTCATTCCGCTTTGTCCGTGTTCCTAAGAAATTAGCTATTTCTTCAAATAGTTTCAAAGAGTTAACGGATTGGACTGTTAAAAAATTAAGAACGAAAAAAATGAGCAAAAAAAATTGAGGTTAAATAGTGAGTGCTTTAAATGAAGAAGATGACACGAGAGAAGAGAGGTAGTAGATATTAAAAGTTATATATTAGATTTCGAGAATTTTTTAGTAACTTAATGGTTTGATGGTGATTATTTAGAATTACAAAATTTATTGGGAGTTCTATAATAATAACTCCGTCATTGCCTGTTCCAAGGTAGGAATCCAGCACCAACCGGGTAAGGAGGAGGGTTGCATTAGGTAGTTAACAATCAACATAAAACTTGATCAAATCCATTGAATATGAATCCTAAAAATATACGAGAAAATGTTAGGACATTCCCTAAAAGCGATGTATTATGTCTGCCTCTGGATGTTTCGAAAATTGTGCAAGGGGCGTCGCACCGTCGCCCGGGTGCGGTGAAAAATGGGCAATGGTTCATTCACCAATCTGGACGTGTGCGAGAGGAGAAGCTAATTCAGGATAATAGACTTAGGTTAGCGACTTAGAATACATGAACATTGGCAGAAAAATGTATATAACTAGCTGATACCCTGATTAGAAGGAATATTAATATAGCTTGTTTACAAGAAACAAAGTGGGTAGGGGAGAAAAATAATGAGATAGATGGTACTAAGTTATATTACACCGGTCAAATTAGAAATAGAATGAAGTGGGAATTTTAGTAGATAAGAAATTCAAAGGTGATGTAGTAGGTGTTAATAGGAATGGAGATAGAATAATACAAATTAAGCTTGTATTAGGGGCAAACATAACTAATATTATTAGTGCTAATGCACACAAAGTTGGATTAGATGCACAAGCTAAAAATAAATTTTGGAAGATATGGATGAGATAATTTAAGGAGTACCCTTAGGTGAGAAATTATTTATAAGAGAAGATTTCAATGGACATGTAGGAGAAGTTAGCATGGGATATGAGAGGGTGCAAGGAGGATATGAATTTGGACATTAGAACGATAATGGAGAGGCTCTATTAGATTTGTTCGACTTCCTATGATCTTATACTACCAAATAATTACTTTAGGAAGAGGTCGGAACATTTCATAATCTTTAAAAGTGGGTCAAATATCAGCCAAATTGATTTTTTTTATTACTAGAAAGTTGACATGTAATTAAGTTATACTAGGACAGTGTTTAACCTCACAACATAGATTAATGATGTTTGATGTTAAAGTTGAGAAACACATATGTACGAGGAAAAAGATTAGGAACTCAAGAATTATGTGGTGGAACTTGAAGGGAGAGAAACTAGAGTTTTTTAAAGATAAAGACCGTAAATGTGCGACATGAAATTGTGAAGGGAGACAAATATGATGTGGACTAAAACGGCTACGTGCATAAGAGAAATCTCAAAGAAGATACTTAGAAAATCTAAAGGTAGAGAGCTACAAACTAAAGAAATATGGTAATGGCAAGAAAAAATTCCAAAATATTGTTAGAGAAAAAAGGTCAACTTCACAATATGGTAAATGTAACCCCTGTTTTTCGTTTTTCATATTTTTGGTGTATTTTTCCTTTCTTGAGTATTTGTACTTTCCTCGTATTTCTTCGACCGTATATTGGAGTGGTTTTCAATATATATTCAATTTATTTCATTGTTATCTCTAATGAGCCTGATTGTCTATCTTTTGTTTCGTTCTTAATCGATTATTGTTTTTGCTCTTTATTGGGTTCTTGTTCTATCTTCTTTTGCTCTTGTTTTGGGGTGCTCGTGGTTTCTTTTGCCTAGAGCCTATTGTTGATAATCCTATTTGCAATTTGAACCTAGATCCTCATAATTATCCCTAAACCAAATTGATAAACCAAATCCTATTAATCCTATAACCCATCTCCTATTACCTTTATACTCAAACCCGAAACCCTCTATTCCCTACCCGAAACCCATGCAGCCAAAACCCTAACTTCCCTTCATCCACTATATAAACTATCTCTCTCTGTCTCCCTACCCTGCCGAAAACCCTAGCCCCCTTTGTACCCTGTGCAACCCCGAACTCTTGCAACCATACCTCACCGAAACCCTACTCCACCATTACTCCCAACTGCACGATCATCCCCGACCTCGACTGAACCCAACTCCACACCGAACCCCTGCATCCCCTTGCTGACTGCCCATCACGACCATCCCCAAGCCAAGCTCTCCATCTCTCTCCGTCTCTTCTGCTCTCTCCGTCGCGTGCCGAGGACGACAGTAACAGCAGCAGCGACGCCAGCCGAAGCCAGCACCACCGCCGCCGCTGCTAGCTACTCCCAATCTCTCTCTCTTGTTGAGTTGCACGTGTACTGCTATTGCACTTGTTATCTTGGTTCTTTGTTCGTGGGTTTTGTTTATGGGATTCGTTTGTTGCTCGTTGTGTTCGTTGCCCGGGATTCGTTCGCGTTATTCTTGGTTTTCATCGTTTTCGTCTTCGGTTAAGGTAAGTAACTTGTATCAAATTTCTTTGCATATACAAGTACTAAATACTGCTTGTAGTGTAGTTGGATTCTAGAGACAATTTGTGTGTAAATTTTCTTGTTGATATTGTCTCTATAGTGATGAGTTGACCAATAGTTGCCTCACGACGTACATGACATGATATAACCTAGGACTGAACACTTCTTGTTGCATATATGTGTGTTATTCATGGGTTATTCATGTGTTATCTCGTGCTCGGGATTTGAAGCTTCATTTCTTGTGGCATGGTATGAAGAGGGCTGTTGCTCGGTTTGTTGCTCAGTGTTTGATCTGCCAGCAGATTAAGGCAGAGCATCAGAGAACCGCTGTACTTCTTCTACTGCTTCCTATTCTAGAGTGGAAGTGGGAACATATCACTATGGACCTTGTGACCGCTTTGCCGAGGAGACCTAAGGGTCATAATGCCATTTGGGTGATTGTCGACCGTTTGACGAAGAGTGCTCACTTCATTCCTTTTCATGTCGGGCAGTCTACTGAGAGCCTTGCTGAGAGGTATATGTACAAGAGATTGTTAGACTTTCAGGGGTTCTAGTTAGTATTGTATCCAGCAGGGATACGAGATTCAGATCTGTAACACCCCGAATCCCAAATACCACTGAATTCAAGTTCCTTAGGATCTTTTTACTTCTCTTCGTACAATTTTATAAGGAAATAAAAAACTTTACTTTACATCAGAGTTACATTATGCATCAACATTTGAATAGCGGAAGCAAACTTTTACATCAATGAAAGAAATACAATAACAGTTGAATAATCTTTAAGTATCAGGTCTTCTTTAGTTTTTTTCATATACCTTTTTCCTGCATAGAAACTGTGGGCACGTCAGTTTATTCAACTGACGAAATATTATACACGGCCATCCTCTCTATGTCGAAAACAGTATAACGATTCTCAATACTTAACAAACCACAAACTTGTTCACAAACAGAGCTAAAGGGACTATCCTACTGATGTCGTGTTGTGAATGTGCACTTAGTCCTTAATGCAAATATTTCTATTATATGACACTAATGCGCACTTGTTCAGAGTCTATGCAGCCTATACTATATAGGTCCGAGGGCAAGCCCTTAACCGTTCTTCATCTTGTAGGGTTCAATCCCTCGCCATGACTTAATCTACTACTGTAACTACGGTAAGTATCCTAGATGTTTTATGACCTATGAACTCATGTCTAGGCGCCCTAGAGGGAATCCCAACACACTGACACATGACTCATCATGCAGGCATCCTATGGTAATTCAGCTCCTACCATAGACATGACACCACCCGCAATCACCAAACACCCCACGAGCGTCGCTACCGGAACGGTACTCTGGAGTAGTATTCACGTCCTACTCATGACGCATCATGGGACATCCTATGAATACTCTCACGCCGCCAATCCAATGGCCCTCATACTCAATGTCTTTCTTCTTACTTTTATCACATCTTCACTATGTATCTAATCCTTAGTTTAATTGAATTATGAACAAAATTAATCCCTTAGGGTTAGCACTCTCACTATACCGGTCTTATTCATTGATTTCATATGACCCAAATCTTGGTCCTTTCATTCTAAATATCATTTCCACATTTCTTTTATTACTGGTATAAGGCTTAGCTACACCCTAGTTCTTAATTTCAACTCATAATTATAACATCGAGCTTTTCATACTCACAAAGTCTTTTTTCATGATTAATCACAGTTCACGTTTCATAATCATAGTATTCATGTATCCATATTCATAATATCCATCATAACTTGGGTCGTTTAATTACATTTTCATACACCATTTCTTGCATAAACAATAAAATTTCAACTTGTCATAATAGTTCATTCATTCCACAAATCTCTTATTCTTATTTCAATCCATACTAATTTCACAATTTGTAATTTCAATTAGTTACACAAATCAAACTTCCAAATTTCTCGTTACTAATTCTCATTTTTAAAACTCCTAAGAAAAATAACTTATTTATTTTTTTCCTTTATCCCAAAAGACAATTTAATTAAAAACAAGTCCTTTCTTGCAAATCGCCTCAAATTCTCAATTATACTTTACCGAAAACTACTATGTTCTTTTGTTAGAATTAGAATTACACATTTTTAGAATTTAGAATAGCCTCAAATTCTCATACATTTCTTCATAATTTAGAATTAGAATTCCACAAACTACTATGTTCTTTTGTTCTTTTTCATATTAACATCCTATTACATTTTTAGAAAACAAAAATCTCATCTTTCTACAATAACGAAATTCTATTTTAGACAATTAACTATACATGATGCATATAATCAACTATTTGTAAGTACAAATTTAACCATAACATTCATGTAGCACAACAATATGGTGATTTATAGCACATTAATTCACCATTCATTCATTAGCAATCAATCCATCAAATATTCTCTAAATTACCTGTAACGCCCCACACTCAGCCCGTACGCACACAATTAATTAAATTCTAGCCACGCCCACCACAGGCTGCCTCAAAAGGGTGTCCGGACGATTGGTGACCCTTCATCATAGGCTATCCTATATACATACTCACTTTCCCACCTTATTTTCCGATATGGGATTAAATCCTTCCATGGTCAACCGGTCCAACCAACAAATACACACACACCATCCTTTTATTCATTCAATCTTTCATTCATTCATTCATTTATTCCATCTAATGGTCAACCGGTCAACACCCACCACACATTCCATTTAATCCTTCATGCCACGTCACTACTTCCAATCCATCCATTCTTTCTTTTTTTTTTCTTTCTACTACTTTACTTATATACTATATATATATATATACTATACTAGTATATATACTTTTCTAGAAATACGGGGTCTCACATTCACCCCCTCTTAAGAATTCAGCGGCCGCACTGAATACGAGACGTGCAATCTAGCACAGGACCTTCTTTCTAGTCGAATGTAGACTTGTCTCCTAATCGCTGCCCTCCCAGGGTCTTACGCATCTCATACACACATATTGCATCCCACGCACTTCTATATACAAGTCCTACATTCGATGTCGAAAGTTGGCTCTGATACCATCTGTAACGCCCCACACTCAGCCCGTACGCACACAATTAATTAAATTCTAGCCACGCCCACCACAGGCTACCTCAAAAGGGTGTCCGGACGATTGGTGACCCTTCATCATAGGCTATCCTATATACATACTCACTTTCCCACCTTATTTTTCGATATGGGATTAAATCCTTCCATGGTCAACCGGTCCAACCAACACATACACACACACCATCCTTTTATTCATTCAATCTTTCATTCATTCATTCATTTATTCCATCTAATGGTCAACCGGTCAACACCCACCACACATTCCATTTAAACCTTCATGCCACGTCACTACTTCCAATCCATCCATTCTTTCTTTTTTTTTTCTTTCTACTACTTTACTTATATACTATATATATATATATATACTATACTAGTATATATACTTTTCTAGAAATACGGGGTCTCACATTACCACTCCACTTTTAATTAAACAAGCATGGTTCCAATTTTCAACTAATTGAGTCATAATAATTTCATTAAATCATCCCTAGCATGGTATCTAGTTCTAGAAGTATGAGAAACGCCCACCTCTTTGGAGAAACATGAAATGAAAAGCTCCTAGAGTCTCCCAGAATGCAAGAAAGTAGTCTTCTCGTCCTAGATTGTGTTGCAAAATGTTCCCTTCTTGTTCCTTGGTGCAACCCGAGCTTCCCATAGTGCTTGATGATGGGCCGGCCTCCTTTTGGTTGGGACACACACACAAATGCACACTCAATCTTTCACTTCCTAATATATTACTCTCCTATATAGTTTCTTCCTTTCAATTATTTTTTTCTTAGTGTTGTATACATGAAGGTAGGGAGTATTTATACTAGTTTTAGGATAGATTGGAGGGCTAGGATTTCACTAGATGGTTGTAGGTAAATGGCTAGGATAAGATGGGACGTTGTAGCAACCACCCATAAACAAATAACCACCCATGCACACAAACCCACTCTCCCACTCTTCTCTTAGCCATACCCGGCCTCCTAGGGTGTGCAAAGCACACTCACGTGCATGCACGTGCCCCTTCTAGTACCTTCCTATTTAAGGTTTGTACAATTTTAATTAATCAATTGTTCACCAATTGTGTCTACATGACAAATTGTGACAATTTAAAGGATTAATTAAGTTTGTGGGCCTCAAAATAGTGGGCTTTAGGCTTATAGGCTAATTAAAAAAATATTTAATTATTAGAGTGGGCTTATAAACTAGGCTTTTTAGAAAGATAAAGGGAAAGAAAGAAATAATTGTCATGGTATTAAAGAAAATTTTATAAAAATAAATATGCATACGAAATTTTGCACGTGCACAACACGTGAAAAATCAACATTTCTTATTAAGATGAAAATTGAGGGTATTACAACACTCCCTCCTTAGAATAGTTCCGTCCATGGAACTACAATTAAAGAGTGAGAAAACAAAACACAAGAAAAAGAAAATACAAATCAAACAAAGAGGTCAGGATGATCCTTCAACATCCTCTCCTCAGATTCCCAAGTAGCATCTTCAACCAACTGGTTTCTCCAGACTACCTTGATCATCGGTATCGTCTTATTCCTTAAGATTTTCTCCCGATGATCAACAATCTCAACTGGAAGCTCAATGGAACTCAAATCCAACTACAAACCCTCTGGCACTTCAGGCAAATGATGACTTGGATATGGAATGTAACCTCTCAGCATGCACACATGAAAGACATTGTGCACCTAAGAAGAGTGGCACTTCGGGCAAATGATGACTTGGATATGGAATGTAACCTCTCAGCATACACACATGAAAGACATTGTGCACCTAAGACAACTCTTCTCGTAACTCAAGCCGGTAAGCATTTTTCCCGATCCTTTTCAATATCTTTTACGGGCCTATGAACCTCGGGGCTAACTTTCGACCCTTGCCGAATCGGATCGCGCCTTTGCTAGGCGAAACCTTCAGAAAGACAAAGTCACAAACCTCAAACTCAAGGTCCCTCCTCCGGTTGTCTGCATAGCTCTTCTGCCTGCTCTGAGCATCCGCCAACCTCTTCCTGATCAGATCAATCTTTTAAGAGGTCTGCTGCACAATCTCAGGCCCAAACATCTGACACTCCCCAACTTCAAACCAACAGATAGGCATCCTGCACTTTCTGCCATACAGAGCTTCGTACGGCACCATCCCAATGCTAGTCTGAAAATTATTATTGTAAGCAAACTCTACCAAAGCTAAATGTCTTTCCCAACTGCCTCCAAAGTTTAGTACACAAAACCGAAGCATGTCCTCGAGAATACGGTTGACTCTCTCGGTCTGCCCATCAGTCTGAGGATGAAAAGCAATGCTAAATTCCGTCTTGGTACCCAAAGCCGTCTTAAGACTCCTCCAGAAATGCAGAGTAAACCACGCATCTCGATCAGACACAATGGTTAACGGTACACCATGAAGCCTGACGATCTCAGCAACATACATCTCAGCCAACTTGTCCATCGAAGTAGTGAGTTTTATCGCCAAGAAGTGAGCAGACTTGGTTAGTCGATCGACTATGACCCAAATCGCATCATTGCCTTTTGGACTCTTTGGCAAACTCGTGATGAAATCCATACTAATATTATCCCACTTCCATTTCGGAATAGGTAACGACTGCAATAGACCTCCGGGTTTCTGATTCTCGACTTTGACATGCTGACAAATCTCACACCTCGACAAAAATTCAGCCACACTCCGCTTCAAACCAGACCACCAGAAATGCTGTTTAATGTCCTTGTACATCTTGGTACTCCCAGGATGCACTGACAAAAGAGTAGCATGTGCCTCCTGAAGAATACTTTCTTTCAAGTTCGACTGATCCGGAACACACAGCATCTCTCCAAACCACAGCACTCCATCCCTGATCTGAAATCCGGGCAACTCGCTAGCACCAACCTGCTCCTTCATCTTCTTAATCTCTGCATCTTCCTTCTGAATTGCTATAATCCTTTCATTCAGGGTCGGTTGAAGCCTCAACTGAGCTAAAGATGATCCAAAGTCTTGCTGAACAACTTTAATACCAGCCCGATCCAACTCCTCTGCCAACTGTCTCTAGGTCATAATCAAACTAGCCAGACTGCTCTTGCGGCTAAGTGCATCAGCAACAACATTAGCCTTCCCAGGATGGTACTTAATCTCCGGACGAATATCCTCCAGTACCTCCTTCCATCTCCTTTGCCTCAGGTTCAAATCCTTCTGCTGATAGATGTATTTCAAGCTTTTATGGTCTATGTATATGTTCAGCTTCTCACCATACACGTAATGCCTCCATTGCTTTAAGGCGAAGATAATCGCAACCAACTCCAGATCATGAGTCGGGTAATTCTTCTCTTGCGGTCTTAGTTGCCTAGACCCATAAGCGATTACTTTCCCTTCTTGCATTAAGACACAACCAAGCCCACAATGTGAAGCATCGCTGTAAACATCATACTCAACACCTGCTCTAGGCAAAGCCAAAATGGGTGCAGTAGTTAGCCTCTCTTACAATTCCTGAAAGCTTGCCTCGCACTGTTTGGTCCACTTGAAGTTCACATTCTTCTCGGTCAAACCAGTGAGTGGTATGGCTAACTGAGCATAACCCTGAATGAACCTCCTGTAGTTACCCGTCAATTCAAGGAAACTCCTGATTTCCTTCACTGTAATAGGCCATGCCCAACTTTCACTGGCTCTATCTTCTGAGGATCAGTTGCCACTCCCTCCTTAGAAAGGGTGTGACCTAGGAATGCCACTTCATTTTTTCAGAAATCACACTTGGATAACTTGGCAGACAACTCCTGCTCCTGAAGCTTCCTCAAAACTGCTGCCAGATGCTCCGTTTGCTCCTCCTCCGACTTGGAGTACACCAGAATATCGTCGATAAACACCACGACGAAAGAATCAATGAACGGCCTCAGAATTCTGTTCATCGTGTCCATAAAAATTGCAGGTGCATTCGTCACTCCAAACGGCATAACTAAGAATTCATAATGCCTGTGTTGAGTTCTGAATGCAGTCTTATGCACATCTTCAGCTTTCACTCGAATTTGATGATATCCTGATCGAAGATCTATTTTGGAAAAAACTGCTGCTCCTTGTAGACGATTGAACAAGTCATCAATTCGTGGAATAGGATACTTATTCTAAACAGTGACCTTATTCAGCTCTCGGTAATTGATGCACATCCTCATCGAACCATCCTTCTTCTTTACCAAAAGCACCGGTGCTCCCCAAGATGATGCACTCGGTTGAATAAAGCCTTTCTCCAACAGTTCCTCACTCTGCCGTTTGATCTCATCCTGCTCCATAGGCGCCATCCTATACGGTGCCTTGGAAATAGGTGCACTCCCTGGTTGAATAGTGATGTTGAACTGTACATCACGATGCGGGGGTAACCCAGTCAAATCTTCCAAGAAGACAGTCGGATAATCCTGAACCAAAAGAATCTACTGCACCTCTACAGGAACATCCCTCTTGCAGATAGCTGCCACCAGACCAGAACATCTCTTCTTCCCTTGAAAAGTGACTCCAGGTCCACCTGGAGCCTTCACTGTTACTGTCTTTGTCTTGCACTCGATGCTCGCACTGTACACTGATATCCAATCAATGCCAATGATAACATCGACTCCCAAAACATTCAGCTCGATCAGATCAATCCTAAAAATTCTATTTCCAAACACGATCTCGCAGTCAGCATAGTACCGATCAGTGGTTAAAGTCTCCCCTGACGGAGTAGCTACTACTAAAATCTTGCCTGGAAATATCTTCAGTTCAACTCCCATAACTTTAGCAAACTTAGGTGATACAAAAGTGCGAGAGGACCCAGTATCGAACAAAACAACAGCTTTCTTTCCATTCAAGTAAAGTTCTCCTGTTACATAACGCACACTCATTACATAACAGTGTACTAATTAATGGTAAAAGAGACAATAGAAAAAGAAAGAACACTCCTATACTCCCCCACTTGTACCAGTAATGACGTGATCCACCTCATCAGCATCAGCTTCAGTCAAGGCAAATACTCGTCCCTACTGGCACGGCTTCTTTCCGGCCTGCTGAGTTGGTCCACTACGGATGACATCCTGCAGTTTGAGGCAATGAGACTTGTAGTGGCATGTCTCTCCACAGTTGAAACAAGTCACTGGAGGTCTCATCCAAGTATTCCCGGGTCTTCCTGCCACTTGAACAGTGTTCGCACCCGTAGGATTGAACCTTTGAGCCAGTGGCTATCCCCTGACATGGCCAACAATTGCGGGCCTTTTCCCCGCATTCCAGTTGTTCCTCCTATTCCGAACAGTGTGGAACTACTCTATGTCCGCCTCCGTGGCTACCGCTAGTTTGACCAGCTTGTCAAACCTCCTGATACCGAGGGGCATCATCCTGGATCTCAGACTTGGCCTCAAACCATGCTCGAACTTTCGAGCCTTCTTCGCCTTGTCCATCACCAGTTCGGGTGCATATCTTGAGAGCTGAGTGAATCTTGTCTCATACTCCCTAACTGACATGCCGTCCTGCTGCAGCACCAGAAACTCCATGGCTTTCTTCTCCTGGACGTCTGATAGAAAGTAATGACTACGGAATTCCTCCAAAAATTCATCCAATGCAAGAACCAAGTCCCCTATCGACTGCCACCATACTGCCGCATCCTTCTCGAACTGCAGTGCCGCCAACTTCACCTTGCTGCCCTCCGAAGTCTCCAAGACTTCGAAGACAGACTCTACCTGTCGGATCCAATTGTCAGCCGCGTCAGGGTCTGACTTCCCCTCAAACACTGGTGATTTCATCCGCTTGAATGATTCCACGAGTTTGATTGCTTCGGGTACTGGATTCGCAAGCACCCTTCCCTGATTCTGATTTATGGCAACGGCATTGAGTATCTAATAGACCCTCGCTAACTCCGTTTCGAAGTTCAGGACTTCACCATTTCGAGCTCATCTTCCAGCCATATTCTGATGCAAAAGATCCATTAAATTCGAAGTATAAATATGGATTTTAAATCAACTTTTCATTTGATTAAATTTCAAACTTTATACATTCGAATTTAAAACATTTCTGACATCAAATGAAAGCAGTAGAAGACACAACAGTTTAACTCCTATGGTTCCTCTTGGCTTCACGAAGCTCTCCTTGTAGTTCCTCCACTTCCTCCTTCAGTACATCGGTCATGTTTTTCCTCTTCTCGAGTTCCCAAACACGATGATTAAGAACTGCAACATCATCCTTGCGCTTCGCCAACTGAGTCTCCAGTAGCCCGACTCTCTCCCGTAGAGTCTCTACTTGTCTCTGAAAAAACACAATGAGACTACTCGGAAATGGTTCTTCCTCGTCAGAGGAATCATCAGATGAATTCGGAGGTGGAGTGATCTCTCGGGACTCAGGCCATTCCTCTTCCACTTCCTCAGGATCTTCCTCGTCTGAATCAGCTTGTCCGGGGTAGTAATCTTCCTCAACGATGTGCCAATTGTCATCTCCAGCTGGGTCGAAGTGGTCCGCTATCTTAAGAAAGGGGAGAAGAAGCATAAATCATAAAGCAACACAGATGTAAGTGACTTACATTTAAATCTCTAGACTCAACACACACTCTAATGTCTACTTCTAGGATGTCGTTCCATATAAATTTGTACTACTTGGAAGCGTGGCTCTGATACCACCCTATAACACCCCGAATCTCAAATACCACTGAATTCGAGTTTCACAGGATCTTTTCACTTCTCTTCGTACAATTTTACATGAAAATAAAAAACTTTACTTTACATCAGAGTTACATTATGCATCAACATTTGTACAGCGGAAGCAAATTCTTACATCAATGAATGAAATACAACAAAAGTTGAATAATTTTTAAGCATCAGATCTTCGTTAGTCTTTTTCATGTACCTTTTCCCTGCATAGAATCTGTGGGCACGTAAATTCATTTAATTGACGAAATATTATACATGGCCATCCTCTCTATGTCGAAAACAGTATAACGATTCTCAATACTTAACAAACCACAAACTTGTTCACAAACAGAGCTAGAGGGACAATCCTACTGATGTCGTGTTGTGAATGTGCACTTAGTCCTTGTAACACCCTGAATTCCAAAATACAACTGAATTCGAGATTCCACAAGATCTTTATACTTCTTTCGTACAATTTTACAAGGAATTTAAAACTTTTCACTTTACATCAGAGTTACAAGAAATCTTTACACTTTACAGCGGAAGCAAAATTATAACATTTACATAAATGAAAGTACAACAACATTTGAATAATTTCTAAGCATCAGTTGTTCTTTAATCTTTATCATGCCATTTATCCTGCATACAAAACTGTGGGTACGTCAGTTTATTCAACTGACGAATATTATACACGGCCATCCTCTCTATGCTGAAAATAGTATAACTGATTTTCCATACTTAACAAACACAAACTTGTCACATATCAAACTACTGGGAATATCCTATTGATGTCGTGTTGTGATTGTGCACTTAGTCCTTAATCCATTTATTTATATTATATGACACTAATGCGCACCTATTCGGATTCTATGCATCCCATACTACATAGGTCCGAGGGCAAGCCTCTTAATCCTTCTTAATCTTGTAGGGTTCAACACCTCGTCATGATGTAATCTACTACTGTAACTACGGTAAGTATCTTAGATGTCCTATGAGTACGAGCTCATGTACAGAAAAACTGGAGGGGAATCCCACGTCATGTCATGACGCAACGTGAAGACAACCTACAGACAATTCAGCCTCCTTCTTGGTACACGATCCTATCACAGTCACCAAACACCCCACAAGCGTCGCCAAGATCCTGATAATTCTGGAGTAGTGCCCACGTCATGTCACGACGCATCGTGAAGACAAACAGTGAATCACACCCACATCGTAGACTCGAGGCCCTCATACTTGTGTTTTTCTCTCACATTCATCACCTCTTCACTATGTACTAATTCTTAGTTTAATGAAATCATGAATAAAATCAATCTCTTAGAGTCAGCCCTCTCACTAATACCGGTCTTATTTTTTTCACTTCACAATGACCCAAACTTGGTCTTCTCAATTTCAATAATCATATCTCATCACTTTCACTTGTCGGTGTGAGTTTTGGCTACACCTTAATTTTCAATTTCAATTCACAAATTCACATATCTGAGCTGTCATACTCAAGAACATTTCTCTTTTTCAATTACATGATTTCCACCCATTTCATGAATCAATTATCATACATGGAGTTCAATTATACATCATGCATTCCATAACCAATATTTATTTCCACAAAAAAAATCATCTTACGAAAACATCTAGTCAAAGTAAATATTCGTAATATCACGATTCTCACGCTACTCTTTAGCAATAATGACCCATATAAAAATTCACATTTATATTTTCTTTCCATCAATTTTCCTTTCTTAATACTTATCTTAATCACCTCGTGAAAACACACATTTTTATGAAATTATATGGGCAAGAAACCATAGTTTCGAATACAACTTTACCTTAAAACACACTTTATTTCATTCCAATAACTTCCAATTTATTTTCATAAGTTGTATATGATTTTAGAATAATTACAGTATTTTTTCCGAAATTTGTATACATCAAGAAACTCCCAAAATCAATTTTAAAAATATAAAAATTCTGGCTAACACCAGAATCGAACCCGCAACCTCAGAGAAGACAGCCGCACCCGCTAGCCGCTAGGCCGAAGGCGCTCAGCGATATGAATAGGGAGAGAGAGAGTTATATACTCTCTGTTCGGGTGTTGGTTATTTTTTTTAAACTGCACAAAAAGAAGGTGGCCTCAAGGTATCGAACCAGCAACCTCAAGACACGCGTCGCGCTACTGTAGCACCAGAACGCCAACCGACCACTTGAGCTATAGGCTGAAGTTGTGACAAATACAACTTGAATTCTATTTAACTCGAGTCTCTGTTTTATTAAAATGTTTCGATATTCACAAGCTCTTATCTTTGTTTTCCTTGCACCAAAAACAATGTAAATTTCCAGAACGTATATTTTAACATAAATTAACACCCCAGTATTTTTAAAAAATAATTTTTTCGGTAATTTAATGCATATTTCTCATACAATAATTTAAATTGCATACTACTTTCTCCATAGTTCAAATTTGACATTTCTCAAATACAAATTGGTATAAAAAAAATTCACATTATAAATATAATTCCCTGTTTTTCCCTCTTTCATAAATCCAAATGCATAGGATAATTTTATTCATTTGATACAATATCACGATAGTCCATTTAGCACATAAAACAATAATTTCATCTACTAGCATTTTGTACTCAATTTTCACATTATCAACAATCCCAATTCAATATTTCCATAACTATAAGCAATTTGCACACAAAATTAAGATTCATGACAATTTAACATACAATCTATCAAGCATTAATCTAATCAACTGGCAAGTCCTTTTTCCAATTAAGTGTACTCTTATTAGTTTCTTTCATGCATCATTACTTCAATCACTCCTAGCATGGCATCTACATTAGAAATACAGAAAACCACCCACCTTATTTTGGAGAGAAAATCACACAACAACTCCTAAACGAAAATCCCTTCTCCTCCTAGATTGAGCTTGCCCACACAAGTGCGTCTCCTCCTTGCTTGATGTGCAAACTGAAAGCTCCCAAGTGTTGCTGCCGGCCTCCTTGCTTCTAGCACACACACTCAAACACTCAATCTTTTATTCTCACTTCTTACTAATAATCTACTACTAATAATTGTATTCTTTCACTATAGGTTTGGAGAATGAAGAGTGCAAGAATAACTTGGCTAGGGGGGGTATTTATACAAAATTTTGGGACAATTTGAAGGCTAGGATTGATCTAGGAGTTAAGAAACAAAGGCTAGGATTCAAGGGGAAGTTGTAGTAACCAACCATGATCACAAAAACTACCTCCCACAAACTCCACTCTCTTTTCCCTCCTAGTCCATATCCGGCCATGCAAAAAGTGCACAAACACGTGCACGTGTTCCCATAGTCCCCTATTTTAAAAGTTGTACATTTTATTTTTTATAAAAAAATCTATAAAATTTGTTTACACTACAAGTTGTAATAAAAAAGAAAATAAACTCATGGGCTTTTATTTAATGGGCCAAAATAGATTACATTTAAAATAAATTAAGTTGGGCTCAAAATAAAAGAATACTTATGTTTGTTTAAAAATAGGCTTTGGATAAAAATAATAAAAGACATATATATATATATATATATATGTATACTCATTTGTCTATGAAATGAAAATAATTATAAAATTTTATACCGCAAGATTGCACATGCACAATACGTACAAATTAATAATACAAAATAATAATTCTCATAAATGAAAATTCAGGGTATTACAATACTCCCTCCTTAGAATAGTTCCGTCCTCGGAACTACAATCAAGAGTGAGAAACAAAACACTCAAGACAAGCAAAAACAAAGAGACAAAATACAAATCAAGCAAAAAGCTCAGGATAATCCCTCAACATCCTCTCCTCAGACTCCCAAGTAACCTCTTCAACCAAATGGTTTCTCCAGACTACCTTGACCATCGGTATCGTCTTATTCCTCAAGACTTTCTCTCGACGATCAACAATCTCGACAGGAGACTCGATGTAATTGAGATCCAATTGCAAACCTTCCGGCACTTCAGGCAAGTGATGACTGGGATTTGGAATATAACCTCTTAGTATAGACACATGAAAGATATTGTGCACATGAGATAACTCTTCCGGTCATTCAAGCCGGTAAGCAGTTTTCCCGATCCTTTTCAATATCTTATACGGGCCTATAAACCTCGAGGCTAACTTCCCGCCTTTGCCAAATTGAATCACACCTTTACTGGGCGATACTTTCAGAAAGACGAAGTCACCTTCCTCAAACTCAAGGTCCCTTCTCCGGTTGTATGCATAGCTCTTCTGCCTGCTCTAAGCCTCTACCAATCTCTTCCTGATTAGATTAATCTTTCAGAGGTTTGCTGCACAAGCTCAGGCCCAAACAACTGACACACTCCAACTTCAAACTAACAAACAGGCGTTCTGCACTTCCTGCCATACAAAGCTTCGTACGGCGCCATCCCAATACTGGCCTAAAAACTGTTGTTGTAGGCAAACTCTACCAAAGCTAGATGCCTTTCCCAACTGCCTCCAAAGTCATGTATACAACACCGAAGCATATCCTCAAGAATACGGTTGACTCTCTCGGTCTGCCCATCGGTTTGCAGATGAAAAGCAGTGCTGAAATCCATCTTGGTACCCAAAGCTGTCTGAAGACTCCTCCAGAAATGCGAAGTAAACTGCACATCTCGATCAGACACAATAGTTGACGGAACACCATGGAGCCTGACGATCTCGCCAACATACAATTCAGCTAACTTGTCCATCGAAGCAGTGAGTTTCATCGCCAAGAAGTGAGTGGACATGGTTAATCGATTGACTATAACCCAAATCTCATCATTGCCTTTAGGACTCTTGGACAATCCCGTGATGAAATCCATACTGATGTATCCCACTTCCATTCCGGAATAGGTAACGGCTGTAATAGACCTCTGGATCTCTGATTCTCGGCTTTGATTTGTTGACAAACCTCACACTTCACCACAAATTAAGCACATCTCGCTTCAAACCTGACCACCAGAAATGTTGTTTGATGTCTTTGTATATCTTAGTACTCCCAGGATGTACCGACAAAAGAGTAGTATGCGCCTCCTGAAGAATACTCTCTTCCAGGTCCGACTGATCCGGAACACACAGTCTATCTCCGAACCACAGCACTCCATCCCTGATTTGAAATCCGGACAACCTGGCAGTACCAACCTGCTCCTTTATCTCCAAGATATCAGCATCAACCTCCTGACTTGGAATAATCCTTCCATTCAATGTAGGTTGAAGCCTCAACTGAGCTAAGGATGCTCCTAATCCTTGCAAGACAACTTCAATACCGGATCGATACAATTCTTCCACCAGATGCTTCTGAGTTGTAATCAAACTGGATAAACTGCTCTTGTGGCTAAGTGCATCAGCAACAACATTAGATTTCCCAGGATGATACTTGATCTCAGGTCGCATGTCCTTAAGCACTTCCAACCATCTCCGTTGCCTCAAATTCAGATCCTTCTGCTGGTATATATACTTCAAACACTTGTGGTCCGTGTACATGTTCAATTTCTCACTGTACACGTAGTGTCTCCATTGCTTCAAGGTGAAGATAATCGCAGCCAACTCCAGATCATGAGTCAGATAATTCTTCTCATGCGGTCGTAGTTGCCTAGAACCATAAGCAATCACTTTTTCTTCTTGCCTCAAGACACAACCAAGCCCACAATGTGAAGCATCCCTGTAAACATCATACTAAACACCTGCTCTAGGCAAAGCCAAAATAGGTGCAGTAGTCAGCTTATCTTTCAACTCCTGAAAGCTTGCCTCACATTGCTCAGTCCACTTGAAGTTCACATTCTTCTTGGTCAAACCAGTGAGCGGCACGGCTAACTGAGCATAACATTGAATGAATCTCCTGCAGTATCCAGTCAATCCAACTAAACTCCTAACTTCCTTTACTGTAGTAGGCCTTGCCCAATCTCTCACTGCCTCTAGCTTATGAGGATCAGTTACCACTCCCTCCTTAGAAAGGATGTGACCTAGGAATGCCACTTCAGATTTTCAGAAATCGCACTTGGACAGCTTGGCATACAACTCTTGCTCTTCTAGCTTCCTCAAAACTTCTGCCAGATGCTCGGCGTGCTCCTCTTCTGACTTGGAGTACACGAGAATATCGTCGATAAACACCACGACGAAAGAATCAATGAACTGCCTCAGAACTCTGTACATCATGTCCATGAAGATTGCGGGTGCATTCGTCACTCCAAATGGCATAACTAAGAATTTTGTAATGCCCATGTCGAGTTCTAAATGCAGTTTTGTGCACATCTTCATCTTTCACTCGAACTTGATGATATCCTGATCGAAGATCTATTTTGGAGAAAATAGCAGCTCCTTGTAGACGATCGAACAAGGATCAATTCGGGGAATAGGATACTTATTCTGAACAGGAACCTTATTCAGCTCTCGGTAATCGATACAAATCCTCATCGATCCATCCTTCTTATTTACCAAAAGCATCCCAAGGTAACGCACTAGGTTGAATATAGCCTTTCTCCAATAGTTTCTCAATCTGCCATTTCACCTCATCCTGTTCTATAAGAGCCATCCTATACGGTGCCTTAGAAATGGGTGCACTTTCCGGTTGAATAGTGATGCTGAACTCTACATCATGTTGCGGGGGTAACCCGAGCAAATCATCCAGGAACACAGTCGGATAGTCCCAAACCACAGGAATCCTTTGCACTTCCACAGGAATCTCTTCCTTGCGGATAGCTGCCACCAGCTTGGAACAATTCTTCTTCCCTTGGAAAGTGACTTCAGGTCACCTGGAGCCTTCACTGTTACCGTCTTGGTCTTGCACTCGATGCTTGCACTGTACACCGACATCCAATCAATGCCAATGATAACATCGACTCCCAAGATAGTCAGCTCGATTAGATCAATCCCGAAGATTCTGTCCCCAATCACAATCTCGCAATCTGCATAGTACCGATCAGTGGTTAAAGTCTCATCTGATGGAGTAGCTACTGCTAAGATCTTGTCTGGAAAAATCTTCGGTTCAACTCCCAACACTTTAGCAAATTTAGGAGACACAAAAGTATGAGAGGATTCAGTATCGAACAAAACAACAACATTCATTCCATTCAAATAAAGTTCTACTGTTACATAATACACACTCATTACGTAACAGTTCACTAAATAAAGAAAAAAAGAAATAACAAAAACCTCTAAATATCTGCCCTCGTACCAGTGATGACATGATCCACCTCATCAGCATCAGCTTTAGTCAAGGCAAATACTCGCCCTTGCTAGTACGGATTCTTCCCAGTCTGCTGCATTGGTACATTGCGATTAACATTTTGCGGTTTGGGGCATTGAGATTGGTAATGTCCCGTCTCACCGCAGTTGTAGCAATTTACCGCAGGAGGTCTCACAAAATTATTCCCGGGTCCTCTAACCACACTGATAGCGTTCGCCCCTGTCGGTTTGAACCTCTGTGCCGATGGTTGTCCCTTGAAATTTCCAAAATTTGCGGACCTCTTCCCAGACTGCCAGTTGTTCCTCCGATTCTGAACAACATGAAACTGTTCCATGTCTGCTTCCGTGGCTGCCGCACGTTTGACAAGCTTGTCAAACCTCCTGATACCGAGGGGTATCATCCTGGATCTCAGGCTCCGCCTCAACCCATGCTTGAACTTACGAGCCTTTTTCGCCTCATCCATCACCAATTCGGAAGCATACCTTGAGAGCTGAGTTAATTTGGTCTCATACTCTCTAACTGACATGCCACTTTGTTGTAGCGACAGAAACTCCATGGCCTTCTTCTCCTAGACATCTGAATGAAAGTAATCACTGCGAAATTCCTCCAAAAATTCCTTCTAGCCAAGAATAAGCCTCCCATCGTCCTCTTCATCGACTGCCACCACACAGCCACATCCTTCTCGAATTGCAGAGTCGCCAACTTCACCTTGCTGCCCTCCGGGGTCTCCAAGACTTCGAAGATAGTCTCAACCTACCGGATCCAGTTATCAGTCATGTCAGGGTCTCACTTCCCCTCAAACACCGGTGGTTTCATTTGTTTAAATGATTACACAAGTTTGATTGCTTAGGGTACCGGATTCGCAGGCACCCTTCCCTGATTCTGATTCATGGCAACGGCATTGATTGTCTGATAGACCCTCGCTAGTTCTGTTTCCAAGTCCAGACCTTCACCAAATCTTGCTCTTCGTCCAGCCATGTTCTGATGCAAAAAATCCATTAAATTCGAAGTATAAAACATGAACTTTAGGTCAACATTTCCATTTCATTGAATTTTAAACTTTATACATTCGAATTTAAAATATTACTGACATCAAAATGAAAGCAGTGGATGATACAACGGTCTAACTCCTACGGTTCCTCTTGGCTTCACGAAGCTCTCCCTGTAATTCTTCCACTTCCTCCTTCAGTACATCGGTCATGTTTTTCCTCTTCTCGAGTTCCCATACACGATGACTGAGAACTGCAAAATTAACCTTGTGCTTCGCCAACTGAGCCTCCAATAGTCCGACTCTCTCCCGCAGAGTTTCTACCTGGCTCTGAAGAGACATCACAAGACTACTCGGAACTGGTTCTTCTTCTTCGTCAGAAGAGTCATCAGATGAGTCTGGAGGTGGACTGATCTCTCGGGATTCAGGCCATTCTTCTCCATCAGAGTCTGCTTGCCCTGGATAGTACTCTTCCATGGAATCTGCTTATCTAGGATAGTAGTCTTCCTCTATGATATGCCATTTGTCGTCTCCAGCAGGGTCGAAGTGATCAGTCATCTTAGAAAAAGGAGGAGAAGCATAAATCTTAGAGCAACACAAATGTAAGTGACTTACATTTAAATCTCTAGACTAAACACACACTCTAATGTCCACTTCCAGGGTGTCGTTCCTTATAAATTTGTATTATTGTGAAGTGTGGCTCTGATACCACTCAGTAACACCCCGAATTCCAAAATAAAACTGAATTCGAGAATTCACAGGATCTTTATACTTCTTTCGTACAATTTTATAAGGAATTTAAAACTTTTCACTTTACATCAGAGTTACAAGAAATCTTTACACTTTACAATGGAAGCAAAATTATAACATTTACATAAATGAAAGTACAACAACATTTGAATAATCTCTAAGCATCAGTTCTTCTTTAATCTTTATCATGCCATTTATCCTGCATACAAAACTGTGGATATGTCAGTTTATTCAACCGACGAATATTATACACGATCATCCTCTCTACGCCGGAAATAGTATAATTGATTTTCCATACTTAACAAACACAAACTTGTCACATATCAAAGTATGGGAATATCCTATTGATGTCGTGTTGTGATTGTGCACTTAGTCCATAATGTAGTTATTTATATAATATGACACTAATGCTCACTTGTTAGGATTCTATGCATCCCATACTATATAAGTCCGAGGGCAAGCCTCTTAATCATTTTTCATCTTGTAGGGTTCAATCCCTCGTCATGACTTAATCTACTACTGTAACTACCGTAAATATTCTAGATGTCCTATGAGTACGAGCTCATGTACAGAAAAACTGAAGGGGAATCCCACGTCATGTCACGACGCATCGTGAAGACAACCTAATGAAAATTCAGCCTCCTTCATGGTACACGATCCTCTCGCAGTCACCAAACACCCCACAAGCGTCGCCAAGATCCCGATAATTCCGGAGTAGTGCCCAAGTCAAGTCACGACGCATCGTGAAGATAAACTGTGAATCACACCCACATCGTAGACTGAGGCCCTCATACTTGTGTTTTTCTCTCACATTCATCACCTCTTCACTATGTATTAATTCTTAGTTTAATGAAATCATGAATAAAATCAATCTCTTAAAGTCAGCCCTCTCACTAATACCGGTCTTATTTCTTTCACTTCACAATGACCCAAACTTGGTCTTTTCAATTTCAATAATCATATCTTATCACTTTCACTTTCCGGTGTGAGTTTTGGCTACATCTTAATTTTCAATTTCAATTCACAAATTCACATATATGAGTTGTCATACTCAAGAACATTTCTCTTTTTCAATTACATGATTTCCACCCTTTTCATGAATTAATTATCATACATGGAGTTCAATTATACATCATGCATTCCATAACCAATATTTATTTCCACAAAAAAAATCATCTTACGAAAACATCTAGTCAATGTAAATATTCGTAATATCACCATTGTCACGCTACTCTTTAGCAATAATGACCCATATAAAAATTCACATTTATATTTTCTTTCCATCAATTTTCCTTTCTTAATACTTATCTTAATCACCTCGTGAAAACAAACATTTTTATGAAATTATACGGACAAGAAACCATAGTTTCGAATCAACTTTACCTCAAAACACACTTTATTTCATTCCAATAAGTTCCAATTTATTTCATAAGTTGTAAATGATTTTTGAATAATTACGGTATTTTTTTCAGAACTTTTTAAACTTCAAGAAACACCTAAAATCAATTTTAAAAATATAAAAATTCTGGCTAACACTAGAATTGAACCCGCAACCTCAGAAAAGACAGCCGCACCCGCTAGCCACTAGGCTGAAGGCGCTCAGCGATATGAATAGGGAGACAGAGAGTTATATACTCTCTGTTCGGGTGTTGGTTATTTTTTTTAAACCGCACAAAAAGAAGGTGGCCTCAAGGTATCGAACCAGCGACCTCAAGACACGCGCCACGCTACTGTGGCGCCAGAACGCCAACCGACCACTTGAGCTATAGGCTCAAGTTGTCATAAATACAACTTGAATTCTATTTAACTCGAGTCTCTGTTTTCTTAAAATATTTCGATGTTCACAAGCTCTTATCTTTGATTTGCTTGCACCAAAAACCATGTAAATTTCCAGAACGTATATTTTAACTTAAATTAACACCCCAGTATTTTTAAAAAATAATTTTTTCAGTAATTTAATACACATTTTTCGTACAATAATTTAAATTGCATACTACTCTCTCCATAGTTCAAATTTGACATTTCTCAAATACAAATTGGTATAAAAAAAATTCACATTATAAATATAATTCCCTGTTTTTCTCTCTTTCATAAATCCAAATGCATAGGATAATTTTATTCATTTGAAACAATATCACGATAGTCCATTTAGCACATAAAACATTAATTTCATCTACTAGCATTTTGTACTCAATTTTGACATTATCAACAATCCCAATTCAATATTTCCATAACTACAAGCAATTTGCACACAAAATTAAGATTCATGACAATTTAACATACAATCTATCAAGCATTAATCTAATCAACTAGCAAGTCCTTTTTCCAATTAAGTGTGCTCTAATTAGTTTCTTTCATGCATCATTACTTCAATCACTCCTAGCATGGCATCTAAATTAGAAATATAGAAAACCACCCACCTTATTTTGGAGAGAAAATCACACTACAACTCCTAAATGAAAAACCCTTCTCCTCTTAGATTGAGCTTGCCCACATGAGTGCGTCTCTTCCTTGCTTGATGTGCAAACCGAAAGCTCCCAAGTGATGTAGCCGGCCTCCTTGCTTCTAGCACACACACTCAAACTCTCAATCTTTTATTCTCACTTCTGAATAATAATCTACTACTAATAATTGTATTCTTTCATTATAGGTTTGGAGAATGAAGAGTGCAAGAATAACTAAGCTAGGAGGGGGGGGGGGTATTTATACAAAGTTTTGGGACAATTTGAAGGCTAGGATTGATCTAGGGGTTAAGAAACAAAGGCTAGGATTCAATGGAAAGTTGTAGTAACCAACCATGATCACAAAAACTACCACCCACAAACTCCACTTCTCTTTTCCCTCCTAGTCCATATCCGGCCATGCAAAAAGTGCACAAACACGTGCACGTGTTCCCATAGTTCCCTATTTTAAAAGTTGTACATTTTATTTTTTATAAAAAATTATAAAAATTGTCTACACTACAAATTGTAATAAAAAAAAGAATAAACTCATGGGCTTTTATTTAATGGGCCAAAATTGCTTACATTTAAAATAAATTAAGTTGAGCTCAAAATAAAAGAATACTTATGTTTGTTTAAAAATAGGCTTTGGGTAAAAATAATAAAAGACATATATATATATATATATGTGTATACTCATTTGTCTATGAAATGAAAATAATTATAAAATTTTATACCGCAAGATTGCACGTGCACAATACGTACAAATTAATAATACAAAATAATAATTCTCATAAATGAAAATTCAGGGTATTACAGTCCTTAATGCAAACATTTCTATTATATGACACTAATATGCAATTGTTCAGAGTCTATGCAGCCCATACTACATAGGTCCGAGGGCAAGCCCTTGATCGTTCTTCATCTTGTAGGGTTCAATCCCTCGCCATGACTTAATCAACTATTGTAACTACGGTAAGTATCCTAGATGTTTTATGACCTACGAACTCATGTCTAGGCGCCCTAGAGGGAATCCCAACACACTGACACATGACTCATCATGCAGGCATCCTGTGGTAATTCAACTCCTACAATAGACATGACACCACCCGCAGTCACCAAACACCCCACGAGCATCGCCACCGGGACGGTACTCTGGAGTAGTATCCACGTCCTACTCATGACACATCATGCGACATCCTGTGAATACTCTCACGCCGCCAATCCAATGGCCCTCATACTCAATGTTTTTCTTCTTACTTTTATCACATCTTCACTATGTATATAATCCTTAGTTTAATTGAATCATGAACAAAATTAATCTCTTAGGGTTAGCACTCCCACTATACCGGTCTTATTCATTCATTTCACATAACCCAAATCTTTATCCTTTCATTCCAAATATCATTTCCACATTTCATTTATTGCCGGTATAGGGTGTAGCTACACCTTAGTTCTTAATTTCAACTCATAATTATAACATCGAGCTTTTCATACTCACAAAGTCTTTTTCCATGATTAATCATAGTTCACGTTTCATAATCATAGTATCCATGTATCCATATTCATAATATCCTTCATAACTCAACATGTCGTTTAATTACATTTTCATACACCATTTCATGCATAAACAATAAAATTTCAACTTGTCATAATAGTTCATTCATTCCACAAATCTCTTATTCTTATTTCTATCCATACTAATTTCACAATTTATAATTTCAATTAGTTAAACAAATCAAACTTCCAAATTTTTCATTACTAATTCTCATTTTTAAAACTCCAAAAAAAAATTAACTCATTTAATTTTTTCTTTATCCCAAAAGAAAATTTAATTAAAAACAAGTCCTTTCTTGCAAATAACCTCAAATTCTCAATTATACTTTACCAAAAGTTATAAAAATTCTCTCATCAAGTCCAATTAATTTAAGTAATTAACTCCATATTTTCTTAATTTTAATTTATTTTTAAAACTCAAAATAATCTTAAATTTCCCAAAAAAACAACTTTTTAACTAAAGCTCACAACCGGATTCGAACCCACAACCAGCGGCCCAAAGGACAGTGCCCAAGACCACTGCGCCAAAGCCACAGAGGCGATATGATATGGGTTATCGTCCATGTCAATTGGCTTTCGGCATTTCGGAATTTTTAACAAAAAATAAAATAAAAGCTCCTTCTCAATATCGAACCCGAGACCAGAGACCAAGCCCCCCCGCTAGTGTAGCGACTGAAACCATTCCGACCAAATGGTCTAAGTGGCCAGATTGTTTTGAAAAGAATTGGTTAGATTTGAACTAGTTCTCTGTTCATCTCTACATTTCATAATTTTCAAAAAAAACAATTTTTGTTTCTTTTTCTTTTCTTTTGAAAGCAAAATTTTCCAGATTATAACTTACATAAATTTACAGTAAACCAGTATTTTTATAATGATTATTTGCTTTATAAAACATGTATTTTTGTCCTACTTTATGTTCTATGTCCATATTTTCGACATTGAGAACAATAACACATTTCTTCATAATTTAGAATTAGAATTCCACAAACTACTATGTTCTTTTGTTCTTTTTCTTATTAACATCCTATTACATTTTTAGAACACAAAAATCTCATCTTTCTACAATAACGGAATTCTATTTTAGACAATTAACTACACATGATGCATTTAATCAACTATTTGTAAGCACAAATTTTACCATAACATTCATATAGCACAACAATATGGTGATTTCTAGCACATTAATTCACCATTTATTCATTAGCAATCAATCCATCAAACATTCTTTAAATTACCACTTCACTCTTAATTAAACTAGCATAGTTCCAATTTTCAACTAATTGATTCATAATAATTTCATTAAATCATCCTTAGCATGGTATCTAGTTCTAGAAGTATCAGAAACACTCACCTCTTTGGTGAAACACGAAATGAAAAGCTCCTAGAGTCTCCTAGAATGCAAGAAAGTAGCCTTCTCCTCCTAGATTGTGTTGCAAATTGCTCCCCTTCTTGTTCCTTGGTGCAACCCAAGCTTCCCCTAGTGCTTGATGATGGGCCGACCTTCTTTTGGTTGGGACACACACACAAATGCACACTCTTTCACTTCCTAATATATTACTCTCCTATATAGTTTCTTCCTTTCAATTATTTTTTTCTGTGTTGTATACATGAAGGTAGGGGGTATTTATACTAGTTTTAGGATAGATTGGAGGGCTAGGATTTCACTAGATGGTTGTAGGTGAATGGATAGGATAAGATGGGAAGTTGTAGCAACCACCCATAAGCAAATAACCACCCATGCACACAAACCCACTCTCCCACTCTTCTCTTAGCCATACCCGGCCTCCTAGGGTGTGCAAAGCACACACACGTGCATGCACGTGCCCATTCTAGTACACCCCTATTTAAAGTTTGTACAAATTTAATTAATCAATTGTTCACCAATTGTGTCTACATGACAAGTTGTGACAATTTAAAGGATTAATTATGTTTGTGGGCCTCAAAATAGTGGGCTTTAGGCTTTTGGGCTAATAAAAAAAATATTTAATTATTAGAGTGGGTTTAAAATAAGAAAACTAGTTTAGACTTTATAAAATAGGCTTTTTAGAAAGATAAAGGAAAAGAAAGACATAATTGTCCATGTTATAAAAGAAAATTTTATAAAAATAAATATGCATACGAAATTTTGCACGTGCACAACACGTGAAAAATCAACATTTCTTATTAAGATATAAATTTAGGGTATTACAAGTCATCACAACTTAAATCCTCAAGATAAGATCTTTTAATCCATTACTCCATCTCAAAATTTCTCAAACTCAATCTCAACTATTCTCAGTAGTTAATTCATGAACAAAAAAAATTTTGTCATTAACATGGCCAAGTTGCATTCATCCAATTCACCAATAGTCAAAAATCTCATCTTTAATCGATTTATGCATAACATTCACCGTATCCAATCAAATCAGCAATAATCCACAAGAAATAGCCTACTCATGATTTATATTAGGTCCTCTATCAATTTTGAATCATCCACAAGCAATTCCAAACGTAAATAACTAGGTTTTTCATAAAAGATCCAATTTTAACTCATCAATTCATTCATTCTATCATATAAATTCATACCCAAACCCTAGCATGCTTTCTAGTAGATGAAACACCACATACAACATTCAAAGAAAAAAACAAAACAATTATATCACTCACCTACAACATACAGAAAACAAAACAAAACAAAACATGTCACTAACCTTGTTGAAGAGATCAAACGAATATGATAAAGCAATAGGAAAAATCCCTCCTTCACAAGAAATCCAACATCTCCTCTTTAAAACTTCAAGAAAATAATAATAATAAAACCTTTGTGTTGTGCAGCGAAAGATGGCAGCACTCCACCTTTTTAAATAGGCTGGAAATCAAGAGAATTACTGTTTACATCAAAAATTTTGACGAACCAGAAGATACCCGATGAATGGAGAAAGAGTAATTCAGTACCTATATATAAAAATAAAGGAGATATACATAGTTGCTCCAACTACTGTGAGATTAAATTAATGAGTCATACGATGAAACTTTGGGAGAGAGTGATCGAACATAGATTGTGACTAGAAACTACTGTGTCTAGAATCAGTTTGGATTTATGTCTAGGAGGTTAATATTATGTTTCGAGGTGATTTATGTCTAGGAGGTTAATATTATGTTTCGAGGGTAATCTCAGATTAAATACACAGCGGAAAAATTATAATATATATATATATATATATATATATATATAGGGAGCCCTTCGGTTGAGAACTAATTTGATGAGAACTCCGTGAGAACTCATGGAGTAGAACCCCCATAAAAAATTTGAACTAGCCATATCGTTCTACACGCCATAGATAACATAACATAAAGAAATCAAGTAATTTGAAGTTTATTTGCCCATAATTTACATCATCGCAAAATTGTATGGCTGAAAATTCTACTCCATTTGATCGATGGGCAAATGATCCTCAAATTACTTTATTTCTTTATGTTATGCTGTCTAAGGTATGTAGAACAAGATTGGCAGTTCGGATTTTTCATGGGGGGTCTTACTCTGTGAGTTCTCACGGAGTTCTCACTAAAATTAGTTTAACCGAAGGGCTCCCTATATATATATATATATATACTAGGTATGCCTGTGGGAATGTGCGTACGACACGTATTCGGAACGATACAACATATAAAAAATCATGTAAATAGTAAGGGATGATTTATATAGATGTTTATTTCAAACAACTTGATTTTATATATTTAGAATAATTTAGACGTGTAGACTAATGTGAACAGTTTGAATCATTTATGCGATGATCAGAAGGGCGAGTGCACACCAATGAAATTTAAGCATATATATAAATTGTTTGTTATACATCTAGATTTTTTGTCAGTGATTAAGATTGGTGAATGGTCTCATTATCACGAAGCCCTCTGGTTATAGGAATTATCACGCCCCGCTTCCCGAAAAGAATATGGAATATAGATACGTGACTAAGTCTAGCGAATGATTTTCATCATTCATAAGCTGTAAGATCGACTCAACATCATAACAAGAAATATAACAAAATAGACTCAGTCATGCATGCATGAATAAATTATTAATCAACAGAAATTCGTTGAACAAATATAAACTTCCCAAATAAATATAAGATCTGGATTAAAAAGTAAAACTTCGGGACTACAAGCCAGTTACAAGTTTCAAGTAGCAACAGGAATTTAAATAAAATCAAATACAAATAACTAAAGCAAATTTTCCCAAGCGATGCCTAGAACGTTAGCTCACCAACTCCTTCTGGCAGCTCGTCTCCAAACTCTGTATATATCATGCAGAAGAAAAATAGAGAAATAAAGAAAAACACCCTTGGTGCAAGTTAGGGCCACAAGTAGTACAAGCAAGGATACAAGAATGGAAATATAATAGAAAACAAGAACCAAGGTATAACAAGGAAGAAAGACAAGAATCAAGGAGTATCGAATAAAACAAAGTAAAGTGTGATGCAATTACAAATAAACATTTGAACGGAAAGACAAGTAACAGAAATGGGTTCATCCAAATTTTTGAATCAGAATCATGTGTCTTCTAAATCAAAATCATGTAGCTTCTAAATCAAAATTATGTAACCTGTAACGAAATCAAGAAACTGGCAAACAGGATCATGCATGTGTTTAGTGTCAACTTAAGTCTATTGTTTAACTCTATCTGGGTAGCACTTCATGCTTCCCTGATTTTTACCACATGGTTGCTACATACAATCAAGTTACGTTTAGATTTCGTAGTGGATTCTATAGGGTTGTGTACTCAGTTATCAAGTAATCCAAATCATATTAACCAAATCATATCGAGTATTCCAAATTATCCAAATGTAATCCAAATCATCCAAATGTAATCCAAATCATATCATGTAACCAAATGAAGGAAACATGGGCCCCCTTCCGAGTACACTTTTTTATATTGTCCACTACTAGATCTTTCCCTTAACACCGGCTTGTTACTTTTTATTACAAAACAAACATGATCAAGAGATAACGAGAACAAAATTGGGACAAGATAAGGATGTATCAAGAGCTTATGTGATACAAGGAACATGTTCTAAATCACATAACACAAGAAACAACATGCAAAAATTTAACCGTAGTAAAATACCAATTCTGGACAGCAAGACGTTGCTGCACCAAAACTGAGATTCCCGCTACCATAGGAATGCAAATCTGGATCCGTTATAAAATCTAGAAACTAGACTCTTTGCCAAATCCAACGCATATAAACAAGATACTTAAAGGTTGTAACAACTGGTGTCAAAACAGCAAACTACATAGAATTCGTGTTCAGCTAGAATTTGTAAAATTGTGTTTAGAAGCATGAAACAGGTCTGGAACTTCATTAAATAATTCCAAGAAAATTGGGAAAGGTCCTCTAGTGTGTCTAGTATTATCTTACAAAATTTCAACTTATTATCTTACAGGTAGTATAGTTAATTTAATTTCTGAAACAAAGTGACAGAACAAATTATGAATCTGGAATTCTACGACATAGCAGCAGTAAATCTGCGATAACTCACAAACCATAATTCGGAATTCAATTCCGTCAAAAGGGTAGTAAACTAGACATCTGGAAATACATTTCATGTATAGAACTCAAGTGCATATTCTGATGTTATCAGGGTCAAAACAGCAGACCAAAAATAGGACAATAGCATAAGTGATTTGTTTTATATAAAAGTGGCATGGTTAATGACTGATATGAGTCTAAATCAGTGTGTGATACAAATCAGGATGGAATAGGTATCAAATCAACAAGTCACATTTATTTCTTAACTCAAAGAAAGTAAAATCAACACATACATCATACAACATGCATTTACAAGTCAATGGTATTCTTAATTTCATGTGTTCAAATAATTAGATGATTAGATGGATCCAAATAGTTGTGAAACGAATATATCAACGAAAGGTTGTGAATCTTATTATCATGCGATTGATAAGGAGTAAAATGAGATCATCAAAGGATAAGCTAAAGTGGAGTCACAACTACAATCTACTTGCAGTATTTCCACTTGTACTAGAACAACAAATTATACAAGAAGATACATGCCTTAACGATGGTGAATCCGAACACGAAAAAATAATGGGATGAGAATTCCGAGAAACAAAATACGAACACGGACACACGCAAGCACGTGCGAGCTACGTGCAAAACCAAACAGCAAATCAAGATCCACACAGCAAAACACCAAACAGTGTATCAGCAAGCACACCCGGGATCCCCTACACTAACGAACAACAAACACCAATCCCCACTGCGCTCCTTCCTCAACTCATTAGAGAGAGAGAGTTGGCTGGAGAGGAAGGGGATAAGAGGGGGCGCTGCTAGCTGTCATGGGTGACAGGGCAATGGCGACAGGAGGTCGCGACGGGCAGTGCAAGCGATGGCAGGAGGTCGGGAGGCGGCACACAGAGCTCTACTGGCATTCTGGGTCGACTGCAGGCAGGGATGCGGGATGGAGGGGTAATGGGTTCGGTGGGTTGCGAAGAGGTGGTGGCAACTCAACAACGGGTCTGTCAAGGAGAGGAGGAAACGAGGATGGTGGGTTCCAATGGCGAGGGCAGGACAACGGCAGAATGGAGGGAAGGTGTTAGTGCTCTTTTTTCGTAGAGGAAACATAGGAGATGAGGAGAGTGATGGCATTGGCAGGTTAAGGAGTGAGGGAGAGGAGCGGGATGATCGAGGAAATGGGGCGGTGGTGAGGCAAGGATGATGATGAGGGTGATGGAGATGGGTGGAGGACACAGCAGGTTCGAGGCGTTGGAGGATGTGGAGGAGACTGCTGATGGGTGATTCGGAGGTAGGGGGTGATAGGGGTGAGGGTTGGCGGAGGGTTAGCACAGGAAAACTAGGGTGGGGTTTAGATTAGGGTTAGGTATAGGGTGTGGGGTTATATATATAGGTTTATGGGTTTGGGTTTTGGGTATGAATAAGATCCAATAAGAAATAGGCTTGGGGTTTTTGGACTAAAATCCAATAGGAAAAGAGAATAACCAATAAAAATATGATTTATAATAAAATGTAATTTACATTACAATATAGAATTTATTCGAAATAACTACAAATACAATTAGTACGTAGAAGTGGATTTTTAATAAACAGTAAAAATTAATAATAATAATAATAATAGCTATAATAACAATTACCATAAACTTAATAATAATAATAACAGTAATAATAATAGTACTAATCACAATAATAATAATAACAAAAATGATGAAAATAATAATAGTAACAATAGTAATAATAATAATATATGTACATCAAAATGCAAATTCGAGTTTAACAGATTTATTAAAATAATCCATACAATATATAATATAAATAGTAGATCAAATAGAAATAGAAATTGAGGTTAAAATATACCATTATTCGAAATGAATAAAATTTTCAGTTAGAAATATTTTAATAGTGAATACAAAACGAATTTAACACAAGGTAAATTATAATTAGTTGAGACGTAAAATATATGGAAAATATTTATTTATGAAAATGGGGGTTACAGGAGTAGATATATCTCTACTATTACACTTAGATAATCGGAGTTATTTGGTTGTGTGAACTGCATAAAAATTTATGCATTAGAAAAATTTATGCATTATCATTCACTATACCTCTTTAACAATTATTCGTTAAATTGTTTCAACTTTTTAGTTATTTCATCATTATGGCTCTTAAATTTCTCAATATTGACTTATCCAAATTGCCAAAAACCTAGCCATTTTTAAAGAAATGTGAGCACATCCTTTAAAAATATGCACCATGCCAGGAAAAAATAATTCTGTGTGTGAACAAATACAACATCCTTTTTAATACAATCATCTTCTCTATACAGCCCTCCTTTGAAATTTTATTGTTTCCTAATTGTTTTATAATACAATCACCTTTAAATTGTTTCCTACGGCACCTTTAAATTTCGACAGTCTCGTCTAAAATTTCACAAGCAGTTAATATTAATCCTCCCATACAATTTTCATATTAGCCAAGATACAAAATAAAAACCAAGACTTCGTTTGAAAACGTAATAGACTTTTAGGAATTGTAGTAAAAATTTCGACAGAATCTCCCATTAAATATTAGCCTTTTACAGCAATTCCTTACGGAATTCTACTCACAATTAAAAAATTAACATCACAGGCATTCAATAAGAATCAATCTCAGGCCAATCCAAGCAACATCACACAAGCATCATATATATAGGGCTCTGAAAGGAAAAAATCTTAATATGACTAAAGATACAAAATAAAACCAAGATATCGTTTGTAAACATAATAGATTTTAGGAAATTTAGTAAAAATTTCGACAGAGTCCCCCCTAAAATATTAACCCTTTTACAGTAATTACTTATGGAATTCTGCTAATAATTAAAAATATAATATCACAGGCAGTCAATATCAATCCTCCCCAGGCCAAACCAAGCAACATCACACATGCATCATATATATAAGGCTCTGGAGGGAAAAATCATAATATGATGTAAGATACATAATAAAAACCAAAATTTCGTTTGAAAACGTAATGGATTTTTAGAAAAACTTTTGAAAAACCAAACACAGAACCCAATACTCCACAACTTTATGGGTACGGGTATTAACATAATTATATTATATCATCATTATATACAAATACTTACATCATCTCCCAAAATACTAAATATTACATTCTCCACAAAAATATACACCAACCAACCGAATGACCAAAACAATTTACAGGATTGTAGGAAAACATAATGCTTCAAGTCCTAAAAAATGGGACCAAATAGTGAGCCTAAAAAAACAATAAGAGTTTACAATAATCAATCAAAACAAAGATAATTCAAGAAAAAAATAGTAAGAGTTTTGAAACCGTTACCTTTCAAACAGGACAATGCCTTTTAACTCAGTGGTTTCAACCAAACATTTTCTTCATCGCCCTACCAAAAGTTAAACTGTCAATATGTACATAACGGTTTTGAGTGTAGACGACAATCTAGAAAAAAAATAAGCATTAAATTAGCGTCAATTAACGGCAAACATAGGGTGTAGTTGTAGTAAATATCAATTTACCTTATTGCAACCCCAATTGATTAATATAGTTGCATTTATAAATTTGAGGTCCATATCAGCTGCATCCCAGTCCTATTACAGTTCAAATACGAAAGTCATACAAAAGTAAAACAATAATGTAAAAAGTTTGTTGAAACAAATGGATAAATTTGTTACTTGTATTTTAATCAAAATTACCTGTATTTTCTGAAATAACTATAAAAGAACTTTAGGATAAACAATGTTTGTTGTTGAGCTCAAACAATCTTCTGGTAGGAGTAGAAAAATACGATCAAAACTTGTACACCTAAAGACTGCAACATAAAGTTGTCCGTGACTGACAACTGGTGAGCGTAAACCTATCCCCACAATATCAACAGATTGGCCTTGTGCTTTATTTTTCGTTACTGCATACACTAATCGAACTAGAAATTGGCGTCTTGTCATTTCAAAAGGTAGATCCGAAGACGAAGGTTTAGGGGTTTGAGGTATTCTTGGAACAAATACCAAATTTTCTGCTTTATCGCGAGTTAAAATCATAGCCTCAATTACATGCGAAGATTGAGCACACCGAACTACAATTTAACTGGGTGCCATTACACATACCATCCTTTGGTGCAACATTCCTCAGCAATATGATTAAGCACCCCACTTTAAGCTCAAGTTTAAATGGTGGTAGCCCGGAAGGATCTAAAGTGTTCAAAAACTCGTTAGGGTATCGATTGGTGATGTTTCGATCAACTCCATCCTCCTCAGACATTTTATCTGCAGCAAGAAATGTAAATTTTGGCTCCGGATAAAGATTTAATTCAGCAGCATTGAAGAAATTGACATCATCATTTCTCGCTGATAGAATTGTCCTCTCTGTGAGATATTTGGGAATGATGGTGTCGATAACGTTTAGTTACAAGTAAACGGTAGATAAAAGTTCATCTAATGTGCGACACCTCCGAATTGTTGAAGGTAGTTATACTCATCGGGCTTGAAGCCAATCTATATAATAAAGAAGACTTATTTGTTAGCAAGAGTCAAAAGAAAAGATTTGTTTTGTTATTACCAAAAATATGTAAGAATACCACCTCGTTTAGAAATTTGGTAAATGAAACATTTCTGATATCGGATGAATCTAGGTGCATGTTTACGTTCAAAGTCAAGACTTGTACGATATTCTAAAGTAAAGATTTTCTTAGCGATGTACCAATAATTTGTTCTCGAACCCCCTTCGGTATTACTGGTAGGATTTGTCGAAAGTCCCCACCGAGCACCACAGTGATACCACAAAATGGTTTTTTATTATCACGGATATCTTGAAGTGTACGGTCAACAGCTTCTACACAAAACCTATGTTGCTTAGGGACCTCATCCCAAATGATTAGCTTTTCTTCCCTGAACAAATCTGTCTAGGTTGATTGCTTAGTGAACTCACAAAAGGAATTATCCAACACATCAGTGAGATGGAAAATGTTGAGTGTGCAGTTGTAACTTCTGTTTTTCGTTTTGTGTATTTTTGAGTGTATTTTTCGTTTTGGTGTATTTATCTCTCTTTGTATCCCTCTTGTATTTCTTTTGACCGTATATTGGTTTTATTTTCAATAGTTTTTTTTTTTTGTTATTTTTATCATCTTTATATTTCGAATTTTTGATCCCGTTGTCTCTTTTGTTCGTCTCCATTTGATCGAGCCATTACTTGTGATCCGCTTTATTTTAATTATTGTGCCCTATTTTTTTATTTCCCCATTTTGTATCCGTCTCAATTTTTTATTATTATATTTGATCACCATATATTTAATCATTTTCTAATACCTATTTTTTTCCTACATCCTTAATTATCTTTTAAATCCCATACTTAATCCTATTATTTTACTATCCTAACCCACCTATTATATTCCCACCCACTCAGATCCGATGTATGCCTCATTATTATTTCCCCAGATTCTTTGAGACATTATTAGTTTATTTCCCATATTTAACATCATATACCATTCCTACCATTACTTTACTAATATAATTGCAACCCTATTTCTTACCTGGTTACTCATCCTACCGAAACCAAATCCATCTACCGTAAATATTTTTTTCTTGCCTTGTTTACTTTTACCGAACCTAGTGCAGTTCCCCCTCATCCGTTAGATGCACTTGCCCCACACCCGAACCCGGTTTCATGCAGGCCGTCCCTGTTACAACCCTAATTTTTTCCACCTATATATACTATCCTATTCACCCCCCTGATGTGTAATTCCTCTTAGCCGTCACCAGTATTTTTCCTCGGTTCTCGCTCTCCCGATTGATCCCTCTCGCTCTCTTGTTGCTTCGCACGTGCAAGTGGGTTTGTGCGTGTTGGATTCGTGATTTGCTTTGGATCGTGAATTTTCGTTCGTGGGTTTTGTTCATTGCCGGGATCTGTTCCCGTTATTCTTGGTGTTCTTCGTTTTCGTCTTCGGTTAAGACAAGTAACTTGTACTCTAATTCTTTTTGTATGATACAAATCAAAAATACCACTTATAGTGTAGTTGGATTTTAGAGACAACTCGTGTATGTGTTATGTTTGATGGGTTTTATCTCTGTTGTGCTATTTGACCATAGTGGCCTCACGACACAATATTGACATGAAACAAGTTAGGTTTTGCCCGTTCTTGATTTGATCATGTATGAGAAATTTTGTGAGAATTTGGGTATTTGTGGAAAACCATGTGATAGACTTGTTTTAGATATGTTTATTACCCTATTTCATGATGTTTGTACACATGGTAGACTCGATTTCATGTTTGGTTGCGTTTGGATCAAGTTTCGTTGGATCTATGTTGATTTTTATTTTTGAGTAAAATATGTATTTTGCCGTTATTCTGCTTTGATCAGTAATTTAAACCAGTTTAGGGTTAGTATCTTAATTTCGGTATAAAACATGAGTTTTAGAAAAATTCGTCTTCTTTCCAACCCCTCTAACCATGCTTGATTTCGTTTTCGTATGTGTGAGATATGATTGTTTTACTACAGAGGTGTATATCTATTCCAGATTTCGTTTCTTGTTGATTTTGATGACTAAATCATTTTGATACTTGTGCTACACATGTTATTTTAATATGAAACATTGGTCAGTATTGCTATATCTATCTAGGGATTATCCAGAATTTTAGTGGATTTTATTGAAGAGTTTTATACGCCGTTTCATGCTTGGTTATAAAGACTGTACTTGCTGTATTTTGCTGGCTGTTCTGTAAAGAATCGTATTTTCACCCTGATTTCTTTTGCTGTATGAAAAATATTCATGAAATATGAAACTTAATATGTCTATTTTCATCTCCTATTGGCGGATTTGGATTTCGTTTCACGGCTTGCAAGATATTTTAGTTTTCGTACAGCAGTGTTGAGAATTCCAGATTTGCTAAACTACCGTTTCTTGATGTTTTCTTATTTTTGATGACTGAACTAGTTTTACTGGAATATTATGAAACTTCATATTCTGATTTTAGACATATAGGGGAATACTCCAGATTTTTTCTGGATTTATTTGAAAAGTTTTGATGCTATTTTTTGGATTGAGAATTCGTTTTACTGATTTCTGACTGAACATATTTTCTGGATTCAAATCAGTTTTGAGTTATGATTTTGTGAATTACTATGTGTCTTATTTATAATCACAGGATTCGTGTGGAAGTCTATTTTCCAGATTCTTTGACGGATTTAGATTTGGATTTTTGTAGTAACGAAAATCACTGTTTTAGCACTATACTGTCTTACTGTCCTGAATATGAACATACACTGTTTTGCTCGTTTATGTGACCGTATATCACCTATGCATGTTCATTTGTTTTCCTGAACTTAATACTGATTATAACATGTTAGTTTGACACTATTTCGTATACATCCATGCCTGTTTGATGACCATAATAAAAGTAATCAAGCCGGAGTTTAAGGGAAGATCTAGTAGTGGAAAATTATAGAAATGTGTACTTGGAAGGGGGCCCGTGTTTTCCATACTGAGCATCTGCTATACTGTTATACTGATTAGCAGACTGCACACTTTCCTATAGGAAGGTGTACACGGAGGAGGACTAATAGGTTCTGACTGTCTGATTTTTGTTACTGATTACCTGATTGCACACTTCCCTATAGAAAGGTATAATCGGAGGAGGACCACTAGGTTCTGACTGTTACTGCTACTGCTGCTGTTACTGATACCTAAGTATAATGCTCTATATGATCCCTTATGAAATCTACAAACGTAACTGTTTTGAAGTACCAACCATGCGATAAAAGGATGGCGCATGAAGTGCTACCTAGCTAGTAATACACACAAGACTGTAAGAACATAAGACTAATACTATTAGACTGATACTATTAGACCGATACTGTTGGACTGACTCTATTATACCGTTACACTGATATACTGAGCTTACTGTTACTGGACACTGTTAGTTGCCATATGACATTGTACTGGACACATGTTAGTATACCATGCTAGTTGATTCTGCTATATCATGTTATATCTGTTTCTGCTATTATTTTGATTTGTTTAGTTTCCCATGTGCTTGTATCCTACATTATAAGTGGCCTGTAACCTGCAATTGACGGTTACTTATTTTTTTTCCTTCTCCTGCAATTTATTAATTGCAGATCAGGACGGTCGGCTGCCAGATGGCCTTGGCGAGATGATGTATTAGTGCATGATTTTCTGCTTTATTATTATTATCTTTTGTTGCTTGAATTTGAATAAATTGTATTTGATACTTAGATTTATTTGTATTTGGGCAATGTGACTCAGGATATTATTAACTATCCAGACTTGATTTATTTTGAGATTATATTATATTTTAGATTACAAGTAAATTTCTGTTGATCTATTTGATTCAATTGTGCATGATTGGTTGATTCTTTTGCTTCCGATTCTGATTATTTTGTGAGATATTGTAAAGATTTTTGAACAGCTTATGGATAATGAATATTCGCTGGGCTAATGTTACGTGCCCGTATTTCGTATTTTTGAGAAGCGGGGCGTGACAACAGTTCTACCTCCTACCAGTAACAATGATGAAATGCCAGAAAAAGCAACAGTTATAACAATGAAACCATCATGACGGCATTTCGTTGCTTGTGTATTGTATAATAAGGTTTTTCCCGTACCGGCCCCTCCGTTCAAGAAGAAGTAGTTCCCTTACCGCCCATAACTGATGTGAATATTGCAGAATACGCAGCACAAAGTGCATCGTTAAGTGAATCTATGCTTGCTTGTATATTAGCTTGTCGGGCGTCAACTTGCAGTACTCTATGTTCCCAAATAAACTTGTTGCCAACAACCGTACTCCAATTTTGCATAGGATGGGACATGGGTCGAAAGTTATTTAAGCTCTTGCGTGATGCTTGAAGAATTTGGTTTAAAAGATATAGACCATAATCTAGGACTTTAGCTTGGGTAGGATTGGGAATGATAAATAATGTACGCAGTTTTTATTCAAGATCATCACATATATGCGCTGAGAATTGGTTCCATAAGGTAAGTGGTTCCAACGGAGAGCATTTTGTAAGAATGACACTAAATAACCTTCTAAGTTAGTAGCTGGTGCTCAAAATTGCAGCTTCCTGGAGACATTGTACCCACTCGCCATCATCTTCCTATAGTCCTCTAGCAACACATGCTATTCAAAGTAGCATACTCAACATTATTGATTGTACGTAAGCACTGAAATGATTGTAGTCCCTTGACAACTGTTAGTAGCAAACGCAAATAAAAATGCTCACCCGAATTTGGACTTGTAAAGTACATTCTGCTGATTGCGTACCACTTCTTTCTCAGCGTCCACATCTTCGAAGACTTATTCCAAACAAAATGTTGTGAAAACTGTTGGTATGTGAATGAGCGTGCAGCTAAATTAGATGAGCAACATGCAAAAAAAATCCTAAGAGTTGTCATTTCTAGTTCGGCTTTAGATACGACGACATCCATCCTATCAGTCGAATTATAAACAACATGATGCATTTCAGGCAAATGCAGTGCCAAGCATACAACAGCTGACACCTCTTCATGTAAAAAGTGTCCAAAAATTCGCCATGCAGCTTCTGGAGGGCCAATATACCGTGCGTCGAGATATTGCTTCATCTCATCTACTCCTCCCAACACATTTGTTGCACGGTCGTTTCGTTTTGTCGATATATTTAACACATCTCACTCCAGTACAAACTTCAACATTAATATGACAATTAAATATTTTATAAAGATAAGCATTATAAGTTACAATATCTATATTATCAACCTGCTACCCCCTTATAGTATAAAAATGTTTAGTATTACGGAGACGGTAGATTGGATAGCTTGATCCATAGTTGTTGCCTCAGATAACTCTCTAGGATACCTCTTTTGACATTTTCCATTTTCCATGCGCAATGCTTGAGGATTTCGTCCACAACACGGGCCATGCACCATACAATTTTTTATAGTTTCAAAGAGTAGGGGATCCGCTACCGGATTTGAAAATTCAGCACAAACTACTTCATCTACTTGTTAGCATGTCCGAATTTTGTCTGAATTTGCAAGAAAGAAAAGAGCGTGCAAATGAGGTAGCTCATATTTTTGAAACTCAATAGTAAAGAAATGCACAACTTTCTGACCAAATACTTTTGCTTTCTCTATCCCCTTCATCAAAGCATTTTTCTTCGACTCAAAAATGCGTGAAACTAAATCAGGGCGATCAGTGGCTTTCTGATGTGGCAATAGAACTGCAGTTATTTCTGGCCATTTGGGATTTGCAGTCATGGTAAGAAAAATATCTGGGTGTTGGTTGTAGCGCATAATAGTCATTGAATCTTGAAAGATTTCAAACATATGTCTTGGATTGCCAATGAATGAAGATGGCAAAATGATTCGTTGTCCGACTTGATCAAGTCCTAACCAATCTGCAACGATGTCGGTAAGACCTTGGTAAAGTTCAGCTTGAAGTTTTCACTGATTAAGCTTATGATATGTCAGTCGATTCTTCTCAGTGGCTACCCAAGCATCTACCAGAATTTCTTGCAAAAGTTTTTCTGCTTTTAGAATAGTTGAATACTCTGTATTGTGTTGAAATAAACAATAACTATAGAATTGTATTTGAGTTAGTCTAGCAATTGAAGGTCTTCCATTGATGACATCCCATTGTTTCAAATCTGGTTCCCATTCCAACTCACCATAAGGGAATAGCAAGACATAATGAAAGGGCAAATATGCTGGGTGGCACTCGTTAATTTGCATTAACTAGTTGTTTTCTCTTAAATGCACTATGATATCTTTCATACCACTAATTTCAGTTCCATCACCAGGTATAATTATTGCAATCACATCAGTAGTTGGAAGATTATACCTACATCGATCATTTGCTAAATTATATTGTAGAACGCGGGTAAGTTGTGATCTGAAGAACTTGCCTGGTTTAAAATTGCATAAGCTTGACAGAACTTATATGCAAATTCATTGAACTCCAAATAATCCTGAATAATATTGAGAACATCAGCTCTCAAATGAGGATTTCGCGAGGTACAAAAACCTAAAACAGAATCTGGATCGTAAATGTAAAGTTGTGCATAAACAGTAGCTTGGCCTGGCTGAGGTATTAATGACCCCATTCGGTGGCGCAGCTCTCCATGTATGGTGAATGAGGTAGGCCCCTGACCATGGATGACCCTTTCATCCATTCTGACACTCAAACTCGTAAAAGCATTTCCTACATTGTATTCTCGAGTATAAGTACGAAATGAAGTCGATTCTACTCTATCACCATCATATAAATCTTGAAGTCATGGGAGTGGAGTAATAAGCAAAGGTAGCTTCACTTTTCTTTGTGAACAACATTTTCCGAAATAATTATTTCTGGCAGATGAGACAGATAATTTATCATCATTCCAATGCAATGCTGAACAATAAGAGTAGGTTACATTCATCATGCCGAGAAAGTGTCGTTCTAAATTTGACATAGCAGCTCGATTTTGTCTCCTACATTGTGCCAATTGACGTGGAATGCACCATTCAAGTCTCTCTACTTGTGAATTAATTATATGGCTGAACATGGAGAGCAACTAACTAAAGACATTCTAAAAAATGTTAAGATTTAAAAAGCAATATAAACATTATTTACCTAACAGGTTCAGAAGATTGAAAGGTTCTTTGCAGGCCAATATTTGGCAGTAATGAAGAAGTTTGTCCATCATATGTATGTTTCTGTGGTACATTTGAAGGAATTTCGAATAACAGAAGACTTGTTCGAGCTAAACATTCGTCAGTTGCGACTAATACTCGTATGGAGCACATTTCAAGTTTGTCTTGTTCTCGTCGTCTACGTTGGACCAACATAGCTTTCGATATAACATGAACATTATGAGCCTAAATTTGGGAAAATGAATCGTTATAAATGACTGTTTCAGAAGAGAACCACTTACTTATTTCAGAATGTATTCATTTTGATTATTACATCGATAATAATTAATAGAAGCAGTGTGAGGAATGATAAAGAAAAAGCAATGTAGAAAAAGCGAGATAAAGAAGCAAGATAAGCATATACCGCAATGGACATTTCCTTTTCCTTTCCCCTTCCTTTGCCAGAATAACTCATTTACTTTCTCTACATTGGTTGGTTAAAAAGAAGTAGGAATTAAAAAAATCAATAATAGAAAAATATTATCAAATTAAGGGGTTAAGCTTACCTTGCGAAGGGATATCAAATTAAGCTCGCGTTCATCTCGAATAGTAACCCTGACATTTTTTGTCGAAGGAATTGCACCTGTAATAGAAAAATATCAATTTTGAATTTAAGTGGACAATTAATTAATTAGATAAAAACACAATGAAAAACTTCACTTACTATTTTTTTCATGTCAACATCAACTTGTAAGGTATTAAAGTAAACATTATAATGTGAGGAACCTACTGTTATATCAAGAGTTGTAGATTTCTTTTAAAAAAAAAGGAGATACTTACATGGCCATATAAAGTGATGTTATCCATTGCTGAGATTTAATTTTGATTAAGCAATTGATATGTATATAAAGGAGGAGAAATATATGATGATTAACTTTGACGTTCTAATTACTTTAACAAACCAATCAAGAGATTGTACAGTAATGGGTACAAAATACGAACATAATATTAACTACTACGATCTATCTTCTAGAAACTGTAGTCATTGGCTAGATATGTTTATAAATAACCGTGCATTTGAAGCCTACATCTATTTCATCGGCAGTGGCATTTCTAAGTTTTTTTAATGCTTGTTAGTTGGTTTCATGTTTATTATTTAGTTGTTGCATGAAATATACCGATTTGTCTACTTGCTAACCATGTTTTATTATAGGGGAATACTACTAACTGTTGCAATTTGAATGTTTAAAGAAATGAAAATTTGTTGGAGCCCATTGTTTTGGATGCATCTCTAATTCTTTAACATGGTTAAGTTAATTTTGCAATTTGCAGATAATGCCGGGGTGATTGTAAATCAAAAGGGAGAAATGAAAGGCATTATTTGCGGATAATGCTGGGGTGATTTGCAGATACACTTATTCTGTTTTAAGTGCATTATTGCAGAAACTTGCAAAAATACTATGTCATCTTGTCAAAAACTTGCAAAAAAACATTCATCTTGTCAGTTGACAAAAAAATTATGTTCATTATTTATTAAGATAGGCATAGTCTCTTGATTTGAGAAATTCAATGCATATTACTCTGAAAAATACCAACTAATCAATGCCTTGTACATGTTACTCACCTAACCTTTTTCTATTAAGATACATAATTATGAATTTAAGATCTTTAGAGCTATTTCGTTTTCTTTGTTAGAAGTTGATATATACAGACCGTAGCTTGCATCATATGATCTATTTTAGTTATTTGGGCAGTAATCAGCATGCAAAAACAATAACTCAAAAACTATTGGCAGCACCAGACATTAAAAAAAAAAGATTATTTACTTATTTTAAATCTAAAGGTACTTATCAAGAGATGTTTAGAAGAAAAAAAATTTGGCAGCAACGAACAAAAAAACTTATCAAGTGATGTTCAAAACTATTGGCAGCACCGAACAAAAAACATCTAGTCTCACTATAAGTACCATAGGTTCACTTATGGACCAATAAAACTTTCTATATAATAAATTTCTTAAAAATGTATAATTAAGTGCATCAAAATTAGTTAGTAAAATAAGGATGTTTAGAACACCAGGATATTTAGTTTGTAAAATTAGTTTGTAAAATAAGGATAATTAGTTTGGACGGGAGATTTTGGACGGAAGTAGATGTATATTGGAATCACATAGAGTTTCTTGCCGTAGCTCAACAACAACTAACAACAACACAACAAACAAAACCTTTAGATGAAATAATGCAAAATCAGTTCACTTTACGGAACCTTCTTCCAAAAAAGGTAAAAAACACATTTAGTCACCTCTATTAAGGGTAATTACCACATAAAACATCCTTCTTAATTGTCTTAATGCATGTCCATTTAGGGGTAAACTAGATCATTGCTACAGTCACTACAATGATCAAGTCCAGTATTGTGAAGATCAAAGCATTCACACCTGTTCAGAATAGTGACCATCACTAAAATGCAAGATGTTTGCAAAACGCAAGGGCATATCAGATATCGATCCTAAAATAAAATTCATATTTTAATCTATGGGGTGGACATGAAAGAAAAATGATGGTGGTATAATGCTTATCACTGGCTTTTGTTTTAACTTGTGGCTTCAATCTTTATACTATGCAAACGCACTGCCACTTTTGTATTGGCAGTGAAAAGTCAGCAATCAAGTGGTTTTATATTGTGACTAAATACATTAGCTTAGTTAATATATAAACATCTGGGTATGTGAATTTTGAGCTGTATGTTTGAGTATCATTGATGAGAATATATATAGTTAACATGACTTTTTCATAACCCTCTTCAGTACTACTCATCCCACAACTCTAGGAAATGGAAATCTAGCTTTGCTTGTAAACCCAAATGAGAATCTACAGTCTCTTAATGCATGTCGAGTAGTGCGGTTATTGGTCTGAAACATGACTGGATAATCTTAACTAGTTCTCCTTTTATCCACAATTGAGCTATCTCTAACTTCATAGAAAATCCATTTGAATGATCAAGTCTTTTGCAACTCATTTCATCTAAAAATTGCCTAAAAATTGCCTGTCCAAAATTCCAAACCTTGCAGAATAATTAATTAATACTGTCTCCAAAAATTCTAAACATTCGAGGTTTGCAAACTAAAAATTTTAATGCCCCGAATTCCAAATAAGACTGAATTCAAAGTTCCACAAGATCTTTACACTTCACTTCGTACAATTTTACAAGGAAATTTGAACTTTTTATAATACAACAGAGTCTTTACAATTATTTACACACCGGAAGATAAAATGAAGTACAATAATGAAAAATTATACAATTGCAACATCTTTAACATGTAATTAATCAACAGCAGCATATCAACTTTATATCTTCATGAAAATCCAAAATCTGCATTTAAACTGTGGGCACATCAGTTGCTTACAACCGACGAAAATATAATATACGCCCATCCTCTCTATGCCGAAAATATAACGATATCAATACTTTAACAAACCACAAACGTGAACGCAAATAAAGTGTTACAATGTGACTACTCTAAACATGTAAGTGTATGCAATGCCTTAATGCCTAATGCAGATATATTATACTAAGATGACACTAATGCATACTTGTTCGGATTCTATGCATCCCATACTATATAGGTCCGAGCGCAAGCACCTACGTACTCCACATTAAAGGGTTCGATCCCTCGCTACGAAAACTACCCAGTAATAAAAGTAAGGTTTAGACGTTCCACGAGTACGGATCCAAGACCCGGAGTACACCGCCCGACTGTTATAACAGACTCCTCATCGTGCGAACATCCCGCAAGTGCCCTTCTAGCCTCGGTATACGTATATACACTGGTGTACGACAAACTATTCGCCCGACTACGCATAGTCCCGGATTTAAAATAAAAGCCCGTCTCCATCAAAGCAACCTGAGTCCCGGAGTACACCGCCCGACTGGGTCTACAGTTCCGGAGTACACCGCCAGACTATATAGAGTGCCCCATTTACGTTTGCCCAAGTTTTACTACATCTTCATTTAGTGCCTAGTTCTTAAGTTCACGACATGAATAAATTATCATACCTAGAGTTAGTCTTACCCCCTACCGGACTTAATCACAAATACAGAGATAGCTCTATGGCCATATCTCAAAAATATAACTCAAATATTTTAATTCAACAATGCCGGTACCCAGGGTCTCACTAAACTCTAAATCACAAACTTTCATGTACAAGAATCCATGGGTATTCATACCCTCCAATAATCATGTATTAACTCAATGTATTCTTATCTCCAACTTATTCTTAATTTAATCATTGTTTCATGAGTCATTTATTCATTCACAATTCACAATAAAACGATCTCTTTTCATGAATATAAATTCATCCACTTTAAGTCTCATTAGCAATTTAGGCTCATAAAATATCTCAACCCACATCAAATATTTCTTAAGTCATTAAGAGTATAATCTCTTCAAGGGAAATCAATTCACATGAATATTTTACTCTTCTTCTAAAATAAATGTCTTATACTCAAATAAACAATTTTGAAATTAATAACTCATTTTCTATCTCAATTTTTCCTTTTTATTTTCTCAAATATACATGAAAAATTATAAAACTATTATTAATAAATTTTATATCATTTTATAGGATTATTAGAATTTTTTCCCAAATTTTATTCACATTAAAACTCCTTCAAAAGTATTAAAAATACCCCAAAAAATTAAAATTTGGCCACTGGGTTTCAAACCCAATCACAACCGAAACACACAGTAAGCGCCCAAAGCAGCCACCGAAAGCCACTAAGCCCATGTGGCTTAATTGTCATAATACCATACCGTAATCCATAAATATTCACTTTCGAGTTACGGATTTATTTAAACGAAATCAAGATAAAATGGGACTAACAAGTTTCGAACTCAAGACCTCCAACAAGCCCAGCGACTTATGGTGCACCGACTAACCAATAAGTCCAAGTGCAATTACTGATATCAAGTTACACTAATATGCTTTTGTTTAATCTTACTATTATTCAAATTTCTTCACAAAACACTATTTTTCATTCAATCTAATCTTTCATTAAGCTGTAATTATTTCATCTAGACCAAGTTTACTTGAAAACAGTAACTCGCGATTTTTTAACTGATATTTTAGACATTATATCTAAATTTCAAATTATTTTTCTTTCATTAATGTACAAGAATCGCATTTTTTCATTATAAGCAAACATAACAATTTGTTTCTCTTCAACCACTTTATAAGACTTTATTTGTATCAACATAAGCTTCACTACCAATTAATTTGGTTATAAGGGAAAACTCAATAATAGTCATATAAGTTATCAAATTCGATAATCAAAATTTTAACAAGCATATAGTATGATTCATGGCATTAGTTCCTTTGTTTTATTATTCTTCTTTCTAATTATCAAGATAGAAACTATCTTTCTTAAACACAATGAAAAATTGCTACAATTCATAGCACATACAATAGCATAGATTCTACTCTACATTTAACACATTAAATTTAATCTATACTACTCATTAATCATTTCTAGCATGCATTTTCTACATTTAGAAAGCACAAGATCACCCACCACTTATAAAGAATTGCAAAAATGAAGAGACACACAACTCCTAGAGAACTCCTATAGAAACTCCGATTTGTCTCCTCGGATTCCGCGCACCAAGAGCAACTTCCAAACTCCAATTCTTGGCCAAGGCAACAGAGAAAGCACCCCACTCCTTTGTTTCGGCCAAGTACAGCACGAGCATTTCGGCATGTACACAGTGAAGGATCTTCAGTCATCTCATATACATTTGTGTATATATAGACATATATATATATATGTATATATATATGGATGGAGAGAGGTGGAGTAGAATAGTGGACTTGCCTATTAGGGGCTGGTTGCTTTCGGCAGAGCCAGAGAAGGACAAGAAGGAAAGAAGGGAAGGAGGAAGTGAATGAGTAAGTATATATATACACATATATTTTGAATGGTTGAGTGATAGAGAAGCAATGAAGTGGATGGTCTGATGGGATTGCTGGATGTGAATTTTGGCAGAGCAAAGAAGAAAAAGGGAAGATGGAAGAGATGAAGAGAAAGGTAGGATGTTACGGAGGTATGTATAGAGTCTTAAAAGAGTAGTCATAATAACTACTCTCCACAACTCAACTTACCCACTTTCTCCAACTCTCCATCTTCTCAACTCCTGACCTCTCTCTCTTCCAATAACCGATCTCTAACTCTCCCTCTTCTCACATGTGCACGTGTTGTGCACTAGTGCACGCTGCACAAATTAATTATTTCTAAAAACATAAATTATATATATACATAATATGTACGTAAAAATTATTTTAGTTAAAAATTATAATGTTTCATGCACAAATAAAATAAATATACACACTCCAAAAATTTATTTTGAAAATGAACACGCCCAAATACATTCACCGAAAACATGTACTTTGCACGTAAAAATACCGAAATTCAAAATTCGACTTTATCAACGGAAAATTATTAAAATATAATTGAAAAATAATAAGAAAAATATATTTATTAATTTATACATATTTCACGACGTAATCACTACGTACGTAGAAAACACGTGCATTACACGTACAAAAGTATTTAGATCAAAACGCAAAATTTCCGTTTTATAAAATAGATTTAAATACATAAAATAAATAATTTAAACACATAGAAAATATTACACGTAGCGGTGAAAACACGTAAAAAGCACGTAAAAATACCAAGATTGAAATATTATATTTAGTTGACTCAAATGGGATAAAAATCAATACGGGAAATGCATAAATAGTCGGAATCCAAAATACGTAGTGAAAACACGTTACATATATTACCAGTAACGGTACAAAATACACGTGCGTAACACACGAGAAAAAAATTGTCATTTTCAATTTTGCGGGGTATTACACTCTTCCCCCTTTAGAATAGTTCCGTCTCCGGAACTTGTTAGGGTAAAGGTTGAATTTTGTACACACCAGTGAAAAATATCATTATTGTATATAGAAAACTGCAAACATTAAGAAAATAAATGTAGTATAAAAATAAGTAATGTGGAAAAACAAGACAAACTCTATATAAGAAAACTCTGAGTATCAAAATTTTATAAGAACAAAACAAGAAAACTAGGAAAATAGTATGAGAAAAGAAAATGTGACAAAAAGATAGGATGGATTGAGAGAGGTTTCACACAAAATAATATTAGGTAAAGCATTAGAAAAAGGAAAAATCAATTAAGTCGTTAATTGCGGAATAGTTCGAAAAACAATGCAATAAAGAGAAACATAGTCAATAGATAATTTATAAGGAGGTTTAGTAGTCAAAATCTTTCAAAGTAATAAGCGAGAGAATAATAAAATCGCAAAACTGAATTGGTACTGTATGACAAAAATTGAATTGGCAATTTAAAAGAAGACTATTGGATAACAATCTGAAAAAATATAAACGAGGATGAAATTTTAGTTAAAAGTATAGACAACATAAAAATGATTTTGTATACCAATAAAATAATTTGTAAAGTAACAATAATAATTATACATACGATTTGAAAATTAAAGATATAGAAGGCATACAACGAAATACTTTTGAATTGTCAAGTAGAACAAGAAAACCCAACATACAAAATTTATATACTTATATAGGCATAAAATTTATAGAGTGAGACAACCAATATTATGACATGAAATTTATAAATAGTTTGTAGGAGTAAAACAAAACATCATAGTAGTAAAAGTAAAACATATTATTGAAATAGTGTGAAAACTAATCATATAAAAATAACTTACGAATTGAAGAAAAGTATAAACACCAATTTTATTTTTTGTTAGGTGAGTAGACACCAAATTTAAGATAAGTTAGTAGCAAAATAAAATACAATAAAGCAGTATGAAATGCTAAAAGATTCAAAATACTAGGAAGAAGATAGTTGATATTAAGTACTAAATACACAAGCAGGATAGATATAGAAATCAGTATAAATAATATAATGCTAGGTTGTAAAATATTATTAAAATAGTATAATCTAGTATAAAAATAGAATAGTGGTATGTAAATATTATAGAAAACAAAGTAGGGGTTATCAAAGTAGAAAATCTCTTTCTAGTGTAGGTTCGCCTCGTTGATGTCCAACTGCAGACTTTGCCTCTTCGATCTCAAGTTGCAGAATTGCCTTTATGACATCCGATTGCAGTTTGCCTTCTGAACATTTGGTTGTAGACTTTGCCTCCCTAACATCTAGTTGCAGTTTGCCTCTATGGACGTCTAGTTGCAGATTTGCCCTCTCGACATCAGGTTGCACCAAAATGGGAGATGGAAAGATGTAATATACCATGTACTCTTGGATATTGGGATGTTTAATATAGTATTATGTTTGAAATCAGTGATAAAAAGTGGATGGAAAAGTTGCAAATAAAGTAGAAAATTATGACGATAAAATATTAAAACAGATAGACTTTAAATATGGAATATACAAAATTTGTAGTAATGAAAATTATTTATAATATTAAGACGAAAATAGTGTAAAGCATATGCACGAGATGAAAACAAAAATGGAAAGAATAATTATGTAGTGTATGTATTATATTAAAGAAGCGTAAAACTACAGAAATTAATGAGTAGCGATTAATAGTAAAAGTGAATATAACAAAACAAATATGCAATAACAATAGTATCGTATGTAGATAATAAAACAAAAATGGTAGGTCATATTTATATGGGTAGAATATTTCAATCTTATTAAAAATATACTGAAATATATAGGACAATATAAGATAATCACAAAATCAAATCATTTAAAATGAATGGACATAAGAAAATTTCATAAGCAAAATTCAATGTATAATAGAAATAATAAATGAAGAAAATAATAGTTGCAATAATACGAAAAGTAATAACAAATGTAAAAGGATAAACATAAAGTGACACAAAAACATGAAAGACAAAATTTTAAGATTGAAAGATAGATAAAACAAATTCAAAAGATCAAGACTAAGGAAGATAGACAAAATAATAGATATTCAAGTGATTTAATAGTATTGAAAAATACTGAATGTTGAAAAAATACTGTGACAAAATTCACGAAGAAAATTTGAGAGGGAAGCGTGTCTACGTGTAAGGTATCATGAATGAAGGTTCAAACAAACCACGCTTCCACTGCGCCACTCTGATACCCAGGGAAAACATGCTCGCATGTAATCTCACATCAATGTATACGATGAGAACATCATGAATGAAGATTCAATAACTACTTCATTCACGACTCCAGCCATCCAATCGGAAAAGGGAAGAGAAAACATCAGCCTATACAGCAACACAAATGTAAATCACTTATATTTAAATCTTCTTTGACTGAATCCACACTTCTAATGCCCACTCTAGGATGTCGTTCCTTATAAATTTCTACTACTTATGAAGCATGGTTCTGATACCATCTGTAACACGCCGAATTCCAAATAAGACCGAATTTGAAGTTCCACGGGATCTTTACACTTCACATCGTACAATTTTACAAGAAAATTTGAACTTTTTATAATACAATAGAGTCTTTACAATTATTTACACAGCAGAAGATAAAATGAAGTACAACAATGAAAAATTATAAAATTGCAACATCTTTAACATGTAATTAATCAACAGCAGCATATCAACTTTATATCTTCATGAAAATCCAACACTTGCATATAAACTGTGTGCACGTTAGTTGCTTACAACTGACGAAAATGTTCTACACGGCCATCCTCTCTATGCCGAAAATATAACGATCTCAATACTTTAACAAACCACAAACTTGAATGCAAATAAAGTGTGACTACTCTAAACATGTAAGTGTATTCAATGCCTTAATGCGTAATGCAGATATTTTATACTAAGATAACACTAATGCACACTTGTTCAGATTCTATGCATCCCATACTACATAGGTCTAAGGGCAAGCACCTACGTACTCCACATTAAAGGGTCCGATCCCTCGCTATGAAAACTACCCAGTAATAAAAGAAAGGTTTAGACATTCCACGAGTATGGATCCAAGTCCCTGGAGTACACCACCGACTGTTATAACAGACTCCTCGTCGTGCGAACATCCAGCAAGTGCCCCTCTAGCCTCGATATACTTATATACACTGGAGTATGGCAAACTATCCGCCCAACTACGTAGTCTCGGATTTAAAATAAAAGTTCGTCTCCATCGAAGCAACCTCAGTCCTAGAGTACACCACCCGATGGGGTCTATAGTCCTGGAGAACACCGCCCGACTATATAGAATGCCCCACTTACGTTTGTGCAAGTTTTACTACATCTTCACTTAGTACGTAGTTCTAAAGTTCAAAATATGAATAAATTATCATAACTAGAGTTAGTCTTACCCCCTACCAGACTTAATCACAAATATCGAGATAGCTCCATGGCCATATCTCAAAAATATAACTCAAATATTTTAATTCAACAATGTCGGTACCCGGGGTCTCACTAAACTCCAAATCACAACATTTCATATACAAGAATCCATGGGAACTCATACCCTTCAATAATCATGTATTAACTCAATGTATTTTTATCTCCAACTTATTCATAATTTAATCAATGTTTCAAGAGTCATTAATTCATTCACAATTCACAATAAAACGATCTCTTTTCATGAATATAAATACATTCACTTTAAGTCTCATTAGCAATTTAGGCTTATAAAATATCTCAACCCACATCAAATATTTCTTTCGTCAATAAGTGTATAATCTCTTCAAGAGAAATCAATTAATATGAATATTTTACTCTTCTTCTAAAATAAATGTCATATACTCAAATAAACAATTTTGAAATCAACAACTCATTTTCTATCTCAATTTCTCCTTTTTAATTTCTCAAATAAACACGAAAAATTTTAAAACTATTTTTAATAAAATCTATAACATTTTATAGGATTATTAGAATTTTTTTCCAAATTTTATTCACATTAAAACTCCGTCAAAAGTATTAAAAATACCCAAAAAAATAAAATGTGGCCACTGGGTTTCGAACCCAAACCCAACCGAAACACACAGTAAGCGCCCAAAGCAGCCACCGAAAGCCACTAAGCCAATGTGGCTTAGTTGTCATAATACCATACCGAAATCCTCAAATATTCACTTTCGGGTTTCGGATTTATTTATAAGAAATCAAAATAAAATGGGTCTAACACGTTCCGAACTCAATACCACCGACAAGCACAGCGACATATGGTGCACCGACTAACCAATAAGTCCAAGTGCAATTACTGATATCAACTTACACTAATATGCTTTTGTTCAATCTTACTGTTATTCAATTTTCTTCACAAAACTCTATTTTCATTCGATCTAATCTTTCATTAAGCTGTAATTATTTCATCTAGACTGAGTTTACTTGAAAACAGTAACTCACGAATTTTTAACTGATATTTTAGACATTATATCTAAATTCCAAATTATTTTTCTTTCATTAATGTACAAGAATCACATTTCTTCAATATAAGCAAAAATAACAATTTGTTTCTCTTCAACCACTTTATAAGACTTTATTTGTATCAACCTAAGCTTCACTACCAATTAATTTGGCTATAAGGGAAAACTCAACAATAGTCATATAAGTTATCAAATCCGATTATAAAATTTTTAACAATCATATAGTTTGATTCATGGCATTAGTTCCTTTGTAGAATACTCTTCTTTCTAATTATCAAGATGGCAACTATCTTTCTTAATCACAATGGAAAATTGCTACCATTCATAGCACATACAATAACATGGATTCTACTCTACATTTGACACATCAAATTTAATCTATACTACTCATTAATCATTTCTAGCATGTATCTCATACGTTTAGAAAGCACAAGATCACCCACCTCTTATGAAGAATTGCAAAAATGAAGAGACACACAACTCCTAGAAAACTCCTATAGAAACTCTGATTTGTCTCCTCGAATTCTGTACAACAAGAGCAACTTCCAAACTCCAATTCTCGGCCAAAGCAACAGAGAAAACACCCCACTCCTTTGTTTGGGCCAAGTACAGCAAGAGCATTTCGGCATGTACAAAGTCAAGGATCTTTACTCATCTCATATTTATTTCTGTATATATAGACATATATCGCCATGCCCCGCTTCCCAAAAAGAATACAGAATACAGGTACAAGACAAAAGCCAAGCGAATGATTTTCATCATCCATAAGTTGTTTAGGATTCTTTACAATATTTCACAAGATAATCAGAGTCAGAAGCAAAAAATACAACCAAGCATGCATAATTGAAACAAGATACCAACAGAATTACCTGAAACCAAATATAATAATCTCAAATAATCAAATTCTGAACAAGTCAAATATCCTGGGTCACATCGCCCAAATACAAGATAAATATCCAAGTAATGAATTACATCTTATTCAATTTCAAGCAACAAGAAATAATAATAATAAAGCAGAAAATTCAGCATTAATACATCATCTCGCCAACACTATCTGGCAGCTAACCATCCTGATCTGCAATTAGTAAATTCGCAGAAGAAGCAAGAAGAAAAACAAGTACCCGTCAATTGCAAGTTACGGGTCACTTATAATATAGGATACAAGTACATGGGATAGGTAATTCTAAGTAACAAACCTAGCATGGTATAATCATGAATACAGGGTATAAATCATAGCATTGCAAGATGAGCAAGTATAATAGCATGTGTTGAGTGTCAAGTAAACAAGTGTCATGAATCAAGCAAGCAAGATCAAGAATCATGTAATCATGTAGCATGTATCAAGTATCAAATCTCATGTATCATGTAGTCAAGTGTCAAGTAGGCATGTATCACGTTCAAGTATCATATTCAAGTAGCATGTTCAAGTCTTGTAGTGATTACTATCTAAGTAGTACTTCATGCATCCTGAGTTTTACTACATGGTTGCTACAACAAACAGTTTCGCTTAGATTTTGTAGGGGACCATACATGACAGTGTACGCAGGGACAAGCTCTAAGTATCATGTAATCATGTATCATGTAAACAAGCTCCAAAACCCAAACAAGCTCCAGTGTCATGTGTGTATGTGTCATGTATGTCGTGTCAAGCACCATATGTAAACAAGCTCCAATAACCACTAGGTTCTTCCGAGTACACGTTTCTACACTATCCACTACTAGATCTTTCCCTTAAACTCCGGCTTGGTTATTTATTATTAATGTCAAACAAACATGTAGGTGTGCAAAATATAACAAGAATAACATGGCATGATCATGTGGCAAGTTCAAGTTGCAAGATAAACATGTACGTATGCAAGGTATCTCATAAAAGAATAAAATGAACAAATCTCAAGTTCAGGACAGCAAGACCATACTGTAGAAAAACAGTGATTTCCAGTATTACAAACAACCAAATTTGGATTCGTCGAAGGATCTGGAAAATAGACTTCCACACGAAATCAGCAAACATAAATAAGTCATATATTATTTCACAAAATCATATCTAAAAACTGATTTGAGTACAGAAACTAGGTTCAGCCAGAAATCAGGAAAACGAATTCATGAAAAGAAAAATAGCATGAAAACACATTAGATAATTCCACGAAAAATCTAGTTGTCTAGTATCAAAATATGAAGTTTCATAATTTTCCAGTGAAATTAGATCAGTCATCAAAAATAAGAAAACAACAATAAACAGTAGTTTGGCAAATCTGGAAATCCCAACACTGCTGTACGAAAACTAAGATATCTCGCAACCAGTGAAACGAAATCCAATTCCGCCAAAAGGATATGAAAATAGATAAAATATACTAACTTTCACATTTCACAAATATTTTTCATACAATAAAGAGAATATAGTGAAAACAAGATTCTTTACAGAACAGCAAGTAAAATATAGCAAGTATAGACTTCATAAACGAGCACAAAACAACACATAAAACTCATCAATAAAATTCACCAAAATTCTGGGTAATCTCTAACATGATAAATAAATACTACCAAAGTTTTGGATCAAAATTTTATATGTAGCATAGTTCCTTAAAATGATTTGTCATCAAAATTACCTAAAAACAGAATCTGGAAAAGGTCGACACCTATGTAGTAAAACAGTCATAACTCACTCATACGAAATCAAAATCAAGTCAGGTCAGAGGGGTTTGAAAATAGACAAAGTTATCTAAAACTCATGTTTTATACCAAAATTAAGATACTGACTTTAACACAGTCCAAAACAGCAAACAAAACAGAATATCGACAAAATACAGATTTTTTCCTTAACAACAACTCAACATATATCATACAAAACTTGTTCAAAACACAACCAAACATGAAATCGAGTCTACCAAGTGTCTAAACATCATAATTTAGGGTGTCTAGCATGTCCACACCAAGTATTTTCACATGGGTCTCAACCAAAACACGACTTCTCACAAAAATCTCATATACATAATAAAAATCAAGAACGGGTTTAAAACCTAAGTTAATTCATGTCTAAATTGTGTCATCTATGGTCAAATTTTCACAATAGAGACAAAATCCATCAAGCATATCACAAACAAGAGTCGTCTCTAGACCTAACTACACTATAGGTGGTATTTTTTGACTTGGATCAAATAAATGGATTGGAGTACAAGTGACTTGCCTTAACCGAGATAAAAAATGATGCAAATCAAGAGTAACGAGCAAAACCCATGAACAAAAATCCACAAATCAACGAATCCAAGCAAACTAGAGCCAAGAATCTCCACACAAACAAAACTCCACAAAGCGAGATGCTAAAAGTGGCTTGCGGCCACAAGAGCACACCACGAGAGAGAGAGATGAGGGATTTTGTTTGTGAGGTGGTCGGGATGGCTAATAGAGGGTATCGGGAGATGTGGGAGAAGTGCTCGGGTGTAGGAGATGGGGGGATTGGGTGTGGGTGTTGCCGGGATGGATGTAAGGCCAGAGGAAGGGCTCGGCCTGGAGGTGGGTGATCGGCGTCGGGCTGGTGCACACAGGCCGGGGGTTCGGCCTGGGCTACTGGTCGGGTAGCGGCGCAAACAAGGAGGGGAGAGGCCGGGATGTCGAGTGAGGGAATTAGGGTTAGGGTTTAGGGAGAGAGAGGTAGAGATGTATATATATATATATATAAATATATATATATATATATATATATATATATATATGGAGATTAGGGTTTAGAAATACAAGTTGGTTTAAAGGGTATTTAGGTTGTGGGTAATTAGGAGTAGTAATAGGATTTGTTTAAATGGGGCTTCAATTAGCATACAAACGTATAGGATATCAAATAGAATTGGGAATTTTAATTTGGCTTTGGTAATCTTATTAGGGAATCAAATAATATGATGGAGAAAATAGGACAACCAATCACCGCCACCACACACACCCAACAATATAATAAAATAAAGAGAACGAGACCAAAAAGAAGAAAGATCAAAATAATGAAGAACGAAACAAAAGAGACGACCAATCAAACACACAGAGCTCAAAATAAAATAAAACGAATATATATTGAAACAATCCAATATACGGTTCAGAAAAAGAATACAAGAGAGAAAATACACCAAAACGAAAAATATACTCCAAAAATACACAAAATGGAAAAATAGGGGTTACAATCCTACCCACCTAACAAGAAGAATTTCGTCGTTGAAATTCAAAAAGAAGATACATAGGGTAACCCCAAAACAACCAAAAGAACACAAAAACAAAACTACCCAAACAAATGAGGAAACTTCTGTTGAATCTCCTCCTCCAGCTCCCAAGTCGTCACCAAGCATGTGATGATTCCAAGCAACACAAACCAACTTGATGACCTTGTTCTTAAGCACTTTCTCCTGCCGATCCACAATAGCAACTGGTGGAATCTCACAAGTCAAATCTGGCCGAATGGTCAACTCAGAATAATCGATTATGTGGCTCTCATCACAGATATATCTCATGAGTTGTGAGACATGGTAAACATCGTGCACTCCTGATAATGCTGGCGGCAAAGAAAGACGATAGGCCACCTTGCCTACTGCTCAAAAATCTCAAACGATCCAATAAACCTAGGGCTAAGCTTGCTCCCACCACTGAAACCGAATGACACCTCCCACAGCGATACCTTGAGAAAAACATGGTCATCAACACCAAACTCCAAAGCACTCCGATGGACATCGGCCCATCGCTTCTGCCTGTCCTGAGCTGGCTGCAAATGCTTCCTGATCTGAACCATAACATTAACTATCTTGGTGATCAACTCCGGACCCAACAACTGTCCTCTTACCAATGTCATCCCAGCAAACTGGTGATCTGCACTTCTGTCCATAGAGTGCCTCGAACGGAGCAGCTTTAATACTGGCTTGAAAGCTGTTATTGTACGAGAACACTACGAGATGCAAATGATCCTCCCAAGACCCACCAAACTGAAGCATACAGGACCTCAACATGTCTTTAAGAATCTGAATAGTCTACTCTAACTGTCCATTAGTCTGGGGATGAAAAGCTGTACTGTACTTTAATTTACTCCCCAAACTGTTCTGAAAGACTCTCCAAGAACTGAAATCTGAATCTCGTATCCCTGTCGGATACAATACTGATTGGAACCCCATGAAGTTTAATAATCTCTTTCATATACCTCTCAGCTAGGCTCTCAGTAGACTGACCGACACGAAAGGTAATGAAGTGAGCACTCTTCGTCAAACGGTCGACAATCACCCAAATAGCATTATGACCCTTAGGACTCCTCGGCAAAGTGATCACAAAATCCCTAGTGATATCTTCCCACTTCCACTCTGGAATAGGAAGCGGTTGAAGAAGTTCAGTGGTTCTCTGATGCTCTACCTTAACCTGCTGGCAGACCAAACATTGAGAAACAAACCAAGACACAGCCCTCTTCATACCATGCCACCAGAAATGAAGCTTCAAATCTCGGTACATCTTAGTACCGCCAGAATGGATAGAATATGAAGACTGATGAGCTTCTTCAAGTAACCTCTGACGAACTTCACCCTTAGGAACACACAACCGGGAACCAAAAGGAAGCGAACCATCTGCATGAATAACCATGTCCGTCCTGGACCCCAACTCAACCTCAGCTCGAAAACTCCGCAATTGTGCATCACCAGCCTGTGCCTCCTTGATCTGATCAACAAGAGACGACTGCAGCTGGAGCGCCAAACAATTCCGACCAGAACTCGGCAACACAACAAGCAACTCCAACCTCCAAATCTGCTCAATCAGATCCCTCTGCTGAGTAAAACATAACTACTGGGTCTCCTGCTCAAAGCATCAGGCACCAAGTTTACCTTACCAGGATGGTATTGCAAACTGATATCATAATCGGCCATAAGCTCCAACCAAAGCCTTTGCCTTATGTTCAACTCCTTCTGGGTGAAGACGTACTTGAGACTTTTGTAGTCTGTAAAGATCTCCACTCGGTCTCCAAGTAAATAATGTCTCCACAGCTTCAAAGCAAAAATCACTGCCGCTAACTCCAAGTCATGAGTCAGATAGTTCTTCTCATGCGGCCTCAGCTGGCTTGATGCATACGCAACGACTCAGCCCTTCTGCATCAAAATTGCCCCAAGACCCTTACCAGAAGCATCATAGTGAATTATAAATTTGCATGAACCATCTGAAATAGTCAACACAGGCGCTAACGTCAATCTGTTCTTCAACTCAACAAAAGCCTCATTGCACTCATCAGAACAACGAAACTTCTGATCCTTCCCAGTCAATTTAGTCAACGGTCTTGCTGTCTTTGAAAAGTCTTGGACGAACTTCTGATAATAGCCAGCCAAACCGAGAAAACTCCTGACTTCTGAATCTGACTTGGGAATAAGCCAATCCTTTACAGCCTCAACCTTGGCTGGATCTACAGAAACACCATCGCCAGAGATAATGTGCCCCAAGAAAGAAATTATGTCAAGCCAAAACTCGCACTTGCTGAGTTTTCCCATAGAGCTGATTCTCTCTCAAAGTCTGCAGAACCACTCTAAGATGCTCAGCATGATCTTCCCGATTCCGAGAATACACAAAAATATCATCAATGAAGACCACCACAAATCTATCCAAGAACAGAGAGAAAACATGGTTCATAAGACTCTTGAATACAGCCGGCACGTTCGTGACTCCGAACGGCATCACAAGATACTCATAGTGCTCGTATCTAGTCCTGAAAAGCAGTCTTCTGTATATCTGCAGCCTTCACCTTGACTTGGTGATACCCAGAACGAAAATTCAACTTCTAGAAAACAGCAACCCCACACAACTGATCAAACAAATCATTGATCCTTGGCAACGGATACCGATTCTTCATATGAACTCTGTTCAGTTTCTGGTAATCCATGCACAGTCGACGACCACCATCCTTCTTGTCAACGAAAAGGACCGGAGCACCCCAAGGGAAAACACTAGGTCTGATGAAACCCAAATCAAGCAACTGCTGAATCTGCACCTTAAGCTCTGCTAGCTCAACCGGTACCGTCCTGTAGGGACTCTTTGATATCGGTGCTATTCTAGGCTGAACATCAATACCGAATTCCACTTCTCTATCAGGAGGTAAGCCAAGTAACTCATCTGGAAAAACATCTAAGAAATCCAAAACTACCAGAGGCGCAGCCTCACAGCCTTAGTGCAATTCCATCACACAATCCACCTGTTCAACTGCAGTCTTTGCTCGGCCAAGGAAAGACTCCCCGGCATGGAACTCAAATTCTGCTCGATCTGTAATTCTGAAGACAACTTTCTTGGCATGGAAATCAATAATGGCATGGCCTTCACCCAACCAATTCATACCGAGAATAACGTTGAATCTCGAATTTCCAATTATAATTAGGTTGGCTTTGAAATCTGCGTCCCCAATAACAACAGAACATTGCCTGCACTCATGGGAACATATGACAACTCCACCACCTATCACAATGTTCCAAACCTCTGACATGTGGCTGCATTCTAACTGATGGCGAGCGACAAATCGAGAGGAGATAAAAGAATGAGTTGCCCTAAAATCAAAAGGAACATAGGCAGGAAAAGAGCAAACAAGGATGATACCTGAAAGGAATCAAAGACAAGGAGAAAGAACAGATAAATAAAGGTGAGGGAAAAACAACAATGCAGGGAGATAACATAAAGAAGCAAAACAAGACCAAAAGAAAGAAACAATACAGAAACAAAACAAAAAAACAAGATATACCTGCCACAACTCCTTTAGCTGTCTCAGCATCTGCAGCAGTCAAGTTGAAAGCCTGACCTCTCCTCGGAACAACGGTCCTCAGACCGACAATCTGATACTGGGTAGGAAGCGGTGGCCTAACTGGACCACGAGCTGGAACTGCTGGCTAGACAAAACCACAGACTAGAAGAGTCGCCCTCTGCTGTGGACAATCCCGCAAAGTGTGTTCAGGAGCACCACAAGCAAAACAGCGGCGATTGGCCCGCCTACAGTCCTTGCGCTCATGCCCGGCAAGTCGGTAAAAGTTGCAAAAACTACCCCTCGAGGAACCAGCAGAAGAGTAAGGAGCTGCTCTAACTGGATGGGCAGAAACGGGCCTCCGAATAGGCCCACCGAAGGCCTAGCAACAGTAGCGGGAACAGTTCGCTGAGAAGAAGATGAACCACCACGAGCCTGCTCCTATGCTCGGGCTGCCTCAAGAGCCTCAGTGTAGGTAAGAAAGCGAAGAGAGACAGGATGCCTCTTGATATCCTGCTCAAGCCCATTTGTGAATCTACGATCCCTATCCTCTTCGGTTGCCACAAGAACGGTAGCGAAGCGGCTAAGTCTAGTAAACTCAGCTGCGTACTCATCCACCGACCTGGAACCCTATTTTAGGGCTAGGAATGGCTGTTCCATCTCAACTCGAGTACTGCTAGGGAAGAACTTCTCCAAGAACCCCAGAGTAAAAGTAGCCCAAGCAATAGGCCTCTCAAGTCGCTCAGACTCGGCCATCCACCAGATATTGGCCAGATCCACCAGCTGGATGGAAACAATGTCCACCCAAATTTGGATCTATCGAAGCATCTGGAAAACAGACCTCCACACGAAATCAGCGAACATAAATAAGTAATATATATTATTTCACAAAATCATATCAAAAAACAGATTTGAGTACAGAAACTAGGTTCAGCCAGAAATTAGGAAAACGAATTCATGAATAGAAAAATAGCATGAAAACACATTAGATAAATCCACGAAAAATCTGGGGTATTTCCCTATATGTCTAGTATCAAAATATGAAGTTTCATAATTTTCGAGTGAAATTAGATCAGTCATCAAAAATAAGAAAACATCAATAAACGGTAGTTTGGCAAATCTGGAAATCCCAACACTGCTGTACGAAAACTAAGATATCTCGCAACCAATGAAACGAAATCAAATTCCGCCAAAGCGATATGAAAATAGATAAAATATACTAACTTTCACATTTCACAAATATTTTTCATACAGTGAAAGGGAATCATAGTGAAAGCAAGATTCTTTACAGAACAGCGAGTAAAATACAGCAAGTATAGACTTCATAAACAAGCACGAAACAACACATAAAACTCATCAATAAAGTTCACCAAAATTCTGGGTAATCCCTAACTTGACAAAAAAATACTGACCAAAGTTTTGGATCAAAATAATATATGTAGCATAGTTTTTTAAAATGATTTGTCATCAAAATTACCGAAAAACAGAATCTGGAAAAGGTTGACACCTCTGTACTAAAACAGTCATAACTCACTAATACGAAATCAAAATCAAGCAAGGTCAGAGGGGTTTGAAAATAGACGAATTTATCTAAAACTCATATTTTATATCGAAATTAAGATACTGACTTTAACACAGTTCAAAACAGGAAACAAAACAGAACAGCGACAAAATACAGATTTTTCCCTTCAACAACAACTCAACATATATCATACAAAACTTGTTCAAAATACAACCAAACATGAAATCGAGTCTACCAAGTGTCTAAACATCATAATTTAGAGTATCTAGCATGTCTACGCCAAGTATTTTCATATGGATCTCAACCAAAATACGACTTCTGACAAAAGTCTCGCATACATGATCAAAATCAAGAACGGGTTAAAACCTAAGTTAATTCATGTCTATATTGTATCGTGTGTCATCTCTGGTCAAATTTTCACAATAGAGACAAAATCCATCAAGAATATCACGAACAAGAGTCGTCTCTAGACCCAACTACACTATAGGTGGTATTTTTTGACTTGTATCAAACAAATGAATTGGAGTATAAGTTACATGCCTTAACTGAGATGAAGAACGATGCAAATAAAGTGTAACGAGCATAACCTACGAACGAAAATATGCAAATCAACGAATCCGAGCAAACTAGAGCCAATAATCTCCACACGAACAAAACTCCACAAAGCGAGATGCTAAAAGTGGCTTGCGGCCACAATAGCACACAACGAAAGAGAGATGAGGGATTTTGTGTGTGAGATGGTCGGGATGGCCAATAGAGGGGATCGGGAGATGTGGGAGAAGTGGCTCGAGTGTAGGAAATGGGGGGATCGGGTGTGGGATGTTGCCGAGATGGATGTAAGATGGAGGAAGGGCTCCGCCTGGAGGTTGGTGGTCGGCGTTGGGCTGGTGCACACAGGCCGGGGGTTCGGCCTGGGCTCTGGTTGGGTAGCGGTGCAAATAAGGAGGGGAGAGGCCGGGATGTGGAGTAAGGGAATTAGGGTTAGGGTTTAGGGTGAGAGAGGTAGAGATGTATATATATATATATATATATATATATATATATATATGGAGATTAGGGTTTAGAAATACAAGTTGGGTTAATGGGTATTTGGGTTGTGGGTAATTTAGAGTAGTAATAGGATTTGTTTAAATAGGGCTTCAATTAGGATACAAATGTATGGGATATCAAATGGGATTGGGGATTTTAATTTGGCTTTGGTAATCTTATTAGGGAATCATATAATAGGACGGAGAAAATAGGACAACCAATCACCACCACCACACCCACCCAATAATAATATAAAATAAAGAGAACGAGACCAAAAAGAAGAAAGAACAAAATAATGAAGAACAAAACAAAATAGACGACCAATCAAACACAGAAAGCTCAAAATAAAATAAAACGAATATATATTGAAGCAATCCGATATACGGTTCAGAAAAAGAATACAAGAGAGAAAATACACCAAAACGAAAAATACACTCCAAAAATACATAAAAAGGAAAAACAGGGGTTATATATATATATATATATATAATTAATGGCTATATATATGTATATACATATGGATGATGGAGAGAGGTGGAGTAGCACAGTGGACTTGCCTATCAGGGGCTGGTTGTATATATATATATATATAATTAATGGCTATATATATGTATATATATATGGATGGAGAGAGGTGGAGTAGCACAGTGGACTTGCCTATCAGGGGCTGGTTGCTTTCGGCAGAGCCAGAGAAGGACAACAAGGAAAGAAGGGAAGGAGGAAGTGAATGAGTAAGTATATATATACACGTATATTTTGAATGGTTGAGTGATGGAGAAGCAATGAAGTGGATGGTCTAATGGGATTGCTGGATGTGATTTTTGGCCTAGCAAAAAAGAAGGGAAAATGGAAGAGATGAATAGAAAGGTAGGATGTTGCGGGGGGTATGTCTAGGGTCTTAATAGAGCAGTCATAATTACCACTCTCCACAAACTCCACTCACCCACTTTCTCCAACTCTCCATCTTCTCAACTCCCGCCCTCTCTCTCTTCCAATAACCGATCTCTAATTCTCCCTCTTCCCACACGTGCACGTGTTGTGCACTAGTGCACGCTCCACAAATTAATTATTTCTAAGAACATAAATTATATATATACATAATATGTACGTAAAAATTATTTTAATTAAAAATTATAATGTTTCATAAATAAATAAAATAAATACAAACACACTCCGAAATTTTATTTTGAAAAAGAACACGCCCAAATACGTTCACCGAAAACACGTACTTCGCTCGTAAAAATACCAAAATACAAAATTTGACTTTATCAATGTAAAATTATTAAAATATAATTGAAAATAATGTAAGAAAAATATATTTATTAATTTATACATATTTCACGACGTAATCACTAAGTACGTAGAAAACACGTGCATTACACGTACAAAAGTATTTATATCAAAATGCAAAAAAAAAAAATCGGTTTTATAAAATAGATTTGAATACCTAAAATAAATAATTTAAACAAATAGAAAATATTACACGTAGCGGTGAAAACACATAATCGATACGTGCATCAAAAATACGTAAAAAGCACGTAAAAATACCAAGATGGGAATATTATATTGATGTAACCCTTGTTTTTCATTTTGTGTATTTTTGAGTGTATTTTTGTTTTGGTGTATTTTCTCTCTTTATATTCCTCTTGTATTTCTCTTGGGCCGTATATTGGATTTATTTTCAATATATATATTTTCATTTTATTATTTTGTCTTCTACTATTTGAGTTCTTGATTCGTTGTCCGTCTTTTGTTCGTTCCATTTGTTCGGGCCATTATATTTGATTTCCTATATTTTATTTTTATTATTATTGTCATGTCATTTTCTTTGATCCCCAAAAAGCCATTGTGAACCAGTACCTATTATATAATCCTATTCACTAAACACCCAAACCATATACCCAGTTTACCCATATATTTAACCACTAACCTACACCTAATGCCTTATTTTTCTTTCGTATCATATACCCATCAGTTATTTCCCTACTCTAATTCACCACATACCTATTAATTACCTAATACAAATCCCACCTACCATAAACTCCACCAGCATATCCTATTTGCCCCCTAAATCTTGCCTCGTTTACCTGCTACCAAAATCCAGTATACACCCCCAACCCGTTAGCTAGTATTACCCACACCCAGTAACTAATGCCTGTGTAGCCCCTATGCTACCGAACCCTAATCTCCTCATATATATTAACCTACCTCTCCATGCAACTGATCACTCCTACCTATCCGCCACCAAAAATTTCCCTCTGTTCTCCCTCTCTTCCGAGCATGTGCCCTTTTCCCGACCCTCTTGCACTTCCGACCTCATCTGAACCCTCGCCTGCCCCTCGCCGCTGTCAACAGCGACTGCAGCGGCTACTCCTCTCTGCCGTCTCTTCCTCTCTTGGAGTGCGTGTCGTTCTTATTAAGTTCGCGCGTTCGTTCGAGAGTTGTTCGGGTTGTTTTTGTGTCTTGGTGCTCGTGGGTTTTGGTGTGTTCGTGTCCCCGTTCGTGGTTCGTTGGTATCCTTTGTTCGTGTCCCGGAAATCCGTTCCCGTTATGCATATTCTTGATTTTTCATCGGTTTCGTCATCGGTTATGGCAAGTAACTTGTACTCAATTTCTTTGTATGATACAAGTCATAAATACCACTTGTAGTGTAGTTGGGTTCTAGAGGCAACTCGTGTGTGTGTTATTCCTGATCAGTATTGTCTGTATAGTGCTATTGACCATAGTTGCCTCACGACGCATACGACATGAATTAACTTAGGAGTGACCGTTTCTTGATGTGATGTATATGTGAAATAATTATGAGAACTTATGTGCTTGTGAGGTCCATGTGATATACTTGTTATGGACATGTCGTATACCCTATTTCATGTTGTTTGGACACTTGGTAGACTCTAATTCATGTTTAGTTATGATTTGACCAAGTTTCGTGTAATTCATGTTGGTTTTGCTCCTAAAGAAAATTATGTATTTTGCCGATAATCTCTCTTGGTCAGTAATTTAGACCATATTAAGATCAGAATCTTAATTTTAGTATAAAACATAAGTTTTAGAGGAATTCGTCTTCTTTCAAATCCCTCTGACCTTGCTCGATTTCGTTTTCATACGTGTGAGAAATGGCTGTTTTACTACAGAGGTGTAGATCAATTCCAGATTTCGTTTCTTGATGATTTTGATGACTAAATTATTTTGATACTTGTGCTAAACATATTATTTTGATCTGAAACTTTGGTCAGTATTTCTATATCTACCTAGGGATTAAACAGAACTTTGGGGGATTTTATTGATTAGTTTTATATGTCGTTTCATGCTTGTTTATAAGAACTATACTTGCTTGATTTTGCTCACTGTTCTGTAAAGATTTGTATTTTCACCCTAATTACTTTTCCTGAATGAAAAATATTTATGAAATATGAAAGTTAGCTTATTTTGTCTATTTTCTTCTCCCTTTGGCGGATTTGGATTTCGTTTCACAGTTTGCGAGATATTAAAGTTTTCGTACAGCAGTGTTAGGAATTCCAGATTTGCCAAACTATCGTTTTTCGATGTTTCCAATTTTTGTTGGCTAAACTAATCTTACTAGAAAAATATGAAACTTTATATTCTGATACTAGACATATAGGGAAATACCCCAGAATTTTCCTGGATTTATTTGAGGTGTTTTAATGCTGTTTTCATGATTGTGAATTTGATTTACTGATTTCTAACTGAACATGTTTTTTGGACTCAAACCTGTTTTGTGTTATGATGTTATGAATTACTAAATTACATATATATGTTTTCTGTATTCGGAAGGGAGTCTATTTTCCATATTCTTTGATGGATCCAGATTTGCATTTCTGTAGCAACGGGATTCCCTGTTTTAGTATAATAGTGCCTTGCTGTCCTGAATTAACATTTGAATGATTCTATTCCTTTATGAACAATATATCATCTGTACCTGTTTATCTGTCACTCTGAACCTGTTACATGTTTATACCATGCTATTATCGCTCTATTTCATGCACATGCACATCTGTCTGGTAATAATTATAAAATGATCAAGCCAGAGTTTATGGGAAAGATCTAGTAGTGGGAAAACTGAGAAATGTGTACTTAGAAGGGGGCCCGTGTTTCCCATATGATTATCTGTTATCTGTTATCTGACCCTGTCTACATTACTTCCCTATAGGAAGGTGTAGAGAAGAAGAGAACCACTAGGTTCTATCTGTCTGTCTGGATCTGTTATCTGAACCTGTCTACATTACTTCTTATAGGAAGGTGTAGAGAAGAAGAGAACTACTAGGTTCTGTCTGTCTGATCTGATTATCTGATATCTGTCTAAACCCTGAGTACACGACTCTATATGATCTCCTATGAAATCTACAAACATAATTGTTTTGAATGTAGCAACCATGTGATAAAAGGATGGCACATGAAGTGTTACCTAGTTAGTAATTAATACAAGACTTATAAAAATCTGAATCTGACATCTGTATCTGAATCTGAATCTGTTATCTGTATCTGGCTATCTGTTATCTGATTATCTGTCATCTGTTTGATACTATGACATCATAATTTGACATTATCTGTATATCTATCTGCATGTTATTTGACTTTTGACACTTGACACATGTTAGTATACCATGCTAGTTGATTCTGCTATACCATACTATATCTGTTTTTGCTATTGTTTAGATTTTTTATTTATCCCATATACTTGTATCCTGCATTACAAGCAACATGTAACTTGCATTGATGGGTACTTGTTTTCCTTTTCCTTCTCCTACAAAATTATTGATTGCAGATCAGGATGGTCATTTACCCGATGGTATTGGAGAAATGCAATATTAGTGCTAGAATTCTTTTGCTATTATTATTATTTGTTGCTTTTGAACAATTGTATTTGATACTTTGATTTACTTGTATTTAGGCAATGTGACCCAGGATATTATTAACTTATTCAGATCTGATTTATTTGGAATTATATTATACTTTGGATTTCAAGTAAATTTCTGTTGGTCTATTTGATTCAATTATGCATATGTGGTTGATTCTCTTGCTTCCGACTCTGATTATTTCTGTGAGATATTGTAAAGATTCTGAACAGCTTATGGATGATGAAAATCATTCGCTGGGCTTAGTCACGTATCTGTATTCTGTATTCTCTTTTGGGAAGCGGACATGACAATTGAGTTGACTCAAATAGGGTAAAAAACAATACGGGAATTGCATAAATAGTCGGAATTCAAAATACGTAGTGAAAACACGTTACAAATATTACTAGTAACGGTACAAAATACACGTGCGTAACACACGAGGGCAAAATTGTCATTTTCAATTTTGCGGGGTGTTACAAAAATTCTATCAGTTTTATAGATGTTAGACTCCAATGGACTAAAACCTTCTTCATGAAGACGTGGATCTTGTGGTATTTCATTCGCCAGACACACCCGAAGGTAAATTTTGAATGTATAGGAGAATAAGTATAGTTGTGTTCAATTTACTTCCCACATACCATTAAGTATGAGTGATGTGTGTGCCTTCTAAAAATAAAATTTGGAAAAGGAAAAATAAGTTGAGAGGAACAAAAGTCAGTAGGTTCCCCCCCCCTCCCCCCCCCCCCCCCCAAACATCATACTACTTTCCTTTAAAACGTTATCATTTCCTTCTTGAGCTTTGGTGTACCCAACTACTGTCATTTAAATCATATTAAGAGAAACACAATAATGCATTTGTTTTTTATTGTTACAACCATTCAACCATGAGTTCAGCAACTTGAGCTTTTGCATTGGAACAATAACACTGTAGGACAAATGACCTTTTAAGCCAAAAGTTTGAAGCTCTAGTAAAATATGAAATGCACCTTGAAAGGAGAATAACCTGGAATCTTCGGAAAATACAAATTTAGTAATGATACCAAGATGTGCCTTCTTAACTGTTGTAAGCAACTGCAGGTTTGAGATTAATATTACAATGTTTCCTTCAACAGTTCCCCTGCAAATTGATCAAACGTCAGTGGAATTAACTATTTCAAAATTGAAAAAAAGGTGAGTCTGCAAGGGAAAGTTTGAAAAGCATTATGAAAAGATTACATGACATTATGAAAAGCTTTACAGCCCAAGGAAATAGTAAGCTTAAATAAGAAAATTAAAGTGGCAGCTACTGTACCATTTCTCCTTTAATTTTGTAAATTATCACCCCCTCATGAAGTATACAAATGGATAAATTTTAGTAAATCCATCTAATATTCGCAAGTTCGTGCTAAAAAAAAAAAAAAAGATCGGAAGTGGCACGTAGCAGAAGAGGGTCTATTATGTACAATCACGTTAACTCACTCTATTCAAACTATATGAGATGTTGTTTTATACGATTACTTGTGTTACTTATGTTACTAAAGCATTATTCTATGTACGCTTTATTTACAGGGTTTTAACAGTTCGATTGATCAATTTCATTCAACTAAAATTCTATCAGTTTTAACCAAAATTCACCTAAAATCCAAGCTTTAGATGAGAATTGTTCTAACCCAAAACGAATGCAGTCAACAAAACGAATGCAGTCAGCTTTGTTAAGATGAGAATTAGGTTACAATCCAATCTTTAGATGATAATTAGGTTACGCATAAAAAAAGTAACACATGAAAACCCAAATCTGACACGAACCCAACAAAATGAATGTAGTGAGTGGTCGGGATCGGCGGTCGGGATCAGTGGTCGGGATCAACTAAATCTAACACAAATCCAATAAATTTTGATCGGTGTGTAGTGAAAATTTACCTGAGATGTAGAGACGTTGAAATTGGTGGTCGGTATAAACTGAAATGGGCACAAATCAGGTCGTGGTCGGGATGTTTAAATCGGAGGTGGTGAGGGGTTCGGTGGTTAGATGGGTTTGTTGGGTTCGGTGGGTCGAAGAAGAGAGAGACGCTATCAAGTAAGTTTGGTGGGTCGAAGAGAAGAGAGAGAGAGGGCCGAAGAAGAGAGAGAGGGAGACAGGATCGATGAGAGAGGAAGAGAGCGGAGAGAGAGAATTGATGAGAGAGAGAGATAGTGGGGAGAGAGATAGAGTGGTAAGAGAGAGGGAGACAGTGAGTGAGAGAGGGGGGGAGCGAGCGAGAAGAGAGAGAGACAGTGAGAAAGAGAGAGAGAAGGGGGGTATTTCAGGAAAGTGAAAGAGAGAGAGAATTTTGAAATTGTGAGGTTTGAAATTTTGGGTGGGAAAAATATATTTTGTGGGAATCAATCTGGGCCACTGGTTTTAGGGGACATTGAAGGAGTGCCACTTGATAGCTTTCTTTGTAATTTATTATATACTAGGTTTGCCCATTGACACGTGCCTACGGCACGTCTTCGGAACGATGCACCTAGTCTGATTATATAAAATAGTTTTGGAGGTCCAGCAAATTAATTGAAGTAGCAAACATATTATATGAGGAAGCAGTATATCTACTATTAAGCTCAATCATTGCCTTCTTGATCATTAGCTTGAACTTACCTGGAATGCATATAGTTTGTTAGAAACATTGCATAGAGTGTTTTTTTACTTCAACATCACTTTTAGATGCTTGTAATCGTTATGCAAGGACATTATCATTTAGGTTTTATAGAGCTTAGTCTAATCTCATAACCACTATGAGCATGTCTAAATACAATGGTAACGCAAATGCATGTGTGAAGGTATCTACAGTACCCATAATCTAAATATTTGTTTGTCTTAGACTTAGTTTGCAATTAAAATACATCTTATTATTATTTCAACCAAAATGAAATACATTAAGTTCTCAAATCTTTAATCTAAGCTAATCATTTATTTTATCTCCACTTTGTCTCACCATTGCAACTTTATAAAAAACATGGATAAATAACAAATTTACTTTAGCTGTCTTTCTTGAGTGGAGAGTTTGTATCCTTCACTGGTAAACTCCAGTCATCCCAATCCTATATATCCAAACATACACTAAAAGTTCTTATATGTTATGTTATCCATGGTTTCTAATTACCAGTGGAGGAAACACTTCACGATAGTATTTTATCTTGTAGTAAAGAAATTAATGTTGCATATTTGCCAAGTTATTTTAGGTTGCTGATCAGCTAACCTGTCCTGCTATGGTTTGGAAACCCAAATTAAGGCCACTAAATAATACATCTCTCACTTGTAGGGCTGCAATCGAGCCGAGCCGAGCCGAATACCTTTAGGCTCAAGCTCGGCTTGTTTACGAAACGAGCTCGGCTCGAGCTCGGTTCGAGCCGAGCTTTGACCGTATTCGAGCCGAATAGCTTGCAAGCTTAGCCTATAAAAAAAAAACCCCAAGCTCGAGCTCGGCTCGTTTACGAAACGAGCTTACTTTTGAGCTCGAGCTCGGTTCGAGCCGAGCTTTGACTGAGATTTGACCAAGCTCGAGCCAAATAGCTCGCAAATAGCTCGATTTGTTTGCAGCCCTACTCACTTGCGTACACCTTAAATCAAAATCAATAAAAAAACTCACCAAATTAAATTTTTTTAAACCAAAAAATAAAACAATCATACCTCTCTGAATTTAGATCCCATGCACACACAAAATTCAAGTCAGCAAAAAACTGAGTAATCCCCTATACAGACAAAGTTAAAAATTAGAATGAGAATTCGATTAATTAGATGAAATTAGAGTCGTCGTAACGCATATAGTGGCTCTCGATTCGGTGGAGGCGAGTCGCCGATACGCAGTCGCTTGATATTCGCGCTCGATTTGGTGAAGGAGAGTCACCGATACAGAATCAGCAGCGGATCAGAGATCGGCGATGACCTTCTTAATTGGGGTTCGACATTGGATTTGGATTTGGATTTTCTTTTAGATTTTTTTAAATTTCAAATTTTCAAAATTTCAAAATTTCAAAATTTTTTATTTTAAACATTTTAAAATTTTAATTTTTTTTTTATTTTAAAATTTTTAAACATTTAAAAAAATTTAAACTTTATTTATTTTTTAAAAATTCTTTTGATTTTTAAAAAAAAATTTGTAAAAAAAATTTATTTTCTTAATTTTTTTAATATGAGAGAGAGGAGAGAAAAAATTAAATAAATACAGGAGTTGTTTTGGGTGGGGAGATTTGAATTTGAGTTTTAGGGGGATTTTTTTTTTATTTGCGGGGGGGGGGGGGGGGGGGGGGGGGGAATCTAGGCCTTTGATTTTGGAGGGATTGAAGGAGAGCCACTTGATAGCTTTCTTTGTGTTTTATTTTATATATATATATATATATATATATATATATATATATATATATTGAAACATAGCCATGTTTCACCTTAAATATGGATCTGCTGTGTCCACAGTATGCCGATCACAGCACTGCAATATTGCGGTGCAGCTATGGTATCCACATGAACGGATCAAATAAAGATTTTCCTCACGCCATGGTGCTAGCTAAGGGAAAGGGATGTTCCTCACGATCTCTCTCTCTCAATTTATGTGACGGCTAGGATTTTGTCAACTATTTCTTTTCCATAGATACATATATATAAGTATAGAAAACCAACTCAAAGAGAGTAATGAGCCTGTTCGGCTCACAATCTGACCAGGGTCAGATTCGTGTGTAAACCTTTGAACTTTTGTCAGCCTATTTAGTCTAATTAAATATCCAACCAATGTTAGAAGTCCATGTGTTACTTGGATCGCCAATTCAATTCATCTTATGAATTTAAATCTCACTTTCGATCCATTCTAAGTGTGTGACCCTGTAGGTTCCCCTTATGTTGACAGTAAAACCAAAATCACAAACAGTAAGTGGTATTTAGCAATACATCACTGCTACTCAAGTAATAGGAATGTTAGTGATTTGACATGACCTATCCATGACCAATGTCTTAATTAAACATAAGGCATAGAGCATGTCACCCTTATATAGTTCAATCGTTGGTTTCTTGATATCCAAGTAGACTTACTGAAACAAATGAGCTTAATATCTCATATTGACTCATTTGAGCACGACCATGCATTTTATAGTCTCACTCAATCAAGTGGCCTGTAGATATCCCTCCTGTTAAGTAAGAGAGACAAATTCTGTCCAGTCACTCACATCCCCCCGCATGATTTGTAGTATACCCAATAGTTGACTTTATAATCACCTTATTACCGGCAAAGTTTGACGACATTAAAACATACAACTTCTCATGCAGGGAACCGTAGTGACTTCAAGTCAAAGGACTACATACACCATGGTCACTGTGAGAACCGCTTATGACACTTATATAACGATCCATGCAGTGTTCTCATGGTGGGTCAGTCCAGTACATTATTACTCTAATATGTACCGATGTAAAGACTTGATATTCCATGACCCGTGACATATGGTCATTAGTCTACGCAGATACTAGTCTTTATGTATTATTGTTATCTTAATTCACAATAATACTTGACTGGGGACTTATAATAATAGTGTTCTGATTATAACCAATAGGATCTCACAATCAAGTTATGCACTTGATAACCCATGGTACTGAACCTACAATTCTAAGAAGTGTATTATATTCATTTAATCATAACAAACAACACAATAAATAAAATGCCTCATATATGAAATAAATATCATGATACAATGCAAACTAGTAATGTCAATACGCAATTGGCCTCTAGGGCATTCACCAACAATCTCCCACTTGCACCAGAGCCAATCAGACATACATCTAATGCCTATAGATTTAGTGTGACGCTCATGCTTTTGCTGTGCAAGAGGCTTTGTCAATGGGTCAGCGATGATATCATCTGTCGGTACTCTGCATATCTTTACATCTCCTCTACCGATTATCTCTCGAATGAGATGAAAGTGCCTAAGTATGTTTGGATAGTTGGTGAGACCTAGGCTCCTTAGCTTGTGCAATGGCCCTATTGTTATCACAATATAGGTCCACCGTGTCCACAATATTAGGAACCATGCCAGGTTCAGTGATGAACTTTTTGATCCAAACAGCCTCCTTTGCTGCATTGGAGGCAGCAATATACTCAGCCTCTGTGGTAGAATCGGCTACTGTCTCTTGCTTCGAACTCTTCCAGCTCACAACTCCACCATTTAGGGAAAACACAAAATCTGATTGCGATTTGAAGTTGTATTTATCATACTGGAAGCTAGCATCAATATAACCCTTTACAACAAGCGCTTCCTTGACTCCATATACCAAGAACGAATCCTTAGTCCTTCTTAAGTACTTAAGGATGTTCTTAAGAGCAGTCCAGTGACTCTCATTCGGATCTGATTGGTACCTGCTCGTCATGCACAAAGCATATGAGACATCTGGACGAGTACATGACATGACATACACGATCGATCTAATTGCAAATGCATATTGTATCTTAGTCATGCGATCTCTTTCATCTTGAGTGGAAGGACATTGAGCCTTAGACAGGCTTACACCATGCGACATAGGGAGGAATCTTTTCTTGTACTCTTGCATATTGAAGCATTTCAATACTTTGTCTATGTATGTACTCTGACTCAGGTCAAGCAGTCTCATTGATCTATCTCTATAGATCTTGATGCCTGGTACATAGGTAGCTTCACCCAAGTCCTTCATGGAAAAACATTTTCCTAGTCAAGTCTTTACAGACTGTATGGTAGGGATATCATTCCCAATGAGTAGTATGTCACCTACATACAACACTAGAAATATAACTGTGCCCCCACTATCCTTCTTGTATACACAAGATTCATCTTCGTTATTGATGATACCAAACCCTTTGATTGCATCATCGAAACGAAGATTCCAATTTCTTGAAGCTTGCATTAATCCATAATGGACCGTTGTAGCTTATACACCATTCCTGTAACACTCCATTAAAATAATAAATAAATTTTCACATATTTTCACGTGCAATGCACATGAGAATTTTATATGCATGTCTTCTAAAAAATTTCTTCAGAGATAATACACATTTTCTTCTCATTTTAAATTTTTACACCTTGTATTACATTATTTTATAAAATCCATGGACCTAGAATTATTTTAAAAACCCACAAAAGAAATCCATTTAAATAAGTTCCCATTCGCATTTAAAAAAAAGTAAATTAAAGAAAGGTGTGGTGTACACAAGCATGTGCACGTGCACACATGCAATGTGCACACCAAAAAAGAAAGTAACTAGCTATTCTGGGTTGACTGGGTAAATGAGTAGGGTTGTGGAATGGGGTCGTGGGAGTGGTTATGACAACTACCTTACAATTATCTCTATAAATATTCCCTAATCACACTCACTCTTAATCTGAATAAAAAATCAAATAAAAAAAAGTAAAGAACAGAGAGCTTCGGGTGTTTGCTATTGTTGTACATTTCGGTGGGGTTTTGGCTTGCTCTTGGGATTTTTCGAGCTTTTTGAAGGGGGATTATTGTTAGTATTCATCTATTAGGTGAGTGTTTCTATATACTTTCTAAATTGTGGTTTAATTGCATGCTCAATTCTTTGATATGATGCATGTGGTAGGGAAATCTAAAATTTTAAGTGATTGTTGAATGAAATGCATGATTTTATGGAAATTTCATAATGTATGTGAAATTAAAAATGCAAATTGTGCAAATTATTGGATAGAATGCCATCAAAAATCTAGTTTTTGTATAAGAAGATTTTTAGAAAGATAGTGAAAGAAACTAAAATTATGCTTGATTAGAAATTATATTGAAATTTTGGGAAAATTCCCACCATATTAATTACCATTGAAATGAAAAAAAATTCTATGAATGTATAGTAGAATAATACTTTACAATTTAGTGAATGCATATGGTGTTTGGGATGTTCTCACTTTTGTTCGAAACTTTTTAATTGTGTAGAATTACTTCATCGTATGGAATCTCAGTATGATGTTGTTACTGGATGTTTTTAGATTGTGTGGTATGAACAAATTAAATTGAAGTTATGAATCGAAATGGTTGAATGGTTATGTTTTAACTAAATGGATAAAACGAGAATAAATATTTAAAGAGTTAAAGCCCTTATATGTTGTGATCTGAGCTTCAGATCAGTGGGTAGGTGCTTTGTCGCCTAGCTATTGGCACTGGTTCGAGTCTGGGTTTGCTATTGAGGGAGAAAACTTTTTTTTTTAAAGTCAGAGAAGAGAGAGTTGAGTTTCTTTAGGAATTAAAACCCCTATAGGTTGTGATATGAGCTTAGGCTTAGTGGGTAGGCGCTCTGTCGCCATGCTGTTGGCGCTGGTTCAAGCCAGGGGCTGGCTATTTGAAATATATATATATATGCGTTTTAAAAAAGGTGAATACTTTATAAAAATTTATAAATTAATACTAGACCAATTTTGGAGTAATTATACACCATTCAAGAAATATTTGTTATCATTTAAAAAGGCATTGTTATGTTTGTTGTAGATTGTAGTTCAAATTTAAGTTGAAATTATTGATGTTATTCTTTTCGAAATTAAAAGTAAAATTTTGAATTGGGAAATCAAGAAATTCTTGTGTTGATTAATTTAAAAGAGTTTGATACAAAAGTAAACGATGTTAATTAAAAGAAAATGTTTGATTGAGATATATATTACTTATGGGAAACGAGTAATTTTGAAGAAAATAGTTTCGAGAAAATTTTGAAAGTGATTAGCTTATTTTGTTAATTAAAAGTGGTTTGAAAGAAATTTTATTTGGAAATTACGGTTGAATAAATAATAAAAGTTGAATTCTTCATGGATGAAGGAATCGTTGATTTAAAGTTGAAATATTATTGTTGAGGTTGGATATAACCTATTTTTTATCTCTAGAATAAGATAGTTATTGGAATCTAGAGGCTAGGCGAGACCCTAGTGACCGGCAGTTGATATTAATGAGATTTTGAGGAGTAATCAGTGTGGGTTGACTCTCTCTTTGAGAAGTGGCCAGTATGAACTGACATTCTCTTGAGTTGGTTTATGTCCGGTAGGGTAAACTAGCTCTAGGTTATGATGATTTTAACTAAACTTAAGGACAGACACTAGTTGGAGACATGATGAAACAAGGGCAAATGTGAGTATGAGGGCCTCAGAATGATCTGCGGTGTAAGATAATCCCTATAATTATCGAGGTGTGAGTGAAATAGTCGCCAGATTTACCTGCGGTGTGGGATTGATCTCAAGAATTATCGGGATCTGGGCAACGCTCATCGCAACGTCTGCGTGTAGTGAGGCTCTATTTCTTGTGGTGTGCGGTATTCTTGAAGATTCCCAGGTGTGACTGAAATAGTCTCCAAAATTATATGTGGATAGAGATTGACCTCCGGAATTATCGGGGCATGGGCTAGGTATGCATAGAATGTCTAAATCTTGTAGTAGTCATAGTATTAGATTTCATGGTGAGGGAGTTAAACCCTATAATGTGGAGTACGTAGGTGCTTGCCCTTGGACCTATGTAGAATGGGATGCATAAAATCCGAACAAGTATGCATTAGTGTCATCATAGCGTAAACATTTGCATTAGGCATTAAGTCATTGCATACACTGACATGTTTAGGATAGTCACTTTTCACACATTGTTTTACATTCAAGTTTGTGTATGCTAAAGTATAAAGAATCGTTATATTACGGCATAGTGAGGATCGCTGTTTTATAATATTGAGTCTGTTGTAAGCAACTGATGTGCCACAGTTTTCAGTGCAGAGCTTGGATTGGCAAAAAGAGTACACAGACGAATTGATGCTAAAGATTAATTTTGGATTTAAGTTATTGTTATTAAAGTTCTATTTATCATGTTGTATTTATTTTAATTTCGCTACGTTAATGTAAAAGAACAGTGTTATATGAAAATGTTTTAAAATTCCTTGTAAAATTTTACGAATTTGAAGTAAAAGATCCCGTTGTGCTACGAATTGTCGTGTTTTGGAATTCGGGGCGTTACAGAGTGGTATCAGAGCCAACTTCAAATAAGTAGTACAAAATTACAAGGACGACACATTAGGTGGACATTAAAAGTGTGAGTTCAGTTTATAGAGATTTAAATGTAAGTAATTTACATTTATGTTGCTCTTATACAGTGACATTTTCTCCTCTCTTTCCCCTATAGAATGGCTAGTAACCACGATCTCGATTATGAAGTGGAATGGTTCTTTGAAGAAGACCCTGAAGAAGAGGAGGAACCAATAGAAGAGGACCCAGAGGAGGAAGAATTTGAGCTGCCCGAATCTCGAGAGATTCCTCCACCTTTACCTGATTCTCCTAATGAATCCTCAGATGAAGAACCGGCTCGAGATAGGAATGACCACATTATCGATTCTCTCTGGAAGCAATTGATCATCCATTACGTGGAGAGTAAACCACATGGAAGCTCATCATGGAGGACAAGCAGAACATAGCAAATTTGAGCCAGCAAGTGTGTGAACTAGAGAAGCTTCGACACAGGAATACTCGGCACTTTACCCAACTAGACAACAAAGATCATTGGGGAAAGCAGTAGTGCCGTCAGAAATGCGCAGAGATGCGAAGGGAAATAAATGAACTACGGGAAGAACTCAGAGAAGCCAAAAGGTCGTAGGATCTAGACTGTTTATGTAGGAGTTTTCTTTTCTGATGTTTCATTTTCTTTCTGAATGTAAAAAGTTTTTTTTGGAAATCAAATGAATCATGTTGAAGAAATTATATATTGTTACTATTTTTGATGATTACTGAAGTTTTATGACTCAGAAATGGCCGGACGAAGAACTCGAAATGGGGAAGGACCCAGTGGTGAAGGTATCTGACTTGATCTGCAAATAGAATTGGCTAGGGTGCACCAAACTATCAACACCTTTTCCGCAAGTATGACCCGAAGCACCGGAGTGGGACATGCTGTACATGTCCCTGATGCAATCAAATTGGTTGAATCGTTCAAGCAGATGAAACCATCAGTGTTTAAGGGCAAGGCAAATCCAGATGCGGTAGATGACTTGATCCGACAGATAGAAATAGTGTTCGAGGTCATGGAGACACCAGAGGCGATGAAAGTGAAGTTGGCCACCATGCAGCTAGAGAAGGACGTGGGGGTCTGGTGGCAGTCCATGAAGAGAGCCATAGGGAATGAACCTATCACTTGGGAGGAATTCTTGGAGGAGTTCCGCAGCCACTATTTTTCGATGGATGTGCAGGAGAAAAAGGTTGTGGAATTCCTAAGCTTACAGCAGAGAAGTTTCTCTGTTCGGGAGTATGAGAACAAGTTTACTTAGCTCTCAAGGTATGCACCGAAGCTGGTAATTGATGAGGCAAAGAAGGCACGAAAGTTTGAACAGGGATTAAAGCCAAGTCTGAGGTCTCGGATGATACCCCTAGGTATCAGGAGGTTTGACAAGTTATTCAGGAGGGTTGCAGCCACAAAAGCTAACATGGAACAGTCCAGGTGACGCAGAACAAGAGGAATAATTGGAGTGCTGGCAAGAGACCCAAAACAGTAAGTAACTTCAGGGAACAGCCACCAGCACAGAGGTTCAGACCTACTGGGGCAAATGCCGTTGTAGTATTTGGGAAACTGAACGACGGGGGAACAAGCCCCCCAGGTGTAACTTGTTACTTTTGTGGAGAGGCAGGGCACTACAGGTCCGACTATCCCAAGGCACGGAATTCCCTAACTTGTTTCAATAGTGGGAAGGAGGGCCATGCTAGGCCGCATTGTCTGCAACTCCAACGGAAGGAGTAGGGTTAGAAACAGGCCGACCCAGGGAAAAATTCATACCGCTAGGGATGACTGTTTGCCCTGACTGAAGCTGATGTGGATGATGCTGATAATGTCATCATCGGTATGGGATCACTCGAATAGAGTTTTGCGGTTGTTATTTCCTGTTTTAAATTAGAAAGTGTTATGTACTGAGAGTATTCATTATGTAACAGGAGAAATTCTAATTAATGGAATGAAAGCAACTATTTTGTTTGATATTGGATCGTCCCACACTTTTGTGTCACCTTCATTTGCTAAACAATTGAAAGTTGAGTCGAAATATTTTCCTGACAAGGTTCTAGCAGTAGCTACTCTTTCAAGAGAAACATTGACTACCGATCAGTACTATGATGGTTGTGACCTCGAGATCGGAGGGAGGATGTTTGGTATCGATCTGTTAGAGTTGGCAGTGCTGGGAGTCCATGTAATTTTTGGCATAGACTTTACAGTGCCAGTATCAAATGCAAGAGTAAGGAAGTGTTGGTGAATGCACCAGGAGGACCAACTGTTACATTCCAGGGGAAGAGAAAAGTGCAAGCAGTTGATGGAAGCTATAACTAAGAAGAAGATTCCTTAGGAAGTCAAACAGATTCCTGTAGTCCGGAACTTTCCGATAGTATTCTTGGAAGACTTACTAGACTACCACCTCATCGGGATGTAGAGTTCAGTATTTTCATTCAGTTAAGGAGTGCACTGATTTCCAAGGCACCGTACAGAATGGCACCGGTGAAACAGGATGAGGTCAAGAAGCAGATTGAAGAACTGTTGGGCAAGGGTTTTATCAGACCAAGTGCATTGCCTTGGGGAGCACCAGTCCTATTGGTGAAGAAAAAGGATGGATCGATGAGAATGTGTATTGATTACAGGGAGCTGAACAATGTGACAGTCTAATTATCCGATTCCTAGATTCGATGATTTGTTCGACCGACTACAAGGAGCAGCAGTTTTCTCCAAGATTGATCTGCGGTCTGGTTATTACCAAGTTCAACTAAAGGAAGAAGATGTGCACAAGACTGCATTCCGAACTAACCATGGGCTTTATGAGTTCTTGGTTATGCCGTTTGGAGTAACAAATGCACCAGCTATATTCATGGACATGATGAAAAGGGTCCTGCGACCATTCATCGATTCTTCCGTCGTGGTATTCATTGACGACATTCTGGTCTACTCTAAGTCAGAGGAAGAGCATGCTGGGCATCTAGCAGATGTACTAAAGAAACTGCAAGAACAAAAGCTGTACGCCAAGTTATCCAAGTGTGAGTTCTGAAAGTCCGAAGTTGCGTTCCTAGTTCATATCCTCTATAAGGAGGGAGTGGCCACTGATCTGCTGAAGATAAAGGTAGTGAAGGATTGGCTAAGGCCGCCAACAGTGAAGGAGATAAGCTTTTTGGGTTTAACTGGCTACTATCGGTGGTTTATTCAGGGCTACGCTCAGATAGCCGTGCAACTCACTGGACTTACAAGGAAAAATGTGAGCTTTAAGTGGACAGAGCAGTGTGAGGCAAGTTTCCAGGTGTTAAAGGAGCGGTTGACTACCGCTCGAATACTGGCCGTGCAGAGAGCAGGGATCGACTATGATATCTACAGCAATGATTCACACCACGGTTTTGGCTGTGTATTGATGCAAGAGGCGAAGGTAATAGCTTATGGGTCTAGGAAACTAAGATCGCATGAGAAGAATTACTCAACTCACGATCTGGAAATGGCAGCAATTATCTTTGTTTTGAAGTAGTGGAGTAACTATGTGTACGGAGAGAAGGTTAATATGTACATAGATCACCTAAGCCTGAAGTTTATCTACCAGCAAAGGGATCTGAATTTGAGGCAGAGAAGGTGGTTGGAAGTACTGGAAGATATCCATCCTGAAATAAAGTATCACCTAGGTAAGGCAAATGTGGTGGCTGATGCGCTCAGTTGGAAGAGCAGCTTATCCCATTTGATAACGACTCAGGAAATATTAGCAGAGGAATTCGATCGAGCTGGGATAGAAGTGGGCTTGAAAGGACTGGGAGCATGTTTAACACAGTTGAGACTTCACCCCACGCTGAGAGAGAAGATTATCAGCATACAGAAGTCTGATCCAGAGATTCAGAAGATGAAAGAGCAGGTCGGCATAGGTAAATTAGCAAAATTCCAGGTGAAGAACAAAGTGTTGTGGTTTGAAGAGAGGTTGTGTGTACCAGATCAAGTAGAAATGAAGGAAAGCATTCTACAGGAAGCACACACTACCCTTTTGCCAGTGCATCCAGGGAATACAAAGATGTACAAAGATATCAAACAACATTTCTGGTGCTCAGGGATGAAGCAGGATGTAGCAGAATTTGTTGCAAGATGTCCGACTTGTCAGCAAATCAAGGCGGAGACTCAAAGACCCGGAGGATTATTTCAGGTGTTACCCATTCCAGGGTGAAAGTGGGATAACATCGGCATTGATTTTATCACAGGGTTACCCAGGAGTCCCAAGGGAAATGATGCGATTTGGGTGATAATCGATCAACTCACCAAATCTGCACACTTTTTAGCAATGAAGATCATTTGGCCTATGGAGAAATTGGCAGAACTATATATCAAGGAGATTGTGAGACTACATGGAATTCCCGCATAGATTGTGTCAGATCGAGATGCGAGATTCACGTCGCATTTCTGGAAGAGTCTTCAGGCGGCTTTGGTGACCAGGACTAATTTCAACACTACTCTTCATCTTCAAACTAATGGGCAGATTGAGAGAGTCAATCGGGTGCTGGACGATATGTTGAGGTGTTGTGTGTTGGACTTCGATGACAGCTGGGAGAGGTACTTAGCTCTGGTGGAATTTGCCTACAACAATAGCTTTCAGACTAGCATTGGTATGGCACCAGACGAAGCTCTACATGGGAGGAAGTGTAGAAGACCGGTATGCTGGTATGAAGTGGGGGAAAGACAGATGTATTGGCCCAAAGTAGTGCAATAGACTTCAGTGAAGATTGAACTGATCAGGAACAGACTGGTTGACACACAGAGTAGGCAGAAAAGCAGGCACAGAGCAGACAGTAGGAGAAGAGATCTGGAGTTAGAAGAGGCAGTTATCTTTGTTTTGAAGTAGTGGAGGCACTATGTGTATGGAGAGAAGGTTAATTTGTACATAGATCACATGAGCCTGAAGTATATCTACCAGCAAAGGGATCTGAATTTGAGGCAGAGAAGGTGGTTGGAAGTACTCGAAGATATCCGTCCTGAAATAAAGTATCACCTAGGTAAGGCAAATGTGGTGGCTGATGCGCTTAGTTGGAAGAGCAGCTTATCCCATTTGATAACGACTCAGGAAAGATTGGCAGAGGAATTCGATCGAGCTGGGATAGAAGTGGGCTTTAAAGGACTGGGAGCGTCTTTAACACAGTTGAGACTTCACCCCACGCTGAGGGAGAAGATTATCAGCAGTCAGAAATCTGATCCAGAGATTCAGAAGATGAAAGAGCAGGTCGGCGTAGGTAAATTGGCAGAATTCCAGGTGAAGGACAAAGTGTTGTGTTTTGAAGAGAGGTTGTGTGTACCGGATCAAGTAGAAATGAAGGAAAGAATTCTACAGGAAGCACACACTACTCTTCTCCCAGTGCATCCAGGGAGTAAAAGATGTACAAAGATATCAAACAACATTTCTGGTGCTCAGGGATGAAGCAGGATGTAGCAGAATTTGTTGCAAGATGTCCGACTTGTCAGCAAATCAAGACAGAGACTCAAAGACCCGGAGGATTGTTTCTACTGTTACCCATTCCAGAGTGAACGTGGGATAACATCAACATGGATATTATTACGGGGTTACTCAGGAGTCCCAAGGGGAATGATGCAATTTGGGTGGTAATCGATCGACTTACCCAATCTGCTCACTTTTTAGCAATGAAGATCACTTAGCCTATGGAGAAATTGGCTAAATTGTATATCGGGGAGATTGTGAGACAACATGGAATTCCCGCATCGATTATGTCAGATCGAGATGGGAGATTCATGTCGCATTTCTGGAAGACTCTTCAGGCAGCTTTGGGGACCAGGACTGATTTCAACATTGCTTTTCATCCATAAACTAATGGGCAGATTGAGAGAGTCAATCGGGTGCTGGAGGATATGTTGAGGTGTTGTGTGTTAGACTTCAATGACAGCTGGGAGAGGTACTTAGCTGTGGTGGAATTTGCTTACAACAACAGCTTTCAGACCATCATTGGTATGGCACCAGACGAAGCTCTATATGGGAGGACGTGTAGAACACCGGTATGCTGGTATGAAGTGGGGGAAAGACAGATGCATGGGCCCGAAATAGTGCAACAGACTTCAGTGAAGATTGAACTGATCAGGAAATGGCTAGTTGACGCACAGAGCAGGCAGAAGAACAGGCACAGAGTAGACAGTAGGAGAAGAGATCTGGAGTTTGAAGAGGCAATTATCTTTGTTTTGAAGCAGTGGAGGCACTATGTGTACGGAGAGAAGGTTAATATGTACATAGATCACATGAGCATGAAGTATATCTACCAGCAAAGAGATTTAAATTTGAGGCAGAGAAGGTGGTTGGAAGTACTGGAAGATATCCGTCCTGAAATAAAGTATCACCTAGGTAAGGCAAATGTGGTGGCTGATGCGCTCAGTTGGAAGAGCAGCTTATCCCGTTTGATAATGACTCAGGAAAGATTTGAGAGGAATTCGATCGAGCTGGGATAGAAGTGGGCTTGAAAGGACTGGGAGCGTCTTTAACACAGTTGAGACTTCACCCCACAGTGAGAGAGAAGATTATCAGCAGTCAGAAGTCTGATCCAAAGATTCAGAAGATGAAAGAGCAGGTCGGCATAGGTAAATTGGCAGGATTCCTGGTGAAGGACAAAGTGTTGTGGTTTTAAGAGAGGTTGTGTGTACCGGATCAAGTAGAAATGAAGGAAAACATTCTACAGGAAGCACACACTACTCTTTTGCCAGTGCATCTAGGGAGTACAAATATGTACAAATGTTATACCCTAAACATTCATTTTAATAAAATGTTGATTTTCACGTGTTGTGCACGTGCAAATTTCATGTGTATATTTATTGATTTATTTTTATATATAAAATTTCATTTTTATAAACAATTATTTTCTTCCTTCATTTTTCTAAAAGCCTATTTTATTAGGCCTAAACACTATTTTCTTAGTTTGAGCCCACTTTAATAATTCTTTATTTTATTATTTTGGCCCACAAGCCTAAGCCCACTATTTGTGAAGCCTACAAATTTAATTAATCATTTAAATGGTCACACTTGTCATGTAGACACAAATTGTGAACATTTTGATTTATTAGAAGTGTACAAACTTCAAATAGGGGGTACTAGGGGGCACGTGCAAGCACGTAGTGTGCAATACACACCATGTGAGGCCGGGATGGGGCATGGAGTGATGGTGAGTGGGTGTGTGTGTGCATGGGTAGTTATGTGTGTGTGGGTGGTTGCTACAACTTCCCCTCCTATCCTAGCTATCCATCCTATAACTATCCAATGAATCCTAGCCCTCCAATCTATCCTAGATTTAGTATAAATACCCCCCTATCTACATGTATTCTACACTAAGCAACAATTGAAAGAAAGAAAACATTATAGGAGAATTATAGTAGTGTGAGTGTGAGTGTGTGTGTTTCCCATTGGAGGCCGGCCATTCATTTCACCACCTTGGAGCTCTCGGTTTTGGCAAGGAAGCAAGGAGAAGGAGATCGTTACATTGCAATCTAGGAGGAGAAGGCACTCTCTCGCATTCTAGGGGACTCTAGAAAATTTCTAATTGGCTTTTCTTCAAAGGGATGGGTGTTTCTCGGGACTTCTAAAGTAGAAATCATGTTAGGAATAAATTGAAGTGGTATTATAAAGTAACTAGTTGAAATGAAATATCTGTTTGCCTATTTGGAGTAGAATTGATAAACTAGTAAATGTGTGTTAATTCGGTTGCTAGACTTATTGAATATAAGTGAAAATGTATGTTCTCATTGTTTGTAATATTAGAATGCATGATAATTATGCTTTAATTGCAATTATGTGAAATGCACGAGTAAAAGACTAGAATCATGTTCATTGATTAAAGTGTTAAAGTAGAGTGGTATATTGAAGATGAATTGATGAAATAATTTATTAAGAGATGATTGTTCATTGTCATAGTAGAATTCCCCATTCGTTATATGTGCCATATGAGTATGAGAATGAATGAAAAGAATGTATTTTTGCAAACAAATAATTGAATGCATCATGTGTGAATTAATTAATAAAATAGAAGTTTTATTCACTTATAAAGATGAGTTTGTGTTCTAAAAACATCATAGTGTCATTGAATAAGAAAACATCATTGTAGTGATATTGTGTGAGAAACTATCATTATTTATGAATAAGTATGTATTAGTTCTCGAATGTCGAAATAATGTTCATGAAATACAAACTAAGGCTAAAATACATGTTTTAAAGAGTTAAAAATACTGGTTATTGTTGAATTGAATGTAGTTTTATTCTGGACATTTTTGTAAAGAGGAGAAATAGAGACAAATTCGTTTTGAGAAATTTTGAAGTATAGTTTTGAACAGAGAGTAAGATCAAAAGCTATTTTAATTATTTTCTAATCGATATGTCTACATAGACCAATTGGTCGGCAGTACCTTCAGTCGCTACAATAAAGGGGGAGGTCTCGAGTTCGATACATAAGGCTCTGTTTCATTTTTTTGTTAAAAACCCAACTAGCCGAGAATCGATACTTAGGGATTTTAACCCTAGTCATATCGGTTGGCGGCTTTGGCATGTTGGTCTTGTGCGCTGTCTGTTTCAATGCTGGTTGTGGGTTCGAATCTGTGTGGGAGTTTGAGTTTAGAAAAAAAATGTTTTTTTGGGATTTTTTTGATTAAATTTAGTTTTTTAAAATAGAATATAAATTGGAAAAATTATGGATTAATTACTGAAAAATTATTAGAACTTTATAAGAAATATTTATATAACTTTTGATAAAGTGTGATTACGAAATTGGTGTTTTTGGAAGAAAGGACTTCTTTTGAAATTAAATTGTCCTTTTAAATAAAAGATAAATAAATGAAATTTTTGAGTTATAAAAGATGAAAAAAATAAGTAATGAGGAATTTTTGAAAGTGTGATTCGTGTAATTAATTGGACTTCTAATTTGTGCTTGTAGTAAGATTTTGAAATGAGAATGATGGAATTGTGGAATACATGATTTATTGATTACTACTAGTTGAAATTTATTCTTTTACATAAATTGCACGTAAAATTGAATTATTGATTGTGATGAGTTATGAAAGATGCGAATACATGAATGTTATGCTTGTGAAACATGAATTGTGATTAATCATGAAAAGACCTTATGAGTATGAAAACCTCGATATTGTAATTGTGAGTTGAAATTGAGAATTAAGATATAGCCATGCCTTATACCGGCAATGAAAGAAATGATAAAATGATATTTTGAAATGAGAAGACAAATGTTTGGGTCATGTGAATTAAATGAATATGACCGGTATAGTGGGAGTGCTACACTCTAAGGGTTGATTTTATTAATGATTCAATTAAACTAAGGATTAGATACATAGTTAAGATGTGATGAAAGTAAAAGAAAAACATTGAGTATGAGGGCCATTGGATTGGCGGCGTGAGATTATTCACAGGATGTCCCATGATGAGTCATGATAGGGCATGGATACTGCTCTAGAGTACCGTCCCGGTGGCAACGCTCGTGGGCTGTTTGACGACTGCGGGTGGTGTCATGTCTATGGTAGAAGCTGAATTACCACAGGATGCTTGCATGATGAGTCATGTGACAGTGCATTGGGATTCCCTCCAGGGTGCCTAGACATGAGTTCGTAGGTCAGAAAATATCTAGGATACTTACTGTAGTTACAGTAGTAGATTAAGTCACGGCGCGGGATTGAACCCTACAAGATGAAGAACGATTAAGTGCTTGCCCTCGGACCTATATCGTATGGGCTGCATAGACTCTGAACAAGTGCGCATTAGTATCATATAATATAAATAATTGCATTAAGGACTAAGTGCACATTCACAACACGACATCAATAGGATAGTCCCTTTAACTTTGATTGTGACAAGTTTGTGGTTGCTAAGTATTGAGAATCGTTATACTGTTTTCGGCATAGAGATGATGGCCGTGTATAATATTTCGTCAGTTGAATGAACTGATGCGCCCACAGTTTTATATGCAAGGTAAAGATGCTTGACAATTGATGTATACATGCTGCACAAGATTAATATAAATGTTGATTCATGTAAATTGTTGTAAATTTGCTTCCGCTGTGACAATGTACAAGTGTAATGTAATTCTGATAAAAGATAAGTTTTTATTTCCTTGTAAAATTATACGAAAGAAGTGTAAAGATCCTGTGGAACTTCGAATTCAGTTGTATTTTTGGATTCGGGGTGTTACAGAGTGGTATCAGAGAACTCTTCTAATTAGTACAAATTTATAAGGAACGACACCCTAGAAGTGGACAATAGAGTGTGTGTTGAGTCTAGAAATTTAAATGTAAGTCACTTACATTTGTGTTGTTCTATGATTTATGCTTCTTCTTCCTCTCTATCTTTAAGATGGCGGACCACTTCGACCTAGCTGGAGATGACTATTGGCACATTATTGAGGAAGATTACTACACCGGGTAAGCTGATTCAGACGAGGAAGGTCCCAAAGAAGTGGAAGAGGAATGGCCTGAGTCCCGAGAGATCACTCAACCTCCGGATTCATCTGATGATTCTTCTGACGAAGAGGAACCAGTTCCGGGTAATCTCATTGTGTCTCTTCAGAGGCAGGTAGAGACTCTACGGGAGAGAGTCGGACTACTAGAGGCTCAGTTAGCGAAGTGCAAGGATGATTTTGCAGTTCTCAGTCATCGTGTTTGGGAACTCAAGAAGAGAAAAAATATGACTGATGTACTGAAGGAGGAAGTGAAGGAACTACGGGGAGAGCTTTGTGAAGCCAAGAGGAACCGTAGGAGTTAGACCGTTGTATCTTCTACTGCTTTCATTTGATGTCAGAAATGTTTTAAATTTGAATGTATAAAGTTTGAAATTCAATGAAATGGAAAGGTTGATTTAAAATTCATGTTTATACTTCGAATTTAATGGATCTTTTGCATCAGAATATGGCTGGAAGACGAGCTCGGAATGGTGAAGGTCTAGACTTGGAAACGGAGCTAGTGAGGGTCTATCAGACACTCAATGCCATTGCCATGAATCAGAATTAGGGAAGTGTGCCTGCGAATCCAGTACCCGAAGCAATCAAACTCATGGAATCATTTAAACGGATGAAACCACTGGTGTTTAAGAGGAAGTCAGACCCTGACACGACTTACAATTGGAAGTCAGACCGTTGTATCTTCTACTTACAGAAGGATGCGGCTGTGTGGTGGCAGACGATGAAGCGCACGATGGGAGACTTGGTCCTTGGTTGGGAGGAATTCTTGAAGGAATTCCACAGTCATTATTTTCCCTCAGACGTCCAGGAGAAGAAGGCTATGGAGTTTCTGTCGTTGCAGCAGGGCGGCATGTCGGTTAGGAAGTATGAGACCAGATTCACTCAACTCTCAAGGTATGCTCCCGAATTGGTGATGGATGAGGCGAAGAAGGCTCGAAAGTTCGAGCATGGTTTGAGGCCAAGTTTAAGATCCAGGATGATACCCCTCGGTATCAGGGGATTTGACAAGCTGGTCAAACGAGCGGCAGCCACGGAGGCGGACATGGAGCAGTTTCACGCTGTTCAGAATCGGAGAAACAACTGGAATGCGGGGAAGAGGCCCGCAGTTGCTGGCAATATCAGGAGACAGCCACCGGCTCAAAGGTTCAAACCTACGGGTGTGAACACTGTTCAAGTGGTAGGAAGACCCGGGAATACTTGGGCGAGACCTCCAGTGACTTGTTTCAACTGTGGAGAGACAGGCCACTACAAGTCTCATTACCCCAAACTACAGGATGTCATCCGTAATGGACCAACTCAGTAGACCAGGAAGAAGCCGTACCAGTAGGGGCGAGTATTTGCCTTGACTGAAGCTGACGCTGATGAGGTGGATCACATCATCACTGGTACGAGGGAGGATGTTTAGGAATGTTTTCTGTTGTCTCTTTTTCCGTTAATTAGTGAACTGTTATATGACGAGTGTATGTTATGTAACAGGAGAACTTATTTTGAATGGAAAGAAAGCTGTTGTTTTGTTCGATACTGGATCCTCACATACTTTTGTATCACCTAAGTTTGCTAAAGTTCTGGGAGTCGAACCGAAGATATTTCCAAGCAAGGTTTTAGCAGTAGCTACTCCGTCAGGAGAGACTCTAACCACTAATCGGTACTATGCTGGCTGTGAGATCGTGATTGGAGATAGAATTTTCGGGATCGATCTGATTAAGCTGATTGTTTTGGGAGTTGATGTTCTCATTGGTATTGATTGGATGTCGGTGTACAGTGCAAACATCGAGTGCAAGACCAAGATAGTAAAGTGAAGGCTCCAGGTGGACCTGAAGTCACTTTCCAAGGGAAGAGGAGATGTTCAGATTTGGTTGCTGCTATCAGCCAGAAGAGAGGGATTCCTGTAGTGGTGTAGCAGATTCCTGTGGTTCGGGATTACCCGACTGTGTTCTTGGAAGATTTGCCTGGGTTACCCCTGCCTCGTGATGTGGAGTTCAGCATTACTATTCAGCCAGGGAGTGCACCTATTTCCAAGATACCCTACCGGATGGTGCCTGTAGAGCATGATGAGATCAAACGGCAGATTGAGGAACTGTTGGAGAAAAGCTTTAGTTAACCGAGTGCATCACCTTGGGGAGCGCCGGTGCTTTTGGTAAAGAAGAAGGATGGTTCGATGAGGATGTGCATCGATTACCGAGAGCTGAATAAAGTCACTGTTCAGAATAGGTATTCTATTCCACGAATTGCTGACTTGTTCTATCTTCTACAAGGAGTAGCTATTTTCTCCAAGATAGATCTTCGATCAGGATATCATCAAGTTCATGTGAAAGCTGAGGATGTGCATAAGACTGCATTTAGAACTCGACACGGGCATTACGAATTCTTAGTTATGCCGTTTGGGGTGACGAATGCGCTTGTAATCTTCATGGACATGATGGACAGAGTTCTGAGGCCGTTCATTGATTCTTTTGTCGTGGTATTTATCGACAATATTCTTGTATACTCCAAGTCGGAGGAGGAGCACACGGAGCATCTCGCAGCAGTTTTGAGGAAGCTTCAGGAGCATGAGTTGTATACCAAGTTGTCCAAGTGTGATTTCTGGAAATTTGAAGTGGCATTCCTAGGTCACATCCTTTCTAAGGAGGGAATGGCAACTGATCCTCAGAAGATAGAGGCAGTGAAAGATTGGGCAAGGCCTACTACAGTGAAGGAAATCAGGAGTTTTCTTGGGCTAACTGGATATTACAGGAGATTCATCAAAGGCTACGCTTAGATAGCCGTGCCGCTCACTGGTCTGACAAAGAAGAATGTAAACTTCAAGTGGATCGAACAGTGCGAGACAAGCTTTCAGGAGTTGAAAGAGAGGCTGACTACTGCACCCATTTTGGCTTTGCCTAGAGCAGGTGTTGAATATAATGTTTACAGCAATGCTTCACATCGTGGGCTTGGTTGTGTCTTAATGCCAGAAGGAAAAGTAATCACTTATTGGTCTAGGCAACTAAGACCGCATGAGAAGAATTATCCACCTCATGATCTAGAGAAGCTGAATATGTACACAGACCACAAAAGCTTGAAATACATCTATTAGCAGAAGGATTTGAACCTGAGGCAAAGGAGATGGCTAGAGGTACTTGAGGACATTCGTCCAGAAATTAAGTGTCATCCTGGAAAGGCTAATGTTGTTACTGATGCACTTAGTCTCAAGAGTAATCTGGCGAGTTTGATTACAACTCTGAGGCAGCTGGCAGAGGAGTTGGATCGGGCTGGGATTGAAGTTTTTCTGCAAGGCTTGGGATCATCTTTAGCTCAGTTGAGGCTTCAACCGACGTTGAACGAAAGGATTATTGCAAGTCAGAAGGAAGATGTAGAGATTCAGAAGGTGAAGGAGCAGGTTGGTGTTGGCAAGTTGCCTGGATTTCAAATCAGGGATAAAGTGCTGTGGTTTGAAGAGAGGTTGTGTGTTCCGGATCAGTCGGACTTGAAAGAAAGAATTCTTCAGGAGGCACATGCTACTCTTTTGTTTGTACATCCTTGGAGTACCAAGATGTATAAAGACATTAAACAGCATTTCTGGTGGTTAGGTTTGAAGCGGGATGTGGCTGAATTTGTGTCGAGGTGTGAGATTTGTCAACAAGTCAAAGCCGAGAATCAGAAACCTGGAGGTCTATTGCAACTGTTACCTATTCCGAAATGGAAGTGGGATAACATCAGTATGGATTTCATCACGGGTTTGCCTAAGAGTTCTAAAGGCAATGATGCGATTTGGGTCATAGTCGATCGATTAACCAAGTTCGCTCACTTCTTGGCGATGAAACTCACTACTTCGATGGACAAGTTGGCTGAGATGTATGTTGGCGAGATCGTCAGGCTTCATGGTGTTCCGCTAACCATTGTGTCTGATCGAGATGCACAGTTTACTTCACATTTCTGGAGGAGTCTTCAGACAGCTTTAGGTACCAGGATAATTTCAGCACTATTTTTCATCCCCAGATCGATGGGCAGACCGAGAGAGTCAACCGTATTCTTGAGGACATGCTTAGGTGCTGTGTACTAGAATTTGGAGACAGTTGGAAAAGGCATTTACCTTTGATAGAGTTTGCCTACAACAACAGTTTTTAGACTAGTATTGGGATGGCGTCGTACGAAGCTTTGTATGGCAGGAAGTGCAGGATGCCTGTCTGTTGGTTCGAAGTTGGGGAGCGGCAGATGTTTGGGCGTGAGATTGTACAGCAGACCTCTGAAAGATTGAAATGATCAGAAAGAGGTTGGTGGATGCTTAGAGTAGGCAGAAGATCTATGTAGAGAACCGAAGGAGGGACCTTGAGTTTGAGGTTGGTGACTTTGTCTTTTTGAAGGTATCGCCCAGAAAGGCGTGATCCGATTTGGCAAGGATGAAAAGTTAGCCCCAAGGTTCATAGGCCCGTATAAGATACTGAAAAGGATCGGAAAACTGCTTACCGGCTTGAGTTACCAGAAGAGTTGTCTCAGGTGCACAATGTCTTTTATGTGTCTATGCTGAGAGGTTGCATTCCAGATCCAAGTCATCATTTGCCCGAAGTTCCAGAGGGTTTGCAGTTTGATCTGAGTTACATTGAGCTCCCAGTTGAGATTGTTGATCGTCGGGGGAAAGTCTTGAGGAATAAGACGATACCGATGGTCAAGGTAGATGAAGAAACCAGTTGGTTGAAGAGGCTACTTGGGAATCTGAGGAGAGGATGATGAAGGATCATCCTGAGCTCTTTGTTTGATTGTATTTTCTTCTTGTGTTTTGTTTTTTCACTCTTTAATTGTAGTTCCGAGGACGGAACTATTCTAAGGAGGGAGTGTTGTAATACCCTGAACTTACATTTTAATAAAATGTTAATTTTCACGTGTTGTGTACGTGCAAATTTCATGTGTATATTTATTCATTTATTTTTATATAAAAAATTTTATTTTTATAAACAATTATTTTCTTCCTTTATTTTTCTAAAATCCTATTTTATTAAGCCTAAACACTATTTTCTTAGTTTGAGCCCACTTTAATAATTCTTTATTTTATTACTAGGTTTGCCGATTGACACGTGCCTACGGCACGTCTTCGGAACGGCGTACCTTATTTGATCATATAAAATAGTTTTAGAGGTCCAGCAAATTAATTGAAGTAGCAAACATATTATATGAGAAACTTTTGGGGGTCCGGCAAACACCATATTTTATGTTTTTTTTTTATTTTTTAAAATTATTTTTAAAGTTTTTAAATATTTAGTTTTTTTAATTTTTTATTTTTTAAAAAATTTTTAAAATTTTTATTTTCTTAATTTTTTAAATAGAAAATTGAGGGAAAGAGAGAGAGAAAAAAATTAAATAAATATATGAGTTGTTTTAAGTGGAGGATTTGAATTTGAGTTCTGGGGGGGAAACTTTTGGGGGGAAAATATGTTTTGTGAGGTTACATCTGGACCTTTGATTTTTGAGGGAATTGAAGGAGAGCCACTTGATAGCTTACTTTGTGTTTTATTATATAGATATTGGCCCATAAGCCTAAGCCCACTATTTGTGAAGCCCGCATATTTAATTAATTATTTAAATGGTCACACTTGTCATGTAGACACAAATTGTGAACATTCTGATTAATTAAAAGTGTACAAACTTCAAATAAGGGGTAATAGGGGGCACGTGTATGCACGTAGTGTGCAATGCACACCATGTGAGGCCGGGATTGGGCATGGAGTGATGGTGAGTGGGTGTGTGAGTGCATGGGTAGTTATGTGCGTGTGGGTAGTTGCTACAACTTCCCCTCCTATCCTAGCCATCCATCCTATAACTATCCAATGAATCCTAGCCCGGCAATCTATCCTAAAATTAGTATAAATACCCCCCCCCCCCCCCATCTACATGTATTTTACACTAAGCAACTATTGAAAGAAAGAAAACATTATAGGAGAATTATAATAGTGTGAGTGTGAGTGTGTGTGTTCCCCATAGGAGGCCGGCCATTCATTTTCCGCACCTTGGAGCTCTCGGTTTTGTCAAGGAAGTAAGGAGAAGGAGATTGTTGCATCGCAATCTAGGAGGAGAAGGCACTCTCTCGCATTCTAGGGGACTCTAAGAGATTTCTAATTGGCTTTTCTTCAAAGGGATGGGTGTTTCTCGTGACTTCTAAAGTACAAATCATGTTAGGAATAAATTGAAGTGGTATTATAAAGTAACTAGTTGAAATGAAATACCTGTTTGCCTATTTGGAGTAGAATTGATAAACTAGTAAATGTGTGTTAATTCGGTTGCTAGACTTATTGAATATAGATGAAAATGTATGTTCTCATTGTTTATAATATTAGAATGCATGCTAATTATGCTTTAATTGCAATTATGTGAAATGCACTAGTAAAAGACTAGAATCATGTGCATTGATTAAAGTGTTAAAGTAGAGTGGTATATTAAAGATTTATTGATGAAATAATTTATTAAGAGATGATTGTTCATTGTCATAGTAGAATTCTCCATTCGTTATATGTGCCATATGAGTATGAGAATGAATGAAAAGATTGTATTTTTGCAAACAAATAATTGAATGCATCATGTGTGAATTATTTAATAAAATAGAAGTTTTATTCACTTATAAAGATGAGTTTGTATTCTAAAAACATCATAGTTGTCAATGAATAAGAAAACATCATTGTAGTGATTTTGTGTGGGAAACTATCTTTCTTTATGGATAAGTATGTATTAGTTCTCGAATGTCGAAACAGTGTTCATGAAATACAAACTAAGGCTAAAATACATGTTTTAAAGAGTTAGAAATACCTTTAAAAATACTGGTTATTGTTGAATTGAATGTAGTTTTATTCTGGACATTTTCGTTTTCAAAAGAGGAGAAAAAGAGACAAATTCGTTTTGAGAAATTTTGAAGTATAGTTTTGAACAAAGAGTAAGATCAAAACCTATTTTAATTATTTTCTGAACGATATGTCTACTTAGACAAATTGGTCGGTAGTACCCTCGGTCGCTACAGTAAAGAAGGAGGTCTCGGGTTCGATACCTGAGGCTCTGTTTTATTTTTTTGTTAAAAACCCAACTAGCCGAGAATCGATACTTAGGGATTTAAACCCTAGTCATATCGGTTGGCGGCTTTGGCGCGTTGGTCTTGTGCGCTGTCTGTTTCACCGCTGGTTGTGGGCTCGAATATGTGTGGGGATTTGAGTTTAGAAAAAATATTTTCTTTTGGGATTTTTTGATTAAATTGAGTTTTTTAAAAATAGAATAAAAATTGGAAAAGTTATGGATTAATTACTGAAAAATTATTAGAACTTTAGGAGAAATATTTATATAACTTTGGAAAAAGTGTGATTACGAAATTGGAGTTTTTGCAAGAAAGGACTTCTTTTGAAATTAAATTGTCCTTTTAAATAAAAGATAAAAAAAAATGAAATTTTTGTGTTATAAAAGATGAAAAAAAATTAGTAATGAGGAATTTTTGAAATTGTGATTGGTGTAATTAATTGGACTTCTAATTTGTGCTTGTAGTAAGATTTTGAAATGAGAATGATGGAATTGTGGAATACATGATTTATTGATTACTACTAGTTGGAATTTATTCTTATACATAAATTGCACGTGAAATTGAATTATTGATTGTGATGAGTTACGAAAGATGCGAATAAATGAATGTTATGCTTGTGAAACATGAATTGTGATTAATCTTGAAAAGACCTTATGAGTATGAAAAGCTCGATATTGTAATTGTGAGTTGAAATTGAGAATAAGGGTATAGCTAAGCCTTATACCAGCAATGAAAGAAATGAGAAAATGATATTTTGAAATGAGAAGACCAAGGTTTGGGTCATGTGAATTAAATGAATAAGACCTGTATAATGGAAGTGCTACACTCTAAGGGTTGATTTTATTCATGATTCAATTAAACTAAGGATTAGATACATAGTAAAGATGTGATGAAAGTAAGAGAAAAACATTGAGTATGAGGGCAATTGGATTGGCGGCTTGAGAGTATTCACAGGATGTCCCATGATGAGTCATGATAGCACGTGGATACTGCTCTAGAGTACCGTCCCGGTGGCGACACTCGTGGGGTGTTTGACGACTGTGGCTGGTGTCATGTCTATGGTAGGAACTGAATTACCGCAGGATGCCTGCATGATGAGTCATGTGACAGTGCGTTGGGATTCCCTCCAGGATGCCTAGACATGAGTTCGTAGGTCAGTAAACATCTAGGATAGTTACTGTAGTTACAGTAGTAGATTAAGTCATGACAAGAGATTAAACCCTACAAGATGAAGAACAATTAAGGGCTTGCCCTCGGACCTATGTAGTATGGGCTGCATTGACTATGAACAAGTGCGCATTAGTGTCATATAATATAAATAATTGCATTAAGGACTAAGTGCACATTCACAACACGACATCAATAGGATAGTCCTTTTAGCTTTGATTGTGACAAGTTTGTGGTTGCTAAGTATTGAGAATCGTTATACTGTTTCCGGCATAGAGAGGATGGTCGTGTATAATATTTCGTCAGTTGAATGAACTGACGCACCCACAGTTTTATATGCAAGGTAAAGATGCTTGACAATAGATGTATACATGCTGCACAAGATTAATTTAAATGTTGATTCATGTAAATTGTTGTAAATTTGCTTCCGCTGTGACATTGTACAAGTGTAATGTAACTCTGATAAAAGAATATTTTTTATTTCCTTGTAAAATTGTAAGAAAGAACTGTAAAGATCCTGTGGAACTTCGAATTCAATTGTATTTTGGGATTAGGGGTGTTACAACAAAGATATCAAACAACATTTCAGTTGCTCAGGGATGAAGCAGGATGTAGCAGAATTTGTTGCAAGATATCCGGCTTGTTAGCAAATCAAGGCGGAGACTCAAAGACCCGGAGGATTGTTTCAGCAGTTACCCATTCCAGAGTGAAAGTGGGATAACATCAGCATGGATTTTATCACAGGGTTACCCAGAAGTCCCAAGGGGAATGATGCGATTTGGGTGATAATCGATCGACTCACCAAATCTGCTCACTTTTTAGCAATGAAGATCACTTGGACTATGGAGAAATTTGCAGAACTGTATATCGGGGATATTGTGAGACTACATGGAATTCCCACATCGATTGTGTCAGATCGAGATGCGAGATTCACGTCGCATTTCTGGAAGAGTCTTCAGGTAGCTTTGGGGACCAGGACTGATTTCAACACTGCTTTTCATCCTCAAACTAATGGTCAGATTGAGAGAGTCATTCGGGTGCTGAAGGATATGTTGAGGTATTATGTGTTGGACTTCGATGACAGCTGGGAGAGGTACTTAGCTCTGGTGGAATTTGCCTACAACAACAGCTTTCAGACTAGCAGTGGTATGGCACCAGACGAAGCTCTGTATGGGAGGAATTGTAGAACACCGGTGTGTTGGTATGAAGTGGGAGAAAGACAGATGTTTGGGCCCGAAATAGTGCAACAGACTTCAAAGAAGATTGAACTGATCAGGAAGAGGCTGGTTGACGCACAGAGTAGGTAGAAGAGCAGGCACAGAGCAGACAGTAGGAGAAGAGATCTGGAGTTCGAAGAGGGTGACTATGTTTTCCTGAAAGTATCTCCAACTAAGGGTGTGATTCAGTTTGGAAAGAGCAGGAAGTTAGTCCTAAGATACATTGGACCATACAAGATATTGAAGATGATTGGGAAGATAGCCTGTCGGCTGGAGTTGACGGAGGAGCTAGCCTAGGTGCACAACGACTTCCACATGTCTATGATACGAGGCTATATTTCGGATCCAAGCCATCATCTACCGGAAGTGCCGGAGGGTCTGCAGTTAGATCTGAGGTACAAGAAGCGTCCAGTAGAGATTGTGGACCGGCAGGAGAAATTTTTTGAGAAATAAAACTATACCTATGGTCAAGGTTGTGCGGAGGAACCAACTGATTGAGGAAGCCACTTGGGAATCTGAGGAGAGGATGATGAGAGACCATTCTAAACTTTTTGATTAAATTTTGTAAACACTTCTTTTGTATTGTTTTCTCACTTTTGAAGTGTAGTTTCAAGGACAGAACTATTCTAAGGAGGGAGAGTTGTAACATCCCAGAAAAATAATAAATAAATTTTCACATTTTGGCATGTGCAATGCACGTGAGAATTTTATATGTATGTCTTCTAAAAAATTTCTAAAGAGATAATACACGTTTTCTTCTCATTTTAAATTTTTGCACCTTGTATTACAGTATTTTATAAAATCCATGGGCCTAGAACTATTTTAAAAACCCACAGAAGAAATCCATTTAAATAAGAGACGATTTGAATTTTTCAAAAAATAAATAAAAGAAAGAAAGGTGTGGTGTACACAAGCACGTGCACGTGCACATGTGCAATGTGCACACCAAGAAAGAAAGTAGCTAACTATTCTGGGTTGACTGGGTATATGAGTGGGGTTTTGGAGTGGGGTAGTGGGAGTGGTTATGATAACTACCCTATGATTAACTCTATAACTATTCCCTAATCACACTCACTCTTAATCCAAATAAAAAATCAAATAAAAAAAAGAGTAAAGAAAGAGCGCTTCGGGTGTTTGCTGTTGCTGTGCATTTTAGTGGGTTTTTGGCTTGCTCTTGGGATTTTTGGAGCTTTTCGTAGGGGGATTATTGCTAGTATTCTTCGATTAGGTGGGTGTTAGTATATACTTTCTAAATTGTAGTTTAATTGCATGTTTAGGGGATTTATATTACAATTGTACATGCAATTTTCTTAGTTAATGTAATATCCCGATCGGATATTATATTTTTATTATAATTATTTTTAAAATTAAAATGTTTGTTATGGAAATTACTTAGTTTTAATAAATAATCATTATCTATATATATATACAAGTAAGAATATATATGTATTGCATCGGTTTTGTGCACTTGTACAAAATCCTGTAAACTGCATTTGTGAGAAAATGTCTGAAATATCCGGGTCTGATATTAAAAATTATTATTTTATTATTATTTAATTTTTATTTTCAGAATTGAAATGTTTTTATGGATATTACCCGGTTTTGTTAATAAACATTATCTATATATATATACTAGTCTGTATAAATATGGATTGTGTCAAATTGGTACTGAAATCTTCTGATCCGGTAATAAAATTATGTTTATTATTATTTCTGAATTAAAATATTTTTGGTAGAGATTATTCGTTTTAACTAAGAAAAATAATATGTATATGTAGACGTATATACGTATATGTACTGTATTGATTTCGTACGTTTGTACGAAATCATGTAGTATGTGATTTTGGGAAAATACCTCCTATTTTATATAAATCATGATCCAATAGAGGGTTAGGATTGGATTAGGGTGTTGATTACAATATTTATTTGCAAATTGATTTCCAATTGTTTTGAGCCAGAAGAGAGAGAGACAAGTGGCTCTCTCTCTAACCGCATGCTCTCTCTCCCTCTCCTATAAACATGGTTGGCCAGCCCTTAGGGCTAGAAGCCCTCTTTTCATTTCTTTGTTTCCTTCACTCTCATCTCATTCTCTGTTCTTCTCAAATTTCTACTCCTTCTTTACTTGTTTTTATTTTAGAAAAAAATTGAGACAAAAGAAAAGAAAGAGAGATCAAAATCAAAATCAAAAGTGTGGGTTCATTTCATGAGGTTGTTCTTAAAGAGGATGAAGAAGAAGGAAGGAGATGCAAGCTAGCAAGTCCTTCCAACACTAGTTTGGGTGGGGGTTTCTCATCTCATGTTTGTTATTTTTTGTATTATTATTGTTATATGTTAAATGAAGAACTTGGACTAATTTAACATGCATATGAATGTCTATGGACTAGAATAAATGGCATATAAGATTGAAGTGGTAGAATACAAAATAAAACACTAAAGATTCAATCTTGTAGTTTTTATGGTTAAAATTAATTACTTGTGCTAGAATTTTGACTCCAAATTAATTTGAAAGGTTCTTGTATGTGTTATTACCATGCTCTAATTTTTTAAGATTTTTTTGGGTTAGTTTGATAGGTTAAACAAATCATTTTCGCCAAAATAGCGAGTTCTTCAGCCGAAACTATTGTTTTATTGATTCGACTTGTGTTTAAAGGGCTGGATTTTGAGCTCTGTAAGGAATCTAAAAAAGTGGTCAACTAGAAAGTTGTAGTGTATGTTCTCTCCTTTCCAAAATGTCCGATTCTGTTAGATTGTGACAAGTATAGCAAAAGTTGCAAGCTTTATAAGTTTCAGCTTTTGATGTTATTTTTATTGTTCTTGAATTTTGTTCAAAGAGCTGGATTTTGAGCTCTATAAGAAATCTGAAAAAGTGTTAAACTAGAAAGTTGTAGTAGATGTTCTCCCATTTCCAGAAAGCCTAATTTTGTTAGATTCGGATAAGTATAGCAAAAGTTGTGAGGTTTACAAGTTTCAACTTTTGCTGTCCTTTTTGTAGTTCTTAAAATGTGTTCAACGAGCTGGATTTTGAGCTCTATAAGGAATCTGAAAAAGTGGTCAACTAGAAAGTTGTATTAACTTTTCTCCCCTTTCCAAAATGGCCAATTTTGTTTGATTCTGATAAGTATAGCAAAAGTTGCGAGCTTTACAAGTTTCAGCTTTTGCTGTTCTTTTTGTTGTTCTTGAATTTTGTTCAAAGAACTGGATTTTGAGCTCTATAAGGAATCTGAAAAAGTGGCCAAATAGAAAGTTTTAGTAGATTTTCTCCCCTTCCAAAAAGCTCAATTTGTTAGATTTCGATAAGTATAGCAAAAGTTGTGAACTTTACAAGTTTCAGCTTTTGCTGTTCTTTTTGTAGTTCTTAAAGTGTGTTCAAAGAGCTACATTTTGAGCTCTATAAGGAATCTGAAAAAGTGGTAAACTAGAAAGTTATAGTAGATGTTCTTTCCTTTCCAAAATGTTAATTTTTTTTAGATTCCGACAAGTATAGCAAAATTTATGTGCTTTACAAGTTTCAGCTTGTGCTGTCTTTTGTTGTTCTTTAATTGTCTTCAAGGAGCTGGATTTTGAGTTCCATAAGGAATCTGAAAAAGTGGTCAGCTAGAGAGTTTTAGTAGATGTTCTCCCCTTTCCAAAATGTCCTATTTGGTTAGATTTCTATAAGCAGAGTAGGAGTTATAACATTTACAATTCACAGCAGTTGGCCTTAATTGGCTGAAGCTCGCTGTTTGGATTGTTTGAAGTTTTTGTACCTTTTATTGACTGAAGCTGAGAAGGTCATCAACTAGAGAGTTGTAGCAGAGTTTCTCACCTTTCCAAAATTTTCTATTATGTTAGATTTCGATAAGCTGAGTAGGAGTTATTACCTTTACAAGTCACAGCAATTGGCCTTTATTGGCTGAAGCTCGCTATTTAGGTTGTTCGAGGTTTTTCTACCTCTTATTGACTGAATCTGAGGAGGTTGTCAACTAGAGAGTTGTAGTAGATATTCCCACCTTTCAAAAAAGTCTAATTTTTTTGAATTCCGATAAAAGTAGCATGTTTAATTACTTCTAGGATATTAGAAGAGTTTTTGTTGCTTTCATAAATAAAAAATCAAGTTTTGCTAATAGCATGTTATTTGCCTTCTAGGTTGTTAGAAGACTTTTATGGTTGCTTCTATATGATTCATTTATCGCATACGTAGCCAGTCGGCTCGTATGTAAGTTATTTTGCTCGTATGTAACTTATTAGCTAGTACGCAGTTATTTTGCTCGTCTAGGGTGATATCATTACCCTAGGGGCCATCGACCATCAAGACGTATATTTATTTTACTCCTCGTGGACTGTGGACGAGTCACCTCTCGTGCACTGTCAGATCTTAACCGGTGTAGGTTGATTGCGGGCTAGGAGTGTAGACGGAATCCAAGTTAAGGATAGTAGCATGCGAATACGTTCATGTTGCCGGGGTCTTGGATCGATAGGCTAAGAACAGGATCCTTAGGAATTCTGGTAAGTCTAGGTTGAGCCCCTAGTAAAGTTATCTTGCGAAGTCTAACTTAAGACCTAGCATGTTGTGTTAGTACTATTGTCATCCCTTGGATTGTTTAGGGTTATTGACATCGTTAAGGTAGTAACTTATGGCTATTACTACTTAACCTTTATTTATTATCAGTTTGCCAAAGGGAAAGAGTTGGTATTAAGGGTGATACCTTATGATCCGACCTGTTCTATAGGCCAACACTAGGTGGTATTATTGGTTGTACCCTTCCTGTCCAAGGGATACGGTCTGTGCCTTCTAACGAGTTGGGAGAATGGGATCTGTATCTCGTCTGTTAATTTCTGAAGTGCCGTGATAAGTGCGGGAAGATTCCTGTCGGAGCTAGGGGATGGACCCCCGGAACTCTGTCATGTTCTATATCAGGAAAGGTGAACGACTACGGTCTATCAGCTAGGGGGCCACAGGGGATGCTTCGAGCTAACCTATGTTGTAGTTAACTCCAAGGGTTCGTCAGATTTTTGAGTGAGATCCAGTACGCCGGGCAATAGTGGCAAATGGGGACACTACCATATGACTGCGAATGGCAGGATTAAACCGTTTTAGAGCAACCTCATCAGTCACGTTGTATCTTCAGAAATATGTTGAGTACAAGAGTAGAATTCATGGCAGGGTTCAAATCCCTATATATGATGAAACAGCTTGTTATGGGCGTATGTAGTATGGGCTGCATACTGTTCCGGAGACTTGCTTGCATTAGAATAAGTGCATTATTGCATTGGTTAATCTTGCATTAGAGTCTAAGTCATAGCATACAGTATATGTACTGACGTTCCCACTTCAATAAGTTCAATCTGTTTGTTTAAAGTTGAGAATTGCTGCTAGTCATCAACCCTAAAGCATCAGTATATGTACTGACGTTCCCACTTCAATAGGTACTGGATTGCAAACTATTGGTACAGGATTCAGGAGGACTCAAGGCAAAGTATTAATTCTCATTTTCAATTGTAACATCTATTGTAATTTATTTATATTGAGAAGCATCCAAGTGAAAGTACCAAGTGTTATATATTATTCATTGTACTCTAATGTAATTTTTATTGAAAGTTTGTAACACTTGGGCTTGTATGGCATTATTGTAATACTGGTGTAACGTGTTGCAGTTTTATAACATTCGGACTTGTTATACATTTGTGTTGAATAAAAAGTTTTAAATTTTCCTGTTTTTCTGTGTATTGTGGCTAATTGAAGGAAAATATTCTGGCTTATGTCACGGTTTCCCAGTGTATGGAAATCGGGGCATTACAGTTTATACTCCAATTCTTTGATATGATGCATGTGGTAGGGAAATCTAAAATTTTAAGTGATTGTTGATTGAAATGCATGATTTAATGGAAGGTTCATAATGTATGTGAAATTAGAAATGCAAATTGTGCAAATTATTGGATAGAATGCCATGAAAAATTCTAATTTTTGTATAAGAAGATTTTTAGAAAGAATGTGAAAGAAACTAAAATTAGGCTTGATTAGAATTTATATTGAAATTTTGGGAAAATTCCCACCATGTTAATTGCCATTGAAAAGAAAAGAATTCAATGAATGTATAGTAGAATAATACTTTACAATTTAGTGAATGCATATGGTTTTTTGGATGTTCTATCTTTTGTTAGGAACTTTTTAATTGTAAGGAATTACTTCATGGAATCTCAGTATGATGTTGTTACTGTTTTTAGATTTTGTGGTATGAACTAATTAAATTGATGTTATGAATCAAAATGGTTGAATGTTTTTGTTTTAACTAAATGGATAAACCGAGAATAAATATTTAAAGAATTAAAGCCCTTATATGTTGTGATCTGAGCTTCGACTTAGTGGGCAGGCGCTTTGTCGCCTAGCTATTGGCGCTGGTTCGAGTCGTGGGTTTGGTGTTGAGGGGGAAAACTGTTTTTTAAAAAGTCAGAGAAGAGAGAGTTGAGTTTCTTAAGGAATTAAAACCCCTATAGGTTGTGATCTGAGCTTAGGCTTAGTGGGTAGGCGCTCTGTTGCCACGCTATTGGCGCTGGTTCGAGCCAGGGGCTGGTCATTTGAAATATATATATATATATATATATATATATATATATATATATATACATATATATATATATTGGATTCTAAGTTTTAAAAAAGGTGAAAACTTTATAAAAATTTATAAATTAATACTAGAACAATTTTGGAGTAATTATACACCATTCAAGAAATATTTGTGATCATTTAAAAAGGCATTGTTATGTTTGTTGTAGATTGGAGTTCAAATTTAAGTTGAAATTATTGAAGTTATTCTTTCCGAAATTAAAAGTAAAATTTTGAATTGGGAAATCAAGAAATTCTTGTGTTGATTAATTTAAAGGAGCTTTGTAACTACCGTTTTCGTTCTTTTCATTTTTCCCTTCATTGTAATATTTTATTAGCACTTGAATAAAATATTTTATTTTTCCTTGAGCATCTGAATTAATTTTTGTTCATGAATTACTCTTTTTCTTCTTGTTGGGCTATTTTCTTGTCGATCCCATTTTTATTTGATTGTGAGTATTTTATTTGAACCCTATAGTCCTTAAATCCATCTCGTATTGAACCCAAAAACCAATTGCATTTGTTTCTAGACCCAAACCCATTATTATTAGATCCTAGCCCATTAACCTAACAACCTAATTGCACTCTATAAATAATACCCTATTGCAAACCCTAAAAATACAAAAACTCAAACCCTAAACGAGTCGTCATCTCTCTCAGTCCATGTTTTCTCTCTCCTCGTCTGCCAACCTCAGCCCCGACCCTCCTCTCCTCCAACATCCAGCGATCCCCATCGAGCCAAGCCAGTTGAGCCACCCTCTCCGCTCGAGCCAGCACCACCGAAGACCCCCTCCAACTATCCTCTATTTTTGCTGGACGACAGCAGACCCCGACACACACTGGCATCGCCTTGTCCTGCGTAGACCCTCCCGTCACCGCCAGTCGATGTCGCCTCCCCGTCCGCGCTGCCACCGCCATCGTCAGTCAGTACAACAACAACAAAAACCGTTGTCTTCTTCATTGTTGTGTTGGATCTTTTGTGCACATAGAGTGTGCGTGTGTTCGCGGGATTGTGATTTGCACGTATTGTTGCGGATTTGTGTTCGTTGCTCCGGGATTCTCATCCCGTTATTCTTTGGTATTCGAATTAATCATCCATATGGCAAGTCACTTTTCCTATTGAATTGAATATTGCATCAAATTCAAGTTTTTATTGAAATTCTTGCAAGCAGATCCAATTGTTCATCGTATCGTATATTGTTCCTCTTTCGTTGAGTATATTGAGGGTTTACACGAGCTAATCCAAATATTCTCGGCTTCGTGCCTTTGTTGACTCTAAAGATCGAATCTTTCATCCATTCATGTAGTATTGGTGATAGGGTTATTCATATAAACATCACATAAAGATACTATGGTAGAATCGAATACTAGGTTGATTGCTTGAATAATTGATTGATGAATTGTGTGGTTAATTTAGAGTATGTGTGTATTCTTGATGATGTTTACCATGCTATGATGCCTACCATGTTGATTATGAAGTTATTGACTAATTGAATTGGAACCTATCATGTTGGATCGCTTTATTTTATGAAATATATTGAAATTCGGTATAGTTGTTGTCTGTCAGGAATTTGTGAGATGGTTTCGACCTAATATTTTACATCAAAATAAATAACTTTCTGAATACGAGTTGTATCTCTCTGTTTCTAGTTTTCAGAAAATCAAAGATCTCTGAATTCCGAGTTGTATTGCAAAAGTTATTATAATTTTACTAATGCTGTGTTTTATTTCCAGAATTTCAGATTCATGTATGTTTTCATATTCAAACTATTAAAAGGCTAAGTTAATATTAGAATAATGTTCTGATAATTAACATAATGTTAGTTAACATGTTTGGGAGTCTAATGAATATTTTTGATTATTTTATAATTGAGTTTTCACTGATTCCAAAGATATAACAACTTGATGTCATTTTCAGTCAGAACCTGTAATCTGTAAAGAATGATGTATTTAACCTAGCTACTATTGTCGGATTTTGTATTTTAAATATGCGTTAGAATCGTATGGAATTCTAGTTTCCAGAATTTCTAACAGTTTCAGTTTTCGATTTCTGTAGGAGCGGGAAAACTGATTTTTGTACAATGACCTCTTACTGCCCAGAAATTCGTTTTCCAGAATTTCTCAATATAAGTATATATATATCATTGTATTGCGTGAATTGAAGTGTATATATTACATAGCATGATCCTCATGTGTTATTCTCATCATTCTATTTGTTTCATCCAAAGTTATCATTCTATTGTTCTCCTGTTGTACTATCGTTCATCTAATGTCTGTAAATTGCAGAATTTATTGTTGCATCGATAAAATAATTATCTAGCAGGGTTTAAGGGATTAACTAGAGTTGTTGATGATATAGTGAGTGTACTCAGAAGTGTAGGCCATGTTTCCTAAAATAATGTGTGTCGGCTACTATTATCGTTATCGATTTATTGTTGGATTGCTGACTACAGTATCCCAATTCATCGTGTATTGTTTTAGTGTTATTGTGCAGACCAGTATGCACCAATGTTGCAATTAATGTTATCGTGCCGTATACATGATCAATAGAATTTTCCACTTAAGTCTAAACAAAATTGATTGTATGCAACGAACCTGTAGTTATGGGATGCAGTAGTACCTGCATTAGTGTCACCCTTGTTTTCTCAAAAACGTATTATTGTGTATTTTCTGTATTTAAAATTTTCACAAATTTTTTTTTTTCGGTTTTCAAATTCTTTTTTCATTGTACTACTGGATCTTCTATTAAAATCTATCAATAATTTAATTTGTTTTCGGTTATTATTAGTATTACTATTATTATGTTTATGTTTTTGATTATTATTGTTGTTGTTATTATTATTCAGTATTATTACTATCACTATTATTTGTATTTTTATTTTTATTATTATTATTACTATTATTGTTATTATCATTTTTATTATGGTTATTACTTTGAATGGTTATTAAAAACCTAGTTCTAATTATAAATTATATTTGTAGTTATTTTAAATAAATGCTATATTTTAATTTAAATTACATTATTTTATAAAATTATATTTTATTAGTTATTGTATTTTTCTTATTGAACCCAAGATACCCAAACCCAATTACCCATTAAACCCTTAAAACCCAATAGCACCCATTATACCCATCTTTCTAAACCAAACCTGATACTAAATCCCCTAACTAAAACCCATTAACTTTTATACCTAAACCCAACCAGGTTGTGCCCCTACACCCAAAACCCAAGAGCTTCAGCCGTCACCCTAACCCATATATATTTACCTAGTAGCCTGTTCATCTTTTAAACCCTGTACAGCCGCCTTCTACTCCTATTCCCTTCGTTTCCTTCCTCGCTCACCATCCCGCCTTCCTTATCCTCGAACCCATTCTCTTCCCCGGTCTTCCCTCCTCTCCTTCGGTAGCGCTTCCCGCCAGTAGCGCTTCCCGCCAGCCCCCGATGTCCCCTCCGTGATTACAGCAGAGGCAGCACTAGCCTGCAGTCACCTGCGGTGCCGCCTACCCCTGCTCCTCTCCTCCCTGTGATGCTGTAAAACCATGGCGAGCACCTCGTGCCTCTCCTCTCCTGCAGTCAGCAGTAACCGCGTGCACAGCCGTGTCCCCAGGCTGCCGCCTGCTGTCCGAGCCGCCCTGCCATCCACTGTGTTGAGCCAACCATTAATGGTTTGGTGTTTGTTTGGGTTTGATCAAGTGTGTTGTGAGCCGTTCGATCACCATCGTTATCGCGATCATGATCTCTTGATCTTGATCTTGATTTGATTAATTCCTGGCCGTCAATCACCTATGATCTTGATCCCTTGATCCAGACCATCGGATCTGCTTGATCATCTTTATCATCATCATCATCATCATCATCATCTTCATCATCTAATCTGGACCGTCCGATCTGATCTGATCATCTGGATCTTGATCTCTTGATCTTGGCCGTCCAATCCGATCGTGATCATGATCATCTCATTCAGATTCGTTGTTCGTGTGTTCAGGATTGGTTCGTGATCCGTTCATTCGTTGTGTTCATGCCCGGGAATCGATTCCCGTTATTCTCGCTTTTGCTTCGTTTTCATCGTCGTCTTTCGGGCAAGTAACTTATATTAAATTTCTTTGCAAATACAAGTACTAAATACCGCCTGTAGTGTAGTTGGGTTCTAGAAACAATTTGTGTGTGAATCCCTTGTTGATATTGTGTCTATAGTGTTGATTCGACCATAGTTGCCTCACGACATACATGACATGATATAACTTAGGGTTGACACTTCTTGTTGTATATATGCATGTTGTTCACATGATATCTTGTGCTCGTTCGTGTTATTCGTAGTAGACTTGTTGTGGACTTGTAAAATACCATATACCAAGTTGTTTGGACATCTAGTATACTCTATTTCGTATTTGGTTGTATTTTGGATGAGTTTCATATGAACTAGTGGATTTTGTGCATATGTGATATTTTAAGTTTTGCTGGCTTTTCTCGTTTTGATCATCACATTAGACCCTATTAAGGTCAGTATTTGGAAATATTTTGTGAACATGATTTATAGAGAATTCTGTCTATTTTCCAACCCTTTTGACGGATCTCAGTTTTGATTTACGGTTTGTGAGTTATGTCTATTTTACTATAGTAGTGTCAAAAGATTTCCAGATTTTATTTTCTATGGATTCTGGAGAGTAATCTATTTTTATTTTGATGTTAAAATTATTATTTTGATCTAAAATTTTACTTAGTAATTCTAGACTTGATTGGGGTTTACCCAGAATTTCGGTGGATTTATTTGAGGTTTTTTACAAATCTTTTCATGCTTGCAAATAAAGGTTTTACATGCATAATTTTACTACTGTTCAGTATAGAACCTGATTTTCGACCTAATTCTACTTACTGTTTCTAAAACATTTGTGAATATGAAAGTTAGCCTACTGTATCTATTTTATTACCCTTTTAGTGGATTTGGATTTTGATTTTTGGTTTGTGAGATATTGCTGTTTTCGTACTGAAGTGTTTATAACTCTAGATTTACAAAACTACTGCATCTTGTTGTTTTCTGATTTTTGTTGACTAAACAATTTAGATTGAAAAATTATGATATTTTATATTCTGATACTAAACATATAGGGGAATACCCCTGATTTTTCGTGGATTTAATTAATGAGTTTTCATGCTATTTTCCTAACTTTGAATACAAACTTCTGATTTTTGATTGAACATGTTTCTGGATTCAAATCAGTTTTGAGCCTCATTTTTGTGAAACACTATATAAATTATATATGTTTGCTAGATTCAGTCGGAAGTCTATTTTCCAGATTCTTTGATGGATCTAGATTTGCATTTTTTAGCAATGGGAATCCCTGTTTTAATGCTGTACTATCTTGCTGTTCTGAACTAGAATTTTCGTTGTACTGCTCTTTTATGAGTTATCTTTCACCTGTGCATGTTTATCTTGCAACCTGAATGTGTTATTTGTTCATGCCATGTTATACTTGCCCTGTTTGTGACACATACATGCCTGTTTGATTAATAATAATAAATAACCAAGTCAGGGTTAAGGGAAAGATCTAGTAGTGGACAATATAGGAGCCTGTACTCGGAAGGGGATTCGTGTTTCCCGTATGAAAAGTTTACCGATCAAGTTTACCGATCAAGTTAATTTCTGTTACCGATCAAGTTACCGATCAAGTTAATTTCTGTTACCGGTCAAGTTTACCGATCAAAGTTACCGATCAAGTTAATATCTATTACCGATCAAGTTATTGATCAAGTTACCGATCAAGTTAATTTCTGTTACCAATCAAGTTAATTTCTGTTGCCGACCAAGTTCCGATCAAGTTTACCGACCAAGTTCTGTGATTATGTGATACCCGAGTACATGACCTATAGAATTCCCTATGAAATCTAAAACAAAAATTGCATTGACTGTAGTAATCATGTAGTAAAAGTATGGATGCATGAAGTGCTAGCTAGATAGTAATAATACAAGACTTAAACATGATCACTTGACACTTGCTAATTGATACTTGTAATTGACTACTTGATACTTGTTACTTGTTACTTGATTTCATGATACTTGATTTGTGATACTTGTTACCTGTTTACATGATACTTGTTTACTTGACACATGATACATGCCACTTACACTTGTTCATCTTTCCATGCTAGTTGTTCTATTTTGATATTATGCCTATTCCATGTTATGTTGTTTACCCTTTCCCCATGTACTTGTATCCTGCACTACAAGTGGCCCGTAACTTGCATTGACGGGAGTTTGTTTTCCTTTTCCTTTGCCTGCAATTTTTTAAATTACAGATTTTGGAGATCAGCTGCCTGATGGAATAGGCAAGATGAGATACTAGATGCTCGAGTTTTGCTATCATGATTTCTTGCTATTATAATTATTTCTTGTTTTGAACAATTGTACTTGTACTTGGATTCATTGGTATTTGGGCAATGTGATCCAGGATATTTGACTTATTCTGATCTGGATTATTTGAGATTATAATATTTTGGTTTCAAGTATTCTTGTTGGTATTTTGATTCATATATGCATGCTTGGTTGACTTTTCTTGCTTCCGAATCTAATTATTATTGTGAAATGTTGTAAAGATCCTGACAGCTTATGGATGATGAAAATCATTCGATGGCTTAGTCATTTATCCGTATTCCGTACACTGTTTTGGGAAGCGGGGCATGACAATTAGTTAGGATTAAAATGATTAATAGACTTAAGAATTGACACAACATCGACATTACATTTTGTACATCATTGTTTCTATTGATATCGAATATTGCCTAAGTGTTATTGACATCGACCATTGAACATTGTCATCGAATAATGAATTATTGTTTGTAACCATTGCATCGATTTCCATGATATTAATTATTGCTATCGTCCCATGTTATTGATTCCTATTGATCCATTAAATCCATTATTATATTGTTATTCCATTGTTTTCTTGTTTTCTCTACTTGCTGTCCATGACGTGCTCTAAGAATAATTTTCTCCTCTTTTAAATGAAGTATTCACAAGTGATCATGGAAAATTACCTGCAGGAATTAGAGAACAAGTTTTCTAAAGATTTAATTGTTTCTAGTTGATTATTAATTCGTTGAACTTATTGTATTAAGAATTATTATTATTGTGTTTGAATTTATTATTGTGTTGGGCTTATGACCCAGATATTATTATTTGTTTCCAGATATTGATTATTGTATTTGAAAATTTCATATTGTCTTATTCCAAGTATTATTGTTCATGTGGTTATTATCATTGTCTGCGCAATTGTTTTGTATTGTTATTATTTTGAGTTGAATGGGTAAACAGCTTATGGATGACGCAAGTTATTCGTTGGGACAATGTCACGTGTTTGAGTTCCGTATTTTTGGAAAGCGGGGCGTGACAAGTTTTGATACAAAAACAAATAAAAAAAATAAACGATGTTAATTTAAAGAAAATGTTTGATTGAGATATAGATTATTTGTGGGAAATTGATTAGCTTATTTTGTAATTTTGAAAAGAGTTTCGATAAAATTTTGAAATTGATTAGCTTATTATGTTAATTAAAAGTGGTTTGTGAGAAATTTGATTTGGAAATTATGGTTGAATAAATTATAAAAAGTTGAATTCTTCATGGATGAAGGAATTGTTTATTTAAAGTTGAAATATTATTGTTGAGGTTGGATATAACCTATTTTTAATCTCTCGAATGAAATAGTTGTTGGAATCTAGAGGCTAGGCGAGACCCTAGTGACCGGCGGTTTATATTAATTAGATTTTGGGGAGTAATCAGTGTTGGTTAACTCTCTCATTGAGAAGTAGCCAGTGTGGGCTGACATTCTCTTGAGTTGGTTTATGTCCGGTAGGGTAAGCTAGCTCTAGGTTGTGATGATTTTAACTAAACTTAAGGACAGGCAGTGGTTGGAGACATGATGAAACCGGGCAAACGTGACTATGAGGGCCTCAAAATGATTTGCGGTGTGAGATAATTTCGAGAATTATCGAGGTGTGAGTGAAATAGTCTCCAGAATTACCAACGGCGTGGGATTGATCTCCAGAATTATCAGGATTGGGACGACGCTCATCGGGACGTTTGCATGTAGTGAGATGCCATTGCTTGTGGTGCGGGGTATTCTTGAAGATTCCCAGGTGTGGGTGAAATAGTCTGCAGAATTATCTGTGGATAGAGACTAACCTCTGGAATTATTGGGGCATGGGTTAGGTATAGGTAGAATGTCTAAATCTTGTAGTAGTCATAGTAGTAGATTGCATGCCGAGGTAGTTATACCCTATAATGTGGAGTACGTAGGTGCTTGCCCTCGGACATATGTAGAATGGGATGCATATAATCTGACAAAGTATGCATTTGTGTCATCATAGCGTAAACATCTGCATTAGGCATTAACTCATTGCGTACACTAACATGTTTAGGATAGTCACTTTTCACTCTTTCTTTACAATCAAGTTTGTGTATGCTAAAGTATAAAGAACCATTATATTACGGCATAGTGAGGATCGCTGTTTTATAATATTGCGTCGGTTGTAAGCAACTAATGTGCCCATAGTTTTCAGTGTCGGGCTTGGATTAACAAAAAGAGTACACAGATGAATTGATGCTAAAGATTGCTTTCAAATTTAAGTTGCTGTTATTACAGTTGAATTTATCATGTTCTATTTATTTTAGTTCTGCTGTGTTAATGTAAAAGAACAGTGTTATATGAAAAAGTTTGTAAATTCCTTGTAAAATTGTATGAATTTGAAGTAAAAGATTTTGTTGTGATACGAATTACCGTGTTTTGGAATTCGGGGCGTTACATTTCCAGTATCCTTTGGAGTGACAAAACCCTCAAGCTGTGTCACATACACATCCTCGAGAAGATTTCCATTTAGGAAATCAGTTTTGACATCCATCTGCCATATTTCATAATTGTGATATGCTGCAATATCAAGGAAGATCCAAATGGATTTAAGCAAGGCAATTGTGGAAAAAGTCTCACTATCGTCTACACCATGAACTTGCTTGAAACCTTTAGCCACCAACCTCCCCTTAAAGGTATGCAGGTTACCATTCATGTTAGTTTTCTTTTTGAAAACCCATTTGCAACAAATAGGTTTTACCTTTTCAGGTGGGTCTACCAACGTCCATACTTGGTTGGCATACATGAATTTCATCTCATATCTCATGGACTCAAGCCATTTCTCAGAGTCTGGGCCTTTTACATCTTCTGCATAAGTCGTAGGCTCATCTTGATCCACGAACAATACATCACCATGTTGAGTCACGAGAAATCCAGATCTCTCGGGTTGATGAGGTATCCTACTAGACTTACGTAGCCCTGTGCTACTTGAGCAGGTTGTTGTTCCACAATGATTTGTGGAGCCTACTCCACCGTTTGTTCGCTACTACTTTGTGAAGTTTAAATTTCTTCAATTCTATCATTCTCCCACTGGTTCTCTTGGAGATAAATTCTTTCTCTAGGAACATACCATCCGTGCGACAAACACTTTGCCTTTAGTGGGATTATAGAAATAGTATCCCTTAGTTCCCTTAGGATATCCTACAAAAAAGCACTTATCAGATTTGGGACCAAGTTTATTAGATACTTGGCACCCTACATAGGCTTTACAACCCCAAATCTTCAAAGTAGACATACTAGGATGCCTCCCAGTCAATATCTCATATGGTGTCTCTTGAACAGTTTTAGATGGAACACGGTTAAGTGTGAAATCAGCTGTTAATAGAGCATATCCCAAGAAAGAGATTGGATGGTCTGCATGACTAATCATAGATCGGACCATGTCTAACAATGTCCGGTTCCTCCTCTTAGAGACACCATTCCATTGCGGTGTTCCAGGGAGAGTGAGTTGAGATATTATCCCGCACTCTTTTAGATCGTCGTCAAAATCTTGGCTTAAGTACTCACCACCTCGATCAGATCGAAGTGCTTTAATACTTTTACCATGTTGGTTTTGTACCTCGTTCTTGAATTCTTTGAACTTTTCAAATGACTCTGATTTATGTTTCATCATATACACAAACCTATATCTACTGAAATCACCAGTAAATATAATGAAGTACTGAAAACCTCCTCTAGTCAATGTGTTGAAATGTCCGCATACATCACTATGTATGAGACCTAAAAGATCAGTAGCCCTTTCACATTTTCCAATGAATGGAGCTTTTGTCATCTTGCCCAACAAACGAGGTTCACCTACCTCAAATCATTCAAAATCAAATGAGTCCAAGAATCCATCTTTATGGAGTTTGGATATGCGGTTCTCATTTATGTGGCATAAACGATAATGCCAGAGGTAAGTTGGGTTCGTATCATTTGACTTGAACGTCTTAGTATTTATATTATAGACAGGCATTTCGAGGTCGAGAATATAAAGTCCATTACTCAATTGTGCATTATCATAACTGATATCATTCAAATAAATAAAATAACTTTTGTCCTTTATTATAAATAAAAAAGCCCTTCTTGTCCGAACAAGAAATAGAAATAATATTCCTACTAATAGCAGACACAAAATAACAGTTCTCTAAATCAATGATAAGCTCATTGGGCAATGATAAATGACATGTCCCTACACCTAAAGTAGCAACTTTTGCTCCATTTCCAACTCGTAGGTCAACTTCACCCTTAGCCAATGGTCTACTCCTTTTGAGATCCTGCACATTTACACAAATGTGAGACCCACGTCCAGTATCTAATACCCACGATACAGAGTAGATAAATTGACTTTTATAACAAAAGTACCTGTAATGGAAGTATCACTACCTTTCTTCTTCTTAAGCTACTCCAGGTACTTATGGCAGTTCCTATTCCAATGTCCGGTCTCACCACAGTGGAAGCATGTGCCCTCCTTGGCCACCCCACCCTTAGGTTTCAAGGCAGAAGTGCTGGGCTTGAAATTGCCTTTGCCCTTTTCCTTACCCTTGGGTTTCTTATCTGCTTTTTGCCCTTGCCCTTACATCTACACTATTATTAAGCAAAGCCCCATTTTTGCGGCTTTTTACTATCATGCCCCCATAAATATAAAAGGCTAAAATATATATATATATATATATATATATATATATATATATATATATATATACTATTATTAAGAAAAGCCCTATTTTTGCGGCTTTTTACTATCATGCCCCATAAATATAAAAGGCTAAAAAAAATATCTATCTATACTATTATTAAGCAAAGCCCCAATTTTGCGGCTTTTTACTATCACGCCCCGATAAATATAAAAGGCTAAAAAAAATATTTATCTATACTATTATTAAGCAAAGCCCCAATTTTGCGGCTTTTTACTATCATGCCCCCATAAATATAAAAGGCTAAAAAAAATATCTATCTATACTATTATTAAGCAAAGCCCCAATTTTGTGGCTTTTTACTATCATGCCCCGATAAATATAAAAGGCTAAAAAAAAATATCTATCAATACTATTATTAAGCAAAGCCCCAATTTTGCGGCTTTTTACTATCATGCCCCCGTAAATATAAAAGGATAAAAAAAAATATCTATACTATTATTAAGAAAAGCCTCATTTTTGCGGCTTTTTACTATCATGCCCCCATAAATATAAAAGGCTAAAAAAAATATCTATACTATTATTAAGCAAAGCCCCATTTTGCGGCTTTTTACTATCATGCCCCCATAAATATAAATGGCTAAAATGTATATATATATATATATATATATATATATATATATATATATATATATACAATTATTAAGCAAAGCCCCATTTTTGCAGCTTTTTACTATCATGCCCCCGTAAATATAAAAGGCTAATATATATATATATATATATATATATATATATATATATATATATATATATATATATATACTATTATTAAGTAAAGCGCCATTTTTGAGGCTTTTTACTATCATGCCCCATAAATATAAAAGGCTAAAAAAAAATATCTATCTATACTATTATTAAGCAAAGCCCCAATTTAGTGGCCATCATGCCCCCATAAATATAAAAGGCTAAAAAAAATATCTATACCATTATTAAGCAAAGCCCCATTTTTGCGGCTTTTTACTATCATGCCCCCATAAATATAAAAGGCTAAAAAAAATATCTATACCATTATTAAGCAAAGCCCCATTTTTGCGGCTTTTTACTATCATGCCCCATAAATATAAAAGGCTAAAAAAAATATCTATACTATTATTAAGCAAAGCCCCATTTTTGTGGCTTTTTACTATCATGCCCCCATAAATATAAAAGGCTAAAAAAATATATATATATAGCCCCATCTTTGCGGCTTTTTACTATCATGCCCCCATAAATATAAAAGGCTAAAAAAATATATCTATCTATACTATTATTAAGCAAAGCCCCATTTTTGCGCCTTTTTACTATCATGCCCCCATAAATATAAAAAGCTAAAAAATATATATATATATATCTATACTATTATTAAGCAAAGCCCCAATTTTAGGGCTTTTTACTATCATGCCCTCATAAATATAACAGGCTAAAAAAAAAATCTATCTATACTATTATTAAGCAAAGCCCCATTTTTGCGGTTTTTTACTAGCACGCCCCCATAAATATAAAAGGCTAAAAAAGAACATCTATCTATACTATTATTAAGCAACGCCCCATTTTTTGCGGCTTTTTACTATCATGCCCCCATAAATATAAGAGGCTAAAAAAAATATCTATACTATTATTAAGCAAAGCCTCATTTTTATGGCTTTTTACTATCATGGCCCCATAAATATAAATGGCTAAAAAAAATATCTATACTGTTATTAAGCAAAGCCCCATTTTTGCGGCTTTTTACTATCATGCCCCCATAAATATAAAAGGGTAATATATATATATATATATATATATATATATATATATATATATATATATATATATATATATATATATATATATATATATATATATATATATATATATATACTATTATTAAGCAAAGCCCCATTTTTGCGGCTTTTTACTATCATGCCCCATAAATATAAAAGGCTAAAAAAAAATATCTATCTATACTATTATTAAGCAAAGCCCCTATTTTGCGACTTTTTACTATCATGCCCCCATAAATATAAAAGGCTAAAAAAATATCTATCTATACTATTATTAAGCAAAGCCCCAATTTTGCGGCTTTTTACTATCATGCCCCCATAAATATAAAAGGCTAAAAAAAAATATCTATACTGTTATTAAGCAAAGCCACATTTTGCGGCTTTTTACTATCATGCCCCCATTTATATAAAAGGCTAAAAAAAATATCTATACTATTATTACGCAAAGTCCCATTTTTGCGGCTTTTTACTATCATGCCCCCACAAATATAAAAGGCTAAAATATAAATATATATATATATATATATATATATACTATTATTAAGCAAAGCACCATTTTAGCGGCTTTTTACTATCATGCCCCCATAAATATGAAAGGCTAAAAAAAAAAATCTATCTATACTATGATTAAGCAAAGCCCCATTTTTGCGTCTTTTTACTATCATGCCCCATAAATATAAAAGGCTAAAAAAAATATCTATCTGTACTATTATTTAGCAAAGCCCCAATTTTGCGGCTTTTTACTGTCATGCTCCCATAAATATAAAAGGCTAAAAAAAATATCTATACTATTATTAAGCAAAGCCTCATTTTTGCGGCTTTTTACTATCATGCCCCCATAAATATAAAAGGCTAAAAAAAAATATCTATACTATTATTAAGCAAAGCCCCATTTTTGCGACTTTTTACTATCATGCCCCCATAAATATTAAAGGCTAAAAAATATATATATCTATACTATTATTAAGCGAAGCCCCATTTTTGCAGCTTTTTACCTATCATGCCCCCATAAATATAATAGGCTGAAAAAAATATCTATCTATACTATTATTAAGTAAAGCCCCATTTTTGCAGCTTTTTACTATCATGCCCCCATAAATATAAAAGGCTAAAGAAAATACAGGGTTAATTCTGTCAATTTTTGCCCATGATCCCTAAACAATCAGAGGGCACAAGTGTAATTTTCACTTCACAATTAAATCAAACTCTCTCTATCTCAACCCCCCCGGTCGATTCCTCTCCCTCTCTCTTAAAATCCCCACTGCCTCTCTCTCTCCTCATCCCTCGCGTCGCGCGACCAGGCGAAAAATGCAGAGCACGGCGTACGCCCTCTCCCCTTCGACTCCCCTCCTCAACCTCCGAACCCCTTCCAAATATCAACTGGCAAACCCTAACCCTTGATCCCCAATCTTTGCCTCCTTCTCGTCGTCATCACCGCCGCCGTCATTGTCGTTATCCTCTTCGCCGTTCAAATCTAAGCCAATCTCAATCCATGGCATTGGCTGCTCCCCTCGAACTCAGCCGTCGGATCGCGAGGTGGCCATCAGATCTGTGGTCGGAGAGAGCTCAGGTGAGATCACTGCCGAGAAAAGCGGCAGCGGCTTGCTCCAAACGCTGCAGCTCGGCGGGCTGTTTGGGTTGTGGTATCTTTTCAACATCTACTTCAACATCTACAACAAGCAGGTACTTTTTACGATTCGTGTTCTCGCGTTGAAAATCGTGCGCTGTCATTTTGTATATTAACTGGATCTTGATTTGGTTTTACTTTTTTTTTTATTTGACTTTTGGTTAGAAAGGTCTGATGCTGCCTTTTATTTGTACATTAACTGGATCTTGAATTTGTTTAACTGATGGCTTTTCAAATGTCTGATGCTGCCTATATATCCATCAGGATTATTTATAGGGAAATTATTGGAGAAATTCATGGGTTTTTTATAGGGAAAATTATTGGGTTTTGTTTCTAATTGGGTTAATTTATTCATTTGTAGCAAGAACACAGGCTTGATGGATGGTGAAGTACAACTGTGAGTTTTTTGAGTCTAAACAAGATGCCCAGTAAGTGTTTGATTTTTTGTTTTTGTAGAATTTTTTATAAAATTAATTCTGTGTTGTTTTGTAATTTCTGGTGTTTGATTTGAAAAAGAAAAAAATATTAGGGTGTGCATCGCACGCGTGCAGATAGCTAGTTTGGTTTGTTGGACCATCATAATGGTCTTTCCCTTAATAATGTTCTGTTCAGCAGTTCTCAACATGCTTAGCAGATTTGGTAGAGGTTTGTTAATTTCATTCATGTTGTAATTTATGATGAATTGACTATAACTTTTCGGTAATGATTGCAGGACCAAGTTAGTAGCCAACTCTTGATCTAAAGGGAAACCAAGCCTTTTAAGATTCTCTATGTACCCAATCATCTTGCGCACATGAGCTCCACCATGGCTTTCTTCTGCCAGTTTGCAATGAAACAATGCCTTTGAGCCTTCAAACCTCTCATGCCTATCCTGCTCTTGATAGAGCCTCTTGAGGTGTACTGTAACATCCCAGAAAAAATATAAATATATATATATAATAATTTGATTTTTCACATCTTGCACGTGTAATGCACGTGAGAAATTTTTATATTCATGTTCTCCTCATTTTTAAATTTAATACACTTTGCTTTATTATTATTAATTTTTATTTTGAAGCTCATGGGCCTAAGAATATATATTGATTTTTCAAAAGAAACCCATTTTTAATTGAGCCCATTTGTAAAACTATATTTTAAATAAAAAAAAAAGAGGTGGTGTGCACAAGCACGTGCACGTGCACACAAGAGAATTGGCGTTGGGAATGTTGGAGACTATTGACCTGGTCTTGGAGTACGGATGTAGTGGGGAGAGAGAGTAGGGGAAGTGGTTTATAACTACCTAATTATTTTATTAATAAACCCCTAAGGCCTAGTTCATTTTTCCCGTAATCTAAAAAAAAAAAAAAGGTTAATTACACAGAAAGAGAGAGAGGCAGAGCGCTTGGGGGGGTTTCAGAGCTTGGCTTTTGGGATTCGATTACTGTGCATTTCGGGGGGGGGGGGGGGGGGGGGGGGTTCGCTAGCTTTTGTGTGGATTTTGAAGTGCTTTTGAAGGGGATTTACTTCTAGTAATCTTCTATATGGTGGGTGTTCTTTTATACTCTTTAAATTGTCGAGTAATTGTATGTGTAGGTATTCTAAAATTCAGATTGTATATGTAAAATTGTTCAATTTATTCTCATTGATTGTGATGCATGTGGTAGGATAAATTCATTAATTTTAAGTGAAGTACATGTTATTTGTAGCAGATTTACGAAATATAAATTTAGAAGTTGTGCAAGTTGACATATGAAATATCATAGTGTGATTATTTTTAGAGTGAGTAGATTTTTATAAATAATTTGTGAGAAGAACTGATTGAGTATGAATTTAATTGATTTTTGAAGAAAAATTTCTCATATTATTAATTGTCATGGAAAAGAGAAAAAGAAATATATATATGTGTGTGTGTGTGTGTATGTATGTGTGTGTGTGTGTGTGATGTAGATTAACATTTCAAATTTCATGTGGTATTTGAGACATTCTTCATGTGTTAGAAAGTTTAAATTGTGTAGAATTATTGTTATGGCAATACCACTCAGTATAAATTGGCCTCTGAATATTTAGAATGTGTAGTGTGATCGAATTAAATTATTGTGATGAATGGTAGACGTTGTATGTTGTATTTTGAAAAAAGGAAAATAGACCGAGATAAAATACTTATTGACTTACGGCCCTTATATGGTGTGATTTGAGCTATGGCTCAGTGGGTAGGCGCGGTATCGCCTCTTTGTTTGCGCGGGTTCGAGTGGGGGTGTACTCTGTTGTTGTTTCAAACTTTTTTTTTTGGGTAATAAGTGAGGGGGTTCACTTATTTAATGATATCAGTACTATATAGAACTAGTGTGCATGTGGCCTAGTGGTTGGCACTGGGGCTCGCTCTCTGTTGGCGCTGGTTCGAGCCATGCAGAGTACTTTGACTTTAACAAAATTTTTTCTTTGGAGTTTTTGAGTTGTATTTTTGGGAAGATTATTGTCACGCCTCGTTTCTTAAAAAGAATACAGAATACGAGTACGTGATAAAGCCCAGTGAATGATTTTCATCTTCATAAGCTGTAGGATCAACTCAGCATCATAACAGGAAATATAGCAAAATATATTCAACCATGCATGCATGAAAAATTTATTAATCAACAGAAAAACATATGAAATAAATATAAATATCCCAAATAATTTCCAGATATAGATCAAAAGTAAAAAAACTTCGGGACTGCAGGCCTGTTACAAGTTTCAAGTAGCAACAAAATTTAACAAACTCAAATGTGAAGTAATTAAAGCATGTTTTCCCTAAGTGAAGCCTAGAACATTTGCTCACCAACTCCAGCAGGCAACTCGTATCCAAAGCCTGTATTTATCATGTAGACGAAAATGGAGAAACAAAGACAAACGCCCTTAGTGCAAGCTAGGGCGACAAGTAGTACAAGCAAGGGTATAAAAATAAGTGCAAGAAAATATGAAGCAAGATTTGGAATCAAGGGTATACAACATGATTGACAAGGATGCAACAAGTAGTGAAGTTCAAAAGATTAGCTAGCAAGTAAGAGAAATCAAGAAACAGAATTGGGTAACAAATACAAGTGGCAGGAACAAGTAACAAGTAAGCATGTAGTTGTATCAAGCATCTACTAACAAGTATCACCTAATAAGTGTCGAGTAACAAGTATCAAGTAAGATATCAAGTGTGTACATGTGACAAGTTATTCTTAAGTCTAATGTTTAAATCTATCTCGGTAGCACTTCATGCATCCCAAATATTTACGACATGATTACTACTTACAAACAGTTACGTTTCAGCCTAGTGGTGGATTTTATAGGGCGGTATACTCAGGCATCAACTACCAAGCAAGCATGTTCATGAATCGGGTAATCATATAACTAGTTCATGTGTCAAGTAGTAACATGACAAGTGATGAATCAAATAATAATATACTAGTTCATAAATCAAGTAATAACAAGTTCATAAATCGAATAATAATATACTAAATCATGAATCAATAGTAAATAGTTCATGAATCAAATAATAATATAACTAGTTCATGAAAGAAGTATCCAGAGGGAAACATGGGCCCCTTCCGAGTACACTTACCTATACTTTCCATTACTATGGTCTTTTCCGTAAACCCTAGCTTGTTATTTATTATTATTATCAAGACAAGCATGAAAGTGTGCAAAACACGGCAAGTAAACATGATAAAGAACAGGAAACAAGTTTAAGATAATTAGAAGGCATATTCGAGGGTCAAAACAAATTAAAATTATCAAGAACGACGAGAATTCCAATTCTGGACAGCATGACGTTGTTGCACCAAAACTGAGATCCCGTTGATACAAGAATGCAAATCTAGATCCTTCAGAAAATCTAGAAACTAGACTCTCTGCCGGTTCCAGCACAATTAAAAAGATTCTTAGAAGTGGTAACAACTGGAGGTAAAACAGCAAACTACACATAATTCATTTTCAGCCAGAACTTGTAAAATTGTGTTTATAAACATGAAACAGGTCTGAAACTTCATTAAACAATTCTAGGAAAATTAGGGGATGTTCTCCAGTGTGTATATTATCAGCATGCAAAATTTCAAGTCATTATCTTACAGTCAGCATAGATAATTTAATTGTAAATCAAAGTGATGCAGCAAATTTATGAATCTGGAATTCTACGACACAACAGCAATAAACCTGTGATAAATCATAACTATAACTCGGAATTCAATTCCATTAAAAGGGTAGTAAACTAGACATCTGGGGCTACATTTCATGTTTAGAACTCAAGTCCAGATTCTAATGTTATCAGGGGTGAAATAGCAAGCAAAAACAGGAACAACAACATAGATGGGTTCTTTTATATAAAAAGTGACATGATTAGTAACTAATATGAGTCTAAATTAATGTGTAATTCAAATCAAGGTGTAATAGATATCAAATCAGCAAGCCACATTTATTTCTTAACTCACATGAAGTAAAATCAATACATATATCATAGAACATGCATCTACAAGTCAAGATGGTTCTTAGTTTCATGTGTTCAAATAATTAGGAGGTAAAATGGATCCAAAAAATTGTGAAACGAATATATCAACGAAAGATTGTCTCTTATGACCATGGAGTTGACAATGACTAAAATAAGATCATCAAACGATAAGCCAAAGGGGAGTCACAACTATGATCTACTTGCAGTATTTTCAAATAAAAGCTGTACTAGAACAAAAAATTATACAAGAAGATACTTGCCTTGATTGGATGAGGACGATGATCGACGATCGAGATTGGATGGATCGGATCGGTGCGGATCTTGATGGTGAGCAAGATCGATGAAGATCGACGGCTCAAATCTGATATGATCTGATCAAGTGATGGAGATCAGATCAGATTGATGATAATCATGATCTTGATGTGATCAGATTGCTAAGATTCAAAACAGAACTTCACCTTCCTTCTCTTCTTGATCAACACAGCGACGGGCGGGAGCTTCGACCATGGTGACGGTGGCGACGACTGTGGCGGTGCTGCGGTAGCGAGAGGGTAGCGGCGTCGAGGCTTGACTAGCGAGCAATCGGCGGAGGCGACGACGACGATGGGAGTGGCGATGGGTAATGCATTCGGAGTTTTGTTTGGAGAGGAAAACAGGGGAGCGATGTGGTGAGGCGACGGCGAAAGCTAGGGAGTTCGGTGAAGGCGAGGCGACGAGGGGATGTAGAGGTAAGGATGACGACGAGGATGGAGCACATGCAATGGGTAATGGGTTGCAACGATGACGAAGTTGATGGGTTTACGAAGAGGACGACGGTGGGTTCGATGTGCAGGGGGTACGGGGATGATGATGATTAGGTTTGCGGGTTGATGGTGAGGCTGTGACGAAGACGAGGGTGAGGGGAAAGGGTGGAGTCGAAAGTGGGTGACGAGGTGCACATGGAGATCAAGAGGTGAAGAGGTGCGGGGGAGACAAACAGTAGGGAAATGAAAGAGTAGGCGGCTGGTTAATTTGGGTTTCAACAGTATTAATGGTTAGGGTTAACCTAGGTTAGGGTTTTTATATAGTAGGGTTGTGGGTTTAGGGTTATTGAATAGCGGGTTTGAGTGGGATCCAATAGGAGAATGAGTCAAAAATCAATATAATTAGGCCATTTGGATTTGGTTAATTGAATCAGTCAATTCCCTAAGAAAAATAGAAAATTTGAGCTGATAGGCAAGATGCAAATGAAATAGATTGGGCACAAATTTTGAGTCAGACAATGAAATGACTTTTATTAGAGCTGGAAACAAAATACATGATTTTGAATTGATAAATAGTACAGTGAAATGAAATACAGCAGAAAATACAAATACAGGAAACACGGGTTACAAATCTTACTCACCTAACAACCATAATTTTGTCCTCGAAATTCAGACAAGTGGTACATAGGGCAACCTCCAAAAGAAAAGAAAAACCAGGAGACTACTCGAACAAATGGGGGAACTTCTTCTGGATCTCCTCCTCCAATTTCCAAGTCGACTCACCCAGGGAGTGAGGATTCCAAGAAACCTGAACCAGCTTTATAACCTTGCTCTTCAGCACTTTCTCTCGCCTGTCCAAAATAGCAACTGGAGGAATCTCACATGACAAATCTGGATGCACTAATAACTCTGAATAGTTGATAACGTGGCTCTCATCCCTGATGTATCTTCTGAGTTAGAGACATGAAAGACATCATGCACCCCAGATGGAGCCGGTGACAATGCAAGACGATAAGCCACCTTGCCTACTCGTTCTACGATATCAAATGGCCCGATGAACCTAGGGCTTAGCTTGCCTCCACCTCCAAACCGAATAGCGCATCTCCACGATGATACATTAAAGAGTACATGATCTCCCACCTCAAACTCCAAGGGCCTTTTGTGGACATTTGCTCATTTTCTCTGCCTGTCTTGCACTGCCAGAAGATGCTTCCTTATCTGAGCCACTGCATCCACAATCCTGGTGATCAACTCTGGCCCCAACAACTTCCTCTCACCAATATCATCCCAGCACACTGGTCACCTACACTTCCGATCGTATAGTGCCTCGTACGGTGCAGCTTTAAGACTGGCTTAATAGCTGTTGTTATACGAGAACTCTACCAAGTACAGATGATCATTTCAAGACCCTCCAAACTGTAGCACACAGGACCTCAACATGTCCTCTAATGTCTGAATGGTCCTTTCTGACTGCCCGTTTGTATGATGAGGAAAGGCTGTACTGTAATTCAACTTGCTCCTAAGACTGCTCTGAAGGTTCTCCCAAAACTGAGATCTGAACCTGGTATCCCTATCGGATACAATGCTGATCGGAACCCCGTGAAGCCTGACAATCTCCAGCATGTACTTCTCTGCAAGACCCTCAGTAGATTGACCACCAACTCTGAAGGGGACAAAGTGAGCACTCTTCGTCATCCTGTCCACAATTACCCAAATGGCATTGTGACCCGTGGGACTCCTCGACAAGGCAGTCACAAAATCCATGGTGATGTGCTCCCACTTCCACTCCGGAATGGGAGGAGGTTGAAGAAGCCCGGCAGTTCTCTGATATTCTGCCTTCACCTGCTAGCAGATCAAGCACTGAGACACAAATCTCGCTACGGCCCTCTTCATACCATGCCAGCAGAAGCTAAGCTTCAAATCCCAGTACATCTTAGTACCACCGGGATGAATAGTGTATGCCGACTGGTGGGCTTCCTCGAGCAATTTTTTCCTGACTTCACCCTTTGGGGCACACAACCTAGCCCCAAAGCGAAGTGATCCATCTGAGTGAATGACCATATCAGTCCTTGTACTTACCTCAACTTCGGCTCTGAATCCCTACAACTACTCATCACCTGCCTGTGCTTCTTTAATCTGCTCTACCAGCGAGGACTGTAAATGAAGCATCACACTAAAAATCATGTCACACCCCGCTTCCCAAAAGGAATACGGAATACGAGTACGTGACAAAGCCCAGCGAATGATTTTCATCATTCATAAGCTGTAGGATCGACTCAGAATCATAACAAGAAATATAGCAAAATATATTCAACCACGCACGCATGAATAATTTATTAATCAACAGAAAAACATATGAAACAAATATAAATATCCCAAATAATTTCCAGAACTGGATCAAAAGTGAAAACATTTCTGGACTACAAGCCCATTGCAAGTTTCAAGTAGCAACAAAATTTAATAAACTCAAACTAGTCTTACCCTGTGCAAATTGCACAGACTTTACCAAAAGATATATTAAAAAAATTAAAAATCAATACAAAATTCATCATGAACCAATTTGAATTATAAGAAAATTAGTTGGTGATCAGTGTTATTCCGTACAAATTGCACAGACTAAAATAATTTTGTGAGAATCATAAAATTATATAAAACTCAAAAATTTAGAGATGTCTCTTAACTATTTTGATCACAATATAATCAAAAGATAACAAATCTACGGATTAACAAATTCATATTTTCAAACCAACTAGCATCAATCTATATTTCTATTCAATTGAAAAGAAAAGAAAATAATTGAATAATTACCAAAGTTGGGTTGTAGCTCTTGCCGGACTCCTTGATGTACTCCGCTATCTTCATCTCCACAGTGTGGTTCTCAACCGCCTTCCCTCTCAAATCAAACATAATCAACATCAGAAACACATTGAAGGTACAATAATTGATAATGAGCTATATTTATATATATATATATATATATATATATATATATATATATTATCCAAAATTTCTAACCAGTATCAGTCAATATTTTTATTCAATATAATTGGCAACATAATTTTAGTTAGTGTCTTCTAGTACATCTACATATAGATGACAACACAATTTTAGTTAGTATCTTCTAATTTTTTTCTTCATAAATGTTTTTTAATGTTATCAACATTTTGTATATAAGGCTAAAAAGAACTGTATAATTTATTTATTTTTTACTTGTACTTAAAAAAACTATGATGGTTCCCTAAAAAATAAAAAGGGACAAAAAAATAATTATAGTTGCTCTTAAACTAATTAGATTTCAGAAATTAAAATATCTAAAAATCCAAAATATTCAAAAAAAAAAAAAAAAACCTTTAACAGCACACCAAAATCTACCAAACAAAACCTCTTTCTAACAATCATACTAAAACCTTCCGATACAACAAATAATAACCTGAATTTAAAACTAATCATATGAAGAAAAAAAATGCCAATAATATTCTCAATCAACTCCACTCCAATCAAGTATCGGAAACTACCACCAACACCACTCCATACCTGAAAAGAAGAGGCATTTTCCGGCATCTTGATCTCATTCGCATGCTCGATCAAAGCTTTCCTCTTCTCTGCAACTTCCTCCATACTATACAATGCCACCAAACCACTACCACAAAAATAAAATTCATTTCAACTAAACAATTGAGAATAAAGAAAAATCAAGAAAACGAAATTATTTTTACATTAGTCCGGAACAATATACTAAAATAATTTTTGGGGCAGCAGCGGGGTTGATAAAGGGAAACAATAGTCCATAATTTCGTTTTCTTGATTATTTTTACATTAGTATGAGAAGAGCCACATGCTGTGTTACCATGTACAAATTGCACAGACTAAAATAATTTTGAGGAATTCATAAAATTATATGGAACTTAAAAATTTACAGATACCCCTTAACTATTTCAATCACAAAATAATTAAAAGATGACAAATCTACAAATTAACTAATTCATACTTGCAAACTAACTAACATCATTCTATATTTTTATACAATTGAAAGGAAAGGGGAAAAAAAGTTGGAATAATTACCGAAGTTGGGTTGTGGCTCTTCTCAGACTCCTTAATGTACTTCGTTATCTCCTTCTCAATCGCGTGGTTCTTAACCATATTTCCTCTCAAATCAAGCATTTTCTTTTAAATCAAATATAATCAACATCAGAAACTCATTGAGGGAACAATAATTGATATATAATTAGATATATATCAAAATATGACAAATGTATATATTAACCAATTCACATTTCGAAACCAACAACATCCTATATTTTCTATTCAATTGAAAGGAAACTCCATAATTCTCGATGTGTGTAACTCTCCAACAATTTCAGCACCAAGGCATAGGTAAACCCCAGAACCCTAAATTTTGAGATGCCAAGAAAGAGGTATTTTCAAAAATCACTTACAATCGTGTCAGATTCCTCCATTCTAAAGCTTGCTTACAAATACTCATATTGTTCGCGAAATTCCTCCATATTTGCTTCCAACTGTTGTATATTACTCTTTCCTTAGTTGTACCTCTACAAAATGATTAAACAAAAAATTATACATACAATACTACAATTCACCAAAACAAAAGATGTAGAAAAGATATCACTGTCTGCATGTTGTTTTCCTTCTTATTCCAGCATATTTCAAGCTTACTACATCAAATTTTCATCTTATCTTTTCATCAACTATTTGATGCAAGTCATTAGCTTTCTTATACATTCACTCATTTGCTCACTTTTAACCTAAGAAAATAAAATAATAAAATGCAATAATAATAAAATGGGTTAAACGATTGAACTTTCATGCTTTTTACCATCATCCACAATCCATTAATCTTCGTAATTGAAAATTTAATGATGATATTTCTTAGAATGCAAAAGTCCAAAAGAAAATAGATAACAATTAGAAGAAAAACCCTTATATGCAAGTCAGTTCATTCCAATCTCACACATGACGATCCCCCTTCTTCGGATATGAAACTATATAATATTATGTTTGCATCTGTTCCTGAATCTCAAAGCTTGACCACACTATCATAAAAAACAGAAAAATACTCGGACACAAACAAATTAAATATAACTGGAAAAAAATATAAAAACTGAAACAACAATTCTAATAAATTATTAAGCAACATAAATCTAAATCAAAATAGAAATAAATTTTTTATGTTGTCAACTTTTAGTTTGTTTTTATTTTTTTATAAAACCGTGCATAGTGCACGTGTCAGTATTGAAAATTTAATGATGATATTTCTTAGAATGCAAAAGTCCAAAAGAAAATAGATAACAATTAGAAGAAAAACCCTTATATGCAAGTCAGTTCATTCCAATCTCACACATGACGATCCCCCTTCTTCGGATATGAAAGTATATAATATTATGTTTGCATCCGTTCCTAAATCTCAAAGCTTGACCACATTATTATAGAAAACAGAAAAATACTCGGACACAAACAAATTAAATATAACTGGAAAAAAATATAAAAACTGAAACAACAATTCTAATAAATTATTAAGCAACATAAATCTAAATCAAAATAGAAATAAATTTTTTATGTTGTCAACTTTTAGTTTGTTTTGATTTTTTTTATAAAACCGTGCGTAGTGCACGTGTCAGTTAAATATGAATTCCTACTTTTCTTTTTCTTTCTCTAATTCAAAATAGAGAAAGGGTAGGCCTATTTGCTTAAGATATATAAATATAAATTAGCTAATAAAATATTGTTGAGATTAATTAATTCCAATTATATACACTTCATAACTATAACTGTTTGTGTCAATTAGATTCTTCAAAGAAATTAAACACATTAAGGGTACTCATATCATTTCGCATTTCTCATTGACGATGAATACCATGATTTTAGAATACATGGACACAGATTGGTAACCAAAGAAAATTCACCTATTACTTTGTGCGCTTTTTCCCTCAATACGTATCATCTAGGGTTTGGTCCCATTCGAACACTTTCTGCCCTAAAAAAGTGGTTTTTTGGGGTAAAAATATGATCTTTTTATGAATTGGAAACTGTAAAAGGTGAAAGTTTGGGTTTTTACCGTTGTGAAGGAAGCTGTGGCATTTCTCAGGAGCTAACTTTTCCGCCATTAATTGGAGTTGGAGGAAGAAGAAGAATGGAGCAAGGTGCGAAATTTGGTCAAGGTTTACCGGGATTGGGGCGTCGTGGGCGATGGCCGGCGGGCGGGGTGGGCGACGGCTGGGATCGGGACGCCGTGGGCGATGGCCGGGACAGACGGGTGAGGAGAGGTGGGTGGGTTTTGGGGGGCAGGGAGAACTGATAGGGTTTGTGTGTTTTGGGAAGATGTGGAAGAGGGAAATGTTTTTTTTGGTGTTTTTAAAATTATTTCTGTTTTAACAATTAGTGTGGGTTGCACGTGTCAATTAATACTTTTGTTCTTCTTTCTCTATTTCAAAATGAAGAAAGGAGAGAAGTAGAGGCCTATTTGCTTAAAATATATATAAATACAAAGTAACTAAAGCAAGTTTTCCCCAAGTGAAGCCTAGAACGTTTGCTCAGCAACTCCAGCAGGCAACTCGTCTGCAAAGCCTGCATTTATCATGCAGAAGAAAATGGAGAAATAAAGACAAATGCCCTTAGTGCAAGCTAGGGCTGCAAGTAGTACAAGTAAGGGTATGAAAATAAGTACAAGAAAATATGAAACAAGATTTAGAATCAAGGGTATACAACATGATTGACAAGGATGCAACAAGTAGTGAAGTTCAAGACATTAGCTAGCAAATAAGACAGATCAAGTAACAGGATCGGATAACAAATACAAGTGGCAGGAACAAGTAACAAGTGAGCATGTAGTTGTATCAAGCATCAAGTAACAAGTATCACATAACAATTGTCGAGTAACAAGTATCAAGTAAGGTGTCAAGTGTGGACAAGTGATAAGTTATCCTTAAGTCTAATGTTTAATTCTATTTAGGTAGCACTTCATGCATCCCAACTATTTACCACATGGTTGCTACTTACAAACAGTTACGTTTAAGCCTACTGGTGAATTTTATAGGGTAGTATACTCAAGCATCAAGTATCAAGCAAGTATGTTCATGAATCGGGTAATCATATAACTAGTTCATGTGTCAAGTAATAACATGACAAGTCATGAATCAGATAATAATATACTAGTTCATGAATCAAGTAATAACAAGTCCGTGAATTAAATAATAATATACTAGTTCATAAATCAATAGTAAAAAGTTCATGAATCAAAAAATAATATAACTAGTTCATGAAACAAGTATCAAGTGGGAAACACGGGCCCCCTTCCGAGTACACTTACCTATATTGTCCACTACTATGGTCTTTCCCTTAAACCCCGGCTTATTTTTTATTATTATTATCAAGATAAGCATGAAAGTGTGCGAAACAGGGCAAGTAAACATGATCAAGAATAGGGAATAAGTTTAAGATAATTAGAAGGCATATTCGAGGGTCAAAACAAATTAAAATTATCAAGAACGACGAGAATTCTAATTTTGGAAAGCATGACGTTGTTGCACCAAAACTGAGATTCTCATTGATACAAGAATGCAAATCTGGATCAGTCAAAAAATCTAAAAACTATACTCCCTGCCGGTTCCAGTGCATATAAATAAGATACATAGAAGTGGTAACAACTGGAGTCAAAACAACAAACTACACATAATTCATGTTCAGCCAGAACTTGCAAAATTGTGTTTATAAATATAAAACAGGTCTGAAACATCATTAATTAATTCCAAGAAAATTAGGGATGTTCTCCAGTATGTATACAATCAGCATGCAAAATTTCAAGTTATTATCTTATAGGAAGCATAGCTAATTTAATTGTAAATCAAAGTTATGCAGCAAATTTATGAATCTGGAATTCTACGACAAAGCAGCAGTGAAACTGCGGTAAATCAAATACTCTAACTCGGAATTCAATTCCATCAATATTTTAGTAAACTAGACATCTGGAGCTATATTTCATGTTTAGAACTGAAGTCCAGATTCTGATGTTATCAGGGTCGAAACAGCAAGAAAAAACAGGAACAACAACATAGATGGGTTCTTTTATATTGAAAGTGACATGATTGGTAACTAATATGAGTCGAAATTAATGTGTAATTCAAATCAAGGTGTAATAGATATCAAATCAGTAAGTCACATTTATTTTTCAACTCAAAAGAAGTAAAATCGACACATACATCATGCAACATGGATCTACAAGTCAAGATAGTTCTTAGTTTCATGTGTTCAAATAATTAGGAGGTAAAATGGATCCAACAAATTGTCAAATGAATATAACAACGAAAGATTGTGACATTTACGATCATGGAGTTGACAAGGAATAAAATAAGATCATCAAACGATATGCCAAAGGGGAGTCACAACTACAATCTACTTGCTTTATTTTCAAATAAAAGCTCATACTAGAACAACAAATTGTACAAGAAGATACTTGTCTTTATTGGATGAGGGCATTGATCGAAGATCGAGATCGGATGGATCGGATCGGTGCGGATCTTGATGGCGATGAAGATCGATGATGATCTACGGCTCAGATCAGATTTGATCTGATCAAGATGATAAAGATCAGATCTGATCTGATGATCATCACGATCATGATGAGATCGGATGGGTGAGATTCAAAATAGCCCTTCACCATCCTTCTCTTTTTGACCAACACAGCGACGGGTGGGAGCTTCGACCGTGGTGATGGTTGCGACGACTGTGGCGGTGCTGCGGTAGCGAGACGGCAGCGGCGTTGAGGTTCGACTGAAGAGCAGTCGACGGAGGCAACGGCAACGATGGGAGGGGCGATGGGTAATGGGTTCGGAGCTCTGTTTGGAGAGGAAAACAGGGAAGCGTTGTGGTGAGGCGATGACGAAAGCTAGGGAGTTTGGTGATGGCGAGGCAACGAGGGGGTGTAGACGTAGGGGATGACGATGAGGATGGGGCATAGGCGATGGGTAATGGGTTGCGGCAATGATGAAGTTGATGGGTTCACAAAGAGGTAGACGGTGGGTTCGATGTGCAGGGGGTACAGGGAGGCGGATGACGAGGTTGATGGGTCGACGGTGAGGCGATGACGAAGACGAGGGTGAGGGGAAAGGATGGAGTCGAAAGTGGGTGACGAGGTGCACAGGGAGATCAGGAGGTGAAGAGGTGCGGAGGAGACGAACAGTAGGGAAATGAACGAGGTGGCGGCTGGTTAATTTGGGTTTTAACAGTATTAAGGGTTAGGGTTAACCTAGGTTAGGGTTTTTATATAGTAGGGTTGCGGGTTTAGGGTTATTCGATGGCGGGTTTGAGTGGGATCCAATAGGAGATTGAGTCAAAAACCAATATAATTAGGCCATATGGATTAGGTTAATTGAATCGGTTAATTCCACAAGAAAAATAGAAAATTTGAGCTGATAGGCAAGATGCAAATGAAATAGATTGGGCACAAATTTTGAGTCGAACAAACAACTGACTTTTATTATAGCTGGAAACAAAATACATGATTTTGAATTGATAAATAGAGTACAGTGAAATGAAATACAGTAGAAAATATAAATACAGGAAACTGGGATTACAAATCCTACCCACCTAACAACCAGAATTTCATCTTCGAAATTCAGACAAGTGGTACATAGGGCAACCCCTAAAAGAAAAGAAAAACCAGGAGAATACCCGAACAAATGGGGGAACTTCTTCTGGATCTCCTCCTCAAATTCCCAAGTCGACTCACCCGGCGAATGAGGCTTCCAAGAAACCTGAACCAGCTTAATAACCTTGCTCTTCAACACTTTCTCTCGCCTGTCCAAGATAGCAAGTGGCAGAATCTCACAAGACAGATCTGGCTGCATTGATAACTCTGAATAGTTGATAACGTGGCTCTCATCCCTAATGTATCTCCTGAGTTGGGAGACATGAAAGATATCATGCACCCCAGATAGAGCCAGTGGCAATACAAGACGATAAGCCACCTTGCCTACTCGTTCTACGATATCAAACGACCCGATGAACCTGGGGTTTAGCTTGCCTCCACCTCCAAACCGGATAACGCCTATCCACGGAGATACATTAAGGAATACATGATCTCCCACCTCAAACTCCAAGGGCCTTCTGTGGACATCTGACCATTTTCTCTGCCTGTCTTGCGCTGCTAGAAGATGCTTCCTTATCTGAGCCACTGCATCGACAGTACTGGTGATCAACTCTGGCCCCAACAACTTCCTCTCACCAATGTCATTCCAGAACACTGCATCGACAATACAAGATTTTGAATTGATAAATATAGTACAATGAAATGAAATACAGCAGAAAATACAAATACAGGAAATAGGGATTACAATTATGTAGGAAAATTAATGGAACCTTATTGGCATAATTTGGAAATTTTATATACTATTCTAAAAGAAAATTTCGATCTAAAGAGCATGTTTTGTGTATTTGTCGAGTTGGGTTTCAAATTAAAAGTGCATATAATCTTGGGGATAAATTGGGATTAGAAATAAATAAATTTTGGGGATGATTTTTAAAGAAGTTCAAAAATTGAAAATTGAGTTTTGTTCGGAATATAGATTAATGTGAAAATAGTTTAAATGTTAGAAAGGGAATTAATTTGAAGAAAAATGAGTTTTGAGAAGGCTTTGGAAGTGATTGTCTTGATTGGCTAATCAAAAGTTATTTATGTAATATCCCGGTCGGATATTATATTTGTATGATTATTATTTTTTAAATTAAAATATTTTTATGAAAATTACTTTGTTTTTCTAATAAAAAGTTATCTGGATATATATAATAGTAAGTATATATATGTGTTGAATTAGTTTTGTGCACTTGGACAAAATCTTGAAAAATTCATTTTTGAGAAAATGTCCGGAAAATTCCGGACAGATATTAAAAATTATTATTTTATTATTATTTTATTTTTATTTTCAAAATTGAAATATTCTTGGTTGATATTACCTGGTTTCTGGTTTTATTAATAAACATTATCTATGTATATATACCAGTCTGTATACAGTTGTATTGTATCAAATTGGTACTGAAATCTTCCGAGCCGGTAATAAAATTATTTTTATTATTATTTCTGAAGTAAAATATTTTTGGTAGAGATTATTCGTTTTAACGAATAAAAAATTATCTGTATATACAGATATATGTACGTGTATGAACTGTATCGATTTCGTACGTTCGTACAAAATCGTGTAGTATGTGATTTGGGAAAAATATATTTTATTTTTGATCCATCATGATGGAATGAAAGGTTAGGATTGGAGTAGGGTGTTGATTATAATATAAGATTGCAATTTAAATTTGCAACCAAAATTCCAATTGATTAACCATGGGAAATTTAAACAAGTGGCTTCTTCTCACACACATACCCACACCCTCCTCCCCTATAAACCCCATCCCCCGCCCCCCCCCCCCAATACCCATGGCCGGCCAACCCTAGAGAAGGGCAAGAAAACCCCTTTTCATCTTGTATGTTCTTCATCTCATCTCTTTCGCTCTTTTGTTTTCTAGTTAGTAGTTACTTAGTTTATTTAGAAAAATATTGAGAAAGAAAAAGAAAGAGAGATCAAATCAAAAAAGAGACAGGGGTTTTTCATGGGTTCTCTTTCTTGAAGTGTTATTGAGGTTCAAGAACAAGGAGCAAGGAGGAGAAGGCGAAGCAAGTTCTTCCTACACTTATAGGGTGGGGGTTTCTTAAACGTTTATGTTTTGTTTAGTTGTTTTATTTGTTTGTATGTGAAGTAATTAGACTAAAATCATGTGCATTGTTGGTTGTGGACTATAATAGATGGCACATAAAGTCGAAGTGGTAGAACACAAAATAGAAGCATAAAGATTCGATTTTTATAGTTCTAGGGTTAGATTTATTTAACTAAGTTAAAAGTGGAGTTTTGACCCCAAATTAATTTGAGGGATTCTCTTATGTGTTGTTACCATGCTAAAATTTTTGTAGATTTTTTTTGGGTTCATTTGATAGGCCAAACAACTGTTTCCCTCAAAACAGCGAAGGTTTAAGCCAAAACAGTGACTTGCTGTTTTAGGTTAGTTTTGTAGTGTGTTCCAGAGGCTGGAACTTGGGGTTCCTTAAGGAATTTGGGAAAGTGATCAACTAGAAAGTTGTAGTAAACATTCTCACATTTTCAAAATACTCTTTTTGGTTAGATTCCGGTAAGTGGTGTAAAACTTATGGACATTACAAAACAGAGTAGCCAGCTTGGCCGAGAAGCTCACTATTTTGATAATTTGACATTTTTGTACCTCTTAATTGCTGAATTTGAGAAAGTAACCAACTACAGAGTTGTAGTAGGGACTCTCACCTTTCTAAATTGCCTTATTTGGTTAGATTCTATTTAGTGGAGTAGAAGTTATGCCTTTTACAAAACACAGCAACCAGATTTTGACTGGAGGCTTGCTGTCTTGATTCTTTAATGATTTTGTGTCTTACTTACTGAATTTGCGAAAGTGTTAAACTAGAGAATTGTAGTAGAGACTCTCACCTTTCCAAATATCCCTATTTGGTTAGATTCCGATAAGTGGTGCAAAAGTATGACCGTTACAAAAACACAGCAACCAGCTTTGGCTGAATGTTGCTGGTTTGTTTGCTTGATGTTTTTACACCTATTATTGATTGAATCCGGAAAAGTGATAAAATAGAGAGTTGTATTAGAGTGTCTCACCTTTCCAAAATATCCTATTTTTTTAGATTCGGTGGTGTAAAAGTTATGATCGTTATAAAAATACAGCAGCTAGCTTTCGCTTAATGCTGCGGGTTTGTTTGCTTGAAGTTTTTACACCTGTAATTGATTGAATCTGGAAAAGTGATAAACTAAAGAGTTTTAGTAGAGTCTCTCACCTTTCCGACATGTCCTATTTGGTTAGATTCTGATAAGTGGTGCAAATGTTATGACCGTTACAAAAACACAGCAGCCAGCTTGGGCTGAATATTGCTGGTTTGTTTGCTTGAAGTTTTTACACCTCTTATTGATTGAATCTGGAAAAGTGATAAACTAAAGAAATGTAATAGTCTCTCACCTTTCCAAATTTCCTATTTGGTTAGATTCCGATAAATGGTGCAAAAGTTATGACCGTTACAATAACACAGCAGCCAGCTTTGGCTGAATATTGCTGGTTTGTTTGTTTGAAGTTTTTACACCTTTTATTGATTGAATCTGGAAAAGTGATAAACTAGTGAGTTGTAGTAGAGTCTCTCACCTTTCCAAAATGTTCTATTATGTTAGATTCCGATAAGCAGAGTAGGAGTTACGGCATTTACAAGTTTCAGCTTTGTTGTAGCTTTTGGCTGTCTTTTGTTGTCTTTGTATTGTGTTCAAACGACGGTAGATTGAATTCCATAAGGATTCTGAAAAAGTAATCAACTAGAGAGTTATAGTATATGTTCCCACCTTTCTAAATTGTATGATTTGGTTAGATTCCGACAAGTAGAGCAAAAGTTACAACCTTTCAAAGTTTCAGCTTTTTCTTAAGAAATCTGCTGTTGGTTAATTTTTGCGTGTGTTCAAAAGATGGTAGATTGAATTCCATAAGAAATCTGAAAAAGTCATCAATTAGAGATTTGTAGTATATGTTCCCACCTCTCTATTTTGTATGATTTTGTTAGATTCCGACAAGTAGAGCAAAAGCTAGAAGCTTTCAAAGTTTCAGCTTTTTGTTAATAAATCTGCTGTTGGTTAATTTTTAGTATATGTTCCCAGCTTTTTGTTAATAAATCTGCTTCTGTATGTTGTTGTCTCATACGCAGCTCGCCTGACTCGTATGTAGTTGTTGGTCTCATACGTAGCTTATTTTGCTCGTATGTATGTTGTTGTCTCATACGCAGCTCGCTTATTAGCTAGTACATAGTTTTGTTGTGCTCGTCTAGGGTGATACCATTGCCCTAGGGGCCATCGATCATCAAAACGTGTGTTTACCTTACTCCTAAGAGCCTTTGGACGAGTCACTTCTCGTGTACCGTCAGATCTTAACCGGTGTAGGTTGATTGTGGACTGGAGAGTAGACGGAATCCAAGTTTAGGGTAGTTGCAACTGAATACGTTCGTATTGTCGGGGTCTTAGATCGATAGGCTGTGAACAGGATCCATAGGGATTCTGGTAAGTCTAGGTTGAGCACCTAGTAGAGTTTTCATGCGAAGTCTAACTTAAGACCTAGCATATTGTGGTAAGTACTGTTGTCTTCCCTCGGAATGTTTAGGGATAGTGATATCGTTAGGGTAGTAACTTATGACTATTACTACTTAACCTTTATTTATTATCATTTTTGCCGAAAGGAAAGAGTTGGTGTTAAGAGTGATACCTTATGACCTGACCTGTCCTATAGGCCGACACTAGGTGGTGTTATTGGGTTGTGCTCTTCATGTCAAAAGGGATACGGTTTGTGCCTTCTCACGAGTTGGGAGCACGGGATCCGTATCTCGTCTGTTAATTTTTGAAGTGCCTTGATAAGGGCGGAAGCGAATCCTATCGGAGCTAGGGGATGGACCCCCAGAACTCTGTCATGTTCTATATCTAAGGGCAAAAAGCCATAGACTATGGTCTATCAGCTAGAGGGCCACAGGGGATGCTTTGAGCTAATCTGCGCTACGGATACTCCAAAGGTTCGTGAGATTTTTGAATGAGGTCCGGTACGCCGGGTAGTAGTGGCAAACATAGATACCATGAGCGCACTGCGAATGGCGGGATTAGACCATTTCAGAGCAACCTCATCAGTCACGTCGTATTTTCATAAACAAGTTGAGTACAAGAGTAGAATTCATGCTGTAACCCCTGTTTTTCATTTTGAGTGTTTTGGAGTGTATTTTTCATTTTTGGTGTAATTCCTCTCGTTGTATTCCTCTTGTATTTTTTTTGGACCGTATATTGGATTTTTGTTTCAATATATTTTTCATTTTATTTTCTTGTCTTCTTTTATTTGAGTTCTTGATTCATTATCCGTCTTTTGATTCGTCTCTTTTGGCTCGAGCCATTATGTTTGACTCTCACTGTTAAATTTATTTTTATCACCATTTTGTTATTTTAATTCTTTCATTTGTGCCCTATCACATTTTGGATCTTCATACCCAAACTCACACATATACCCATTAACCCATCCTAATATCCATTATCTATTTAGTATCCTAAACTATACTGTTTTTTTTAAATCTCAACCCACATTTAATCCTACACCTATATACTAATCCTATACCCATTTATGCCATCCGATTATTTCCTTACAATCATACCTATTACCTTATTACTTACCTGATATTATACCTACCAAACTTCATACCACCTTCCAAATTTACAAAAAAAAAAAAAAAAAAAAAAAAAAAAAAAAAAACTTTCCAATCCCTACCGTGAACCATACCCAACACACCCGGATCCGTCAAATGCAAACCAACCCACTTCTTCCTTTTTTTCTCCTTGTAGCCGTCATGTGCACCCCCATCTTCCAACCCTAATATATATCATACCCTATATATATGTACAATCCGTAAACTGCATCTTCTTTTTCTGCAAACCATTGCACCCTATTTTCGTGCTTCATCTCTCCCGTTTCTCTCCATCCGTCGTCTTGCGTTTTCGTGCTCTTGGGATTTTATTGCGAGTGCGCGTGTGGATCGTTCGTGAGTCCGTGGATTTTCGTTCGTGGTATTTTCTCCCACTTTTGATTTGCATCGTTCTTCATCTCCAAATTAAGGCAAGTAACTTGTACTCCAATTCATTTATTTGATACAAGTCAAAAAGTTCACCTATAGTGTAGTTGGAGTGTAGTTGGGTCTAGAGACGACTCTTATTTGTGATATGCTTGATGGGTTTCGTCTCTATTGTGAAAACTTGACCATAGATGACTCACGACACAATCTTGACATGAATTAACTTAGGATTTTCCCATTCTTGATTTTGATCATGTATGTGAGACTTATGCAAGAATTTGTGTTGTGGTTGAGTCCCATGAGATATATTTGCTGTGGACATGCCAATGATCCTAAATCATGATGTTTAGACACTTGGTAGGTTGTATTTCAAGTTTGGATGTGTTTGGATCAATATTCTTGAAGTTATGTCGTTTTTGTTTTGAAGTGTGAAATCTGTATTTTCTGGATGTTCTGTTTTTTTCGCTGTTTTCGTCTATTCTACAGACATTATCTTGATTCCAGTATAAAATAGGAACTTTAGATAATTTTGTCTATTTTCAAACCCCACTGATTTTGCTTGATTTGGATTTCGTATGACTAAGTTATGATTGTTTTAGTACAGAAGTGTCGATCTATTCCAGATTCTGTTTTGGGTTAATTTTGTTAACAAACTATTTTGAAGAACTATTCTATACATATTATCTTGATCCAATATTTTGGTCAGTCTTTCTTTATGAAGTTAGGGATTATCTAGAATTTTGATGAATTTTATTGATATGTTTTATGTGATGTTTCGTGCTCGTTTCTAAAATCTACTCATGGTGGATTTTGCTTGCTATTCTATAAAGAATCCTATTTTCACTATAATTCCTTATACTGTATGAAAAATATTTGTGAAATGTAAAAGTTATTATATTCTATCTATTTACATATCCCTTTGGCGGAATTGGATTCCGATTCACAGGTTGCGAGATATCTTAGTTTCGTACAGCAGTGTTGAGATTTCCAGATTCGTTAAACTATGTTTTGTTGATGCTTTGGTATTTTTGATGACTGATCTATTCTTACTAGAATATTATGAAACTTTATATTTTGATTCTAAACATATAGGGGAATACCCCAGATTTTTCCTGAATTTAATTGATGAGTTTTCTTGCTGTTTTTCTGACTGAGAATTCGTTTTCCTGATTTCTGACTGAACATGTTTTCTTTTTTCGAACCTGTGTTGAGTTAAGATGTTGTGAAGTACTATGTGACTTATTTATATGCGTTGTATTCGTGTGGATGTCTAGTTTTCAGATACTTTGACGGATCTAGCTTTGCATTTTTGTAGCGACAGGATTCACTATTTTAGTAACGATCTGTCATGCTGTCGTGATTATGAACATACACTATTTTCCTCGTTTATGTGACTGTATATTATCTATGCATGTTTATTTGTTAGCATAAACCTAATACTGATTATACCATGTTAGTTTGACACTATTTCGTACACATTCATGTCTGTTTGATGACCATAATAAAAGTAACCAAGCCGGAATTTATGGGAAAGATCTAGTAGTGGGAAAGCATAGAAATATTTACTTAGAAGGAGGCCCGTGTTTTCCATATGATTATTTGTTATCTGACCCTGTCTACATTACTTCTTATATGAAGGTGTAGAGGAGAAGAGAACCACTAGGTTCTATCTGTCTGTCTGGATCTGTTATCTGACCCTGTCTACATTATTTCTTATAGGAAGGTTTAGAGAAGAAGAGAACCACTAGGTTTTATCTGTCTGATCTGATTATGTGATATCTGTCTGAACCTTGAGTACACTGCCCTATATGATCCCCTACGAAATCTACAAACGTAACTGTTTTGTTGTAGAAATCATGTGTTAGGTTTTTGGGGTGCATGAAGTGCAGTAATTACACTAGACTTATAAGAACATGACATATGTATCTGTATCTGAAATCTGAATCTGAATCTGTTATATGTATCTGGCTATCGGTTATCTGATTATCTGATTACCTGTTGTCTGTCTGACATTATCACTTGACACTATTTGTATATCTGTTTGCATACTATCTGATACTTGACTACTTGATACATGAGACTTGATACTTGACTACATGTTACATGATTACCTGTTTACCTATTGATATGGCTAAAAATAAGGTTAAATCGGAACTGTCCAAATCGGGCACGAATCTTAAAGCTTGGGGGTAAAATGGTAATTTCACATACAAACGGGTCTGAAATGGGTACTGGGTCCTTTTTCCAAAGGCCCAATAACCTCCAAACGGATCACCTTTGACTGGGTGCGGGTCCAAACCCGCAAGGAACCCGGCCTATCACGATAGAATTAGGGTTTCTAGTTATGTTTGATCAACGGCCCTGATTCGCTCTATCCTTTCACTGGGAATTAGGGATTTTATTCCGAAATTGATCCCAAAGGCGGCTATAAATACCCTCCATCCACCACCATTAAGAGGTAATCAATCTTTTGCCAGTTTACGCTCCTTCATAATCTTTTCTGGTTATTGACTTGAGCGTCGGAGGGTGCGTCGCCGGGATCAACCCCGGTGTCTCGCACTTTTTACAGGTAAACGGCAGGAGTCAACGGTCAAACTCCGGTGGAAAGGTTCCAGGTTTGCTATTCAGTTTCCCTAAGAATCCACAAATTCTATAAGTTTGCCCACACACCAGATTTAGCGGTAACAGATTGGCACCGTCTGTGAGAACCCGCAAATAGCAATCCTTCCTCTTCCCTGGGTTAAGATCATCTCCAGCCATGCCTCTCCGAAAGCTAAAATCCAGAGGGTCCAACCGTGGGCCCACTCCTCCTCAACCACAACAGAAGGTCCCCCTCCAAACCGTCCAACAGCAGGGGCAACTTCCACCTCAACCTGATCAGCCCCTGCAGCTGGAGCAACCTCCTCTTCAGAACCTTCAATCCCACAGGGCTCCGCTCGGGCCCCAAAATGCCGGTGCAGGGACCTTCCGTCCCAATCCTCAGAAACAACCCCTCCATCGTGACCACGTCTCCGTGCACAACCCATCTACTAATTCGATGGCATCTGACAACCCCGAGCTTCCGAAGACCTCCACAATATCCTTATCAATCGGCAGAAAGAAGAGGACCTTCGCCACTGTTTGGATGAAAGGCAGACCCGTGAGGGAGCCTCCCGCCAAGAACGTCCAAATGAGCGATCTCCTCGTCGCCGAGACTATCGGAGGTCCCCACCTCACAGAAGACGGAGAGAGTCTCCTGAGCACCATAGAAGAAGACCTCATTCTCCCGCTGGTCGTCAACCCCGGAGGGATGATACCGCACCTATCACTCGTGCCGAATTCCAGCAATTCCAAGCAATCATCTTGCAAGCCCTAAACCTCCGACCGAACAATAACAATGCCCAGAGGGTCCCCACTCCTCCCCCGGTTCAAAGTCCTCGCCATCGGTCCTTAACCACTCCTCAAGCTCCGAGTAACCGACATCGCAGTCCTCGCCATTCCCCTAGCTACCATCGCCGAACTCCGCGCTCTCCTTCTTACGAAGACGAGTCCAGAGACTCGTTTCGGTACCATTGGAGGGATGACGCTGTCTATCGTCGTCTCCACGAGATGGAGAGGCGCCTTGGACAACTAGACAGGGAAGAAGAACTGAGAGGAAGGACCCTCCGTCCCAGCCTACCTCCCTTCTCTCGAAAATTCATGGAGGCACCGGTTCCAATAGGCTTCAAGCCCCCGCAGTTCGAGACTTACTCCATGGAGTCAGACCCCGTGGACCATATCGAGAGCTTCAAGAGCCTTATGTTGATCCACCAAGCTTCCGACGCCCTACTGTGCAAAACCTTCCCCGCTACTCTCAAAGGTCCGGCTCGGGAATGGTACTCTCGCCTCGCCCCATCCTCCATATTCTCCTTTAAACAATTTGAAACCCTCTTCGTCACCCACTTCATGAGTAGCCACCACACAGAGAAGACCAGCATCTCGCTACTCTACCTCAGTCAGAGGAAGGGTGAGAAGCTCAGAGATTATGTGAAGCGATTCACCGCGGAAGCTAGGTCCATTACTTCCTTCGACCAGTCGGTCGTTGCAGCAGCCTTCCAGTCAAATGTCCTTAACTCCAGCCTTCGGTCCTCCCTAGCTAAGAAGCCCCCGCAAAACTTTACCGACCTCATTCTCAGGAGCGAAAAGTATATTCGGGCTGAGGAAGCTGAGCATCGCCCCACCTTAGAGGGGTCTTCCTCCGGGAACAAGAGAAAGGCAGCTGAAGAAGAGGGAGCTAAGAAGCTCCAGAAGGATAATGGGGGCCAGCGCCGTCCACCTCCCGGATTCGAGAAGTTCACCCCTCTTAACGCCAATATTTTCACTATTCTCATGGAGGTTGAAAAGGAAGGGATCCTGCCTCCTGCCCAGAAGATGAATACCCCCGGCAAGAAGAGGGACAAAAAAAAGTGGTGCCGATATCACCGGGACCACGGTCACGATACCAATGATTGCCGGGCCCTGAAGAATAAAATTGAGGCCCTCATTCAGAGGGGGTAGTTGACTAAATTTTTGAGAAAGAACCAAATTGATCCTCCTCCTCCCCCCAGGGGAGCTAATAAGCGTCCTGAAAGGCGCGATGAGACCCCCGAGTATGAAGAGGAACGCATTCTGCATCTCATTCATGGAGGCCCCATGGGAGGCACCTCCAACTCCTCTCGAAAGGCTTTCATCAGGGAGGTCAACTCAGTACACGGCATGCCCCCTCTCAAAGGCCTCGGAGTACCGGTCACTTTTTCAGATGAAGACCTCGAGGGTGTCCGAACCCCCCACTGTGACGCACTAGTCATCAACCTCCATATGGCAAATTTCAAAGTGGAGAGGATTCTGGTCGACAATGGTAGCTCCGTTAACATTCTCTTCCTCGAGGATTTTCAAGGACTCAAGCTATCGCACGACAGGCTCAAGCCCGCCGGCTACACGCTCCATGGGTTCACGGGAGTGCCAGTGACTATCGAAGGGGTAATCACCCTCGACGTAACAACTAGCAAAACTCCTACTATCTGGACAGAGCCGATGGACTTCATGGTCATCGATGTCCCCGCTGCTTATAATGTGATTCTAGGCCGGCCTAGTCTAGCTGCTCTAGAGGCCATCCCATCGGCTTATCACCTCAAGATGAAGTTCCCTACCAAGGCAGGAGTGGGGGAAGTAAGAGGTAGTCAAGAGATGGCCCGCAAATGTTACATGACCTCCACCGGGGGTCCCGTTCTCTCCCTCGAAACTCTTGGGATTCCCCAAGGGAACGCCCAACCTATGTCCGAACCGGTTGATGAGCTGGAGGAAGTGCTCTTTTCCGAACAGGATCCGAACCGCAAGTTCTTTATTAGCAAGACCCTCACATCTGCCCTATGTTCCGACATAATCAAATGCATTAGAAAGAACCATGACCTCTTCGCATGGTCGGCTGCCGACATGCCAGGTATCTCCGAGGAGCTCCTGGTCCACCACCTTAGTGTTGCTCTGGGGTCCAAACCGGTCCAGCAGAAGAGGTGCAAAATTGCCCCTGAGCGCCAGCAAGCTATAAAGGAAGAAGTGGACAAACTCCTTAAGGCCCGGTTCATACAAAAGGTCAACTACCCCGAATGGCTCTCCAATTTTATTATGGTTAAGAAGGCCAACAGGAGTTGGAGAATTGGCATCGACTTCATGGACCTGAACAAAGCATGACTTAAAGATCCATTCCCTCTTCCAAGCATCGACACCTTGATTGACGCCACTTCGGGCCATGAGCTGCTCAGCTTCATGGATGCCTTCTCTGGGTATAACCAAATCCGAATGCTTCCCCCGGATATCTCGAAGACCTCCTTTGTCACCGATCAGGGGCTCTACTGCTACAGGATAATGCCCTTCGGGTTGAAGAATGCAGGCGCGACCTACCAACACCTTGTCAACAAAGTCTTTCAGAACCAAATCGGCCGAACATGGAAGTGTATGTTGATGATATACTAGTCAAGAGCATCCAAGGGGCCGACCATGTCGCCGATCTACAGGAAGCATTCGATGTATTGAGAAAGCATGATATGAGGCTCAACCCGAACAAGTGTGCGTTCGGGGTCTCGTCAGGGAAATTCCTGGGCTTCATGGTCAGCCAAAAAGGAATCGAAGCCAACCCCGAGAAGATCAAATCCATACTGGACATGGCTCCTCCCAAAAGTGTGAAAGAGGTTCAGAAGTTCACGGGGCGCCTCGCAGACATAGGGCGCTTCCTGTCCAAGTTAGGGGAGAAGTGTCTTCCTTTCTTTAAAGCCCTCAGGGGGGCTAAGGGCTTCGAGTGGGGTCAACAGCAACAAGAATCTTTCGATCAGCTGAAGGTCTACTTGGTTAACCCCCCTCTCCTTAGCAAGCCTATCCCCGGGGAAACACTCTACCTCTACTTAGCTGCCTCCGAGCAAACCCTCAGTACTGTCCTAGTGAGGGAAGAAGACAAGGCTCAGAAGCCCATCTATTACGTGAGTAAGGTACTTCGGGATGCCGAGCTCCGGTACCTAAGAATAGAGAAGATGGCGTACGCCTTGGTTATGGCAGTTAGGAAGCTTCGCCCTTATTTTCAGTCCCACTCGGTGGTCGTTCTTACCGACCAGCCGCTTAAGCAAGTTCTGCACAAACCCGAGACCTCGGGCCAACTAATGAAGTGGTCGATCGAGCTGAGCCACCATGACATATCATACCAGCCTCGGACCGCAATCAAGGCTCAAGCCTTAGCTAAATTTATTGTTGAGAGCACCATCTCAGAGGTCAGTCAAGCAGCAAAAGGGCCTCCTATCTGGACAGTATATGTAGATGGGTCCTCTTGCACCGAGGGGAGCGAAGCCGGGGTCATTCTGGCAGGCCCAGATGACTTCGTCCTCCAATACTCCCTTCGCATCAACTTCAAGGCCTCCAACAATGAAGCGGAGTATGAAGCCCTTATAGCCGGCCTCGGTATGGCTCGCAAGGCAGGGGCACAACGGCTCCGGATATTTAGCGACTCGCTACTAGTTGTGAATCAAGTCTTAGGAGAGTACGAGGTGCGAGATGACCGAATGGCTCAGTACCTAGCCAAGGTTCAAAATCTCATGGCTTCATTTGAAGAGGCGCTAATTCAGCAGATTCCCAGAGAAGAAAATTCCCAAGTAGATGCCCTCTCCAAATTGGCCTCCTCCCTTCAAGGTCTCGAGCAGACCGTCATGATTGAAGTGCTCCTAAGACCGAGCATAGAAGAAGAAACTCCCGACTCGATGGAGTCGCTGCCCATCCAATTTCAAGACAACTGGATGAAACCTCTAATAGAATTCCTAAGAGATGGCCTCCTCCCTGAAGACCCTAAGGAAGCTCGTCGAGTCCGAACGAGAGTGGAGCGGTACACCCTTGTTGAAGGGGTCTTGTACAAACGCTCCTACACCCAAGTAGACGGCAGACCCCGGAAGAAGCCTCTCCCCGGAAGAAGCCTCATATGCCTTACAAGAACTCCACGAAGGTATAGGCGGAGCACATTCAGGGTCGAGGTCCCTCGCCAGGAAGGTGTTAAATTATGGGTACTTCTGGCCTACCCTCCTGCAAGATGCCGAACGACATGTCCGGCAATGCAGCTCCTGTCAACAGTACTCCAACATTCGTCGCCTACCTGAAGCACAACTCACCTCTCTATCGAGTCCGATCCCTTTCACAATGTGGGGAATGGACTTGCTTGGCCTGTTTCCACCAGCTCCCGGCCAACTCAAGTTCTTAGTCATGGCAATCGACTACTTCTCCAAGTGGATAGAGGCCGAACCATTGGCTACGATCACCGAGAATAAAGTGCTGCAGTTCTTTTGGAAGAAAGTCATCTGTCGGTTTGGCGTGCCTCGGGTCCTAATAAAAGATAATAGAACACAGTTCACGGGGGCCGCATTCCGATCTCTGTGCGAAGACCTCGCCATTCAGCAATGCTTCTCCTCTGTCTCCCATCCTCAATCAAATGGCCAAGTGGAAAATGCCAACCTGACAGATCCTCTTCGGTATAAAGAAGAGGCAGGATAGATCGGCCAAAGGCTTATGGGCAGATCAGCTTCCTAACGTACTGTGGAACTACCGCACTACGAAGCGGACCCCCACAGAAGAGTCGCCATTCAATCTCACCTATGGGTCCGAAGCTGTGATCCCCTTGGAAGTCGGCCTACCATCTCCTCGCCTTATGGCCTATGAAGAAGAGCAGAATGTCATAGAACTTCGGGCAAATTTGGACTTGGTTGATGAGCTTCGTGAAAGAGCTTCAATTCGCCAGTAGAATTACCGAAGAAGAATCGAGCTAGCCTACAACAAAAGGGTCCGTCCTACTAATCTCAAGGAAGGGGACTTGGTCCTTATAAAACTAGCTATCTCCTTCCCCAACCAAAAGAGTAAGCTAGCCCCGAATTGGTAAGGACCCTACAAGATCACCAAAGAAGTTCGCCCCGGAACATACCGTCTTGAAGACCTTGAGGGCAGAGAGATTCCCAGGACTTGGACTGCCGACCATTTATTGAAGTACCAAGAGAGCGCCTGAACGCCTCTCTAAGTACCTTCAGATGTCGAACCATTCCCTTCTTTTCACTTGTATTTTGCTTCTTTAATTTTTCAATGTAATAACGGCTCGGCAACTTAGAAGCAGCCGACTAGTAGTCATCAATAAAGAGCTTCTTCTTCCAAGTTTTACTTGTGATTACTTACATCTCTTTGTTTTTAATTTCTTTTACTTAAACGACGAGTTCGGAGTCCAACACTTTGCTCGATTCCGCTTCGCAAGCTCGCTCTTAAGTGAACTAGAAGTGGTTCGCCATTCGGAATTACTCCCACAACCGTTGAAATTAACTCAAACGACGAGTTCGGAGTCCAACACTTGGCTCGATTCCGCTTCGCAAGCTCGCTCTTAAGTGAACTAGAAGTGTTTCGCCATTCGGAATTGCTCCCACAACCTGTTGAAATTAACTCAAACGACGAGTTCGGAATCTAAAACTTGGCTCGATTCTGCTTCGCAAGCTCGCTCCTAAGCGAGCTAGAAGTGGTTCTCCATTCGGAATTGCTCTCACAACCATTGAAATTAACTCAAACGAAGAGTTCGGAGTCCAAAACTTAGCTCGATTCCTCTTCGGAAGCTCGTTCTTAAGCGAGCTAGAAGTGGTTCACCACTCGGAATTGCTCCCACAACCTGTTGAAACTCACTCAAACAACGTAAAGCGTTGTCCAACACTTGGCTCGATTCCGCTTCGCATGCTCGCTCTTAAGCGAGCCAGAAGTGGTTTGCCATTCGGAATTGCTCCGACGACGCGCGCGAAGTTCTTACAACCATACTAGACATGGGAGGAGAGTACTTGGAGGAGCTAACCTTTGGTTCTTATGATCCGATTAAAGTTAAAACTTGCTCCGACGACGTGGGCGTAATTCTTACAACCATACTAGACATGGGAGAAGAGTACTTGGAGGTGCTAAACCTTTGATTCCTATGGTTCGTTTAAAAGTTGAAGTTAGACATACCACGCCTATAAGAAGAAAGATTTGCTTCTGATTATGAGTAGTTGTGAAGAGTTGGAGGAGTTGTACTTGAATAGACGCCGACCAACAAAACACAAGAGCGCAAGAGAGTAAACAAACTTTCATTTCATTACAAAGGTTTAACATACAAAGGAACCTAAATTACAAAGCAAAACTGTTCTACTACAGAAGACAACAAATGCTCAAAGAAGCATAATTACACCGACTCATTCAACGCTTCTTCAGAATAGGGACGTTTCGTTTCAAGGACACCCGGGGGCTGCGCCGCCTAACCTCCGAGCTCGTCTCTAAACCAACGAACAGAGACGCCTCTTCGGCACTACCTCTGACTGTGGCTCCAACCGAAGCGCCACTAAACGAGGCAGCCACCCCACTCTGAGCATCAGCCGGGCTCTGCCTAACGACAAGCGAACGAGTCGCGAGCTCATAAAACGAGATCCCCCTCTCCCTTTCTTTGCGAGTACACGACGTACTTCGGACGTTGATCCTTTCAGGCCGAGGCTTGAGGCGGGCAACTTCCTCCTCGAGCTCTACGATCCTATCCTTCAAAGTGTTGTTCTTCACAGATATCTTAAAATGAGGAAGCTGAGCAGAGCCTTCAGTGCCAGAGCTATCGGCTATGATTCGACGAAGGTGGATCACTTCGATACTTTTGTCGACTGTAACCCTCCTCAGCTCGTCGATCTTCGCTATCAACTCGTCGCGCTCAGCCATCAACTTACCCACTACCGAGGCTAATTCCTCTTCCTCTGCCAAAAAGTTCTTCTTCGGCTATCGTCAGGTGATGAACCTCCCCCAACAGTTTGCCTTTCTCTGTCTCCGCGTCGAACAGCGCCTTTCGGAGCAATTTCACCGCGCCTTCTAGGCGAACCTCGCGAGATCGCTTCCATAGTTGTTTCAGCTCGGAAAAATACCCTCTTGCCGTGGCCTTAAGATCCTCTAGGTCCAACTCACTCTTGAGGAAGCACTCTCGGCTACGAGAGGGCCCGCTTTGCTGCTTTTAAGTCAGCACGAAGACGAGCGACTTCGGCTACTGAACTCGGCTCGGCAACCTGAAAAACAAAGACATATCAACACGAAGTACAGAAGGCGATGCCCAACACTTAGCCAAATTTCGAAGAAATTCCATTTCAAAACACTCCAACACTTAGTCGAATTTGAGAAGAGATTTCAAACAAAACTTTATTCATATCAAAAGCGGTGGCCAGTCCGCTACAAGGCAGTACATCAAAAGAGGAATTTTTTTTTACAAGAACGAGGAGATCAGGGGTCCACCTTGGGCGGTAGCTTAGGAAACAGGCACCTCGGTGGACGGCCCCTCGTCCCCCGTCACTTCGGCTCGGGGGTCGGCCGCCACAGTCTTAGGATCGGCAGGTGCCTCGTCATCCTGCAGCTCGTCCTCCTCTTCTCCCTCCTCCTCTTCATCATCTTCCTCGCCACCGGGCCACAGCCTATACCCTACCGTCTCGAAGCCGGCGATGCGAGCCTCGACATGATCGAGCGCTCTGGCATAGGACAGCTCCATGTTCGATGCCATGTGCTTTTTGGCCTCTACCTCAATCTTTGCCCTCTCCTTATCCACGGCCTCGTCCTGTTCCTGCTTCACTGCCTCCAATGCCTTCGCCACTGCTACCCTCTCCTCAGCCGCCTTTGCAACCTCTGAAGCAAGCTTTTCCTTCACTTGCGCCAAGGCCACCTCGAGGTCGGCGACCTGGGCCGCCAGAGCGTCCGAGCGACGCTACTCGGCTTCAAGCTGTCATAGCCCTCGCCCTCTCTGCCCGGTCCTTGTTGCTGAGGGCCTTCAGCTCCCTCTCCTGCTCGGAGTAATCCTCGAAGAGATGGCCGAAGTGGCAAGTGGCCAGCATGAAGAAACAATTAGAACATATGTTTTTAGCTGAGCTAAAGACTTAGAAAATTTTTGAATAAAAATACATAAACAGCCTAGAGACTTACAGACATAAGTGACCGAGCAACCTCAAGGGTGTCGTCGCCCCTCGTCCCCGCCTTCAGCGCTGCTCGGTCCTTTGGGGTCGGCAGGTGCCGAACGGCTTGCATGATCATCCCTGAGTCTCCCAGGAAGCCATCGTGATTCTTCACTTGCCAGTCGGGGACGAACAACTTCTTGTGGGCCTCGGTTAGAATAACCTCGACATGTTCGGTCAGGGGCGGGGCCTCCAGCCCTAGCACTGTAGAAATGGAGAAACCCTCTCCCACAGGGGGCAGAAGGGGTCGGCAGGACAACAACGGCCGAGGACGACTCCCGAGGAGAAGTGACGACCGCCGAAGGTGCCTTGGCGGGTCGTCCAGACGAGGGACCCGTGCTCGTCCTCTTCCTCTTCTTGCCGTCGCCGGCTTTGCTTCGTTCATCCATCATTCCCCTGAAGTCCATATTCGAAGCCTCTGTCGAAGAGAAAAGAAATCAAGTTAGAAAAAATACTAGGCATTAAAGATAGTAAAGCAGAAAGAAGAGAAGAGATGTCGGTAGCGTACTCGGGTCGATCGGACTAAGGTCCGACCCGTGCAACACCTTTATCGGGAGACCGCTCAGCTTGGCTGCCACCTCCTCTTCGGCCGGGGTCAACACCGGCTCAGATTTTGCAAACTTCGGCACCTCCTCCTTCCACAGGGTCGGGAAGTCCCATGCCGAGGGCCCCTTTGTCAAGAAGAACTTCCCCTTCCACGACTTGATCGAGTCAGGATTCTCTATCAACTTAAGCCCCTTCCGAGACGACAGGTAGTAGCGAGGCTCGAGCTTGCTCATCCAGTTGATTCAATATAAGCTTCGAAGGATGACGAGGTCTGGCTCCACTATGGCAGTTGGGCATTGCAGCAGAAAGCCGAGCACGTGGCGTCAGGTGTTCGGCATGAACTGTATAGGGGCCAGACCATACCACCGAAGGACGACCGTCACGAAGGGATGTAGGGGGAAACGCAGAACGGCATTCAATGCATCGTAGGCGAGGACGCATGTGTCTGGGGGGAAGGCAGTGTTTGCTCGCACTCCGGGGCCGGGGAGGACCAGCATGTACTCCGTGGGGATGGCGAACCCCTTTCTAATCCAGAGTAGATCCCGCTCGGTTAGCATTGAGGGGAGGTCGTCCACCTCGGTGACCTCCCTCAGATCGTTCTCCTCATAGGTCTCCGCGTGACCGATGACGACCTTAGTCGGTAGCTCGCCACTGTACTGCCTTATCCCAGCATGACCAGACAGCACGATCGGCATCCGACCCGACTTGCCCGCCTGCCTAACGGTCTCCACCACCTCCTCAACGATCGCGGACCGGACCACCTTCTTCCCCTTATCCTCTGCCGCAGACGATCGCAGACGATCCAACTACCTCCTTCTCCTTCCCTCAGCTTACTACTTCTCCCTCCTCCTCGGCATTCTGACCTCCTGAGGACGAGGCCTCACTACCCGAGTTCACTCGTGACATCTCGAATAAATATCTAAGACAAGAAAAACAGAACTTGAAGTGACGTTCACGGTCGAAAGAGTTCGCCAGAAATTGCTTGGCCTTCGCGACAGCTAGTGCAACCGCCCTTGAGCTCAGATCTCCGCTAGCAGAACAACTCGAGAGAAAAAGTGAAAACTTGAGAGTAAAAAGTGAAGAATGAGCTAAGGGGTGAGGGGGTGAGAATTTATAGCCAGAAGGCGACTGTTGGGCTTTCAAAACGTTTAGAGGCCCATTAAGGGAGATGAAACGACAAAGTAGAGAAAGCTGTAACGGTTCAGAGGAAAGGCGCGTTGGTTCACTTAACATCACTGCTCGGCGACTCGTAACTTGCCGAGCCACCGAGGCATTCTGCCAAGCTACCGTGGCACCGACCTCCATATATGGAGAAAAATGCCGCCGAGCCACTTTTACCGTCAGATTGTCTCAAAATTCGCGCCCGAATCTAATCAGCGGTTCAGATCACGCCACACCCACAAAACGACAAGATAATGTTTTCTCGTGATCTGAACCCCCAACTTCGTGATTCGCACCATGATGAATGCACCGGATCCAGCCACATGGCCTAACGGTTCGTGCCGAGCCCAGCCACAAAGACACTCTGACCGGGGTATCGACCTCTACATATGGAGAAAAATGCTGCCAAGCCACTTTCACCGTCAGATTGTCTCAAAATTCGCGCCCGAATCTGATCAGCGGCTCAGATCACGGCATGCCCGCAAAATGACAAGATAACATTTTCTCGTAATCTGAACCCCCAACTTCGTGATTCGTGCCATGATGAACGCACTGGATCTAGCCACGTGGCCCAATGGTTCGTGCCGAGCCGAGCCACAAAGACACTCTGCCGAGCTACCGGGGTACCGACCTCCACATATGGAGAAAAATGTCGCCGAGCCACTTTCACCGTCAGATTGTCTCAAAATTCACACCCGAATCTGATCAGCGGCTCAGATCACGCCACGCCCACAAAATGGCAAGATAACGTTTTCTCGTGATCTGAACCCCCAACTTCATGATTCGCGCTATGATGAACACACCGGATCTAGCCATGTGGCTCAACGGTTCGTGCCGAGCCGAGCCATAAAGAGACTTTGCTGAGCTACCGGGGCACCGACCTCCACATATGGAGAAAAATGCCGCCGAGCCACTTTCACTGTCATATTGTCTCAAAATTCGTGCCCGAATCTGATCAGCGGCTCAGATCACGCCACGCCCACAAAACGACAAGATAATATTTTCTCGTGATCTGAGCCCCGCCCTCGTGATTCGCGCCATGATGAACGATCCAGATTAAGCCACGTGTCCGAGCGGTTCGTTACTGCCACCGGCGTACTCAGCCGAGCTACCGAACAGCTTAGCCGAGCCACTGAGCTACTAAGAGGCAGAGGTCGAGCCACTGAGCTACTAAGAGGCAGAGGCCGAGCCATCGACCCACCAGAGTGCTCAGCCGAGCTACCAAACAACTTAGCAGAGCCACCAAGCTAATAAGGGTCATAGGCCGAACTGCCGACCCACTGGAGTTGTAATGCCCCGATTTCCATATACTGGAAAACCGTGACATAAGCCAGAATATTTTCTTCAATTAGTCACAATACACAGAAAAACAGGAGAATTTAAAACTTTTTATTCAACACGCAATGTATTACAAGTCTGAATGTTATACAACTGCAATACATTACAATAGTGTTACAATAATACCTTTACAATCCCATGTATTACAACATTGAACAAATTATATCAGAGTACAATGAATGAAGAACAACACTTGGAAATTCCCACTTGGGTACTTTTTGACAAATAGATAATCAATATAAATATTACGGCGGAAACTAAACATGACATCGACTCCTTGCTTTTCTTGCCTTGAGTCCTCCTGAATCTCGCACCTGTACTTCTGCGATCCAGTACCTATTGAAGTGGGGACGTCAGTATTCACTGACGCTTTAAGGCTGATAACTTAGTAGTGAGTCTCCCAAAACAAACATACAATCATGGCAATGTGTCGGTGTGGTTTAAGTGTTCGTGAGTGCTATGACTAGAATCTAATGCAATATTGACTAAAGCTAGGATGCTCTTATTCTAATGCCAACAAGTCCCCGAAGCAACATGCAGCTCATACTACATGCGCCCATCTCAAGTCGTCTCTTCATTATAGGGATTTGAACCCACGCTATGAGTCCTACTCTTGTATTCAACTTGTTTCTGAAGATTAGACATGACTGATGAGGTTGCAGGTACGGTCTAGTTCCGTTACTGCAGACAATAGTGGTGTCCTTATTTGCCACTATTGCCCAGTCGCACCGGACCCCACTCAAAAATCTGACAAATCCCGGAGTTTCCGCCAACAGGAGAGCCCCCTGCCGCCCCCTAGCCAGACCATAGTCTATGGCTTGTTCGCCCCTAGATCCAAGCCAAGATGAAGTGCCGAGGGTCCATCCCCCTGGCTCTGATAGGAATCGCTCCCGCTTATCATTCCACTTCAGAAATTAATAGACGAGATACGGATCCTATGCTTCCAACTCGTGACAAGCCACAAACTGTATCCCTTTGACAAGAAGGGTACAACCCAATAACACCACCTAATGCAAGGCCTATAGAACAGGTTGGATCATAAGGAATCACCCTTAACACCAACTCCTGCCCTTCGGCGAAAGATGAAGGTTAAGTAGCAAAGCCATAAGTTACTACCCTAACATTGTCACTAACCCTAAACCAACTGAGGGATGACCACAGAATCTACACAATATGCTAAGTCTTAAGTTAGACTTTGCAAGCCAACTCTACTAGGCTGCTCATCCTAGACTTACCAGAATCCCTAAGGATCTGATTCATGGCCTATCGATCCAAGACCCCGGCAATGCGAACGTACCTGCATGCCACTACCTTGAACTTGGATTCCGTTTATACTCCGGTTTGCGATCAACCTACACCGGTTAAGATCCGATAGTAACAAGGAGTGACTCGTCCACAGTCCCTTAGAAGTAAGAAAACATATGTTTTGATGGTCGATAGCCCCTAGGGTAATAATATCGCCCTAGACGAGCATAACAAGATTGCGTACTAGCTAATAAGCTATATATGAGTAAACCAAATACATACGAGCCAATAAGCTACGTATGAACCAACAACTACCTACAAGCCAGGCTGCTTCGTATGAGACAACAACATACACACCAGCCAAATAAGCCACATGTGAGACCAATAGCTACACACGGGCCGGTCGAGCCGCGTACGAGCAACAACACACATACGAGCCAATGAGCTGCGTATGAGACCCATAGCTACATACGGGCCTGTCGAGCCACGTACGAGCACAACCATATGAAAAAACAACCATACAGGTAATCAAACCTAGAAGCAACCAAATGTGCTTACTAGCAAACTCGATCTCTTATAATTAGAAGCAACACAAGAATCTACTAACAGTCTAAGATATGCATTCTACCAATGAGAAGCCAGAAAGCGACATAACAACTTTTATCGAACTAACTATTACTAGCGACCTTCCCAACCCTTATTACTCTTAAGGATGAGGAATGCCCCCATGATAGGATCCAATTTCAATTTGAACCTCACACGACTAGAACCTACGGTTTCTTTTCCAAAAGCGAACTAGAACTACATGCAACTAGATTCTTGGGTTCTCTCTTAAGTTTGAGCTAGAATCACCTAGGAGCTAGATACATGGGTTCATGGTTCCTTCTTAATCTTTCACTACCATATACAATTCAAGCATGGTTCTTTTAACTAGAATGCTACAATTCAAGCATGCATGGCTCTAGCTATGTAATCTAAAACCTGGGATTCCTTCTAAGGGATTAACTAGAACTACTTTACAACACAATATTGCAACTACAACATGGTGGTTCTTCACTAACACCACAACTACAACATGCTAGTTCTTTACCAACACAATTTACTATAATATGATAGTTCTTTACTAACACTATAACTACAACGTGATAGTTAATACTACAACTACAGCATGGTGGTTCTTCATTAACACTACAACTACGACATGCTAGTTCTTTACCAACACGATTTACTATAACATAATAGCTCTTTACTAGCACTATAACTACAACGTGATAGTTAATACTATAACTACAACATGAAGGTTCTACATTAACACTACAACTACAAGTATGGATACAACTTAAGTAGAAAGCCACTATAAGTTAAAGCGTGAATAGCTACTAGATTTAAGCATGGATATCTATTACTACTTTAAGCATGGTTAATTGCTACAACTTAGCATGAGTACTAATAATTTAGCATGGTATACGACAAAGCATGATTTTCTTCACTACTTTAACTTACAATAATTAGCATGGTATACAACCTTAACCATTCCTACAACAATCCTAGGTATGGTAGGTAATTTAAACATTAATCCTACAACATTTCCAAGCATGGTATATAACATAGCATGAATCTACAACATTCCTAAACATGGTATTCAACTTCAACATTAATCTATAACAATCTAGCATTGATGTATACTTAGCATGAATCTACAACATCCTAAACATGGTATTCACTTCAACATTAATCTACAATCATTCTAGCATGGATGTATACTTAGCATGAATCTACAACATCCTAAACATGGTATACTACTTTAAGTATTAACCTAAGCATGGTATGCATTCAAGTAAGAACCTACAACAATCTAAACATGGTATGCTACTTAAGTATTCAACCTAAGCATGGTATACATTTCAAGCATAACCCTACAACATTTTGAACATGGTATAGTACTTAAGTATTCCTACAACAACCTTAGGTATGGTAGGTAATTTAAACATCAATCCTACACATTCCTAAGCATGGGTATATACTTATTCAACCATGGAAAATTATTACAACTAAGCATGGATATCTTCTACTACTTAAGCGTGTATCTTTTCCTACAACTACTTAAACATGGTGGAAAGCATGAGTATCCATCTTACAATAATCTAATATGGTATATAATTTTCCTACTACAACCTAAGCATGGATTGTGCTTTCCTACAACAATCTTAGCATGGTATGTCAATCTACAATGATCTAAGCATGGTATTGAACATAGGCATCAACCTACAATACTTTTGAGTATGAATACGATTTAAGCATGAACTTATAACGATCTTAAGCATGAATAATTACTACAATCTAAACATGAAGCTTTACTATAATTTAAGCATGAGCTATACTTAAACATGAATGGTTACTACAACTAGAGCATACATGTTAGCTTAACATGAATATCCACCTACTTTACCATGGATATTTACTACAACTTTAAGTGTGAGCTATCTACCACAACCTTAAGCATGGATATACAACCTTCCTACAAAAACATGGTACATAATTTTCCTATAATGATCCAAGCATGGTATATGACTTTCCTACCATAATCTAAACATGGTATATAATTTTTCTGCAATGATCCAAGCATGGTATATTGATCTACAACCATCTAAGCATGGAAACAACTTAAGTAGAACACCTACTACTACAATCTAGCATGGATAGAACATAAATATGGAAATTGCTACTACTAAGCATGGATAATTACTTTAACTTAAGTATGGAAAATGCTATAATTAAGCACGGATGCTTACTACAACTTAATATGAAATATCTACTTTAGACATGGGTGCTACTCAAGCATGAATACAACCTAGACATAGACTGTCTACAACATCTAAGCATGGTATATAATGTAAACATTTACCTACAACAATTTAAACATGGATACCCACTACAATTTAAGCATGGGTTACTACTATATTTTAAAGCAAGAGTGTCTATTTACTACTTTAACATAACCCTTACATATATATAAACATCTACTATTACTTAAGCATGATTAACGAGTACACATTAAGTATAAACATCTACTACTACCTTACTTATACTTAAGCATGATCTTTACTAGCTAATACAAGACTTCTTATCCTTATGAATTACAAGCCCTAAAAGAATCTAACTTTATGAACTACTACAAAATCTACTTTCTTTCTAAATTACAAGTCCTACATACAACAAGTCTATCTTTTTATAACTAGGACTTAGCACAAATTGTTATTTAATAAGTTAGAGAGAAAGAAGCAATTAAAAGACTTATTCATTAAAGTTGTCAAGTTCCATAACCCAAAAATGGTTATGCACTTATTCTAGTTCACAATCTTCATATGTCTTTTGTCCAATAGTCCAAGTTGTATATTCTACAACCCCAAATGGGTGTGTACAAAGTCCATATGCATATGTGTATGTCCAATGACAAGTCCTACAACCCAAAATGGATGTATACACAATCATTCATATGTTTATGTTCATTAGTCCAAAACTAACAATAACCACTAATAAAGACTTCATCTTTATGTGTTTCACAAGTTCTATCATTCTTTTATCCATACATAAAGCTACAACATATACAACAAGAAACAACACACAACAACACCATCACAAGAAACAACCACCCCAAAAGAACAAAAGAAAACAAACCAAGACAGGTAAGAAAAAGAAGAACCAAAACAACAAACTCAAACAAACAAAAGCAATGGAGAAGCCCCTACTTTTGTTTCTTGTTGGAAGGACTAGCCTAAGCAACCTTCTCCTTCCCCTTAGCTCTTAGGACTTCTATAGAAAACCTACAAGAAGAAAACTCTCCTATTAATCTTTCTCTCTTTCTTTTCCTTTCTTTCTTTTTGTCTTTGTAAAAGTGAGACAAGAGAAGAGGTGAGGGGTATTTATAGGTGGAGGAGAGGGTGGAGAGTGCAAAATTGCACCCACCATTTGCACAAAACCCCCTAGGGGTGGAGGACGCCGGCCATGCTTGTAGGGGTGAGGGAGGTATGGTGTAGGATTGAGGTGGAGGGGTGAGGTGGAAGAGATAAGGTTTCTAGAAGATCACAGCTTAATCTCTTATGCATTCTAAACCCTAAATTAATCCTCATAATCCCAATTTAGCTACTTGTCATGACAAAGACAAGTATTTTGTCCAAAAATACACACAACATAATTGGTACAATGTACTAATTTGCTACAACACGTATATGTACGTATATATTTGTATACCAAAAAAAATCTTCATATAATCTGTATAAATAATTTAATTTTGAAAATAATAATAAAATAAATTTTATTATCAATTTGGAAGATCACGGTACCAATTTGATACACTACAGATGTACACATACTGGTATATGGGTACAGATAATGTTTATGAACAAACTCACCAAAATATTTCAATTCTGGAATTAAAAAAAATAATAATAAAATAATAATAAAATAATAATTTATACAATGTAATATTCGTCCGGGATATTACAGGATTGTTCAGCCGATCTAGTGAATAGCTTAGCCGAACCACCGAGCTACCGAGGCCCTCTGGCCGAAGTGCCGAAGTACCGACCTCCACATATGGAGAAAAATGGTGCCGAACCACCCTAGTTGTTGGATCGTGTCAAAAACCATGCCAGAACATGATGAACAGTTCAGATCACGCCACGCCCACAAAACGACAAGACAGTATTTTTTCGTGATCTGAGCAGCCCTCCTCGTGATTCACTCCGCGATGAGCGATCCAGATCTTGCCACATAGCACGGCAGCTCGTTACGTGCCGATCTATCGAGCTACCAAGGACAGGGTGCCGAGGTACCGAGGTACCGAGGCACCGACCTCTGCATGCAGAGAAAAAGCGTGCCGAGCTACTCAGACCGTCCGATCCTCCAGAAATTTACGCCCAACGCCGATAAAGGGCGCAGATTACGCCACGTCATAATTCGGAATTAAAAATTAATTTTTATTTATTAAAACCAATTTATTTATTTAAAAATTGCGAAAAAATGGTTTAAAATTCGGGAAAATTAATTAAAAATTCTTAAAAAATAATTATAAATTCGAGAAAATATTTGTGAGCCCCTGGGTGAATAATTATTGCTTAGAAGAGTTAATTAAGACCCCCGAATAACAAATCACCACTTCGCAAAATTAAATAAATGGTCCGAAAAATAGATAAAAATTAAGAAAAATCACCAAAAGTCCAAGAGAGCTCAAGAACAACCTTGAGTGCGCGACTAGCTTCGAAAATCACCATAATGCCTCATACAAAGATTCAATACCCCTCGTTTGGACTCCGATACAACTCCGAAATCCATTAAAACAGTAAAACTACTCCTCAAAGGCTGATCAAACTTAGTCTTCGGGAGTGGGGGGCTCGTGATATGGCTAAAAATAGGGTTAAATCGGAACCGTCCAAATCGGGCACGAATCTTAAAGCTTGGGGGTAAAATGGTAATTTCACCTACAAACGGGTCTGAAATGGGTACTGGGTCCTTTTTCCAAATGCCCAATAACCAGCGAACGGATTCACTTTGACTGGGTTCGGGTCAAACCCGTAAGGAACCCGGCCTATTAGGATAGAATTAGGGTTTCTGGTTATGTTTGATCAACGGCCCTGATTCGCTCTATCCTTTCACTGAGAATTAGGGATTTTATTCCTAAATTGATCCCAAAGGCAGCTATAAATACCCCCTATCCACCACCATTAAGAGGTAATCAATCTTTTGCCAGTTTATGCTCCTTCATAATCTTTTCTGGTTATTGACTTGTGCGTAGGAGGGTGCATCGCCGGGATCAACCCCGGTGTCTTGCACTTTTTGCAAGTAAATGGCTGGAGTCATCGGTCAAACTCTGGTGAAAAGGTTCTAGGTTTGCTATTCAGTTTTTCTAAGAATCCACAAATTCTATCTGTTTGCCCCCACACCAGATTTAGCAGGTAACACCTGTATATCTGTTACCTGATATCTGTTACATGTTTACCTGTTTACTTGATTACTTGATACTTGATTCATGTCATTTACACTTGATCACATTACTATGCTAGTTATTACTGTTGATGCATTATTCCATGCTATTAGATAATTTCCCTATGTGCTTGTATTCTACATTATTTGTGACCTGTAACTTGCAATTGACTATAACGCCCCGAATCCCAAATACACTGAATTCGAGATGTTCTACAGGATCTTTTCACTTTCTTTAGTACAATTTTACAAGGAAATTTAAACTTTTCTCTTTACATCAGAGTTTATATCAATATTACACTTTACATTGCACAGCGGAAGTAAAATTTTACAACAATGAAAATAAATATACAACAGCATTGAGTAATCTTTAAGCATTTGTTCCTATTTAATCTTTATCAAGTCATTTACCTGCATATAAGACTGTGGGTACGTCAGTTTATTCAACCGACGATCATTATACACAGCCATCCTCTCTATGCCGGAAATTGTATAACTTATTTTTCCATATTTAGCAAACAACAAACTTGTCACATATCAAACTAAAGGGACTACCCTATTGATGTCTTGTTGTGAATGTGCACTTAATCCTTAAAGCAGTTAATTATGTTAGATGACACTAATGCGCACTTGTTCGGATTCTATGCATCCCATACTACATAGGTCCGAGGGCAAGCCCTTAATCGTTCTTCATCTTTGTAGGGTTCAATCCCTCGTTATGACTTAATCTACTACTGTAATTACGGTAGGTATCTTAGATGGTCTATGAGTACAAGCACGTGTACAGAAAATTCTGGAAGGGAATCCCAAGTCATGTCACGATGCATCGTGAAGACAGCCTGTGGCAATTCAGCCTCACTTCATGGCACACGATCCTCTTGCAGTCACCAAACATCCCACAAGCGTCGCCACCAGGGACGATAATTCTGGAGAAGTGCCCACGCCATGTCTTGACGCAACAAGCAGGCAGCCTGTGGATCACTCTCACACCGCTAATCCGATGGCCCTCATACTCGTGTTTTTCTCCTACTTTCATCACGTCTCCACTATGTACTAATCCTTAGTTTTTATCAAAATCATGAACAAAAATCAAAGCTCTAGAGTTAGCCTCTCCACTAAACCAGGACTTATTCATTCATTCAAAAGTGACCAACCCTGGTCTTTCTTTTCAATTTTCATTTCATTTATTTTCAAATGCCGGGGGAGACTTAGCTACTCTTTTTGTTTCAATTTTCAATTCACAATTTCCAATTTGAGTATTTCCAACTCATAAATTCATTGTTGAATCATCATACTCAAAAGTATTTTTCTTTTCAAATCATGATTTCTAATTCGTTCACATGGTCCATAACTATACATGAATTCATATGCTTCATCAATTATCAACTTCACATCAAAATTTCACATCACTACGAATATTTGCATTTAATATTTTTCACACCATTCACATATGAGAATAATTCATAACCATCACAAAATAAAATTTCTTTCTGGACTATATTAATCTTCCAATCATTCATTCCATGTTCTTTTTGCAAGATATAACTTTCACAAAAATATACATATAGAGCCATAGTTCTATTTATGCATTTTATTCCCAAATCATAGTTTATTTCATGCAAATAATTCTCAAATTATTTTTATAAAGTCCCATATAATTTTAGAAGAATAACCATATTTTTCTCATAATTTTTTGACAATTAAAAACCCCAAAAAATTTGTTTTTCAATCTTGCCGAGGGCAAGATTCGAACCCAGCACCCCAGAGAACACAGCCGACAGCACAAGCCACTAGGCCGTATGTGCTAAGCGGCATAAGTATGGTTGAGAGCATTAAATGCTCTCGGTCCGCAGTTAATTTTCTTTTAAAAAAACCGAACGAAATAATGTTGCCCGCGGGATTCGAACCGCAGACCTCTGAGAAACAGGCTGCGCGCTCCGACCACTTGAGCTACGTGCTCAGGTTGTCGAGTATAGTTCGAAGTTCTTTTTAAAACCATTCTCTCTGTTATTCAAAAACGTTCGATATTCAACAAGTCTTCATTTCATTTTGTTTTCATAAAAATTTACTGTACAACTCCAGATTAATTCTTCCTCACATAATTTACATACCAGTATGAGCAAAATAATTTTTGTAACAATTAAAATATATTTTCATACAACTAATTCAAATTCTACATTATAATTACCACATTTCTTCTCTTTTCGACATTTCTTCGCATTTAGCATTCTAATCTCTTTATCAATAAATTTTCACCTTAATTCTCTGTCTTTAACCATTTACCCAACATACAACACATATTTTAAATTATTCATGCCCATATTAACACAAAAGATCTATTTAACACATGAAATGGTATTATCAATCTACTAACTTTTGTGTGTAATTCTTGATGGTAATAAATGTGTTTTCATCAATCAATCCATGATTCTAATCAATTCACATACAACTTAAATAATAGAACCACATATAAATTGCATATCCACATTCAATCATTCAATGGGTTATTTTTTTCCTAATTAAAGTGTACCCTTCTTAATTTCTTTCATGCTTCATTCATTCATATCTAACATGCATTTCTAATTTAGAAATATGGAGAATCTACCCACCTCAAATGGAGAGACAAACACAATTAGCAACTCCTAGACGAATGTCCTTGCGACGAATTGCTCCTCCTTGAACACGTGCACCCAAGCCTCCAAAAGTACCAAACCCGAGCACCACACAAGCCCACCGAGCACTTCCAAAAACCGGCCCTTCTTCTCCTTGGTGTTGCAAGAACAATCCCACACACACTCAATCTTTTAACTCACACAATCACTACTAGATAATATAATTTAGACTATAGGTTTGGAAGGATTAATAGGCACAAGGATAACTAGCCATGGGGGGGGGGGGAGGGGGGGGGTATTTATACTAAAAATCAAAGGGAATGGAGGGCTAGGATCAAGTAGTTGGTTGTAAGATGGAGGGTTAGGATGAAAGTAGGAGTTACATTAACTACCCACAACCTAGTAACCACCAAGCATGATCTCCACTCCAAAATTTGATTTTTCCTCCAAAGATTGCAACCGGCCAACAGGAAAGAGTGCATTTTGTACGTGTACGTGTAGTGCACGTGCATGCAACTAGGTCCAAAAATTGTACATTTTATTTAATATAAAAATAAACTCTAGTTTGTATTCTACATTACAAGTTGCATTTAAAAATAAATTGACTCATGGGCTTTAGTTTATGGGCCAAAATAATTATTTTAAAATAAAATAAATAAATTAAATTTTGGGCTTTTTAAAAGAAAAAGCTTTTAAAAAAAAAGCTTTTCATCCATTTAAAAGAAGGCTTTTGTATAAAATAATTTGAAAGCACAAATTTAAATATTTATACCCATCACAATGAAAATAATTATAAGATTCAACCAAAATATTGCACGTACACACTACGTGCAAAATAAAATAATTTTTCATTAATGAAAAAAAATCAGGGCATTACATTGACGGGTACTTGTTTTCTTCTTTTCTCCTTTTCCTGCAAATTTATCAATTGCAGATTTTGGTGATGAGCTACCTGATAGAGTATATGATCTAAAGTTCTAGTTGGCTGGAGCTTTTGTTATCTTCATTTATTTCCTATTGCTCTTTTTGAACATTGTATCTGCTACTTGGCTATTTATTCTTGTATTTGGGCAATGCGACCCAGGATATTTTTGTTATTCAGATCATGACTACTTGAGAATAATATATTTTATTTCGAGTATTCTTGTTGGTATTTGGTTCATATGTGCATGTGGTTTACTTTTCTGGCTTCCGACTCTGATTATATTGTAATATGTTGTAAAGATTCTTGAACAGCTTATGGATGATGAAAATCATTCGCTGGGCTTTTGTCGCATATCCGTATTCCGTATTCTGTTTGGGAAGCTGGGCGTGACAGGATTTTTAGTGGTATCAGAGCATCAGGTTTGGCTAATGTATTAGTTGCCTAATATATTAAACAAGCGTGGCTCGAACTGGGATCTGCACAACATTTAACCAACCATGCATACATAAATGAAATTATACCAACTCTAATTCTGGATACTAGTCTTGTTCCCTCCATTTTCATCCCTTCTTATTCAATCCCTTGATTCCTTGTTTGCTTCTCTCTATCCCTTAATCCTTGATTCCTTTTAGGTATCATCCTTGTTTGCTCTTTTCTGCCTATGTTCGTTTTTATTCTGGGGCAACCCATTCTTTAGTCTCCTCTCGATTTGTCGCTCACCATCAGTTAGAATACAGCAACATGTCAGAGGCTTGGAACATCGTGACCGGTGGTGGAGTTGTCATATGTTCCCGTGAGTGAAGGCAATATCCCGTTGTTATTGGAGACGCAGATTTCAAAGCCAACCTAATTATAATTGAAAATTCAGGATTCGACGTTATTCTGGGTATGGATTAGTTGGATGAAGCTCATGCCATTATTGATTGCCGTGCCAAGAAAGTTTTCTTCAGAATTCCAGATCAGACAGAATTTGAGTTCCATGCCAGAGAGTCTTCTCTTGGTCGAGCAAAGACTACAGTTGAACAGGTGGATTGTGCGATAGAATTGCACTCAGACTGTGAGGTTGCGCCTATAGTAGTTCGGGATTTCTTGGATGTTTTTCCAAATGAGTTGCCTGGCTTACCCCCTGATAGGGAAGTAAAATTCTGTATTGATGTTCAGCTTGGAACAGAGCCGATATCGAAGAGTCCCTACAGGATGGCACCGGTTGAGCTAGCAGAGCTTAAGCTGCAGATTCAGCAGTTGCTTGATTTAGGTTTCATCAGACCTGGTGTTTCACCTTGGGGTGATCCGATCCTTTTTGTTGATAAGAAGGATGGTAGTCATCGTCTGTGCATGAATTACCGGGAACTGAACAGAGTTACTGTGAAGAATTGGTATCCGTTGTCCAGGATCGATAATTTGTTTGATCAGCTGAGTGGGGCAACAGTTTTCTCAAAGTTGGATCTTTGTTCTGGGTATCACCAAGTCAAGGTGAGGGCGGCAGATATACAGAAGACTACTTTCAAGACTAGATACGAGCACTATGAGTATCTTGTGATGCCGTTCGGGGTCACGAATGCGCCGGCTGTATTCATGAGTCTTATGAACCGGATCTTCTCTCAGTTCTTGAACAGGTTCGTGGTGGTCTTCATTGATGATATTTTGGTGTATTCTCAGAGTCGGGAAGATCATGCTGAGCATCTTAGAGCGGTTCTGCAGACTTTGAGAGAGAATCAGCTATATGGGAAACTTAGCAAGTACGAGTTTTGGCTCGACAGGATTTCTTTCTTGGGGCACATTATTTCTGGCGATGGTATTTCTGTGGATCCGGCCAAGATTGAGGTTGTGAAGGATTGGCCTATTCCCAAGTCAGTTTCGGAGGTCAGGAGTTTTCTTGATTTAGCTGGCTATTATCGGAAGTTCGTCCAAGATTTTTCAAAGATAGCAGGACCTTTGACTAAATTGAATGGGAATGATCAGAAGTTTTGTTGGTCTGATGAGTGCAATGAGGCTTTTGTTGAGTTGAAGAACAGATTGACGTCAGCGCCTATGTTGACTATTCCAAATGGTTCAGGCGGATTCGTAGTTCACTGTAATGCTTCTGGTAGGGTTTTGGAGCAGTTCTTATGCAGAAGGGCCGTGTTGTTGCGTATGCATCGAGGCAGTTGAGGCCGCATGACAAGAACTATCCAACTCATGACTTGGAGTTAGCGGCAGTGATCTTTGCTCTGAAGCTGTGGAGACATTATTTACTTGGAGACCGAGTGGAGATCTTTACAGACCACAAATGTAATGTCCCGATTTTTATTTATGAGAATTATTTATTTATTTTGCACGTAGTGTGCACGTGCAATTTTTTTAGTATGAAATCTTATAATTATTTTTCATTATGGATGATGAGTATATATATATGTATATGTGTTCTTTAATTATTTTTATAAAGGCCCATTTTTCTTCAAATAAACATAAGCCTTTCTTTCTAGCCCAAATCTAATTTATTTAATTTCTTTATATAAAACTATTATTTTGGCCCATTAATTAAAGCCCATAAGTTATTTTTCTTTTTATTACAACTTGTAATGTAGAACATCTTTTAAAGATTATTTTTATAGAAAATATAATGTACAACTTTTTAAAATGGAGGACTAATGCATGCACGTGCATTGCACGTACACGTGCAAATGCACCATGTGAGGCCAGTTTTGACATGGAGGGAAAAAGTTAATTTTAAATGGAGTCATGGGTGGTGGTTGCTTGATCATGGTTGGTTACCAAAACTCCCCCTTGAATCCGTAGCCTTTTATTTCAAACTCCTAGTTTGAGCCTAGTCTTCCATTCACTCCAAATTTTAGTATAAATACCCCCCCTAGCCTAGTTATTTTTGTACGCTTTATTTCTCCACACCTATAGTATAAAATACATTATTAGTAGTATAGTAAGTGAGTTAAAAGATTGAGATTTGTGTGTGAGGGAGTTCTGCTTGCATCAAAAAGGGAAGGCCGACATCAAGGAGCTCGGGTTGGCATTTTGGAAGGTTTGGGTGCACATCGAGGAGGAGGAGGAACGCTCTTTTGGCAAGGACGTTTTTGGAGGTGTTGCAATTGTATTTCTCTCCAATTAAGGTCGGTTATTTTCTATGTTTCTAATTAGATAGCATGCTAAGATTGATTGAAATGATAATCCATGAAAGAGATTAATAAGAGTACACCTAATTGGAAAAAGGGTTTGTTAGTTGATTGAACTGATGCTAAATAGATTGCATGTTATTCCATCATGAATTGTAAGTTGTGTGTGAATTGTTTATGGCTATGGAATGCTTGGATTAAAATTCGTTATTAGCATCAAAACTAAATGCAAATGCTAGTAGATGAAATTGTTGCTTTATGTGCTTCGATAAACTTTCATGATATGAGTTAGAATGAACAAATTAAGATATGTTTTTGGGATTATAAACGAAGGATAAACAGGGAATTAATATAGGGAATAATAATGTTGAGTTGTGTAAGAAATGTCAAATGAATTATGAAAAGAATAGTACACAGATTTAAATTATATTTTTTTAAAAACCCCGCAAGTACAGTCGACTGCTATGTGCAACAGTCGACTATTCTGATCATTGATTTCAAGATTAAAAATATCGCAGGCCAGTCGAATGATAAATTTAACAGTCGACTTCTTTTCGAAGTTTTGCATTATTGCGGAACAACTGACAGACCATTTCGACAGTCAACTTTCCTGAAGTTTTCAAGTAAATCTGTCTCTTTTTGTGAAACAATTCATATGACTTGTGGCCTAGTATAAATGAGTACAACTTATGAGAAATTATTGGGAGTTACTAGAATGAAATAAATCATATTTTTGAAAGTAAAAGTGAAATTGGAACTATAGTTTTTACACTCGTATAATTTCATAAAAATGTGTTGTGATAAAAAAATTGAGATAAGTGTTAGAAAAGGAAAAAAAATGGAACAAAGAAAGTATATGTTATGTATGAATTATTCTTGTTGAAAAATAGTGTGACATTAATGAGTTTGTGAACATTCACTTTGATTAGACATTTGTGAAATAATTTTAATGTGGAAATACATGTTAGCTATGAAATGCATGATAACTGAACTTCATGTATGGTTATTGAGTTATGAATGATTTAGAAATCATGTGATTGGAAAAGAGAAATGTTATTGAGTATGACAAACTCAGACATGTGAATTTGTGAATTGAAATTGAAAATTGGAGTGTAGCCAAAACTCACACCAGCAAGTGAAAGTGATGAATTATGATTATTGATATTGAAAAGACCAGTTTGGGTCATTGTGAAATAAAAGAAATAAGACCGGTAGTAGTGAGAGGGCTAACTCTAAGAGATTGATTTTGTTCATGATTTCATTAAATTTAAGGATTTAGTACATAGTAAAGAGGTGATGAAAGTGAGAGAAAAATACAAGTATGAGGGCCTCGAGTTTACGATGTGGGTGTAATCCACAGGATACATGCTTGATGCGTCAAGACATGGCGTGGGCACTACTCCAGAAGATCGGGATCTTGGCGATGCTTGTGGGATGTTTGGTGACTGCAAGAGAATCGTGTGCCATGAAGGAGGCTGAATTGCCATAGAATGCATGCTTGATGCGTCAAGACATGGCGTGGGATTCCCCTCCAGGTTTTCTGTACACGAGCTTGTACTCATAGATCATATAGGATACTTACCGTAGTTACAGTAGTAGACTAAATCATGACGAGGGATTGAACCCTACAAGATGAAGAACGATTAAGAGGCTTGCCCTCAGACCTATGTAGTATGGGATGCATAGAATCCAAACAAGTGTACATTAGTGTCATGTAATATAAATAACTGCATTAAGGACTAAGTGCACAATCACAACACGACATCAATAGGGTATTCCCTTTAGTTTGATATGTGACAAGTTTGTGTTTGTTAAATATGAAAAATCAGTTATACTATTTCTGGCATAGAGAGGATGGCCGTGTATAATGTTCGTCGGTTGAATAAACTGACGTACCCACAGTTTTGTATGCAGGGTAAATGACATGATAAAGATTAAAGAGACACAAATGCTTAGAGATTATTCAAATGTTATTGTACATTTATTTAAATGTTGTAAATTTGCTTCCACTGTAAAATGTAAAGTGTAAAGTTTTCATGTAACTCTGGTGTAAAGTGAAAAGTTTTAATTTCCTTGTAAAAATGTACGAAAGAAGTGTAAAGATCCTTTGGAATCTCGAATTCAGTTGTGTTTTGGAATTCGAGGCGTTACAACAAAAGTCTCAAGTATGTCTTCACCCAGAAAGAGTTGAACATGAGGCAAAGGCATTGGTTAGAACTTATGGCCGATTATGACATCAGTTTGCAATACCATCCTAGTAAAGTAAACTTGGTGCCTGATGCTTTGAGCAAGAGACCGGCAGTTATGTTTCTTACTCAGCAGAGTGATCTTATTGAGCAGATGCGGAGGTTGGAGCTTGATGTTGTGTTACCGAGTTTTGGTCGGAGTTGTTTGGTGCTCTAGCTGCAGTCGTCTCTTGTTGAGCAGATTAAGGAGGCTCAGGCTAGTGATGCGCAGTTGCAGGGTTTTCGAGCTGAGGTTAAGTCTGGGTCCAGGACGGACATGGTTATTCATGCAGATGGTTCGTTTCGTTTTGGTTCCCGGTTATGTGTCCCTAAGGGTGAAGTTCGTCAGAGGTTGCTTGAAGAAGCTTACCAGTCTTCGTATTCTATCCATTCTGGCGGTACTAAGATGTATCGGGATTTGAAGCTTCATTTCTGGTGGCACGGTATGAAGGGAGCTATTGCTCGGTTTGTGGCTCAATGTTTGATCTGTCAGCAGGTTAAGGCAGAGCATCAGAGAACCGCTGGACTTCTTCAACCGCTTCCTATTTCAGAGTGGAAGTGGGAACATATCACTATGGATTTTGTGACCACTTTGATGAGGAGTCCTAAGGGTCATAATTCTATTTGGGTGATTATTGACCGTTTGACGAAGAGTTCTCACTTCATTCCTTTTCGTGTCGGTCAGTCTACTGAGAGCCTAGCTGAGAGGTATATGCAAGAGATTGTTAGACTTTATGGGGCTCTAGTTAGTACTGTATCCGATAGGGATACGAGATTCAAATCTCAGTTCTGGGAGAGTCTTCAGAACAGTTTGGGGAGCAAATTAAAGTACAGTACAGCTTTTCATCCACAGACTGATGGACAGTCAGAGCGGACTATTCAGATTCTTGAGGACATGTTGAGGTCCTGTATGCTTCAGTTTGGTGGGTCTTGGGAGGATCATTTGCATCTCGTAGAGTTTTCGTACAATAATAGCTTTCAAGCCAGTATTAAGGCTGCTCCGTTCGAGGCACTCTATGGCCGGAAGTGCAGATCGCCAGTGTGCTGGGATGACATTGGTGAGAGAAAGTTGTTGGGTCCAGAGTTGATCACCAAGACTGTGGATGTTGTGGTTCAGATCAGGAAGCACTTGCAGGCAACTCAGGACAGGCAAAAGCGATGTGCTAATGTCCATCATAGAGCTTTGGAGTTTGTTGTTAGTGACCATGTCTTCCTTAAGGTATCACCGTGGCGCGGTGTCATTCGGTTCGGTGGCAGGGGCAAGCATAGCCCGAGGTTTGTTGGACCGTTTGAGATGTTGGAGCGAGTAGGCAAGGTGGCCTATCGTCTTGCATTGCCGTCAGCTTTATGAGGAGTGCACGATGTTTTTCATGTCTCACAACTCAGGAGATATATCAGAGATGAGAGCCACGTGATCGACTACTCTGAGTTGACCGTTCGGCCGGATTTGACTTGTGAGATTCCGCCAGTTGCTATTGTGGATCGGCAGGAGAAAGTGCTTAAGAATAAGGTCATTAAGCTGCTTTGTGTCGCTTGGAATCCTCACTCGCCTGGTGAGTCGACTTGGGAGTTGGAGGAGGAAATTTAGCATAAGTTTCCTCATTTGTTTGAGTAGTTGCTTTGGGTTGTTTTGTTTTGTCTTTTTTTCTTTGTTTTGGGGTTACCTTATGTATCTTTTTTTTTGAATTTCGATGACGAAATTCTTTTTTTTATGTGGGTAGGATTGTAACCCCTATTTTCCATGTTGAGTATTTTGGAGTGTATTTTTTATTTTGGTGTAATTCCTCTCGTTGTATTCCTCTTGTATTTCTTTTGGATCGTATATTGGATTCTTGTTTCAATATATTGTTTATTTTATTATCTTGCCTTCTTTTATTTGAGTTCTTGATTCATTGTCCGCTTTTTGATTCGTCTCTTTTTGCTCGTGCCATTATGTTTGACTCTCACTGTTAAATTTATTTTTATAACCATTTTGTTATTTTAATTCTTTCATTTGTGCCCTATCACATTTTGGATCTTCATACCCAAACTCACACATATACCCATTAACCCATCCTAATGTCCATTATCTATTTAGTATCCTAAACTATACCTTTTTTTTTTAAAATCTCAACCCACATTTAATCCTACACATATATACTAATCCTATACCCATTTATGCCATCCGATTATTTCCTTACAATCGTACCTATTACCTTATTACTTACCTGATATTATACCTACCAAACTTCATACCACCTTCCAAATTTAAAAAAAAATAAAATAAAATAAAACTTTCCAATCCCTACCTGGGCTATTCCAACCGTGAACCATACCCAACACACCAGGATCCACCAAATGCAAACCGACCCACTTCTTCTTTTTTTTTCTCCTTGTAGCCGTCATGTGCACCCCCATCTTCAAATCCTAATATATATCATATCCTATATATATATATGTACAATCCATAAACAGCATCTTCTTTTTCTCCAAACCATTGCACACTATTTTCGTGCTTCATCTCTCCCGTTTCTCTCCATCCGTCGTCTCGCGCTTTCGTGCTCTTCGGATTTTATTGCGCGTGCTCGAGTGCGCGTGTGGATCGTTCGTGAGTCCGTGAATTTTCGTTCGTGGTATTTGCTCCCACTTTTGATTTGCATCGTTCTTCATCTCCAAATTAAGGCAAGTAACTTGTACTCCAATTTATTTGTTTGATACAAGTCAAAAAGTTCACCTATATTATAGTTGGGTCTAGAGACGACTCTTGTTTGTGATATGCTTGATTGATTTTGTCTCTATTGTGAAAACTTGACCATAGATGACTCACGACACAATCTTGACATGAATTAACTTAAGATTTGCCCGTTCTTGATTTCGATCATATATGTGAGACTTATGTAAGAATTTGTGTTTTGCTTGAGACCCGTGAGATATATTTGCCGTAGACATGCTAATAACCCTAAATCATGATGTTTAGACACTTGGTAGGTTGTATTTCAAGTTTGGATGTGTTTGGATCAATATTCTTGAAGTTATGTCGTTTTTTGTTTTGAAGTGTGAAATATGTATTTTCTGGATGTTCAGTTTTGTTTGCTGTTGATACAAGTACTGGTGCTGAAGCCACACCTGATGCTGGTGATGAGTCTGCACTTGGTGAGAATGTGGGCACGGGTGTGAGGAGGAGCTCCAGAAGGAGGACAACACCTGATCGGTTGAGGTACTATGGTCTACATGGTGCACATGTACACAAGCAGTAATCGAAGAGAGGGCTTGGCGGGAAAAGGCATCGCAGGTGTGAAAAGGATCTACAGCAGAGTATAAGTAGGGAATAGGTAGTGAATGAGCTGGCTATGCATTGTTGTAACAAACTTTATCTTTCTTCTTGAATCCTCAACAAACTTTCCTTCTTCAACCTTCTTCTTTCTTCTAGACCTCCTGTGTAATCCTCTGTTTTCTTGAGCTGTGATTTCCATTCATCAATAGTAGTGAATACCAGTATTGAAGTTGAGAGTTATTGCTTCAATAGTTCTTTGCTGTATCAAAGTGCATCTGAATAACTATCTGGGGTATCAATTTGGTGCTTTCACTGATTGAGCTCTGGCAATGGCGGAAGGGAGACGATCAGTAGAAGATCTACGTGAATCTACACGCATTCAGGCTGAGCAATTGCAAGCACTAAGAAATGATGTTGAGACACAAAAGAGGTTGTTCTCCGAAATGTTTCTTCGATTTGCAACCATGGAGAGCAACATGGAGCGATTTACAGCCATTGAGGAAAAGCTTAATCGTGTTGAATCTATTGACGAGAAGTTGGATCAGCTGCTTAGAAGCACTGCTTCATCAGGTAACCCAAACTTTGTAAGATCATCTTCCCCATCATCACATCATGAGCACCACTTCAAAAATCCTCGACTAGACTTTCCTAGATTTGAAGGCAATAACCCTATGGAATGGTTGTTCAAAGCAAACCAATACTTTACATTTCATAAAACTCCTCAAGAACAGAAACTGCATATAGTATCATTCCATCTCGATGGCAGAGCATTAGCTTGGTTTCAATATAAATATGAAAATGGGGATTTTCTAAATTGGGAGGTGTTTTTAAAGGAGTTAGATATCAGGTTTGGGGTTTCTCCATTTGTAGATCACACAGGCCAGCTGTTTAGACTCACTCAAACCACCACACTAGCCGCATATCAGGATCAATTCGATTTGTTGATAAACAAGACCAAGGGCTTATCCAATAGTCACATTCTGAGCAACTACATTTCGGGGTTAAAGCCTGATATCCGTAGAGAAGTACTAGCACATAAACCAACTACATTAGCCGATGCAATTGGCTTAGCTAGACTCTAGGAAGATAAGATTGTTGAACCAAGATATCAAGGAGGTCGTGGGGGATATCAAAGACCACCATGGCAGCCACCACCTAGTAACCTACCCCCTTTACTACCAAATCCAGAACATACCAAAACCACACCAAACACAAATTTCCAATCCAAATTTGCAGTGAAAAGAATTCCCCCAGCTGAATGGGCAGCTAGAAAGGAGAAGGGGTTATGTTTCAACAGTGATGAGAAGTATGTGCCTGGCCATAAGTGTCAACGAAAATTCCTAATGCTGTTAGTAGAAGAAGGGGATGAACAAGGAGTCATGCCTGCGGAGTTGCAGCACACAGAAGCTGAGGGTATTTTATATGAAGTTGATAGTGATGATACCCCAGAGATCTCTTTTCATGCTTTTTCAGGCAATAGATCTCTAAGAACCCTGAGGGTGCAAGGTTCTATTAATAATCATTCCATACAAATTATGATTGATAATGGCAGCACTAACAATTTTATGCAGAAAAGATTAGCTAAATTCTTGAATTGGCCAATCCATCCAACTCCCCAGTTCACAGTGATTGTAGGCAATGGTGAAACATTGCAATGCGAAGGGAAGTGTTTGGGTGTACCTGTGGAGATTCAAGGTCACTCCTTCTTGATTGATTTCTATATTTTACCTATACATGGCTCAGATGTAGTGTTGGGTATTCAATGGTTGAGGCTATTGGGAAGAGTTGTTCATGACTATGATGCAATGACCATGGAGTTTATATTCAATAATAAGAAAGTCTTAATCCAAGGTGGAGAAGGTCCAGCGCCAGCACAAATAGAGCTCAACTCATTGCGGAGAGAGATCACCACAAATGCAATAGGTGAATTCTTTCACTTAGTGTTACAAGATGAAGGCCATGACCAGCAGATTCATCCAGATATTGCAAAATTGATACAGCAACATGATTCCCTATTCCATGAAGCTAGTGGGTTACCTCCTACAAGAGAGTTTGATCACTCTTTGCACTTGATACCAGGTCTGGGTCCGACCAATGTCAGACCATACAAGTATCCCCATTTCCAGAAGAATGAAATAGAAAGACAAGTTCAAAAGATGTTACAAGAAGGGTTAATTAGACATAGTAGAAGTCCATTTTCATCTCCAGTTTTGCTAATAAAGAAGAAAGATGGGACTTGGAGATTTTGTGTTGACTATAGAGCCCTCAACTCAATCACAATAAGGGATAAATTTCCTATTCCGACAGCAGAAGAACTTTTTGATGAGCTACAAGGTGCAAAATTTTTTACCAAGCTAGACCTTAGATCAGGTTACCATCAAATCAGAGTTCGAGCTGAGGATGTTGAAAAAACAGCTTTTAGAACACATGAAGGCCATTACGAATTTCTAGTAATGCCATTTGGCCTCACCAATGCCCCTTCAACATTTCAAGCAACAATGAATTTCATGTTCAAACCTTATCTTCAAAAGTTTGTCCTGGTATTTTTTGATGACATTTTGGTGTATAGTACAAGTTGGCCAGCACATCTGCAGCATCTAGCTTTGGTATTGAGAGTTCTAGAGCAAAACCAATTCTTTGTTAAGAAGAGTAAATGTGAATTTGGTAAACAATCCCTATAGTACTTGGGTCATTTGATTTCCGTAGAAGGTGTTCAGGCATGCCCTTCTAAGGTGGAAGCTATTAAAGAATGGCCAACTCCAAAAACAGTGAAGCAATTGAGGGGATTCTTGGGATTAGCAGGCTATTATAGAAGGTTTGTGAAAGGGTATGCGTCCAAAGCTGCAGCACTTACAAACTTGTTGAAGAAAGATTCATTCAAATGGAGCACAGAAGCTGATTTTGCATTTGCTCAACTTAAAGAAGCTCTTCAAAGTACACCTGTGTTAGCATTACCAGACTTGTCGAAGCCATTCACTATAGAGACTGATGCATCGGGGAAGGGAATTGGGGCTGTGTTGCAACAAGATGATCATCCAATAGCATTCTTTAGTAGAATGATGTCTCCAAGAATGCAATCAGCATCTACTTATACAAGAGAAATGTTCATTACTGAGTCAATTAAGAAGTGGAGGCAATACTTGTTGGGAAGAGAATTTACTATATGCACAGACCATCAAAGTTTACACCATATGGTCACTCAAACAATCCAAACCCCTGAACAACAAAAGTGGGTCTATAAGCTAGCAGGTTACAATTTCAAAATTGTGTACAAACCAGGAAGAACTAATTCAGTTGCAGATGGTCTCTCCAGATCTCAAGGTGAACAATGTGGTGTTTTGATGACTGCAAAGTCAGTTCTACAGCATGGGATTTATGCACAAATTAGGGAAGAGTCTAGCAAGGATCTTCAATTAGCTAAACTAATAGAAGAAGTGACACACAACCCTTCAGCCCAACCTCAATTAACCTTCAGGGATGGATTATTATTCAATAAAGGTAGAGTGATGGTTCCACAACAACTCAAAGGGTTGATTATGCATGAATGGCATTCATCCCCTGTGGGAGGTCATGCTGGCATGGAAAAAACTTTGGCTAGAATCAGAGATTCGTTTATATGGAAGGGAATGTCCAAGGATATCCATCAGTTTGTGCAAGAATGCTCTATATGTCAACAAACTAAGTACAGTACTTCGAAGCCTGGTGGTTTACTTCAGCCTCTGCCGATTCCACATCAAATCTGGTCTGATATATCGATGGACTTCATAGTGGGATTGCCTTTGTCACAAGGTAAATCTGCAATACTTGTAGTAGTGGATCGATTATCCAAATATGCTCATTTCATAGCCCTAATGCCTAACTTCACAGCATCAAAAGTAGCTGCCTTATTTGCTACTAACATTATCAAGCTACATGGCATACCTAAATCAATAATATCTGATAGAGATCCCATATTTTTGAGTCATTTTTGGAAGGAATTGTTTAAGGTGCAGGGGACAATTTTGAAGCATAGCACAGCCTACCACCCACAAACAGATGGGCAAACAGAAGTAGTGAATAGATGCATCGAACAATACTTGAAGGCATATTGTAGTGAACATCCTCAACATTGGGCCAAGTTTGTTGAATTGGCAGAATATTGGTATAACACGTCCTATCACTCTTCCACAGGCTTTACTCCATTTGAGATTGTGTATGGCAGGAAACCCCCTTCTATGCTAGACTATCTCCCAGGAATTAGTAGAAACAGTGTGGTAGATGAACAACTTCAAAGCAGAGCAGAGGTTTTGAACAAGTTGAAGACAAACTTATTGCAAGCTCAGCTGAGAATGAAACAAAATGCAGATAGGCATAGGGTGGAAAGGCAATTTGAAGTTGGTGATTAGGTTTTTGTGAAGCTACAAGCTTATAGGCAGCAATCACTTCATCATCGACAATGGCAAAAGTTGGCAAAAAGGTATTATGGGCCATATAGGGTTGTAAAGAAGATTGGGGCACTTGCTTATCAGCTACAACTGCCACCTGAGTCCAAGATACACCCAATTTTTCATGTGTCCTTGTTAAAGAAGTGCTTGAGAGATCATTCTACAGTGGTACCTTCAATGCTTCCTCCACATTCTAATGGAGATAAAGTTTATTTTCAACCACCTGCAATTCTAGGAAAGAGAGCAGTTAAGATTGGGAACAATTTGCAAAACCAAGTTTTGATTCAATGGGAAGGATTATCAAATGAAGACAATAGCTAGGAAGATGTAGCATCTATTATAAAGGCATTTCCACAGCTGCAGATAAACCTTGAGGACAAGGTTTTGGTTGAAGAGGGGGGTATTGATACAAGTACTGGTGCTGAAGCCACACCTGATGCTGGTGATGAGTCTGCACTTGGTGAGAATGTGGGCACGGGTGTGAGGAGGAGCTCCAGAAGGAGGACAGCACCTGATCGGTTGAGGTACTATGGTCTACATGGTGCACATGTACACAAGCAGTAATCGAAGAGAGGGCTTGGCGGGAAAAGGCATCGCAGGTGTGAAAAGGATCTACAGCAGAGTATAAGTAGGGAATAGGTATTGAATGAGCTGGCTATGCATTGTTGTAACAAACTTTATCTTTCTTCTTGAATCCTCAACAAACTTTCCTTCTTCAACCTTCTTCTTTCTTCTAGACCTCCTGTGTAATCCTCTGTTTTCTTGAGCTGTGATTTCCATTCATCAATAGTAGTGAATACCAGTATTGAAGTTGAGAGTTATTGCTTCAATAGTTCTTGGCTGTATCAAAGTGCATCTGAATAACTATCTGGGGTATCAGCTGTTTTCGTCTTCGAACCGGTTTTCTGACTTCGAACATGTTTTCTGTCTGAACATGTTTTCTGACTGAACATGTTTTCTGTCTTCGAACCGGTTTTGAGTTAAGATGTTGTGAAGTACTATGTGACTTATTTATATGCGTTGGATTCGTGTGGATGTCTAGTTTCCAGATCCTTCGACGGATCTAGGTTTGCATTTCTTTAGCGACGGGATTCACTGTTTTAGTACTGATCTGTCATGCTGTCCTAATTATGAACATACACTATTTTGCTCGTTTATGTGACTGTATATTATCTATGCATATTTATTTGTTTCCCTGAACCTAATACTTATTATACCATGTTAGTTTGACACTATTTCGTACACATTCATGTCTGTTTGATGACCATAATAAAAGTAACCAAGCTAAGGGTTTATGGGAAAGATCTAGTAGTGGGAAAGTATAGAAATGTGTACTTGGAAGGGGGCCCGTGTTTCCTATATGATTATCTGTTATCTGACCCTGTCTACATTACTTCTTATATGAAGGTGTAGAGAAGAAAAGAACCACTAGGTTCTATCTGTCTGTCTGGATCTGTTATCTGACCCTATCTACATTACTTCTTATAGGAAGGTGTAAAGAGGAAGAGAACCACTAGGTTCTATCTGTCTGATCTGATTATCTGATATCTGTCTGAACCCTGAGTACACGGCCCTATTTGATCCCGTACGAAATCTACAAACTTAACTATTTTGTTGTGGCAACCATGTGTTATGTTCTTGGGGCGCATGAAGTGCTACCTAGATACTAATCACACTAGACTTATAAGAATATGACATATGTATCTGTATCTGAAATCTGAATCTGAATCTGTTATATGTATCTGGCTATCTGTTATCTGATTATCTGATTACCTGTTGTCTGTCTGACATTATCACCTGACACTGTCTGTATATCTGTTTGCTTACTATCTGACACTTGACTACTTGATACATGAGACCTGATACTTGACTACATGTTACATGATTACCTGTTTACCTATATACCTGTTACCTGATTCCTGTTACATGTTTACCTGTTTACTTGATTACTTGATACTTGGTTCATGCCATTTACACTTGATCACATTACTATGCTAGTTATTACTGTTGATACATGATTCCATGCTATTAGATAATTTCCCCATGTGCTTGTATCCTACATTATTTGTGATCCGTAACTTGCAATTGACGGGTACATGTTTTCTTCTTTTCTCCTTCTCCTGCAAATTTATCAATTGCAGATTTTGGTGATGAGCTGCCCGATGGAGTATGTGATCTAAAGTTCTAGTTGGCTGGAGCTTTTGTTATCTTCATTTATTTTCTGTTGCTCTTTTTGAACGTTGTATCTGCTACTTGGATATTTATTCTTGTATTTGGGCAATGCGATCCAGGATATTTTTGTTATTCAGATCATGACCATTTGTGATTAATATTTGTGATTAATATATTTTATTTCAAGTATTCTTGTTGGTATTTAGTTCATATGTGCATGTGGTTGACTTTTCTGGCTTCCGACTCTGATTATATTGTGATATGTTGTAAAGATTCTTGAATAGCTTATGGATGATGAAAATCATTCGCTGGGCTTTTGTCGCGTATCCGTATTCCGTATTCTGTTTGGGAAGCGGGGCGTGACAATGACGCGAGTTAAAATCCCTATATATGAAGAAACGGCTTGAGATGGAGCGTATTTAGCATGGGATGCATACTGTTCTGGAGACTCGCTTGCATTAGAATAAAAGCATCCTTGCATTAGTAATCGTGCATTAGAGTCTAAGTCATAGCATACACTAACACATCAAATACATATACACGTTTCTCTTTTCATCAATTTATTTGCATAAAGTTGAGAATCGCTGCTCTTCATCAACCTTAAAGCGTCAGTATATGTACTGATGTCCCCATTTCAATAGGTACTGGATTGCAGAAGTACAGGTACAAGATTCAGGAGGACTCAAGGAAAGAGAAGCAAGATTCGATTTTATTTTCCGCTATAATATATATTGATTATTATTGTTTCATTTGTAATAATTATTGTAATTTATTTATTTATTGGGAAGCATCCAAGTAAAGTACCAAGTGTTGTTCTTTATTCATTGTACTCTGATGTAAATTGTTGAATGTTGTAACACTTGGGATTGTAAAGGTGTTATTGTAACACTGTTGTAATGTATTCAAGCTTTATAACATTCGAACTGTAATACATTTGTGTTGAATAAAAAGTTTTCAAATTTTCCTATTTTTCTGTGTATTGTGGATAATTGAAGAAAAAGATTCTGGCTTATGTTACGGTTTCCCAGTGTATGGAAATCGGGGCGTTACAGAGTGGTATCAGAGCTGACTTCAATTTACAGTCCAACATAGTAGGAAAACTAAACTTGGATGCCTTTTAGGAGTCAGGTTTTAGCTAGTTGTAGACAATTTTAATTCATATTATTGTTTCTTTCAACTTATGTTTTATGAATTTTCTATATATGGACAATTTCCAGTATATGTGTTTTAAGGATGGTATTCGAGGATATCCTAACCGAGGATGTGTTGATTGAGGTGAGTGAGCGGATTTCGAGGGATGATCCGATGATCTCAAGCGAGGAGCCAAAGGAGATTTCACTACAAGCTAATCTCAAGACGAACTCACCTTCACCATCAAAGGAGCATCAACTTTGTGCAAATTGTCAAAGTGAATGCAGGAAGTCTGAAGTGGCATTCGTAGGCCATGTCTTATTCTAAGGAGGAGGTGGCTACATGTAACACCCTGCAAAATTGGAAATGACAATTTTGCCCTCGGGTGTTACACACGTGCATTTTGTACCATTATTGGTGATATCCATCACGCATTTCGATATGTATTTTGAATTCCGACTATTTATGCATTTTCCGTATTCTTAAAATCTCATTTGAGTCAACTCAAATGCTAAATTTCAATCTTTGTGTTTTATGTTCTTTTTACGTATTATCGATACACGTGTCGATTTTAGTTATTCTACAGTTACGTGCTATGTTTTCGATGAGTTTCAATTATTTATTTTTATGACGTGTTCAAATTCGTTTTATAAACGGAAATTCACTTTTCGTCTGTTTGATTAAAATGCTTTTATATGTGCAATGCACGTGTTTTCTGTACATTTGAGTACATTATCGAATATGTATATTAAATATATTTTTATGTTGTATTCCGATTAATTATAAATATTTTTTCGGTTGATAAAGTAAATTTTGTATTTTTGAAATTTTACGGGCGACACACGTGTTTTGCTGCACGTGTCTAAGCGTATTATTTTTCAAAATAAATTTCATGAATGAAAGTTGTTATTGAACTCGCACTCATGTTCATTCATGATGTTCTTCTCATATACATTTATGTGAGACTGTATGCGAGCACATTTTTCTTGGGTAACAGAGTGGCGCAGTGGAAGCATGCTAGGCTGGAACCGTCATTCATGATGCTTTGCACATAGACACATTTCCCCTTCAAATTACTTTTTGTAGATCTTCATCATAGTACTTTTCAACATTTAATATTTTTCAAATAAATATTTTCCTATACTATTAAATCACTTAAACACCTATTATTTTGTCTATTTTCCGTAGCATTGATTCTTTAAATTTGTTTTATTTGTCTTTCAGTCTTAAAGTTTTGTCTTTCGTATTTTTATGTCACTTTATGTTTACCCGTTTACTTTGCTACTACTTTACATATTTTATTGCCTATTTTATTAAACTTATATTGCAACTATTACTTTCTTCATTAATTATTTATATTACATTTTGAATTTTGCTTGTGAATTTTTGCTCATGTACATTCATTTTATTTGATTGATTTTGTGATACCATATTTTTCATTATCTTATATTGTCCTACATATTTTAATATATTTTTAACAAGACTGAAATATTTTTCTCATATAAATATGACATTCCATTTTGTTTTATTACCTATATTCGATAGTACATATTATTTGCTAATTTGTTTTGTTATATTCACTTTTACTATTAATCACTACTCTTTAATTTTATAGTTTTACGCTTCTTCAATATAATACATACACTACATAATTATCTTTTTCATTTGTATTTTCATCTCGTGCATATACTTTATAGAAGTTTCTTCTGAATGTTATGAATCATTTTTTCATTATTACAAACTTTGTATATCCTATATTTAAAGTCTATCTATTTTGATAATTTCTCGTTGTAATTTCCTACTTCATTTACAACTTTTTCCATCTACTTTTATATCACTGATTTCAAACATAATATCATACCCTATTAAACACCCGATATCCAAGTACATATGGAAGATTACATCTTTCTATCTACCGTTTTGGTGCAGCCTGATGTCGAGAGGGCAAATCTGCAACTAGACGTCAATGGAGGCAAACTGCAACTGGACGTTGGGGGGGCACAGTCTGCAACTGAATATCCATAAGGAGAACTGCAATCGGATGTCGTAGAGGCAATTCTGCAACTTGATTTCAAGGAGGCAAGTCTGCAGTTGGATACCAACGAGGCGAACCTACACCAGAAGGAGATATTATACTTAGATAACCCCTACTTTGTTTTTCTATAATATTCACTTACAACTACTCCATTTTTGTACTAGCTTATACAATCTTATAATATTTTATAACCTAGCATTATATTGTTTATACTGATTTCTCTATCATACTTGTGTATTTACTACTTAATCTCAACTATCTTGCCATTTTCTTCTTTATTTTAAATCTTTTCATGAGTAAGTATTTCATACCACTTCATCATATTTTATTTTGTTGTTAACTTATCCCAAATTTGGTGGCTACTCCACCTAACAGTTTTTTTATACGTTTGTTTATAATTCATGATTCACTTCTATATGATTAGTTTTGCATTGTTACTATTTTTACAACCATAATTTATTATTTTACTCCTACAAATCATTTATAATTTTCATATCATGATATTGTTGTTTCATCCTATAATTTTACGTCTATGTACGTATATAATTTTGTACGGTGATTTTCTTGGTCTACTTGACAAACCAAAATTAATTGGATTTATACCTTTTCATTTTTTTTTATAAATCATACACATACGATTATTGTATTTACCTTACAAATTATTTTATGATATTAATTGGTATATAAGATCATTTAATGTTGCATATACTTTTAACGAAATTTCATTCTCGTTTACTTTTCAAAACTGCTATCCAATAGTCTTCTTTTTAAATTGCTAATTCAATTTTTCTTGTAATATACAGTACCAATTTAGTTTACGATTTTCTACCACTTATTACCTTGATGAATTTTGACTACTAAATCTATTTATAAACTATCCATACATATATATATTTGTATATATATGCATTAGTCCAAACTCCTTCACATTATTTCTATCTCCTTTCTTCTTTCTTTCTGTCCATTCCGAAAACCACCAGACCAAGAATACATCCTACTCCACCTATCCAATCATACATACATTATTCATAGGTGTATGTATATATATCTTATATATATATGCACATATATATAATATGTGCACATGAATGAGAATGAAGTGCTATACTTGCGGTGCTTTTCGGGGACTTGATGGATGCTTGTTGTCCTTGCCGAAATGTGGAGTTGGAGTGCTCTTTGGTGCGCGGATTTCGAGGAGCGAAGCGAGATTTTCTAGGAGCTTTTATTCTAGGAGTTCATTTGAGTGCAAATTCTTCAACTTTAGGTGGGTATTTCTTAAATCCTTTATAATTTAGGAGTAGAAATTGCATGCTCGATAATATACAATTTATTTGTTTGAATTTGAATTGGTATGATGAGATTGCATGCTAGGTAAAGTAGAGTTTAAATTGCTGAATTTCAATTGATGTGTAGATGTGAATTGCTTATTCTATTCCTTAAAATTGTTATGATTGTTAGTTTGAAATACTAGAATTGAAAAAATGTGATTTGTATGGAAATTGGTGCATGTTAAGACATTGGTTAAAATAATACAAATATGTGGAAAAGAATTGTTTGATGCTAATGTGGTAAAGAAGTGCAGATCTAATCTCGCTAATATTCGTTTCTTTGAGTATAGAAATTTTATAAGAAAAGTTTTGGTGAAAGACAACATTTTTATTTGAAAATTGATTGTATGTGTTTTTATGCATTTTGAAGAAAAAGATTTTATTATATTGCAAAAATGAGAAACTTATGAATTCGAGAACAAGTATGATATTGTTTTTCAAAGGAATACAATCCGGAAATGATTAATATTTTTATATAGAAGTACTAATAAATTGAAAGATCAAGTTTTAATAAAACTCTCTTTTTGGAAGTGTGTTGTCAAATTGTGAAGAAATCATCGTTGCTTTTCAATGTCAAAAATATATTTATGATCCACTTTAACTGCAACCTGGTGCAATCGACAGTCGATCGAACTATAGTCGACAGTCGACTATCAGGTATTAAAGTTCAGATTTGTCAGCAGGACAGTCGACTGTTTACTTTTCCACAGTCGACTGCTACTGTCTTGATTTTTGGTTCTTGAGTTTTAAAGTTTTGCAGGACAGTCGACTGACCCTTTGCCAACATTCGACTGAACTGAATGTGTTGTTTTTTTTTTAGTTTCAAAGTTTCGCTGGATACTTTTCCATAGCCGACTGAACTTGTTTTTGGTTCTTGAGTTTTGAGGTCTCACAGAACAGCCGACTGGCCACTTTTAACAGTCGACTGCTGATATGGCTAAAAGTGGGGTTAAATAGGAACCATCCAAATCGGGCGTGAATCTTAAAGCCTAGGAGTAAAATGGTAATTTCACTTGACAAACGGATCTGAAGTGGGTACTGGTTCTTCTCCCCAAAGACCCAATAACACACGAACGGATCCATCTCGACTGGGTACGGGCTCTAACCCGCAGCAAACCCGGTCCAGCAGGATAGAATTAGGGTTTCTGATTAATCCTAATCAACGGCCCTGATTCACATCTATGCTTTCTCTGGGTCATAGGGATTACATTCCTAATCTGATCCCAAAGGCGACTATAAATACCCCTCATCCACCACCATTAAGAGGTAATCAATCTTTTGCCAATTTACGCTCTCTTATAATCTTCCTGATTACTGACTTGAGCGTCGGAGGGATGCGTCACCGGGATCAACCCCGGTGTATCGCACTTTTTGCAGGTGAACGGCGGGAGTCAACGGTCAAACTCCGGTGAGAAGATTCCAAGTTTTTTTCGCTATTCGGTTTTCCTAAGAATCCACAAATACTATATTTTTGCCCCTACACCAGATTCAGCGGTAACAGATTGGCGCCGTCTATGGGAATTCAGCGAATAGCATAGCAGCCCCTCCACTTCCCGTCGGTCAGAACCGCCCAGCCATGCCTCCTCGAAAGCTAAGATCCCGAGGGTCCAACCGTGAACCCACTCCTCCTCAACCACAGCAGGAGGTCCCCCTCCAAATCGTCCAGCCAACAGGACCTATCCCTCAACCTAACCAGGCACCGCAGCAGGAAAAACCTCCTCCTCAGAACGCCGGTGCGGGGGGCTCCCATCCCAATCCTCAGAAACAACCCCTTCAACATGATCACGTCTCCATACATAACCCCTCAACTGATTCCATGGCATCTCGCAATCTCCGAGCCTCCGATGACCTCCGCAACACCCTTAACAATCGGCATAAGGAAGAGGTTCTTCGCCGCCGTTTGGATGAAAGGCGGTCCCGAGAGGGAGTCTCCCACCAACAACATCCAAATGAGCGATCTCCTCATCGCCGAGAAAATAGGAGGTCCCCGCATCACCGAAGACGGAGAGAATCCCCCGAGCACTATAGAAGAAGGCCTCATTCACCGAGGTATGATAATGCTCCTATCACCCGAGCCGAATTCCAGCAATTCCAAGCAACCATTTTGCAAGCCCTCCATCACCGACCCACCAATAATGATGCTCGAAGGGTCCCCACTCCTCCTCCCATCCAAAGTCCTCGCCGACATTCCCTGACTCCTCCTCCAGCTACTAGCAACCCCCAGTGCATTCCTAGTCCTCGCCACTCCCGGGGCTACCGTCGTCATAGCCCCCGCTCTCCCTCGTACGAAGATGAGTCCAGAGGCTCATTTGAATACCGTCGAAGGGATGACACTGTCTACCGTCATCTCCACGAAATGGAGAGGTGCTTGGTTCAGCTAGACAGAGAAGAAGAGCTCAGAGGAAGGACCCTACGTCCGAGCCGACCTCCTTTCTCTCGTACCATCATGGAGGCGCCCATTCCAATAGCCTTCAAGCCTCCGCAGTTCGAGACCAATTTCGGGGAGTCCGACCTCGTGGACCACATCGAAAGCTTTAAGACCCTCATGCTAATCCACCAAGCTTCCAATGCCCTGCTATGTAAGACCTTCCCCGCCACCCTTAAGGGTCCTGCCCAGGGAATGGTACTCTCGCCTCGCCCCATCTTCGATATTCTCCTTCGAGCAATTCGAGACCCTCTTCGTCACCCACTTTGTGAGTAGCCGTCGAACTGAGAAGACCAGCATTTCGCTACTCTACCTCAACCAGAAGAAGGGTGAGAAGCTAAGAGACTATGTGAAAAGATTCACCGCGGAAGCCAGATCTATCGCTTCCCTCGACCAGTCGGTCGCTGCAGCAACTTTCCAATCAAACGTCCTCAATTCCAGTCTCCGCTCCTCCCTTGCCAAGAAGCCCCCACAGAACTTCTCCGATCTCCTTCTCCGATGCGAGAAGTATATTCGGGCCGAGGAAGCTGAGCACCGCCCCAACTTTGAAGGGCCTTCCTCCGAGTCCAAGAGAAAGGGAACAGAAGAAGAAGGAGCCAAGAAGCTCCAGAAGGACAATGGCGGACAGCGCCGACCTCCCCCAGATTCGAAAGTTCACTCCTCTTAACACCAATATTTCCATGATTCTCATGGAAGTTGAGAAGGAAGGGTTGCTACCCCCTACCCCGAAAATGAACACCCCCGGCAAGAAGAGGGACAAAGAAAAATGGTGCCGCTATCACCGGGACCACGGCCACGACAACAATGATTGTAGGGCCCTGAAGAACGAGATAGAAGCCCTCATCCAGAGGGGACAACTGGCTAGATTCGTGAGAAAGGACCGAAACCGACCTTCAGCCTCCTCCTCGGAGGGCTAACAAGCGTACCGAACAACGCAATGAGACGCCCGAATTTGAAGAGGAGCGTGTCCTGCACCTCATTCATGGGGGCCCTATGGGGGGCTCCTCCAACTCCTCTCGAAAAGCGTTTATAAGAGAAGTTAATTCAATTCGCGGCACACCTCCCCCTAAAGGCCTCAGAGTACCTGTCACATTCTCAGATGAAGACCTTGAGGGTGTCCGAACCCCCCATTGTGACGCACTTGTCATCAACCTCCATATGGCGAACTTTAATGTAGAAAGGATCCTGGTGGACAATGGCAGCTCCGTTAACATCCTCTTCCTCGCCGCTTTCAAAGGTCTCAAACTATCCCAGGATAGACTTAAGCCCGCCGGCTACACACTCTATGGGTTCACGGGAGTGCCAGTGACTATTGAAGGGGTGATCACCCTCGACGTAACCGCTGGCAAAACTCCTACTACCCGAATGGAGCCAATGGACTTCATGGTCGTAGATGTCCCCGCTGCTTATAATGTGATACTGGGCTGACCTGGCCTAGCTGCCCTCGAGGCCGTCCCTTCCACTTATCACCTCAAGATGAAGTTCCCCACCTAGGTAGGAAATGGCTTGAAAATGCTACATGACCTCTACTGAGGGTCCAGTCCTTTCCCTCGAAACTCTTGAAATCCCCCAAGATGGTGTCCGGCCGACGTCCGAGCCAGCAGATGAATTGGAGGAAGTGCTCTTCTCTGAGCAAGATCTGAGCCGCAAGTTTTTTATCAGCAAGACCCTCCCGTTAGCCCTAAGTTCGGACATAGTTCAATGTATTAGAAAGAACCGCGACCTCTTTGCTTGGTCAGCCACCGACATGCCTGCAATTTCTGAAGAGCTTCTCATCCACCATCTAAGTGTTGCACCAGGGTCCAGACCGATTCAACAGAAGAGGCGCAAATTTTCTCCCTGAGCGCCAGCAAGCTATAAAAGAAGAGGTGGACAGGCTCCTTAAGGCTCGGTTCATACAGGGGGTCAATTACCCCGAATGGCTCTCAAATGTTGTGATGGTGAAGAAGGCCAACAGGAGTTGGAGAATATGCATCGACTTCACCGACCTCAATAAAGCATGTCCCAAAGATCCATTTCCTCTCCCAAATATCGACACCCTGATCGACGCAACTTCGGGCCATGAACTCCTCAGCTTCATGGACGCCTTCTCCGGCTACAATCAGATTTGTATGTTCCCGCCAGATATCCCGAAGACCTCCTTTGTAACCGATCAGGGCCCCTACTGCTACAGGATAATGCCTTTCGGATTGAAGAATGCAGGCGCCACTTATCAACGCTTCGTCAACAAGGTTTTTCAAGCACAGATCGGCCGAAATATGTAGGTATATGTTGACGATATGCTTGTGAAGAGCATCCGTGGGGCCGATCATGTGGCCGATCTACAAGAGGCGTTCAATGTGCTCAGGAAGCACGATATGAGGCTCAATCTGAATAAGTGTGCGGTCGGAGTCTCGTCAGGGAAATTCCTAGGCTTTATGGTCAGCCAAAGAGGAATCGAAGCGAACCCCGAGAAGATCAAGACCATATTAGACATGGCTCCCCCAAAGAATGTTAAAGAGGTTTAGAGGCTAACAGGTCGCCTTGCTGCCATAGGGCGATTCCTTTCTAAGTCAGGGGAAAGTGTCTTCCCTTCTTCAAAGCTCTCAGGGGGGCAAAAGGCTTCGAGTGGGGTCAGCAGCAACAAGACTCATTCGACCAGCTAAAGGCTTACCTAGTCAATCCTCCTATCCTCAGCAACCTGTTCCCGGGGAAGCCCTCTACCTCTACTTAGCCGCCTCCGAGCAAACCCTCAGCGCTGTCCTCGTAAGGGAGAAGATAAGACTCAAAAGCCCATCTATTACGTGAGCAAGGTGCTTCGGGATGCCGAGCTCCACTACCCAAGGATAGAGAAGATGGCATACGCCTTAGTCATGGCCGCAAGAAAGCTTCGCCCTTATTTCCAATCCCACTCAGTGGTCGTCCTTACCGACCAACCGTTGAAGCAAGTCCTTCACAAGCCAGAGACTTCCGGTCGTCTCATGAAATGGTCTATCGAGCTGAGCCTGTATGATATAACATACCAGCCTCGGACCGCGATCAAGGCTTAGGCCTTAGTTGAATTCATAGTTGAAAGCACCATTTCTGAGGTCAGTCAAGCGTCAAACGGACCTCCTATTTGGACAGTATACGTTGATGGATCCTCTTGCACCGAAGGGAGCGGAGCCGGGGTTATTCTGGTAGGCCCAGATGACCGCGTCCTCCAATACTCCCTCCGCATCAACTTCAAGGCCTCCAACAATGAAGCGGAATATGAAGACCATATAGCTGGTCTCGGAATGGCCCTCAAGGCCGGGGCACAACGCCTCCGCATATTTAGTGACTCTCAACTGGTTGTCAATCAGGTCCTGGGCGAGTATGAAGCGCGAGATGACCGAATGGCTAAGTATCTGGCCAAGGTCCAAAATCTCATGGCCCTCTTCGAAGAGGCACTTATTTGGCGAATTCCCAGGGAGGAAAATGCCCAAGCAGATGCTCTCTCCAAGTTAGCCTCCTTCTCCCTCCAAGGTTGTAACACCCCAAAATTTTTATTTTTATTTTTATTTTTATTTTATTTTTTTTTTGAAAACTAAGTCTCCAAATTCAATTCTTTCAATTTCTATAACACTTTAATCATAAACTAAGAAAGTTATGTTTTCAGGAAAAATTTTGACAGAGTCTCCCCTGTAAATTTTGCCCCAAAACACAAAAAGCTTACGGAATTCTGCTCAAAATTCCGTAGCTCACAAACCACATAATATTTTCACGGGCTCCCCAGGCCAAAATGAGCAGATACACAATGGCAATATAATATAATGCTCTGGGGGCCAAACTCATAACGGATTATCAAATATCAATTAAAAACTATGAATTTCTTTGAAAAATGAGGTAAAATCTTAGAAAAATCATTGTAAAACTTACCACAGAGCCTGGTACTCCACGACGGGATGGGTACGACTCACCAACATACCACACCACCTCACACTGTACTCATCATCGTCATATACAGGCTTATACACTCATAATACAATTTAAATCATAAATTTCACTATTCCTATAACTAAGTAATACAAATTTTTAAAATAAAAAGTTATACTACCACTCCACGCCTCACCTCTGCACTGATGAGAACCTGCAACAGTGAGGGATCTAGGGTAGTCTTCAGACTCCCCTAACCCCCCAAAACACTAAGGGGTTAGCCATTTCTGGTGTGAGTATAATTATTAGTCTAATGACGAATTAAAATAGTATACAGAAAATAAATTAAACTTACGAATACCAGATTAAGATAGTGCAACCTGAATCCTGAACACAACAACATCGTCAATACAACGATATATCAATACTTTGCCAATCCTGCATTCAACTATTTAATTATCCATAACTTCCCACATTTCATAATACACTTCACATCAACCTCACATATATATATATATATATACTTATCTTACATTCGCATAATACGAATATTCATTTTTTTCCACACTTATCTTCGTATCAGAATTTCACTATTCATATTAATATATCTACATGATGTTATTACATCATTTCTCCAACTCTATTTAGCCATGTGTTTCATTTACTTATACTATATCATCAACACACACATTCATCCTGGAGGTTGTGCCGAGGCAGGTAGTTCCCACCATTTCCACGGAAATAGCAGGCGAGTAGTTCCCCGACACACTTCCAAGGTACACAACTCATATCACAACATAATTTCTTTAATAACCATTGTCATACCCAATCTCTTAAAACAGGTATTTATTTTATTATGTTATAAAAGTATCACCTCATACTACCACATTCCTTCATTTCTCATGGCATAATTACCACATCTCATTGCCCATGCGATTTACTCACATTTCATCACATTATTAACACCTCATTAATTAGAATACTTATACTCATTGCATCAAACCATATTTTATAGCTTATTCACATCTTATTATATCACTTTAGTAATTACTTTTTCTTATAACAATAAATCTTATTATCATTTTCACTTAATCCCCAAACACACTCTGGGGCCACCACATATCACATCCCATAGCCGATAGCTTGGGTAATAATCACTGTACCTCAAACACACAGTTTGGGTAATATCACATCACATCTCAAGCCGATAGCTTGATTATTAATTTCACTTCAATCACTTATCATCTTCACTTCACTTTATTTCTCATTTCTATTAATCATTACCACTATTATATCCACTCACACTGCGAATTATGCCAAGGCAGGTAGTTCCCACAATTTCCACTGAAATTGCGGGCAGGTAGTTCCTTGACACAATTCCAAGGTACAACTCGCATCAATCTGTATTTACTTTAATGATCACACACATAATACAATAACTTCGTATTATTCATGATAACACATCTCTTTTATTATTCTCATTTTAAATTAACCAAGTACTGCATTTCTCACTTCTTTTCATACACTAACTCATAACTCATTTTCTTTCACATTTACTTCATTCACAACCACTTTCTTTCTCATACACAATTCACATTTCACTATCCACTTTCTTTACTACCACATTTATTATTAACACTTATTTATTTTATTAGTTTGTCGACCAGTGAGCCACAGTATCCCAACATACTGAAAGCCGACAGTCCAGTAAACACGCGGACCGATGCTCACACAGAGTCTTACTCGTCCGAGGCTACGTCTTCCTCCCAACCTATGCCAGCGAGGGAACACCGCACCCCAGATAAACTGGGTACTTCCTCGCGACGTCTGTCATCGAGGGAAAAACACCGCACCCCAGGTAAACTGGGTACTTCCTCGCGACGTCTGTCATCGAGGGAAAAACACCGCACCCCAGGTAAACTGGGTACTTCCTCCCAGCCGATAGCCAGGAGGGAAAAACACCGCACCCCAGGTAAACTGGGTACTTCCTCGCGACAGCTGTCATCGAGTGAAACCAGGCCTCAAGCCGATAGCTTGGGCGAAAAACACCGCACCCCAGATATACTGGGTACTTCCTCCCAGCCGACAGCCAGGAGGGAAAAACACCGCACCCCAAGCCGGTCCTTGGGTATTAGGAGGTCTAGCCCAAACCCCTAGGATTGCTGTAGGTACTGGTCAACAAAACCATCTGTTATTAGTATTAATCATCTCATCTTTTCATCTTACTAAATCAACATAAAGCATCACAACTTTTACTTTAAACAATTGCCACATTCTTAACTTGAATCATGAAAATAATAACACATTTTATTAACGCTTACCATCTTATCTTTTATCTTGCATTTAATGCTTATCCGGCGTTCGCGATATTAATTATCATCTCATTCTATCACATATATACATACACCATGTCATTTAACATATAAACCATCACGTCATATTATTGCATATCATGAATGTACCAGGTTATTGCTTTATCCACAACATCACACATTATAAATACCATGCTATTGACTACTTCATTAAATCACATATAGGCATACGCCAAGCGTATCATTAATAAAAGAGTTACAGGATGTTATTCCCTATCGTAAAAGTATCAAAATGGATAATTCATCACATTGTAATATCCTACTATTGTCCATTAATTCATGTCGAACATAATTAGAATATAAACATATATTTTATCACATCACCGGTCATTATCGTGTATATATATATCACCACATACATTACATTTGTAAGTTTCCAAGAGAAATGACTACAATCACTTATTTCATCTAACGGGACTCCATAGCAACCAATTAAAACATGCTAGCTCATACACAATACTCTAGGTAAGTAAAATCACCTATGAGGGCTTATATGCCCCAAATTATATACCAAACATGCACTATATATATATGGGTTTCCAATTCATGACCACAATCACTAATTTCGTCTAACTACATCTTATAATAGGCATCCATATCACACTAGCCCCTATACAAGGCTCCACATATACCCGATCATCTATATCGGCTTATTCACCCAAAAACATGCACTGGGTAATTATTTGCATAAACCGCTTAATATATTTAATTTTTATACTTCAACACATCACAATCACCCATACTATAGATTTTATATATTTAAAATAGTCACTTTCACCACACATCTCAAAAACCCATTTTGGATCCTTAAAAATCCGTATTTTCAATAAAAATCCACTTTTGGCATAACTCCCACAAAACATATCAAAAGGCCACGAAATTCGGCCACAATATAAAATATTTGTAAATACAACATACTCACCTGACGGATCGAGCAACCGATGTCCCACGTCCGTCCTGTAGCCAGTCGAAGTTCGACTTTTTCCACCTAAATAGGAAATTATAGGACCGATTAGCTTAAAACTCAAAACTCGACCTACGAACCTTCAAATTCGAATCCGTCTTCACCCACGTGTCACAAATGACCTAAGTAGCTGAGCTACATCGACGGGTTTCGAATTCGGGCCCCAATACAAACATTCCCTTATTGATCGGAGGCTTTCTAATAGGAAAATTTCATATTTCCTAAATTCCTTAATCCCCTTGGTCCTAATCTCACATATTAGGGTTAATAATAATAATAAGACTCAACTACACCTCTGAACCCATCAAATTCTTACCTCTATATCGCTCGGGCATTCCACCGAATACCCGGTGTGCACTTTTCACCTACAATCCTTTTCACTCAATTTAATTGAGCTGGGAGTCTATAAAAATCATCCTAAATTCATATTAATCCTCTCACTACTCCACAACCTCCCATACATTTTCTAAACTCGCTAGAAGCAAGTTTCTTACTCTACTTCACATATTCTAAAATTTGGCTTTATGCCACAATTAGAACTTCATGATTTCACCATGATATACACCATTCCTAACTTCTAACATGTTCTATATTATCTCTTTTACAAACCCCAAAACCCTAATTTACTAACAAATTGCAATTTCTCTAACAACCCACTAATTTCCCAAGTCTTCTACTTCCAACACTTCTAAATCTCTCTACCATCATAATCCTACTCAATAAAACTAACCACACTAAATTTTATACGAATAAATAAAATAGGGTATACCTTTCCATTGCTTTTTCCCCAAATTGGAGCTACCATGGAGAAGAGAACCCTTCGTTGAGCTTGCCCCCTAATTTAATCGAAATTTTATGGATGGAAAGGTCAGGATTTTTGGGCTGGGAAATGGTCGGGAATGGGGTCGGTTTGGAATCAGGAAGAAGGAAAGAAAGAACGAAGGAGAAAGAAGAATGGGAGGGGGGGGGGGGGTTATAAGAAAATAATTTCCAAACTGATCCACTGTGGAAAATATTTACCAAACGGGTCCACTTTCGAAAATATTTACCAAAGTTAGTCCATAACTGGTCCACTTTCGAAAATATTTGGGTTGAGGACAAATTACACTAAGGTGTTCTCCCATTATAGTAGTAGAGATAAAATTATAATAATAATATTTTTATAAATGGATATTTACAAATAGACCCCTAGGCCTCCAAAATATTTCAAGTAAACCCCAACTCTTTTCTTTAATAGCGCCAACAATACGAAATACATTGCAATTATCTTGCAATAATCTTTCAAAATTATAAAATAAAATAAACAATATTTATTCACATAAAATCTCAACTCATAGCCCCCAATATATCAACAACACCAATCAACCACAAATATCCATACGAATATCAATATAAAAATAATAATAAGAAAATATAGCTTAAAAATAATTCTCACCCCTACAAACTATAAAAACGAAGAATTTTAGGTATTTTAAAATTCGAGGTGTTACATTCTACACACCTCAAAAGAAGCTCGTCCTCGAGCTATGGGGTTTATGAAAATTCCTCGAACAAAGTCAAGATACTTCCTCCACACCCTTACCTAGGATTTCCAGGTACATTGTCAGCATCAAACCTTCATTGTACCATTAACAACTACCCACCTGGTCGTCGGATTAACTGCACTATAGCTTTACAAAAACTACTAGTTTGATAGGATATATCACATCCAATGTCACCTCTAGCTGAACTTTAATCTACTACGGCTTCACCACTTGATAGATCTTTCACACTTTTCTCATCATAAATACAAGAAATTTATCAAGAATACCTGACCTCTCCAAGATAAGCTTCAAACAATATACCACTGTTCCAATTCTTTTTCTAACTCTGAAGGGTCATCATATCTCAGGTCTAACCCTTTTTTCCGATTTCTAAAACGACGTACTCCATGAATAAAGGATACTTTCAAGAATACCCACATTTTCAATTTCTAGCTTCAAGAGGTTTTCGCCGCTGATGGGCGTCACCCTTTTCTTTTGTCAACTACACACCTCAAAAGAGGTTTATCCATACTCACCTGATAATTAATATTCTTCCTCGTTTCGGTCCATTAAAATATTCTTCTAGAATCTTGATACATCTTCATGCCACCAGGATAGACAATATACTGAGTATAAGGAGCGTTCTCCATCACTCGCTACCACATGCCATCCTAATCAAGAACATCAAATCTACGGTAATAACAAAGATTTTCCCTACTGCCTACTGACCAATCTGCAGTACATTCACTAATCTCATCCAGAACTCGACCATACATCCTCTGTCACAGACAGAAATTTTGAATTCCAGTTTGACTGGTCAACTGTAGGATAGACAACTGTATTGATAAACTACCGATATAAAGGGTCGGATCAACCTCTACTACTGAAATAAAATCAAATTGATCTATTGAAATGAACACCGTCCACTCCTGGGACGTTATTAAGACAAAATATTCTTTTCATTTATAGCATTCATCCCTTTATTTCTTCCCCGGGTGGTATATTATTTCCATACCAAGCTACCCTAGTATTCAAGCCACGTTTATTGCCTCCTGCTAAAATCATTGCAAGAACGAGTGTTCAAACTCTTACAATTACAGAAAAAGCTAAATCTAATTTCCGAAAAACTAATTTCTCAACACCTTCAATACATACCTTACTATCACTAATTTCAAATTTGCGTAACTCACGCACCCCGTATAACCACAACTGCCTCAGTATACAAGCCACAACTTGCCTTCATGCATCAAACTGCACCTGATCCTGTACCACATACACCCGCATCTACTCGGACAGATACTCCCTTTTTGGAGTAATCAAAACACAAGCTATCGTTAATTCTTCCTAATTCTCCCTTTAACTCTTGAAAAGGTCTTCCAACGCTGTTCAGGTCATACCAACGGCTCATTCTTTATAATAAAATGAGTTATCGATACAACAATAAGAGAAAACCGAGGAATAAACCTCCGATAATAGCCACTTAAAACCAAGAAACTTTGAATTTCCAACACATCCGGGGGTTATTTCCCGTCTTTTCACCTTTTGAAATTCTCTTCGGATCCACAAATACGCTTTCAACGGACACAATGTGTCCCAAAAGTCATGCTTCTCACCCCCATAATTAGCAATTTACAAACATAGCATACCACTTTTGGCCCCAACCTATCGATCAGTGCTCCACCATACAACAATTATACACCAAATATCATTCACATATACAATCATACCCTGTTAATATAAGGGCGAAAGGCCCAATTCGTCAATTTCATAAAAAACTGCAGGGACATTCGTCAGCCCAAAAGATATCACTAAGAACTCATACAATTCATACCGAGTACGAAAAACAGTTCCTGAGATGTTTTCCCTCTCTCGGGATTATCTGATAGTACTCGGTGTGCAACTCTAATCGGGAGATTAATGACACTCCCCGCAACTAATCCAACCAATTATCTATTCTCAACAATAAATACTTAATAATCCCCTTACTTAGTACACCTTCTCGGTGAACTGTCAACTTTGTTACAATACTGCAGAAGCGCCCTACGGCGTATCACTTGAACTGATACCCTTTATCAAAAACATCTCCTCAAATTCTCTTTCATCTTTTCTATTCCTTAAGTGCTATAACACAAGCTGATATAAAAATTGGAGTCATACCAAATATCAAATCTATCTTGAACTCCAAAGTTCGCTAAGGTGGGGGACTAAAAACCTCTTCAAATATATCAAAAACTTTGCAAACCTCATCAACAATCTCAATCTTTGACTTAAATGTTTCCACCAAACCCAACGGGCATAATCTTCATCGTCCAAGGCATTATAAATAAATCAAACGGGGTTTCATCGGGCTGTCTCACCCGAATCCTCTCTGCACCATACCCCAACTACGCAGATGACCTACATAACCTTCTACAACCAATCAATCTCCCCAAATATGGGATAAAACCATAACCACACATCACTCCTCAATCTATAAAATATACACCTATAGAACATACGTCCATAGGACCTACACCAGATCTCCTGGGGATAGCCTCTTACGGCACATAGCAATCAATATAATAGAATACTCCAATAGTGCGCAAATTCACACCGGGATTTCTACAGAGGTCAACCCATATGCAGGGTCAAGAAAGGAAATGCTGACTCAAAGTTAGACAAAAGTCTAATGTGGATCACACCATTCCACAATAAAATCTATTCTTCAACAAAACACCCACATAAAATACACTCTCTATCTCCAACTAAGCGATAATGAACCCATACTCACATGGCAAGATCACTAGGATTAACAATTTCCTAGTTAACCTAGGCTCTGATACCAAACTGTAACAACCCATTTTTTTTTTTTTTTTTTTTTTTTTTTTTTTTTTGAAAACTAAGTCTCCAAATTCAATTCTTTCAATTTCTATAACACTTTAATCATAAACTAAGAAAGTTATATTTTCAGGAAAAATTTTGACAGAGTCTCCCCTGTAAATTTTGCCCCGAAACACAAAAAGCTTACGGAATTCTGCTCAAAATTCCGTAGCTCACAAACCACATAATATTTTCACGGGCTCCCCAGGCCAAAATGAGCAGATACACACAGGCAATATAATATAATGCTCTGGGGGCCAAACTCATAACGGATTATCAAATATCAATTAAAAACTATGAATTTCTTTGAAAAATGAGGTAAAATCTTAGAAAAATCATTGTAAAACTTACCACAGAGCCTGGTACTCCACGACGGGACGGGTACGGGTCACCAACATACCACACCACCTCACACTATACTCATCATCGTCATATACAGGCTTATACACTCATAATACAATTTAAATCATAAATTTCACTATTCCTATAACTAAGTAATACAAATTTTTAAAATAAAAAGTTATACTACCACTCCACGCCTCACCTCTGCACTAATGAGAACCTGCAACAGTGAGGGATCTAGGGTAGTCTTCAGACTCCCCTAACCCCCCCCAAACACTAAGGGGTTAGCCATTTCTGGTGTGAGTATAATTATTAGTCTAATGACGAATTAAAATAGTATACAGAAAATAAATTAAACTTACGAATACCAGATTAAGATAGTGCAACCTGAATCCTGAACACAACAACATCGTCAATACAACGATATATCAATACTTTGCCAATCCTGCATTCAACTATTTAATTATCCATAACTTCCCACATTTCATAATACACTTCACATCAACCTCGCATATATATATATATATATATATATATACTTATCTTACATTCGCATAATATGAATATTCATTTTTTTCCACACTTATCGTCGTATCAGCATTTCACTATTCATATTAATATATCTACATGATGTTATTACATCATTTCTCCAACTCTATTTAGCCATGTGTTTCATTTACTTATACTATATCATCAACACACACATTCATCCTGGAGGTTGTGCCGAGGCAGGTAGTTCCCACCATTTCCACGGAAATAGCAGGCGAGTAGTTCCCCGACACACTTCCAAGGTACACAACTCATATCACAACATAATTTCTTTAATAACCATTGTCATACCCAATCTCTTAAAACAGGTATTTATTTTATTATGTTATAAAAGTATCACCTCATACTACCACATTCCTTCATTTCTCATGGCATAATTACCACATCTCATTGCCCATGCGATTTACTCACATTTCATCACATCATTAACACCTCATTAATTAGAATACTTATACTCATTGCATCAAACCATATTTTATAGCTTATTCACATCTTATTATATCACTTTAGTAATTACTTTTTCTTATAACAATAAATCTTATTATCATTTTCACTTAATCCCCAAACACACTCTGGGGCCACCACATATCACATCCCATAGCCGATAGCTTGGGTAATAATCACTGTACCTCAAACACACAGTTTGGGTAATATCACATCACATCTCAAGCCGATAGCTTGATTATTAATTTCACTTCAATCACTTATCATCTTCACTTCACTTTATTTCTCATTTCTATTAATCATTACCACTATTATATCCACTCACACTGCGAATTATGCCAAGGCAGGTAGTTCCCACAATTTCCACTGAAATTGCGGGCAGGTAGTTCCTTGACACAATTCCAAGGTACAACTCGCATCAATCTGTATTTACTTTAATGATCACACACATAATACAATTACTTCGTATTATTCATGATAACACATCTCTTTTATTATTCTCATTTTAAATTAACCAAGTACTGCATTTCTCACTTCTTTTCATACACTAACTCATAACTCATTTTCTTTCACATTTACTTCATTCACAACCACTTTCTTTCTCATACACAATTCACATTTCACTATCCACTTTCTTTACTACCACATTTATTATTAACACTTATTTATTTTATTAGTTTGTCGACCAGTGAGCCACAGTATCCCAACATACTGAAAGCCGACAGTCCAGTAAACACGCGGACCGATGCTCACACAGAGTCTTACTCGTCCGAGGCTACGTCTTCCTCGCAGCCTATGCCAGCGAGGGAACACCGCACCCCAGATAAACTGGGTACTTCCTCGCGACGTCTGTCATCGAGGGAAAAACACCGCACCCCAGGTAAACTGGGTACTTCCTCGCGACGTCTGTCATCGAGGAAAAAACACCGCACCCCAGGTAAACTGGGTACTTCTTCCCAGCCGATAGCCAGGAGGGAAAAACACCGCACCCCAGGTAAACTGGGTACTTCCTCGTGACAGCTGTCATCGAGGGAAACCGGGCCTCAAGCCGATAGCTTGGGCGAAAAACACCGCACCCCAGATATACTGGGTACTTCCTCCCAGCCGACAGCCAGGAGGGAAAAACACCGCACCCCAAGCCGGTCCTTGGGTATTAGGAGGTCTAGCCCAAACCCCCAGGATTGCTGTAGGTACTGGTCAACAAAACCATCTGTTATTAGTATTAATCATCTCATCTTTTCATCTTACTAAATCAACATAAAGCATCACAACTTTTACTTTAAACAATTGCCACATTCTTAACTTGAATCATGAAAATAATAACACATTTTATTAACGCTTACCATCTTATCTTTTATCTTGCATTTAATGCTTATCCGGCGTTCGCGATATTAATTATCATCTCATTCTATCACATATATACATACACCATGTCATTTAACATATAAACCATCACGTCATATTATTGCATATCATGAATGTACCAGGTTATTGCTTTATCCACAACATCACACATTATAAATACCATGCTATTGACTACTTCATTAAATCACATATAGGCATACGCCAAGCGTATCATTAATAAAAGAGTTACAGGATGTTATTCCCTATCGTAAAAGTATCAAAATGATAATTCATCACATTGTAATATCCTACTATTGTCCATTAATTCATGTCGAACATAATTAGAATATAAACATATATTTTATCACATCACCGGTCATTATCGTGTATATATATATCACCACATACATTACATTTGTAAGTTTCCAAGAGAAATGACTACAATCACTTATTTCATCTAACGGGACTCCATAGCAACCAATTAAAACATGCTAGCTCATACACAATACTCTAGGTAAGTAAAATCACCTATGAGGGCTTATATGCCCCAAATTATATACCAAACATGCACTATATATATATGGGTTTCCAATTCATGACCACAATCACTAATTTCGTCTAACTACATCTTATAATAGGCATCCATATCACACTAGCCCCTATACAAGGCTCCACATATACCCGATCATCTATATCGGCTTATTCACCCAAAAACATGCACTGGGTAATTATTTGCATAAACCGCTTAATATATTTAATTTTTATACTTCAACACATCACAATCACCCATACTATAGATTTTATATATTTAAAATAGTCACTTTCACCACACATCTCAAAAACCCATTTTGGATCCTTAAAAATCCGTATTTTCAATAAAAATCCACTTTTGGCATAACTCCCACAAAACATATCAAAAGGCCACGAAATTCGGCCACAATATAAAATATTTGTAAATACAACATACTCACCTGACGGATCGAGCAACCGATGTCCCACGTCCGTCCTGTAGCCAGTCGAAGTTCGACTTTTTCCACCTAAATAGGAAATTATAGGACCGATTAGCTTAAAACTCAAAACTCGACCTACGAACCTTCAAATTCGAATCCGTCTTCACCCACGTGTCACAAATGACCTAAGTAGCTGAGCTACATCGACGGGTTTCGAATTCGGGCCCCAATACAAACATTCCCTTATTGATCGGAGGCTTTCTAATAGGAAAAATTCATATTTCCTAAATTCCTTAATCCCCTTGGTCCTAATCTCACATATTAGGGTTAATAATAATAATAAGACTCAACTACACCTCCGAACGCATCAAATTCTCACCTCTATATCGCTCGGGCATTCCACCGAATACCCGGTGTGCACTTTTCACCTACAATCCTTTTCACTCAATTTAATTGAGCTGGGATTCTATAAAAATCATCCTAAATTCATATTAATCCTCTCACACTACTCCACAACCTCCCATACATTTTCTAAACTCGCTAGAAGCAAGTTTCTTACTCTACTTCACATATTCTAAAATTTGGCTTTATGCCACAATTAGAACTTCATGATTTCACCATGATATACACCATTCCTAACTTCTAACATGTTCTATATTATCTCTTTTACAAACCTCAAAACCCTAATTTACTAACAAATTGCAATTTCTCTAACAACCCACTAATTTCCCAAGTCTTCTACTTCCAACACTTCTAAATCTCTCTACCATCATAATCCTACTCAATAAAACTAACCACACTAAATTTTATACGAATAAATAAAATAGGGTATACCTTTCCATTGCTTTTTCCCCAAATTGGAGCTACCATGGAGAAGAGAACCCTTCGTTGAGCTTGCCCCCTAATTTAATCGAAATTTTATGGATGGAAAGGTCAGGATTTTTGGGCTGGGAAATGGTCGGGAATGGGGTCGGTTTGGAATCAGGAAAAAGGAAAGAAAGAACGAAGGAGAAAGAAGAATGGGAGGGGGGGGGGGGGGGGGGGGCGGGGGGGGGGGGGGTTATAAGAAAATAATTTCCAAACTGATCCACTGTGGAAAATATTTACCAAACGGGTCCACTTTCGAAAATATTTACCAAAGTTAGTCCATAACTGGTCCACTTTCGAAAATATTTGGGTTGAGGACAAATTACACTAAGGTGTTCTCCCATTATAGTAGTAGAGATAAAATTATAATAATAATATTTTTATAAATGGATATTTACAAATAGACCCCTAGGCCTCTAAAATATTTCAAGTAAACCCCAACTCTTTTCTTTAATAGCGCCAACAATTATCTTGCAATAATCTTTCAAAATTATAAAATAAAATAAACAATATTTATTCACATAAAATCTCAACTCATAGCCCCCAATATATCAACAACACCAATCAACCACAAATATCCATACGAATATCAATATAAAAATAATAATAAGAAAATATAGCTTAAAAATAATTCTCACCCCTACAAACTATAAAAACGAAGAATTTTAGGTATTTTAAAATCCGAGGTGTTACAAAGGTCTCGAGCAGACCTGTCTTGATTGAAGTGCTCCTGAAGATGAGCATAGAAGAAGAAACTCCTGACTCCATGGAGTCGTTGCCTGTTCAACTTAGAGATAATTGGATGAAACCCCTGGTAGAATTCCTAAGGGATGGGCTCCCCCCCGAAGATCCCTAAGGAAGCTCGCCGAGTCAGAACCAGAGCGGAGCGATACACCATTGTTGAAGGGGTTCTGTACAAGCGCTCTTTCACACAAGTTGATGGCAGACCTTATCTGAGGTGCCTTCTCCCCCGAACAAGCCACATACGCCTTGCAAGAGCTTCATGAAGGCATAGGCGGAGCACATTCAGGGTCCAGGTCCCTTGCCCAGAAAGTGTTGAATTATGGATATTTCTGGCCTACCCTCCTATAAGACGCCGAGCGACATGTTCGGCAATGCAGCTCTTGTCAAAAGCACTCCAACATCCGTCGCCTCCCACAACCTCGGCTCGCCACCCTATCAAGTCCTATCCCTTTCGCAATGTGGGGGATGGATTTACTAGGACCGTTCCCGCCAGCTCCCGGCCAACTCAAATTTTTAATCGTGGCGATCAACTACTTCTCGAAGTGGATAGAGGCCGAGCCCTTGGCCGCAATCACCGAGAAAAAAGTACTCCAATTCTTCTGGAAGAAATCATCTGCAGGTTCGGCATCCCTCGAGTCCTCATAACCGACAATGGAACACAATTTACAAGGGCCTCCTTCCGAGCTCTATGTGAATACCTCGCCATCCAACAACGCTTCTCCTCTGTCTCCCACTCTCAATCAAACGGCCAAGTGGAAAACGCCAATCGACAGATCCTCTCTGGTATCAAGAAGAGGCTGGATAAGTCCGCTAAAGGTTTATGGGTTGATCAGCTCCCGAACGTACTGTGGAATTACCGCACTACCAAACGGACGCCCACAGGAGAGTCTCCATTCAACCTCACCTACGGGGCCGAGGCTGTAATCCCCCTGGAAGTTGGTGTACCCGCTCCTCGTCTTATTTCTTATGAAGAAAAGCAGAATACCAGAGCGCTCCGAACAAACTTGGACTTGATCGATGAGCTCCGTGAAAGAGCTGCCATTTGCCAACAAAGCTATCGGAGGAGGATCGAGCTGGCCTATAATAAGAGAGTCCGTCCTACCCACCACAAAGAAGGGGACTTAGTCCTCAAAAAGTTAGCTATCTCCTTCCCCAGTCAGAAGAGTAAGCTAGCTCCAAATTGGGAAGGACCCTACAAGATCACCAAGGTAGTTTGGCCAGGAGCCTACCGTCTAGAAGACCTTGAAGGCAGAGAGATTCCCAGGACTTGGAATGCCGACCATCTCTTGAAGTACCAAGAGAGCGCATGAACGCCTCTCCAAGTACCGTCAGATGTCGAACCGTTCCTTTCCCTTCACTTCTATTTTACTTTTGTTTCTTTTATTTCTCCCACGTAATAACGGCTCGCAACTTAGAAGCAGCCGAGTATTAGTTTACAATAAAGAATGTTTTTCTTCATATCTTACTTGTGAATTGCTTATCTCTCTGTTTTTGCCCTCTTTAAACTCTAACGACAAGTTCGGAGTCCAACACTTGGCTCGACTCTGCTTCGCAAGTTCGCTCTTAAGCGAGCTAGAAGTGGTTCGCCATTCAAAATTGCTCCCACAACCGTGGAAACAAACTCTAATGACGAGTTCAGAGTCCAACACTTGGCTCGACTCTGCTTCGCAAGTTCGCTCTTAAGCGAGCTAGAAGTGGTTCGCCATTCGGAATTGCTCCCACAACCGTTGAAACAAACTCTAACAAAGAGTTCGGAGTCCAACACTTGGCTCGACTCCGCTTCGCAAGTTCGCTCTTAAGCGAGCTAGAAGTGGTTTGCCATTCGGAATTGCTCCCACAACCGTTAAAACAAACTCTAACGATGAGTTCGGAGTCCAACACTTGGCTCGACTCCGCTTCGCAAGTTCGCTCTTAAGCGAGCTGGAAGTGGTTCGCCATTCGGAATTGCTCCCACAACCATTGAAACAAACTCTAACGACGAGTTCGGAGTCCAACACTTGGCTCGACTCTGCTTCGCAAGTTCGCTCTTAAGCGAGCTAGAAGTGGTTCGCCATTCGGAATTGCTCCCACAACCATTGAAATATAGTCTCGTTTTGCCACCGCACGAGAAACCCTGACAACTAAACTAAACATGGGTGAATCTGATGCTAGGTCTACCAAGCCTTGGCACACTACATCCCTTGATCCCCACAGTTGGAAGGTCATTAATATGAAGTTGCTATATTCTTCGTGTTTCCTCAAGGAAAGATATCAGCTTCAAACATGAACTTGTTAGAGTCTTCCCAGCCTGCACAATCCTCAAATTTGTCAAGTCGAAGTCGAAGGACCGCGATAGCCCCAGTCCTTTGATCAAATACTGGACTATGAAATCACCTCTAGAATCTCGTATATTGTCGACCCACGCACGGGACCCTGAGGAGCTAACCTCAGGTTCTTATGGTTCGTTTAAAGTTGAAGTAATACCCCAATAAGTGGCCTTCCACAGCAAAAAACCCTACTTTGAACTTCGGCACACATTGCCGAGCGCTCTTGGCACCGACGCCCAAACAAGCAAAAACCCTGCTTGGGGCTTCGGCACAAATTGTCGAGCGCTCTTGGCACCGACGCCCAAACAAGCAAAAAACCTTGTGCTGGGCTTCGGCACACATTGTCGAGCGCTCTTGGCACCAACGCCGGTGAGGTACAAACAAGCAAAGAACCTTGCTCCAGACCTCGGCACGCTAAAGACACCCATGAGTCACACGACAATGAAAAGGGTTCGAAAATGCACAAGTTCAAAAAAGAAAAAGCATCATTTCGATTAAGTACGGGGAGGCAATTACAAAGCAGCATCTTCTTTACAACCGAGCTACAAGACTTCGAAAAAGCAAAAACTACAACACCGACTCGTTACACTTAGGCGAAATACAAAACTTGAAGAACAAAAAATATTTAGCGCTTCCTTAGCGCAAGGATATTTTGCTTCAAAGATACACCAGGGCGGCGACGCTTGACCCCGGTACTCGTCCCCAAACCGGCGAAATTGAGAGGTGTCCTCGGTGCTACTCCGGACAGTTGCCCCGACGGATGCCCCGCTCGATGAAATCGCCATGCCACTTTGGGCGTCACCCCGACTTGGCCGACCTACGGGAGAATGCGTCGCGAGCTCATAAAATGAAATGCCTCGCTCGCCCTCTGTAATATCCCGATCGACTATTAATAATATTATTTTATTAATGTATGACTACTTGATTATTTTCTTTTCCTTTCACCATTGTGTTATCTTTTAGCCATGACAATCTAATAAATAATTAGAGATGGTTGTGTAGCTAAACCTAGGGTTTGATTAGGAATTGTTGTAGCCAAACCTAGGGTTACAAGACATAAGGGTTAAGAACTCTTCTAGAACACCCTCTCCTCCACATCACCCTCCACCTCACCAAGGACCCATACCCTCACCATGCCTCCACCTCATCTTTCCCTCCCCTAGTAGCAACCGGCCCACAAAAGAAGGAGGGGCTTTTGGATAATTGTGTGGGTGCACAATTACAATATCCTCCCTTCTCTCCTCCTATAAATACCCCCTTCCTTCTCCATAATCTCACTTTAGAAATATCAAAGAAAAAAAAAGAGAAAGGAAAAGAATGAGTGATCTAACTTGAGAGTTTTATTTTGTAGGTTGGTAGAAGTTCTAGGAGAAAGGAGGATAGTTTAGTTCTTTCATCAAGGAAAGAAAACAAGGTGGGGGTTCTCCTAGGTTTGTGTTTATTATTGTTGTTTGTTTGTTATTTGAAAGATGGTTTTTGATGTTCTTCTTCTTCTTACCCTCTTGTTTACCTTTCTTTTTTTGTGTGAAATCTTATATTGTATGTTGTAGTATGAACCATAAAAAAAAAAGTTCTTTTGTTTGTTATTGTATGGTAAAGAGTTAATTACTTGGACTAAAAGGATACATACATATAAACTTTTGCATACAACCATGTAAGGTTGTAGGACTTGAATATGAACCCATACATAAGGCATATGAATTGGGTTACAACCATTTGGGTTGTAGGACCTATGTTGAACCTTGGACTAAAAGAGAACATATGTTGATTAAACCCAAAAATGAAGTGTTCTTACTTGTTGTGTTATTGTTTAGTTTTAATCTTAAAATATGAAAAAGAAACTAGCTAAATCACTAGTGGTAAAATAAATAAATAAAAAGATCTTTTCTTTCTAAACACTAGTTTTAAAAAGATCAAAAAGATCTCTTTATGTCCACTAGTAAGAAACCTATGCTAATAAAGATCTCTTTTTTGTAGTAATTTAATTGTAGTTGTTTATGCTAAATTTTAGTTGATGCTTATGGTAGTAGTAGTAGATATATATGTTTCTAATAAAGTTGTAGTAGTAGTAGATATGTATGCTTCTACTAAATAGCAAGAGTAGATGTATGTTTCCATTAAAAGTAGTAATAGTAGATGTGGAATTTATTATATCATGTTTAGAAGCAATATTCATGCTTCAAATGTTGTAGGATCACTTTAAAAAATCCTACCATGCTTCGACTACTTTATTTATGCTTAAGAAGTTGTAGGATTAATTCTAAAAATCCTACCATGCTTAGACTACCTTGTTTATGCTTACAGAGTTGTAGGATTAATTCTAAAAATCCTACCATTCTTAGACTACTTTATTTATGCTTAAGAAGTTGTAGGATTAATTCTAAAAATCCTACCATGCTTAGACTACCTTGTTTATGCTTAAGAAGTTGTAGGATTAATTCTAAAAATCCTACCATGCTTAGACAAAGTTGTTTATGCTTAAGGAGTTGTAGGATTAATTCTAAAAATCCTACCATGCTTAGACTACTTTATTTATTCTTAAGAAGTTGTAGGATTAATTCTAAAAATCCTACCATGCTTAGACTACCTTGTTTATGCTTAAGGAGTTGTAGGATTAATTCTAAAAATCCTGCCATGCTTAGACTACCTTATTTATGCTTAAGGAGTTGTAGGATTAATTCTAAAAATCCTACCATGCTTAGACTACTTTATTTATGCTTAAGAAGTTGTAGGATTAATTCAAAAAATCCTACCATGCTTAGACTACCTTATTTTTACTTAGAATATTGTAGGATTGATTCTAAGAAATTCCTACCTTGTTTAGATTAGTCTAATTATGCTTAGAATGTTGTAGGATTGATTCTAAAAATCCTACCATGTTTAGATTAGTCTATTTTTACTTAGAATGGTATAGGATTGATTCTAAGAAATTCCTACCATGTTTAGTTCAATCTATTTTTCTTAGAATGTTGTAGGATTCATTCTAAGAAATTCCTACCATGTTTAGTTCAATCTATTTTGCTTAGAATGTTGTAGGATTCACTCTAAGAATTTCCTACCATATTTAGTTTAATCTATTATGTTTCAAGTGTCGTAGGATTTAAATTAAAAATGCCTACCATGCCTTGGGATGATTGTATGTTCATACTAGTTATACATCCATGCTTAAGACTTATCGCTTCATAATTAAGAGCATTGTGAGTTAATGGTTATGTCATATATGCCATGATTAATTGTCATAGATTGATGCTTGCAATTGCATGCCATGATTGAATCGCCATAGGCAAAATAATAAGAAAGAGCCATGTTAAAATTGTAGTCATAACTACCTTGTTGTAGTTGATATTAGTAAGGCACCATACATGCTTGGACGGCATAGTATAGCATCCTAGTTGCATGAGGATAGGTATCGATGTTTATGTGGGTTAGGAAGAGAACCCATGGATTCTAATCGAGTAGGTTCTAATTTAAGTGGAACCATGGCATATGAGCACCCTTCATTCATAGTAATAAGGGTTGAGAAGTTCTAATAATTGTAGCTTGATAAGAAGCTAAGTTTAGGGTATTCAATTACCCTAAGGGTCATCGACCATCAAGACCACATCCTACCCCCTTAGAGTAAAATGGATAGATTTCACCTCGGACGTCGACGGATTTTAACCGATGTAGGTTGACCGTGGGCCGAGAGTGTTGGTAGAATCCGAGTTAGGGGTAGGGATGAGTCAGAGAGATTTTATTACCAGAGTCTTGATCGAGTGACCACGAGTCGGACCATAATAATCCAAGTTGGAAATTATGGGAGATCGCATGAGGATAGTGACATCATTAGGGTAGTGACTTATAAAATCATTACATAGACCCTTGCCGGAAGAGGGGAGTCGGTTGTAGGGGGCACCTTATGACTAACTCGTCCCTGGAGGCAGACTAGGTGGTGTTATTGGGTTGCGCCTTCCTGTCAAAGGGATACGTACGGTGCCGTCTCACAGGTTGAGGACACGGGTTGCGTATCTCGCGCTGTTAATTCCTGAGGTACAGTGGCTGGGGGTGCCACAGGATGCATTGTGCAGTCCTGCGCTTGCGATACCCCAGAGGGTGCCACAGGGTAGGCTTCGTGCTACCCTGCGCTTGCGAAACCCTATAGTTTGATTTTGGAATGACGCCCAATACAATGGGTTCGTCTATTATGAGAGAGGTCCGATTGGCTGGGTCGCTGTGGCGAACATGGACACCACTGGCGAAATGCAATAGTGGGACTTGACCATGCCTGCAACCTCATTAGCCACGTGTAGGTGTCAGGAACAGGTTGAGTGCAATTAGAGTTCATAACGCAGGTTCAATCCCTATATATGGAGAAACGGCTTGAGATGGGGTCGCATGTAGTATGGGCTGCATGTTGCTTCAGAGACTTGCTGATATTAGAATATGAGCATCCTAGTTTAGTTGACATGGCATTAGTATCCTAGCTTAGTTGAAAGTACATTAGTACTCTAGCTCAGTTGACAGTGCATTAGTATTCTAGTTTAGTTGGCAGTGCCTTGGTATTCCAGTTTGATTGACACGTATTATATTCAAATCACTGCACTCACGAACACTTAAACTGCACCGACATACTTCACCCTATTGTATATATATTGTGTTGGAGATTCGCTGCTATATGATCAGCCTTTAAGCGTCAGTGAATACTGACGTCCCCACTTCCATAGGTACTGGACCGCAAAAATACAGGTGCGAGATTCAGGAGGACTCAAGGCAAGGAAAGCGAGGAGTCAACTTCAAGTTTTAATTTCCGCTGTAATAATTATTTCATGTATACTCTGATGTAATCTAGTGTTTTAAGGGGAACATTCGGCCTGTAATATTGAGTTAATAAAAAGTTTTAAATTTTCCTGTTTTTCTGTGTATTGTGACTAATTGAAGAAAAGGTCTTGGCTCGTGTCACGGTTTCCCAGTATATGGAAATCGGGGCGCTACAGATTGGTATCAGAGCCGACTTCAATTTATAGTCCAAACATAGAAGGAAAATACACTTAGGAACGTCGTAGGGGTTAGGCTTCCTTTTAGCTGGTTGTAGACAATTATAATTCATACTGTTGTTCCTTCAACTTATGTATTATGATGTTCTATATCTATGCTAATTTCCGTATCCACTCCATACAGGATGTCGAACGGAGCAGTTCCCCCAGGAAATGGAGTGACACACGGAGTTGCAATCGAGGTGGGCTCGGACTTGGAACCCCTCACAGATGGGGACGAGTCACCGGTTGGAGTAGGATTGGCCAATGGAGGCACTGCAGCTGCCGCAGCAGGGGGTGCCCCTGCCAATGGCCAGAACCCAGCACCACCACCACCACCTCCCCCGCCTAACCCAGTACAGCAAGCTTTCGACCAGGTCTTTCAGGATCTGGAAACATGGGGATGGTGCCATGTCTGCCTGGAAAACAGAATGGACTCCTGTGAGTTCGTAGTCCTCAACAATGAGAAAGAAATAGCGGAGTTAAGGAGGGCAAGGGCAAGGGTAGACCGCAAGATAGTAATCCTGAAGCACACCCACCGTGTGCAATTTGCGCGCCTGGAGCGCAAATGCGCGAAGCTGCAGGCACAAGTTTCACAGCTACTTGCACTATTGGCACCACCTGGTGAAGGGGACGGGACCTCTAGTAGTACTGACTAGGTAGTTAGGCGCCCTAGGCTATTTTGGTTATTTTGGATATTTTGCTTCCTACTGTGAGATATAAATGTAAGGAAGGTAATGGCTATGTAAGACCTGGGGTTATGATATAATGAAGTTAGCTTTATGTTTTCTGCAAATCTTATGTGCATGATAAATCGAATGAATGTTATTTTTATAACAAGTATGATGCCCTGTGTATTCCGTTACTCTCTTCTGCCAGATGTCACGCAGGACCAGGAGTGGTAGGACCGACAATTTGGAAGGCGAGGGCAGTCGGGGCAATGGTACAGGTCTTGATTTGGAGACAGAATTTGCTCGTATGTACCAGGCCTTGGGTGACCTCGCAGAAGCAAGCCGAAACCACATGCAGCAACCAGGAGCACCCGGAGGTAATCGGGGAGCAGCAGCTACCGACCCTGTTAAGATGGTCGAATCATTCCGAAGGATGAGGCCGCCTATTTTTGAAGGCAAGGCAGACCCGACAGCGGCTGACGACTAGATTCGTCAAGTCGAGACTGTGTTTGAGGTGATGCTGACGCCAGAGGATAGCAAGGTCAGGTTAGCCAGCGTTCTGCTAGATAAAGATGCCGGAGTCTGTTGTTGGTTTCTAGCTACCTAAATAAATAGACTAACTAGACACAAATTATAAAACCTCGCAAGTGCACGAATCGTTTATAGAATCGTAGTAATAGCAAGGGTCGATCCCACAGAGATTGTAGACTTCAACTTACTAATCAATAAAACCAATAATAAAAATGAATAAAAGTTGTTGTAATATTCTAAAAGAACTAAAAGATTAAAACTAAGATGAGAGGTATTGAATCACAAATATCTCTTGAATAGTTGGGTTGTTGATCTCCACCAATAGTTAGTAATGCTAAGTTGCCTTCTGAATTTACTTCTAATTACTCATGTTTGTTCACTTCAAGGGCATGGTATCTACTCCTTAAAGTATTGTTTCCCTAAGCTAAGAATTAGGCATGGTATCTACTCTAATTCGTTTCTTCCCCTAAGTATTTTAGCATGGCATCTACTAAGTTATACTTAACAAAAGCATAAGAACAGTGGAAACGAACAAACACTTAAAGTTCTAGAAATTGGTATCAGATCTAGATCCTTTAAGTTGATTGAACCAAGAATCCTAAAGATTCCCTTGTTACAAGTTACGAGCACGAGATACGGATCGTCTCAATATGCTCATATAACAGATTCAGATTTCTAACTCACAAACTTGATAATATCAGATTCTGTATGGCAGTCGACTGGCTCTCACCTTCAGTCGACTGTACTTATAACTCCTGAACAAGTTTGACTGTTATCAATCTATATCAATTCAATTAGATTCAATCAATAAGTAAAATAGAAGGATTCAAAAGAACATAGCACTACATAACTACGGCTTCGATCTACCCAACTATGAAATTAGTTCCACATAATAATACTTTTATTGCTTAACAAGTTCAAATACATGATCAACATCACAGAATAAAGAGAGAAGAAATAAACTAATGGATTCTGGCAATAGAGTCGACTGGCTGTCACACAATCGACTGCCTTCGAGTACTGGTTCTCCTCTCCCCCTTCTTCGATGATGATGGAACGAAGCACTGGTTGATGACTTGATGGTTGGGAATTCTGAGATTAAGTTGCGTCCAAGAGATAGATGCCTCCTGCTATAGATGATCTTTTCTGATATTTATAGAGTACCGCTGAGAATTAGGGTTTCCCCTTTTTTAGGAAAAAATCTTCTTGATTTGATGATTTATGTCTTTCTCTTTTCTTCTTTCCTTCCTTATCTGTTCACCACGTGCTTTTGCCAATTTCCAGTCTTTAGATTTGATTCTTCGTATAAAATCTGGATCCACATAGATTCGAAATTAGATGCAGGTGTATCTTTGAATATCTTATCTGTTTACTCTGCCGCAAACCAGTCGACTTGTCTTCGAACCAGTCGACTGAGTCGAGACTTCTGAAGATTTCATAATTGATCAGACTAGTCGACTGTCCTTGAGAGTAAGTCGACTGTGACGAGACATCTGTGTAAGCTTGAGTTCTCTGTCCAGTCGCCTGTTGTGGAGAACCAGTCGACTGATGCTTCTGTAATCTTCTGAGTTCATCCTTAAGATCCTGAATTTGCTTCGTTTCGCTGTCTTGAGCTGTTTCCTATGGAAAAGAGAAAATAAGAGTTAAATACCACATATAGAGCTTTTAAATGTCTAATTTCATTAAGATTATTGCCTCTAAATGTGAATAATAATGTGTTCATCAAATACCCCCAAACTTAGATTTTTGCTTGTCCTCAAGCAAACTAGAATTATGAACAAGGGGAAAATAATAATAACAGCCTTAATCACCAAGAGTTCTTATTATGTGGGCATCAACATAGAAAGGTATAAACAATTTTAGATAAAGTAAAATTAAACATACCCACTTTCTCCAGTGCAATTGTTTATTCATAACTCCAAACTCAACCATACTTGTCATGCAATTAATTATAGTTATAGTATGTAATTACTCAATCTGTGATTATCCCCTTTTCTCTACTACAAACCGAGTAGCAAACTAGAGTTTTTTTTTTTTTTTTTTTTTTTTTTTAGTCGCTTCTCTAAAGTTGTCACTTGCCTTTTTACGCGAATGCGAAACATTTGTGATGAATCCACCCGGTTACTCAGCAAGTCACAAACTCTAGGGTGCTTTGCATACTCATATTTCAAGTTGCCGTTTGACGTAAAGGTAAACATTGGTGATGAATACCCCTAGTTGCTAAGCACTCAAAACATTGAAGTAGATTGACTTTATTCAAGTATATAGTTATATATATATATATTTTTTTTATCACTCTATTTACTTAAACTCAATTTAGGACTAGATCTAAAGGGAATGATCACCAGAAAGAAAGCATCACATTTGTTTATTATGTATAATTGCATGACTCATATAATCTTGTAGGGAATTATGAAATGCAACAATCCTAAAGTAAATAAGTATACTTACTCTTACTTTATAAGTAATTGTTTATCCTAAAAAAAATTCAAAAGACTCTACTACCCCTAATACCCCCAAACTTAGATGAAACATTGTCCTCAATGTTCGAAAGAAAATTTAAAAATAGGCATATGTTACATCTAGTAAGGAGAGAAAAATAAATAATAACTCAAAGAAAAATAATAATGAATAACTGAAAGAAAATAAAGGGAAAGTGTAAATACTCCCCTGAAAAATTGGGTTGCCTCCCAATAAGCGCTGTGTTTTCTGTCTTCAGCTAGACTTGATGAGGTCATGCCATGTATTGAACGGTTTGAAGATTCACATCTTCCTCTTGCGGTCCTATGCTCGTCTCTATGTATGGCTTCGCTCTATGCCCGTTCACCTTAAATGTTTGATTCTGTTCCTTGCTATGAACCTCCAACGCTCCATGTGGAAAGACTCTTGTTACAGTATATGGCCCATACCATCTTGACATAAGCTTGCCTGGAAAAAGTCTCAATCTTGAGTTGTATATCAATACCTTCTGCCCTTCATAAAACTCCTTCCTTGCTAACTGTTTGTCATGGTACAACTTGGTTCTTTCCTTGTACAATTTTGCATTTTCATAAGCGTCGTGCCTCAACTCTTCAAGCTCATTTAGTTGTAGTCTTCTTTTGTCACCTGCTTGTTTCATATCGAAATTAAACCTTTTGATGGCCCAATATGCTTTGTGCTCCAACTCAACTGGCAAATGACAGGCTTTTCCAAACACCAAACGGTATGGTGACATGCCAATGGGTGTTTTGTATGCGGTTCTATAGGCCCATAATGCATCGTTCAAGCGCAACGACCAATCCTTCCTTCTTGTGTTTACTGTCTTTTCCAAAATGCTTTTGATTTCTCTGTTGCTAATCTCCACCTGCCCACTAGTTTGAGGATGATATGGGGTGCCCACTCTATGTGTGATACCATATTTCTTCATCAAGGAAGCAAATGAAAAATTATTGAAGTGGCTACCTCCATCACTTATTATTGCGCGCGGTGTCCCAAACCGAGTGAAAATGTTTTCCTGCAAAAACTTGACAACAACTTTGTGATCATTACTTCTTGAGGGGACAGCCTCGACCCATTTAGACACATAATCCACACCAACAAGTATATATAAATAACCAAATGAGTTAGGAAAGGGACCCATGAAGTCGATTCCCCAAACGTCAAAAAGCTCGATCACTTGGATGTTTTGCAGTGGCATTTGATTTCTAGAAGAGATGTTGCCTGTCCTTTGGCATTTGTCACAAGTCCTGCAAAAAGAAAAGGCATCTTTGAATACTTTAGGCCAATAAAACCCAGATTGCAGTACCTTAAGTGCTGTTCTTTTTGGTCCAAAATGTCCTCCGCATGCATATTGGTGGCAATGTTGTAGAATACTTAATTGCTCTTCTTCTGCCACACATCTTCTTATTATTTGATCAGGGCAAAATTTGAACAAATAAGGATCATCCCAATAGTAGTGCTTGCACAGAGCCACCAGTCTCTTTCTTTCCTGACTTGTCAAACCTGGAGGGAAAACATGAGCGGTTAGATAATTTACAATGTCAGCAAACCATGGAAAATTTGAGCAGTAAGATACCAGTCGACTGGTCCTGGTACCAGTCGACTGTCCCGAGGATAAGTGTATTTCAAAGAGATGTTCATCTGGGAAAGTCTCATCAAGTGGCGGCACAATTCTTTCTTCTTCCTGCAGTAGCCTGGACATGTGATCTGCAACAACATTGTCGCTTCCTTTTTTATCTATAATCTCAAGATCGAATTCTTGAAGCAACAGCACCCATCTGATCATCCTAGGCTTAGCATCCTTTTTAGCAAACAAATATCTTAAGGCAGCATGGTCAGTAAAAACAATAACTTTAGAACCAATTAAATATGATCTAAACTTCTCTACAGCAAAAATAACAGCCAACATTTCTTTTTCAGTAGTGGAATAATTTAACTGTGCATCATTTAAAGTTCGAGAAGCATAGTAGATAACATGAGGTTTCTTATTGATTCGTTGACCTAAAACAGCCCCTAAAGCATAATCACTTGCATCACACATGATCTCGAAAGGATGGCTCCAATCTGGTGCCATGACAATAGGTGCAGAAATGAGAAGATTTTTTAATGTAACAAAAGCATTTGTGCACTCTTCTGTCCATACAAACTCAACATCCTTAGCCAACAAGTCACAAAGGGGTTTGGAGATTTTTGAGAAATCTTTTATGAATCTTCTATAAAACCCTGCATGTCCTAGAAAACTCCTAACACCCTTAACTGTAGTGGGAGGGGGTAGTTTTGATATTATATCGATTTTTGCTTTGTCCACCTCTATTCCCCTTTTGGACACCACGTGTCCCAACACAATACCTTGTTGTAGCATAAAATGGCACTTTTCCCAATTCAGCACTAAATTGCATTCTTCACATCTTTTAAGCACAAGCTGCAAATGGTTAAGGCATTCATCAAAACAAGATCCAAAAACACTAAAATCATTCATAAATACCTCGATGAACCTTTCCACCATGTCTGAAAATATGCTCATCATGCATCTTTGAAATGTTGCTGGTGCGTTGCACAATCCAAACGGCATCCTCCTGTAAGCAAAAGTACCAAAAGGGCATGTAAAAGTGGTCTTTTCTTGATCTTCTGGAGCAATAGCAATTTGATTATAGCCACTATAACCATCTAGAAAACAATAATGACTATACCCTGCTAATCTTTCTAACATTTGATCAATAAAAGGAAGAGGGAAGTGATCTTTCCTGGTTTCATTATTCAACTTCCTATAGTCAATGCATACCCTCCATCCTGTGGTTACTCTTGTTGGGATAAGTTCATTCTCTTCATTTGTTACCACTGTAACTCCACTTTTCTTAGGAACTACATGTATAGGACTTACCCATTTGCTCTCTGAGATAGGATAGATGATGCCAACATCTAGTAGCTTCAAAATTTCTGCTCTTACCACTTCCTTCATGTTGGGGTTGAGCCTTCTCTGTGCCTCTCTGCTAGGTTTTGCATCGTTCTCAAGGAGTATTCTATGCATGCACTTGGATGGACTTATTCCCTTGATGTCTGCAATGGTCCATCCTATTGCACTCTTGTGTTCTCGTAATACCTTCAGCAACTTATATTCTTCCTGTGCACTCAAGTTCGCAGCAATTATTACTGGTAGCGTCTGGTTCTCGCCTAAAAATGCATGCTTCAAATGGTCGGGCAACTGCTTAAGTTCTATGTCTGGAAGTTTCTGTACAGTCGACTGGGCCATGTCAGCAGTCGACTTGTTCTGGGTGTCTTGATTCGGTCGACTGGTTAGAATACCAGTCGACTTACTCTGTTCATCAGTCGCTTGATCTGTAGAAGAACAATTTTTATCAGACACCAATTTTTCAAATAAAGGTGCAGGCTTACCTGAATATGACTGTGGAGTTTCAAGGTGATGTACTGTCTCTGCAATCCTCCAGTCATCGTATTCCTGTTCAACATGAGATAAAGTTAGAGATTGAGTGATTGTGGCTTGAAGTGGTTCAACGCTATGTACCTGAAATGTTTGATCAACAATCTCCTGCACCACATCAATATTATAGCATTCATGATCATCTTGTGGTAATTTTAGTGTATCAAACATTTTAAATTCCACTTTTTCTCTGTTTATCTTCATACTTATAATGCCCTTTTTAACACAAATTTTTATATCAGCTGTACTCATAAAGGGCCTACCTAATATGATCGGTAGAGATGATGACATCGAAGATTCCTCCATGTCCAACACAACAAAATCAGCAGGCAAAATAAAATCATTTACCTGAACTAGGACGTCTTCTAAAATACCTCTACGTCTTTTTTTGCTGCGATCAGCCAATTGCAAAGTGATGGATGTTGGCTTGAGTTCCCCCAATCCAAGCTTTTCGTAAACAGAATAAGGAAGAAGGTTGATGCTTGCCCCCAAGTCTAGCAGTGCCTTTTCAAAGAAGTGCTCACCAACCTTGCAAGGAATGGTAAAACTACCTGGATCTTTCAGTTTAGGTGGTAATTTTCTTAATAATACCGCACTCACTTCTTCTGTCAAAGCCACATCCTCCTTAACCTGAAATGTTCTTTTGTGAGTACAACAGTCTTTCAAAAATTTGGCATAAGAAGGAATTTGTTTAATAGCATCGAGTAGGGGAATATTAATTTCTACCTTTTTGAGAGTTTCAAAGACGTCAAATAAATGTTGTTCTTTCTTTTTATTGACTAACCTTTGAGGGAATGGTGGTGGAACTGTCCCTACTTTTTCACTTACCTTACTTGAACCCAAAGCTTTTGATGGTTGTGTATCTGGTTTGTCTGTATGTGTTCCAACCATGTTGTCAATTATCTTACCATTTCTTAGGGTTGTGACTGCTTGGAGCTGTTCTTGACCTCCAGGGTTTGGTATGGTTTGTGAAGGGAGTTCTCCTGCCTTTCGTTCGCTTAACTCTTTTGCAATCTGATCAATTTGTGTTTCTAACTTCTGAATTGCTTGTCCTTGTTGGTTGCTTGTTTGATGTTGTTGTTGGAGCAATTGAAGAACGGTGGACTCAAAATCCAACTTCTTCTGTTCTGGGGCTGGTCGATCAAACCCACTTCCCATCTGAAAGTTTCGTGCATGTCCTTGTGCGATTTGATGCCCTTGATTATTTTGATTATTGCTCCATGAGAAGTTTGGATGATTCCTCCATCCTGGGTTATATGTGTTCGAGTATGGATTGTTCTTTGGTGGAAACACTCCTCGACCCACATAGTTCGCATGCTCCTGATCTGTGAAAGTAGACATGGGACATGTATCAGTTGTGTGATCTAAATGAGAACAAATTGCACACATTTCATTTGTTTGATTTTTAACTCCACCCATTGTCGACATTGCATTAACAAGCATATCAATTTTCTTATTCATGTTTGCCATTTCTAATTGAATGTTATTACTATTAGAGATTTCGTAAACTCCCTGTTTTTTCGAAGGGCCCCTTCTTGTTGAGAATTGTTGGGAGTTCTCGCTGAGTTCTTCAAAAAGTTCAATGGCTTCTTCTCCACTTTTCCTCATCAAGATCCCGTTGCAAGCTGAATCCACAATTGCCTTATTAGTATCATTTAAAACTTCATAAAAAGCTTGTACCTGATCATCTTTAGGCATGTTGTGTGTTGGACACTTGAGAAGTTTGTTCTTGAAATCTTTCCATGCTTCGAAAAATAGGTCTCCATCCTTTTGTTGGAAGAGTTGAATCTCCCTTTTCAGCTGTTTGGTCTTTTGGGCTGGAAAGAATTCTTTTAAGAACTTTGTCACCAATTGCTCCCATGAGTTTATTGATCCTACTTCCAAAGAATTATACCATAGTTTAGCATTAAGTTTTAAGGAAAAAGGAAACAAAATTAACCTGATTTGTTCAGGGGTAAGCCCTTGGACGCTTTGTGTCCTGCAAAGATCGAAAAAACCTTGTAAATGGAGATGAGGCTCTTCATCAGGTCTGCCACTAAAATGTGGAACCATACTAAGTAACTGAGGAGATAGATGCATGTTCCCTGTGACATTGGGTTGATATGCAATGCAGGAGGGTTGTTCAATGTTCTTAGGCGTAAATTTATCCTGCATTGGTACGCGATTGGGTATTTCTTCTGCCATTGCTGTATGTGTACTAGGTCTCTGGTCAGTCGACTGGATCGTGTGGGCAGTCGACTGGTGTGCTGCAAATAACTTACCTAGTCTGTGCAAAGTGCGTTCTGTTTCTGCGTCAATAGGTAGTAGCTCTGGACGAAGTGATCTCCTTCCGTGCATCCACCAAAAATCCTGTAACCTAAAAGAAAAATATATTAATAAAACTAAAAGAAAGAAAATAAAAACTTCCTACTGATCTGTAAGTTAAAATACTAAACAATCCCTGGCAGCGGCGCCAAAAACTTGTTGTTGGTTTCTAGCTACTTAAATAAATAGACTAACTAGACACAAATTATAAAACCTCGCAAGTGCACGAATCGTTTATAGAATCGTAGTAATAGCAAGGGTCGATCCCACAAAGATTGTAGACTTCAACTTACTAATCAATAAAACCAATAATAAAAATGAATAAAAGTTGTTGTAATATTCTAAAAGAACTAAAAGATTAAAACTAAGATGAGAGGTATTGAATCACAAATATCTCTTGAATAGTTGGGTTGTTGATCTCCACCAATAGTTAGTAATGCTAAGTTGCCTTCTGAATTTACTTCTAATTACTCATGTTTGTTCACTTCAAGGGCATGGTATCTACTCCTTAAAGTATTGTTTCCCTAAGCCAAGAATTAGGCATGGTATCTACTCTAATTCGTTTCTTCCCCTAAGTATTTTAGCATGGCATCTACTAAGTTATACTTAACAAAAGCATAAGAACAGTGGAAACGAACAAACACTTAAAGTTCTAGAAATTGGTATCAGATCTAGATCCTTTAAGTTGATTGAACCAAGAATCCTAAAGATTCCCTTGTTACAAGTTACGAGCACGAGATACGGATCGTCTCAATATGCTCATATAACAGATTCAGATTTCTAACTCACAAACTTGATAATATCAGATTCTGTATGGCAGTCGACTGACTCTCACCTTCAGTCGACTGTACTTATAACTCCTGAACAAGTTTGACTGTTATCAATCTATATCAATTCAATTAGATTCAATCAATAAGTAAAATAGAAGGATTCAAAAGAACATAGCACTACATAACTACGGCTTCGATCTACCCAACTATGAAATTAGTTCCACATAATAATACTTTTATTGCTTAACAAGTTCAAATACATGATCAACATCACAGAATAAAGAGAGAAGAAATAAACTAATGGATTCTGGCAATAGAGTCGACTGGCTGTCACACAGTCGACTGCCTTCGAGTACTGGTTCTCCTCTTCCCCTTCTTCGATGATGATGGAATGAAGCACTGGTTGATGACTTGATGGTTGGGAATTCTGAGATTAAGTTGCGTCCAAGAGATAGATGCCTCCTGCTATAGATGATCTTTTCTGATATTTATAGAGTACCGCTGAGAATTAGGGTTTCCCCTTTTTTAGGGAAAAATCTTCTTGATTTGATGATTTATGTCTTTCTCTTTTCTTCTTTCCTTCCTTATCTGTTCACCACGTGCTTTTGCCAATTTCCAGTCTTTAGATTTGATTCTTCGTATAAAATCTGGATCCACATAGATTCGAAATTAGATGCAGGTGTATCTTTGAATATCTTATCTGTTTACTCCGCCGCAAACCAGTCGACTTGTCTTCGAACCAGTCGACTGAGTCGAGACTTCTGAAGATTTCATAATTGATCAGACTAGTCGACTGTCCTTGAGAGTACGTCGACTGTGACGAGACATCTGTGTAAGCTTGAGTTCTCTGTCCAGTCGCCTGTTGTGGAGAACCAGTCGACTGATGCTTCTGTAATCTTCTGAGTTCATCCTTAAGATCCTGAATTTGCTTCGTTTCGCTGTCTTGAGCTGTTTCCTATGGAAAAGAGAAAATAAGAGTTAAATACCATATATAGAGCTTTTAAATGTCTAATTTCATTAAGATTATTGCCTCTAAATGTGAATAATAGTGTGTTCATCAGAGTCTGGTGGCAATCAGTAAAAAGAGGCATGGGCGAAGGGCCCATTACCTGGGAGGATTTTCTGGCAGAATTCAGGCAACACTATTTCCCACTAGACGTGCAAGAGGAAAAAGTCATGGAGTTCCACAACCTAAAGCAGGGAAGCATGACGGTCCAAGAATATGAGACCAAGTTCACCCAGCTTTCCCGCTATGCTCCGGAAATGGTACAAGATGAAGTTAAAAAGACCAAGAGGTTTAAGCAAGGGCTTAAGCCAGCACTTAGGACCAAGATGATACCGCTTTGCATCCGGAGGTTCGAGAAGCTAGTCCGTCGAGCAGCTACGACGGAGTTAGACATGAATAAAGGGCCTGAACTGCAAGAAAACACTGGAAGATGGAACAAGGGAAAAAGGCATGCACCAGCGTCAGGATTCAGAAACCAGGGTGGGAACCAAAAATTTCAGAAGAAGGTTAGCAGCACCAGCAACATCAAGACAGGGAACTGTTTTACATGTGGTGAGCCAGGGCATTTCAGGAACCAATGCCCCAAGAATGGGAACCCTCAGAGTGATGCCCGCACCTGCTACAATTGCGGGAAGGTTGGCCATGTTCGGCCAAACTGTCCCCAACTTCACAGGGGCAACGGTGGGCCGGCTCCCAAGGCCAACAAGAAGGGGATAAACCGCCAAGGGAAAGTATTTGCGCTCACAGAAGAAGACGCCAATGAAGACGAGGGAGTTATCACCGGTAGGTGAAGGAGTATGGTTAAGCTTTTGTAGTATTTTGAATATTTTGGCATAAGATAAGTATGATGTAACCACTTTTGTAAACAGGTTGGATTAATATAAATGAAATCCAGGCAACTGTTTTGTTTGATAGTGGGTCATCACATTCCTTCGTGTATGGAACATTCTCCAAGAAGCTGAAATGCACCCAGGAGGCAACTCTGGAATCGGTGTTGTTGGTGGGTACCCCATCGGGAGCAACCCTCCCTGCAAATTCATGCTACAAGGGATGCAATCTCCTGATTGGCGGAAAGACTCTGAGCATAGACTTACTAGAGTTGGGCTTTGTAGGGACAGACGTAATTATCGGGATGGACTGGATGGCCAGGCATAAGGCTAGCATCGATTGCATGGAAAAGAGGGTAACCATTACCCCACCCGGAGGGCCGGAGCTTGTGTTCCAAGGAAGGAAGAAACAGAACGCGGGAATTCTTACAGCAGCAACTAAGGTACTAGTGCCAAGTGAAGTCAAGGCGATACCGATCGTACGAAAATTTCCCTGCGTATTTTTGGAAGAATTACCTGGACTCCCACCGCACAGGGATGTCGAGTTCAGCATTACTATCCAGCCGGGCAGCGCACCAGTATCAAAAACACCCTATTGAATGGCACCAGTAGAGCAGAAGGAAGTAAAGGAGCAAATTGAAGAACTGCTACAGAGAGGGTTTATCAGGCCAAGTGCCTCCCCCTGGGGAGCGCCTGTGCTACTAGTAAAGAAGAAGGATGGAACCTCGAGAATGTGCATCGATTATCGGGAATTGAACAAGGTGACTATTCGGAATCAGTACCCCATTCCCAGGATCGATGACCTGTTTGATCAGCTTCAGGGAGCAGCTGTATTTTCAAAGATCGATTTGCGTTTGGGCTATCATCAAGTTCGGGTCAGAGAAGAAGATATACCCAAGACTGCATCCCGGACTCGGCACGGTCATTACGAGTTTTTAGTAATGCCATTCGGAGTGACAAACGCTCTAGCAATCTTCATGGACATGATGAACCGCATCTTGCGACCATTCATCGATTCCTTCGTGGTTGTCTTCCTAGACGATATCTTGGTATATTCAAAAACAGAAGGGGACCATGCCGAGCATCTAACTGCAGTATTGACCAAGCTACGAGAGCACCAGCTATACGCCAAACTGACGAAATGTGAGTTCTGGAAGTCAGAAGTGGCCTTCTTGGGCCATGTCCTTTCTAAGGAGGGAGTGGCTACAGACCCGCAGAAGATAGAAGCGGTGAAAGATTGGCCTCAGCCGAGAATGGTGAAGGAGGTCAGAAGCTTCTTAGGCATGACAGGGTACTACAGGAAGTTCATCCAGAACTATGCTAGAATTGCCGTACCACTTACTGCCCTGACCAAGAAAAATGTAAGTTTTGATTGGACTAAGAAGTGTGAAGATAGTTTCCAAGTGCTAAAGAACAGACTGATTACTGCACCAGTTTTGGTTCTGCCTCAACCAGACAAGGGATACGTAATCTTCAGTGATGCTTCACTTTTGGGGTTCGGATGTGTTCTGATGCAAGAAGGAAGAGTCATAGCATACGGATCCAGGCAACTTCGACCTCACGAGAAGAATTACCCGACACATGACTTGGAATTGGCCGCGATAATCTTTGCTCTGAAATTGTGGCGGCATTACGTCTATGGATCGAAGGTGGAAATGTTTACCGACCATAAAAGCCTGAAGTATATCTACCAACAAAAGGACTTGAATCTCAGGCAAAGGCGATGGTTGGAGGTTCTGGAAGACATAAGACCAGAAATTTTATACCACCCAGGAAAAGCCAATGTCGTGGCCGATGCGCTCAGCAGAAAAAGAATTGTAGCCATGCTCACTGCGATGAGACGAGAGCTACAAGAGGAGATCAGACAAACCGGCATTGAACTAGTTGTTGAAGATTTAAGCACCATTTTGGCAAATCTAGAGCTTCGTCCGAGTCTGAACGACCAAGTCAAAAAGGCTCAATGGGGTGATGCAGAGATTGAAGCACAAAAACAGCTAGTCAACAAAGGTAAAGCCCCAGAGTTCAGTATAAAGGAAGGGTCGCTTTGGCTTGGAAGCAGGTTGTGTGTGCCAAAAATCGACGAGTTGCGGGGAGATATCATGAAGGAAGCACACTCCACCTTACTCACAGTCCACCCAGGAAGCACAAAGATGTATAAGGATATAAAACAACATTTTTGGTGGGCTGGAATGAAGCGAGATGTGGCAGAATTTGTGGCCAAATGCCTTACGTGTCAGAAAGTCAAAGCGGAGAACCAGAGACCAGGAGGTCTGCTATAGCCCCTACCCATTCCAGAATGGAAATGGGAGAACATCAGCATGGATTTCATCACGGGACTGCTCAGAAGTTCAAAAGGGAACGACTCGATTTGGGTAATAGTGGACTGCTTGACAAAGTCCGCACATTTTCTCCCAGTAAAGATAACTTGGACGGTAGAAAAGCTGGCAGAAGTCTACATAGAGAGCATTGTGAAGCTACATGGGGTGCCATTATCAATCGTTTCCGACCGGGATGCCAGGTTTACGTCCCGATTTTGGCAGAGTCTGCAAGAAGCCTTGGGGACAAGACCAGATTTTAGCACCGCTTTCCACCCGCAAACAGATGGGCAGACAGAAAGAGTTAACATAATTCTCGAGGACATGCTAAGGGCGTGCGTAATGAACTTCGGAGGGAGCTGGGAACAATATTTACCATTGGTAGAGTTTGCATATAACAATAGCTACCAAGCAAGTATTGGGATGGCTCCATATGAAGCGTTGTATGGAAGGAGATGCAGGACCCCTGTGTGCTGGTTTGAAGTAGGTGAAAGACAAATGTTCGGACCTGACATAGTGCAACAAACGTCCGAAATGATCGAACTAATCAGGAAAAGGATGCAGGCAGCACAAACCAGACAGAAAAGCTATGCTGACAACCGCCGGCGAGACCTAGAATTCGAGGAAGGTGATTCGGTATTCCTGAAGGTCTTACCTACAAGGGGAGTGTTCAGATTCGGAAGAGGCGGCAAGCTAGCACCAAGATATATTGGACCCTACCAAATTTTGAAAAGGATCGGGAAGACGGCATACAAACTAGAGCTACCAGCCGAATTGTCCCAGGTACATGATGTATTCCACGTTTCAATGCTGAAGAAATATGTACCAGATCCAAATCACTAGCTGCCAGATGTCCCTGAAGACCTACGAGTGGACCTTACATATAAGGAGCAGCCGGTGAAAATCATCGATCGACGGGATAAAGTACTAAGAAACAAGACTATTTCAATGGTCAAGGTTCTCTGGAGGAACCAACTCGTGGAAGAAGCCACTTGGGAGACAGAAAGCCAGATGAAGCTCTCTTTTTCCGAGTTATTTTGAGTATCGTTGTTTCTCCTCGCCCCACTTAGTACAGTTCTGAGGACATAACTATTCTAAGGAGGAAGTATTGTAATATCCTGATCGACTATTAATAATATTATTTTATTAATGTATGACTACTTGATTATTTTATTTTCCTTTCACCATTGTGTTATCTTTTAGCCATGACAATCTAATAAATAATTAGAGATGGTTGTGTAGCTAAACCTAGGGTTTGATTAGGAATTGTTGTAGCCAAACCTAGGGTTACAAGACATAAGGGTTAAGAACTCTTCTAGAACACCCTCTCCTCCACATCACCCTCCACCTCACCAAGGACCCATACCCTCACCATGCCTCTACCTCATCTTTCCATCCCCTAGTAGCAACCGGCCCACAAAAGAAGGAGGGGCTTTTGGATAATTGTGTGGGTGCACAATTACAATATCCTCCCTTCTCTCCTCCTATAAATACCCCCTTCCTTCTCCATAATCTCACTTTAGAAATATCAAAGAAAAAAAAGAGAAAGGAAAAGAATGAGTGATCTAACTTGAGAGTTTTATTTTGTAGGTTGGTAGAAGTTCTAGGAGAAAGGAGGATAGTTTAGTTCTTTCATCAAGGAAAGAAAACAAGGTGGGGGTTCTCCTAGGGTTGTGTTTATTATTGTTGTTTGTTTGTTATTTGAAAGATGGTTTTTGATGTTCTTCTTCTTCTTACCCTCTTGTTTACCTTTCTTTTTTTGTGTGAAATCTTATATTGTATGTTGTAGTATGAACCATAAAAAAAAAAGAGTTCTTTTGTTTGTTGTTGTATGGTAAAGAGTTAATTACTTGGACTAAAAGGATACATACACATAAACTTTTGCATACAACCATGTAAGGTTGTAGGACTTGAATATGAACCCATACATAAGGCATATGAATTTGGTTACAACCATTTGGGTTGTAGGACCTATGTTGAACCTTGGACTAAAAGAGAACATATGTTGATTAAACCCAAAAATGAAGTGTTCTTACTTGTTGTGTTATTGTTTAGTTATAATCTTAAAATATGAAAAAGAAACTAGCTAAATCACTAGTGGTAAAATAAATAAATAAAAAGATCTTTTCTTTCTAAACACTAGTTTTAAAAAGATCAAAAAGATCTCTTTATGTCCACTAGTAAGAAACCTATGCTAATAAAGATCTCTTTTTTGTAGTAATTTAATTGTAGATGTTTATGCTAAATTTTAGTTGATGCTTATGGTAGTAGTAGTAGATATATATGTCTCTAATAAAGTTGTAGTAGTAGTAGATATGTATGCTTCTACTAAATAGCAAGAGTAGATGTATGTTTCCATTAAAAGTAGTAATAGTAGATGTGGAATTTATTATATCATGTTTAGAAGCAATATTCATGCTTCAAATGTTGTAGGATCACTTCAAAAAAATCCTACCATGCTTAGACTACTTTATTTATGCTTAAGAAGTTGTAGGATTAATTCTAAAAATCCTACCATGCTTAGACTACCTTGTTTATGCTTACAGAGTTGTAGGATTAATTCTAAAAATCCTACCATGCTTAGACTACTTTATTTATGCTTAAGAAGTTGTAGGATTAATTCTAAAAATCCTACCATGCTTAGACTACCTTGTTTATGCTTAAGAAGTTGTAGGATTAATTCTAAAAATCCTACCATGCTTAGACTACGTTGTTTATGCTTAAGGAGTTGTAGGATTAATTCTAAAAATCCTACCATGCTTAGACTACTTTATTTATTCTTAAGAAGTTGTAGGATTAATTCTAAAAATCCTACCATGCCTAGACTACCTTGTTTATGCTTAAGGAGCTGTAGGATTAATTCTAAAAATCCTACCATGCTTAGACTACCTTGTTTATGCTTAAGGAGTTGTAGGATTAATTCTAAAAATCCTACCATGCTTAGACTACTTTATTTATGCTTAAGAAGTTGTAGGATTAATTCAAAAAATCCTACCATGCTTAGACTACCTTATTTTTACTTAGAATGTTGTAGGATTGATTCTAAGAAATTCCTACCTTGTTTAGATTAGTCTAATTATGCTTAGAATGTTGTAGGATTGATTCTAAAAATCCTACCATGTTTAGATTAGTCTATTTTTACTTAGAATGCTATAGGATTGATTCTAAGAAATTCCTACCATGTTTAGTTCAATCTATTTTGCTTAGAATGTTGTAGGATTCATTCTAAGAAATTCCTACCGTGTTTAGTTCAATCTATTTTGCTTAGAATGTTGTAGGATTCACTCTAAGAATTTCCTACCATATATTTAGTTTAATCTATTATGTTTCAAGTGTCGTAGGATTTAAATTAAAAATGCCTACCATGCCTTGGGATGATTGTATGTTCATACTAGTTATACATCCATGCTTAAGACTTATCGCTTCATAATTAAGAGCATTGTGAGTTAATGGTTATGTCATATATGCCATGATTAATTGTCATAGATTGATGCTTGCAATTGCATGCCATGATTGAATCGCCATAGGCAAAATAATAAGAAAGAGCCATGTTAAAATTGTAGTCATAACTACCTTGTTGTAGTTGATATTAGTAAGGCACCATACATGCTTGGACGGCATAGTATAGCGTCCTAGTTGCATGAGGATAGGTATCGATGTTTATGTGGGTTAGGAAGAGAACCCATGGATTCTAATCGAGTAGGTTCTAATTTAAGTGGAACCATGGCATATGAGCACCCTTCATTCATAGTAATAAGGGTTGAGAAGTTCTAATAATTGTTGCTTGATAAGAAGCTAAGTTTAGGGTATTCAATTACCCTAAGGGTCATCGACCATCAAGACCACATCCTACTCCCTTAGAGTAAAATGGATAGATTTCACCTCGGAGGTCGACGGATTTTAACCGATGTAGGTTGACCGTGGGCCGAGAGTGTTGGTAGAATCCGAGTTAGGGGTAGGGATGAGTCTGAGAGATTTTATTACCAGAGTCTTGATCGAGTGACCACGAGTCGGACCATAATAATCCAAGTTGGAAATTATGGGAGATCGCATGAGGATAGTGACATCATTAGGGTAGTGACTTATAAAATCATTACATAGACCCTTGCCGGAAGAGGGGAGTCGGTTGTAGGGGGCACCTTATGACTAACTCGTTCCTGGAGGCAGACTAGGTGGTGTTATTGGGTTGCGCCTTCCTGTCAAAGGGATACGTACGGTGCCGTCTCACAGGTTGACGACACGGGTTGCGTATCTCGCGCTGTTAATTCCTGAGGTACAGTGGCTGGGGGTGCCACAGGATGCATTGTGCAGTCCTGCGCTTGCGATACCCCAGAGGGTGCCACAGGGTAGGCTTCGTGCTACCTTGCGCTTGCGAAACCCTATAGTTTGATTTTGGAATGACGCCCAATACAATGGGTTCGTCTATTATGAGAGAGGTCCGGTCTGTCGGGTCGCAGTGGCGAACACAGACACCACTGGCGAAATGCAATAGTGGGACTTGACCACGCCTGCAACCTCATTAGCCACGTGTAGGTGTCAGGAACAGGTTGAGTACAATTAGAGTTCATAACGCGGGTTCAATCCCTATATATGGAGAAACGGCTTGAGATGGGGTCGCATGTAGTATGGGCTGCATGTTGCTTCGGAGACTTGCTGATATTAGAATATGAGCATCCTAGTTTAGTTGACATGGCATTAGTATCCTAGCTTAGTTGATAGTACATTAGTACTCTAGCTCAGTTGACAGTGCATTAGTATTCTAGTTTAGTTGGCAGTGCCTTGGTATTCCAGTTTGATTGACACGTATTATATTCAAATCACTGCACTCACGAACACTTAAACTACACCGACATACTTCAACCTATTGTATATATATTGTGTTGGAGATTCGCTGCTATATGATCAGCCTTTAAGCGTCAGTGAATACTGACGTCCCCACTTCCATAGGTACTGGACCGCAAAAATACAGGTGTGAGATTCAGGAGGACTCAAGGCAAGGAAAGCGAGGAGTCAACGTCAAGTTTAATTTCCGCTGTAATAATTATTTCATGTATACTCTGATGTAATCTAGTGTTTTAAGGGGAACATTCGGCCTGTAATATTGAGTTAATAAAAAGTTTTAAATTTTCCTGTTTTTCTGTGTATTGTGACTAATTGAAGAAAAGGTCTTGGCTCGTGTCACGGTTTCTCAGTATATGAAATTGGGGCGCTACACCCTCTTCTCGGGTGCATAAGGTACTCCTGACATTGATTGGCCCCGAGTGTGGCTTTAGGCGTACCACTTTGATCTCCAACTCAACGATCCTCTATTTCAGAGACTCGTCTCCTACTTCCACTTCAAAGCGAGGGGGCACGGCAGAGCTCAGAATGTTGGGGCGACGGTGCAATGATCCGGCGGAGGTGAGTGACTTCGATGCCCCTATCCACTGTGGCTCTTTTCAACGCATCGACCTCCTCCGTCAGCTCGTCACGTTCGGTCATCAACTTGTCGACCACCTTGGTCAGCTCCTCTTCCTCCACCAGAAGTTCGGCCTCCACTATCTGCAAGTGGTGCACCTCGGTAAGTGTAACACCCCGGATTATATTATGCTTGTATATGTATGTATGTATAGTGACTGTATGCATGCACACGATTGCAGTGTTTTGCTTGATTTTGATATCGTGGTGGATGGTTAGGGTTACAGGACGGTTCATGGAAGGATTACATTCCAAAGATGCACGAAAACGAGGAGGACCTGATACTAGTATAAACACTAATTTTCGGTACGATACCCATGCAAATATAATAATGTATGATACTACAGTGAATATATATTGCAAGTACTCGTTAGACCACTCGTCTCGCGCTCATTGGAACCCATTTAAGCTAAATAGGATAGCCAACACAACTAACACCAAAACCATTGGCTACAAGCCATGGTTTTTCCTAAAAGCTCTCTAATATCCTATGCTACACCCCCCCACTCCCCCCCCATAGAATCCGGCCTATACCCCTCCCATCTTCTTCATTTCCCACTTCATTTTCTCCCTTTTGTTCTGGAAATTTCAGAAAGAGAACACCACAAGAGAAGGAGGAGAGAGAGAAGGAAGTGAAGAAGAAGGATGAAAAGGAGATTTTCAAGAGAAGAAGCTTGAAAAAGTTCCTTCTACTACTACAACCAAGGGTGGGAAGTTTCTCTAAACTTGAAATTCTTGTCTTTTAATTAATTTTGGTTGCATGCATGTGTGCTAGAATGCATATGATTGCTCTTCTAAAGGTTAGAAGTAGAAGTCAGAATTGAACTAGGAAAAAACTGGTTCGGAGTACCATTTTGTGGATTTGTCCGAGAGAAAAATATTATGAATTAGACCATAAAATTAAAAGGGTTTGTTCATATATGTGTTAGGATCATTCATGATTTATTTCAGATTTTTCTATGATCATTGGATATGCTAATAAAATCGTGAGATGGATATGTCGTAGGCAGACTTAAAAAAAGAAAAACAGGATGGCTGATATTGTAGGAATTTTCGTCATTTATTGAAGCATGATATTGATCTAAAATGTTTACTCAATAATCCTGAATGCATGTTGATTATGTACAAAAATCAGTAAATTATTTGGATGATATTAGAGGCATGAGAAAAATCTATCTATAACCAGTATCTGATGTTGAATTAGAAAACCTGATGGTTTCTGTGCTCACTTGCAATAGATATTACTCACTGTATAATTGGAATTTTGACATGAGGTTTTTTGATAATGTTGGGTATGATGTCTAGTTTCACCATCATAAATTTTATGTCAATTGGACAAGTGTGCAATTTACTGTGATTTTGTGATTAAGCAATGTGCTGTTTTCAGCCAGTTTTGATACTTTGTAAAGATTGGGAATTTGAGACCTGTTAGAGGCACATTTTGAGGATCATGACCCAGTAGAGAGTTGTAGTGGACACCTAGACCTTTCCAAAAAAACTAATTTGAGGCAATTCCAGCAAACGGTTGAATTATTATGATTTTTGTAAGTCTGGACAGGGGACTAGAGTAGAGCTGAGTGCTCTGAATTGAAGAGACCAATTGTGTGAATTGGTGTATTGATGATAGATGAGTGTGTTAGGGTGACTTAATGGTATAATTTGGACTCATGACCAACTAGAGAGTTGTTGAGGACACCCACACCCTTCTCCAAAATTTGAGTTTGTGTCGTTCTGATTAGTTTGTATCCATAGAACATCTGACGTAACATAACGAGTAGGATTTTGTGTTAACGGTAAGGTGCAGCCCGTGCATAGGAAGCACGCAGGTTGGAGCTTGAAAAGCTAATTCGAGGACTTAGATGGTTGAGTTTAAGCTCGTGATCAACTAGGAAGTTGTAGCCTAGGATCGTACCTTTCGAGGTTGGGCCCATACACTCCAATCGGAGTTGTATCGATAGATGGATGACCATTTTGAGATTCGGGCAGAACACATAGGTCGCTTAATCTAGGTTTGGACTAAGGGTTGTGAAAGCATTTTTCCCTTGTGTGTTATTTGAAGTCGATGACTCGTGTCTAGGGATGGTTGATCTCTGTTATTGAGGTTGTTGACTCCCCGAGTGGGATGTGTGACTCAAGTTAGTCACTAGGGTAAAGGATACCCTGCACCTATCAAGCCTATAATACTAAACTTGTAACGCCCCTGAATCCCTAAATACACTGAATTCGAGATGTTCTACAGGATCTTTTCACTTTCTTTAGTACAATTTTACAGGGAAATTAAAACTTTTCATCATACATCAGAGATTACATCAATGTTACACTTTTCTTTTGCACAGCAGAAGTAAAATTTACAACAATTGAATAAAAGTACAACAGCATGATATAATCTTTAAGCATCCATTCCTCTTTAATCTTTAACATGACATTTACCTGCATATAAGACTGTGGGTACGTCAGTTTATTCAACCGACGAACATTATACACGGCCATCCTCTCTATGCCGGAAATAGTATAACTTAACCTTCCATATTTAACAAACACAAACTTGTCACAATTCAAACTAAAGGGACTACCCTATTGATGTCGTGTTGTGATTGTGCACTTAATCCTTAATGCATTTATTTATGTTACATGACACTAATGTGCACTTGTTCGGATTCTATGCATCCCATACTACATAGGTCCGAGGGCAGGCCCTTATTCGTTCTTCATCTTGATAGGGTTCAATCCCCCGTTATGATTTAATCTACTACGGTAATTACGGTAAGTATCCTAGATGTTATCTGACCTACGAACTCATGTCTAGGCACTCTGGAGTAGTATCCTCACCCAGACTCATCATGGGAATTCCTGGGATACGCTCTCACCATAAACATGACACCACCCGTAGTCTTCAAACATCCCACGAGCGTCGCCACTGGGACGGTACTCTGGAACAGTATCCTCACCCAGACTCGTCATGGGAATTCCTGGGATACGCTCTCGCCGCTACCCAGGGCCCTCATACTCAATATTTTTCTCTTACTTTCATCACATCTTCACTATGCACTAGTCCTTAATTTTATTATTAAAAATCATGAACAAAATTAATCTCTAGAGTTAGCCTCTCCATCAACCGGACTTATTCATTCTTTTCATCATGACCAACCTTGGTCTAATTTCTTTTCAACTCAATTCTCAATGCCGGGGAGACTTAGCTACTCTATTTCAAATTTCATTTCACAATCTTCAACTTATACAATTTCCATGTTGAGTTCTCATACTCACATGTACTTTCTCTTTTCAATTCATGATTTCAATTTGTTCACAAGTCCATAATGAATACTTATAACTCATAAAATTCATATTCATAGCCAACAAATTTCTTTTTCATTAACATGATTTCTAATTCCTTCATTAATCCATATCATACATGAACTCATGCACTTCATAATTTCATACTTGAAAATCACATCACTAGAGAACATTCATACTTCATATTTTGCACAATATTCTCAAGTGAGAATAAATAGTATCAAGTCACACAACAAGGTTCTTTTTGCCAATTACTTTATAATAGTCCATTTCAATTTATCTTTATAAACTATAATTTTTTACAAGTGTATATTTTAGAACCATAGTTCTAATTGTGCCTTTTGTTCACAAACCATATTGTATTTCATTCAAATAATGCCCAAACCACTCTTATAAAATTCCTTATATTTTTATGAAAATAACCATATTTTTTTCATAATTTTTAGACATCAAAAACTCCCAAAAAAATATTTTTTTATAAATGCCGAGGGGGAGAATCGAACCCAGGCACAATGGAACCAAAGCCAAGAGCACCCGCCAACCGGCCGAACTGTGCTAGCGACATAAGAGGGGTCGAAATGGTACATATTGTGTTCAGGCCGAGAGTTATAAACTCTCAAAATTTTGTAGAAAAAGTGTTGTAGACACTGGGGTTCGAACCGCTCAACCCAGAGAAGCCAACCGCACGGCGTGACCGCCTGAGCTACTAGCTCAGGTTGTCTCAGTGCTAGTATAAAGCCCATATAAGTTATTTTGGTACTGTGGTTAGAAACAACTCGATGTTCAAATCAACTTAGTTTCATATTGCTATTGTGGAAGTTACTGAAAAATTCCAGATTAGCTTTTCCTTACATGATCTTCATGTCAGTAAGATTAAAATAATTTTTGCACTAATAAAAATATATTTTTTTCACACAAATCCATGAATTATTTATCAAAACCACTATATTCTTTATTTTCGACATTGGTTACACTTAGTCTTCAAATCTCTTCTATCCAAAATTCTTATACAAATTTTGCTGATATTAATCTTTCATCTAACACACAAATCTACTTCTTTTTAATTTGTCCATCCCCACAATAATTAAGGAGGTCTCTTCACAAATTAGCACTAACACGGTATAGATTTTCTTTTTCATGCAATTAGTGATGGCAAAATGTGTTTTCTTTGAATCAACATATACTTCTAGTTCATCATGTGCATCACAAAAATATATAGTCATTTATCAATTATTAGGTTCACACATCAAGAATACAAGAAAGTTGCTCCTTAAAAAGCGTGCTCTTTCTTAATCAATTTGCATACTTCAAATTTTTCAATTAAACTAACATCCTCATTAGTATTCTCAAGCATCAATACTAACATCATCCATTTATTCTAATGAGCATGGAAAATTTTATCTACAACTTAATTAACAATAATAATCACATGCACATTATTCATTATCATGCTAATCAATTTGTAGACTAACTTTCCATTAAAAATGTAATCCACTAACATTCTCCATGAATTATTTCTAATTAGAAACCAAAGATGATCAGCTCACTTTGTAATCACATTCTTATGGCATACAATCACATATAATTCACATGTCAATAATTCAGTCAACTAGAGATTATTTATTCAATTAGAGGCGCATTCTTATTAATCATTTTTCATGCAATTTGCTAATTGGATCTAGCATACACTCCTATATTAGAAATATGAAATGTTTTACCCACCTTGTATGGAGAGAACTAAACAATTTAGCAACACAAGCCTTGCAACAAGATGCACCTCCTCCTAGCCAAAAGCGCGCACAAGCTCCAAGCCACCAAGCAAAACCGAATGCTTCTTCTCCTTCAATGGCCGGCCTCTCCAAGCAAAAATGCACACAACTCTCACTCTTTTATAACTCACACTAATATTAAAATAAGACTATAGTTTGGAAATATGAAATTGCATATGAAAATAGCCATGAGAGGGGGGGTATTTATACTAGAGATCAAGTGAAATGAAGGGCCAAGATTGATTGGTTGGTTGTAGAATGGAGGGCCAAGATTAGAGTAGGAGTTATAAAAACTACCCACAACTATACAACCACCTCCATGATCACCATGACAAAAATCAAATCTCCCTCCAAAAAGAATGCATGCCGGCCATGAAAAGAGTGTGCAATGCACGTGTACGTGTAGTGCACGTGCATGCAACTAGGCCCAATTTGTACACTTTAATTTTGTACAAAAATAAAATAATGATAAATTAGTCTTCTACATGACAAGTTTTAATTAAAAATAGATTAATTCATGGGCTTTATTTTTTGGCCAAAATAGTTTATTAAAATAAATAAAATAAAATACATTTGGGCTTTTAAGAAAAGGGCCTTTTCATTAAATTAAAATAAGGCTTTTTATTTATTTAAAGAAAGGCTTTTTGTACAAAAATAATTTGAGAAAATATATTTAAATATTTATACACATCATAAAAATAATCTAAACAAAATATTGCACGTGCACACTACGTGCAAAATAAATAATTTTTCATTAATTGAAAAATCGGGGTATTACAAAACTTCTGTTGAGCATAGGACGTCCGAGCATGCCAGTGAGTGGAGCTCACGGGGCAATTATATATTTACTGCCGAAGTAGCAGCAGGCGTAGGCCATTATGCTGGACGAGTCCAAGCAGGGGAAGTGGCGAACCGGACCGGTATCGCCAGGGGCCAGAGGCTGATAGGCAAGTGTGGAAGCAGTAATTCTTATACGAAATAATTAAAGTAAGGTAGGTGTTAGAATGGTTTATTAAGGGGTTGGAAAATTGCATTAGTCCTAGTAAACCATAGTCGGTGTTGTACCTTCCAGTCGTAGGGATACGTTCTCGGCTGCTAATGGATTGCGTCGCCGGCTCGTATCTCAATCTGTTGATTCCCAAAGTTCTGCCCAAGTAAGGTGCGAGAGGCCCGGAGGATTTGACCTCCCGTGGTGCTCACGTCCCCAAAGCGCGGGTTTTGTGTTTTGTGTTTTTTGGTATATATCAGTTCATTACCCGATGAGGGGTGAACACGCATGCGTCAGTCCATGGGTGGACATGTGGAACCAAGGGTCGTAAGGACCAGGTTCAACGCGGTTTCTAAGGAGGTCCATACGCGGGTACCAACTGGTGGTGACTACTTGGGCACTGTAGGGCGGAATTAAACCGACCGCTGCAATCTCCTTGAGCGACGGACAGTCTATTGGGAACTGGAGTGTGTACAAGAGTAGGGTGCATGGCGAGGGTTCGAATCCCTAAATTGTGGAGAAAGACGGCTAGATTTGGGGGCGTATGTAGTATGGGATGCATTCGTGCTCCAAATTCATGCTTGCATTAGAAGTTAGGCATTTGAGTTTGCTGCATCTAGTCATAGGGTCATGTCATAACACTGCACTAGAACCCGAATCCACTAAACCCTTGTCTTGGCACACACTTTTCCTTTTTGCATAAATTATTGGTTGTGATTGAATTTTAGAGGATCGCTGTTATCACCAGCTTTGCGTCAGTCGAAGTACTGACGTTCCCTACCTTTTAGGTATAGGTTATACCTTCCGAACAGGTGCAGAGATATCAGAGTCGCGCAGCAGAAGCCTGAAGTTGAGGAGCAAGTCCCGGGGGAGCCGATGGGCCGCTCAGCGAAGTTCCGCAAGTAATCAGTCGATTACCATTCCAGGAGGCAGCTGATAGCTTTACAAGAGGAGTTTGTAAATACTTGTAATAAGTTGTAATGAATTGATGTAATTTGTACTCCTTTTCCAAGAACAAGTTATCGGTTGTAATCAATGATGTAATGACTTATTTGGCGAATAAAAAAGTTTTTAAATTTCCATGTTATTACTGTGTTGAGATGCATTTGAAGGTAAAGATTTTGGAAGGTGTCACGGATGTTCGGTAACGGGGATCCGGGGCGCTACAGAAGTTGGTATCAGAGCTGACTTCAAATTGCAGTCTAACACGGTAGGAAATTTGACTTGAAGGCCTGATAAAATGATTCTAGTTGACAAATAGGATAATTATAAATCATATGGTAGCGCCACAACTTATGATTATGATCTCTCCTATCTGTGAACCAGTCTCAGATTACTTCATTTTTACTAACATGCTTAGAGCAGTCAAGTCCAAATTGTGGCTAGTCTGTTACCAGACATTAGTGGAGGCAAACAGAACAAGATGTGTCTGTGATTCCGAAACTAAACCATGTTTATGTTTTGCAGATGGTGTTCGAAGATATCTTCATCCAGGATGGGACAGTGGGTAAGCCAATGCCTACAAGGAAAACGATAACGATGGAGGAAGAAATGAAGAAAGTGCTACAGGAGACCGAAGGTGAGGAGAACTCTCCTCCACCATCGCTAGACCCAACGGCAGAGCAGCAGAGGATAGCCATCAGGTATCTAGAAATGAAAAGGGCAAGGGAACGCAGGGACAAGGCGACCCACCGGGCCCAGCAGCAGATCAAATTTCATCAGGCGCAGATGACACACCTGAAGAAAGGACGAAAGCAACTTCAAGACGGTATGACACACCTTCAGAACCGCTGGTGGGGACTTCAGAAGGGTCCCAAGCCAAAAACTACCAGAAAAATCACCAAACCTTCTAAAGGAGAATACCCCAAGAGAACAATTGCGACTAAGAGTTGCTACAAAAGCGGGGAAGTCGGACACTACAAGTCGCATTGCCCAGAAGTGATCAAGGGTTGTTTCAACTGTAAGGAATTTGGACATGTCAAGTCAAATTGCCCAGAATTATAAAGGGGATGCTCATCGAGCAAGTAACCGGATAAATGACAAGATGAAGATAATATGTGGACCTACTATAGTTTGAGATCTTTTGGAAGCTGAAGAAGTAATGTAATCAAGTTTAAGTTGTATTTTGGGTTTATGGAAGTTGGTGGACGATGTACTGTTGTAACAAGGACATATATATATATATATATATGTAAATGGAATTTTCGCAACAGTCTTGTTTGATAGTGGATGGACTCATTCTTTTGTGTCAAAATCTTTTTTGAGAAAATTAAGATGCATACAAAGGGCAATCCCAGAGTTAGCTTTGACGGTAGCTACGCCGTCAGGGGCGACCCTTACTACAGATCTATGCTATAGGGGATGTAAGCTACAGATTAGCGGAGAAACCCCAAGTATCGATTTGTTGGAGTTGGGTTTTGTCGAGACAGATGTCACTATTGGCATGGATTGGATGTCGAGGCACATGGCAAGCATTGACTGTAAGGAGAAGAAGGTAGTTATTTCAGCTGAAGGAGTGGAACTTGTATTCCACGGGGAGCAGTGATCGGAGGCAATGACTTTCGCAACTGCTAGTGAAGTACGGGTACCAGAAGAGGTGAGCTAGATACTAGTGGTGAGGAATTTTCCACTTGTATTCTTAGAGGATTTACCTGGAATTCCCCCACACCGTGATGTCGAGTTTAGCATCATAATTCAACCAGGAAGCGCTCTAGTATCCAAAGCAACCTATCGAATGGCACTAATAGAGCAGAATGAGATCAAGAAGCAGATTGAAGAGTACTTACAGAAAGGATTTATCAGACCAAGTGCATCGCCTGGGGGAGCACCAGTATTGCTGGTTAAGAAGAAGGACGGGTCGTCTTGGATGTGTATCGATTATCGGGAATTGAATAAAGTAACTATTCGGAACAAGTACCCAATTTCCAGGATCGACGATTTGTTCGATCAGCTTCACGGAGCAGTAGTATTTTCCAAGGTTGATCTACGGTCTGGATATCATTAGGTACGAGTCAAGGAAGAGGATGTACCTAAGACAGCTTTTCGAACTCGACATGGACACTATGAGTTCTTGGTAACGCCGTTTGGAGTGACTAACGCTCCAGCAATTTTCATGGACTTAATGAACAAAATTCTACGGCCGTTTATCTACTCATTTGTCGTGGTCTTCATCGACGACATTTTGGTATATTCAAGGACGGAAAAGGATCATGCTGAACATCTAACAGCAGTCTTGAGCAAGTTACAAGAGCATCAATTGTATGCCAAATTATCTAAGTGAGTTCTGGAAATCGAAAGTTGCATTCCTAAGCCATATCCTTTCTAAGGAGGGAGTGGCAACGAATCCTCAGAAGATAGAGGCGGTCAAGGAATGGCCACAACCGAAGACAGTGAAGGAAGTAAGAAGTTTTTTGGGTATGAATGGGTATTATCGGAAGTTTATCCAGAATTATGCAAGGATAGCTGTACCCCTTACCGCTTTGACCAAAAAGAACCAAAGTTTCGACTGGACAGAGAAGTGTGAAGGAAGCTTTCAGGAACTGAAGAACCGTTTGATCTCCGCACCTATATTGGTTTTACCTCAGGAGGATAAGGACTACGTCATCTACAGTGATGCATCATATTTGGGGTTCGGATGTGTGCTGATGCAGGAAGGCAAGGTTATAGCTTATGGTTCGAGACAATTACGACCACACGAGAAGAACTATCCGACCCATGATTTGGAACTTGCAGCGATAATTTTTGCTTTGAAATCATGGAGGCATTATATCTACGGAGCAAAGGTGGAAATCTACACTGACCACAAGAGCTTAAAGTATATCTACCAACAGAAGGATCTCAACTTAAGGCAGAGGAGATGGTTGGAAGTACTCGAAGACATCAGGCGTGAGATTATATATCATCCAGGAAAAGCCAACGTGGTAGCAGACGCGCTCAGTAGGAACAGAAGTATGGCAACATTGATAGCGATCCGGAGGGAGCTAGATGAAGAGATCAGGCAGGCAGGCATCGAAGTGGTTACACAACACATAAGTGCAGTTCTGGCACAGTTGGTGTTACGACCAAGCTTGGATGAGCGAGTGAAAGAGGCTCAGACCAATGATCCAGAGATGGAAGACATGAAAAAGCAAGTGTATGAAGGAAAATTGGTGGAATTCAGTATAAGAAAGGGTTCACTATGGTTTGGTAACCGACTATGTGTACCAAGGGAAGGGGAGTTGAGAGAAGACGGCATGAAGGAAGCTCACTCCACATTACTTACGATTCACCCCGGAAGCACCAAAATGTATCGCGATCTGAAGCAACACTATTGGTGGTCAGGGATGAAGCAAGATATAGCAGAGTTTGTCACCAAATGTTTGATCTGCCAACAAGTTAAGGCCGAAAACCAGAAACCAGGAGGATTGTTACAGCCTTTACCCATTCCAGAATGGAAATGGGAGAACATCAGTATGGATTTTATCACTGGATTACCCAGTAGCCCTAAGGGAAATGACTCAACTTGAAATTCTTGTCTTTTAATTAATTTTGGTTGCATGCATGTGTGCTAGAATGCATAGGATTGCTCTTCTAAAGTTTAGAAGTAGAAGTCAGAATTAAACTAGGAAAAAACTGGTTCGGAGTACCATTTGGTGGATTTGTCCGAGAGAAAAATATGATGAATTAGACCATAAAATTAAAAGGGTTTGTTCATATATGTGTTAGGATCATTCATGATTTATTTCAGATTTTTCTATGATCATTTGATATGCTAATAAAATCGTGAGATGGATATGTGTCGTAAGGCAGACTCAGAAAAAGAAAAACAGGATGGCCGATATTGTAAGAACTTTCGTGATTTATTGAAGCATGATATTGATCTAAAATTTTTACTCAATGCTCCTGAATGCATTTTGATTATGTACACAAATCAGTAAATTATTTGGATGAAATTTGAGGCATGAGAAAAATCTGTCTATAACCAGTATCTGATGTTGAATTAGAAAACTTGATGGTTTCTGTGCTCACTTGCAATAGATAGTACTCACTGTATTATTGGGATTTTGACATGAGGTCTTTTGCATAATGTTGGGTATGATGTCTAGTTTCACTACGATAAATTTTATGTCAATTGGATAAGCATGCAATTTACTGTGATTTTGTGATTAAGCACTGTGCTGTTTTCAGCTAGTTTTGATACTCTGTAAAGATTGGGAATTTGAGACCTGTTAGGGGCACATTTTGAGGATCATGACCCAGTAGAGAGTTGTAGTGGACACCTAGAACTTTCCAACAAAACTAATTTGAGGTAATTCCAGTAAACGGTTGAATTATTATGATTTTTGTAAGTCTGGACAGGGGACTAGAGTAGAGCTGAGTGCTCTGAATTGGAGAGACCAATTGTGTGAATTGGTGTATTGATGATAGATGAGTGTGTTAGGGTGACTTAATGGTATAATTTGGACTCATGACCAACTAGAGAGTTGTTGAGGACACCCACACCCTTCTACAGAATTTGAGTTTGTGTCGTTCTGATTAACGAGTAGGATTTTGGGTTAATGGTAAGGTGCAGCCGGTGCACAGGAAGCACGCAGGTTGGAGCTTGAAAAGCTAATTCGAGGACTTAGATGGTTAAATTTAAGCTCCTGATCAACTAGAAAGTTGTAGCCTAGGATCGTACCTTTCCAGGTTGGGACCATACACTCCAATCGGAGTTGTATCGATAGAGGGATGACCATTTTGAGATTCGGGTAGAACCCATAGGTCGCTTAGTCTGGGTTTGGACTAAGGGTTGTGAAAGCATTTTTTCCTTGTGTGTTATTTGAAGTCGGTGACTCGTGTCTAGGGATGGTTGATCTCTGTTATTGAGGTTGTTGACTCCGCGAGTGGGATGTGTGACTCGAGTTAGTCACTAGGGTAAAGGATACCCTGCACCTATCAAGCCTATATTACTAAACTTTTGTTGAGCGTAGGACGTCCGAGCATGCCAGTGAGTGGAGCTCATGGGAAAATTATATATTTACTGCCAGAGTAGCAGTAGGCGTAGGCCATTATGCTGGACGAGTCCAAGCAGGGGAAGTGGCAAACCGGACCGGTATCGCCAGGGGCTAGAGGCTGATAGGCAAGAGTGGAAGCAGTAATTCATACCCGAAATAATTAGAGTAAGGTAGGGGTTAGAATGGTTTATTAAGAGGTTGGGAAATTGCATTCGTCCTAGTAAACCATAGTTGGTGTTGTACCTTCCAGTCGTAGGGATACGTTCTCGGCCGCTAACGGATTGCGTCCCTGGCTCGTATCTCGATCTGTTGATTCCCAAAGTTCTGCCGAAGTACAGTGCGAGAGGCCCGGAGGATTTGACCTCCCGTGGTGCTCACGTTCCTAAAGCGCGGGTTTTGTGTTTTGTGTTTTTTGGTATATATCAGTTCATTACCCAATGAGGGGTGAACACGCATGCGTCAGTCCATGGGTGGACATGTGGAACCATGGGTCATAAGGACCAGGTTCAATGCGGTTTCTAAGGAGGTCCGTACGCGGGTACCAACTGGCGGTGACCACTTGGGCACTGCAGGGCGGAATTAGACCGACTGCTGCAATCTCCTTGGGCAACGGACAGTCTATTGGGAACTGGAGTGTGTACAAGAGTAGGGTGCATGGCGAGGGTTCGAATCCCTAAATTGTGGAGAAAGACGGCTAGATTTGGGGGCGTATGTAGTATGGGATGCATTCGTGCTCCAAAGTCTTGCTTGTATTAGAAGTTAGGCATGTGAGTTTGCTGCATCTAGTCATAGGGTCATGTCATAATACTGCACTAGAACTCGAATCCACTAAACCCTTGTCTTGGCACACACTTTTCCTTTTTGCATAAATTATTGGTTGTGATTGAATTTTAGAGGATCGCTGTTATCACCAGCTTTGCGTCAGTCGAAGTACTGACGTTCCCCACCTTTTAGGTATCGGTTATTCCTTCCGAACAGGTGCAGAGATATCAGACTCGCGCAGCAGAAGCCTGAAGCTGAGGAGCAAGTCCCGGGGGAGCCGATGGGCCTCTCAGCGATGTTCTGCAAGTAATCAGTCGATTACCATTCCAGGAGGCAGCTGATAGCTTTACAAAAGGAGTTTGTAAATACTTGTAATAAGTTGTAATGAATTGATGTAATTTGTACTCCTTGTCCAAGAACAAGTTATCGGTTGTAATCAATGATGTAATGACTTATTTGGCGAATAAAAAAGTTTTTAAATTTCCATGTTATTACTGTGTTGAGATGCATTTGAAGGTAAAGATTCTGGAAAGTGTCACGGATGTTCGGTAACGGGGATCCGGGGAGCTACAGTAAGCATGTCGTCCCTCTCTGCTGTCATCTTCAACAGAGAGAGTTGGAGATACTTCAATCTTAGCCCGTTGGTAAAAGCCGTCGACGAGCCATCCTCCTCGCCCACAGGCAGGATCTCGGCGAGCCGACCCTCTAGTCGCCGAATCTCGATGTCCCGCTGGCTCAAGATCACCTGCAGGTGGTTCCGCTCACTCTCAGCCCTGCGCAACCCTAGCTCGACATCATAAAGGCGCTCCCGACACTTGGCCAGACTCAACCTCGTCGACCCCAAGCTGCCCTCGGAACCAAACTCCCCCTCGGAGCGAGTGGGTTCGGCTGAGAGGGTCGCCTCGGCAAGTTGAAAAGGTCAAAACAAATAACGGAGCTTTGTAAATAGTCAAAAGTTCACTCCTCGTTCGACCCCCGAGCAAAAGCTACACGCACTAAATCAAGAGTTCTTCATCCAAACACTTAGCCAAATCTCAAGCAAATAAAAAAAAGGGGGTGGGGGGCTATTCAAAAGTCACGCAGGATCGAGTTAAAAAGTTTTTTCATTTATCACAAAAAATGCGGTGGCTAGTCCGCAATTAGGCGATACAGGACAGCAACCAAAAAAAAAAAAAACAAGATAGCTAGAAGAGGTGAAATCAAGGGTCGACCTCTTTCCTAGGGCATCGAGAGTGGATGGGGACAGACCCCCCCCCCCCAATGGGGGCTGAATCGCCAGCGGGGTCGCTTCGCTGAACTGCACCTCGCCGACGACCTCAACTTCGCGGTCGTCCTCATCCTCACCTCCTTCTTCCTCTCCCTTCGAGTCAGGGTCGACGCCCTCGACATGCCCCGGGAACAGTCTCCACCCCGAGTAGTCCACCTCAGGGTACCGCTCCGACACCTGAGAGATGGCTTGGGCGTAGGCCTTGGCCATGTTTTGGGCGAGGAAACCCTGTGCCTTCGCCATGGTAGCCTCTTCGGCCTCCTTAACTGCGGCATCCTTGGCCTTCGCCGCCTCGGCCAGTTGTCTGGCTGAATCCTCCTTCTGCCGAAGGAGATCGGCCTCGAGCTCCGCGGCGTGGCCTTCGAGGTACTCGACCCTCGTTGACCTCCCCTCGAGCTCGACCCTCAGCTTGTTGAGCTCTATGCCCATCCGAACCTTTTCAGCCCACGCCCGGTCGGTCTCCTGCTTCAGCTCTTTCTCCAACTCCGCCATCTTTTCCGAAAGATGACCGAAGTGGACGATGATCTACAAAAAAAAAAAAGAGAAGAGCTGCCAAGAGTCAGAAAAATCGAAAGAGAAAGTAGCCAGCAAAAGCAGAAGTTCAACACTTACCGAGACCGCCGAGCACCCGATCTCAATGGCGTCATCACCTGCCAAGCCGGCCACCATTGCGGCTCGGTCCTTTGGCTTTTCCAGGTGTTTCACCACCTGCATACTCGCCAAGGAGTCCCCAAGAAACCTGCCAGTCCAGAACATGGATCCTCTTGTGCTCCTCAGTAAGGAGCACCTCGGCCATCGCTGTCAACGGGGGCGTCTCCATTCCGAGAGCTGCGGCAATCGGGAAGTATGCTGCCTCATTTGACGCCGAGGCTACTCCCGTGGCCGAGGTCGGGGTCACCACCATCGGAGGCTCAACAACCTCGACTTCATTCACGCCCCTTGGCACCTTCGTGGGAGGCAGCTTGGAGGAAACCCTCTTGCGCTTCTTCGGTGCCTTACTCCTAAGGGCCGCCCTCTGTGCCATCACCGCGTCGAAGTCCATTGCCTCTACATCGAATAAGAAGCTAGTTAAAGACAAATAAGAATGAGCAAGATTAAAAAAAAAAAAGAAATTGAAAGCATTGAAAGAGCCGCGTATTGGGATCTACGCGGCTGAGCCCTCCCATGAAGAGAATGTCTTCGGTGAGCTCCCTCCAATCATACTTCGGCCGGTCAAGAAGAGTCTGCACTACCTCCTCTTCTTGGGGATCGAGCACCGGCAATTCCTTAACTCGCCTCGACACCTCCTCCACAAAACTGGTGGGAATGGGCCACGCCTCAACGCCCCGCACCACCAAGTATTTGTCTCACAGTGCTGATGGAGTCAGGGCAGACGACTAGCCGACCTCCGTGCCTCGGAGCAAGGTAGTACCGGAACTCCGACCGATTCCGCTGGTGAAGACGGTAGATGGTCCGGAGTACCCTCAGCTCCAGCTCGATCCCAGCCGCTTGGCAGTGGAGTACGAACCCATTAATAACTCTCCATGCTTTCGACATCAGTTGAATGGGGCTGACCCCAAACCACCTCAGCACCGTGATCGCGAACGAGTGAAGAGGTAGCCGAGCCTCGGCAATAAAGGCATCGACCGACCATAAACACATGTTCACTGGCATTGGCAAATTTGTCCTAACCCCGGGACCCGGCAGCATGAGCTCGTACTCCTCCAGGATTTGAAAGCAGCCCCGGATTACTGGCAAGTCTTCCTCTCTGAGAATGGAGACCGTTTCATCGGCCTCGGAGGTCTCTCTCACCTCGTTCTCCTCAAAGGGTCTTCCCCTCCCGTGAATGATGCGCTCGACGTGCTCCTCGGGAAGTTCTCGAACCCGATGAAGCCCCGTCAGTTGTCTTGGATACCTGCCGAATGGCCCCATGCGCTTCGGGTCTTCCACTATACTGTCTCGACCAAACACCTTCTTGCCTTTATCTTGGCGACGGGGAGAAGGGACTTCGGCAGCAGAAGGGAAGGGCTCGGATACAGGGGAAAGCGACATATTTATACTCAAAAAATGACTAAGTATAAATTGCCTTTGAGCTGATGGGAACTGTCGGAATATTCACCGAAGAAACATTCGACGATCACCGTGAGCTCTCGCTAGTAGAAATTACCGCCCGAGTTAAAATTTGGAGAAGTGAGAAATGAAATGGGGGGGTGAAGTTTTATAGAGCCAGGCACACTGAACGAGGTTAATAGGCCCACAGGAGCCAGCCCATTTACACAAGACGACAAAACGACTTGAACCGTCACATTATTTACTGTGCCTAGCTGAACTGTCGCATTAATGACTGGCGCATCTGTCAGAGTCGTCAGAAGATCAGCAGCCATCACATTAAATGACTGTCACATCTGTCAGAAGTTCAGCAGCTGCCAACTCAGCATGACGTTTCCTATGCTGCCAAAATCGCCCCTCAGGACCTCGGCACACTCTGCCGAGCGTTCTTGCCACCGACCATGTTACATGGAAAAATTGGACCTCGGCACATGCTGCCGAGCGTTCTTGCCACCGACCATGTTACATGGAAAAATTGGACCTTGGCACACGCTGCCGAGCGTTGTTGCCACCGACCATGTTACATAGAAAAATTGGACCTTGGCACACGCTGTTGAGCGTTCTTGCCACCAACCATGTTACATGGAAAAATTGGACCTCGGCACATGCTGCCGAGCATTCTTGTCACCGACCATGTTAGATGGTAAAATTGGACCTCGGCACATGTTGCCGAGCGTTCTTGTCACCGACCATGTTACATGGAAAAATTGGACCTCGGCACATGCTGTCGAGCGTTCTTGTCACCGACCATGTTACATGGTAAAATTGGACCTCGGCACATGCTGCCGAGCGTTCTTGTCACCGACCATATTACATGGAAAAGTTGAATCTTGGCACATGCTGCCGAGCGTTCTTGTCACCAACCATGTTACATGGAAAATTTGGACTTCGGCACATGCTGCCGAGCATTCTTGTCAACGACCATGTCAGATGGTAAAATTGGACCTCGGCGCATGCTGCCGAGCGTTCTTGCCACCGACCATGTTACATGGAAAAGTGGACCTCGACACATGCTACCGAACGCTCTCGGCACCGACCCCCTTACAGGGAGGAAACCACCCCAAACACGAATATAGCCTGGCCGAGGTATCTGTGGGCTTCGGCGGAAGGTGCCGAACCCCCAGGCACCTCGGCCTCCTTCGTAGAGAGTGTTCGGAGGGGGTCGGCGATGAGGCCAAAGCTACCCAGATCGTCCGATCCTCAAGAAAATCGCGCTCGACGATGATGAAGGGTCCAGATCGCGCCACGTCATAATTCGGTAGTTAAGAATAATTTTTATTTATTAGAATCGTTTTATTTATTTAAAAATTACGAAAAAATAATTATAAATTCAGGGAAACATTTTTGGACCCGTGGATAAGTGATTATTACTTAGAACAGTCGATTAAGACCCCCGAACACCGAATCGACACTTTGCAAGATTAAATAAGTGATCCGGAAAAAAAAATAGATAAAAAGTAAGAAAAATCCCCAAGTGTCCAGAAGAGCTCAAAAACAATCTAGAGCATGCTGCTAACTCAGAAATCACTGCAATACTCCGTATAAAAAATTCGACACCCCTTATTTGGACTCCGATACAACTCCGCAATCCATTAAAACAGCAAAACTACTCCTCAAAGACTGATCAAACTCAGTCTTCGGGAGTGGGGGGCTCGTGATAAGGCTAAAAATGGGGTTAAATCGAAACCGTCCAAATCGGGCGCGAATCTTAAAGCCTAGGAGTAAAATGGTAATTTCACTTGACAAATGGGTCTGAAGTGGGTACTGGGTCTTCTCCCCAAAGACCCAATAACCCACGAACGGATCCATCTCGACTGGGTACGGGTTCCAACCCGCAGCAAACTCGGTCCAGCAGGATAGAATTAGGGTTTTTGAATAATCCTAATCAACGGTCCTGATTCACATCTATCCTTTCACTGGGTCATAGGGATTACATTCCTAATCTAATCCCAAAGGCAACTATAAATACCCCCCATCCACCACCATTAAGAGGTAATCAATCTTTTGCCAATTTACGCTCTCTCATAATCTTCCTGATTACTGACTTGAGCATCGGAGGGTGCGTCACCGGGATCAACCCCGATGTATCGCACTTTTTGCAGGTGAACGGCGGGAGTCAACGGTCAAACTCCGGTGAGAAGATTCCAGGTTTTTTTTGCTATTCGATTTTCCTAAGAATCCACAAATACTATGTGTTTGCCCCCACACCAGATTCAGCGGTAACAACTGCTACTGTCTTGACTGATGGATTTTCTTGAGTTTGGATTTTATTTCTGACATGTGAAAGTTGAATAAGATTGAATATGAGATTTTATGATTATTAATACTTGATTGAGATTATTTTGAAATACACACAAGGGTATGAATGATTAAATTGATTAAGAGGTTGAATTGCCTTATGTTGTGAGATTATGAAAGAAATGTTTTGAGAGAGAGTTTGTGAATAAAAGAAATGGAAATATTATTATTTGAGATTGATGTGAATCTCTAGAAAGAGATAGTTGTGGGAATCTAGAGGCTAGGCGAGACCCTGGTGACCGGCAGTTTTATTTATGATTTTGAGAGCTAACCGTTGAGGGTTGAGCGTCTCTTGAGAAGTAAGCAGGTAGGTTGACTGTCTCTGTTGTTTTGATTTAAGTCCGGTAGGGTAAGCTAGCTCTAGGTTGTGATGATTTTCTTCTAAAACAAACAAAATTGTAAGGATTAGATACATAGTGAAGTTGTGATGAAAGTAAGAGAAAAACATTGAGTATGAGGGCCATTGGATTGGTGGTGTGAGAGTATTCACAGGATGTCCCATGATGCGTCGTGAGTAGGACGTGGATACTGCTCCAGAGTATCGTCCCTGGTGGCGACGCTCGTGGGGTGTTTAGCGACTGCGTGCGGTGTCATGTCTATGGTAGAAGGTGAATTACCACAAGATGTCTACATGATGAATCATGTGTCAGTGCGTTGGGATTCTCTCCAGGGCGCCTAGACATGAGTTCGTAGTTCGGAGAACATCTAGGATACTTACCATAGTTACAGTAGTAGATTAAGGCATGGCGAGGGATTGAACCCTACAAGATGAAGAATGATTAAGGGCTTGCCCTCGGACATATGTAGTTGGGATGCATAGAATCCGAGCAAGTGCGCATTAGTATCATGTAATATTAAATAACTGCATTAAGACTAAGTGCATAGCACAACACAACATCAATAGGATAGTCCCTTTGTAGCTTTGTATGTGATCAAGTTTGTGTTTGCTAAAGTATTTAAGAATCGTTATACTGTTTCGGCATAGCAAGGATGGCCGTGTATAATATTTCATCGGTTGTAAGCAACTGACGTGCCCACAGTTTTACATGCATGACTTGGAGTTACAAAAAGATATAGAGATGATTTGATGCTGATGATCATTTAAATGTTAAAATTGTTATAGTTGTACATTTGTTATTGTTGTATTTTATTTATTCCGCTGCTTGTTGATGTAAAAGACTCTGATGTAATTATTGATGAAATAAAAGTTTTAAATTACTTGTAAATTGTACGAAATGATGTGTAAAGATCCTGTGGAACTTCGAATTCAGACTGTTTTGGAATTCGGGGTGTTACACTACAAAACCACAAAAGATCGAGGTAATGAAGAATTAGCCTCAGCCAAAGAGCATGAAGGGAGTAAGAAGCTAAATGATGAGATCAGGCAAGCCAGTATTGAAGTGATTACTGAAGATTAGATCTCGATTTTGGCACGATGGGAGTTGCAACAGAGTCAGAGTAAGCAAGTCAGAAGGCTTAGGCAGGAGATGCAGAGATTGAAGCACGAGAGCGGCAAGTTGATCTCAGAACATCAGTATGGACTTCAACACATGATTACCCAGGAATTCAAAAATGATTGACTCAAGTTGAGTTATTGGGGATCAGTTAACAAAATCTGCATATTTTCTTCCGATAAAGATGACTTAGTCGCTAGAGATATTAGCAGAATTCTACATTAAAGGCGTAAGGAAGCAAAATGGAGTACCAGTATCAACAATTCTGACCAAGATTCAAGAGTTACATCTCGATTTTTGCAGAGTTTGCAGGCATCTTTGGGATCGAGGTCGGGTTCTTTGGAGAACCAGTTCGTGGAGGAGTCACTTGGGAGCCGGAAAGCCGTATAAGCTTTCTTTCCTCGAGATATTTAGTGTATGGATATTTTTTCTATTCTCCTGACTAAACGTAGTTCTGAGGACATAGCTATTCTATGGAGGGAGTATTGTAATATCCCGGTCGGATATTATATTTGTATAATTATTATTTTTTAAATTAAAATATTTTTGAAGAAAATTACTTGGTTTTTCTAATAAAAAGTTATCTAGATATATATACTAGTAAGTATATATATGTATTGTATCAGTTTTATGCACTTGTACAAAATTTTGAAAATGCGTTTTTGAGAAAATGTCTGGAAAATTCTGGGCAGATATTAAAAATTATTATTTTATTATTATTTTATTTCTATTTTCGTAATTGAAATATTTTTGGTAGATATTACCCGGTTTTGTTAATAAACATTATCTATGTATATATATCAGTCTTTATACAGGTGTATTGTATCATATTGGTACTGAAATCTTTCGAGCCGGTAATAAAATTATTTTTATTATTATTTCTCAATAAAAATGTTTTTGGTAGAGATTATTCCTTTTAACGAATAAAAAATTATCTGTATATACAGATATAAGTACGCGTAAGAACTGTATCGATTTCGTACGTTCATACGAAATCGTGTAGTATGTGATTTGGGAAAAATATCTTTTATTTTTTATCCATCATGATGAAATGAAAGTTTAGGATTGGAGTAGGGTATTGATTGTAAAATAAGATTGCAATTTAAATTTCCAAACAAAATTCGAATAGATTAATCATGGGAAAATTGGACAGGTGGCTTCTTCTCACCCACATACCCACACCCTCCTCTCCTATAAACACTCCCCCCCCCCCCCATTATCCATGGCCGGACAACCCTAGAGAATGGCATGAAAACCCCTTTTCATCGTGTATGTTCTTCATCTCATCTCATCTTTTTCTCTCTTTTGTTTTCTATTTAGTAGTTAGTAAAAAGATTGAGAAAGAAAAAGAAAGAGAGATCAAATAAAAAGAGAGAGAGGGTTTTTTCATGGGTTCTCTTTCTTGAAGTGTTCTTGAGGTGCAAGAACAAGGAGCAAGGAGGAGAAGGTGAAGCAAGTTCTTCCTACACTTATAGGGTGGGGGTTTCTTAAACTTTTATGTTTTGTTTTGTTGTTTTATTTGTTTGTATGTGAAGGAATTGGACTAAAATCATGTGCATATTGTTGGTTGTGGACTAGAATGGATGGCACATAAAGTTTAAGTGGTAGAACACAAAATAGAAGCATAGAGATTCAGTTTTTGTAGTTCTAGGGTTAGATTTATTTAACTATGTTAAAAGTGGAGTTTTGACCCCAAATTAATTTTAGGGGTTCTCTTATGTATTTTTACCATGCTCAAATTTTTGTAAATTTTTTTCGTGGTATTTTGATAGGAAAAACAACCGTTTACCCCAAAATAGCGAAGGTTTAAGCCAAAACAGCGACTTGCTGTTTTGGGTTAATTTTGCAGTGTGTTCGAGGGGCTGGAACTTGGGGTTCCTTAGGGAATTTGGAAAAATGATCAACTAGAAAGTTGTAGTAGACGCTCTCACCTTTCCAAAATACCCTATTTGGTCAGATTTCCATAAGTGTTGCAAAAGTTATGGCCGTTATAAAACAGAGCAGCCAGCTTCGCTGAGAAGATCACTGTTCCGATTATTTGACATTTTTGTACATCTTACTTGCTGAATCTGAGAAAGTGACCAACCAGAAAGTTGTAGTAAAGACTATCACCTTTCCAAATTGCCCTATTGGGTTAGATTCCGATAAGCAGAGTTGAAGTTATGCCTTTTACAAAACACAACAGCCAGATTTTGACTAGAGGCTTGCTGTCTTAATTCTTTAATGTTTTTTAGTGTGTTACTTACTGAATTTGGGAAAGTGTTCAACTAGAGAGTTGTAGTAGAGACTCTCACCTTTCCAAATTGCCCTATTTGGTTATATTTCGAAAAGTGGTGCACAACTTATGACCGTTAAAAAAACACAGTAGCCAGCTTTGGCTGAATGTTGCTGGTTTGTTTGCTTGAAGTTTTTATACCTCTTATTCATTGAATCTGGAAAAGTTATAAACTAGAGGGTTGTATTAGAGTCTCTCACCTTTCCAAAATGTCCTATTTGGTTATATTCCAATAAGTGGTGCAAAAGTTATGACCGTTACAAAAACACAGCAGTCAGCTTTGGCTGAATGTTGCTGGTTTGTTTGCTTGAAGTTTTTACACCTCTTATTGATATAATCTGGAAAAGTGATAAACTAGAGTTTTGTAGTATAGTCTCTCACCTTTCCAAAATGTCCAATTTGGTTAGATTCCGATAAGTGGTGCAAAGGTTATGACCATTACAAAAACACAGCAGCCAGCTTCGGCTGAATGTTGCTAGTTTGTTTGATTGATGTTTTTACACCTATTATTGATTGAATCTGGAAAAGTGATAAACTAGAGAGTTGTAGTAGAGTCTCTCACCTTTCCAAAATGTCCTTTTTAGTCAAATTCCGATAAGTGGTGCAAAAGTTATGACCGTTACAAAAACACAGCAGCCAGCTTTGGCTGAATGTTGCTGGTTTGTTTGCTTGAAGTTTTTACACCTCTTATGGATTGAATCTGGAAAAGTGATAAACTAGAGAGTCGTAGTAGAGTCTCTCACCTTTCCAAAATGTCCTATTTGGTAAGATTCCGATAAGCGGAGTAGGTGTTACGACCTTTACAAGTTCCAGCTTTGCTGTAGCTTTCGGCTATCTTTTGTTGTCTTTGTATTGTGTTCAAAGGATGGTAGATTGAATTCCATAAAGAATCTAAAAAAGTCATCAACTAGAGAGTTGTAGTATATGTTCCCACTATTCTAAATTGTATGATTTGGTTAGATTCCGACAAGTAGAACGAAAGTTACAAGCTTTCAAAGTTTCAGCTTTTTGTTAAGAAATTTAATGTTGGTTAAGTTTTGAGTGTGTTCAAAGTAGGGTAGATTGAATTCCATAAGAAATCTGAAAAAGTCATCAACTAAAGAGTTGTATTACATGTTCCGACCTTTCTAAATTGTAGGATTTGGTTAGATTCCGACAAGTAGAGCAAAAGTTATAAGCTTTCAAAGTTTCAGCTTTTTCATAAGAAATCTGATGTTGGTTAGTTTTTGCGTGTGTTCAAAGAACAGTAGATTGAATTCCATAAGGAATCTGAAAAAGCCATCAACTTGAGAGTTGTAGTATATGTTCGCACCTTTCTAAATTATATGATTTGGTTAGATTCCTACTGGTAGAGCAAAAGTTACAAGCTGTAGAAGTTTCAGCTTTTTGCTGAAAGTCTGTAGTTTGGTTATCTGTTTGCGTGTGTTCGATGGGTAGGAATTTGGAATTTCTTATAGAATCTGAAAAAAGTATTCAAATAGAGAGTCGTGGTAGATGTTCTTACCTTTCTAAAAAGTCTAATTTTGTCGAATTCCGATGAGTGTAGCACTGTTTGCTTCTAGGGTATTAGCAAACTTTTTATGTCGCTTTTGCATACAAAGATCGGGTTTTGTTGGTAGTATGTCTATTTTAGACTGTTAGTAGATTCTTCTGTTGCTTCTACTTTAAGAAGATCATGTTTTGCTAGTAAGCATGTTTAGTTGCTTCTAGGTTGTTAGAATACCTGTATGGTTACTTCTGTATGTTGTTGTCTCATACGCAGCTCGCCTGGCTCGTATGTAGTTGTTGATCTCATACGTAGCTTATTTGGCTCGTATGTATGTTGTTGTCTCATACGCAGCTCGCCTGGCTCGTATGTAGTTGTTGGTTCATACATAGCTTGTTTAGCTCGTATGTGTTTTGTTTACTCGTATGTAGCTTATTAGCTAGTACACAGTTTTGTTGTGCTCGTCTAGGGTGATACTGTTGCCCTAGGGACCATCGACCATCAAGACGTGTGTTTACCTTACTCCTAAAGGACTGTGGACGAGTCACTCCTTGTATACCGTCAGATCTTAACCGGTGTAGGTTGATAGTGGACCGGAGCATAGACGGAATCCAATTTCAGAGTAGTAGCCTGCGAATACGTTCGTATTGTCAGGATCTTGGATCGATAGGCTGTGAACAGGATCCTTAGAGATTCTGGTATGTCTAGGTTGAGCACCTAGTAGAGTTATCTTGTGAAGTCTAATTTAAGACCTAACATGTTGTGGTAAGTACTGCTATCATTCCTTAGATTGTTTAGGGTTAGTGACATCGTTAGGGTAGTAACTTATGGCTATTACTACTTAACCTTTATTTATTATCATTTTTGCCGAAGGAAAAGAGTTGGTGTTAAGAGTGATACCTTATGATCCGATCTGTCCTATAGGCCGGCACTAGGTGGTGTTATTGGGTTGTGGTCTTCTTGTCAAAGGAATACGGTCTGTTCCTTCTCACGAGTTGGGAGCACGGGATCTGTATCTCGTCTATCAATTTCTAAAGTTCTTTGATAAGGGCAGAAGCGATTCCTGTCGAAGCTAGGGGCCCCGAAACTCCGTCATGTTCTATATCTAAGGGCAAAAAGCCATAGACTACGGTCTAACAGCTACGGGGCCACAGGGGATGCTTCGGGCTAACTTGCGCTACGAATACTCCAAAGGTTCGTCAGTATTTTGAGAGAGGTCTGGTATGCGGGGTAGTAGTGGCAAACATAGACACCAAGAGCGTACTGCGAATGGTGGTATTAGACCGTTTAAGAGCAACCTCATCAATCACCTCGTACCTTCAGAAACAAGTTAAGTACAATAGTACAATTCATGATGCGAGTTCAATTCCCTATATTTGAAGAAATGGCTTGAGATGGGGCATATGTAGTATAAGATGCATACTGTTCCGAAGACTCGCTTACATTAGAATAAGATCATCCTTACATTAGTAATCTTGCATTAGAGTCTAAGTATAGAACTACTTTCCTACAATCTAGCATGGTATACTACTTTCCTACAATCATCTAAGCATAGATAAATTAATCTAGCATAGTATACACTTTCCTACAATCATCTAAGCATAGATAAATTGATCTAGCATGGTATACAACTTTCCTACAACCGTCTAAGTATAGATAAATTAATCTAGCATGGTATACAACTTTCCTATACCCATCTAAGTGTAGATAAATTAATCTATTATGGTATACACTTTCCTACACCCATCTAAGTGTAGATAAATTAATCTAGCATGGTATACAACTTTCCTATACCCATCTAAGTGTAGATAAATTAATGTAGGATGGTATACGCTTTCCTACACCCATCTAAGTGTAGATAAATTAATCTAGCATGGTATACAACTTTCCTACAATCATCTAAATGTAGATAAATTAATCTAGCATGGTATACTACTTTCCTACAATCATCTAAGCATAGATAAATTAATCTAGCATAGCATACACTTTCCTACAACCATCCAAGTATAGATAAATTAATCTAGCATGGTATACAACTTTCCTACAACCATCCAAGTATAGATAAATTAATCTAGCATGGCATACAACTTTCCTATACCCATCTAAGTGTAGATAAATTAATCTAGCATGGTATACACTTTCCTACACCCATCTAAGTGTATATAAATTAATCTAGCATGGTATACAAGTTTCCTATACCCATCTAAGTGTAGATAAATTAATCTAGCATGGTATACACTTTCCTACACCCATCTAAGTGTAGATAAATTAATCTAGCATGGTATACAACTTTCCTACAATCATCTAAGTGTAGATAAATTAATCTATCATGGTATACTACTTTCCTACAATCATCTAAGCATAGATAAATTAATCTAGCATAGTATACACTTTCCTACAATCATCTAAGCATAGATAAATTGATCTAGCATGGTATACAACTTTTCTACAACCATCTAAGTATAGATAAATTAATCTAGCATGGTATACAACTTTCCTATACCCATCTAAGTGTAGATAAATTAATCTAGCATGGTCTACACTTTTCTACACCCATCTAAGTGTATATAAATTAATCTAGCATGGTATACAACTTTCCTATACTCATCTAAGTGTAGATAAATTAATCTAGCATGGTATACACTTTCCTACACCCATCTAAGTGTAGATAAATTAATCTAGCATGGTATACAACTTGCCTACACCCATCTAAGTATAGATAAATTAATCTAGCATGGTATACTACTTTCCTACAATCATCTAAGCATAGATAAATTAATCTAGCATAGTATACACTTTCCTTCAATCAATCTAGCATGGTATACAACTTTCCTACAATCAATCTAGCATGGTATACAACTTTCCTACAATTAATCTAGCATGGTATACAACTTTCCTACAATTAATCTAGCATGGTATACAACTTTCCTAGCATGGTATACAATTTTCCTACAATTAATCTAGCATGGTATACAACTTTCCTACGATTAATCTAGTATGGTATACAACTTTCCTACAATTAATCTTTATCTAAACATGAACATCTACTACTAACTACTTTATTTTAACACATAAGCATCTACTACCACTTTCATAAAAACATAAACATTTCTACAATTTTGTGTAGACATCTACTACAACTATTTTATTTGAAACATACACATCTATTACTACTACTTTATTTAAACATAAAACATCCACTACTAAAATATCTACTAAATCTTTATTAGCATCTATTTCTTATGATTACTAGTGAACATAAAAAGAGATCTTTTTAATCATTCTACCACTAGTGATTTTAGATTAATTTCTTTTACATAATTAGAATTAACATCTACAATGGGTTCTTTCTTACTTAAGATTATAAAAGAAAATAACAATAATAAGATAAAGTAAGAACCCTTTATTTTGGTCCATCCAATATATGCTTTCTTTTTAGTCCAAGTCCAATGTGTGTCCTACAACCAAATTGGTTGTATACAAGTCCATATGCTTTATGTATGAGTTCACATTCAAGTCCTACAACCAAAGATGGTTGTATATACAAGTCTATATGCATATGTTCATTTTAGTCCAATTAACCATACAAGAACAACAACTACAACTATAAAGATTTAATCTTTATGTGTTTAGTAGACATTACCACTAGTTACTTTCTTTCATCCATACAAGTTACAATACATACCACACACATAAAAACATCACAAAAAGCACCCAAAATGAAAAGAAACAACAAGGAGGATGAGAAGAAGAAGCATCAAAACAACAACACAAACAATCAAAAGAGAAACCCCCACCTTAATCTCTTTTTGATGGAAGAACTAGACTAACTCTCCTCTTTAGCTCCTAGGAATCCTTATGAAACCTACAATGGAAAACTCTCAAGTTAGTATGGTTCCTCTCTTTCTTTTCCTTTCTTTCTTTTTGTCTTTCTAAAAATGAGACAATGGTGAAGGGAGAGGGTATTTATAGGTGGAGAGAATGGTGGAGAGTGCAAATGTGCATACACACACTTGCACAAAAGCCCCTCCACAATTCATGGCCGGTTTCTACTAGGGGGAGCTGGTGGTGTGGGGGAGGTGTTATGTGAGGGAAGGGAGATTCTAGAAGATTACCTCCTAATTCTCTTATGCATACATCTTAATCCTATGTTTAATTCTCCTATAATCCTAACTATCTAATTAGGATTGTCATGACAAGGAGAATAATTTTATCCCTAAAATACATACCATATACTTTGTACAATGTACTAATCGACATATTACGCGTATGTGCGCATATATGTATATATACCGAAAATCTTCGCATAATCCGTATAAAAATAATTTAATCTCGGAAATAATAATAAAATAAATTCTATTATTAGTTCGGAAGATCACGGTATCAATTTGATACAATACGGATGTATACCGACCGGTATCTGGGTACAGATAATGTCTATGAACAAACCGGGTGAAAATCACTAAAATATTTCAATTTTGGGATTAATAACAAAATAATAATAAAAATAATAATAAAATTTTAATTTATACAAGGTAATATCTGTCCGGGATATTACACTAATTTTACTGGAATATTATGAAACTTTGTATTTTGATACTAGACATATAGAAGATTATCCCAGATTTTTTCTGAATTTATTTGAGGAGTTTTAATTCTATTTTTCTGACTGAGAATTCGTTTTACTGATTTCTGACTGAATGTATTTTCTGGATTCAAATCCGTTTTGAGTTATGATTTTGTGAAATACTATATGGCTTATTTATAATCCTTAGATTCGTGTGGAAGTCTATTTTCCAGATTCTTTGACGGATTCAGATTTGAATTTTTGTAGTAACGGGAATCACTATTTTAGCAATGTACTGTCTTATTGTCCTGAATTAACATTTGCATGATTCTATTCCTTTATGAATTGTATATCATCTGTACCTGTTTATCTATCACCCTGAACTTGTTACATTTTTATACCATGCTATTATCACTTTATTTTCTACACATACACATCTGTCTGATAATAATTATAAAATGACCAAGCCGGGGTTTATGAGAAAGATTTAATAGTGGAATAGCATAGAAATGTGTACTTAGAAGGGGGCCCGTGTTTCCCATATGATTATCTGTTATCTGATACTGTCTACATTACTTCCTATAGGAAGGTGTAGGGAAGAAGAGAACCACTAGGTTCTATCTGTCTGTCTGGATTTGTTATCTAACCCTGTCTACATTACTTCCTATAGAAGGTGTAGAGAAGAAGAGAACCACTAGGTTCTATCTGTCTGATCCAATTATCTGATATCTTTCTGAACCTAGAGTACAAGGCCCTATATGATCCCCTACGAATTCTACAAACGTAACTATTTTGAATGTAGCAACCATGTGATAAAAGGATGACACATGAACTGTTACCTAGTTAGTAATTAATACAAGGCTTATAAAAAATCTAAATCTGACATCTGTATCTGAATCTGTATCTAAATCTAAATCTGAATCTGTTATCTGTTATCTGCTATCTGGCTATCTGTTATCTGATTATCTGATTATCTGTTATCTGTATCTGCTATCTGAAATCTGTTATATGATTATCTATATATCTGTCTGCATACCTGACACTTGACACTTGACACATGTTAGTATACCAAGCTAGTTGATTCTGCTATACCATACTATATCTGTTTTTACTATTATTTAGATTTGTTTAGTTTTCACCATGTACTTGTATCCTACATTATAAGTGGCCCGTAACTTGTACTTGACGGGCACTTGTTTTCTTTTTCCTTCTCCTGCAAATTATTGATTGCAGATCAGGATGGTCGTTTGCCTGATGGTATTGGAGAAATGCAATATTAATGCTGGATATTCCGCTTTATTATTATTATTATTTGTTACTTGAATTTGAATAACTGTATTTGATATTTGGATTTATTTGTAATTGGACAATGTGACCCAAGGATATTATTAACTGTCCAGACTTGATTTATTTGAGATTATATTATATTTTGGATTTCAAGTAAATTTCTGTTGATCTATTTGATTCAATTGTGCATGATTGGTTGACTATTTTGCTTCCGACTTTGATTATTTTGTGAAATGTTGTAAAGATTCCTGAACAGCTTATGGATGATGAAAATCATTCGCTGTGCCAATGTTACGTGCTCGTATTCCGTCTTTTTGCGAAGCGGGGCGTGACACTTGTGAAATACCCTATATAATGTTGCTTGGACATCTAGTAAACTCTATTTCATGTTCGAGATGTTCTACAGGATCTTTTCGAGATGTTCTACAGGATCTTTTCGCTTTCTTTAGTACAATTTTACAGGGAAATTTAAACTTTACACTTTACATCAGAGTTTACATCATTATTACACTTTTCATTTGCACAGCGGAAGTAAAAATTTACAACAATTAAATAAATGTACAACAACATGGTATAATCTTTAAGCATCCATTCCTCTTTAATCTTTAACATGTCATTTATCTGCATATAAGACTGTGGGTACGTCAGTTTATTCAACCGACGATCATTATACACGGCCATCCTCTCTATGCCGGAAACAGTATAACTTAATTTTCCATATTTAGCAAACACAAACTTGTCACATTTCAACTAAAAGGACTACCCTGTTGATGTCGTGTTGTGATTGTGCACTTAGTCCTTAATGCAGTTAATTATATTACATGACACTAATGCATACTTGTTCGGATTCTATGCATCCCATACTACATAGGTCCGAGGGCAAGCCCTTAATCGTTCTTCATCTTTATAGGCTTCAATCCCTCGTTATGACTTAATCTACTACTGTAATTACGGTAAGTATCCTAGATATTTTCTGACCTACGAACTCATGTCTAGGCACTCTGGAGGGAATCCCATCGCTGACATGACTCATCATGCAGACATCCTGTGGTAATTCAGCTCTCACCATTGACAAGACACCACCCGTAGTCTTCAAACATCCCACGAGCGTCGCCACCGGGACGGTACTCTGGAGCAGCATCCTCACCCAGACTCATCATGGGAATTCCTGGGATACGCTCTCGCCGCTACCCAATGGCCCTCATACTCAATGTTTTTCTCTTACTTTCATCACATCTTCACTATGTACTAGTCCTTATTTTAATAGAATCATGAATAAAAATCAAAGTTCTAGAGTTAGCCTCTCCACTACACCGGACTTATCCATTTATACAAACGTGACCAACCTTGGTCTTTCATTTCAATATTTCATTTCATTTTCTTTTCAATTTTCCGGGGAGACTTAGCTACTTTTTCAATTCAATTCCAATTCACAATTTCCACATTGAGCACTTATAACTCATAAAATGCATATTCATAACCAACGGATTTCTTTTTCATTAACATGATCTCTAATTCATTCATTAATCCATAATCATACATGAACTCATGCACTTTATCAATTAATAATTTCACATTTGAGATTCACATCACTAATGGATATTCATACTTCATATTTTTCCACGTTATTCTCAATTGAGAATAAATTGCATTATGTCACACAACAAAGTTTCTTTTTGCCAAATCATATTCTAATACTCCATTTCAATTTATTCTTATAAGTTATGATTTTTCACAAAGTGTATAATCTAGAACTATAGTTCTATTTATGCTTTTTATCCACAAACCATAGTTTATCTCTTTCAAATAATGCCCAAATCATTTTTATAAAGTCCCTTATATTTTTATGAGAATAACCATATTTTTTTTTACAATTTTTGGACACCTAAAAACCCAAAAAATATTTTTTTCATACTTGCCGATAGCAAGAATCGAACCCAGGCACCCAGAGAACACAGCCAACAGCACCCGTCGCTAGGCCAAACTGTGCCAGCGATATAAGGAGAGGCAAAAGGGTATTTGTTACTCTCTGTCGGTAAGTTATATATTTACAAGAAAATGTGAGATAATATATGCGGCTGCAGGGATTCGAACCGATCAACACAGAGAACCCAACCGCACCGTAGGACCACTTGAGCTACGCGCTCTGTTGTCATAAGTATAGTTTCAATTCTATTTAACTTATGCCCTCTGTTATTTAGAACATTTCGATGTTCAACTAGCTTTCGTTTCATTTTGCTCTCATCAAAATATACTGTATAATTCCAGATTAATTCTACTTCACATAATTTATATATCAGTGTGAGCAAAATAATTTTTGTAATAATTAAAACATATTTTTACACCATTAATTCAAATTATACATTCTAACATTACCATTTTTCTCTTTTTGATGTTTCTTTGCCTCATAGTGTTCTAATCTTTTTGTCAATACATTTCACATTAATCCACTGATTTTAATCATTTATCTACATACAACTCATATTTGAATTTATTCATACCCATATCAACACAAAGGGTCTATTTAATACATGAAATGGTAAAACTCAAACTACTAATTTTGTGTGTAGTTCTTTGATAGCAACAAATGTGGTTTCCTTAATCAATCTATGCTTCTAGTCAAATCATGTACATCACAATATATATAACCACTTATCAATTTGCATGTTCACATCTCAATCATTCAAGAAAGTCATAATTAAGGTGTGCTCTTTCTTAATCAATTTCATGCTTCAAATTTCTAATTAAACTAGCATGCAATTCTACTTTAAGAATAGGGAAATCTTTACCCACAACTCAATTTTAATAATAAAACCACATACAAGTTATTCATAATCATTCCAATCAATTTATAGACTAACTTTCCAATTAAAAATGCATTCTTATTAGTATTTTTCATGCATCATGTCTCAATATCATACTAGCATCATTCCTAATTAGAAATAAAGAAAATTAAACCCACTATCATTCATTCATTCTAACAAGCATTTCTACTTTAGAAATATGGAGAATTTTACCCACCTTGTATGGAGAGAAACAAACACAATAGCAACAAAGTCCTTTGCAAATGAATGCACCTCCTCCTAGACGCGCGCACACAAGCTCCAAAAGCACCACCGAAAAGCTCCTATTTGAAGTAGCCGGCCCTTCTCCTCCTTGGTAGAATGCAAGCACGATCCCACTCACAACTCAATCTTTTCTAACTCACAACTACTAGATAATGCTATTAGACTATAGATTTGGAAGGGAATATTAAGCACAAAATAACTAGCCATGGGAGGGGGTATTTATACTAAAAATCAACTAGAATGAAGGGCTAGGATTAGTTAGTTGGTTGTAGGATGGAAGGCTAGGATGAGAGTAGGAGTTACAATAACTACCCACATCCAAAATAACCACCACCATGATCACCATAAAACTTTTGAATTCCCTCCAAAAATGCCCACAACCGGCCACAAGGAAGGCATGCCTTTTGCACTTATACGTGTAATGCACGTGCATTCCACTAGGACCAAAATTGTACATTTAAATTTTGTATAAAATAAAATAATCTTTTAAATTGTATTCTACATGACAAGTTGTGTAAAAATATAGTCCATGGGCTTTAGTTTATGGGCCAAAATGATTATTTTAAAATAAAATACATAAATTACATTTTGGACTTTAAGAAAAAGTCTTTCTATTTATTTAAAGAAAAGGCTTTTGTATAAAATAATTTGAAAACACATATCTAAATATTTATACACATCACAATAAAATACTTATAAGATTTAATTCAACCAAAATATTGCACATGCACACTACGTGCAAAATAAAATAATTTTTCATTAATTGAAAAATCAGGGTATTACAACACTCCCTCCTTAGAATAGTCCCGTCCCCGGAACTACAGTCAAGAGTGAGAGAAACAAAAATACAACACTCACACAAAACAAAAAGATACAAAGATACAATCAAGCAAAAAGCTCAGGATAGTCCTTCAACATCCTCTCCTCGGACTCCCAAGTAGCCTCTTCAACCAAATGGTTTCTCCAGACTACCTTGACCATCGGTATCGTCTTATTCCTCAAGACTTCCTCTCGACGATCAACAATCTCGACAGGAGACTCGATGTAGTTCAGATCCAACTGCAAACCTTCCGGCACTTCAGGCAAATGATGACTCGGATCTGGAATATAACCTCTCAGCATAGACACATGAAAGACATTGTGCACCTGAGATAACTCTTCCGGTAATTCAAGCCGGTAAGCAGTTTTCCTGATCCTTTTCAATATCTTGTACGGGCCTATAAACCTCGGGGCTAACTTCCCGCCTTTGCCAAATCGAACCACACCTTTACTGGGTGATACCTTCAGAAAGACGAAGTCACCAACCTCAAACTTCAGGTCCCTTCTCCGGTTGTCTACATAGCTTTTCTGCCTGCTCTGACATTCCACCAACCTCTTCCTGATCAGAACAATCTTCTCAGAGGTTTGCTGTACAAGCTCAGGACCAAACAACTGACGCTCCCCAACTTCATACCAACAAACAGGTGTCCTGTACTTCCTGCCATACAGAGCTTCGTACGGTGCCATCCCAATGCTAGCCTGAAAACTGTTGTTGTAGGCAAACTCTACCAAAGGTAAATGTCTTTCCCAACTACCTCCAAAGTCTAGTATACAACACCGAAGCATATCCTCAAGAATACGGTTGACTCTCTCGGTCTGCCCATCGGTTTGCAGATGAAAAGCAGTGCTGAAATCTGTCTTGGTACCCAAAGTTGTCTGAAGACTCCTCCAGAAATGCGAAGTAAACTGCACATCTCGATCAGACACAATAGTTGACGGAACATCATGAAGCCGGACAATCTCGCCAACATACAACTTAGCCAACTTGTCCATCGAAGCAGTGAGTTTCATCGCCAAAAAGTGAGCGGACTTGGTCAGTCGATCGACTATAACCCAAATCGCATCATTGCCTTTAGGACTCTTGGGCAATCCCGTAATGAAATCCATACTGATGTTATCCCACTTCCATTCCGGAATAGGTAACGGCTGTAATAGACCTCCGGGTCTCTGATTTTTGGCTTTGACTTGCTGACAAATCTCACACTTCGCCATAAATTCAGCCACATCACGCTTCAAACCTGACCACCAGAAATGCTGTTTGATGTCCTTGTACATCTTAGTACTCCCAGGATGTACCGACAAAAGAGTAGCATGTGCCTCCTGAAGAATACTCTCTTTCAGGTCCGCCTGATTTGGAACACATAGCCTCTCTCCAAACCACAGCACTCCATCCCTGCTTTGAAATCCGGGCAACCTACCAGCACCAACCTGCTCCTTCATCTCCAAAATATCAGTATCAACCTCCTGACTTGCAATGATCCTTGCATTCAGAGTAGACTGAAGCCTCAACTGAGCCAAAGATGCTCCCAATCCTTGCAGGACAACTTCAATACCTGCTCGGTCCAATTCCTCAATCAGATGCTTCTGAGTTGTAATCAAACTGGCTAAATTGCTCTTACGGCTAAGTGCATCAGCCACAACATTAGCTTTCCCAGGATGATACTTGATCTCAGGTCGCATGTCCTCGAGCACTTCCAACCATCTTCGCTGCCTCAGATTCAGATCCCTCTGCTGATATATATACTTCAAGCTCTTGTGGTCCGTGTACATGTTTAATTTCTCACCGTACACGTAGTGCCTCCATTGCTTCAGGGCAAAGATAATCGCAGCCAACTCCAGATCATGAGTCGAATAATTCTTCTCATGTGGTCGTAGTTGCCTAGACCCATAAGCGATTACCCTTCCTTCTTGCATTAAGACACAACCAAGCCCATGATGTGAAACATCGCTGTAAACATCATACTCAACACCTACTCTAGGCAGAGCCAAAATAGGTGCAGTAGTCAGTTTCTCTTTCAACTCCTGAAAGCTTGCCTCACATTGCTCAGTCCACTTGAAGCTCACATTCTTCTTGGTCAGTCCAGTAAGCGGCACGGCTATCTGAGCATAACCTTTAATGAATCTCCTGTAGTATCCAGTCATTCCAAGAAAACTTCTGACTTCCTTCACTGTAGTAGGCCTAGCCCAATCTCTCACTGCCTCTATCTTCTGAGGGTCAGTTGCCACTCCCTCCTTAGAAAGGATGTGACTTAGGAATGCCACTTCAGATTTCCAAAAATCACACTTGGATAACTTGGCATACAACTTCTGCTCTTCTAGTTTCTTCAAAACTGCTGCCAGATGCTCGGTGTGCTCCTCCTCTGACTTGGAGTACACGAGAATGTCGTCGATAAACACCACGACGAAAGAATCAATGAACGGCCTCAGAACTCTGTTCATCAAATCCATGAAGATTGCGGGTGCATTCGTCACTCCAAATGGCATAACTAAGAATTCGTAATGCCCATGTCGAGTTCTAAATGCAGTTTTATGCACATCTTCGGCTTTCACTCGAACTTGGTGATATCCCGATCGAAGATCTATTTTGGAGAAAACAGCTGCTCCTTGTAGACAATCGAACAAGTCATCAATTCGAGGAATAGGATACTTATTCTGAACAGTGACCTTATTCAGCTCCCGGTAATCGATACACATTCTCATCGATCCATCCTCCTTCTTTACCAAAAGCACTGGTGCTCCCCAAGGTGACGCACTAGGTTGAATAAAAGCCTTTCTCCAACAGTTCCTCAATCTGCTGTTTCACCTCATCCTGTTCCACTGGAGCCATCCTATACGGTGCCTTAGAAATGGGTGCACTTCCCGGTTGAACAGTGATGCTGAACTCTACATCACGATGCGGGGGTAACCCAGGAAAATCTTTCAAAAACATAGTCGGATAGTCCCGAACCACAGGAATCCCTTGCACTTCCATAGGAGTCTCTTCCTTGCGGATAGTTGCCACCAGCTTAGAACACTTCTGCTTCCCTTGGAAAGTGACTTCAAGTCCACCTGGAGCCTTCACTATTACCGTCTTGGTCTTACACTCGATGTTTGCACTGTACACCGACATCCAATCAATGCCAATAATAACATCAACTCCCAAGATAGTCAGCTCGATTAGATCAATGCCAAAGATTCGATCTCCAATCACAATCTCGCAATCAGTGTAAAATCGATTAGTGGTTAAAGTTTCCCCTGATGGAGTAGCTACTGCTAAGATCTTGCCGGGAAAAAATCTTCGGTTCAGCTCCCAACACTTTAGCAAATTTAGGAGACACAAAAGTATGAGAGGATCCAGTATCGAACAACACAACAGCTTTCATTCCATTAAGATAAAGTTCGCTTGTTATATAATACACACCATTACATAACAGTTTCACAATATGAGCGGGAAAAGAAATGACAAAAACCACTAAACATCAGCCCTCGTACCAGTGATGACATGATCGACCTCATCAGCATCAGCTTCCGTCAAGGCAAATACTCGCCCTGGTTGGTACGGCCTCTTCCCAGTCTGCTGCGTTGGTGCGTTGCCATTACCATTCCGTGGTTTGAGACATTGAGATCGGTAATGTCCCGTTTCACCACAGTTGAAGCAAGTCACCGCAGGAGGTCTCACCACATTGTTCCCAGGTCCTCCAGCCACACTAACAGCGTTCGCCCCTGTCGGTTTGAACCTTTGTGCAGATGGTTGCCCCTTGAAACTCCCAGAATGTGCAGGCCTCTTTCCAGACTGCCGGTTGTTCCTCCGATTCTGAACAACATAGAACTGCTCCATATCTGCTTCCGTCGCTGCTGCCCTCTTCACCAACTTGTCAAATCGCCTGATACCAAGGGGTATCATCCGGGACCTCAAGCTCGGCCTCAAACCATGCTCGAACTTACAAGCCTTCTTAGCCTCATCCATCACCAGTTCAGGAGCATACCCAGAAAGCTGAGTAAACTTGGTCTCATACGCTCTCACTGACATGCTACCTTGCTGTAGCGACAGAAACTACATAGCCTTCTTCTCTTGGACATCGGAGGGGAAATAGTGACTGTGGAATTCTTCCAGAAATTCCTCTCAGCCAAGCACTATGCCTCCCATGGTCCTCTTCATGGATTGCCACCAAACCGCCGCATCCTTCTCTAGTTGCAAAGTCGCCAACTTGACCTTGCTGCCTTCCGGGGTCTCCAACACCTCAAAGATCGTCTCCACTTGACGAATCCAGTTGTCAGCCACATCTGGATCTGACTTTTCCTCGAATACAGGTGGTTTCATTCGCTTGAACGATTCCACCAGTTTAATCACCTCGGGCACCGGATTCGCAGGTCCCCTTCCTTGGTTCTGAGCCACGCATTGAGCGTCTGATAGACCGTTGCAAGTTCCGTTTCCAGATCCAACCCTTCACCATTTCTAGCTCCTCTTCGAGATATGTTCTGATGTAAAAGATCCATTAAATTCGAAGTATAAGACAAGAATTTAAATCAACTTGCATTTCATTGAATTCCAAACTTTATACATTCGAATTGAAAAACATTTCTTGACATCAGAATGAAAGATAGTAGAAGCTATAACAGTCTAACTCCTACGATTCCTCTTCGCTTCTCGAAGTTCTCCCCGTAGTTCATCAACTTCATCCTTCAGCACATCGGTCAAATTCCTCCTCTTCTCGAGTTCCCATATACGATGACTGAGAACTGAAAAGTCGTCCTTTCGCTTTGCCAGCTAAGCTCCAGTAATCCGACTCTCTCTCGTAGGGTCTCTACCTGCCTCTGAAGAGAAGTCACAAGACTATTTGGAACTGGTTCTTCTTCTTCGTCAGAAGAAGAGTCATCAGATGAATCCGGAGGTGGGGTGATCTCTCGGGATTCAGGCCATTCTTCTCCGTCAGAATCTGCTTGCCCTGGGTAGTACTCGTCCTCCGAATCTGCCTGTCCAGGATAGTACTCTTCCTCAATGATATGCCAGTCGTCGTCTCCAGCAGGGTCGAAGTGGTCAGCCATCTTAGAAATAGAGAGGAAGAAGCATAAGTCATAGAGCAACACAAATGTAAGTCACTTACATTTACATCTCTAGACTCAAACACACACTCTAATGTCCACTTCTAGGGTGTCGTTCCTTATAAATTTGTACAAGTGTGGAAAGCGTAGAAAGCGTGGCTCTGATACCACTCTGTAACGCCCCGAATCCCAAATACACTGAATTCGAGATGTTCTATAGGATCTTTTTGCTTTCTTTAGTACAATTTTACAGGGAAATTTAAACTTTTCACTTTACATCAGAGTTTACATCATTATTACACTTTTCATTTGCACAGCGGAAGTAAAAATTTACAACAATTAAATAAATGTACAACAACATGGTATAATCTTTAAGCATCCATTCCTCTTTAATCTTTAACATGTCATTTATCTGCATATAAGACTGTGGGTACGTCAGTTTATTCAACCGACGATCATTATACACGGCCATCCTCTCTATGCTGGAAACAGTATAACTTAATTTTCCATATTTAGCAAACACAAACTTGTCACATTTCAACTAAAGGGACTACCCTATTGATGTCGTGTTGTGATTGTGCACTTAGTCCTTAATGCAGTTAATTATGTTACATGACACTAATGCACACTTGTTCGGATTCTATGCATCCCATACTACATAGGTCCGAGGGCAAGCCCTTAATCGTTCTTCATCTTTATAGGGTTCAATCCCTCGTTATGACTTAATCTACTACTGTAATTACGGTAAGTATCCTAGATGTTTTCTGACCTACAAACTCATGTCTAGGCACTCTGGAGGGAATCCCATCGCTGACATGACTCATCATGCAGACATCCTGTGGTAATTCAGCTCTCACCATAGACATGACACCACCCGTAGTCTTCAAACATCCCACGAGCGTCGCCACCGGAACGGTACTCTGGAGCAGCATTCTCACCCAGACTCATCATGGAAATTCCTGGGATACGCTCTCGCTGCTACCCAATGGCCCTCATACTCAATATTTTTCTCTTACTTTCATCACATCTTCACTATGTACTAGTCCTTATTTTAATAGAATCATGAATAAAAATCAAAGTTCTAGAGTTAGCCTCTCCACTACACCGGACTTATCCATTTATACAAACATGACCAACCTTGGTCTTTCATTTCAATATTTCATTTCATTTTCTTTTCAATTTTCCGGGGAGACTTAGCTACTTTTTCAATTCAATTCCAATTCACAATTTCCACATTGAGCACTTATAACTCATAAAATGCATATTCATAACCAACGGATTTCTTTTTCATTAACATGATCTCTAATTCATTCATTAATCCATAATCATACATGAACTCATGCACTTTATCAATTAATAATTTCACATTTGAGATTCACATCACTAATGGATATTCATACTTCATATTTTTCCACGTTATTCTCAATTGAGAATAAATTGCATTATGTCACACAACAAAGTTTCTTTTTGCCAAATCATATTCTAATACTCCATTTCAATTTATTCTTATAAGTTATGATTTTTCACAAAGTGTATAATCTAGAACTATAGTTCTATTTATGCTTTTTATCCACAAACCATAGTTTATCTCTTTCAAATAATGCCCAAATCATTTTTATAAAGTCCCTTATATTTTTATGAGAATAACTATATTTTTTTTACAATTTTTGGACACCTAAAAACCCAAAAAATATTTTTTTCATACTTGCCGATAGCAAGAATCGAACCCAGGCACCCAGAGAACACAGCCAACAGCACCCGTCGCTAGGCCAAACTGTGCCAGCGATATAAGGAGAGGCAAAAGGGTATTTGTTACTCTCTGTCGGTAAGTTATATATTTACAAGAAAATGTGAGATAATATATGCGGCTGCAGGGATTCGAACCGATCAACACAGAGAACCCAACCGCACCGTAGGACCACTTGAGCTACGCGCTCTGTTGTCATAAGTATAGTTTCAATTCTATTTAACTTATGCCCTCTGTTATTTAGAACATTTCGATGTTCAACTAGCTTTCGTTTCATTTTGCTTTCATCAAAATAACTGTATAATTCCAGATTAATTCTACTTCACATAATTTATATATCAGTGTGAGCAAAATAATTTTTGTAATAATTAAAACATATTTTTACACCATTAATTCAAATTATACATTCTAACATTACCATTTTTTTCTTTTTGATGTTTCTTTGCCTCATAGTGTTCTAATCTTTTTGTCAATACATTTCACATTAATCCACTGATTTTAATTATTTATCTACATACAACTCATATTTGAATTTATTCATACCCATATCAACACCAAGGGTCTATTTAATACATGAAATGGTAAAACTCAAACTACTAATTTTGTGTGTAGTTCTTTGATAGCAACAAATGTGGTTTCCTTAATCAATCTATGCTTCTAGTCAAATCATGTACATCACAATATATATAACCACTTATCAATTTGCATGTTCACATCTCAATCATTCAAGAAAGTCATAATTAAGGTGTGCTCTTTCTTAATCAATTTCATGCTTCAAATTTCTAATTAAACTAGCATGCAATTCTACTTTAAGAATAGGAAAATCTTTACCCACAACTCAATTTTAATAATAAAACCACATACAAGTTATTCATAATCATTCCAATCAATTTATAGACTAACTTTCCAATTAAAAATGCATTCTTATTAGTATTTTTCATGCATCATGTCTCCATATCATACTAGCATCATTCCTAATTAGAAATAAAGAAAATTAAACCCACTATCATTCATTCATTCTAACAAGCATTTCTACTTTAGAAATATGGAGAATTTTACCCACCTTGTATGGAGAGAAACAAACACAATAGCAACAAAGTCCTTTGCAAATGAATGCACCTCCTCCTAGACGCGCGCACACAAGCTCCAAAAGCACCACCGAAAAGCTCCTATTTGAAGTAGCCGGCCCTTCTCCTCCTTGGTAGAATGCAAGCACGATCCCACTCACAACTCAATCTTTTCTAACTCACAACTACTACTAGATAATGCTATTAGACTATAGATTTGGAAGGGAATATTAAGCACAAAATAACTAGCCATGGGAGGGGGTATTTATACTAAAAATCAACTAGAATGAAGGGCTAGGATTAGTTAGTTGGTTGTAGGATGGAAGGCTAGGATGAGAGTAGGAGTTACAATAACTACCCACATCCAAAATAACCACCACCATGATCACCATAAAACTTTTGAATTCCTTCCAAAAATGCCCACAACCGGCCACAAGGAAGGCATGCCTTTTGCACTTGTACGTGTAATGCACGTGCATTCCACTAGGACCAAAATTGTACATTTAAATTTTGTATAAAATAAAATAATCTTTTAAATTGTATTCTACTTGACAAGTTGTGTAAAAATATAGTCCATGGGCTTTAGTTTATGGGCCAAAATGATTATTTTAAAATAAAATACATAAATTACATTTTGGGCTTTAAGAAAAAAGATTTAAAATAAGGCTTTCTATTTATTTAAAGAAAAGGCTTTTGTATAAAATAATTTGAAAACACATATCTAAATATTTATACACATCACAATAAAATACTTATAAGATTTAATTCAACCAAAATATTGCACGTGCACACTACGTGCAAAATAAAATAATTTTTCATTAATTGAAAAATCAGGGTATTACAGTGACCGAGGATATTTGACTTATTCAGATCTGGATTATTTGTGATTATAATATTTTGGTTTCAAGTATTCTTGTTGGTATTTTGATTCATATGTGCATGCTTGGTTGATTGTTTTGCTTTCGACTCTGATTATTCTTGTGAAATGTTGTAAATATTCTTGAACAGCTTATGAATGATGAAAATCATTCGCTGGGCTTAGTCGCGTATCTGTATTCCGTATTCTCTTTTTGGGAAGCGGGGCATGACAGATCATATCATAGGCATCAATATTCTCATGTTGCTTATGAAGCTCTGACTTCATAGTGGCTAGCATGATACAACCAACGCTCAAAGCGTCATCTTGATGCTTCTTATGAGCATCCTTTTTGGTGCGATGTGCACTTGCAGTAGGTGGGTCAGGAATAGGCTGCTCTACAACATACAGCTTTTTCTCATGCCTGAAGACTATCCTCATATTTCTGTACCAGTCCAGAAAATTTTTTCCAGACAGTTTGTCCTTCTGAAGGACAGATCGTAATGATAGGTAATTTGATGTGTTGGATGCCATGGTAATTTATCAACAAAAATATGCAAAGTAAATATCATTTCACAAAAATATGCAAAGAAAAAATATTTAACCTTCAACAAAAATATGTAGAAAATGTATCATGACAATGAAATATTTAATAAGGTATTTTATTAAATGTACCTCATACTATTTTTATTCAAATCAACGACCCTCATCATTGAATCGGAAAATCTCATTGTATGATTTTGTAATAGGCCAAGATCCATATTTCAGCTAGTTTTGAGTCAGCTTTGGCTGATCACACAAAATTCATTTCTTTAGGTAGGGAACAATTCCCAATTACATCATATGCATGTAACATTTTGAATTTTTCAAACATAAATTTTTATTCGCATGTCTTGCATGTGCAATTTAATATAAGTATTTTTGCTTTAAAAAGTATTCTCTTATCATGAACAAACATTTCTTCTCTTTTAAAATTAAAGCCTATTATTAATCTTGAGGCCTAATAGTCTAATTCTAGTCCACTTAAATGAATTAATTAATTAAATTAAAAGAGCCCATGGATTTTATCCCACCTAATTGGCCTACTAGTTAATTTTAATAATAATTAATACAAGTTGTAGTGTAGACTTGATAAAGTAACAAATAAATTAACAATTTAATGTACAAACTAAATTGTAGTATGCATAGTGTGACACGTGCATTGCACAAGTACGTGGAAGTGATGAGAAGGGGGTGGCCGGGTTTGGTCTTGGAGTGGGATTGATGGAGAGAGTGGTGAGGTGGTTATGTGATGGTCGGTAGTTCTTCTAACTCCCAAATGCATCATGGCCTTTCATCTGAACTCATCTCAACCCTCCATTTGAGCTTGAGTTGTGTATAAATACCCCCCTTGTCTTCTTCATTACTTGCATTAAAAAGTGAAAAGAAAAGAAAAAGGTGTGAGGAAAAGAAATATTAGTGTAACAAAAAGATTGAGTGTGTGTGTTTGTGTGCTCTTGCAACATTGGAGGCCGGCCAAAGCTTCAAGACGGGGAGGCTCGGGTTCACACTATCAAGGAGGAGAAAGCACGAGTTTGTGTGGCACAACTAGGAGGAGAATGGAGCTGGTCGTGTTTTCAAGGAGTTTTTAGGAGTTTTCTTTTGTTCTTCAATAAGGTGAGCGATTTCTCAAACTTCTATCGTAGATGCCATGCTAGGATTTTAAATTATGAATATGCTAGAAACAAGTAGGAAAAATTGCCATCTATTTGCTTGAAGAGACTAGTAAGAAAGAAAAGAAACTCTAGTTTTACCTACATGAAAAGTTAGGATAATGAATTGGTTTGTGTTAATTAAGATTTGTTACGATGTTTGTTAATATATTTGCATTCTAGAATACATATGAGTTGATGAATCATGTTTATATGAAAATTGTGCTTATGAATGAGTGGTAGAATGCAATATGTGAAAAATTGTACTTATGAATGAATTATAGAATGCAAACTAGTATCCATGGATTATGAAATAAATTGATTAGTTGTAAAATTGAGTTCTAACTGCATTATACGAGTAATATTATATTCACTAGATTATCGTCTATGTTCTCTCTGAAAAATAAGAAAATGATTAGTTTGTAAACGTAAGGCTAGGTTGAGATCTTTGATTAAGTTAAAAGAGAGATTGTATGAACACATTGTGAATAAAGGGAGAATATGTTGAGATTCAACTAAAAAGGAATTTTTCTATGTCAAAAATGTATTGATGACCCACTTTTTTCTAGACTACTATGTGTTTAAAAATGAGTTTTTGACAATCTAAGAAAATATAAGTTACCGTTTTTCAAGGAAATAATATTCTGGAAAAAATCTAGATTTTTATAAGTACGAATTAATTGAGAAAAATCGAATTTGCTAAAAGAAGAACTAGATTCAGTGCAGTCTATACAAAAGTATTTAACTAAATTTCATATCGGTTAGTCACTTAAGACCTACTGGTCTTCGGGTGCATTTTGGGTGCGTTAATGTAGCTGAGCAGAGCATTTGGTCTTGGGTTCGAGTCTCTCAAGAGACTCTGTTTTTTTTTTCTAAAATTCGATTTTAATTCAAAACTGAAAACCATACTTTAAAAATACCCGAAGCCTATTCTATATTGGTTAGTCACTCTGGCCTTACTGGTCGACGGGTGCGATTTGGGTCGGTTACTATTCATGAGCGGGGGGTTTGACTTGGGTTCGAATCTGGCCTTGGCCTTTTTATTTGTAAATTCCGAATTTTTTTTTAACTTATTGATTTTTTTAGTATTTTAAAAAATATAAAATTGAGAAAAAAATTTTAGAATTCTTCCAAAAATACCTAGACTTCGTGAGAATTATTTCTACAATATTTGACTTAGTATAATGGGAATTAGAATTAATTTTGAAGAAGAAATTAATAAAGTTTCTTAGAATTTAATTTCGATTAATTAAAGAAAACCAACATTTATTTTTGAAAGAATTTTTGGTGTAGATTAAAGATGAGATTATTGACATGGAAAATTTGAGTAAGATTAAAGATGAGATCGTTGTTTAAAACTATGCACATGTGCATGGAAAATGAAGTAAAGGAAACATGATGAAATATGGAATTTGTGAATATGAACTCGCATTTTGATGAACATGAAACGAGTTGACACTAGAGTTTAGCTAAGTCCTTATATCGGCATGAATGAAATTTTGAAAACGAAATATGATAAATAAAGACCAAGATTAGGTCGTGATTAACAGTTGATGTTTAAGACCAATGTAGAGGTAACGCCAACTCTAGGATATTAATTTTATTCATGATTCAATTATCTAAGGATTAGACACATAGTGAAGATGTGGTGAAAGTAAGAGAAAAACACAAGTATGAGGGCCTCGGATCTATGGTGTGAGAGTGTTCACAGGCTATCTACGTGATGCGTCATGTCATGATGTGAATACATCTCCGGAATTATTGGGACCGTGGTGATGCTTATGAGGTGTTTGGTGACTACGTAGTGTCATTGTCCCATGACGGAGGCGAATTTCCATAGGCTTTCTTCATTATGCGTCATGTCATGATGTGGGATTCCCTCCAGGTTATCTGGACAAGGACTCGTAACTCATAGAACATCTAGGATACTTACCGTAGTTACTGTAGTAGTCTAACTCATAGCGAGGGAATCAACCCTATAGGATGAAGAACGATTAAGGCTTGACCTCAGACCTATGTAGTATGGGATGCATAGAATCTGTACAAGTGCACATTATTGCCATTAAATATAAATAACTGCATTAAGGACTAAGTACACTTTCACACACGACATCAATAAGATAGTCCCCCTTAGCTTTGTTTGTGACAAGTGTGTGCTTTCCAAGTAAGAGAAATTGATGAATTATATCCTAGCGTCAGTTGTATGAAACTGACGTGCCCACAGTTTATATGCAGGATAAAGTGATTGATAAAACTAAAGAATGAATGCTGCTTAAAGAAATGTTCAAGTTGTTGTTTAATTCATGTATCATGTTGTAATTTAAATTTCTGCTGTGTTTATATAATCATTGTTGTACATAAAGTTTTTAATTCCTTGTAAAAATTGTACGAAGTGAAGTGTAAAGATCATGTGGAACTATGAATTCAGGCTTATTTGGAATTCGGGGTGTTACAATGCAACTCTTGGATAGTTGGGTTAGTAACACTTACTGTAATCTAACTCATAGACTAAAGTCCAACCCTATGCCTCTAAACCTTCAATCTTATTGAAAAAGTCTAGTTAAGTCAGACCGAATGGTTGCCAATTGAATATTACTTTTATCCCTTCGCGTCTAACTAGGATAGAAAAAGGCACCCTGCTTTGACAGTCCTACACTTAATCGGTCCTAGCCTAGACGAGTGCCACGCATTGGAAGGCATCTTATTGCAACTTAATATTTACTTTGAGAGATTTTGTTATTTTATTAAATGATCTCACCATTCATCATCCATTAGCATACAATAATGCATCTTATATAAAATTAAAAGCATAAATTTTATGTGACATGGTTGTCTCCCTAACAAATCGATTCTCTCAAGCCAATGAGTGTATCAAAAAATGAACAAAATGATTATACCGTCTTTTCCAAGCAGCTTCCCAATCTTGTCCTTTTATGGTTGCCAAATCCTTGTCTCCTTAGTGAGATTACATTTACATATAAAGAATGAATGTACAATTGGAGTTTAGAGAGAAATGATTACACTGAGAATGTATAGAGAAAAGTCACGACACACAAGCCGTATTCAAAATACAAAAATATAAATAATACATCACAGTTAATAAACCATACATCACAAAACTAATGTCATAACCATACACCATGAATCACAGAACATAATAATCAAAGAATATGTTGTTATGATTTTATTTAGTTTGTTTAAAAAGGATAGGTTTTTGGGGAATCATTATAGCCCTACCCAAAGCATGAACCCTTCATGTTTTAAGAAACCCTAATGTCACGGCAAACAACGCAGGTGCATGAACTATTCATGCTTTAAGAAACCCTAACGTCACTGCAAATCACATCTTTCCAGAGTTTTCAATGGTTCCAAACCGAGGGCTACCCTTGTGTGGCATCTGTGTTAACAACCAACACATAAACGAATCCTATTATTGCAATTGTTGCAAAAATAATATCACATATAAATCTTTCTACCAATAGTGAGAATATATCATGAATAATCACATATCATACATAACAGAATTATGGTTTCGCAAGTAGCTCTGATACCACTGTTAGGTTTCAAGGGTAATCTCAGATTAAATACACAGCGGAAAGTTACAAAAAAAAGGGGGAAGATACATCGAAACCTAGCCATGGATCGATGTGAAAACAATAAATAAAGCATTCCCTCATGCCGCGGTGCTATCTGCAGGAAGCGGATGTTCCTCACGATTTCTCTCTCACACAATTTCTGTGATGGCTAGGGTTTTCTCAACTATTTCTTTTCCACCAATACATATCATATATATAGGTGTAGAAAATCAACCCTAAAAGAGTAATGAGACTGTTGTGCTCACAATCTGACCTGGGTCAGATTCGTGTGTGGGCCTTTGAATTTTAGTCAACCCATTTAATCTAATTAAATGTTCAACCAATGTCAGGAGTCCAAGTCTTACTTGGATCCCTAAATAATTTCAACTTATGAATTTGAATCCCAATTTCGATCCTTTCTAAGTATGTGACCCAGTAGGTTCCTATTACATTGACAGTAATACTAAATTCACAAACAGTAAGCAGTATCAAGCAATACATCGCTTGTAACCTCCTATTCCAGTTGCACATATTTTATTATGTAAAAATGTTGCATTATCAACCAATTTTTATTTCTTTTTCTTCTCTTTGGACACTTTATTGGGCATTATTTCAATCTTATTAGTACTCAAATATTTTTTTCAACCCATTCTACATTTTTATCAATTTTTCCAAAGGAGTTTAAATTTAAACCATGATTATCCTAATCCTAATCTAATTCTCTAATCCAACAGCCAACCCCTCAACCCCCAACTCTTTTTATGGTGTTAAATATGTCCCCTATACTCCTACTCTATATATATTTATATGTATCCTATTCCGATCTCGGTATATATATATATATATATATATATATATATATATATTACATATATATACACATGCATGCAACCAACTCCACCTCCTCCTACTACCCCTCTCCATTGTGTGTGTGTGTGTGTGTGTATATATATATATATATATATATATATATATATATATATATATATATAATAAAATAGAAAGAAAGCTATCAAGTGGCTCTCGTTCAATTCCCTCAAAATCAAAGGTCTAGATCTAATCTCACAAAACACATTTTTCCTCCCAAAAGTTTTCCCCCAACCCTCAAATTCATATCCCCCCCAAAACAACACATTTATTTATTAATTATCTCTCTCTCTCTCTCTCTCTCTCTCTCTCTCTCTCTCTCTCTCTCTCTCCATATATATATATATATATATATATATATATATATATATACTTTTGGAAACGTGGACTTTTATACCCCAATTTATAATTATTTTTCAACATATACTAAGAGCATCTGTAGTCGTTTGTCAAATATCGATAAAATGGATATTTGGCAAACGAACGTGCTGCACTCGTTTGCCAAATATCCATTTTATCGATAAATCGCTACAGTCGATTGCTATAAATGAGAATCGATATAGCTTTTATCGATAATTGAGGGACGGCATTCGAAGTGCCGTCCCACGAAAAAAAATATTTTTTTATTCGTCGGACGACACTTCAAGTGCCGTCCGTTTGCAAATTAATTAATTTTTCGCATTAATTATCGCCAAAAAGGAATAAAAAACCCCGAATAATATTCCCCTCGGACGGCACTCGGAGTGCCGTCCCACCCCATTCCCCTTTTCCCGGACGGCACATCATGTGCCGTCCGTTGTGTTATTTTAAACAAAAAAAAATGTGTAGTATGGGCATCAAAAAATTTAATAAAGCCAGACTTAAGTTGGTCTGTGGTTTAGATATATGTATATATATTAGTGGAAGGGTAGTATGGGCGTAACAAAATTTAATAAAGTTTTTGGAAATGGGCCAAAAAAAGATGCTCCCCTGTCGGACGGCACTTCATGTGCCGTCCATCATTTACGGCCGGTTTTTTTTTTTTTTTTTTCTCTTTTGTTCTCGGACGGCACTTCATGTGCTGTCTGACAAATATACTCGTTTTTAACAACTTTTCCACTCCGACGGCACTTCATGTGCCGTCGCTTAATATTTTATTATAGTTTGCTAAAAAATAGCTTTGCACGAGTACAGCAGAATTGGGAATCCTATTTCTATTTATCCATATATGGATATTTTTACATTCAACGACTACAGATGCTCTAACGGAAACATGGACTTTTATACCCAAATTTATAATTATTTTTCAACATATACTAATGGAAACATGGACTTTTATTTACAACAAACTATTCTCATACTATTTAAACTTGAGCTACATAATTGTTGATTTACTGTTTATAAGGATTTTCATATGCTGAAGACGTGCCGTAGGCACGTGCCCATGTGAAAATCTAGTATATATATATATATATATATATATATATATATAAATGCACATGCAGCCCATCATCACCCTATATATATTTTATATACATACATACACACTTGCATCCACTGCCTCTCTCTCCCTTATGTGTACACACACTCATCATCTCACCATCACCACCTCACTGTCATCTTCATCTTTTCTTCTCTTCTTCTTTGTTCCCGAAACTTCAACTGAACCTGCCAACTCCACCACCTGACGTCACCTCGCCATTGCCTTCATCGTCAACCTACGGTCTTCTTCTACTTCTTCAACCCAACTCTGAACTCCAAGCTTCATCTCCTTCACCTTCTTCCTACTCCCAAAACCTGAACTTCATCCCGAGCACCACTCCATTTCTGCACTCCTCTTGCTGTTGTTGCTCACCGAAGGTGCCGTCTCACTCTCCATTGCTATTGTTGTTGCCAATGTCATTGTTGTATTATCGTACTTGCATCTCACTACCATAGCTAATAGGCACTAGATTCATATGGGCTACTGGGGAGTATGTCGGGGTGCTGCTTTTCACCACATTGTTCTTCCCACATTCATAATCGTCACTTGAAAGGCAAGCGTCTCTTGAACTCCATTTGTTATTTCTGGTTCAAGAAAATATTTATTGAAATCCGACAAGTAGTTATTGAATTGATTATCATATCTCATTGTTCATTGGTAAACCTGATTCATAATTTATTTATCGTGCCATGTTATTGATTGCAGTTTATAACCATTAATTTATCGTGTTATCGAATATTCAACTTTGCTGTCTCTAAATTTTTTGACCTTGTAGTGAGAATTTGACCCAGTTCTCTATTTTGAAATTTCGAATTTTATACATGAAAATCGTAGTGCTTCGAATGTAGAATCCGGAACATTTTACGGTTTCACAGTCTGATTTATAGATTATGAGATATCAAGATTTTAGTACTGTCATATTATAATTTCCAGAACACCGAAACTTTACACGAACCCGTAAAGAACAGAGAGATTGACCTAGTTCCTTATACTGAATCCAAGAATTTTATACATGAAAATCTTACTCCATCGAGTCTACAATTCATAACATTTGACGGTTTCACAATCTGATTTATAAATTGTAAGTTATTGACGTTTTAGTACTTTGACTGCTGGGTTTCCAGAATAGAGTCTGTGCACGAAACATCAAAACTAGTAAAGAATAAATTTTTATGTGTAGCTACCGTCCCTAAAATGTATCATGTGAATATCCATTGGAAACAGAAGGGAGTCTACTTTTAAGAATCTCTGGCGGAATTGGATTTGCTTTCTGTATCAACGGGAAAGTGAATTTGAACGTAGATATGTGATGCTTCCATCTCTACGTTTTTGCAAATAAATCCGTTATTTTACATATTTAATGAACTGAACTATAAATATTTTTCATAATTTTTATCCATACTAGATTTGCCTGTGGGCACGTGCCTACGGCATGTCTTCGGAATGATACAGCATACGAAAAACCATGTGAACAGTAAAACAACAATTATGTAGCTCAAGTTTGAATAGTATGACAATAATTATGTTTCCATTAGTATATGTTGAAAATATAATTATAAATGGGGGTGTAAAATCCAACATCTTAAAACTTTGAGGGTGGAAAATGATGAAATTTAACTGTTGAGTAGATATTTGTTATTTTCAATGTTACATGAGTAAAAAAAAGTATAAAAAATCTGAAAATTTACAAACCTGAATTTGAAAATCTAAATTCCTAAGTAAATAAAGAAAGAATGTTAGAGAGATAGAGAGGGGGGGGGAGAGAAAGAGAGAAATATGAAAAAGTGAAGAGAAAATGGAGAGATGGTAATAAAGTAATGAATTTTTTAGTTTTGGGGGGAAAATTTTGGTTTTTGAGGAAAAACTTTTTGGGGGAAAATATGTTTTGGGAGAGTGAATCTAAACAGTTGATTTTGTTTCAATTCAAGGGGACCCACTTCATAGATTTTCTTTGTGTTTTATTATATAGATAATAGGTTGATAGATTTTCTTTATATAATGCATTTGCATCTACCACTTGATACTTTCGTGATTACCGTCATGACTTTATATCATGTACTGCATTATCTCTAGATACCATCCCAATAATTGACTTGATAATGCTATCCTTTTTACTGATTAAACCGACTACATGTTCCTGATTAATCACAGTAAAAAATAAGCCGGGTTAAAAGGGTACGACTTAGTAGTGGATAATATAGGGGAATGTACTCGGAAGGGGGCCCATGTTTCCAGACTGTTTACTGATTACTGTTCACTGATGGCTGATGACAAATTATTGACAACAATATCCCGATTATTGTTTATTGTATTTAGATTACTGTTCAGTGAATACTGTACACCGACAGGTATTTATTGTTTACTGATTACTATTCTCGAGTACATAATCCTATAGAATTCACCACTTAAGTCTGAACGTCACTTGATTGATATGCACCCGAACTTGTAGAATGGGACATAGGATTTCGTGCATTAGATAGGTTAATGAAAGACTGATAGACCTAAGATTGATACTGAACATCATCACAGATTACTGAATACTTATTCCAGATTAGTGAATACTTATTCCTAATTACTGATTCACAATTGCTGATTATTGATCCCGATTACTGAATCATGATTATTCATTACCGATCACTATTTTACCAGTTGATTATACTTTACAGTCTTGATTATACTTTACCAACTATTGATTTCAACTGTATTGTACATGATCATATACCCGTTCTTTGTTTCCTGCAATATTACATTTATTGTTTCCTTGCATGTTGCTACTTGCCTCCTAAAACTTGCTCTAACGGGTACTTTTTCATTTTCTTTGAGTTAATGTTTATACAGGACAGATGGTGATTTATATAAGGAACTTGATGACCAGACTCTCTAGACAGAATTGCTACAACTATTTCTCTATCACCTCAATGTAATAAACTGTTAATTACATTGTTTATTCTCAAATTTTTGACCTGAATTTCTTATATATCAGATATTTGTTATTGTATTATAACATTGGTCATGTGATTATTATTCTTATCAGTATTGTTGAGCTTGTATTGTATAGCTTATGGATGATATGAGTTTGTATACTTATATCATTCGCTGGACATCAATTGCGTGCCCGTACTTCCATATAGTGGGAAGCGGGGATTGACAGGTTTTTAGTATCAGAGCCCAGGTTCGAACTATGCTATGCTTAACAAGTATACACACCGCAATGATCACATGAACACTGATAACCATCTTTTGCACTCAAATACTAATCTTATTCGATTCATTTTTTATCCCTTCATATTTCATTCTTTCATTGCTTATTTCCATCCGTCCCTTACACTCATTTTCATTCATTGATCTGTTATTGGGTATAGTACCCATACAGTCTTTTCATACTCATATTCTCTTTGATTTCGTTGCTACCCATTCTTTTAATTCTGCTTAATCGGACTCACAATTTCTGCTGCATCATGTCAGTGGCTTGGAACATTTCCACGAAAACATGTGTGGTCATTTATTCTGAAGAGTGCAAGTAGAGTCTCCTATTGGTTTGTAGCATGGATTTAAAGTAGTCCTTTTCATCATCAACAACTCAGAGTTTGATGTTACATTTAGAATAAATAGCTGCTGAAGAGTAAATGTTTGGTATATGTTGATTGTAGGGTACAACATAAAGAAGAAAATGACAAGAAGAAAAAGAAATAAAAAGAACAGAAAGAATGAGAAAAGTCAAAGTAAGAAGAAAGAAGAAAGAAGAAAGAAGAAAGAGGAAGAGGAAGAGATAAGTCGGAGAAGAAAGAAAGAGAGAGAGAAGCCGAGGAAGAAAGAGAAGAAGAGAAAGAAGAAGAGAACTCAGAAGAAAGCTCTGGAGAAGAGAGATAGCGAGAAGCCGGTGGCAAAGGCGGAAGCAAGAAGAAAGGAAGATCTGTAGGGGAGCTCGATTTTCTTGGCAATGGAAGAGGAAAGGAAAAAATTTGAAATCAGTGGAAAGTAGAGTGGGGATGAATAGAATTTTTTTGGGAGAAGAAGGTGAAATAGGTATGAAGAAGCTTTCTTCATCTTCATCTTCTTCTTCGATATTCGGCAGGATCTGCTTGTTTTGTGGCACTAGCTTAGGCAAGAGAGTTAGCTACAAAGAGGCTGCGATTGAGCTCGGCAATGAGCTGGTACAGAGGAATATTGATCTCGTCTACGGAGGTGGGAGCATAGGATTGATGGGTCTTGCTTCTAACGTCGTTCGTGCTGGTGGACGACACGTTTTGGGAGTGATTCCTAGGTCGCTAATGCCGAAGGATATTACTGGGGGAACTGTGGAGATGTTAGAGTTGTCTCTAACATGCACGAGAGGAAGGCTAAGATGGCTCGCGCTGCAGATGATTTCATAGCCTTGCCCGGAGGTTACGAAACACTAAAGGAATTGTTTGAGGTTGTCTCATGGCAACTGGAGATCCACAGCAAGGCTGGTGGGTCTTTTAAATGTTGATGGATACTACGACTCGCTTCTCTTCTTCATAAATTCAGCTGTGGCTAAGGAATTTATATTCAGTACGGCCAGGCATATCTTGATTTCAGCTCCATAGCCCAAGGAGCTAGTTAAAATATTGGTGTATTTTCCGGAGTGAGATGAGCTTGTGACCCAACTAAACTGGGATGTTGAGGTGCCCGGAAGCGATGTCAAAGATTCAGATTCTGAGCTCAGACATCAAATTCTTGAGTCCTCAAGTTGGGGTGCACAATTTATCGTGAGTTTTCTTCGTGCCTTTGTACTCTTTTTTCCTTTTATAATCTTGTTGTACTCTTTATTGAAGAGTATTGCACTCACTTGTTGACTATCGTATATCCTGCCTGAGGAAATTTCGAGGACAAAATTTTTCTTGCAAGATGAGTATGATTGTAACCCACTATTCTACTTGTACGTATTTTATTACGTAAAAATTTTATATTATCAATTAATTTTTATTTCCTTTCTTCTCTTTGGACTCTTTATCAGGCATTATTTTATTCTTATTAAAACTCAAATATTTTTCCGATCCATTCTAATTTTTTGTGAATTTTTCCATTGGAGTTTAAATTTAAACCCTGATTAATCCTAATTCTGATCCTAATCCTAATCTAATTCTCTAATCCAACAGCCAACCCCCTCAACCCCCAACTTTTTTTACTATGTGAAATGCATCCTCTACACTCCTACTATTTATATATTTTGTATATATCCTACTACCCCTTATATATATATATATATATATATATATATATATATATATATATATATACATAAAAACACATGTAGCCCATCACCCTATATATATTTTATATACATACATACACACTTGCATCCACTGCCTCTCTCTCCCTTATATATACACACTCATCATCTCACCATCATCACCTCACTGTCATCTTCATCCTTTCTTCTCTTCTTCTTCATTCCCGAAACCACAGCCAAACCCACCAACTCCACCCCCCGACGTCACCTCGCCATTGCCTTCCTCTTCAACCTACGGTCTTCTTCTACTTCTTCAATTCAACTCTGAACTCCAAGCTTCATCTCCTTCACCTTCTTCCTACACCCAACACCTTAAATTCACCCCGAGATCCACTCCATTTCCGCATTCCTCTTGCTGTCGTTGCTCGCAGAAGGTGTCGTCTCACTCAACATTGTTGTTGTTGCTACCGATGTCACCGTGGTATTGCCGTACTTGCATCTCAATGCCTTAGCCATTATTGTGGTGCTACTTTTCACTCTGTTGTTCTTCCTACATTCATAATCGTCACGTGAAAGGCAAGCATCTCTTGAACTCCATTTGTTGTTTCTTGTTCAAGAAAATATTTATTAAACTCCGACAAGTAGTTATTGAATTGATTATCATATCTCATTGTTCATCCGTAAATCTAATTCATAGTTTTCTTATCTGCCATGTTATCGATTGCAGTTTAGAACCGTTAATTTATCGTGTTATCGAATATTCAACTTTGTTGTTTCTAAATTTCTTGACTATGCACTGAGAATTTGACTTAGTTCCCAATATTGAAATTCCAAAACTTTGTACATGAAAATTGTAGTGCTTCAAATGTAGAATCTAGAACATTTTACGATTTCACAATCTATTTTATAGATTGTGAGATATCACGATTTTAGTACTGTCATATTGTAATTTTCAGAACACCAAAACTGTACACGAACCTGTAAAGAACAGAGAGGTTGACCCCTAGTTTCCTATACAGTATCCAAGAACTTTATACAAAAAAATCTTAGTCCATCGTCTCTATAGTCCAGAACATCTTATGGTTTCACAATCTGATTTATAGGTTGGAAGTTATTGACTTTTGAGTACTCTGACTCCTGGATTTCCATAACAGAGTCTGTGCACGAAACATCGAAACTAGTAAAGAATGAAATTTTATGTATAGCTACTTTTCCTAAAATGTATCATGTGAATATGCATCGGAACCGGAAGGGACTCTAGTTTTTAGAATCTCTGATGGAATTGGATTTTCTTTTCTATATCAACAGGGTAGTGAATTTCAACGTATATAGGTGCTGCTGTCTAGAAATTCATCTCTATGCATTTGCATATAAACCAGTTATTTTTCATATTTAATGAACTGAACTATAAATATTGCTCATAATTTGTACCAATATATTAGGTTGATAGATTTTCTTTATAACATGCATTTGCATTTACCACTTGATACTTTATTGATTACCGTCATGACTCTATATCATGTATTGCATCATCTCTTGATATCTTCCCGATAAATGTCTTGATAATACTATCCCTTTTATTGATTATACAGATTGCATGATCTTGAATATTCACAGTAAAAGAATAACAAGCTGGGTTATAACGGAACGACTTAGTAGTGGATAATATAGGGGAATTTACTCGAAGGGGGCTCGTGTTTCCCGACTATTTACTTATTACTATTCACTAATTACTGATGAAAAATTAGTGACTACAATATCCTGATTAATGTTTACTATTTACTGAGTACTTTTCAGTGATTATTTTATACCGACGAGTATTTACTGTTTACTGATTACTGTTCCTGAGTACATAATCCTATAGAATTCACCACTTAAGTCTGAACATCACTTTACTGATATGCACCCGAACTTGTGGTATGGGACATAGAATTGCATGCATTAGATAGGTTAATAAAAGACTGATAGACCTAAGATTGATACTGAACATCATCAAAGATTACTGAATACTTATTCCAGATTACTGAATATTGATTCCTAATTACTGATTCACAATTACTGATTATTGATCCCGATTACTGAATCATGATTATTGATTACCAATCACTATTTTACCAGTTGATTATACTTTACAGTCTTGATTATAATTTACCAACTATTGATTTCAACTGTATTGTACATGATCATATACCCGTTCTTTGTTTCCTGCAACATTACATTTATTGTTTCCTTGCCTGTTACTACTTGCCTCCTGAAACTTGCTATAACGGGTACTTTCCCATTTTCTTTGAGTTAATGTTTATACATGATAGATGATGATTTACAGAAGAAACATGATGATCAGACTCTCTAGACAGAATTGCTAGCTATTTCTCTACCGCCTCATTGTACTAAACAGTTTATTACATTGTTTATTCTCGAGTATTTTGACCAGAATTTCTTGTATCTCAGATATTAGTTATTGTATTCTAGCATTGTTCATGTGATTATTATTGTTACCTGTATTATTGAGCTTACTTGTATTGTACAGCTTATGGATGATGCAAGTTTGTAAACATATATCATTCTCTAGACCTCAGTTGCGTGCACATACTTCCGTATAGTGCGAAGCAGGGCGTGACATCACTGCTACTCAAGTAATAGGAATGTCAGTGATTTGACATAACCTATCCCTTACCATTGTTACCATGTAGTTAAGTCTCTTTGTTCAGATATCTTAATTGACCACAAGGAATATAGCGTGTCACCCTTGTATAGTTCAATATTTGGTTTCTTGATATCTGAGGAGACATACTAAAACAAATGAGCTTAATATCTCATATTGACTCATTTGAGTACGGCCATGTATTTTGCAGTCTCACTCAATCAAGGGGCCTATAGATATCGCTCCTGTTATGTAAGAGGGACAAATCATATCCAGGTCACTCACATACCTCTGCATGATTTCAAGTATATTTATTGATCGACTTTATAATCACCTTAATATAGGCAATGTTTGACGACATTAAAATATACAACTTGTCATGTAGAGAACCGTAGTGACATCAAGTCAAAGGACTACATGCACCATGGTCACTGTGAGAACCGCTTATGACACTTACATAACGATCTATGCAGCATTCTCCTGATGGGTCAGTGTCATGCCCTGCTTCTCAAAAAGGAATACGGAATTCAAGTATACGACACAAGTCCAGCGAATGGATTTCACCATTCATAAGTTGTTAGGATCCTTACAACATATACAAGAATAAATAAGAGATATATAAGAGGAATAGTCAACCACGCATGCATAACTGAATTAATATAGTCAACTGGATTACATAAAACAAGAAACAAGAATACTAAATTTCAAATAATCAAGTCTGAAACAAAACACAAGTCTGGGACAAAATGCCCAATACAAATATAATCCAAGTACAAGTTACAATTATTCAAAATAAGCAATAAGAAATAAATAAATGTAGCAAGAATCAAGCCAACTAGAATCTTTGATCACCTACTCAATCGGGCAGCTGGTCACCAAAGTGTGCAAGTGACATGTTTGCAGTAAAAGGAAGGAGAAAACAAACGCCGTCAATGCAAGTTACGGACCGCTTGTATTGCAGGAAAAAAGTAGAGGAAAATAAATAGAAAAGAATAGAGTAACAGCGGAAGCAAGTATAGCATGGAAAGATGTAACAACAAAATAGAGCAACTAACTCTAAGTCAAGAACAGAACAAGTAGCATGGCAAGATAAAAAGTTGCAAGTGGCATGTAAAAAGTATCAAGTATCATGTAAATGAGTAACGAGTAACAAGTGTCAAGTAATTATTATCATGTACAAGTAACAAGTGTCAAGTGATCATGTTGTTTTCAAGTCTTTTATCTAGTCCTATCTAGGTAGCAGCACTTCATGCATCCTAGATTTTACCACATAGTTGCTATATTCATGCAAGTTACGTTTTAGATTTCATAGTGGATCATAGAGGGCAGTGTAATCAGGGACAAGTTCCAAGTATCAAGTATCAAGCTCCAAGTGTCAAGTATCAAGCTCCAAGTATCAAGTAGCATATAGGATCTACAGATCCTTTTCCAAGCACACGTTTCTGTATTTTTCACTATCTTTCCCTTTAACCCCGACTTGGTTTCTTGTTATTATTACTTAAAGCAAGCATGGACATGAACAAACAAGTCAAGAACATGGTAAGACAACAAGGGACAAGTACAAGTTGAAAGAAGGACAAGAACGGATGACAAACGACTCATCAAGGGCTAGGACAACGAAACTTCTAGTTCTGGATAGCAAGACACTACTGTACCGAATATGAGATTCTCGTTAACAAACATGCAAATCTGGATCTGTCAAAAAATCTAAAAAATAGACTCTCGGCCGAATCCAGCACATATATACAAGTCACATAATAATCATAAAAACAGGACTCAAAATAGAATTATATGCAGAAATCATGTTCAGCCAAAAATCACAAGGTTATATTCACAAGTATGAAAATGGCATAAAAATTAATTTACTGATTAAATCCAAGAAAAATCTGGAGTATTCCCCACAGTGTCTACTATTAGCAAATATAATTTCATAATATTATAACAGGGATAGCATAGTCAATGAAATTCAGGAAACAGCAAGATACAACAAATTTGTAAATCTGAATATCTTGACACAGGCAGTACTAAAACAGCGATAGATTATAAAGTACAGCTCGAAAGCCAAATCCGTAAAAAGGGTGATAAAATAGATACAGTAGGCTATAATTTATGTTTACAAAGTTTTTACCAACAACAACTAGAATCAGGTTGAAAACATGGTTATTTACTGAATAGCGTGAAATTGTAAAAGTATAGTAATTGTTCACAAGCATAGAATAGTTTATCGATGTCATCAAATAAATCCACAAAAATTTGCGGTTAATCTCAGTCAAGTTTAATCATGACTAGCAAAATATTAGAGCCAAATTTTATCTTTAGCATCAATATTAATATAAATAACTACACCGAAATGACATAAAATAGAATCTGGAATTTCTAACACCTCTGTAGCAAAATAGTAATAACTCACAACTCACAAATTGAAACTGAGATCTGTCAAAAATTCTGAAAAATAGACAGCGAGGTCTACGATTTATATTCACAAATTAAATTGATTTACTGAACTCAACATGGTATAAAATACTGAAACAAAATGAGTCGACAGCAAAAACAAAAATCTATTCTTATACATTAAATCAAACAGTTCATATGCAACAAATCCAAATTATAACAAAATACAAAACATGGTATAATAGATATCCAAAACAACATGGTATGGGTGTTTAACAAGTTTACCACGAGATTACATCTAAGACATCAAGCATGCAACAAGGGTACAACACATCATGAATCACCAACAACATACATGCATGCATCAAGTATCTAGATTATTCTAAAGTATTTTCATGTCATATGTGTAACAAGGATGACTACAGATGGATCAATAAGAGACAAGATCTAACAAAGATTCTTATGAGGATGAATCTAGAATCAAAAGTGGCACTACAAGCGGTATTTAGTACTTGTATATACAACAAAACAATATAAGTTACTTGCCTTGTAATGACGACAAATCTGAAGAGAAAAAGGGAATAACGGGAGTAAGTTCCCGGGCACGAACTCAACGCAACGGATCATGAACAAATCACGAACACAACACATGTATCACCCATGTGCACACAAACCCAAAACTTCGAGAGGTCAAACCGCAAGTACCCAAGGACACTACGGCAGCCGGGAGAGGAGGTGTGCACTATAAGGAGGGGAGATAGCGGCCAAGGGACAGTAATGAGGGTCATCGCGCTGGCTGTGCTTGCTGCCGTCGATGCTGTCTGCTTGGCGCTTGGAAGAGGGTAGGGAAAGAGGCATGAGGCTGTTGTCGCTGCGGTCTTCGGTGCTGTCGCTGTTGTCGTTACTGTCGCTGCTGTCTTCGGGAGGGAGACGGAGCACAGGGGTTATCACTGGTGCTTCGCTAGCATCGTGGGGTTGCGGCAGACAGAGGGGGTACTGGAGTGTGGTCGGCAAGCAGTGGGAGGATCAGGAGATGAGCAGGAGTTGCAGGAGGTAAGGAGAAGAGGTGAGCGGCTAGGGTTTGACGAGTAGGGTAAAAACAGTATTAATATATATAGGAGATATTAGGGTTTAGGGGTGAAACAAGTTGGTGGGTATTTGGGTTTCAAAAAAGAAACAAATAAAAATTAGAATAGGGTCCGTTAGGTATTATGGTATATGGGAGATCCAATGAGAGGTAGGACTTAGGATTAAATGACAATTAGATAGGCCATGAAACAATAATTAGAATTAAACAATTCAGTCGAAGGCAATAATTTGACAAAAATATTAAATAAAGAAAATATTGAAGGCCACAAAATAGAATCGAAGGCAAGATAGATAGATTTATTGAGAACGAAGAACAAATACATGGTTCAGAAGAATCAGAAGAAACAGAAGAGTACAATGTGAATTAATACCCAGAAAAGATAAATACATCCAAAATACAAGAAAAGGGAAAACAAGGGTTACAGTCAGTCCAGTACATTATTACTCTAATATGTACCCATGTGAAGACTTGATATCTTATATCCATGACCCGTGAGATATGGTCTTCAGTCTACGGACATACTAGTCTGTATGTATTATTGTTGTCCTAATTTACAATAATACTTGACTAAGGAGATTTAAGAATAGTGTTCTGATTACAACCAATAGGATCTCATAATCAAGTCATGCACTTGATGTCCCATGGTATTGAACCTACTATTCTAAGGACTTTGTTATGTTCATTTAATCACAATAAACAACACAATAAATAAAATGCCTCATATATGAAATAAATATCATAATACAATGTAAAATAGTAATGTCAATACACAACTGGCTTTTAGGGCATATACCAACAGTTAACAATGGAAGCAATTTATGTACTAAAGAGACTAATATAAAAATATAGGTCGAATAAGAAAGATCTTCATATTGTGTTAATAAATCTAGAAAAAGCATAAGATAAAGTCCCTCGAGACATTGTATAGTGGGCATTAAATAATAAAAGTGTAACTATTCAATATATTGAGGTGATTAAGGATATGTATGAAAGGGCAATGATCACAATTAGAACAAATATAGGAGGGACCAGTGATTTTCCTATTACAGTAGGTTTATACCAAGGTTCGACTTTAAGCCCTTACCTCTTTGGTTTGTTTATGGATGAATTGACGTGAGAAATACAAGATGACGTACCTTGGTGTATGCTTTTTGCCGATGATGTCGTCTTAGTGGACGAGAGTAGAACGAATCAGTGCTAAATTATAATTGTGGAGAGAAAATTTGGAAGGTAGAGGCCTTAGAATAAGCAAAAATAAAACAGAGTATATGGAGAGTAATTTTAGTGATATTCGGAACACAAATGAGCAGTTAGTGAAGTTTAATGGTCAAGAGATACCTAAGAGAGAACGTTTCCGATATTTAGGCTCGATTATACAAAAAGTTGGGGATATTTGGAAGATATTATATATATGACCAAAGCAGGGAGGCTTAAGTGGAGAAGTGCTAATGGTGTTTTATGTGACAAACATATACCTTTGAAATTGAAGGAAAATTTTTATAGGAAAGCTGTTAGACTAGCAATGATGTATGGAAAAGAGTGTTCGGCAACAAAGAAACAACATGTTCAAAAAATGAGTGTAGCGGAGAAGAGGATACTGAGATGGATGTGTGGTAAAACCGGGAAGGGTAGAATTAGAAACGAGCATATTCGAGACATAGTAAATGTAGCTTCTATCCAAGATAAATTAAGAGAGAATCGACTCAGATGGTTTAGACATGTTGCACATAAACCTAGTAGTGGCACCGTTAGAGAGAGTAATTTTATAAGTATTGAGGGTAGAGTTAGGGGTAGGGAAAAGACCTAAATTTATTTGAGGAAAAATGTTGAGAAAATATATGATAGTTTGTGACCTTGCTGAACATATTGGGCTAAACTGAGCAGAATGAAAAATCATGATTCATATAGCCGATTCCAATTAGCTGGGAAAAATACTTTTGCCTTTATGGTTGTTGTTGTTGTTGTATTGGGAGTTATATAATAATACTCAAGTTTTATGGGAATAATATCTTTAAAAAACCCTTTTTGGTACAGACATCTTCAAATTTCCTTTTCACTAACACCAACCCCCCCCCCCCCCCCCCCCCCCCCTCCCTCTTCCCGCGTGCCAATTCCCTAGTAGTTTTTATATTTAATGGCATTTGATCTGTGAGTTGAACTTTTGTCAAGTTCATGGAATATCATAGAACTAAGAATATTCAAAAATTTAGATACAGGGGATGTTCATTACCCTACAGTTGAACATTTTAGATACAGAGGATGTTCATTACCCTTCAGTTGAACATTTTTGCCAAGTTCATGCGTCCCGAAGAGTAGGGCTGCAAATGAGTCGAATCGAGCTGGGTATCTTGAGGCTCGACCTCGGTTCGTTAAGCAATGGAGCTCAGTTTTCAAGCTCGAGCCGAGCTTTGACCAAGTTCGAGCCAAGTAACTCGCAAACTTAGCCTAACAATCACAACAAGTCCAAGCTCGAGCTCGGCACGTTAAGCCAACGAGCTCGGTTTTCAAGCTCGAGCTCGGCTCAAACTTGTCTCGAGCTGAGCTTTGACCGAGCTCGAGCTGAGTAACTCGCGAGTAGCTCGGTTCGTTTGCAGCCCCTATCAATAATTGTGTACTGGTACTACTAAATAAATTAGATTCTAGATCTTGTACGCTTGCCTCCATCTTAAAAGTGGATTGTCATACTTCAAACAATAATTGCATAGTAACTTACTCACAAATCCAATTTGTTCATTAAAGTACTTACAAATAGTAAGTAACATATATGTATTATTGCAAAATGTACGTTTATAATTAACCATAATCAACGGAATTATGAGTCTATCAAGGGAACAGGAGAATTTTATTCCAACATAAAAATCAACTATATGTCTATATCTGTAGCTCTGGTTTGCAACTTAGATCGATCCTCAATCTCTTGTTCAGCACATTAAACTTTTATCTGTATTATGAGAATATTCTCTTGTTTTGCCAGTATAATATTCATTTAGCAAATCGGAAGGTGTTTCACATTTGAGCTAAGCATAAAACTCTGACGTAGTGCTACAAAATTAAGTGTTGAACGACTGGAGATGGTGAAGACTAACACTGATGAGAATCTGACATGTTACCATGCCAATTCCGAGGGAGTAGTTCGGCTACAGATGATCGATTTCCTTTTATGTTCCTTTGATGTTGAAAGAGGATTCCGTGACAAGAACAATGGATTGAATATAAGACATGCAGTGAATAGATAGTCGAGCCAACTATATAGATACAAATGCTAAGTATCAACCTTCTTTTGCTGTAGGGTCATATGTGTTGACACTCAAAGTAGGAGCAGAGACTTGATTATAATGTAAACTACAACGTAAGACTTCAAAGAGAACTACAATATTTACTTCCTCAAGACAATACAAGAAGAGACTCTTTGAATGTTTGGCATTGGAATCACAAAACCTCACACTGTCGCTTTTTGTGTTACTTTCACTCTTGCATCTTGTCTCTACCAATGTAATGAATTCTCTATTTATAGCCCAAGTATGTATGTGATGTTAAACCCCCACAACTTTCTAGAGATACATTATAGTTACTTTACAATTCTCTAGAATATTAATTTCTACTGCCCTTTATAGATTTCTATCTCAAAAAGAAGAATCTTCTAGATTTGTAGGGAGACTTAGAGAAGAAGTTTGACCTTAATTTCAACACTCCTCAAACTTATTTGACCATACCGAGTTTGCTCTTCAACTTTTCGAATACTTCGGTCTTCAGTGGCTTAGTGAAAATGTCTGTAATTTGTTCTTCTGTCATGTAGTAAATGACTTTTAATCTCTTCAATGTACACTGGTATCACAGAAAGTGGAACCTTGTTTCGATGTGCTTGCTCTTCCTAGGTGCAACTAGATTATTCGCCAGTTCGATCGTTGACCGATTATCCACGTACAATATTGTAGGCTCCTGTTGTTGATGATTTAACTCCTGCATTAGATTTTTGAGCCATATTGTCTGGCATGCACATGTTGCGGCTACTATGTACTCGGTTTCACATGTCGACGGCGCGACTACTGACTACTTGTTTGAAGTCCACGAAGATGCAACTGATCCGATGTTGAATGCATACGTGGACGTGATTTTCCTTTCATCTAAGTCTCCGTTGTATTCACTATGAGCTTAGCCAACCAACCTGGACTCTTTTGAGTGTGTGTACAATAGTCCACTCCATTAGTACCTTTGACTTACCTTTGTTCTCTTGGCAGCCTTGAAGTACCCTTGCTTTGCTTCTGCATGTATCTACTTACTATCCCCATTATGTACATGATGTTTGACCTCATAATAGTAAAATATTTTAGACTTCCAACTAGGCTCATGATTAGTTTAGAATCAACTGGTCTTCCTAGCAAGTCGAGTCTGAGCTTGAGTCAAAGTCTCAACTGGAGTACTGACTAGATTGCTTTCCACCTTGTCGAATCTTTCAAGTATCTGACTTGCATACTTCTCCTGAGAAATAAATATCCCTTTCTCTGATTGAGTCACCTCCACACTGAGGAAGTAGGACATCTCTCCTATGTTTGTCATGTCGAACTCTTTGGTCATCGCCATCTTGAACTCCTTGAAAATCTCTGGATTATTCCCTGTAAATATCATGTCATCGACATATAGGCCCATGATCATGATGTCATTACTTTGTTTATTGGTGTAGAGGGAATGATCATAAGGACTCTTCTTGAAGTCATTCTTTTGCAGGCAGTCATCGATCATTGTGTTCCATGCTTTGGGTGCTTGTTCCAATCAATATAATGCCTTCTTCAATTTGTAAACTTTATCTTCTTGGCCTTTTCTTCTTATAACCTAGTGGTTTCTCGATGTATACTTCCTTCTCCAAGTAACCATTCAAGAATGCAGACATGACATCCATCTGATAAAACTTCCATCAGTTCTGAGCCGCTAGTGCGTTGAGCAGTCTGATGGTATCCATCCTTGCAATTGGGTAAAAAAACTTCTTCGTAGTCAATACGTTTTCTTTGACTCTAGCCTTTAGCTACTAGCCTCACCTTGTACTTCTCCACCATGTCTTATTGGTTGGTCTTTGTTTAGTAGAATCATTGTAACCCCCCTTTTTTTTCGTTGGATGTATTTTTGAGTGTATCTTCTTTTTCCTTGTATTTGATTCAGTTGTATCTTTTGGACCGTCTATTGGATCTTTATTCTGAATATATTCATTCAATTGCTTTGTCGTCCATTTATTTGATCTTTTGATTCTATTATCAGTCTATTCTTCCATCTCTGCTTGGTCGAGCTTCTGTTTTTATCCCTATTATTTTATTTGTTCATATCTTATTTTATTTGACTCATTTTGTTCCCCATCTCTTTATTGGATTTTTTTTATTGAAGTCCTATAGCCATTATTTCTATTTGGACCCATTTAACCAAATTTGAATCCTATTATACTTAGTGGATCTGCATTATCTATTCTAATCCCCATTACCTAAACCTATCCACTAAGCTACATATCTTAACCCATTACCCTATTTCTATATTTAAACCATACACTAAAACAAACCAACTATATATTCATCCACTACCCACTATTCCATTTTGATTTATTAATTACCCTATAACCAAAAAACCCACTTCCCCTGCATGCCCAAACCCGAAACCTCTTGCTCCGTTAGCCATCAATACCGCCACCAAAAACCCTAACCATTCACCTGATTGATATATATATATATATATATATATATATATATATATATATATATATATATATATATATATATATGTTTGCCCTTTGAACCCATGCAAACCATCCGCCGCTCTACCTCGTTTTCCTGTCCTTTTTCCTCTTCCTGTCTCTGCCCCTACCTCGTCAGCTCCGACAGCAGTCGCGTCCCCGCCTCCTTGCACCCCTGCGGATTTGCTGTGCCCTCTTCAACCAGTGCCGCAAGCTACCCCCCTGTGCTCCTCGATGCTACACGACTGCGACCAGCAACCGGTCGTCGTCCTCCCCGCAGTCCCGTGCATCCCCTCGTGTGGTCCCGACTCTCTCTTTGGTTGCTCGTGCGAGTGGTTGCACGGGTCATTTTAGTTGTGTGGTTTTCAAGCTGGTTCATTGAGTTTCGTTCGTTCGTGATTGATTCGTGGGTTCGTTAGTTGTTCGTGGACCTTGCTCGTGGTTGCGTGGTTCGTTCGGTAGAATTCGTATTCGTTGTCCGGGAATCCGTTCCCATTATTCTTACTTGGAGTCATTTCGTCGTCGGTTATAAGGCAAGTAACTTGTATTCTTTTCTTTGTATAATACAAGTACTAAATACCCTTGTGCTAGTGTAGTTGGGTTCTAGAGACAGTTCGTGTATGAATCCCCTTGTTGATATCGTCTCTATAGTGATAATTTGACCATGGTTGCCTCACGACATACAAGACATGATATAACCTAGGATTGACCACATTTTGTTGCACATATACGTGTTGTTTATGTGATATCTTGTGCTCGTTCGTGTTATTCATGTTTGACTTGTTGTGGACTTGTGAATTACCCTAGATCATGTTGTTTAGACATCTAGTATACTATATTTCATGTTTGGTTGTGTTCTGGATGTGTTCTATGTGAACTAGTGAATTTTGTGCATATGCGATATTTTCAGCTTTGTTGACTTTAATGTTTTGATCAGTATTTTAGACACTATTTAGGTCAGTATTTGAGAACATTTTGTGAACATGGTTTGTAGATAATTCTGTCTATTTTCCAACCCTTTTGATGGATCTCAATTTCGATTTCTGGTTTGTGAGTTATGTTGATTTTACTACAGTAGTGTCGAAAATTTTAAAGATTTTGTTTTCTATGAATTTTGAAGAGTAGTCTATTTTTATTGTGATGATAAAATTATTATTTTGATCTGAAACTTTGCTCAGTACTTCTAGATCTGATTGGGGTTAATCCAGAATTTTTGTGGATTTATTCGATGAGTTTTACAAACCGTTCAATGTTTCCAAACAACTACTATACTAGCAGATTTTTTATACTATTCAGTAAAGAAATTTATTTTCGACCTATTTCTACTTGTTGTTTCTAAAATGTTTCTAAATATGAAAGTTAGCCTACAGTATCTATTTTATCATCCTTTTGGCAGATTTGGATTTCGATTTATGGTTTGTGAGATATTGCTGTTTTCGTACTGCAGTGTTTGTGATTACAGATTTACAAAACTACTGTATCTTGATATTTTCTGATTTTACTTGATTACTCTAATTTTGTTAGAAAATTATGAAACTTGTTTTTTTGTTTCTATACACATAGTGGAATACCGCATTTATCGAGTTTCCATGCTATTTTCCTGACTTTGAATATGATCTTCTGATTTTTGGCTGAACGCATTTTCTGGTTTCAATTCAGTTTTGAGTTATGATTTTGTGAAACACTATATGACTTATATGTGTTCGTTGGCTTCGTTCGGGAGTCTATTTTTTAGACCTTTCGAAGGATTAAGGCTTGCATGCTTGTAGCAACGGGAATCATTATTGCAGTGCAGTACTGTCTTATTGTCCTGAACTAGAATTTTCGTTATTCTATTCTTTTATGAGTTATATTTCACCTATGCATGTTTATTCTTCATCCTGAACTTGTTACATGACCATACCATATTATTCTTTCCATGTTTTGTACTCGCACATGCATGTTTAATAATAATAAATAAGCAAGCCAGGATTTAAGGAAAAGATCTAATAGTGGATAATTCAGAAATGTGTACTCGGAAGGGGATCCACGGATCCTACGTGATTACTTGATACAAGATACTTGACACGTGATTACTTGACACTGCACGCAAGACACGTGATTACTTGCCACTTGCACAACTTGACACGTGATACATGATGCATGATACTTGGAGCTTGGAGCTTGGGGCTCGATTACTTGATACTTGTCCCTGAGTACACTGCCCTCTATGGTCCACTATGAAATCTAAAACGAAACTGTTTGTTGTAGCAACCATGTAGTAAAACCGAGATGCATGAAGTGCTACCTAGATAATAATAACTATAAGACTTGATACATGACACTTGAACATGATACTTGATACTTGATTACATGCTTACTGGATACTTTACTACATGATACTTGATTACATGATACATGACACTTGCTACATGTTTACATGATACTTGATATTTGTACTTGATACTCGGCACTTGTTACTTGATACTTGTTTACATGATGCTTGATTACTTGACACTGGATACATGCTACTTACACTTGTTCATCTTGCCATGCTTGTTGTTCTATTTTGTCATCATGCATATTCCATGTTATTAGTTATCCTTTTTCTCATGTACTTGTATCCTGCACTACAAGCGGTCCGTAACTTGCATTGACGGGAGTATGTTTTCTTTTTCCTATTCCTGCAATTATTAAATTGCAGATTTTGGATAACAGATACCAGATGGTATTGGTGATATGAAATATTAGTGCTGGAATTTGCTATTATTATTTCTTGTTGCTTGTTTGAACAATTGTATTTTTGTACTTGGATTTATTTGTATTTGGGCAATGTGACCCAGGATATTTGACTTATTCAGATTTAGATCATTTGAGATTATAATATTTTGGTTTCAATTATTCCTGTTGGTATTTTAATTCATATGTGCATGCTTGGTTGTTTCCTTTGCTTCCGACTCTGATTATTCTAGTGAAATGTTGTAAATATTCTGAACAGCTCATAGATGATGAAAATTATTCGCTGGGCTTACTCACATATCCGTATTTCATATTCTCTTTTTACAAGCGGGGCGTGACAAAGTTTTTAGTGGTATCAGAGCCCAGATTTGGCTAATGTATTAGTGGCCTAATATATTAGACAAGCTTGGCTCGTTCTGGGATTGGCTTAATATTTCACCAACCATGCATACGTAAATAAATTTTTATCAACTTTGATCTGGATGCTAATTGTTTTTGGTTTTGTGCAGACTCTGGCTCGTAGGAGTTATACTTCTCATCTTCAAGATAAGCATCCAGGGCTTGAGGCTGTCACCACTGTGTTGGAACGGCTGATTAACATGCAGCAAAACCACAGTGACTTGGTGATGGCTGCTTTGGAAGCTGCTCCGGTTCTACCGCCCGTTGTGCCTATGCAGGCAGCTCTTCCTCCCCGTCCAGGAACAGTCACAGACTTCATGAGGCTGCATCTCGACAGGTTTTTAGGCACTGATATGCCTTTGGAGACAGGACAGTGGTTGATTCGGACTGAGCAACTGCTCTTGGCAGCTAGAGTAGCTGATGCATATCAAGTGGATGTTGGGGCCATCCAGTTGGTGGACTTAGCTCATATTTGGTGAAGGTCCGAGTCCGAAAGGCTCGAACATTCGATCACTTGGGCCACTTTTACTAGGAGCTTCTTGGAGAAGTTCTTTCCTAGCAGCACTAGAGTCGTGATGGAGCAACAATTCTTGGCCCTGAAACAAGTTGGTCATTATTTCTATCAATGAAATTTTGTTACATATTGTCCATGCAATGTTGTAACATGAGACTTTCTTAAAAGATGGCTACAGGTCTGTGGACGAGTACGTAGCTGAATTTATTAGACTTAGCTGCTTCAAAGTCGTTCTTGTGGCTAACGAAGAGGATATGGCTCGTAGATTCATTTTGGGGCTTGAGTAAGACATCAAGGTGCAGCTTGTCTCTCTTCGCTTGCGTGCTTATGCTGAGGCTCTCGAGGTAGCTCCAGCTCAAGAGTAAGCTCGTGGTGGATTGATTCCTTCCCAGTGGACTGTTCCACACTCTGTGGCTAGGCCTTTTGGTGGGCCTATTCGGAGGCCTATCCCAGCCCCTCCGGTCAGGGCAGCTCCTTACTCTGTTGTGGGTCGTCAGAAGGTTGGTTTTTGAGACTTTTGCCGACTTCCAAGGCATGAGCACAAGGATTGCGGACGTGCCAATCGTCGTTGTTTTGGATGTGGTGCTGCTGACCATTCAGTGCGGGACTGCCCGCAGTTGGCTCTTCCAGCCAGGGGTCCAGTTCAGCCAGTTGCCCCAGCTTGTGGTCCAGTCAGGCCACCGCTTCCTCTGCAACGCCAGATTATCGGTAAGAGGACCACTGCTCCCAGGAGAGGTCAGGCTTTCAACCTGACTGCTGCTGATGCTGAGTCGGCTAAGGGTGTGATTGCAGGTATTTTTTTCATTAATTGTTGTTTTGTTGTTCCTCTTTTGTTTCTTCAAATCCTTTTCCATTATTTCATTCATATTTATCTTCTCCTTTTTGTTTTTCCTTACCCATGTTCAACCATTCTTTTCCTTGTCTCTTTTGATTCTGTCTTAGATGTTGTACTTGTTTGCACTTTTCTTGCTCACGTTCTTTTTGATTCCGGGGCAACCCATTCTTTTGTCTCCACTCGATTTGTGGCTCGCCATCAGTTGGAGTGCAGCAACATGTCAGAGGCTTGGAATATTGTGACAAGTGGAGTTGTCATTTGTTCTCGGGAGTGCAGGCAGTATCCCATGATTATTGGTGGTGCGGATTTCAAGGCCAATCTGATTGTAATTGGGAATTCAGGATTCGACATCATTCTGGGCATGGATTGGTTGGGTGAAACCCATGCCATTATTGATTGTCGTGCCAAGAAAGTTGTATTCCGGATTCCAGATCGCATAGAGTTTGAGTTCCATGTCAGAGAGATGTGCCTTGGCCGAACTGCTGTTGATCAGGAAGTTTGAGCGATAGAATTGCACTCAGGCTGTGAGGCTACGCCTTTAGTAGTTTGGGATTTCCTGAATGTTTTTCCAGAGGATTTGCCTGGCTTACCCCCTGATAGGGATGTGGAGTTCGGTATTGAAGTTCAGCCTGATACGACGCCTATATCGAAGAGTCCCTACAGGATGGCACCGGTTGAGTTAGCTGAGCTTAAGGTGCCGATTCAGGAGTTATTGGATTTGGGTTTCATCAAACCCAGTATTTCTCCTTGGGGTGCTCCAGTCTTTTTTGTCAACAAGAAGGATGGTAGTTGTAACACCCCAGATTGTACGATACCTAAATATGTATATGTATATATGTATATTGTCTGTATGCATGCACATGATTGCAGTGTTTTCGTTGATTTTGCTATCGTTGGTGTGCGGTAAAGTTTGCGGGGCAGTTCATGAGGATGGTTACATTCTAGAAGATGCATGAGAATGAGGAGGACCGATACTGGTATAAATACTACTTTTTGGTACGACACCTATGCAAATATAATATGTATGATACTACGATGGGTATATCTTGCGTACACTCGATAATCCCCTCGTCTCGCATCTAAGAACCCGTTTAAGAGCTAAATTGGGCAACCAACCTATTGTACCCCAAAACCATTGGCTAGACCATGGTTTCCACCCAAAACCACCCTACACCCTACCCCCTACCCCCTAGAAACCGGACCCCCCATTTTCCCCTCTCTTTCCCTACTCTTTTCCATCAAAAACCCCTTCATTCTTCTCCCATGTTCTGAAAATTTTAGAACTCAAAACCAAAGAAAAGAAGAGAAGGAGAGAAAGGAAGAAAGATTGAAGAAGGAGCTCTTGGAGTGATTCTTGAGGAAGTGAAGCTCAAAGATACCATCTACTCCACAATTAACTCAGTTTGGGGAGTTTCTCTAAACCTTTCTTTTTGTTTCTTGGTTGATTTCTTACATGCATGTGTAGTAGTAAGAGTTAAAAGAGTTATAATGAATGTTTAAGAAGATTGAAAGTTGAAATCAGAAACTAAAACTGGAATCTTGATCTGTATGCTATTTTCCAGATTTTCCCGAGAGCAAACCACATAGAATCTTATCATGAAAATTTTACAAATTGTTCTTATATATGTCTATATGATTCATGAATTATTTCAGATTTTTCTGAGATTTATTGGTATTTTAATAAAATCCATTTGTGGAGCAGTGCCGTAAGGTAGTAGCAGAAATTGGTTACTATGATGCCTGAGATTGTTGGATTTTTCATAACTAATTGGAGTGAGATATTAATCTGAAATTTTACCTTGTATTCCCATTTGTATCTAGACTCTACAGAAAAATCAATAAAATAATTGGATTAAGCTACAGGCATGTTAAAAATTAATCAATCAACAGTAGCTATAACTGTGACTGAAGAACAGGATGATCTTATTGCTTAATTGAAACATGAAGAACTCAGTGCAGACTTGAAATTTGGACATGAAACCTTTTGCATGTTGTAATTTATGAAGTCTAGCTTCCTTATTGGAGATTTTGTGTCTATTGGATGAGCATAGGATTTATGATGGATTTTATAGCACGTACTATGCTGGTCCAGTCACATTAGACACCCTGTAGAGATGACATAATTGATGCTCCTTAAGAGCAAATTATGAGGAAGTGTTTCCTTAGAGGATTGTAGTAGATATCAAGACCTTTCCAACAAGACCTATTTTAGGTGTTTCCAGTAAGTGGTTGATTTATTATGATTTTTTCAATACTAGACACAGGCCAGGATTTGATTGAGAAAGTCTTAGTGTATGACTTGGTACACGTGTAAGTAATGTGTGTGTTAGGGTGATCTATTGGCATATTTTGAACTTATGACCAACTAGAGGATTTTTGAGGACATTACCACCTTTTCATAGAACTTGGTTTTGTAGCATTCTGATGAGTGAGCAGTGTTTTATGCTACCGGTAAGGTGCAGCCCGTGTACAGAAAATACACAAGCTGAGGCTTGAGAGACCATTTTGAGGACTTAGATGATAGAATTTGAGGTTATGATCAACTAGGAAGTTGTAGCCTAGGTTCTTAACTTCCTAGATTGGGCTTGTACACCCCAATCGGAGTTGCATCGAGGGAGTTATGATCTTTTTAAGTTTCGGGTAGAAACCCCGTAGGTTGCTTAGTCTTGGGTTTTGACTAAGTATTGTGAGGACTATTCCCCTGTGTACTATTGGAGTTGATAACTCTTGTCTAGGGACATTCAGCCTCTGTTGTTGGTTTTGTTGACTCCCATAGCTGGTGTGTGACTCGAGTTAGTGACTAAGGTAGGGGATACCCTGTATCTGTCGACCCTGAGTTATGAACTTCCACCGAACCGTAGGACGTCCAAGCCATGCCGTCAAATTAAGATCATTAGGGATAAACACACCAGTTCATAGCCGGGTTAGGGGTGAACATATACATTCACAACCGGGTTAGGGGTGAATGTAAGCCATGGTGCTGGACAAATCCAAGCCTGGGAAAGTGGCGAACCGAACTGGTATCACCAGGGCCAGAGGTCGATAGACAAGTTTTTGGAACCAATCTTATCTTTTTACCGAAAGTGATTAGAGTGAGGCTGGAATTAGAGCGATGCATTAGGGGTTTGGGTAATTGCATTAGTACTAGCAGATCATAGTCGGTGTTGTACCTTCCTATCGTAGGGATACGTTTTCGGCACTCATGTGTGAGTCATCGGCTCGTATCTCGATCTGTTGATTCCCAAAGTTTTGCCGGAGTAAGGAACGGGAGACTAGGGGGATTTGACCCTCGAGGCCATTATGTTCCTATGCACATGGGGTTTTATATATATCATTTCATAGCCCGGATTAGGGGTGAACACGCATGTGTCAGTCCATAACTCGGGTTAGGGGTGGACACACGAATTACACGGTCTTACGACCAAATTCAACACGGCTTTCTGAAGAGGTCCGTATGCGGGTACTGAGTGGCAAATACGACCACCACTTAGGCACTGCAGTGGCGGAACTAGACCGACCAACTGCAACCTCCTTGGGCTACGGACGATCTATTGGGAACGGGTTTAGTACAAGAGTAGGGTGCATGGTGAGGGTTTGAATCCCTAAACTGTGGAGAAAGATGGCTAGATTTGGGGGCGTATATAGTATGGGATGCATTCGTTCTCCAAAGTCTTACTTGCATTAGAGTCAGGCATGTGATTTGCTGCATCTAGTCATAGGGTAATGGCATACAACTGCACTAGAACCCGAATCCATTATATCCTTGTTTGGTACATCACTTTTCTTTTGCATAAAATTATGGTTGTGATTGTAGTTTAGAGGATCGCTATTATTATCAGCTTTGCGTTAGTCGAAGTACTGACGTTCCCCACCTTTTAGGTATCGACTTCTACCTTTCGAGCAGGTGCAGAGATATCAGAGTCGCGCAGCAGAAGCCTCAAGCCGGGGAGTAAGTCCCAGGGGAGCCGATGGGCCACTCAGCGAAGTTCGACAGTAATCAGTCGATTACCATTCCAGGAGGCAGCTAATAGCTTTACAAGTGGAGTCTGTAAATATTTGTAATAAGTTGTAATGAGTGGATGTAATTTGTACTCCTTGTCCAAGAACAAGGTTTCGGTTGTAATTAACGATGTAATGACTCAATATCAATAAAAAGTTTTTTTAAAATTTTTGTGTTATTACTGTATTGAGATGCATTTGAAGGTAAAGATTCTGGTGAGTGTCACGAATGTTCTGTAACGGGAATCCGGGGCGCTACAGTAGTCATTGAAGGTGTGTGGATTATCGGGAACTAAACAGTGTTACTGTGAACAACCGGTATTCGTTGCCCAGGATCGATAATTTGTTTGATCAGTTGAGTGGGGCTGCTATTTTCTTGAAGTTGGATCTTCGTTCTTGGTATCATCAAGTCAAAGTGAAGGCGACTGATGTATAGAAGATTGCTTTCAGGACCAGATATGGCCACTATGAGTATCTTGTGATGCCATTCGGGGTTATGAACGCACCTGCTGTATTCATAATTCTTATGAACTGGGTCTTTTCTTAGTTCTTGGATAGATTTGTGGTGGTCTTCATTGATGATATTTTGGTGTATTCTCGGAATCGGGAAGATCATGCTGAGCATCTTAGAGTGGTTCTACAGACTTTAAGAGAGAATCAGCTCTATGGAAAACTCAGCAAGTGCGAGTTTTGGCTCGACAGAGTTTCTTTTTTAGGGCACATTATGTCGGGTGATGGTATTTCTGTGGATCCGGCCAAGGTTGAGGCTGTGAAGGATTGGCCTGTTCATAAATCATTTTTGAAAGTCAGGAGTTTTCTTGGTTTAGCTGGCTATTATCGGAAATTCGTCGAAGATTTTTCGAAGATAGCGGGACCATTGACTAAGCGACTGGGAAGGATCATAAGTTCTGTTGGTCTGATGAGTGTGGTGTGGCTTTTTTTGAGTTGAAGAACAGATTGACGTTAGTGCCTGTGTTGACTATTTCATATGGTCCAGGCAAATTTGTAATTCACTGTGATGCTTCTGGTAAGTGTCTTGGAGCAGTTCTGATGTAGAAGGGCCGAGTCATTGCTTATGCATTAAGGCAGTTGAGGCTGCATAAGAAGAACTATCCGACTCATGACTTGGAGTTAGCGGCAGTGATATATGCTTTGAAGCTGTGGAGACATTATTTACTTGGGGACCAAGTGAGATCTTTACAGACCACAGAAGTCTCAAGTACGTTTTCACCCAGAAGGAGTTAAACATGAGGCAAAGGCATTGGTTGGAACTTATGGCTGATTATGACATCAGTTTGCAATACCATCTTAGTAAAGTGAACATGGTGCCAGATGCTTTGAGCAGGAGACCGGAAGTTATGTTCTTGACTCAGCAGAGGGATCTGATTGAGCAGATGCAGAGGTTGGAGTTGGAGGTTTTGTTCCCGAGTTCTGATCGGAGTTGTTTGGTGCTCTAGCTTTAGTCGTCTCTTGTTGATCAGATTAAAGAGGCGCAGGCTAGTGATACGCAGTTGCAGGGTTTTCGAGCTGAGGTTGAGTCTTGGTCCCAAATGGACATGGTTATTCATGCTGATGTATCGCTTCGTTTTGGGTTCAGGTTATGTGTCCCAAAGGGTGAAGTTTGTCAGAGGTTGCTTGAAGAAGCCCATCAGTCATCCTATTCTATCCATCCTGGTGGTACTAAGATGTATCGGGATTTGAAGCTTCATTTATGGTGGCATGGTATGAAGAGAGCTGTGGCTCGATTTGTTGCTCAGTGTTTGATCTGCTAGCAGATTAAGGCAGAGCATCAGAAAACTGGTGGACTTCTTCAACCGCTTCCTATTCCAGAGTGGAAATGGGAACATATTACTATGGATTTTGTGACCGCTTTGCCGAGGAGTCCTAAGGGTCATAATGCCATTTGGGTGATTGTCGATCGTTTGACGAAGAGTGCTCACTTCATTCGTTTTCGTGTCGAGCAGTCTACTGAGATCCTTACTGAGAGGTACATGCAAAAGATTGTTAGACTTTATGGGGTTCCAGTCAGTATTTTATCCGACAGTGATACGAGATTCATATCTCAGTTCTAGGAGAGTCTTCAGAACAATTTGGGGAGTAAATTAAAGTACAGTACAACTTTTCATCCCCAGAGTGATGGACAGTCAGAGAGGACCATCTAGATTCTTGAGGACATGTTGAGGTCTTGTATGCTTCAGTTCGATGGATCATGGGAGGACCATTTGCATCTCGTAGAGTTCTTGTACAATAACAGCTTTCAAACCGGTATTAAAGCTGCACCGTTCGAGGCACTATATGGTCGAAAGTGCAGATCACCAGTGTGTTGGGATGACATTAGTGAGAGAAAGTTGTTGGGTCCAGAGTTGATCACCAAGACAGTTGATGTGGTGGTTCAGATCAGGAAGCATTTGCAGACAGCTCAGGATAGGTAGAGGCGATGGGCCAATGTCCATCGAAGAGATTTGGAGTTTGAGGTTGGTGACCATGTTTCCTAAAGGTATCTCCTTGGCGGGGTGTCATTCGGTTTGGTGTTGGGGGCAAGCTCAGCCCTATATTTATTGGACCATTTGATATTGTGGAGCAAGTAGGCAAGGTGGCTCATCGTCTTTCATTGTCGCTAGCTTTATCAGGAGTGCACGATGTTTTCCATGTCTCACAACTCAAGAGATATATACGAGATGAGAGCCATGTGATCGACTATTCTGATTTGACCGTTCGGCTGGATTTGACTTATGAGATTCTGCCAGTTGCTATTGTGGATCGGCGGGAGAAAGTGCTTAAGAACAAGGTCATCATACTGGTTCGTGTTTCTTAAAATCCTCACTCGCCCGGTGAGTCGACTTGGGAGCTGGAAGAGGAGATTCAGCAAAAGTTTCCTCATTTGTTTGAGTAGTTTTTATTTTGTTCTTTTTGTTTATTTTTGGGGTTACCCTATGTATCTTCTTGTTAAATTTCGATGACGAAATTTTTCTTGTTATGTTGGTAGGATTGTCACCCCTGTTTTTTTTTTGTTGGATGTATTTTTGAGGGTATCTTCTTTTTCCTTGTAATTGATTCAGTTGTATCTTTTGGACCGTATGCTGGATCTTTATTCTTAATATATTCATTTAATTGCTTTTTCGTCCTTTTATTTGATCTTTTGATTCTATTATCAGTCCATTCTTCCATCTCTGCTTGGTCGAACTTTTGTTTTGATCCCCATTATTTTATTTGTTCATATCTTATTTTATTTGACTCATTTTGTTCCCCATATCTTTATTGGATTTTTTTTATTGAAGTCGTATAGCCGTTATTTCTATTTGGACCAATTTAACCCAATTTGAATCCTATTATACTTAGTGGATCTGCATTATCTAATCTAATCCCAATTACCTAAACCTATCCACTAAGCTATATATCTTAACCTATTACCCTATTTCTATATTTAAACCATACTCTGAAACCAACCAACTATATATTCATCCACTACCCATTCTTCCCTTTTGATTTATTAATTACCCTATAACCAAAATACCCACTTCCCCTGCATGCCCAAACCCGAAACCTCTTGCCCCGTCAGCCGTCAATACCCCCACCAAAAACCCTAACCATTCACCGGATATATATATATATATATATATAATAAAACACAAAGAAAGCTATCAAATGGCTCTCCTTCAATCCCCCCAAAAATCAAAGGCCTAGATCTAACTTCACAAAACATATTTTCCCTCCCAAAAGTTTTCCCCCAAAACTCAAATTCAAATCCCCCATCCAAAACAACTCCTCTATTTATTTAATAATTTCTCTCTCTCTCCCCCCCGCCTCCCTTTTCTATTCAAAAAAATTATGAAAATAAAAATTTTAATAATTTTAAAAAAATTAAAAACTAAAAAACTAAAAAACTAAAAAAATTAAAATTTAAAAACTTTAAAAATAATTTTAAAAAAATCAAAAAATCATATAATATGTTTTTTGCTGGACCCCCAAAAGTTTATCATATAATATGTTTACTACTTCAATTAATTTGCTGGACCGTTCCGAAAACGTGCCGTAGGCACGTGTCAACGGGCAAACCTAGTATATATATATAAACATGAATTTTTATACCCTAATTTATAATTATTTTTAACTATATACTAATGGAAACATGAACTTTTATTTACAACTAATTATTGTCATATTATTCAAACTTCAGCTACATAATTGTTGATTTACTGTTTATAAGACTTTTCATATGTTGTATCATTCTAAAGATGTGTCATAGGCACGTGGCCACTGACTTGAAGCTGTATCATTCTGAAGACGTGCCGTAGGCACGTGGCCACTGGCAAATCTAGTATATATATATATATATATGTATGTATGTATATATATATATATATATGTTTGCCCTTTGAACTCATGCAAACCATCCACCGCTCTACCCCTTTTTCCCGTCCTCTTTCCTCTCCCTGTCTCCGCCCCTACCTCGTCAGCTCCAACGGCAGTCGCGTCCTCGCCTCCTTACACCCCCGCGGCTTTGTTGTGCCCTCTTCGACCAGCACCGCAAGCTACCCCCGTGCTCTTCGACACCGCACAACTGCGACCAGCAACCAGTCATCACCCTCTCCGCAGTCCCGTGCTTCCCCTCGTGTGGTCCCGACTCTCTCTTTGGTTGCTCGTGCGAGGGGTTGAACGAGTCATCTTAGTTGTGTGGTTTTCAAGTTGGTTCGTTGAGTTTCGTTCGTTCGTGATGGGTTCGTGGATTCGTTAGTTGTTCGTGGACCTTGCGTGGTTTGTTCGGTATAATTCATGTTTGTTGCCCGGGAATCCGTTCCCGTTATTCTTGCTTGGATTCGTTTCGTCGTTGGTTATAAGGCAAGTAACTTGAATGATTTTCTTTGTGTAATATAAGTACTAAATACCGCATGTAGTGTAGTTGGGTTCTAGAGACAATTTGTGTGTGAATCCCTTTGTTGTTATTGTCTCTATAGGGATGATTTGACCATAGTTGCCTCACTACATGCATGACATGATATAACATAGGATTGACCACATCTTGTTGAATATATACGTGTTGTTCATGTGATATCTTCTGCTCGTTAGTGTTATTCGTGGTAGACTTGTTGTAGACTTGTGAATTACCCTAGATCTTGTTGTTTGGATATCTAGTATACTATATTTCATGTTTGGTTGTGTTTTGGATGAGTTCTATGTGAACTAGTGGATTTTATGCATATATGATATTTTAAGTTTTGTTGGCTTTTCTATTTTGATCAGTATTTTAGACCCTATTAAGGTCAGTATTTGAAAATATTTTGTGAACATGGTTTGTAGAGAATTTTGTCTATTTACCAACCCTTTTGACGGTCTCAGTTTCGATTTCTGGTTTGGTAGTTATCTCGATTTTACTACAATAGTGTCGAAGTATTTCCAGATTTTGTTTTCTATGAATTCTAAAGAGTATTCTATTTTTGTGATGTTAAAATTATTATTTTGATCTGAGATTTTACTCATTACTTCTGGATCTAATTGGGATTAACCCATAATTTTTGTGGATTTAGTGGATGAGTTTTACAAACTGTTCTATATTTTCAAACAACTACTATACTAGCAGATTTTTCATATTGTTCAATAAAGAAACTGATTTTCGAACTATTTAAAATTGATATTTCTAAAATATTTCTAAATATGAAAGTTAGCCTACCGTATCTATTTTATCATCCTTTGGCCTTTCACTGGGAATTAGGAATTACATTCCTAATCTGATCCTAGGGATTACATTCCTAATCTAATCCTAGGGATTACATTCCTAATCTGATCCCAACTGCAGCTATAAATACCCCCCATCCACCACCATTAAGAGGTAATCAATCTTTTGCCAATTTACACTCTCTCATAATCTTCCTGATTACTGACTTGAGCATCGGAGGGTGCGTCGCCGGGATCAACCCCGGTGTCTTGCACTTTTTGCAGGTGAACGGCGGGAGTCAGCGGTCAAACTTCCGGCGGTTGAAGTTAAGGTTTGACTATTCAGTTTTCCCAAGAATCCATAAATACTATCTATTTGCCCCCACACCAGAATCAGCGGTAACAACCGCCCTGCTTGAATTTTGAGAATTAGCATTGCCAATCGACTGCCATGTTTGCGCAGTCGACCGTCAATACTATTTTGGCTGCTTTGGGTTGATTTTTCCTCATTTCTTTTAAATGATTATTCCTCGATATTATGGGTTACTACTCTACTGTTTTAAATGACGTTTTACCACAGATTACAGTATCTTACAAAGAATTATATTTTATTTATAATTGAGTTTTAAAAGTATTCTTATGATCTTATTTAAGTGAGTTATATGTGTTTTTCAACGAATTGATGTTTTGGTGATATTCTACGACTTCAGAATATGGTTTTCTATTATTAAATGGATTTAATCTTTTATTTGAATTATGGAATTTTATGAACACATTAAATGAATTTGGATTTTGTTGATTTAAGAGGATTACTGTATATAAACGTTTTGATGATGGATTGGTGAGTTTTATTGAATGTTTTTGTTGATGGTTAGGTTGTGAGTCTCAAGAGGGTGTGTGGGATCCTAGATACCGGCAGTTGAGATTTTGTGATTTGGCCAGTTGTGGCTTTGTTGTTGATCAGTTAAGTTAAGTCTGGTAGGGTACACCAACTCTAGGAGATTCGTAATTAATAAATTAACTTAAAAGATAAGGACGGGCACTAGATGGTGATATAATGAAATGAGTGCAAACATGAGTTATGGATTCCAGGATAATCCAAGGAGTGAGATATTCCCTAGTATTTCGGGACGATGGACGTATGGGCCACAGAGTGATCTGCGAAGTGGGATTGATCTCCAGTATTCCGAGGATGATAGCGACGCTCATGGGATGTTTGCGCAATGAGGGTTCCAGGATGACCTGCAGAGTGAGGCAATTGCCACAGTATTCTGGGATGATGGACGTGAGAGCCACAGAATGATCTGCGGAGTGGGATTGGCCTCTAGTATTCCAAGAGCGAGAACCAATACTTGTAGAATGTCTAAATCTCATAGTAGTCATAGTAGTAGGATTAGTTGCATAGCGAGGGATTAAACCCTATCAAGTGGAGAACGATAAGTGCTTGCACCGGACCTATGTAGTACGAGATGCATAGAATCCGACAAGTATGCATTAGAGAGTCAGCATATAGCATTGCTGTTTTGACTTGGTTTTATGCATGATTGTTTCGTGTTTTTCTACACTTGATACTTAGTCTAGTTTCACTTGATGTTTTCATGGTTTATTTATTTTTATTTCCTTTTCTTTTCATTACTACTGTTATTACATGTTGTTTATGACTCTATACTTTATATTTTATTTATGTTGCATTTATTTTTATGTCACTCACACTGTTATGGCTGACCCCTGTAGTTTTGGGGGTTAGGGTTATCTCTAGACTCATGTTTTACAGGTAGGTGCATTTAGCTTGGGATTTGGATGCATGGGGTAGAATGATATATGGCTTAGACAAATTGTAAAAGAATATATTGTAAAAGAAAAAAATTGTAATTCAATGTGTTTCATTGTTCGCTGTGCTTTGTAAACAATTGATGTAATAAAAAGTTTTAATTTTCTTTGTATTTGGTTGCTATGTTTATGATTACATTAAAGTTGATTCTGAAAATTGTGCCATGTATTTCTGAGATATTATATTGGAAATTCGGGGTGTTACAAACTCCTCTTGGCTCTACAGTTGCTTCAGAAAGTGAGTTTTCTACAAGTGTTGGGTTCTAACCGATTACATGAATAGCTTGAAGCCCCAATCGTTGGAGATGCTCGTCTGCACGGAAGACTGGATGAAAGCCGAAGATAGGACTCAAGGAATAGGGTTTGACACATCTACAAGTGGAAGCAACTCGCCGGAAGAACAATAACAACAACAATAGCAACCAACATGAAGAATTGAAGACCAACAACAACAACAACAAATTGAAGACCAACAAATTGAAGAAAATTGTAAATGTATAAAAAATTGTAAAAAATCATTGTTTCTTATGAAAAAGTTGGAAAATTGATGAAAACTGTTATTGTATAAAACAAATTTGTAGAAAATCTTTGTTTCTTACAAAATTTGGAAACATGTATAAGTTGAAATCATATGAATAATATATACATTTTTTTTTTGCAATTTCACTATTTGATTCTTATTATTATTATTACATTTTTTCTTATTATTATAATTACATTTTTTAAAAGTTAAAAAAGGAGTTTAAATCGACGTGCCAACCCGCGACCCGACCCGACCCAGGTTGGACCCGAATGGGTTCGCGGGCTGACCGGGTCAAGATTTTGCTAATCCAACCCGGCTCGGCCCGGCCTGGACGTAGACCCGACCCGAACCCGCCCTATTATGCTTCCAACCTGAACGAGTTCGACCCGACCCGACCCGGTCGACCCGTTTGCCATCCCTACTCTATGCACAACACTTTTTAGCTCACTGTTTATACTTATTGGACCCTATATTTCATCAAGGGTTTGCTTATTGAGGTAATTGTTTTTTACCAACAACAATCCCAAATAGCGCTTTTTCTCCATGCCACTTTGTAACGCCTCGTCCCAATACTCAGACAATTTTTATTATATATATATTTTTTAAAAGACAAATTAATACCTATAGTACAACTGCCCACCACATGCTACCTCTCAAAAGGTGGTTAACCAATTAGGTGACTCTTGATCATAGGCAATTTATTTTATATTAAATTATTCCTTAAATACTCCCGATATGGGAATTCCATCTCCTTTTTATTCTTCTTAATCCCGTGTACACATTAGTAGAGGCCCTAGTGCCCCCCCCGCCCAATATGCCACGTCATACCTCAAAAGGAGAAGCAGCGCCTGCTTCTCGCCTTCAGAAATGGGCGGGTCCCCGCACCGCTGACGTCATCGTAACGTCAGCACCCTAACTCAAGAACAGCACATCGGCTGTTCACAATCCCGTGGGCCCCCCTTTACATAACCTCTCTCATCATATATATATATATATATATATATATATATATATATTATATTGTTCGAAATTACGGGGTATTACATACACACCACCTTTAGAAATCAGTGTCCTCGCTAAGTATGGGGCATGCCATCTAGCGCAGGATCCTCCTTTCTAGCCGATGTGGGGTCGTCCTCAATCCCGATAATTTCGGAGATTAGTCCCACACTGCAGGTACACACCTCGATAATTCAGGAGACTGTCTCACATCGCAGATTATACTGAGGCCCTCTCCCACACCCGGTGTCAAAAGTCGGCTCTGATACCATTTGTAATTGTAACGCCCCGAATCCCAAATACACTGAATTCGAGATGTTCTACAGGATCTTTTCACTTCCTTTAGTACAATTTTACAGGGAAATAAAACTTTTCATCATACATCAGAGTTTACATCATAATTACATCTTTCTTTTGCACAACGGAAGTAAAATACAACAATTTGATACAAATACAACAGCATAATGTAATCTCTAAGCATCCATCCTCTTTAATCTTTAACATGATATTTACCAGCATATAAGACTGTGGGTACGTCAGTTTATTCAACCGACGAACATTATACACGGCCGTCCTCGCTTTGCCAGAAATAGTATAACTTAACATTTCATATTTAGCAAACACAAACTTGTCACATTCAAACTAAAGGGACTACCCTATTGATGTCGTGTTGTGATTGTGCACTTAGTCCTTAATGCAGTTAATTATGTTACATGACACTAATGCGCACTTGTTCGGATTCTATGCATCCCATACTACATAGGTCCGAGGGCAAGCCCTTATTCGTTCTTCATCTTTATAGGGTTCAATCCCCCGTTATGTCTTAAACTACTACTGTAACTACGGTAGTGTCTTAGATGTCCTATGATCTATGAGCTCATGTCCAGGCAGCCTGGAGGGGAATCCCACACACTGTCACGACGCATCGAGCAGGCAACCTATGGACAATTCAGCCTCCGCCATGGAACAATGGCACCACCCATAGCCACTCGAACATCCCACGAGCGTCGCCACCAGGACGATAATTCCGGAGTAGCGCCCACGCCATGTCTTGACGCATCAAGCAGGCAACCTGTGAATCGCTCTCACACCGCTATCCGTTGTCCCCCCATACTCATGTTTTTCTTCTACTTTCATCACATCTCCACTATGTACTAGTCCTTAGTTTTATTTAAAAATCATGAACAAAATAATCACTAGAGTTAGCCTCTCCATCAACCGGACTTATTCATTTGTTTCAACATGACCAACCTTGGTCTAATTTCAATTCAATTCATCTTTCTCAATGCCGGGGAGACTTAGCTACTCTATTTCAAATTTCATTTCACAATCTTTAACTCCTGACAATTTCCATGTCGAGTTTTCATACTCATTCTTTTTCAATTCATGATTACACTTTATTCACAAGTCCACAATGAATACTTTTAATTCACGAGTTCATAATGAAAACAATTCATGTTTATAGCCAACAATTTCTTTTCCTCTTTCATAAATCATGGTTTTAATTTCATAACCATACATGAATTATACAACTTCATAATATCACATTTCAACCTTCATACTTCATATCTTGCACAATACTCATAATGAAAATAAATAAAATCATGTCACACCACAAGCACTTTTGCCAATCACTTTATAATAGCCTATCTTTATAAGTTATAAATCCACAAGTGTATATCTCATAACCAAAGCTCCATTTATGCCTTTTATTCACAAACCATATTGTATTTCATTCTAAAAATACCCAAATCACTCTTATAAAATTCCTTGTAATTTTATGAGAATTACCATATTTATTTCATAATTTTTGGACTTCAAAAACACCCAAAAAAAATTATTTTTCCTTATATGCCGAAGGCAAGAATCGAACCAGGCGCCGCACCAAGACAGCACAGAGCCCCGACCACTAGGCCAGTCGCTGAACACGTCCATAGAGTGACTAGGGTCTATACGAACCCTTAGTTCGCTGTTACTGTTTTTAGGGTAATTTAACAAAAGAAGTGTTCGGCCTGGGATTCGAACTGGGCAACACAGAGAAGCAAACCGGGGTCCAAGACCACCTGAGCCACTAGCTCGGGTTGTCACTAACCCAAATAAAAGTCCATTTGTATTATTTTCGTACTGTTTTAAAAATAACTCGACATTCAAATAGCCATAGCTTCTTATTACTTTAGTAAAATTTTCTAAAAACTTCCAGATTAAATCCTCAGTCATAAAAGTTCATACCAGTAAAATAATATAATTTTTTTGGTGCTAATGAAATGTATTTTTCACACACAAAAAATCCAAAATTAATTCATTACACTACAAAAATTTGTATTTTCGACATTGCCATATAATTAATCTACTAGTCTTTTTATTCACTAATTTCATGGCGATAATTTAGTGATATTAGTTCTTAATTCAACCAATATACATGTGAGTTCAATAGTCCATATCCATATCAACATATAAGTCTATTCATCTCAATTTCACAATTAACAAGCATGCATTATGTCTCTAATCACAATAGCAACATTCTCAATTAAATTTAATCACCATCATAACTTCATACTAATAAACATGGAGCAATCTACACACAATTTAATTTTAACACTAGAGCCATATAAATTAATCACCACATTTCAATTTATTCACATACTAACTACTCAATTCAAGTGGGCTCTTATTAATATTTTCATGCATCTTTGATGGTTGAAACTAAGCATGGACCTACTTTAGAAGTATAAAATGTTTTACCCACCTCAATTGGAGAGAAAACACAAACAAAGCAACTACGTCCTTGTAGACGAAAGCACCACCTCCTAGCCAAAGAGTGCACAACTCCAAGCTTCCAAGCCAATGCCGAATGCTCCTTCAATTCCACACCGAAAGCTTCCCTCCCTTGATGCCGGCCACTCCAAGCAACAACAACCCACACAATTCTCTATCTTTTATAACTCTCACAATGATAATACTATAATTATGAAATACACTTTGCATATCAAAATTAGCCATGAGAGGGGGGGGGGGGTATTTATACTCAAAGATGAGTGAAATGGAGGGCCAAGATCATTTGGTTAGTTGTAGGATGAAGGGACTAGATCAAAGTAGAAGTTAGAAGAACTACCCACTTCTTTGAAACTACCACCATGTTCTCCACACCCAAAATCAAAACTCCCTCCAAAAGAATGATACCCGGCCACCATAGAAGAGTGTGCATTGCACGTGTACGTGTAGTGCACGTGCATGCAACTAGGCCAAATTTGTACATTCTTAAATTTGTATAAAAATAATTTAGTAAAAAAAAGTCTTCTACAAGACAAGTTTAATTAAAATAAATTAATTCATGGGCTTTCTTTTTGGGCTAAAATATTTTATAAAAATAAATAAAATAAAATGCTTTTGGGCTTTTTAAGAAAGGCTTTTTAATTAAATCAAATAAGGCTTTTAAAGAAGGCTTTTTGTACTAAAATAATTTGAGAAAATTATATTTAAATATACACATCATGATAAAAAAAATAATCCAAACAAAATATTGCACGTGCACAACACGTGCAAAATAAATAATTTCTCATTAATTGAAAAATCAGGGTATTACAGCACTCCCTCCTTAGAATAGTTCCGTCCCCGGAACTACAATCAAGAGCGAGAAAAAAAACAAAAATACAACACACACAACAAGAACAAAAGATACAATAATACACTCAAGCAAAAAGCTCAGGATAGTCCTCTTCATCGACTGCCACCAAACAGCCGCATCCTTCTCCAACTGCAAAGTCGCCAACTTGACCTTGCTGCCCTCCGGTGTTTCCAACACCTCAAAGATTGTCTCCACTTGCCGAATCCAGTTATCGGCCGCATCCGGGTCGGACTTTCCCTCGAACACTGGTGGTTTCATTCTCTTGAACGATTCCACTAGCTTGATTGCCTCGGGTACTGGATTCACCGGCCCCCTTCCTTGGTTTGCAGCCACTGCATTCAGCGTCTGGTAAACCCTTGCAAACTCGGCATCCAGGTCCAAACCTTCACCATTCCTGGCTCCCCTTCTCGCCATATTCTGATGCAAAAGATCCATTAAATTCGAAGTATAAAACAAGAATTTAAACCAACTTTCATTTCATTGAATTTCAAAGTTTATACATTCGAATTAGAAAAGCATTTTAACATCAGAATAGAAGAAAATAGAAACCAAGACAATCTAATCTCTACGGGTCCTCTTCGCTGCTCGAAGTTCATCCCGCAGTTCATCCACCTCATCCTTCAGCACATCAGTTAGGTTCTTTTTCTTCTCAAGTTCCCAAATCCGATGGCTAAGAACAGAATAGTCAGCATTTCGCTTCTCCAGCTGAGCCTCCAAAACTCCAACTCTATACTTCAAGGTATCCACTTGCCTCTGCAGAGAAGCCACAGCGTTACCCAAAGCTGGTCCCTTTTCTTCATCGGAAGAAGAAGGATCATCAGGTGAGTTCGGCGGTGGGGTGATCTCTCGGGATTCAGGGTACTCCTCATCATCAGAATCAGCTTGCCCAGGGTGATACTCGTCCTCAGAATCAGCCTGTCCAGGATGGTACTCTTCCTCAATAATGTGCCAGTCGTCGCCTCCAGCAGGGTCGAAGTGATCAACCATCTTAGAATAGAGAGGAAGAAGCATAAATCATAGAGCAACACAAATGTAAGTTACTTACATTTAAATCTCTAAATCCAAACACACACTCTAATGTCCACATCTAGGGTGTCGTTCCTTATAAATTTGTACGAGTGTGAAAGCATAGAAAGCGTGGCTCTGATACCACTCTGTAACGCCCCGAATCCCAATTTACTGAATTCGAGATGTTCTTCAGGATCTTTTCGCTTTCTTCACACACAATTTTACAAGGAATTTAAAATCTTTACTTTTACATCAGAGTTACAGCATGTTACATTTGAATTTACACAGCGGAAGCAAAATGTACAATATTTACATAAATGAACAACAATATAATGAACTCTTTGTGCATCCATTCCTTTTACATGTGATTATCCTGCATAAAACACTGTGGGTACGTCAGTTTATTCAACCGACGATAATTATACATGGCCATCCTCTCTATGCCAGAAACAGTATAATGAATCTCATTTCTTACAAATCACAAGCCAGTTCAACATAAGTATGCAAATTGGGAAACTTTTAATGATGTCGTGTCGTGATTGTGCACTTAAATCCTTAATGCAATTTACTTAGTTAATTATGACACTAATGCATACTTGTTCGAATTCTATGCATCCCATACTACATAGGTTCGAGTGCAAGCCTCTTAAACGATCTTCATTTTAGTAGGGTTCAATCCCCCGCCATGACTTATTCTACTACTGTAATTCCAATGAGTATCCTAGATGAATCTATGAGTACAAGCATGTATCCTGGCCCCTGGAGTAGAATTTCGCGCCATGTCTTGACTCGTCAAGCATGCCTTCTGCGATAATTCAGCCTCCTCCCTGAACACACTCCTCTTGCAGTCACCAAAACATCCCACAAGCGTGACTAGAGTCCGATCATTACTGAGTTGTGCCCGCGCCATGTCTTGACTCATCAAGCATGCTTTCTGCGGCTCACATACCCGCACCGTACCCTAGCTCTCATACTCATGTTTTTCTCTCACCTTCATCACCTCCACACTATGTATTAACTTAATTAGAATCATGAATGAAAATCAACCTCTAGAGTTAGCCTCTCCATCATCCGGACTCATCATTTCATTACACTTGACCAACCTGGTCTAATTCTCAATATCATTTCATTCGCTGCCGGGGAGACTTAGCTACTCTTCTGTTCAATTTCACATTCACAATATCCAAAGGAGCATCATCGGCTCATAATTCATTTTAGAGTCTCACAGACTTTCCTCATCATGATTTCACATTTCATAATTTCATTTGATTCTCAATCCTCATCTATGATTCATTTACACAATTCATGCATCCATAACAGAGTTCACTGACTTAAAATCACAAGATTTACCATTACTAACAGCAAAATAACATGAATTCCAGTATACCAAAGTTCACTCTATACAGTCGACTTGGAAGAGCACCAGTCGACTTATACAGTCATACAGGGTTATCATACGTTCGGGTTAGTCGACTGAGTACACTACCAGTCGCCTGTCCCGCCCAATTCTTACTCACAATATTATCCTCGTAACAGTCGACTGATCAGTAATCAGTCGTCTGTCCTGGATATTTCAAACAGCATAATTTCTAAGTCCAGATCAGTCGACTTGCCACATGCATCGGTCGACTGGACAGATCCATTTTAATTTGGGGAATTTACTTACATTTCTTTACATATACTTGCATCATGATATCAATTAACAGTATATACCAATTTATGTTCCATAAACATAATACCCCTTGCTCAGTAGCATTCACAACACAATTTTCCCGGTTATTAACATGCTCTTTAGAGAAATTACTACTCTAAACCTGTATTCATATTGCTCATACTTACATACGACAATGGGAATATAAATTTCAAGTCATCATCATGAGTCTACACAAAAATAGAATATCTTTATTCGAGGAACTATCAAACAATCACTTTCAGAACGAGCATCAGTCGACTTAACTCCAAGTCAGTCGACTAAGCCGACAACTTCAAATGTTTATCTCCTCAGTTCTTTTTGTTTGTTTACCTTCCCTCCATCATATGTGTCATAGGGAAAAACATACATTTTATGATCACACCATCATGGCTATTCACACACACTTTATCAGCACATTATGAAAATAAATATCTCGTATCAGTCGACTGGCTCATATGGCAGTCGACTGGACCGTCAGTCTTGCCTCGAATATAATAGCATGTTCAAGCAATTTCTACCGCATTCAATTCACTTTTGCCACATGGTAACACTTCATGACAAATATAGCATTATTCCTACATTAGAAGTCCTGAGAAACACCCACCTTTTGTGAAGAAAATAACGAAATCCCGCAAGTCCTTCAATATCACGCTGCACTTCTTGTTCCTCTGTTCCACGCCGAGCTCCTCACCAATGCTGCTTGCCTCCACAGAAAAGCTCTCACACAACTCACAGATACTCTCTTGAAATCTTAGGAATTTTTAGTGTAAAAAGATAGGGATTAGGAGGGGGTATTTATACTAGATTATAGGCGAAATGGAGGGCTGAGATTCGTTGGGGAGTTGGAGATCAAAGGACAAGATGCAATCGGTAGTTTGAGAAACTACCCACACCCTCACATAACCGCCCATGATCCTAGCCACTTCTCCACAAATCCGGCCAAGTTTGTGCCTTGTGCACGTGTACATGGAGTGCACGTGTACACACAAAATCCCACTATAAAATGTACATCAAAATACCCGGAAAATAAGAGGGAAAATGCTGCACATACAAGTGTAAGAAAAAGATTAAGTTTATGGGTTTAAATACATTTGGGCCAAAATATGTATTTTTACATAAGAAAATAAACAAGTCCCATTTGGGCTTTGAGAAGAATGTTTTATAGGAAATACTACACTCTATTTATCATGGAGAAAAGTAATAATAATAGGCTATCATAAGAAAAATAAATACCCTTTCATATATATTAAAAAAATAAATCGGGGTACTACACTTTAGGTAAATGATGACTCGGGTCTGGAATGTAACCTCTCAGCATAGACACATGAAAGACATTGTGCACCTGAGACAACTCTTCTGGTAATTCAAGCCGGTAAGCAGTTTTCCCGATCCTTTTCAATATCTTATACGGGCCTATAAACCTCGGGGTTAACTTTCCGCCTTTGCCAAAACGAACCCCACCTTTACTGGGCGATACCTTCAGAAAGACGAAGTCACCAACCTCAAACTCAAGGTCCCTTCTCCGGTTGTCTGCATAGCTTTTCTGCCTGCTCTGAGCTTCCACCAACCTTTTCCTGATCAGATCAATCTTCTCAGAAGTTAGTTGCACAAGCTCAGGACCAAACAACTGACGCTCCCCTACTTCATACCAACACACAGGAGTCTTGCACTTCCTGCCATACAGTGCTTCGTACGACGCCATCCCAATACTAGCCTGAAAACTGTTGTTGTAGGCAAACTCCACCAAGGGTAAATGCCTTTCCCAACTGCCTCCAAAGTCTAGTATACAACAACGAAGCATATCCTCAAGAATACGGTTGACTCTTTCGGTCTGCCCATCGGTTTGCGGATGAAAAGCAGTGCTGAAATCTGTCTTGGTACCCAAAGCTGTCTGAAGACTCCTCCAGAAATGCGAAGTAAACCGCGCATCTCGATCAGACACAATAGTCGAAGGAACGCCATGAAGTCGGACAATCTCACCAACATACATCTCAGCTAACTTGTCCATCGAAGCAGTGAGTTTCATCGCCAAAAAGTGAGCGGACTTGGTAAGTCGATCGACTATAACCCAAATAGCATCATTGCCTTTAGAACTCTTAGGCAATCCCGTAATGAAATCCATACTGATGTTATCCCACTTCCATTCCGGAATAGGTAACGGTTGTAATAGACCTCCGGGTCTCTGATTTTCGGCTTTGACTTGCTGACAAACCTCACACTTCGCGACAAATTCAGCCACATCCCGCTTCAAACCTGACCACCAGAAATGCTGTTTGATGTCTTCGTACATCTTAGTACTCCCAGGATGTACAGACAGAAGAGTAGCATGCGCCTCCTGAAGAATACTCTCTTTCAGGTCCGCCTGATTTGGAACGCACAGCCTATCTCCGAACCACAGCACTCCGTCCCTGATTTGAAAACCGGGCAACCTGCCAGCACCAACCTGCTCCTTCATCTCCAAGATATCAGCATCAACTTCCTGACTTGCAATGATCCTTGTATTCAGAGTAGGCTGAAGCCTCAACTGAGCCAAAGATGCTCCCAATCCTTGCAAGACAACCTCAATCCCAGCTCGGTCCAACTCTTCAATCAGATGCCTCTGAGTTGTAATCAAACAGGCCAAACTGCTCTTGCGACTAAGTGCATCAGCCACAACATTAGCTTTTCCAGGATGATACTTGATCTCAGGTCGCATATCCTCGAGCACTTCCAACCATCTCCGCTGCATCAAATTGAGATCCCTCTGCTGATATATATACTTCAAGCTCTTGTGATCCGTGTACATATTCAACTTCTCACCGTACACGTAGTGCCTCCATTGCTTCAAAGCAAAGATAATCGCAGCCAACTCTAGATCATGAGTCGGGTAATTTTTCTCATGCGGTCGTAGTTGCCTAGACCCATAAGCGATTACTCTTCCTTCTTGCTTTAAGACACAACCAAGCCCCCGATGTGAAGCATCGCTATAAACATCATACTCAACACCAGCTCTAGGCAAAGCCAAAATAGGTGTAGTAGTCAGCCTATCTTTCAACTCCTAAAAACTCGCCTCACATTGCTCAGTCCACTTGAAGCTCACATTCTTCTTGGTCAGCCCTGTAAGCAGTACAGCTATCTGAGCATAACCTTGAATGAATCTCCGATAATATCCAGTCATCCCAAGGAAACTTCTGACTTCCTTCACTGTAGTAGGCCTAGCCCAATCTCTCACTGCCTCTATCTTCTGAGGATCAGTTGCCACTCCCTCCTTAGAAAGGATGTGACCTAGGAATGCCACTTCAGATTTCCAGAAATCACACTTGGATAACTTGGCATACAACTGCTGCTCTTCCAACTTCTGCAAAACTGCTGCCAGATGCTCAGTGTGCTCCTCCTCTGACTTGGAGTACACGAGAATATCGTCGATAAACACCACGACGAAGGAATCAATAAACGGCCTCAGAACTCTGTTCATCAAGTCCATGAAGATTGCAGGTGCATTCGTCACTCCGAATGGCATAACTAAGAATTCGTAATGCCCATGCCGAGTTCTAAACGCAGTCTTATGCACATCTTCAGCTTTCACTCGAACTTGGTGATATCCTGATCGAAGATCTATTTTGGAGAATACAGCTGCTCTTTGTAGACGATCAAACAAGTCATCAATTCGAGGAATCGGATACTTATTCTGAACAGTGACCTTATTCAGCTCCCGGTAATCGATGCACATTCTCATCGATCCATCCTTCTTCTTTACCAAAAGCACTGGTGCTCCCCAAGGTGACGCACTAGGTTGAATAAAGCCTTTTCCCAATAGTTCCTCAATCTGCCATTTCACCTCATCCTGTTCCACTGGAGCCATCCTATAAGGTGCCTTAGAAATGGGTGCACTTCCCGGTTGAACAGTGATGCTGAACTCTACATCACGATGCGGGGGTAACCCAGGAAAATCTTCCAAGAACACTGTTGGATAGTCCCGAACAACAGGAATCCCTTGCACTTCCACAGGAGTCTCTTCCTTGCGGATAGTTGCCACCAGCTTAGAACATTTCCGCTTCCCTTGGAACACGACTTCAGGTCCACCTAGAGCCTTCACTGTCACCGTCTTGGTCTTACACTCGATGCTTGCACTGTACACCGACATCCAATCAATGCCAATGATAACATCGACTCCCAAGATAGTCAGCTCGATCAGATCAATGCCAAAGATTCTATCCCCAATCACTATCTCGCAATCAGCATAATACCGATCAGTGGTTAAAGTTTCCCCTGACGGAGTAGCTACTGCTAAGATCTTGCCTGGAAAAATCTTCGGTTCCACTCCCAACACTTTAGCAAACTTTGGGGACACAAAAGTATGAGAGGATCCAGTATCAAACAATACGACAACTTTAATTCCATTAAGATAGAGTTCGCCTGTTACATAATATGCACCATTACATAACAGCCTCACTAAACAAAGGGAAAAGAAATGACAAAGACTCTAAACACCAGCCCTCGTACCAGAGATGACCTGATCCGCCTCCTCAGCATCAGCTTCTGTCAAGGCAAATACTCGCCCTGATTGGTACGGCCTCTTCCCAGCCTGCTGCGTTGGTGCGCCGCTATTACTGCGCTGAAGTTTGGGACAATGAGATCGGTAGTGTCCCGCTTCCCCACAGTTAAAGCAAGTCACCGCAGGAGGTCTCACCACATTGTTTCCAGGCCCTCCAGTTACACTAACAGCATTCGCCCCTGTCGGTTTGAACCTCTGTGCAGATGGTTGCCCCCTGAAACTCCCCGAATGTGCAGGCCTCTTACCAGACTGCCAGTTGTTCCTCCTGTTCTGAACAACTTGGAACTGCTCCATATCCGCCTCCGTCGCTGCCGCCCTCTGGACCAGCTTATCGAATTGCCTGATACCAAGAGGTATCATACGAGATCTCAAGCTAGGCCTCAGACCATGCTCGAACTTGCGAGCTTTCTTGGCCTCATCCATCACCAGTTCTGGAGCATACCTGGAGAGCTGAGTGAACTTGGTCTCATATGCCATCACCGACATGCTGCCTTGCTGAAGCGACAGGAACTCCATCGCCTTCTTCTCCTGGACGTCGGAGGGAAAATAATGACTGCGGAATTCTTCCAGAAATTCCTCCCAGCCAAGCAACAGACCTCCCATGGTCCTCTTCATGGATTGCCACCAAACCGCCGCATCCTTTTCCAGCTGCAAAGTCGCCAACTTGACTTTGCTACCCTAAGGTGTCTCCAACACCTCGAAGATAGTCTCCACTTGCCGTATCCAGTTGTCAGCCGCATCTGGGTCTGACTTTCCCTCGAATACAGGTGGTTTCATTCTCTTGAACGATTCCACCAGCTTTATCGCCTCGGGCACTGGATTCGCCGGCCCCCTAGCTTGGTTCTGAGCCACTGCATTCAACGTCTGGTAGACCCTAGCAAGCTCAGTCTCCAGATCCAAACCTTCCCCATTCCTTGCTCCTCTTCTCGATATATTCTGATGCAAAAGATCCGTCAAATTCGAAGTATATAACAAGAATTTAAACCAACTTCCATTTCATTGAATTCCAAAAGTTTATACATTCGAATTTAAAAACATTTTTTGACATCAGAACGGAAAGAAACAGAAGCTACAACACTCTAACTCCTACGGGTCCTCTTCGCTGCTCGAAGTTCTTCCCGCAGTTCATCAACCTCATCCTTCAGCACATCAGTTAGGTTCTTTTTCTTCTCAAGTTCCCAAATCCGATGGCTAAGAACAGAATAGTCGGTCTTCCGCTTCTCCAGCTGAGCCTCCAACAATCCAACTCTCTCCTTCAAAGTTTCCACTTGCCTCTGAAGAGAAGTTACAAGACCACTCGGAACTGGTACTTCCTCTTCGTCGGAAGAAGAATCATCAGATGAATCCGGAGGTGGGGTGATCTCTCGGGATTCAGGGTACTCCTCATCATCAGAATCAGCTTGTCCAGGGTAGTACTCGTCCTCGGAATCTGCCTGTCCAGGATGGTACTCTTCCTCAATGATATGCCAGTCGTCGCCTCCAGCAGGGTCGAAGTGATCAGCCATCTTAGAAATAGAGAGGAAGAAGCATAAATCTTAGAGCAACACAAATGTAAGTCACTTACATTTAAATCTCTAGACTCAAACACACACTCTAATGTCCACATCTAGGGTGTCGTTCCCTATAAATTTGTACAAGTGTGAAAGTGTAGAAAGAGTGGCTCTGATACCACTCTGTAACGCCCCGAATCCCAAATACACTGAATTCGAGATGTTCTACAGGATCTTTTCACTTCCTTTAGTACAATTTTACAGGGAAATAAAACTTTTCATCATACATCAGAGTTTACATCATAATTACATCTTTCTTTTGCACAACGGAAGTAAAATACAACAATTTGATACAAATACAACAGCATAATGTAATCTCTAAGCATCCATCCTCTTTAATCTTTAACATGATATTTACCAGCATATAAGACTGTGGGTACGTCAGTTTATTCAACCGACGAACATTATACACGGCCGTCCTCGCTTTGCCAGAAATAGTATAACTTAACATTTCATATTTAGCAAACACAAACTTGTCACATTCAAACTAAAGGGACTACCCTATTGATGTCGTGTTGTGATTGTGCACTTAGTCCTTAATGCAGTTAATTATGTTACATGACACTAATGCGCACTTGTTCGGATTCTATGCATCCCATACTACATAGGTCCGAGGGCAAGCCCTTATTCGTTCTTCATCTTTATAGGGTTCAATCCCCCGTTATGTCTTAAACTACTACTGTAACTACGGTAGTGTCTTAGATGTCCTATGATCTATGAGCCCATGTCCAGGCAGCCTGGAGGGGAATCCCACGCACTGTCACGACGCATCGAGCAGGCAACCTATGGACAATTCAGCCTCCGCCATGGAACAATGGCACCACCCATAGCCACTCGAACATCCCACGAGCGTCGCCACCAGGACGATAATTCCGGAGTAGCGCCCACGCCATGTCTTGACGCATCAAGCAGGCAACCTGTGAATCGCTCTCACACCGCTATCCGTTGTCCCCCCATACTCATGTTTTTCTTCTACTTTCATCACATCTCCACTATGTACTAGTCCTTAGTTTTATTTAAAAATCATGAACAAAATAATCACTAGAGTTAGCCTCTCCATCAACCGGACTTATTCATTTGTTTCAACATGACCAACCTTGGTCTAATTTCAATTCAATTCATCTTTCTCAATGCCGGGGAGACTTAGCTACTCTATTTCAAATTTCATTTCACAATCTTTAACTCCTGACAATTTCCATGTCGAGTTTTCATACTCATTCTTTTTCAATTCATGATTACACTTTATTCACAAGTCCACAATGAATACTTTTAATTCACGAGTTCATAATGAAAACAATTCATGTTTATAGCCAACAATTTCTTTTCCTCTTTCATAAATCATGGTTTTAATTTCATAACCATACATGAATTATACAACTTCATAATATCACATTTCAACCTTCATACTTCATATCTTGCACAATACTCATAATGAAAATAAATAAAATCATGTCACACCACAAGCACTTTTGCCAATCACTTTATAATAGCCTATCTTTATAAGTTATAAATCCACAAGTGTATATCTCATAACCAAAGCTCCATTTATGCCTTTTATTCACAAACCATATTGTATTTCATTCTAAAAATACCCAAATCACTCTTATAAAATTCCTTGTAATTTTATGAGAATTACCATATTTATTTCATAATTTTTGGACTTCAAAAACACCCAAAAAAAATTATTTTTCCTTATATGCCGAAGGCAAGAATCGAACCAGGCGCCGCACCAAGACAGCACAGAGCCCCGACCACTAGGCCAGTCGCTGAACACGTCCATAGAGTGACTAGGGTCTATACGAACCCTTAGTTCGCTGTTACTGTTTTTAGGGTAATTTAACAAAAGAAGTGTTCGGCCTGGGATTCGAACTGGGCAACACAGAGAAGCAAACCGGGGTCCAAGACCACCTGAGCCACTAGCTCGGGTTGTCACTAACCCAAATAAAAGTCCATTTGTATTATTTTCGTACTGTTTTAAAAATAACTCGACATTCAAATAGCCATAGCTTCTTATTACTTTAGTAAAATTTTCTAAAAACTTCCAGATTAAATCCTCAGTCATAAAAGTTCATACCAGTAAAATAATATAATTTTTTTGGTGCTAATGAAATGTATTTTTCACACACAAAAAATCCAAAATTAATTCATTACACTACAAAAATTTGTATTTTCGACATTGCCATATAATTAATCTACTAGTCTTTTTATTCACTAATTTCATGGCGATAATTTAGTGATATTAGTTCTTAATTCAACCAATATACATGTGAGTTCAATAGTCCATATCCATATCAACATATAAGTCTATTCATCTCAATTTCACAATTAACAAGCATGCATTATGTCTCTAATCACAATAGCAACATTCTCAATTAAATTTAATCACCATCATAACTTCATACTAATAAACATGGAGCAATCTACACACAATTTAATTTTAACACTAGAGCCATATAAATTAATCACCACATTTCAATTTATTCACATACTAACTACTCAATTCAAGTGGGCTCTTATTAATATTTTCATGCATCTTTGATGGTTGAAACTAAGCATGGACCTACTTTAGAAGTATAAAATGTTTTACCCACCTCAATTGGAGAGAAAACACAAACAAAGCAACTACGTCCTTGTAGACGAAAGCACCACCTCCTAGCCAAAGAGTGCACAACTCCAAGCTTCCAAGCCAATGCCGAATGCTCCTTCAATTCCACACCGAAAGCTTCCCTCCCTTGATGCCGGCCACTCCAAGCAACAACAACCCACACAATTCTCTATCTTTTATAACTCTCACAATGATAATACTATAATTATGAAATACACTTTGCATATCAAAATTAGCCATGAGAGGGGGGGGGGGGGGTATTTATACTCAAAGATGAGTGAAATGGAGGGCCAAGATCATTTGGTTAGTTGTAGGATGAAGGGACTAGATCAAAGTAGAAGTTAGAAGAACTACCCACTTCTTTGAAACTACCACCATGTTCTCCACACCCAAAATCAAAACTCCATCCAAAAGAATGATACCCGGCCACCATAGAAGAGTGTGCATTGCACGTGTACGTGTAGTGCACGTGCATGCAACTAGGCCAAATTTGTACATTCTTAAATTTGTATAAAAATAATTTAGTAAAAAAAAGTCTTCTGCATGACAAGTTTAATTAAAATAAATTAATTCATGGGCTTTCTTTTTGGGCTAAAATATTTTATAAAAATAAATAAAATAAAATGCTTTTGGGCTTTTTAAGAAAGGCTTTTTAATTAAATCAAATAAGGCTTTTAAAGAAGGCTTTTTGTACTAAAATAATTTGAGAAAATTATATTTAAATATACACATCATGATAAAAAAAATAATCCAAACAAAATATTGCACGTGCACAACACGTGCAAAATAAATAATTTCTCATTAATTGAAAAATCAGGGTATTACAGTAATGCCCCGTCGCAATACTTAGATAATTTTTATTATAATTTTTTTTAGAAGAAAAATTAATACTTATAGTACAACTGCCCACCACAGGCTGCCCTTAAAAGGTGGTTAAACAATTAGGTGACTCTTGTTCATAGGAAATTTTATTTATATTAAATTATTCCTTGAATACTCCCGATATGGGATTATAATTCAATCTCCTTTTTATTCTTCTTAATCCCGTGTACACATTAGTAGAGGCCCTAGCCCCCCCCCCCCCCCCCCCCCCCCTCTTAATATGCCACGTCATACCTCAACAAGAGAAGTAGCGCCTACTTCTCCCTTTCACAAATGGGTGGGTCCCAGCACCGCTAACGTCATCGTGACGTCAGCACCCCAACTCAACAACAGCACATCGGCTGTTCACAATCCCGTGCCCCCCTACACAACCTTGCTCATATATATATATTATATCATTGGAACTTACGGGGTATTACACACTTTGTGATCAAATACCTGTTTTTGTAGTTGTCTTTTTTTTACTTAAACTAGTAATTGACATTTCTTGTTCCATGTTTACTTCTAAATGTGTACATTTATACAAATAATATATTAAAAATTTTAAAAATTAAATATAAATAAAAATACAACTTGTATGGTTATTTTTTATGGATATAAAAGATATGCTAAATAATCCCCTCACAAATATAGGGGAGAAATGCTTTTAGTCCTAGGTTATTCTAGCTCAAACTTGAAGAAAGAACCCAAGAATCTCGTGTATGTAGTTCTAGTTCAATTTGGGGAGGGAAACCATGAATTCTAGTTGTATGAGACCCTAAGTAAGGTTGGACCATATCACATGAACATTACTCATCTTCATGGGTAGTATGGGTTGGGAAGGTCACTAGTAATTGTTAGCTCGATAAAAGTTGTTATGTCGCTTGGGGCTTCTCATTGGTAGAATGCCTATTTTAGACAGTTAGTAGATTCTTCTGTTGCTTCTAATTATAGAAGATCAAATTTGCTAGTAAGCACGGTTGGTTGCTTCTAGGTTTGATTACCTGTATGGTTGTTTGTATGTGGTTTTGCTTGTACGTGGCTTGAATGGCCCGTATGTAGATGTTGGTCTCATACGTAGCTTTTTTGGTTCGTATGTATGTTGTTTCCTCATATGCAGCTCGCCTGGTCCGTATGTAGATGTTGGTCTCATACGTAGCTTATTTGGCTCGTATGTATGTTGTTGTCTTATACGCGGCTCGACTGGCCCATATATAGCTGTTGGTCTCATACGTAGCTTATTTGACTCGTATGTATGTTGTTGTCTCATGCGCGGCTCGACTGGCCCGTATGGTCCCATACGTTGCTGTTTAGCTCGTATGTGTTTTTGGTTACTTGTATGTAGCTTCTTAGCTAATATGTGGTTTGTTGTGCTCATCTAGGGTGATATCATTGCCCTAGGGCTATCGACCATTAAGACGTGTGTTTACCTTACTCCTAAGGGACTATGGACGAGTCACTTCGCGGGTGTCGTCAGATCGTAACCGTTGGTTGATCGCAGACCGGAGTGTGACTAAATCCATGTTCAGGGTAGTAGCATGCGAGTACATTCGTATTGCCGGGGTCTTGGATCGATAGGCCAGGAACCGGATACTGAGGGATTCTGGTAAGTCTAGGTTGAGCAGCCTAGTAGAGTTATCTTGCGAAGTCTAATTTAAGACTTAGCATGTCATGTTTATAATATTGTCATCCATAGGATTGTTCAGGGTTAGTGACATCGTTAGGGTAGTAACTTATGGCTATTACTACTTAATCATTATTATTATCATCCTTCGCCGAAGGGAAAGAGTTGGTGTTAAGGGTGATTCCTTGTGATCCGACCTGTCCTATAGGCCGACACTAGGAGGTGTTATTGGGTTGTACCTTCCATCAAAAGGATACGTCTGGTGTCTTCTCACGAGTTGGGAGCACGGGTTGCGTATCTTGATTGTTAATTCCTGAAATACCATGGTAAGAACGGTCTATCGAAACTAGGGGATGGACCCCAGAAATTCCATCACGTTCTATGCTAGGGAGAGCGAACGGGCCATAGATCACGGTCTATGAGTTATGGGTGACACAGGGTAGGCTTTGTGCTATCCTGTGCTCGGAAGACCCTGTGTTCGTCTGGTTTTTGAGTGAGGTCCGGTGCACCAGGTAGTAGTGGCAAATATAGACACCACGAGTGTACTGTATTGGTGGGACTTGATCACGTCTACAACCTCATCAGTCATGTTGTATTGTCGGCAACAGGCTGTGTACAAAATAGAATTCATAATGTGGGTTCAAATCACTATATATGGAGAAACGGTTTGAGATGGGGCGTATGTAGTATTGGATGCATACTGTTCCGGAGACTTTCTTGCATTAGAATAAGAGCATCATTGTATTGGTAATCTTGCATTAGAGTTAAGTCATAACATACACTGGTACATCAATTATAGGTACACGTGTCTTTTCCATTCGAGATGAATTACGAGTGTGATAGTTGAAGTAAATTAATAACCAAGCTATGGGCATGGGATGTGATGTGATATTAACCAAGTTTGGCTTGGGGTGCGATGATCATCAACCAAGCTATGGGCTTGGGATGTGATGTGATATTAACCAAGTTCGGCTTGGGGTGCGGTGATCATCAACCAAGCTATGGGCTTCGATATGATGTGATATTAACCAAGTTCGGCTTGGGGTGCGGTGATCATCACTCAAGCTATCGGCTTTGGGGTGTGATATGTTATTGCCCAAACTATGGTTGGGATATAGAGTATATTGTGATGAAATGCATGTAAATGGTAATGTGCAATGAGATGTTAGGTAGGACATGAATGAATGTGGCAGTATGAGAATGAATGCATATGTTTATAATGTGATACGTGATATAATGCAATAAAATCAATATCTGTATTATGGGAGTGGTTATGAAAATGGTTAATAAAGATAAGTATGTTATGAGCGGGTATGGATATACATACAGGTGATGACTCAGAGAGTATTTGATGTGAAATCCCATTTATGATGTTTACATGTTCAGTTGTTAAGTAAACTTTGATTATCTTGGTATTTGTAAGTTCGTTCTGTGTTTACTTATAAAGTTTAATTTATTGCTTATTTAGTAAATTATACTCACACCAGAAATGGCTAACCCCTTAGTGTTTGGGGGTTAGGGAGTCCCCGGACCACCCTAGGTCCCCTACTGTTACAGGTCCTCAGCAGTGCAAAGGTGAGGTGTAGATTCATGGTTCTGTGGAGCGGAGTTTCATTTACAATTTGTTGTTTATGGTTTAATTATGTTAACAGTGAAATTTGTTTTTTAAATTGTATTTTGATGTATAAGTATGTGGATGATGATGAGGAGTATAGTGTGGAGTGGCATGATATGTTTTTGACCCGTACCCATCTCGTTGTAGAGTACCGGGCGCTGTTGTATGTTTTTACAAGTTATTTTCTAAAAACTTACTACGTTTTCAAAGGAATTTATGGTTTTTAATTGATAATTGATATCCTGTTATGAGTTTGGCCCCCAGAGCATGATATTATATTACCTGTGTGATTCTGCTCATTTTGGCCTGGGGAGCCCATGATATTATTGCCTGTGATGTGAGCTATGTAATTTAGAGCAGAATTCTGTAAGCTTTTTGTGTTTCGGGGCAGAAATTACAGGGGAAACTCTGCCGAAATTTTCTTTGAAATATAAGTATCTTAGTTTATGTTTAAAGTGATATAGAAATTGAAAGAATTGATTTTGGAGTCAAGAAGAAAAAAAAAGGGGGTGCAGGCATTACAGTTTGATATTACAAATTGATATTTGTAATTATTGGGTAATAACTCTGATGGCAATAAAAGTGTTTTAAATTTTTTCAGTTTTCTGTGTATCGTGACTAATTGAAGAAAAGATCTTGGCATGTGTCACGGTTTCCCCAGTTACGTGGAAATCGGGGAATTACATTAATGACAAATCCCAATTCAGTGGAAGTTGAGGAAGCCTTAAAAAACCTAAATATAACGAATGAAGAAACAAAAATGGATCAAGATAAAGAAAAAATTATAACAAAACCTATAGAAATTCAAATTGACATGTACTAAATCTTAAGACCATCACCTAACAAAAGACCTTATCAATTGCCATGGAAATGGCAAACCACAAAACATAATAAATTAGGAAGAGACAAAGAAAAACAAACCCCAAAATATGAACCTACAGAATACTACGAAAAAAGAATAGCAGGAAATGGAGATTGGCTAGATCTAGACTGCGTAAAAGACGTAGATAGAACAATAGAAGAATGGGTAAAGGTCTCACCAGATTTACGCAAAATCTTTCAGGAAATGCATTTGAGAAATTTATAGAAGCCAACTTTCTAGGAGTAGTAGCAAAATGGCGGAATGGACTAAAGGAAGAAGAAAGAAATATTATAATAAAATCAAGACAAATTGATGCTAATGGAACTGAAGAAACCTCAGCACAACGAACCTTATGTCTCAAAGAAATAATTACAAATTACGAAATAGCAATAAGAACATAATTCAGTGTCTACGATAAAGGAGAAAAACACACTATTTACATAAAGAATCAAACAAGATGGAGACTAAGTAACTTAGAAATAGGCGACATGTGTTATTTTGACAACTATGCATGTAAATTTCGAGAATATTTTCAAGATAGTTATTATACAAAAAGAAAGGAGTCCAATCTTAGACTCATTCTTTCTAAAATTACCTGATCGATGGAGTATAAACATATATAGTGTATACATAAGTGAGAAAGTAAAACCAGAAGTAGATACTTTATGGTATAGAACACAATTTGTAAAATATTATAGATACGACCCAACGTGACGCTTCATGGTGGCGCCACGTGGCGTTGACCGTTGGCCTGGGGCCCACCTCTTTTTTTTAACATGCGATACATGTGCTTTTGGGAAGCTGATGACGTAGCAAAATATGGAGCGTCGATCATGCGAGCGTCGATCAGGAGGTGATTAGGACCGTCATTTCCCTCGCTTGGGTCATGAGAGCGTTTTCTCGGTTTGTGATCAAACGAAAGCGTCTCCGAGCTAACGTGGTGTGTTGTGGCGATGCCACTTGGCGTTGACCGTTGACCTGGGTACCACGGGGCACACTTTTTTTTGCCAACATGTGCAATTGTTCTTCTGCAAAGTAGTAGTTCACCCGGTAAGAGGGTTGCTCGGACTAGAACCCACGAACATAGAGTTGGGTGAAGAGCATCCTAGTCACTTTGCCAACTTGTTTTCTAGTTGAAGTAAGCTATCACACTTTATTTAATTGGGAAGTGCTGTTTTGAGAAATCTGCATGATGTTGTAATACAATGAACTTTCCTGGTGCTACAGAGACCTGATTGGAGCGTGTGGCCCATCATTTCGAAGATGATTCGAAGATCTATAATTTCTTTTCAGAAGTCAGTTGAGGAATCATCCATCTTTAGGGTCAAAACAAGCCCATAATATATTTGACTCCGTGGAGTTGAGAAGAGCTTCAGTGTCTGGAATCTACGAAGAGGAGCTTCGCTCTCGTGGGCTAAAAAGAAGAGATTCACCATGGAGGAGCTGTGGAGAAGATCTTCGTATGACCCATGGGAAAAGCTGTCCAGTAGGCGAGTTTGGGGAGCACCGCTAAAGGTGAGTTGAGCCTCGAACTCATTATGGGAGAAAACCGCTCGGTGGTGAGCTAGATGAAGAGTATTGCTAGGCTCCAGGAAAGAGCCATTTGGGAGGTGAGTTGGGGTGCAAATCTAGGGCTGAGTTGAGCTCTGAACTGATTGTGGAAGAAGGCCGCTCGGGAGGTGAGCGAGATGAAGAGCATCGCTGGGCTCTAGGAGAGAGCTGTTTGATAGGCAAGTTGGGGAGCAACTATAAGGGTGAGCTGAGCTCCGAACTCATTATAGAAGAAGAAGGCTGCTCGGGAGGCTAGCGAGATGAAGATCATCGTCCGAATCTAGGAGAGCGCCGTTTGGGAGGTGAGTTTAGGGAGCAACTCTAGAGTGAGTTGAGCTCCAAACCCACCGTAGCATAAGAGGGCCACTCGGGAGGAAAGCGAGATGAAAAGCATCGTCCGGCTCTAGAAGAGAGCTGATCGGGAGGTTAGTTGGGGGAGGAACTCTAGGGGTGAGATGAGCTCTAAACTCATTGTGAAAGAAGGCCGGTCGGGAGGTGAGCGAGATGAAGGGCATTGCCGGGCTCTAGGAGAGAGCCGTTTGGGACGCGAGTTGGGGGCACAACATTAACGGTTAGTAGAGCTCCGAACTCGTTACAAAAGAAGGCCGCTCGGAAGGTGACCGAGATGAAGAGCATCGCGAGCTTCATGGGAGAGCCGTTCGGGAGGCGAGTTTGGGAAGAAACTCTAGGGGTGAGTTGAGCTCCGAACTCGTTGTGGAAGAAGGCCGCTCGGGAGACGGGCGAGATGAAAAGCATCGCTGGGCTCTAGGCGAGAGCCTTTCTGGAGGTGATTTGGGGAAGCAACTCGAGGGGTGAGTTGAGCCCCGAACTCATTGGGGAAGAAGGTCGCTCGGGAGGCTAGCGAGATGAAGTTCATTGTCCAGCTCTAGGTGGGAGCCGTTCTGGAGGTGAATTTAGGGAGCAACTCTAGGGGTGAGTTCAGCTCCGAACTCACTGTAGCAGAAGAGGGCAGCTCAGGAGGTGAGCGAGAAGAAGAGCATCATCCGGCTCTACGAGAACCAATCAGGAGGTGATTTTAAGGAGCAACTCTAGGGGTGAGTTGAGCTCCAAACTCACTATAGCTGAAGAGAGCCACTCGGAAAGCGAGCAGAACACCACACTTATTATATAGGGAGAATGAATTGTTTGAGCAGCTCGAACAAGGAACAGAGGAGCAATGAATTGTTGGAGAAGAACGGATGAAGAGTTGAGAACCGAGCTCATTGTCTTGAGTTTTTGAGTTGAGAAGTCTTTTGTGTTTTCTATTGTTGTCATGACCCCCTGTTCTTTTCCATTAGCAAGTTGTTGTGTGTGTTGGGTTTGATCCTCGTGATGGCGAGATTGCCCTTCTCCATACCACGCTTCGTGTGGTGGACTTGGGGCTTGGTCGTTTATGGGAGTGGCTATTCAAGGTGGAAGTGAATCTTTGCCGGTTGAGGTGAGTTTGACCTGGAGGATACTGAAGTGAGGCACCATGATGAAGGTCTTTGGGAGAAGCCTCTGATTGATGTGGGGGGTTACTCTCACGATAGCGGGGCTTCCGTTGCTAAGGCGACGATCAGAAGTACCTCAGTGGTTAAATCTTTTCATTGTTCTCTACTTGCGGCTACCACCGAGAAGGACGTGTTGAAGAACGTAGTGCTTGAAAAGTGGTGAAGAACGTAGTGTTTGAAAAGAGCTTAGAGGTAGAGCATCTGAGGAAAGTTGTTCTTGAATCTTCAGGAGGGACTCATCCAGATGGTTCGGTGTGTGCTAGTATGGTTGGTTAGAAGATTATGGTTAAGGACGCCTATCTCAAGTAGAGTATTGTCTAGCAAGAAGTGAAAATTCATCGGTTGAAGCGACTTCTTGAGGGGATCTAGACTAGGAGCACTTCATGTTCTCTTGGAGTAATAGCTCTTTGTGTTGGACTTGTTGTGGCAAGTCTAGTAGAGGATTGGATTAGTTGTACTTTTATTGTGGCCAGTTGTGGGAGTGCTCAAATGGCAAGGTGTGTCCCACAAACTTGCTCGACAACAAGTTGATAGGGCGACTCTAAGGTCCACGAGTATTGACTCCGAACAGGTTGCCAACGAGTTTTGAGAGCAATCAAATTACGAGGCATGCCCTACGCACTTGCTCGAAGGCAAGTGGCTAAGGTGACTCTAAGAACCATGAGTGGACTCCGAACAAGGTGACGACGACTTTTGGGAGTACTCGAATGGTGGGCCATGCCCCGCACACTTGCTCGGGGGCAAGTGACTAGAACGACCCTATGAACCATGAAAGGACTCCACACTTGTTCGGGGTTATTTTGGGAGAACTCAAATAGCGAACCATGTCCCGCATACTTGTTCGAGGGCAATTGGCTAGAGCAGCCCTAGAACCATGAGTGGACTCCGAAACAAGGTGGCGACGAGTTGTAGTGCTCCGAATTTTCAATATGATATCTCAGAAATACGTGGCACAATTCCCAGCATCAACTCAATGTAATGGTAAATGTCACGCCCCGCTTCCCAAAATGGAGATACGGAATACGAATACGTGACTAAGTCCAGCAAATGATTTTCATCATCCATAAGCTGTCAGGATCTTTACAACATTTCACTGGAATAACAGGAAGTAAACAGGGAGAAATCAACCAAGCATGCATGAATAAAACAATATACCAACAGAATTTACTTGAAACAAAGTTTAATAATCTCAAATTAACAAGATCTGGAACAAGTCAATAATTCTGGGTCACATTGGCCAATACAAAATTTATGTAGCAATTACATTTATTCAAGAATAGCAGGAAAGTAAATTTTAGCAAGAACTCCAGCAACTAAAATCTCAGATCACCTACTCCATCGAGCAGCTGATCACCGAAATCTGCAATTTAATAAATTACAGGAAAAGGGAAAAGAAAAATGAAATGCGCCCGTCAATGCAAGTTATGGTCCGCTTGTAGTGCAGACACAAGTAAAGGAAAAGAATAAACAAATATAAAGTAACAGCGGAAGCAAACATAGCATGGAATAGAAATGGCAACCAAGTAGAATAACTAGCATGAATCATGAATAGAATCAAGTAACATAATGTGCTAACAGGGTACAGGTGACATGCAACAGATGTCAAGTATCATGCAAGCAAGCAAACAGGTAACAGGTGTCAAGTAGCATGTACAGGTAATCATGTAACAGGAATCATGTCATGTCAAGTCTTGTATTTATTACTATCTAGGTAGTACTTCATGCGTCCCATGTTTTTATCACATGGTTGCTACTTACATGCAGATTTCGTTTAGCTCTAGTGGTGGGTCTCTATAGGGCCGTGTACTCAGGCATCATGTAACAGGTAATAGGCACGAATCACGTAATCGTGAAATCGTGGCAATAGGAACATGCATGAATCATGTAGTCACGAAACATGACATCATATAGTAATAATTGGCATGAATCATGTAATCACGAAACATGGTAACATATAGTAATAACAGACATGAATCATGTAATCACGAAACATGGCAACATATAGTAAAAACAAGCATGAATCATGTAATCATGAAACATGGAAACATATAGTAATAACAGGCATGAATTATGTAATCATGAAACATGGAAACAGGTAATGGGAAACACGGGCCCCCTTCTGAGTACACATACCTATATTGTCCACTACTAAGGTCTTTCCCTTAACCTCGGCTTGGTTAGTTGCTATTATTATCAAACATGCATACACGTGTCACAAAACAGAGCAAGAATAACATGGCATGAACAAGTAACAGGTTCAGATCGGAAGATAAACATGTACAGGTGAAATACAACTCATAAAAGGATAGAACAACGAAAATTCTAGTTCAGGATATCAAGACAGTACTGCACTTAATCTGAGATTTCCGTTGCCACACATATGCAAACCTAGATCCATCAAAGAATATGGAAAATAGAATCTCGGTCAAATCCAGCAAATATATATATGTCATATGGTATTTCACAAAAACTTGACTCAAATCAGAATTGTATCCAGACAACATGTTCAGCCAGAAATCAGAAGTTTGTATTCATAAATAGGAAAACAGAAGAAAAGCTTTCTGATTAAATTCAAAAAATATTTGAGGTATTTCCTAGTATATCTAGTATCAAAAAATAAAGTTTCATAATTTTCCAACATATATAGTGTAGTCAATTAAAATCAGAAGACAGCAAGTTGCAACAATTTTGTAAATCTGAAACCATAAATATAGCAGTACTAAAATAGCAATAGATTACAAAATACAAATCAAAATCTAGATCCGTTAAAAGGGTGATAAAGTAGATACAACAGACTACACTTCATATTCACAAAGTTTTTATAAAAAGCAAATAGAATCAGGTTGAAGTTATGTTTCTTTACTAAATAGTATGAAAATTCTGCCAGCATAGTTGTTGTTTGCTAGTATAAAATAGTTTATAAAAGCTATCAATTAAATCCACAAAAATTACGGGTTAATCCCAATCAAGTCTAATTGTATATAGCAGAATATTGGATCAAAATATTATCTTTAACATCAGTATAACAATAAATAACCATACAGAATTCATATAAAACAGAATCTGGAATTTCCTACACCTCTGTAGTAAAATAGCAATAACTTGCAACTCATAAAATGAAATTGAGCTCTGTCAAAATTTTTGGAAAGTAGACATAATTCTCTATAATTCATATTCTATTAAGATATAACAGGGGTTTTGCATAAGAATTGTCTCTAGAACACAACTACACTACAGGTAGTATTTAGTACTTGTATATGTAACAGTAAAGTATACAAGTTACTTGCCTTATTATTGACAACGAAAACGACAAAGCAAGAGTAAGAATAACGGGAACGGATTCCCGAGCACAAACTCAATGAACGAACTACGAACACGCGAACAGACGATCACGAATCCAAATGCAAGCACACAAAGAGGAGCAGTCGGGGATCAATTGCCTACACCTACAACCAAGGCAGAGGTGTGTGTGTGTACGGCGGTGAAGGACGACAGCAGCAGGGGCGGCACGCTAGCTGCTGACTACTGTTGTGGCTACTGACTGTGGGAGAAGGCAGGAAAAGGGGTTGTGGTGCTTGTTGGCGTCACGACTGGCTGGAGGGCGGAGAACAACACAGCCGCTGTCTGCTGCATCTTTGGGAGGAGCATAGGGCAGTGCTGCGGGACTGCATCGCTGCTGTGTCGGAAAGGGAGGTAGGGGATGCACAGGAGGTGCTGAAGTCGGGAGGAGCACAGCGCCGAAGGTAGGGGGTGAGAGCAGAAACGGGAGATGACAAGGTTGATCGGGAGGTGCACAGGGTTGAGGTTTGGAAGGTCAGGGTATGAGCTTAGCAAGAGGATGGGATGAGGAAGTAAGGGTTTGCGGCTGTTAGGGTTTAGGAATATACAGGGGAGTATATAAAAGGGGTAATAGTTAGGGTTTTTGGGGTTATAACGGGTGTGGGTTTAAACGGGTAACGGGTAGAGTTACGTGAGAGCAATAGGGTTTTAAATGGATTATTAGGTAGATAAAGCTATTGGGTTTAAATGGCTGAAAACGGTTTGGGTAGTAGTGGATCCAAGATCAAAATAAAAAATAAGAGGATCCAAAAATAACGAGATGAGAAAAAAATGGATGATTGAAATAGGGCATGAACAATTTATTAATGGGGATAAAAAAGAATACCTCGATAAATCAGAGATGAATTAATACACGGACAATTGAGTCAAGAAGATCAAATAAAATGTGACAAATCCAATAGATGAAAAAATATATAGAGAATGGAGATCCAAAACAAGGTTCAAAAAGAGATACAATATGAATAAATACCCAAAAAGAAAAATACATCGAAAAAGAAAATGAAAAACAGGGGTTACAAATCCTACCCACCTAACAAGAAAAATTTTGTCCTCGAAATTCAAACAAGAAGTATATAGGGTAACCCCGAAAAGAAAAGAAAGAACAAAACAAAAAGCTACTCAAATAGATGGGAAAACTTCTACTGGATCTCCTCCTCCAACTCCCAAGTCGACTCACCCGGTGAGTGAGGATTCGATGAAACACGAACCAGCTTGATGACCTTGTTCTTAAGCACTTTCTCTTGCCGATCCAAAATAGCAACTGGTGGAATCTCACAAGTCAAATCCGGCCGAACGGTCAACTCAGAATAGTCGATCATGTGGCTCTCATCTCAGATATATCTCCTGAGTTGTGAGACATGGAAAACATCATGCACTCCTGATAAAGCTAGTGACAATGCAAGATGATAGGCCACCATGCCTACTCGTTCTACAATATCAAACGTTCTATGAACCTAGAGCTAAGCTTGCCCCCACCACCAAACTGAATAATACCTCGCCAAGACGATACCTTTAGGAAAATATGGTGACCAACCTCAAATTCCAAAGATCTCTAATGGACATCTGCCCATCGCCTTTGCCTATCCAGAGCTGGCTGAAGATGCTTCCTGATCTGAGTCACTGCATCAACTGTCCTGGTGATCAACTCCGGACCTAACAACTTTGTCTCACCAATGTCATCCCAATAGACTGGTGATCTGCACTTTCACCTATAAAGTGCCTCGAATGGTGCAGCTTTAAGACTGGCCTGAAATCTATTATTGTACGAGAACTCCACGAGATGCAAATGATCCTCCCATGATCCACCGAACTGTGACATACAGGACCTCAACATGTCCTCTAGAGTCGGGATGGTCCTTTCCGACTGTCCATCAGTCTGGAGATGAAAAGTTGTACTGTACTTTAATTTACTCCACAATTTACTCCACTCTTCGTCAGTCGGTCGACAATCACTCAAATGGCATTATGACCCTTAGGACTCCTCGGCAAAGCGATACCAAAATCCATAGTGATGTGTTCCCACTTCCACTTCGGAATAGGAAGCGGTTGAAGAAGTCCGGCAGTCCTCTGATGCTCTGCCTTCACCTGCTGGCAGATCAAACACTGAAACACAAACCGAGCCACATCCCTCTTCATACCGTGCCACCAGAAATGGAGCTTCAAATCCCGATACATCTTAGTACCTCCAGGATGAATAGAATATGATGACTGGTGAGCTTCCTCAAGCGACCTCTGACGAACTTCACCCTTTGGGACACACAACCTGGATCCAAAACGAAGCGATCCATCATCATGAATAACCATATCCATTCTAGAACCAGCCTCAACTTTTGCTCTGAAACCTTGCAATTGCTCATCACCAGCCTGAGCCTCTTTAATCTGATCAACAACAGACGACTGAAGCCCACATCTGCTCAACCAAATCTCTCTGCCAAGTCAGTAACGTAGCTGCCGGTCTTCTGATCAAAGCATCTGGCACCAAGTTCACTCTTCTAGGATGGTATTGCAAACTAATTTCATAATCGGCCAGAAGTTCCAATTAATGCCTTTGCCACATGTTCAATTCCTTCTAAGTGAAGACGTACTTAAGACTTTTGTGGTCTGTAAAGATCTCCACTCGGTCTCCAAGTAAATACTTTCTCCACAGCTTTAAAGCAAAGATCACTGCCACTAACTCCAAATCATGAGTTAGATAGTTCTTCTCATGCGGCCTCAACTGTCTCGATGCATAAGCAACAACTAGGCCTTTCTGCATCAGAACTGCTCCAAGACCCTTGCCAGAAGCGTCACAGTGAACTACAAATCCACCTGAACCATCTGGAATTGTCAACACTGGTGCTGACGTCAACCTGCTTTTCAACTCAGCAAAAGCTTCACTACAAGCCTCAAACCAACAGAACTTCTGATCCTTCCTTGTCAGGTTAGTCAATTGCCTTGCTATCTTTGAAAAATCTTGGACCAATTTCCAATAAAAGCCAGCTAGACCTAGGAAACTCCTCACCTTGAAAACTAACTTGGGAACTGGCCAATTCTTCACAGTTTCAACCTTGGACGGATCCACTGAAATACCATCGCCCGAGATAATGTGCCCCAAGAAGGTAACTCTGTCGAGCCAAAACATACACTTTCTGAGTTTTCCATAGCGCTGATTCTCTCTCAAAGTCTGCAGAACCAACCAAAGATGCTCAACATGATCCTCTCGGTTCTGAGAATACACCAGAATGTCATCAATGTAGACCACCACAAATCTATCCAGGAACTGGGAAAAGACCATGTTCATGAGACTTATGAATACAGCTGGCCCATTCCTGACCCCGAACGACATCACAAGATACTCATAGTGCCTATATCTGGTCTAGAACACAATCTTCTGCACATCATTCACCTTCACCTTGACCTAATGATACCCGGAACAAAGATCCAACTTCGAGAAAACAATTGCTCCGCTCAACTGATCAAATATGTTATCAATCCTAGGCAACGGATACAGGATCTTCACAGTAACACTGTCCAATTTCCGATAATCGACGCACAGTCGATGACTACCATCCTTCTTGTTGACAAAAAGGACTCGAGCACCCCACGGTAAAACACTGGGTCTGATGAACCCAAAATCAAGCAACTCCTGAATCTGCACCTTAAGCTCTGCTAACTAAACCGGTGCCATCTTGTAAGGACCTTTCGATATCGGTGCCGTACCAGGCTGAACTTCAATACCGAACTCCACATCCTTATCAGGGGGTAAGCAAGGAAACTCCGCTGGAAAAACATCCAGAAACTCACGTACTACTAGAGGCGCAGCCTCATAGCCTGAATGCAATTCCATCGCACAAATCTCCTGATCAACTACAGTCTTAGCTCGGCCAAGAGGCATCTCCCCGGCATGGAACTCAAACTCTGCACGACCTGGGATTCTGAACACAACTTTCTTGGCACGACAATCAATGAAAGTAAGGGATTCACCCAACCAATCCATACTGAGAATAACGTCGAATCCTGAATTCCCAATTATAATCAGGACGACCTTGAAATCTGCACCACAAATAATTACGGGACTCTGCCTGCACTCCCGGGAACAAATGACAACACTGCCATCTGTCACAATGTTCCAAGCCTCTGACATGATGCTACAATCCAACTGATGACGAGCCACAAAATGAGAAGAGACGAATGAATGGGTTGCCCTGGAATCAAAGAGAACATGAGCAGGGAAAGAACAAATAAGGACAACACCTAAGATAGAATCAATAGTAAGAGAGAAAGAATTGATGATCAAGGGTGAAGAAAACACAATGCAGAAAGATAATATGAATGAATAATGCAAGAGAAATAAAAGAAGTAAAAAAGAAACAACAAAGCAATAAAATACAAAATATACCTGCAACAACACCCTCTGTAGTTTCAGCATCTGCAGTAGTCAGGTTGTAAGCCTGACCTCTCCTAGGGGAAGCGGTCCTCTGACCGACAATCTGGTGCTGAGGAGGAAGCGATGGACGGACTGGACCATGAGCTGGGGCTACCTACTAAACTGGACCGCCGGCTGGAAGAGTCATCCTCCACTGTGGGCAATCCTGCACTGAATGGTCAGTAGCACAACATCGAAAACAACGACGATTGGCATGCCTGCAGTTTCTGCGCACATCTCGGTCATCTGGCAGAAATTACAGAATCCCTCTCTCCGAGGAGCGGTAAAAGGGTAAGGAGCTGCCCTGACAGGATGGGCTAGGACAGGCCTCCGAATCGGTCCACCAGAAGGCCTAGAAACAACAGTGCAGAACAGTTCGCTGGGGAGGAGTCAACCCGCCACGAGCCTATTCCTGAGCTTGATCCACCTCAAGAGCCTCAGCATAAGTAAGCGAAAGAAGGGAGACGAGCTGTACCCGAATATCTTGCTCAAGTTCTAGCGTGAATCTACGAGCCCTGTCCTCTTCATTCGCCACAAGAATGGCTGCTCTATGCCTGGTAAATTCTGCTGCAAACTCATCTACAGACCTGGAGCCCTATTTCAAGAGAGTCTAATGTTACAACATTGCATGGAAACTATGTAACAAAATTCCAATAATAGAACAATGACCAACCTCTTTCAGGGTCAGGAACTGTTGCTCCATTTCAACGCGAGTACTGCTAGGGAAGAACTTCTCCAAGAAGATCCTAGTGAACGTGGCACCAGCAATAGGCCGTTCGAGCCTTTTGGACCCGAACCTCCACCAAATGTAGGATAGATACACCAGCTGGATGGTTACCACATCCACTATATCAGCATCGGCAACTCTTGTTGCAAAAAGCAACTGCTCAGTCCGGATCAACCACTGTTCTACCTCCAAAGGCATCTCAGTGCCAGAGAATCTATCAGGATGCAGCCTCATGAAATCTATAACTGTACTCGGACGAGGAGGGAGAGCTGCCTGACACCCTACAAAATTTGAAATGACAATTTTACCCTCATGTGTTACACACGTGTATTTTGTACCGTTACTGGTAATATTTGTAACGTGTTTCACTACGTATTTTAGATTTGACTATTTATGCATTTTCCATATTCTTAGAATCCTATTTGAGTCAACTCAAATATAAAATTTCAATCTCTGTACTTTTATGTGCTTTTTACGTATTATCAATTAACGTATTCATTACGTATTTTTCCACCGCTACGTGTAATATTTTCTATGTGTTTCAATTATTTATTTAATAAAGTATTCGAATTTGTTTTATAAATGAAAATTTATTTTTCTTTCATTTTTATTTAAAAATTTTTATACGTGTGGTGCACGTATTTTCTATGTACGTATTGAGTACATTATTGAACGTGTATATTAAATATTTTTCATTTCTTATGTTGTACTTTTGATTATCTTTAATATTCTCCCGTTGATAAAATGATTTCGTATTTTGATATTTTACGTGTGATGCATGTGTTTGCGGTGAACGTATTTAGACGTAGTCGTTTTCAAAAATAAAATTTTGAAGTGTGTGTGTGTTTATTTTATTCTTACATGAAAAGTATAATTTTTTATTAAGTTAATTTTATATGCATCTTATGTAGTATATACATATATTTTAAAATTAAATAAATAATCAATTTTGTGAAGTGTGTGCAAGTGCAACGCACCTGCCCGTGTTTGGGAAGGGAAATGTTCACCGGCTGGTTTTGGGAATGGAGGGGAAAATGAAGTTTTGAATTTAGGGATTGGAGTTAGTGGTTAAAGTGAGGAATAGTTATAATAATCACTCAATTAATCTCTTATATAATGTTCCCCTAATACCTATTCATTCTCATCTTCCTTTCTTCTTCCTTGTGCTCTGCAGAAAACCAAATCATCCTGCAACAAATCCCTTTTTCAATCCAGCATTCACGTGTTTCTTCACCTACTCACCATTAAAATGTGCATGTATATATATATATATATATATATATATATATATATATATATATATATATACATACATACTAGGTTTGCCCGTTGACACATGCCTATGGCACGTCTTCGAAACGGAGCACCTGGTTTGATTATACAAAATAGTTTTAGAGGTACAGCAAATTAATTGAAGTAGCATACATATTATATGAGGAAGCAGTATATCTACCTTTAAGCTTAACCATCACCTTCTTGATCATTAGCTTGAACTTACCTTGAATGCATATTGTTTGTTAGAAACACTGCATGAAGTTTTTTTAAACTTCAGCATCACTTTTAGATGCTTGTAATAGTTATGCAAGGACATTATTATATAGATTTTATAGAGCTTACTCTAATAATCACTATGAGCATGTCTAAATACAATGGTAACGCATGTGCAGATGTGAAGGTATCTTCAATATCAATAATCTAAACATTTGTTTGTCTGAGGCTCAGTTTACAATTGAAATACCTCTTATTATTATTTCAACAAAAATGAAATACATGAAGATCTCAAAACTCTAAACCAAGCTAATCATTTATTTTATCTCCGCTTTGTCTCTCCATTGCACCTTTATAAAAAAAAATCAAAATGGATAAATAACAAATTTACTTTAGCAGTTTTTCTTGAGTAGAGAGTTTGCACCCTTTACTGGTAAACAATCCAGTCATCCCAATCCTATATATCCAAACAAATACTAAAAGTTCTTATATGTTATGTTATCCATAGTTTCTAATAACCAATGAAGGAAACATTTCATGAAAGTATTTTCTCTTGTAGTAAAGAAATTAATGTTGCATATTTGCCAAGTTATTTTAGCTTGCTGGTCAGCTTACCTGTCCTACTATGATTTGGAAGCCCAAATTGAGGCCACCAAATAATCCATCCCTCACTTGCATACACCTTAAATCAAAACAAATAAAAAAACTCATCAAATAAATTACCAAATTAAAAAATTTTAAACCCAAAAATAAAATAATCATACCTCTCTGAACTTAGATCCTATGCACACACAAAATCCGAATCAGCAAAAAACTGAGTAATCCCCTGCACACACAAAATTAAAAATTAGAATGAGAATTTGGTTAATGAGATGAAATTAGAGTCATCGCATCGCATATAGAGTCTCTCGATTCGGTGGAGGGGAGTCACCAATACGGAGTAGCTTGATATTCGCGCTCGATTTGGAGGGGAGTCACCGATACGGAATCAACAATGGATCAGATATCGGCGACGCCCTCTTGATTGGAGTTCGACATTGGATTTGGATTTGCTTTGCGATTTTCAAATTATCAAAATTTTGAATTTTAAAATTTATTTTTTTTTCTTATATTCTAAAAATTTCAAATTTATCAACTTTTTTTAATTTTATAAATTTAAAATTGTTTAAAATATTTTTTTAAAAAAAATTATTTAATTTTTTAAAACTTTTAAAAATTTAAAATTTTTTATATTAATTTTTTTAAAAAACTTTAATAATTTTTGAAAAGTTTTTAAATTATTTTAAAAGTTTTTAAAGTTTTTATTTTTTTTAATTTTTTAAAAATTTTAAAATTTTTAAAATTTCTAAATTTTAAATTTTTTAAATTTCTAAATTTTAAATTTTTTAAATTTTAATTTTTTTTAATTTTTAAAATTTTAAAATTTTAAAATTAATTTTTGTTAATTTTTTTCGAAAAATATAATTTTTTATATGTTTTTTATTTTTTTGAATTATTTTTAAAGCTTTTAAATTTTTTTTTTTGTTTTTTAGTTTTTTAATTTTTAATTTTCTTAATAGGACAGAGAGAGAGATAATTAAATAAATGAAGGAGTTGTTTTGGGTGTGGGATTTGAATTTGAGTTTTGGGGAAAAACTTTCGGGGGGGAAAATGTGTTTTGTGAGGTTAAATCTGGGCCTTTGATTTTTAGGAGATTGAAGGAGAGCCACTTGATAGCTTCCTTTGTGTTTTATTATATAGATGCACTTATACCTTTCACATTCCTCCTCCTTTGCTCTCTGTCAAATCCGAACAAGCCATCCATCAACATGTCCTCTTTTGCTTCTCCACTCAATCTCACTATACATATATATATAAATATGTATAGATATATATACAAATGTAGATATATATGTAATGAGATGAATGCTTTTCCTTCTTCCTGTCAAATCCGAAAGCCCATCTATCAGCATTGCCCACTGTGGACTCCATCTACTCACATACACATATGTCTTATACCACCTTTTATTATATATGTGTATATATATAACCACGTAGATATATATTTATGCATATATGAGATGAGAAGGAGATGCTCTTACTGTTGCTTGCCAAAATGGAGAATGGGGTGATTCTCTTTGTGCACGGATTTCGAGGAGGCAAAGTGGATTTTCTCTTGGAGCTTTTGAAGGAATTTTTGCAAATTGGAGCTTGTTTTGGAGCTTATTGCTAGGGATTTTGTTTCTACTACTCTTCTTCGGTGGGTGTTTCTAAAATTCTTTCTAAATTAGGAGTATAATATATGCTAGTGATAAATGGTTTATTTGTTAGATTTTAATCAGTATGATGAAAATAGATTGCATGCTAGTTGATGTAGTATTTAATTGTTAGATTTTGATTAGTGTGGTAGATGTGAATTGTTTTAATGATTCTCTGAAATTTGTTATGATGCTTTATTAATTTATTTGCATGCTAGAGTACATGCGAATTGATGAATCATGTTTGTATGAAAAAAATTATGCATGTTAGAATAATAGTCAAAACAATGCAACATCTATGAAAAATGATTTTTTGATGCTAATGTAGTAAAGAAATGTTTAATTAACCTCACTAATATATTTTATGAGTATAGAAATTTTTATAGAGGAGTTTTTTTTATGAAAAACAACATTTTATTTGAAAATTTAGTATATGAGTTTCTAATACAGTTTTGGGAGGAAGTCTTTGTTATATTGTCAAAAAGAGAATTTGATAAAGTTAAAATAAATATCCTATATTGTATTTTGATAGAACACGTTCGGCAAAAGAATTAAGTTTTTGAATGAGTACAAATTGATTGAAAGATCGAGTTTATCAAAGGAAAACTAATTACAGTGCGGTATAAATATAAAGTATTTAACTCATTTCATATCGGTTAGTCACTCAAGACCATTTGGTCTTTGGGTGCGCTTTGGTTCCGTTACTGTAGCATAGCGGAGGCCTTGGGTCTAGGTTCGAGTCTTGATAGAAACTCTGTTTTATTCTATTTCGATTTTAATTTAAATCAGCGAATGTATATATATATATATATATATATATATATATAGGGTAAAAGGGATATGAGCAACTTGCTCATTTAGTAAATGAGCAATTGATTATGTGGCATGCATGTGATACATTGGACAACTAACCCTTTTAAGGCTTTTCCAATCACATGTATGCCACATCATCAATTGCTTATTTACTAAATGAGCAAGTTGCTCATACCCCTTTTTCCCATATATATATATATATATATATATATATATATATATATATATAATTCAATCCCACCTTTTATCAATTAGTCACTCTGGGGCCCTATTGGTCGTCGGGTGCATGTTGGGTTGGTTACTGTTCATTGGCGGGATTTAGGGATCGGCTCTGGGTTCGAATGCAGCTTTAGTCCTTTTGTTTTATTTTTCTTTTGTATTGGGCTTTTTTGGTGTTTTTGAGTTTTAAGTGAAATAAAAATTGAAAAGAAAATACCAATATTCTTCTGAAATTATTTAGACCTTATAAAAACTATTTCTACAATATTTTGATATATTTTGTTTGAATTGAAAGGGGATTTTACATTAAATATTGTTGAAGAACTCGAACTGATTCGATTAAAAGAATTAGAAGTGGTTTTTATATTGGAAATGTGACTCTTGTATAATTTAAGAGAAATGAAAGTGTGGAATGCTCTTAGATTCTTCTTAATGAGATTTTTTATGGTTATTAACTCTTGATTAAGATTATTTGAATTGTACACAATGCTATAAATGATTAAATTGATAAAAGAGGTTGAATTGAATCATTTCATATTATGAGATTATAAAGAAAAGTTTCTCTTTGAGAAAGAGATTGTGAATAAAGAAATTGAAATATTATTTGATTGAATGTAACATATTTTTGATCTTTAGAAAGAGACAGTTGTTGGAATCTAGAGGCTAGGCGAGATCCTAGTTACCGGCAATTTTTATTAATGAATTTGAGAGCTAACCAGTGTGGGTTGAGCATCTCTTGAGAAGTAGCCAGTTGAGCTGACTGTCTCTTTTGTTTGGGTTAAGTCCGGTAAGGTAAGCTAGCTCTAGGTTTTGATGATTTTCTTCTAAAACAAATTTAAAATGTAAGGACTACACTATAGTGGAAATGTGATGAAAGTAAGAGAAAAACACAAGTATGAGGGCCTCGGATTTACAGTGTGAGAGTGTTCACAAGATGTCCACATGATGCGTCATGTCAGGGCATGAATACATCTCCAGGATATCGGGACCGTGGAGACGCTTGTGCGGTGTTTGGTGACTACGTAGTGCCATCGTTCCATGGCGGAGGCGAATTTTTCATAGGATGCCTACATGATGCATCATGTCATGGCGGGAGATTCTCTCAAGGGTGTCTGGGCATGAACTCGTAACTAATAGAACATCTAGGATATTTGTCATAGTTACCGTAGTTGTTTAACTCATGGTGAGGGAATCAACCCTACAAGATGAAGAACGAATAAGGGCTTGCCCTTGGACCTATGTAGTATGGGATGCATAGAATCCGAACAAGTGTGCATTAGTGTCATTTGATATAAATAACTGCATTAAGGACTAAGTACCCATTCACACACGACATCAATAAGATAGTCCCTCTTTAGCTTTGTTTGTGATCAAGTTTGTGTTTGTTAAAGTATTTAAGAATTGTTATACTTTCGGCATAGTAAGGATGGCCGTGTATAATATTTCGTCGGTTGTAAGCAACTGACATGCCCACAGTTTTATATGCAGGACTTGGAGTTTACAAGAAGATATAAAGATGAATTTGTTGCTGATAATTACTTAAATGCTAAAGTTGTTACAATTGTACATTTATCATTGTTGTATTTTATTTATTCCGCTGCGTGTTGATGTAAAAGACTCTGATATAAATAAAGTTTAAAATTCCTTATAAAATTATACGAAGTGAAGTGTAAAGATCCTATGGAACTTCGAATTCAGACTTATTTAGAATTTGGGGTGTTACAGCCTGCACAGGCACAGCGTGAGGCGGGACCCGGGCAGCTTCCAAAGCAGCCATCACAAGGTCACTGTGGTTTTGCTGCATGTTGATCAGCCGTTCCAACACATTAGTAATGGCCTCAAGCCCGGGCTGATTTTCCTGGGGGCGGAAAAGTGGAACCTCTGCGAGTCATGGTCTACACAAGATAAAAAACAATAGCATCCAAATCAAAGTTGATTATAATTTATTCATGTATGCATGGTCTGTGTACAGTTGAGCCAATGCCAGATCGAGTAAAGCTTGTCTAATATATCAGTCAAACTAATACATTAGCCAAACCTGGGCTCTAATACCACTAAAAATCTTGTCTCGCCCAGCTTCCCAAAAGGAGATACGGAATACGGATACGTGACTAAGTCCAGCGAATGATTTTCATCATCCATAAGCTGCCAGGATCTTTACAACATTTCATAGGAATAACAGGAAGTAAACACGGAGAAATCAACCACGCATGCATGAATGAATCAATATACCAATAGAATTTACTAGAAACAAAGTTTAATAATCTCAAATAAACCAGATCTGGAACAAGTGAATAATTCTTGGTCACATTGCCCAATACAAAATTCATGTAGCAATTACATTTATTCAAGAGTAGCAGGAAAGTAAATTTTAGCATGAAATCTAGCAACTAAAATCTCAGATCACCTACTCCATCGGGCTACTGATCACCAAAATCTGCAATTTAATAAATTGCAGGAAAAGGAAAAAGAAACACGAAATGCCCGTCAATGCAAGTTACAAGCCGCTTGTAGTGCAGGCACAAGTACAAGAAAAGAATAAACAAATATAGAGTAACAGCGGAAGCAAACATAGCATGGAATAGACATGGCAACCAAGTAGAACAACTAGCATGAATCATGAACAGAATCAAGTAACATAATGTGCTAACAGGATACAGATAACATGTAACAGATGTTAAGTATCATGCAAGCAGGCAAACAGGTAACAGGTGTCTAGTAGCATGTACAGGCAATCATGTAACAGGTATCATGTCTTGTCAAGTCTTGTATTTATTACTATCTAGGTAGCACTTCATGCGTCCCAGGTTTTTACCACATGGTTGCTACTTACATGCAGATTTTGTTTAGATCTAGTGGTGGGTTTCTATAGGGCCGTGTACTCAGGTGTCATGTAACAGGTAACAGGCACGAATCACATAATCGTGAAATCGCGACAACAGGAACATGCATGAATCATGTAGTGACGAAACAGGGCACATATAGTAATAACATGCATGAATCATGTAATCACGAAATATGGCAACATATAGTAATAATAGGCATGAATCATGTAATCGCGAAACATGGCAACATGTAGTAATAACAGGCATGAATCATGTAATCATGAAACATAACAACATATAGTAATAACAGGCATGAATCATGTAATCATGAAGTATGGCAATATATAGTAATAACAGTCATGAATCATATAATCATGAAACATAGAAACAGGTAATGGAAAACACGGGCCCCCTTCTGAGTACACATACCTATATTGTCCACTACTAAAGTTTTTCCCTTAATCCGGACTTGGTTAGTTGTTATTATTATCAAACCGGCATACACATATCACAAAACAGAGCAAGAGTAACATGGCATGAACAAGTAACAGGTTCAGGTCGGGAGATAAACATATACAGGTGAAAGACAACTCATAAAAGGATAGAACAAAGAAAATTCTAGTTCAGGACAGCAAGACAATACTGCACCAAATCTGAGATTCCCGTTGCCACATATATGCAAACCTAGATCCATCAGAGAATCTGGAAAATAGACTCTCGACAGAATCCAGCAAATATATATAAGTCATATGACATTTCACAAAACAAGACGCCAAACAGAATTGCATCCAGAAAACATGTTCAGCCAAAAGTTAGAAGTTTGTATTCATAAACAGGAAAACAACATAAAAACTAACTGATTAAATCCAAAAAAAATCTGGGCTATTCCCTAGTCTGTCTAGTATCAGAAAAGAAAGTTTCATAATTTTTCAACATAGATAGTGTAGTCAATTAAAATCAGAAGACATCAAGTTGTAGCAATTTTGTAAATCTGAAATCATAAACACATCAGTACTAAAACAGCAATAGATTACAAAATATAAATCAAAATTCAGATCTGTCAAAAGGATGATAACGTAGATACAGCAGTCTACAATTCATATTCACAAAGTTTTTATAAAAAGTAAGTAGAATCAGGTCGAAATTATGTTTCTTTACTGAATAGTATGAAAATTCAGTCAGTATAGTAGTTGTTTGCAAGTATAGAATAGTTTATAAAAGTTATCAATTAAATACAAAAAAATTAGGGTTAATCCTAATCAAGTCTAGTTGTAAACAAAAAAATATTGGATCAAAATATTATCTTTAACATCAGTATTAAAATAAATAACCATACAGAATTCATATAAAACAGAATCTGGAATTTTCTACACCTCTGTAGTAAAACAACAATAACTTGCAACTGATAAATCGAAATTGAGCTCTGTTAGAAAATTCTGAAAGTAGACAGAATTCTCTATAATTCATAATAACAAATAATTTTCATATACTGACCTTAATGAGGTCTAAAATATTGAACAAAAATGGGGTGACAACAAAAACTGAAATATTCTTTATGCATAAAACCAACTAGTTCATATGTAACACACCCAAATCTTAACAAATGCGAGATATGGTATACTAGATTTCCAAACAACATGGTATAGGGTGTTTTGCAAGTCCACTCCGAGTTGTACTACTCCTAACACAATTAAGCATACCTGATCACACAACCCTTCCTGATATGGCTAAAAATGGGGTTAAATCGGAACTGTCCAAATCAGGTGCGAATCTCAAAGCTTGGGGGTAAAATGGTAATTTCACTTACAAATGGGTCTAAGACGGGTACTGGGTCTTCTCTCCTAAGGCCCAATAACCTGTGAACGGATCCACCTCAACTGGGTGCGGGTTCCAACCCGCAGCAAACCCAGGTCCAGCAGGATAGAATTAGGGTTTCTGATTATGCTTAATCAACGGTCCTGATTCGCTCTATCCTCTCACTGGAAATTAGGGATTTCCTTCCTAAACTGATCCCAAAGGCGGCTATATGTAACGCCCCGAATTTTAAATAAGGATAAATTCGAGATTTCACAGGATCTTTACTTCACTTTGTACAATTTTACAAGGAATTTAAAACTTTTCATTCACAATACATCAGAGTTCAATTACAGCTTGGTTTTACACAGCGGAAGAATGAAATTTACAATAAAACATTTACAACATCTTTAGAATAAAACAGCACCAGCATATCCACTTTATAGCTTCATGAATAGTCCATTACCTGCATGTCAATCTGTGAGCACGTCAGTTACTTACAACTGACGAAATGTTATACACGGCTATCCTCTCTATGTCGGGAACAGTATAACGATCTCATACTTTAACAAATCACAAAAAGATTGAATGAACAAGTAAAGTGTCAAAAGTGATTATTCTAAACATAAGTGTATGTCATGTCTTAATGCCTAATGCACACAATTCTACACTAGGATGACACTAATGCACACTTGTTCAGATTCTATGCATCCCATACTACATAGGTCCGAGGGCAAGCGCCTACGTACTCCACAGTGAAGGGTTCGATCCCTCGCCATGAGACTACCCAGTAATAAAACAAGTTTTAGAGTTATTTCACAGATACGGATCTCAGCCTCCCTGGCTAGCCTCCCTGGCTTATAATAACAGATCTCAGCCTCCCTGGCTATTATATCGTGATGATAATCCCGTAAATGCCCCTCTAGCCCCGGTATATACATATTCTTTGGAGTATGGTAAACATCCGTCGACTACACTAAGTCTCGGATAAAATACAGTCCATCTCCTATGGGGCAACCACAGTCCACCAACTGGGTCTATAGCCACGAAGATCCACCGCCGACTATATAGAAGCACCCATTTACGTTTGCACAAGTTTATTACATCTTCACTTAAGTGCCTAATTATTCTTAAGTTCAAGACATGAATGTACTATCATTTCTAGAATCAGTTTTACCTCATACTGGATTTGTTCACAAAAATACGAGATCGCCCGACGGCATTATCTCGAAATCAAGTCTCAAAATCTTTCCTTCAAAATTACCGGTAACCGAGATCTTACTAATTCTGAACCATAAATCTTTCATGTACAAGAAACATGGGTACACATACCCTTTAATAATCATGTCTTAAACTTATATAATTTCTTCTTTCAACTTAATTGCAAGTAATCATAGTCTCATCATTATTCATTATCTAGTCATCCGTTCACATTCTTTATAAGCAAAGGAATAATTTCTTTTAAGAACACAATTCTATCACATGAGATTTCATAATAAAATCAAGCCATTATAATGTCTCACTTTACTTAGAATATTCTTCGAACAAATAAGAGTAAAATTCTCTTCAAGAAAATCACTTCATAAAAGTAATACTTTACATTTCTTCTTAAAACATATAAACCTTGTAGTAATTATGAAGACTACATTATACAATGCACAAGTAGCCGAACAATGAGTTTGCTACAGTTTGCTTGGGTACATAGGCCAAATATTTTCGAAAGTGGACCATTTATGGACTAACTTCGGTAAATATTTTCAAAAGTGGACCAGTCGGGTAAATATTTTCTACGGTGGATCAGTTTCGGAAATTATTTTCTTTTTACCCTTTTCATTATCCCTTCCATTATCCCCCCGTGCACGTGTGCACGTGTATGATACTAGTTATTATAATCATATACATGCTTATAATATAATATTCCTGAAGGTATCAATTGGTTTGAAATAATGTATATGTACCCATATGTTAAAATAATTATGAACCATATTGCAAAGTACTAAATAAACATGAACATCCCGGAATTTAAACTAAATTATTGCATATCGTAAATGATGTACCATGTTTAATATAATTATAATATTAGCCCTTATGCTAATAAATTTATTAAAAATATTTATTTATTCCAAACTGAGGTTTAGTGAGAAATAGTAACTAACTATTTTTAAACCCATTTGCACAAATAAGAAATTACTACATATTTATTTTGACAACAAGAGAAGTCTCAACAATCTTCCTACAAATTATACATTTCGACATTTACAATCATGCATACTAGTATGGTTTATGATAGTAATTCATTTTATAGGAATATTATATATTTTTCTCAAATTTTATTCACATTAAAAACCCTTAAAATTATTAAAACATCAAAAAAATAAAAAAATGAGCTCACTGGGTTCGAACCCAAGCCTAATGGTTTGAATAAATTTTAATTAGTATAAAAATGAGCCAGATTATAATATCAACACAAATTTGTGAAAGTGCCAAGTCACAAAGTACATCGAATGTCCATGCAATTGGATTTTGTGATACTATTATCTTCCCTTCCTCAACAACTTTCGGATTCCTATGAACTGAACTCACATATAGGAAAAATTTATACCATTTTCTGGTATAATAAGACCATGTAACATATATATTACCCTAATTGTTTTATGTATAAATTATATACATAAATATTACCTTTGTAACATATATAGATAACCGGTTTAATTGTTTCAACAACAAAAGACTATCAAGTTTTCAACTATTGATTAGTAAACTGCAATTGGTCATTTGCAAGAAATTAGTCACATATCATAATCAAAAATTTCCATACTATTCATTCATTTTCATTAGCATGTATTTTCAAAAAAAAAAATAGAAAGTAGGAGAACACCCACCTTATAGAAGCTTGACCATGAAAGAAAGAACACCACTTCTAGCTTCAATGGCTCCTAGCTCTTCTCCTCCTAGCAATTTCTCCTCTCCAAGCAAGAGATCCTCCAAGCACAATAACTTTACTTCTCTTACTCTCTTTTCTTTTATTCTTCTCTTTCTCTTATTTATTTTATTTTTTGTGTGAAAAAGAATGAGAAATGAGTTGCTATTTATAGGACAATGCTAGGGACTATATTGCAAAATCTCCCACCTAATAACTTCTCATTTTAATTCTCTTTTTAATTCTCACATCTTCATGTTTTTAACTCCTAAAAACTCTCAACCTTTCACCTCCTTATAACTCCTACCTCTTCTAATTCTTAACTCCCAACTCTCCACTCTCTTCTCACATCTATGCAATCCGGTCATACCCCTCACCAAATGTGCATATGCACATGCACTAACCGGTCAAGTGTGAGTGAAAAGTCCAACTCCCACATCAAACATGATGACTCATCACCCATTACTCAACACAACAACACTAGTGTGTGCTGTGTATGAACCGTGGGTCCCCATTCATAATTCCCATTCATTATAATTTATTCATTACCAATCAAGCTATATATATATACACACACACACTATCATACTATGTATACACTATCTATACATATTTGTATGATAGTTTACCAAAAATCAAAAATATATTTTGCATAAATAAAATAAATACAAACACTCCAAAAATTTATCTTGAAAACGGATACGATCAAACGCGCACACCGATATACGTGCATCGCACGTAAAATATCGGAATACGAAAATTGACTTTAACAACGGAAAAATGTTAAATACAATATAAGAAAAATTATTTATTAATTTATACATTCTATGACGAAATTACTACGTGCATAGGAAACACGTGCATTGCACGTAAAACATCAAAAATGCAAAAATCGATTTTATCAACGGAAAATTATTAAAATATAATCGAAAACAATATAAGCAAAATTACATTTACTAATTTACATATATTTCATGATGAAATTACAACACGTAGAAAGCACGTGCATTATACGTGCAGAAAATCGAAAAATGCATTTTAATCAAAACAAGGGGAAAATAAATTTTCGTTTTATAAGATAGATTTAAATACATAAAAATAAATAATTTAAACCTATAGAAAATATTATACGTAGTGGTAGAAACACGTGCATCAAAACACGTAAAAAGCACGTAAATCCCAGGGATTGAAATATTATATTTTAGTTGACTGAAATCAATACGGAAAATGTATAAATAGTACGAATCCAAAATATGTAGTGAAATGCATTACAAAATATACGTGCGTAACACCCAGGGGGCAAAATTGTAATTTCAATTTTGCGGGGTGTTACACTATAAATACCTCCCATCTACCACCATTAAGAGGTAATCAATCTTTTGCCAGTTTTCGCTCTTTAATAATCTTTCTGGTTATTGACTTGAGCGTCAGAGGGTGCGTCGCCGAGATCAACCCCGGTGTCTCGCACTTTTTGCAGGTGAACGGCAGGAGTCAACGGTCAGATTCCGGTGGAAAGGTTCCAGGTTTGCTATTCAGTTTCCCTAAGAATCCAGAAATTCTATCTGTTTGCCCCCACACCAGATTTAGCGGTAACACTTCCTAATCCACAAACAACACGCATGACTACATAAAAAATTGGTTAGATCTAAGTAAAAATTCTTGTCGTGTGTGCAATAAGATAACTACGTGCGGATCAACACATAGAGACAAGATAAAACAGGAGTTTTGCATAAGAATTGTCTCTAGAACACAAGTAGACTACAGGCAGTATTTAGTACTTGTATATGCAACAGAAAAGTATACAAGTTACTTGCCTTATTATTGAAGATGAAAACGACGAAGCAAGAGCAAGAAAAACGGGAACTAATTCCCGGGTACAAACTCAACGAATGAAGTACGAAAATTCGAACACACTATCACAAATCCAAATGCAAGCATACAAAAAGGAGCAGTCGGGGATCAATTGCCTACACCTACAACCAAGGCAGGGTGTGTGTCTGTACGGCGGTGAAGGACGACAGCCACAGGGGCGACACGCTGGCTACTGACTGTTGTCGTGGCTACTGACTGCGGGAGAAGGCAGGGAAGGGGGTTGTGGTGCTTGTTGGCGTCACGACTGGTTGGAGGGCAGAGAACAGCACAGCCGCTGTCTGCTGCATCTTTGAAAGGAGCACAGGATGGTGCTGCGGAGCTACGTCGCTACTGCGTCAGACAGGGAGGCAGGGGATGGATGGGAGGTGTTGAGGTCGGGAGGAGCACAACGTGGAAGGTAGGGGGTGAGAGCAGAAACGGGAGATGACAGGGTTGATCCGAAGGTGCACAGGGTTGAGGTTTGGAAGGTTGGGGTATTGGTTTAGCAAGAGGACGGGATGAGGAAGTTAGGGTTTGCGGCTGTTAGGGTTTAGGAATATACAAAGGAGTATATAAAGGGGTAATAGTTAGGGTTTTTAGGGTTATAACGGGTGTGGGTTTAAACGGGTAACAGGTAGATTTAGGTGAGAGCTATAGGGTTTTAAATTGATTATTGGGTATATAAGGCTATTGGGTTTAAATGGGTGAAAACGGTTCAGGTAGTAGTGGATCCAAGACCAAAATAAAAAATAGGAGTATCCACAAATAATGAGATGAGAACAAAATGGATAATTGAAATAGGGCATGAACAATTTATTAATGGGGATAAAAAAATGAATAGCTTAATAAATCAGAGATGAATTAATAGACGGACAATTGATTCAAGAAGATCAAATAAAATGTGACAAATCCAATAGATGAAAAAAATATATAGAGAATGGAGATCCGAAATAAGGTTCAAAAAGAGATACAATATGAATAAATACCCAAAAAAAATACATCCAAACATACAGAAAATGAAAAACAGGGTTTACAGTAAACATAGCCAAAACACAGGTTAATTTTTCAACTTTTATTACATCAATTCTTTACAAAACACAGCAAAAAATTAAACACCTTGTATTACAATTCTTTTCTTTTACAACACATTCATTTATAATTTACATAAGCCACATTATTATTCTACCACATGCATCCAAATCAAATACTATAGGTACCTACCTATAAAACATGAGGCAAGAGATAACTCTAACCCCCAAAACTACAGGGGTTAGTCATAACGGTGTGAGTGACATCAAAAGAAATACAACATGAACAAAACATAAAGAATAAAATCATGATCAACACATACCAATGGTAATAACGAATGGAAGATGAAAAGCAATAAATAAAACATGAAAACATCAAGTGATACTAGACTAAGTGTCAAGTGTAGGAAACAGAAAACAATCATGCATAAAACCAAGCCAAGAAAACACAAATGCAGGATGGTGACTCTCTAATGCATACTTGTCGGATCTATGCATTCTATACCACATAGGTCCAGTGTAAGCCCTTATCGTTCTCCACTTTATAGGGTTAGATCCCTTGTTATGCAATTAATCCTACTACTGTGATAGAAACAAGATCCAGAATACTTTGTGAATAGGCATCACAACCCTCGACACAAAAGCATCATGTAAGAATAGCTCTGACCCCCAGGAAGAAATCACCTCCCTAACGTGTACCCAATGAATAGGTTTGCGAGACCCTCGATATGCAGATACACTGGTAGATCCCGTGAATAGGCCCGCCGACCCTCGACACGCGAATGCACTTGTATGCTCCGTGAATAGGCCTACAGACCCTCGACACGCGAACATACCGAATGTCCTCTTGAGATAGAATAACACACAGTCCTGAAACGCATCCATTGGACTAGAACCCTGGAGCATATACTTGCGTTTCCCAAGTTCTATAACATCTCCATTAGTGTCTATCCTTAGGTTGATTATTATTAAAACAGAAATTATCCCTCTCTAGAGTTAGTGTATCATGCCGGACTTAATTCCAAAATAACAACCCCAAGATCCAACTGGTCATAATTCAAAAAAATCTCATCTTCTGGTTCACAGGAATCCCACTAAACTCTTAGAGACTCACAAAACGAATATCAACACCAAAACATTCAATAAGACTATTTGTTTCACCATCAAAATGTTTATATCAAGAAAAACTTCTCAAATCAGCAAAACTCATTAAATCTATTAAATAACTGAAATTTTCAGAATTCAAATAAAGTATTAAATCTATTAAATAACTGAAAATCATATTTTGATGTCATAGAAGTCACAAAACATCAATTTCTTCAAAAATCATATATATTCCACTTTATAAAGTCGTAGAAATAAAAATTTAATTTCTATTACAAACAAAATATAACTCTCTGTAAAATAATGTAATCTGTAGCAAAAATATCATCTAAAATAGTAGCTCAATAATCCATAATATTGAAGAAACAATCATTCAAGATAAATGACGAAAAACTCACTAAAACAATTAGCCAACGCAGTGTCAGTCGACCGCCAAAACAAGTGCAAAAAGTGACAGTCGACTGTCAATTAATGTGTAAAATCCTGACAGGCGACCGACAATTCAAAATTCGACAGCTTTGAAGTTCATGCACATTTTTACTGATACTTCGATTATACTTCGAAAAAATTACAAATTTGCAAAACAAAATTCTTGAGATGATCAAATCCAACTTGTATAACATACTGGAGTTTATAAAACAAATCAAAACCACATCAAGATCATGAAAGAGTAAATTTTCATCAAAATCATCAAAATAGTGAACTATAAATGATCGAGTGAGAACTCTTTAGGTGAGAACCACGTGAGAACTTTTATTTGGGACATTAGTTAAAAGATCTGAACCGTTCATTTTGATCTACATGACTCAATTAGTCTATGGATGAAAAATCAAGTCATTTGAGATTCGATTGCCCATGCATTGAAGTGATACAAATTGTGTGGCTGAAAAATCGTTATTTTTTATAGTGGCATGATACATGGACAAATGAATATCAAATGACTTGATTTTATATTTCTAGACTAATTTAGTTATGTTAAAAAATGTGAACGGTTCGGATTATCCATAGAATAGATAGGCATGGAGTTCTCACGAAGCTTATCGTGAGAACGGTTCTCACCGGATCGCTACCCTATATATATATATATATATATATATATATATATATATATATATAAGTGTATAGGTGTATGTGTTTGCATCAGTAAAACATCAAGAAAACTTCATACATAGGTAGTATATTGTTCACAAACAATCTCAGTATCAAAACAATCATGATCCAATCGAAACATCCCAAAAATCACAACGAAATTCAATTTCGACTGAAAGCATCAGACCCGAAGAAAGACCCCAACTCCAACCTTCAAGATTTGATCTTTTTGGTTCTATAACTACCCTTGTAATTCATTAAACACATATGCAACTACTCACATCAGTTTACCCATGAATATATGCAACTACAACAAGTGTATAATCCAGTTTTGTTCACCAAAAGTACCCCCAATAGATCATATTTGTATACAGGCACAATAAAGATTAGGCTTTGTTCACTTTTGCATAAAACATCATACAACACAATAATATATGTTCAAACGGCAAGACAATGAGTGAAAACAACCTATCCATAATTTCTATTAGGTTCTTTGACAATCACAAGTCATTTATATGAAATTCTAATCATCAATAACATGATTTTCAAGAAAAAGATTCAATTTTGTTCATCCATCAATCCATAGTTCATTATATCGTTATACAATCCCTAACAAGCTTTATAATAGACAAATCATCACATACAACATGCATACAATAGCAAGAAACCAAACATATGTCACCCACCTTATTGAAAAAATCAACCGAAGTAATGAAAGAATAAGAAAAGTCATTCCTTTTGCAAGAAAACCAAGTTCCTCGCTTCGAAACTCCAAGAAACCAATAATAGAGAAAAACCTTTGTGTAGTACAGCAAAGAGACGTCTGCACTCTCTTTTAAATAGGTCGGATTTTCAGTTATTAGGGTTTTGAATAAATTTTGCAAAATATCCCTTTTGAATATATCTTTACATATATAAATCCTTATACTTGAAAATTAGATTAACCAATTAAATTTAGATTTAAAAACAAAAATATTCACCCTAATACTGGCCGGCACTATTTGTAATCCAAGAAAATAAAATTTGTAATTTTGGCCTCTAAGTGGCAATTTTGCAAAAAGACCCTTCTTTAAGAAATTTGCAAAATTAATCAAATCTATTAAAATAAAAGGTAAAATCTTTACCTATGAGTTTGCTAGGCATCATGCTCAGCCCAAAATTCTGAAAATCTGGAGTTTTCACTCCAACTGGTAATTTTGCACAAAGCCTATCTTTTTGTAATATTTGCAAATAGGTCAAATAAATATCAAAAAAATCCAGAAAATTCACAAATAATACCCAGTAATAAATAAGAGGTTCCCCGAAAAAAATTCTGACTTTGAACTTCCCAAGAAAATATTTGTACGTATTTTGCACGTGTAAAAAGATAAATTTCAGAAAAATGTTTATTAAATCACCAAAAATCATTTTAATTCATTTATTAATCTCAAAAGCTTTATTTAAAAAATCTAGGGTGTTACATCACTCCCTCCTTAGAATAGTTCTGTCCTCAGAACTACTACTAATAGGGACCAAAGAATATAATCAAAAGAAAATGAAATCTCATAAATGGAAATATAGTTTAAAGAATACAGTCACACAAGAGAATGTAATTTAATAAAAAAAAAAATACAATTAATTCAAAAGGAATATAATCATACAAAAAGCTTAGGAAAATCCTTCTGCATGCGATCCTCCAGCTCCCAAGCAATTTCCTCAAACTGCTGGTTCCTCCACAATACCTTTATCGTTGGTATCACCTTATTCCTCAACACCTTCTCCCTATGATCAACAATCTTTACAGGCTGCTCCTTGTAACTCAAGTTCACCTGTAAACCTTCAGGCACTTCCACTAACTGATGACTCTGATCCGGCACATACTTCCTCAACATCGACACATTGAACACATCATGTACCTGTGCCAACTCCTCCGGTAGCTCCAATCTATATGTTGTCTTACCAATCCGCTCCAAAATCCTGTATAGCCCAATGTACCTTGGCGCGAACTTGCCTTCCTTTCCAAACATGATCACTCCTTTAGTCGGAGTCACCTTGAGAAAAACTGCATCCCCAACCTCAAACTCCAAGTCCCTTCGTTGAGTGTCTGCATAACTCTTCTACCAACTCTGAGCCTCGACCAACTTCTTACGAATCAGCTCGATCTTCTCCATTGTCTGCTGCACAATCTCAGGGCCAAACATCTGCCTTTCACCAATCTTATACCAACAAACAGGTCTCCTACACTTTCTCCCGTACAGAGCTTCATATGGAGCCATCCCAATACTCGCATGGTAACTGTTGTTATAAGAAAACTCAACAAATGCCAAGTATCTCTCTCAATTGCCACCAAAATCGATAACACAAGACCTCAGCATATCTTCCAATACCCGATTCACCCTTTTAGTCTGACCATCGGTCTGCGGATGGAAAGCAGTACTGAAATTGGTTTTTGGTACCCAAAGCTGCTTGCAAACCCTTCCAAAACCTTGAAGTGAACCCTGCATCCTTGTCAGAAACAATCGACACAGGAACTCCACGAAGTCTCACAATCTCATCAATGTACAGCTCCACCAGTTTGTCCAACGACCAAGTAATCTTCATAAATATGAAGTGAGCTGACTTAGTCAAACTGTAACACCCCGAATTCCAAAATACAACTGAATCTGAAGTTCCACAGGATCTTTACACTTCTTTCGTACAATTTTACAAGGAAATAAAAACTTTTCTTTCATCAGAGTTACATTACACTTGTACATTGTCACCGCGGAAGCAAATTTACAATAATTTACATGAAACAACATTTAAAACAATCTTGCGCAGTATGTATACTTCAATTGTCAAGCATCTTTATCCTGCATATAAGACTGTGGGCTCGTCAGTTCATTCAACTAACGAAATATTATACACGGCCATCCTCTCTATGCCAGAAACAATATAACGATTCTCATTACTTAACAAACCACAAACTTGTCACACACAAACTAAAGGGACTATCCTATTGATGTCGTGTTGTGGATGTGCACCTAGTCCTTAATGCAATTATTTATATTATATGACACTAATGCGCACTTGTTCAGAGTCTATACAGTCCATACTACATAGGTCCGAGGGAAAGCCCTTAACTATTCTTCAACTTGTAGCGTTCAATCCCTCGTCATGACTTAATCTACTACTGTAACTACGGTAAGTTTCCTAGATGTTTTCTGACCTACGAACTCATGTCTAGGCGCCCTGGAGGGAATCCCAACGCACTGACACATGACTCATCATGAGGCATCCTGTGGTAATTCTGCTCCTACCATAGACATGACACCACCCGCAGTCGTCAAACACCCCACGAGCGTCGCCACCAAGATGGTATTCTGGAGCAGTATCCACGCCCTATCATTACGCATCATGGGACATCCTGTGAATACTCTCACGCCGCCAATCCAATGGCCCTCATACTCAATTTTTTTCTCTTACTTTCATCACATTTTCACTATGTATCTAATCCTTAGTTTAATTGAATCATGAATAAAATCAACCCTTAGAGTGTAGCACTCCCACTATACCGGTCTTATTCATTTAGTTCACATGACCCAAACATTGATCTTCTCATTTCAAAATATCATTTTCTCATTTCTTTTATTGTCGGTATAAGGCTTGGCTATACCCTAATTCTCAATTTCAACTCATAATTACAATGTCGATGCTTTTCATATTCATAAAATCTTTTCATGATTAATCACAATTCATGTTTCATAAGCATAGTATTCATGTATTCATAACTCATCACAATCAATAATTCAATTTCACGTGCAACTCACGCGTAAGAATAAATTTTAATTAATAGACACCAATAATTTATGTATTCCACACATCTATTATTCACAATTCCAAATCTTACTACTAGCACACAGTAGAAGTTCAATTAATCACATCAAGCACACTTTCAAAATTCCTCATTATTAATTTTTCATCAAAAAATCTCATTTTATTTTTCCTTTATTTAAAAAAGACACTTTGATTTCAAAACGAAGTCCTTTCTTGCAAAAAACTCCAATTTCAACTCACACTTTATCAAAGGTTGTATAAATATTTCTTATAAATTTCTAATAATTTTTCAGTAATTAAAACATAATTTTTCCAATTTTATTCTATTTTAAAACTCAATTTAATACAAAAATATCAACAACAAAAAAAACATTTTTTTTTTCTAAACTCAAATCCCCACCCAGATTCGAAAGCACAACCAACGGCGAAACAGACAGCACACATGACCAACGCGCCAAAGCAGTCAACCGATATAACTAGCGTTTAAAATCCCTAAGTATCGAGTTCGGCTAGTCGGGTTTTCAACAAAATAAATAAAAAACAGAGCCGCGGTAACGAACCTGAGACCTCCGAAACTGTAGCGACCCAAAGCTTTGCCGACCAATTGGTCTAGGTGGACATATCGATTAGGAGGTAATAACAATAGGTTTTGATCTGATTCTCTGTAAAAAACTATGATTAAAAAATTTCTTAAAACAAAGTTGTCTCTTTTCCTCCTCGTTTGAAAACAAATATTTCCAGAATAAAACTACCTTCAATTCTACAAAATCCGGTATTTTTTAAAGGTATTTGTCACTCTTTAAAACATGTATTTAGCCTTAGTTTGTATTTTATGAACACTATTTCGACATTCGAGAACTAATACATACTTATTCATAATTAAAGATAGTTTCTCCCATAAAATCACTACAAATGATGATTTTCTTACTCATTGACAACCATGATATTTTAAAAGCAAAATCTCATCTTTATAAGCAAAATAAAACTTCTATTTTATTAACTAGTTTACACCTGATGCATACAATCATTTATTTGCAAAAATACATTCTTTCTGTTTATTCTAATTCTCATATGGCATATATAGCAATGGGGAATTTCATTACATCCATTAACAATCATTTCTTAATAAATTATTCTATCAATTCATCCTTAACATACCATTCTACTTAACACTTTAATCAATGAACATGATTCTAATCTTCTACTAGTGAATTGCACATAATTGCATTCAAAGCATAATTAGCATACATTCCAATATTATAAACAAAGAGAACATACACTTTCACTTATAAGTTTAGCAACCGAATCAACACACGTTCACTAGTTTATCGATTCCATTCTAAATAGGTAAACATGTAGTTCATTTCAACTAGTTACTTTGTAATAACCATTTAATTTATTCCTAACATGATTTCTACTTTAGAAGTCATGAGAAACATCCACCTTTTTGAAGGAAAGCCAATAAGGAATCTCCTAGAGTCCCCTAGAATGCGAGAGAGTGCCTTCTCCTCCTAGATTGCGATGCAACGATCTCCTTCCCATGCTTCCTTGCCCAAACTGAGAGATCCAAGATGGGGAAAAGAGTGGCCGGCCTCCAATAGGAACACACACTTTCACACTTACACTATATATCTCCTATATAATTTTTTCTTTCAATAGTTTATTAGTGTAGAATATATGTAGATGGGGGGGGGGGGGTAAATACCGCCTGTAATGTAGTTGGGTTCTAGAGATAATTTGTGTGTGAATCCCCTTGTTGATATTGTCTCTATTGTGATGAATTGACCATAGTTGCCTCACGACATACATGACATGATATAACCTAGGATTGACCATATCTTATTGCATGTATGCGTGTTATTCATGTGATATTATGTGCTCATTCGTGTTATTTGTGATAGACTTGTTGTGAACATGTGAAATATCCTATAACATGTTGCTTGGACATCTAGTATACTTTATATCATGTTTGGTTGTGTTTTGGATGAGTTCTATGTGAACCAATAGATTTTGTGCACATGAGATATTTTCAGCTTTGCCGGTTTTTTTATTTTGATCAGTATTTTAGACCCTATTAAGGTCAGTACTTAAAAATAATTTCTTAACATGATTTGTAGTGAATTCTGTCTATTTTCCAACACTTTTGATGGATCTCAGTTTCGATTTATGAGTTGTGAGTTATGCCTATTTTACTACTGAGGTGTATAAAGATTTTCAGATTGTGTTTTTTATGAATTTTGAAGAGTAATATATTTTTATTCTGGTGTTAAAATTATTATTTTTATCTGAAATTTTGATAGTACTTCTCGACTTGATTGGGGTTTACCCAGAATTTTGGTGGATTTATTTGAGGAGTTTTACAAACCTTTTCAAGCTTGCAAATAAAGATTTTACATGAATTTTACTATTGTTCAGTAAAGAACCTGATTTTTGACTTAATTCTACTTGCTGTTTGTAAAATATTTCTTAATATAAAAGTTAGCCTACTGTATCTATTTTATCACTTTTTGGCGGATTTGGATTTCGATTTATGGTTTGTGAGATATTGTAGTTTTCGTACTGCAGTGTTCATGGTTTCAGATTTACAAAACTGTCGTGTCTTGTTGTTTTCTGATTTTACTTGACTACTTTATTTTTGTTGGAAAATTATGAAACTTGGTTTTCTGTTATTATACATATAATGGAATACCCCAGATTTTTCTTGGATTTAATTAATGAGTTTCCATGCTGTTTTCCTGACCTTGAATACAAATTTCTGATTTCTGGCTGAACGTGTTTTCTGGATTCAAACCTGTTTGGAGACTTGTTTGTGTGAAATGCTATATGACTATATATGTTTGCTCGATTCGGCCAGGCGACTATTTTCCATATTCTTTGATGAATTCAGATTTGCATGTTTGTAGCAACGGGAATCGCAATTTTAGTGCTGTACTGTCTTACTTTCCTGAACTAGAATTTTTGTTGTTCTATCCTGTTATGAGTTACCTTTCTCCTGTAGATGTTTATCTTGCAACCTGAACTTGTAACATGATCATGCTATGCTATTCTAGACCTGTTTGTGACACATACATGCCTGTTGACTAATAATAACAAAATAATGAAGCTGGGGTTAAGGGAAAGATCTAGTAGTGAAAATTATAGAAATGTGTACTTAAAAGGGGGCCCGTATTTCCCATTTTGGTTAATGTTGATACATAAACCTGTTGATGCATGGACCTATTGGTTCATGTACCTATTACCTGTTGATGCATGGACCTGTTGGTTCATGTACGTGTTACTTGTTAATGTATGGACATATTGGTTCATGTACCTGTTACCTGTTGATGCATGGACCTGTTGGTCGCATACCTGTTGATTCATGAACCTGTTGATGCATGAATCGGATGATTCGGGTACCTTTTTGATTCATGAACCTATTTCCGGTTCCAGTTTTCCTGATCCCTAAGTTCACGGTCCAATGGACTCCACTACGAAATCTAAACGTAATTTGTTTGAATGTAGCAACCATGTGATAAAAGTTGGGGCGCATGAAGTGCTACCTATATAGTAATAATATAAGAATTGACATGACATAACATGATTACCTGTTACATGCTTACCTGTTACATGATTTTCTGTACATGCTGCTTGACACTTGTATACCTGTTTGCCTGTTACATGTTTACCTGTTCACCTGCTTGCATGTTTACTTGATACCTGTTAGTTGTTTACCTGCTTGCGTGACACTTGATACTTGTTTCCTGTTTATATGATACTTGTTCACTTGACACTAAATACATTTCACTTGTACTTGTTCATCTTGCCATGCTATTATTCTATTTTGTGACTTGCATCCTGCACTACAAGCGGCCCATAACTTGCATTGACGGGAGTTTGATTTCTTTTTTCTCTTCCTGCAATTTATTAAATTGCAGATTTTGAAGATCAGCTGCCAGATGGAATAGGCAAGATGAGATAATAGATGCTGGAGTTTTGCTATCATGATTTTCCTGCTATTATTATTATTTCCTATTGCTATTTGAAAAATGTATCTTGATTACTTGCATATATTTGTATTGGGCAATGTGACCACGGATATTTAACTTGTTCTGATCTAGTTTATTTGAGATTAATATATTTTGTTTCAAGTATTCCTGTTGGTATTTTGATTCATATGTGCATGCTTGGTTGATTTTTCTTGCTTCCGACTCTGATTATTCTTGTGAAATATTGTAAAGATTCCGAACAGCTTCTGGATGATAAAAATCATTCGCTGGGCTTAGTCACGTAACCGTATTCCGTATTCTCTTTTGGTAAGCGGGGCGTGACAAGGTTTTTAAGGGTATCAGAGCCAGGTTTGGCTAATGTATTAGTTTGACTGATATATTAGACAAGCCTGGCTCGATCTGTGATCGGCACAACATCTCACCGAACATGCAGGCTTGAATGAATTATAATCAACAATGATCTGGATACTAGTCTTATTCCATCTATTTTGATCCCTCCTCATTCAATCCCTTGATTCCTTGTTTTCTTCCGTCTTTTTCGTCGTCCTCCTTGATTGATTTCTTCTTGGGTATGAACTCATTCTTTCGTATCCATATCCTTCTGATTTTGGTACCATCCATTCTTTTCTTTCTACTTGGTTCTTCGGTCGGCATCGCTGGATGCCATTGGCAAAGCCTTCCCCATCAGAGTGGCGCAGCAGAAGCGTGTGGGCCCATAACCCATAGGTCCCACGATTCTCTTGTTGTTTCTCCTTCCCCACATTGTTTGCTTCTCTATCCCTTGTATTCATCCTCATCCGTTGACTCATTTGCTTGGTTCATCCCTTCCTTGTCCATCCTTTCTTCGATTCAAGCTCTATCTATTTCTTCATCTCTTTGATTTGTTATTTCGCATATCTTGTATTGTTCCTTCTTCATTTTTTATACCGATTACTTCTTTCTTGCATTCCATTTTGCCATCATGCACCCAATTCGTTATTTGATTCAATTCTTCCCTGTTCGTTCTTTCTTTGATTCCAGTTCTGCTTACTCCCTATCTTGCTTGTTACCTTGTATTGTTTCTTTCCTTATGTTACTGTTTATTTTCTTTCTTGCATTCCATTTGACATCTTTGTTATCCATTTTCTTCTTATTCTGGTATTGCCACTGCTTTGTTCCTTTCCCTTACTCCTCCGGTTTGTTACCCTCCCCCAAGTTTGCTTTTGCCTTGTCCTATGTACTGCCTAAGCAAATTTCGAGGACGAAATTTTGTTGTAAGGTGGGTAGGATTTGTAACCCCTGTTTTCCCAAAAACGTATTTTTTTATTTTTGTAGTGTTTAAAATATCCGCAAATTATTTTTTTCGGTTTTCATATTCTTTTGTCAAATTGTATTGTTGGATCTCCCATTAAAATCTGTCTTCGATCAATAATTTTATTTGTATATGACTTTTTTTTTGATATTGTAATACAATTCTTATTTTGTTATTATTATTCTTAATATTATTATTTCTATTTAATTATTATCATTTTCTTCTTATTATTATTGTTATTAGTATTATTGTTATTATTGTTATTTTTGACTGGTTATTAAAAATCCATTTTTATTTACTAACTGTATTTTTAGTATTTTAAATAAATTTTATTTTGTAATGAAAATTACAATTTTATTAAAAATCTTATTTCTATTGGGTATTTTATTTTTCTCCTATTGGATTTTAACCCATTATATACCCTTTAACAAAACCCATCTCTTCATATATAATACAACCCATTATATCAACCCAATTACCCATTTATCTATATCCATTACCCGTACTAAACCAAAACCCGTTTTACTCCAACCCATAACCATTTAAACCACCCCCTATGTAGCACCCCGAATTCCTAACATAGGAACTCGTGACACACTCCAGGATCTTCCTTCAAATGAGTCACAACACAACAAAGTTCACAGGAAATTAAAAACTTTTATTACATCAACTTGTTATTACAATATCCAATGATTACAACAATTACAATTAATTGTTACAACAAGAATGTAAACAAATTTGGACAGTAACTTTCACTTGGATACTTTCCCCAGCTAGAGCTTTCCCGCGATCCCAACTCGGCATTCCTGCACTGATAACTGTGGGCACTTCAGTTGATTACAACTTACGAAATACTATATTCGGCTATCCTCTCTATGCATCCTAACCTTGTGCTCTCTCCTGTTTCTAATTCCAGTGATGGTGAGGCTGCAGGCTCCTGGTGTGACTCCAGTCATTGCTATCAATAGTGGTGTCCAATCCTTTTAGTTTTATCAACTATGCCCTGGATCTCAGTCGCAGGCTTACCCTGCGTGATTGTAATTAAATTGGCTTACCTGAAGGTTGCTCACGTCTCCCCGGACCTCACCAAAGGCCGATATATTGGCATAAGGGCTCCATTACCGAGTGATTAGAGAAACTCCCGATGGAGTCTAGCTCTCCGAGACATCGTCTAATCCATCTGCCCACATTGATTGACAAATGACGTGACAGATATAAGGTTTCCCCAACTCCGCTACACTCATCCTTACACTAGAATAGAACTTGCAGTCGAGACGACTTCAACACTCCAACCTACTCAAAGGTTGTTACGGATCATAAAGGCATTTCTGTCGAGACAGCGGTGCCCCCAACAAAGTGTCAACGCTCCCAGGGCAGCTCGAGGTCCCTGTCCGCATTAAACAAACCTAGGATTCGGTCGGGGGTGATGACGCCATGCATCCCCCTGACAGGCAAACACCCTCGTTAGTGTCTGTCCTTACATTAGGATACCCCCTCTAAGATTAAAGGTTAAGGTTGAAATCAAGATTTGTTTTATCGACTGACTACTCCAACCATCACTCTAGCCAACTCTAATTCTTTTAGTTAGGCGATCTATCTACCATTTCCAAATCCCTAACTCAATAATCAACTTTCTTGCCATGATCAACTAGTTCAGTTCCATTTGTAGACTCTCCCTAGTTAGTCACCTTTATCATAATAAATCTCAACCCATTTCGCACTAGGACTCAACTGGCCCTCTAGTCCAGCCCAAGAGTTGACCCGCCTCATTCCAGACTTGGCACGAACCAACGATGAACCGACTCCGTCGATCGCTACAACCGTCATCTATGCTTGGAGTTCGATCGCAACCTTGGCCTGACCAACAAGTAGCTCCCGCTAAACTTAACGCTCCACGATCCTCGACAAGTGGTAGCTCCAAACACAAACCATGCAATCCATCAATACACGTTGAGTACGTCGGCGCACGAGTCATCTCCTCCAATGCTTTCGATGTAACACGGGTCTTAATCTACCCATCTAGGTTTGTCAACAAGACTTAGTCCTAGAGTCTCAAAACTCAACCAACGTACCCCAACAAGATACACCACACTAGGAGTAAGTCCTAACCCATGAATACAAAAAAAAGGGTTCTAAAAGTCCTAAAAACAACAATTTAAGTTTCCAAACAGCAAGCACACACTTGGCGTTCATGCCAAAACGGAGTTATTCCTGGTCCCGTTATCTTGAGGAATCACGATCCGTCGCTCCCAATACTTCTACTCAAAGTAGATAGCAAGTACAAGAACACAATGGGCATGAATCTCATCCCAAAGTGGTCTACAATAATGCCCTAACATCCATTACAATTTTCAATTCAAAATTTGAACACCGTTGTCTATATTGGGTTCTACAAGCAACTATGGGCTACTCTGTGCAAGAAAGTTTAGATCACTTAAGTTCTAACTCATACTCACATCCATGACATGGTTCTTGACCTCAAACAACAACTCTATGCTAGTGAAGTACAAGTTCAAACCCATTTCTATGAACATGGTGCAAACCAATGAGCTCTATGTTTTACTGTGTTTCTATCATCACTTACAAAAATCATATAAAATCGAATACTTGTCCAAATCATGATTTATTGGTCATTCCAGAAAGGTCTATGTGTCTACTAAAAGTTCCTAGTTATGAGACTCTTCAGATAAGGTTGTTTAGACACTTTTACGGGTCTATTTTTAACAAGTATACAGACTCCAGAACAACAGATCAATTCAACACAGTCATGCGATAAAATCTATTTAAAATATCATATGCTGTCAGATCATCATGAAATTTTAGAATCTAGTTCCTTACACATAATGTTACAACATTTCCAAAAATCAAGTGATTCTACCAAGTATATTTCCATTTATGTCCTTTTGAATGTCATCCAAAAATAGGGCAGAAACAACAGCAGTTGTATTTACTAAAATCTCTAGTTCAGTTTGCATAATTTTATTGACTTGGCTACAGTGGTCCCAATCTCATGAAATTTCAAACATAGGTCTTAGATACATCCAACAATGACATACTAAAATTTTAGATCATCCCCATAAGCATGCAGTGAGATACAAGTCATTCTTTCCACAATTGTAACAATAAAAACAGCTTTCTTCTATTCTGACCAGCATGCAAGTTCGTAATTTATTTTAATAGCATGAAAAATCACAAAAAGTCCGTAAATATTAATGAAGGTTTATGATACCTATATAATCATCCTTTAAAAATTTCAGATCAAAATTCCAAGTGGTATTCATGCAATGAGCTACGGACTGACAACAAAAATTCACTATTTTTAACAGGATTTTCTGTTTTGGACTACTTAACACAAAACAGGTTGTTTTTCAGTCATTCATTACTAGGGCATGCATGTCATTTTTTCAGTCATCAAACAACATTCAACCATCCAAACACAAAACACGTGATTGGAACCACCCACCTTTGCTAGTAGTTTGTTCTCTTTCTAGCTCTTTGCTTGTTGGTCCTCCCTCTTGACTCCTCTATAGCTGCTTGCTTCTTCTCTTTTGCTTTGGCTCCTTTTTCTCCTTCTCCTTGGCTTCACTTGCTCCAAATCAGTAGCTAAGTATGTAAAGAGTGGATTTTGGAGGTGTAGAAAGGTATAGGAGTTGTAAAAGAGAGTGGAGAAGAGTTGGGGTTTTAAAAACACAAGAGAAGAGAGAGGATTGAGTGTTGGCCGGATTTTCATGGGCATGGGAAAGAGAATAACATCCCATCATGCAAGAGATTGGGTTGTTTAGGAGGTGATGTAACAAAGGTATCATGATGTCTTTATTCAAACATCAATAAACCTAACCCTAGTTCTTATTTCCCTCATTCTTTCTCTCCAATCTTGGCAGGCCATACCATGGGCTTGTCCCATTTTGATTTGTTCAAGTGTAGCTTAGCTCATTTGTTTCATTTGGGCTTCACAATTCCAACTCAAAAACACATCCATATATGCATATATATACATACATTCATATGCATAGTTGTAGGTTATTAGTAAGAAAAATATTTTCTTTAACCAAAAATATAACTTTATAGCTAGTAGAATCTAGTTTGTTTACAAGATGCATTCGTCAAAAATTGGGGTTGTTACACCCTATACCCAAACCCGTTTGCAGCCCATCACAACCCAACCCGTCCTAATACCCATACCCGGTTCCCTATACTCACACCCTAACCCTAATCCTACTCATTTATGTACCCCGTTCATATCCTGTTCGTCTTCCGCTTACACCCTAAGCCTGCCTCCAAACCCATCGCTCTCCCTCCCGATCTCTCCCCTACTCTCCCGATTACCCCTCAATAGCCGCGTCTCCTCCCCATGCTGCCGCCTGTGCTTCCTCTCCGACGACACCAGACATCATCCACTGCGCCAGAAGCTCTCTGAGAAAGTGGCCTACTCGGTGGATCTCGCCATCCTTTCCGTTTTAGCCCGCCACCAGATGTGAGTGAGATCCACCAATTGGAAGCTAACCACATCCACACGATCAACATCAGCAACACAGGCGGCGATCAACAATTGCTTCGTCCGGATAACCCATTGCTCGGCCTCCAGCGGCGATGCAGTACCCGAAAACTTATCCGGGTGCAGCCTCATGAAATTTGCTACTGTACCGGGCTATGGTGGTAGTGGCCCAGGTGCAGGTCCAGCAGCAGTTCCATTGGCCACCAAAGTGGCCTTCATTAATTCATTGTGCTCCTGCTGGAGAGTCATCATCTACTGAATCTTCTGAAGAATAGCAGCGTTGTTCGGCTACTCATCCCTCGGACGGTAAGAAGAAGAATTTTCAAGAGCCATAGCCTGAAAACACGAGCAAATATGGTCAGTACCCAGATTATATGTTGGTTATTATATGCATTCATGTGATCATCGTGGTGTGCACATTACTGAGTTTTCCTGGCTAGAGCCAAACTTGACTAATATATCAAACATAGCCAAACCTTCGTAAAGATAGTCATGTCTGGCTGATATATTATCCAAACCTGGTGCTCTGATACCACTAAAAACCTTAACGCCTTGCTTCCCAAAATACGGAATATAAGTACGTAACGTAGGCCCAGCGAATGATGTAAACACCATCCATAAGCTGTACTAGTCTAACTCAACAATATGAACTATCAATCACAACCACGGAAGAAGATATAATCACATAAAGAAAGCCAACTTCAATAATAAATGAAATAATCAAAATAATAATATCCAACATCTGGGATAAAAACAAACTCCAGGTTATAAAAGCTCAGAAATAAAGTATAATATCAAGACAATGTTCATATAATATCTCTAGCAATAAATTAATTCAAGCAATCAAATCTTGGACTCCATCTTCTAGAATCGTTGCTCACCAATTTCTTCTGATATAGATCTTCCAGTACATGTAACTTCTTGATCTAAAAAGAAAGAAAATAATGTCCTTAGAGAAAGTCATGGACAACAAGTAGAGAAGGAATAATAGGAACATGATATATCAAAAGAAAAGGGACGGGATCAAAGTCAAATAGCAAAGTCTAGGAACGACAATAATGTCAATGGTCTATGTTTAATCATACATTTAATTAATAATTTCAATTCAAGCTCAATATTGGTGACAGTATACGGGATCAAGCATTAGATGTGAAATGCAGGTTATTAGTCATTTTATTAACATATCTAGTACACGTACTACAGCGTCCCATTCCATAGGTTCGGCGCAAGCACACAGTGTATGCTTTAGACTGATGGTGAATTCACGGTTCGTGTACTTGGCCTAGTAATCAGTTTTTATTGTTCAATTTAAGTGATTATCGAGCAGTATTTTATGGCCATTAGTACAAATCAAGCAGTTGGCCTGACCAAGTACCGTTTCTGATTGTTCACTACCAAGTCATCCCATAATACCCTGGCTTGTTATCATTTTATTTCATCTTATGTGAGCATGCAAGAAGGTTTCAATGTTGTATGATGCTAGGTGTGACTAATTCTACTTTTTATAGACAAATCAAGAAGAAAACATATTAAATTAACACGAATCACACAATGTGGACAGCATGACAGTGCGGTACAAAAATACAGATTACCGCTACTATAGAAATGTAAATCTAGATCCGTCAGAAATTCTCGAAAATAAACTCTTTCAGTTCCATTGAATATGTATAAGACATATAAAAGTTATAGAAACTAGGGTGAAAATCCTGTTCTTTTCAGATTTTTTGTTCAGGTAGCAAGCTGTAAATTGTGTTGACCTATATGTTTTAGTTCAAAAAACTCATCAATTAAATCTACAAAAATTCAGGGTGGTTCCTATAAATGTCTAGTCTCAGCCTAATTTATTTCATATTTTTATTTTACCGTTAACATGTTCAATAAAATTCTGAAACAGAAAGGTAAGCATGAATTTGTGAATCTGGAATATTCTGATACAGATGTACTAAAATACTGATATCTAACAGATTATAACTCGGAATTCAAATCTGTTAAATATTCTGGAAAATTGATTCATGGGACTTTAATTCATGTTCAGAAAGTTGTTTCAAATTAGAATAGCAACATGGTCGAAAATTTAATACAAAAAGTTACAAACAGCAGTCAAAAATTTATTTTGATATGAATAGGCAACAATTTAATCATACAACCATATAGTTCATGCTAATTAATAATCAAACTGATACTAGATGTTTAACATGCATAATTTCAGTTTTAAGATGATATTTCACAGGCATGGTAATCAATTCATTAAATTAAATTCAATCTAATGTATGCAATTCATCAAACAAGTCTATCACATGGATCTAGTCATTTTTCATGTAATTGTGCATATGCATCGGGTTAACTCTTGTAGGATTTAGATCAAAGATGTAGGCATGATGTTAAGAATACATCGGGTTAGCTCGTGTAAACTCTCAATAAACTTAACGGAATTTCTAATTGCAGTATGATAACAAAAAGATTTGGATCTACTTGCAGGGATCAAAGAAATCTTGAACAAAACAAATAAACTAATTCAAGAAGAGACTTTCCTTTTAATTAGTAGATTCGAATATATAGAATAACGGGATTAGAATCCCGGGAGGCGAATCCACGAACGGAAAACACGAAACACGTGCAAGCCCATGCAAAACACTCACAAAACGACAAACACAGCAACCACAAAACACCGAATCTCTTCTCAACTGAACACCAAGCACCGGATCCGATCCTCACACTCAACAGCAAACACCACTACTGCTCTTGCCCTTCTTCTCCACAGCGACAGAGAGAGAGAAAGACGGCGGAAAGGGAACGACTACTGGCGGTGACTGCGACACCCATGGCGAGGACGGCGAGAGTGCTCGGGACTGACTGGCGGCAGCGCTGTCGTCGGGAAGCGACGCAGCGACCAAGGGACTTGATGCTTCGATGAGCTCTGTTTCTCGAATAAACAGAGGAGGAGATGGCGAGGGGGTCATGCGGGGCTCTAGACAACGACGAGGAAGCGAGGGGTCTTCGTGGTTGCGGGGACAACGGAGAGGATCGAAGAGGTGGTCGACGAAGCGGATAACGGCAAAGATGGATGGGTAAGCAATGGGTTCGGGGCAACGGATGAGAGGTGGCGACGGGATAGGGGTGAGAGCGGAGGATGGTTGTGATGACGAGGAGATGATGGCAGAAGGCAAGGGTGATCGGTTGGGTTTTTGAAAAAGAAACAGAAAGATGGGGAAGATGGTGAGCGGAGGGATTAGGGAGAGATAGAGAGAGAGAGAGAGAGAGAGAGAGAGAGTTATATTAAATTAGGGTTTTAGAGGGTATTTATAGGGTAATTAAGATATAGGATTTTGTGTTGCGATTTAATGGGTTTAGGGTACAGGTTTAGGCTCCAAAAAGAGATGAACAAGCATAAATCAAAAGGATGAACATATAGTGGAACAATTGAAAGTCAAAACATAAAAAGAAAAAATTTGCAGTGAGCCAAAAATAGCAAAATTCAAGCCAAAAGAGTATAGAATGATAAGAAAATAAATGGACCCAAGAAAATCAAAAGTTATATTATAAAAAAATTCAAGATACAATAACCAAGAAAAGAAAATAGAAAAGACAATAAAATCCAAAATAGAAAAATAGGGGTTACATTTTCTTTGATTGCATAATAAAAATTAGAAGAGAAGAAGAAAAACTCAATTTTGCAGAAAATCCACGTATCGAAATTTGTGCCGTCTTCTTCTTTCTTTATTTTCTCTCTCCTTCTTTGAATCCAGCCGCAACTCAAGCTAGCGCTATGTTACCTTTTATTAAAATTTTCTTTTCTTCCTGGGTCCCGCTGCTCGCCACACAGAGCCGTCCCTTCCCTGTTCCTGACATCGCTGACGTGGCGCATCGAAAGCTGCAACACCCCACCTGTCTCTCTCCTCTGCAGATTTCCGCACCGCAACCTAGAGGAGCAGCACTACTGTCTCTGTCTTTTATTATTATTATTATTATTATTATTATTATTATTATTATTATTATTATTATTATTATTATTATTATTATTATTATTATTATTTGATTGTGAGGTCAGTCGTCTCTCTCTCCCTCTCATTAAGCGTGTTTCTTTCTTCTGCTTGGCTGTTGTATTTATGGGAACACGAAACAGTGCTATTGGGCTTTACTTTCACATATAACCCCTCTTTTCCTTTATTTCCTTTATTTTTTTTATTTGCTCTATATTTCTTTCTTCTTTTTCTTTTCTTTCTCTTTCTTGAAGCATGTGCTGCACACACAAAAATAAAATCACAATTTCAGATTTAAAAATAAAATAAAATTAATTAGTTTAAATTAATTAAACAAACTAATAATCACATTATTTCAATTATATCCTTTTAAATTTGTTTATTTCATTTTCACCCTCTATTGACAATTACAATTTCTATTTTGCTTTCCACAGGGCCAAATTGTAAAATTCAAAATTCAACAAATCAATAAAATTAATCAATCATTCTCCTTGTTTTCTTTGTTAATTTTAACTGAAAATATTCACCTTTTGCATGAGAAAATAATCTTATTGCTTCAAAAATAATTAATTAAATGAAATCTATGGAAATAAGATAAATTATTAAGAAAATAGACTAATATAAGCAATTTTTATGGGTAAATGAGTATAAATATTTTGCATAAATATTAGAAACATCAGGGCTCCCGATAAAGCCGTCATGAATAGCACCCTCTGCACGACCGTATCTCAGTGCATAATGATTCCACTGATTCAATGGCCTCGCAAAGTCCCCAGGGGTCAAAAGATATCTGCCAAATTATCAATGCCTGACAACAAGGAACTGATCTACGAATCCACTTGGACGAGAGACACGCCCATACTGAGGCCTCCTGCTCAAGGCAAACCGGAGAAGCGACTCTCCTAGACAAAGATCAAGGCATTCCTCCTCTCACAGGGGGCGTACTGCAAAAAGAAGTCTGACTCATGAGAGTTGAAAGCTTCTTGAGCAGAACAAAGAGAAAGATGCCCAAGTCACTAGGGCCGAATAGGAAAAATTCAAGCTCGACATCCTTCGATCACTCCATAGTCAATATTCTTCTTCGATCAGCTCGAGGAGCACTTCGTAGTGGACTTCGTTACTAGCCATAAGGCTAAAAAAACAAGTCCCTCCTTATTGGAATTAAAGCAAAAGGATGGAGAACTGCTGAAAGACGTTGTCAAGCACTTCACAGTAGAAGCACGATCCATCTCCTCCCTAGACTCATCAATGGCGACTGCCGCTTTCCGCCACAACATCACTCACTCAGACCCGAAAGCCTCCCTCATGAAAAACCTGCCCAAAAAATTTCACTGAGCTCCTAGAAAAGAGCGACAAGTATATTAGGGTCCAGTAAGCTCTTTATCCTCAAGGTAAGAACAGTTCACCTTCCAGGAACAAACAGAAGAATGCAAGCGAGGAAGGACCGATGAAGTTTCAGAAAGATGGCGCAGATCAATGTCGTTCACCTCCAGCACCACGCTTCGGAGGAAGGACCCAGGAAGTTTCAGAAAGACAGTGCAGGTCAACGCTGTCCACTTCTAGCACCACACTTCGACAAGCTCACTTCTTTTAACGAAAGCATATTAGCCATCCTCATGGAAGTTGAGAATGATAGAATAATTTGCTCTCCGCCTAAGATGTCCACAACTAGCGAGAGAAGAGACAAAAATAAGTGGTGTACATTTCACAAAGATCATGGACACACTACTTACAACTGTCGTGGCCTCAAAGAAGAACTTGATGGCCTAATTTGCCATCGCTATCTCTCTCAATTTTTCCAACAAAACAACCACGCTGAAAACCCTCCGGTACGGGGGGGCTAATAAGCGTAAAGAGAGGTCCTTTAAATCACAAGACTCAGAACATATGTCCATTCTGCACTCTATTCACAGAGGTCTAATGGGGGGAGATTCTAACTCCTCCCACAAAGCAATTTTCAAGGAAGTCAACTCAGTGCATAATATCCCGCCTACCAAGAGCACTGGGATCTCAATATCTTTCTCCGACAGACTTAGAAGGTGTCAGAATACCCCATTGCGATGCATTGGTGATAAACCTTTGCATGGTGAGTCATGAAGTACGCCGCATCCTGGTGGAGAATGGCAACTGGTAAACATCCTTTTGATGAAAACATTCAACGACCTCAAGCTCCCCCGAGACCGGCTCAAGCTAGCAGGCTATACACTCTAAGATTCTCCGTTGTCCCCGTTCAAGTAGAAGGAATCGTCACACTCGATGTGACAAAAGGAAAATCCCCTGCTATTCGAACGAAAGCAATGGACTTTATGGTAGTCAACTGTTGATGTATGCCCTAGAGGCCAGTTGTGTATTGACATACTAGATTACATTGTATCATGATATTTATTTCATATATGAGGCATTTAATTTATTGTGTTGTTTATCATGATTAAATAAACATAACAAAGTCCTTAGAATAGTAGGTTCAGTATCATGGGATATCAAGTACATGACTTGATTGTGAGATCCTTTCGTTGTAATCAGAACACTATTCTTAAATGTCCCTAGTCAAGTATTTTTGTGAATTAGGACAACAATAATACATGGAGAATAGTATGTACGTAGAATGATTACCATATCTCTCGTGTCATGGATATGAGACATCAAGTCTTCACATAGGTAAATATTAGAGTAATCATGTATAGCACTGACCCACCATGAAAACCCTACGTGGATCGTTACGTTGAGTGTCATAAGCAGTTCTCTCCTTTGACTTGAAGTCACTACGGTGCCCTACATGAGAAATTATATGTTTTAATGTCGTCAAACGTTGCCTGCAATAAGGTGATTAAAAAGTCGGCTATTGGATATACTACAAATCATGCGGAGGGATGTGAGTGCCTTCGATAGGATTTGTCCCTCTTACATAACAGGATCTATAACTACGGACCCCTTGATTGAGAGAGACTGCAAAATGCATGGTCGGAATCAAATGAGTCAATATGAGATATTGAGCTCATTTGTTTTATTAAGTCTACTCGGACATCAAGAAACCAAAGATTGAACTATACAAGGGTGACACATTTTATGCTAGGTGTTCAATTAAGATATCTGGACAAAAATACTAGACTACATGGTAACATTGGTCACAGATAGGTTATGTCTAATCACTGACATTCCCATTACTTGAGTAGCAGTGATGTATTGCTAGATACCGCTCACTATTTGTAATACTAGAATATGATTTTAGTATTACTGTCAACGTAATGGGAAGCTACAGGGTCATAGACTTAGAATGGATCAAAATTGGGATTTTAAATTCATAAGATGAATTTAATTGGAGATCCAAGTAAGACTTGGAATCTGGACATTGGTTGGACATTTAACTAGATTAAATGAGCTGATTAAATTTCAAAGGCTCACACACGAATCTGAACCAAGTATGATTGTGAGTCCATTTGCCTCATTACTCTCTGAGGGTTGATTTTCTGCACCTATATATATGATACGTATCTGAGGAAAAGCAACACATGAGAAAACCCTAGCTATCATAGAAATTGTGAGAGAGAGAGATCGTAAGGAACATCCCCTTTCCGCAGCTACCACCGCTGCATGAGGGAAAGCTTGATTTGATCTGTTCGTGTGGACACCGTAGAGGCACCGCAATATTGTAGTGCTGTGATCGGGATACTGTGGAGACAGCAGATCCATCTTTAAGGTATAAATCCTAAATACTATTTATGGTTTTTGCATGGATTCATGGCTAGGTTTCAATATTTTTTTGTAACTTTTCCGCTGTGTATTTAATATGAGATTACCTTCGAAACCTAACATCGACTTCAAAGTCACATACACGTAATATTCGGACGTCTCGGCCTAGCGACCTTCCTTGCAGTAATTTTCGCCTTCCACATGAAAATGAAGTTCCCAACAATAGCAAGCGTAGGCAAGTTGTAAGGAGTCATTAGGCAACACGAGCATGCTACACCACTGTAATGAGGGGTTCGGTTCTCCCCTTCTATGCCATGGAGTTACCGCAAGAAAGCAGTCACAATAATTCAAGACTGTAAACAAACTTGAAGCCGCTACCATAAACAATCATGTCGAGAACATCCAAACCTGCCCAATCATCTCCCATCAGGACCAAACTCGTTCTCATCATAATACAGTAACAAACTTGAATCCCCTGCCTGAAGCCACTTTGCTCATTCAATAGAAAGAACTATCCCTGCCAAACCACATTGGCGACCTTGAATATCTACCATTCTTTATGCAAAACAATCGGGGCTCACTCCAAAACAGGTATGTCCAGGATAGGTCTACTGTCACGCCTTGCTTCCCAAAAGAGAATACGGAATACGGATACATGACTAAGTCCTGCAAATGATTGTCATCATCCATAAGCTGTCAGGATATTTACAACATTTCATAGAAATAATCAGAGTAGGAAGCAAGAGAAGTCAACCACGCATGCATAAATGGATCAATATACAACCAGGAACTTACTTGAAATAAAACTTAATAAATTTCAAATAAACCAGATCTGAACAAGTCAATAATCCAGGGTCACATTGCCCAATACAAAATAATCCAAGTAACAGATACATTTATTCAAAATAAGCAACAGATAATAATAATAATAATAGCAAGAACTTCAGGACTAGAATCTCAGATCCCTACTCCATCGGGCAGTTGATCACCATAATCTACAATTTAATAAATTGCAAGAAAAGGGAAAAGAAAACAAAACTCCCGTCAATGCAGTTACGGGCTGCTTGTAGTGTAGGCACCAGTACAGAAATACGAATAAACAAATATAAAGTAACAGCGGAAGTAAGCTTAGCATGGAACAGACATGATAACAAAATAAAGCAACTAGCATAAATCATGAACAAAATCAAATAACATAATGTGCTAACAGGGTACAGGTAAAATGTATCAGGTTTCAAGTATCATGCAGGCAGGTAAACAGGTAACAGATGAACAAGGTGAACAGGTGAACAGATAAACAGGTATACAGGTAGCATGTACAGGTAAGCATGTAACAGGTATCATGTTATGTCAAGTCTTGTATTATTACTATCTAGACAGTACTTCATGCGTCCCAGATTTTTACCACATGGTTGCTACATTCAAACAAGTTTTGTTTAGATTTCGTAGTGGAGTCCATAGGGTCGTGTACTTAAGGATCAGGAAAATATGAACATGAAAAGGTACAGGTACAGGTAGAGGTAGAACCTAATGGTCCTCTCCCGAGTACACCTTTCTATAGGGAAGTCTGCAGTCAGGTAATTAGGTAAACAAGATCGTGCATCATGTAGTCATGAACACGCAACAAGTGGGAAACACGGCCCCCTTCTAAGTACACATTTCTATATTTTACACTACTAGATCATTTCCCTAAACCTGGCTTGATTATTTTGTTATTATTATCAGACAGGCAAGTATGTGTCATAAATAAGGCAAGAATAACATAGTATAAACAAGTAACAGGTTCAGACTGAATAGATAAACATGTACAAGTGATAGACAACAAATAAAAGAATAAAACAACGAAAATTCTAGTTGAGGACAGCAAGACAGTACTACACTAAATCTGGAATTCCTGTTGCTAAAAGAATATAACAACAAAAATTATGAACCGAGTTTACTACAACTAACGCAACCGAGCACGCAATATCATACGAACAACATGCATGTATACTACAAGAAGTGGTCATCCCTAACTTATTCCATGTCATTTGTGTAATGAGGCAACTACGGGCGGGTCAACACAAAAGAGACAAGATATAACAGGGGTTTTGCACAAGAATTGTCTCTAGAACACAACTACACTACAGGCAGTATTTAGTACTTGTATTTGTAACAAAAGTTAGTATAGGTTACATACCTGGAGACAACGACAAAACGATGCAAAGAGCGAGAATAACGGGAACGGATTCCCCGGCACGAACACGATACCAACGATCACGAACGAGATGATCACGAACAAGATGAATAACCAATCGCGAACAAGTTAAAGACGATCGAGATCACAAACAAAATCAGACGGCTAGATCCAAGAGCTGATGATCACCACGATCAGATCAAACCAGATCGGATGGTTCATATTGATCCTAATGTTGATGACGATCAAAATCAATCGGATGGTCCAGATCAGATGATGGAGATCATGATGATCAAGATGATCAAGTCGATCAGACGACCAGGATTCAAGGTGATCAAAACCTAATCAAGTAGTAATGGCATGGGGGCTTCGGCTCTGGCTTGGCTCCGACGGTGGGCGGCGGTGACTATGGTTGACGGCGGAGAGCAGGGTGATGATGAGGGTGGCACGAGGCTCAGGCGGGAGACAGCAAGGGGAGCTCGCTGCGGGGTTTCAAGGTGGTTGACGGTGCACAGGGCAGCGCTCAGGGTGGCTGACGGCATGGTGGATGGTGGCGCGATGCAGGGGACAAGGCAAAGTGCTCTGTTCTGGCTGAGGGGTCGTCGGCTGCTAGGGCGGCACGACACAAGGATGAGGGCAAATAGGGATGTAGGCAACGCTGGCTCTGGCTACTGTTTTTGACGTTGAGGGTGGTAGAGAAGGAGGAGGCAGCGCGACTAGCTGCCGGCCTTGCGACGGGAGGAAGGGATTAGGGTGAAGGGAGGTTGGGAAAGAGGGAGGTGATGAAGAAGGCGGCTGTTGGGGTTCGCGACAGGGAAAAGGGGCTCATCAGGGGGTCGCGACACTCCAGGCGGGGCGTAGGGCAGCTATGGCGGAATGGCAGGCTGGCAAGGAGGTGGCGGTTAAGCAGGGGGTTGACTGCACATGAGAGAGAGGGAGAGAGAGAGAAGGAGAACGGGGGAAATTAACAGGTGGCTAGGGTATTGTGGCTGGGTAGTTTCTGAATAATAGGGTTAGGGTTTACACAAGGTAGGTTTGTATAGGGTATAGGGTTAAAGGAAACGGGTTAGGGTATCAATGGGTAATGGGTATACGGGTCCAATAGGGTTAGGTGAAATGTCATTGGGTTCAGGTATTATTGGGTTCATGGGTTAAAAGGCTCCAAAAGCATATAGGGTTTAATAACAAAAATACAATAAAGAGATGTGACAAAAATGAATAACTTGAATAGGACATGAACTAGTTAAATAATGAGGATAAAAAATAATGGCCCGATCAACCAGAAATAGAATAATAGGCAGATAATTGGATCAAGAAGATCAAATAAATTACGACAAATCAAATAGAAGAAAAAATAGATAATGAAGATCCAAAACACGGTCCAAAAAAAGATACAATGGATAAATACTCAGAAAAAGAAAAATACATCCAAAATACAAAAAATGAAAAACAGGGGTTACAAATCCTACTCACCTTAAAACAAAATTTCTTCCTTGAAATTTGCTTAGGCGGTACATAGGATCGGGCAAAAGCAAACTTATGGGGGGATAACAAAACAGATAATTAAAGGGAATGGAAAAAAGTCGTGGCAATACCAGAAAAAGAAAGAAGTGGATAACAATGATGTCAAATGGAATGCATGTAAGAAAATAAATGGTATCAAAGTGAAAGAATCAACACAAGATAACAAAGCAAGATAAGGAGTAGGTAGAACTGGAATAAAAGAGAGAATGAATAGAGAATAATTGAATCAAATAATGAATTGGTGCATGATGGCAAAATGAAATGCAAGAAAGAAGTAACCGGTATCAAAAATGAAGAAGAAACAACACAAGACTTACAAGATAATAAGGCAAAAAGATGAAGAAATAGATAGAGCTGGAATCGAAGAAAGGGAGAACAAGGAAGAGTTAGACCAGCCAATGAGTCAACAGATGAAGAAGAGTACAAAGGATGGAAAGAAGAAAACAATGCGGGGAAGGAGAAACATCAAAGAAATCCTGTGACCTGTGGGTTATGGGCTCACACACTTCTGCTGCGCAAATCTGATCGGGGAAGACTCTGCCAATAGCATCCATTAGCTCCAGCAGTCTGCTTCGTGGCTCACCACATCCTTGACACGTCCAAATAGCATCTCTCTCGCATGAAGTTCAAACTCCTGGTAACTCCAGATTCTGAACACTTCCTGAGATCCTGGGACTCTGCGTGCACATCTTGGAGCAAAAGACGATACTTCCTCTTCTGGCGATGATCCAAGCCGCTGATAAGCCGAAGTAGATCCAGCGATGCTAATCAACGAACCAAACAGAAAATAAAAAAAGAATGGAGGCAACAAAAATCAGAAAGATTTGGGTACGAAAAGAAATGAATTCACACCCAAGAAGAAATCAACAAATGAGGACGGCTAAAAGAGACGGAAGAAGAACGAATCAAGAGACTGAATAAGAAGGGATCAAAATGAACGGATCAAGACTAGTATCCAGATCAATGTTGATTATAATTCAATCATGTATGCATGGCCTGTGTATTGCTGAGCCGATCCCAGATTGAGCCAAATTTGTCTAACATATTAGTCTAACTAATACATTAGCCAAACCTGGCTCTGATACCACTAAAAACCTTGTCACGTCCTGCTTCCCAAAAGAGAATACGGAATACGGATACGTGACTAAGTCTAGCGAATGATTTTCATCATCCATAAGCTGTCAGGATCTTTACAACATTTCACAGGAATAATCAGAGTAGGAAGCAAGAGAAGTCAACCACGCATGCATAAATAGATCAATATACCAACATGAATTTACTTGAAACAAAACTTAATAAATTTCAAATAAACCAAATCAAAACAAGTCAATAATCCTGGGTCACATTGCCCAATACAAAATAATCCAGGTAATAGATACATTTATTCAAAATAAGCAACAGAAAATAATAATAATAATATCAAGAACTCCAGAACTAGAATCTCATATTACCTACTCTATCGGACAACTATCACTATAATCTGCAATTTAATAAATTGCAGGAAAAGGAAAAAGAAAACAAAACTCCCGTCAATGCAAGTTACGGGCAGCTTGTAATGCAGGCAAAAGTACAGGAATAAGAATAAACAAATATAAAGTTACAGCGGAAGTAAGCATAGCATGGAAAAGACATGATAACAAAATAGACCAACTAGCATAAACCGTGATTAGAATCACATAAAATAATCTGCTAACATGGTACAGGTAAGATGTATCAGATATCAAGTATCATGCAGGCAGGTAAACAGGTAACAGATGAACAGGTGAACAGGTAAACAGGTAAACAGGTAGCATGTACAGGTAAGCATGTAACAGGTATCATGTTATGCCAAGTCTTGTATTATTACTATCTAGGTAGCACTTCATGCGTCCCAGATTTTTATCACATGGTTGCTACATTCAAAAAAGTTTCATTTAGATTTCGTAGTGGAGTCCATAGGGCCGTGTACTCAGGAATCAAGAAAACAGGAACATGAACAGGTACAGGTACAGGTATGGGTAGAACCTAATGGTCCTCTTCTGAGTACACCTTCCTATAGGGAAGTCTGCAGTCAGGTAATCAGGTAAATAGGATCGTGTATCACGTAGTCATGAACATGTAATAGGTGGGAAACAAGGGCCCCCTTCTAAGTACACATTTCTATATTTTCCACCACTAGATATTTCCCTTAACCTTGGTTTGATTATTTTGTTATTATTATCAGACAGGCATGTATGTGTCAACAAACAGGGCAAGAATAACATGGTATAAACAAGTAACAGGTTTAGACTGAAAGATAAACATGTACAGGTGATAAACAACAAATAAAAGAACAGAACAACGAAAATTCTAGTCGAGGACAATAAGACAGTACTACACTAAATTTGGAATTCCCGTTGCTAAAAATGTATAAATCTGGGTCCTTCAGAATATCTAGAAAATAGAATCTCGGCCAAATCCAGAAAATATATATAAGTCATATGGTATTTCACAACAACACGAATCAAAACAGGTTTGTATTCAGAAAACGTGTTCAGTTAGAAATCAGAAGTTTGTACTCATAAATAGGAAAACAGCATAAAAACTCACTGATTAAATCCACCAAAAATTTTGGGTTGTCCCTAGTATGTTTAGTACCAGAAAATAAAGTTTCATAATTTTTCAACATAGATAGAATACTCAATGAAAATCAAAAAGCAACAAGATACAGCATTTTTGTAAATTTGGAATCATAAACACAGCAGTACTAAAACAGCAATATCTCAAAAAATATAAATCGGAATCCAGATCTGTCAAACGGGTGATAAAATAGGTATAGTAGTATATAATTCATATTCACAAAGTTTTTATAGAAAGCAAATAGAATCAGGTCAAAATTATATTTATTTACTGAAAAGTATGAAAATTGTGCAGGTATAATAGTTGTTTGCAAGCATAGAATAGTTTATAAAAGTCATCAATTAAATCCACAAAAATTAGGGGTTAATCCCAATCAAGTCTAGTTGTACTCAACAAAATATTGGACCAAAATATTGTCTTTAACATTAGTAGAAAAAATAAATAACCATACAGAATTCATATAAAACTGAAGGTGGAATTTTCTACACATCTGTAGTAAAATAGCCATAACTCGCAACACATAAATCGAAACTGAGATATGTCAGAAAATCTGGAAAGTAGACAGAATTCTATATAATTCATTTTCACAAATAATTTTGATATACTGACCTTAATAGGGTCTAAAATACTGAATAAAAATGGGGTACAACACAAAAATTGAAATCTTCTTTACGCATAAAATCCACAAATCATATGAAACACATCCAAATCATAACAAACGGGAAATATGCTGTACTAGGTGTCCAAGCAACATGGTATAAAGTATTTTATAAGTCTACAATGAGTGTACAACAACTAACACAACCGAGCATGCGGTATCATACGAACAACATGCATATATACAACAAGAAGTGGTCATCCCTAAGTTATTTCATGTCATTTGTGTAATGAGGCAACTATGGGCGGCTCAACACAATAGACACAAGATATAACAGGGATTTTGCACAAGAATTTTCTCTAGAACATAATTACACTACAGGCAGTATTTAGTACTTGTATTTGCACCAGAAATTAATACAAGTTACTTGCCTGGAGACGACAACGAAAACGATGCAAACAGTGAGCATAATGGGAACGGATTCCCGGGCACGAACATGGTACCAACGATCACAAACTAGATGATCACGAATAAGATGAACAACCCATTTGATTTGCTCCTGCAATATGTTAACGCCTCGACAACAAGTTCGGAGTCCATACCCATGGCTCGATGTTACTCTAGCAACTAGCGGCAAAGCAAGTTCAGAATTCAACTCGACATTCGATCTCCTCCTGCAACCTATTAATACCTAAACTAAAAAGTTCGAAATCCACACCCATGGCTCGGAGTTATTAACGAAGCACGTTCAGAGTTCAACTCGCTATTCGATCTGTTCCTAAAACTAGTTAAAATTTCTTAAATATGGATTAGAGATCCAAAATCGTGGATTGTAGTTACTCCAATAAAACTTGCAAAAGCAACATTTAGAGTTCAACTCGTCACTCGATGTGACTCTCACAATTTGTTGGAGGACCCATACATCAAGTTTAAAAAATAGCAGTCCCTAAGAGTTGCTCCTGCGACTTGCTGAGTATAAGATGGATAAGTTCTAAACTCTGTCAAACATTACGCACACCATCGACAGTTTGTTATCTATACACAATAAATTTGAGGCCATGTTATTTAGCTACGAAGAACTCATTCGATGGCTCATCTATCTCAAACGACGAGATGCACAAATACGATCAAGAAAATGAAAAGAATTCTTCAAATCACAGAACTATTGCAAATCTATGCAGTCTGATCCGTCATCACGACAAGTCTCATTACAACTGCAGAGCTATAATGAGTCTATGTTTCATGCCTAATAATCGGTACCAATAGTCTTGCAAACTCTATACAACAAACTATCATACAAGTCATTCTTCCAGCTACACACTAGAGGGATGCTCTACTTAAGAGGCACAAACCTCTTCACAGGCTTTCTGCAAGTTAACATCTCCCCGGGGCCACCTCAACTCTTGATGGTAAAAATCAGGACAACCCTTCCATAGGTGGGAAAACTCCAAGTCTATCCTACCACCTTCACCTGAGCAAGCTCCAATTCCGTCCTGCATAACACCCCGCACAAACGGACAAATCCTAATTTCATCAAGCGTAACATTCTGCGAACAAGTGCAAACTTGACATACCTAGGACGTCATTTGGTGTACGTGACTGCTTGTTAGCACGAAGAGTAACAGAATTACTTCAACACTGAACAAATACAAAGTACTTCATTTTGACATCAAGAAGTCTCGGAACGAGCTCCACCAACAACTCGTTGACTCCAAACATTGATTTCAACGCCTTTATTTCTGCTCGAGCCCCATCAAGAACTCATTGACCAAACATCGAGTTCAACGCCTTAATCTCCGCATAGGCTCCCTCACCAATTCGTTGGCACCAAACAGCGAGTTCGATGCCCTGCTCTCTGCTCGAGCTCCATCTGTAACTCGTTGGCTCCAAACAGCGAGTTCGATGCCCTTCCCGCTTGAGCTCCATCAACAACTCGATGGCTCCAAATAACGAGTTCAACGCCTCACTCACCACTTGAGCTCCATCTAAACAACAAGTTCAATGCCTTGCTTTTCACTCGAGCTCTTCCAACAACCCCTTATCTTCATGCAGTAGGGTCGTCACTCAACTCCGTTTTAGAGTTTTCTCACAAAACTTACTGGGTGCAAACAATAAATTCAACATTCAACTCCATCTCAGAGTTGTCTTCCAAAACTTGTTGGGCACAAACAGCAAGTTCAACGTTTAACCCTGTCACAGAGTTTTCTCTAAACTTGAAGGGCGCAAACAGCAAGTTCAGCATTAAACTCCATCTCAGAGTTGTATCCCCAAAACATGTTGGGCATAAATGGAAAGTTCAACATTTAACTTCGTCATAGAGTTCTCTCCAAAATTGCTGGGCGCAAACAACAAGTTCAACTTACAACTCCATTTCAGAGTTGTCTCTCAAAACTTGTTGGGTGCAAATGGTAAGTTCAACGTTCAACTCCGTCACAGGGTTGTCTCCAAACTCGTCGGGATCAAACGACAGTTTCAACATCAACCCTGTCTGAGAGCTGCCTCTCCACAAACTTAGTGGGATCAAATGGCAAGATCTATGTTCAACTCCATCTCAGTTTTGTCTCCCCAAACATTCTGGGATCAAACAACAAGCTCTACATCAACTCGGTCAAAAGATTGCATCGACGAAATTTGTGGGGCGCAAATAGCAAGTTCAACGTTTAACACGATCAAAAGAGTTGTCCCTACAAAACTTGTTGGGCGCAAACAACATGTTCAACATTGACTCCGTCCGAGAGTTGCCCTTATAAACCTGTTGGGCACAATCATGCTGGGCACAAATAGCTGGGCGCGAACAGCAAGTTCAATATTCATCTCCATCTCAGAGTTTCCTCCCCAAAACTTGTGTAACACCCCGGCCCCAATTCAGAAAATTTATTTATTTATTAGTACAACTTCCCACCACAGGCTGCCTTTCAAAAGGTGCTATAGCTTATTGGTGACCTTTGATCACGGACAATTATATTTATTATTTAACTAATCTTGCTCCCTACCGATGTGGGACTATGAAAACCCCACACTAGTAGCCCCCTTCTCCCTTTTCTGACCACGTCAGCAAGGGAGAGACTCGGGCCCCACGTGCTATCAAAGCACAGCCCATCTCATCTCTTTTTTATTTCATTGCATTATTACAATTATGTCATTCAATATTAATACAATTATGCCATTATATATATATATATATATATATATATATATATATATATATATATATACAGAGAAAGCTATCAAGTTGCTCTCCTTAAATCTCTCCTAAAATCAATGGTCCAGATTGATTCTCACAAAACATATTTTCCCGCCCAAAATTTCAAACCCATAACTCAAATTCAAATCCCCTTCCCCTCTCTCTCAACCCAGAACATAACCGCATATAATCCAAGTTCAACTGAATCATTGAATCAACCATGGAAGAACCTCAATACGAATCGGGTCTGATCTTCGCCAACAAAGATCTGATCCGCTCCTTCCTTCTCTCCACCTCATCGGATTCAAACCCGAACCTCCTCTCGCCTGAACTCTGACAACTCGCCTCCACTCTCTCCTCCTAACCCTCCATCCCCTACAAATCCATCCGCTCCATCTGGTCCTCTCTCCCTATCGGATCCCGACCGTCACTCACTCGCCTCTTCGCCCGATCCAAATTCATCTTCAACACCCCAAAGCCCAGGGAGAAGTGTCATGCCCCGCTTCTCAAAAGAGAATACAGAATACGAATACGTGACTAAACCCAGAGAATTATTTTCATCATCCATAAGCTGTTTAGAATCTTTACAACATTTCACACGAATAAACAGAATCGGAAGCAAAAGAATCAACCAAGCATGCACATATGAATCAAAATACCAATAAGAATACTTGAAATCAAAATATTATAATCTCAAATAATCCAGATCTGAATAAGTCAATATCCTAGGTCACATTGCCCAAATACAAATAAATCCAGGTACAAGATACAATTGTTCAAAACAAGTAACAAGAATAATAATAGTAAAATTCAGCACTAATATCTCATATCGCCAACTCCATCTGACAGCTGATCATCCTGGTCTGCAATTAAATAAGTTGCAGGAATAGGAAAAAGAAAACAAACCCCCATCAATGCAAGTTATGGGCCGCTTGTAGTGCAAGATACAAGTACATGGAAAAAATAAACAAATAACATGGAATAGGCATGATAACAAAATATAACAACTAGCATGGTAAGATGAACAAGTGTAAGTAGCATGTACCAAGTGTCAAGTAAACAAGCATCATGTGAACAAGTAACAAGTATCAAGTATCATGTAAACATGTAGCAAGTCTCAAGTATCAATTATCATGTAAACATGTACCAAGTGCCATGTATCAAGTATCATGTATCATGTACTCAAGTATCAAATAACATGTTCCAGTGTCATGGTCAAGTCTTTTATTATTACTATCTATGTAGCACTTCATGCATTCCGATTTTTACTACATGGTTGCTGCATTCAAACAGTTTCGCTTTAGATTTCATAGTGGACCATAGAGGGCAGTGTACTTAGGGACAAGTATCAAGTAATCGAGTTCCAAGCTCCAAGTATCATGTATCAAGTATCACGTGTCAAGTTGTGCAAGTGGCAAGTAATCACGTGTCTTACGTGTAAGTGTCAAGTAATCACATGTCAAGTATCATGTATCAAGTAATCATGTAGGATCTGTGGATCCCTTTTCGAGTACACGTTTCTGTATTATCGACTATTAGATCTTTCCCGTAAAATCCCGGCTTGGTTATTTATTATTATTATCAAACATGCATGTGCGTGTACAAAATATGGCAAGAATAACATGGCATGAACAAGTAACAAGTATAGGATGAAGAATAAACATGCATAGGTGAAATATATCTCATAAAAAAGTAGGACAATGAGAATTCTACCTCAGAACAGCGAGACAGTATTGTACTAAAACAAGGATTCCCGTTGCTACAAACATGAAAATCTGGATCCGTCGAAAGTTATAGAAAATAGACTCATGGCCGAATCCAGCAAGAATATATAAGTCATATAGTATATCACAAAAATATAACTCAAAATTGAATTGAAACCAGAAAATACGTTCAGTCAGAAATCAGAAGATCGTATTCAAAGTCAGGAAAATAGCATGAAAACACATTAAATAAATCCACAATAAATCTGGAGTATTCCCTATATGTGTAGTAACAGAAAAATAAGTTTCACATTTTTCCAACAAAAATAGAGTAGTCAAGTAAAATCAGAAAACAGCAAGATGCAGTAGTTTTGTAAATCTGAACTCACAAACACTGCAGTACGAAAACAACAATATCTCACAAACCATAAATCGAAATCCAAATCTGCCAAGAGAATGATAAAATAGATACAGTAGGCTAACTTTCATATTCACAAATATTTTACAAACAGCAAGTAGAAATAAGTCGAAAATCAGGTTCTTTACTGAAAAGTATGAAAGTTCTTCATGTATAGTAATTGTTTTGAATACATAGAACGGTTTATAAAACTCATCAAATAAATTTACAAAAATTCAGGGTTAATCCCAATCAGTTTTAGAAGTACTGAGAAAAATTTCAGATTAAAATAATAATTTTAAAATCACAATAAAAATAGATTAATCTTCAGAATTCATAGAAAACAAAATCTGAAAATCTTTCGACACCACTGTAGTAAAATAGACATAATTCACAACTCGTAAAACGAAACTGAGATCCGTCAAAATGGTTGGAAAATAGACATAATTCGTTACAGTTCATGTTCACAAAATATTTTCAAATACTGACCTTAATAGGGTCTAAAATACTGATCAAAACGGAAAATATCCTCATGCACAAAATTAACTAGTTCACATAAAACTCATCCAAATCATAACCAAACATGAAATATAGTGTACTAGATGTCCAAACAACATTGTATAGGGTGTATCATAAGTCCATGAACAACACATATATATACAACAAGAAGTGGTCAATCCTAGGTTATATCATGTCATTTTTGTCGTGAGGCAACTATGGTCAAATCATCACTATAGAGATTACATCAACAAGGGGATTCACACACAAATTGTCTCTAGAACCCAACTACACTACAGGCGGTATTTAGTACTTGTATTACACAAAGAAAAGAATACAAGTTACTTTCCTTATAACCGACGACGAAAACGACACCAAGCAAGAATAACGGGAACGGATTTCCGGGGCACGAACACGAATTCTACTGAACGAACCACGCAACCACTAGCAAGATCCACGAACCAAACTTACAATCGCACGAACTTAAAACCAAACCACACGTGCAACAAGAGAGCAGGAGAGAGAGATGACGGATGGCAACAGAAAGTGTCGTTGCGGTCAGAAGTGGAAACACACTTGCTGTGCTGTCGCGCATCGGGAGAGCAAGGCCAAGGCAGCTTGCTAACGGCTGCTGCTATCGGCATCGGAGGACAGCGGAGGCCAAGGGGGTCGCCACGTATTTTCTGCAGCTGCTTGCAGTGGGGAGTGATGGAACTGAGATGATTCCCTGGACTACGGATTGGTGTGCGTATCGATCATTAAAGATAAACAGATTAAATACGTGATTTAACCCTATATAGCGGAATCTAGGGTTCACGAATTATACCTGCGATGAGAAGAAGACGACAGCGACCCCAAGATCTTCTGCACGTATTCCTTCCTCGGGTTGGACGTTGTGTGGGCGACGAGCTCCCAACCTTTCTTCTCCTTGGCTGACTTCTCTTTCTCTCCTTACGTGAATCACGAATTTAGAGAAAAAAATCTTATATTTCAGATGATCAAATACGGCCATAGAAATAGAGGATATATATAAGGCTACGGCAGGGATCATGAGGAGAAATTAGGGTTAGGACTCCTAACGAATCTGGGTATCCCGTGTTCAGCCCGAACACACAACCCAGGCCCATTAACAATAGCTCGGTCCACTAAGGAGCTATTGTTGCACTACCTTCCTAATCCCAAATTATATTTATGGGCTCCTTTTATTATATGCTCGTTGAGCTCCCCATGTTAAGATATCGAATGTCCGTCGATCAAATTAAGTTACTGACAACTATATTGATCAACATCTTTTATCCTTAAGTAGTACCACTCAACTTTATTTGTCATGTCGGATGTAATCCACCTGCAGGGTTTACATGACAATCCTTATGAGCTCCTTAAGGGGACATCATCAACCCGACGTATCGGGACAAGGATTCCTTTTACAATCAACAGCCCATCATACATACAATGCTATTACCCAATTCATAGAGGTTGTTGATCCATAATGAATCTCACTCTTTTATGAGTCAAAGTAATGCACACTGCATATACATGTCTGTTATTATATCTGGATTAAGAGCATAAGCATCCATAATAACAGAGGTGTTTGTTCTCTTTTATAGTTAGTACAAAGAGAACAACCTCAAGTTGTCCTGTTCAATACACACAAAGTGTACTAGTGTAAACCTATAGTCAAGATAGACTAATACCAGATTACACTACAACCTTTCCAATGGATTATCCAAGTCCGTCTAGGTTGTGAACTATTTATATATTCCATAGGGAACTGATAATATGATCTTCTGTGTGTCACCTCACACCATATTATCAACCTTATAGAATATCAGATACTTGCATTAATATTATAATAAACACAATATGCAAACATATGCCCATATGATTCTCACTCAAAAAAAATAAGGAAATAAAGTTAATACAAAAGTGATGCTTTCAGTATATAACCCTAACAGGGAGGAGGTAGGTCGGGAATACAGGGGTCGAGCTGGCTGTGCCAGAGAAAGGTACGGGGTGTGAGGGCGGAGCTAGGGTTCGGCTGATGAGGAGGGGCTAGCCAAGAGAGAGAGAGCACAGGGAGACACGAGTTGGAGATGGCGGCTACATGGGTTTATAAGGGGGTTTATATATGGGGAAGGAAAATATTAGGATTGGAGAGAGAGAGGGGGCGGCGGAACAGTAGAAGAAAGGGGGTAGCGGGTCGGGTTCAAAATAGGGTTTGGGTAGTGGAGTGTAGGTGGTTAACGGGTAAGGAGGAGGGGAAAAATGGGTAAGTGAATATTTAAAAGGGTATTGGATAATTAGAGTATAGAATTTGAATAGGAGTAGGGATTTAATTGGGTATTAAAGGATAAAAACAAATAGGTATAAAATAATTAGGAACAAAAAAATCAAGATTGCATCAAAGTGAATATTAAAGAAATAGGGCAAGAATAGAATAATTAGGATTGAACAAATAGGAAATTTGGGATCAAACAAAGCTCGATCAATCAAGGGAAAAAAAAATATAGACCGATAGCAACAAAATCAAGAACTCAAATGAGATGAAGAATTAACCAAATGAATATATAGAAGAAAAGTTCCAAAATACGGTCCAAAAGAGAGATACAAGCTAAATCAAATACAAGAAAAAATAAAATACACTCAAAATACATAAAATGAAAAATAGTGGTTACAAGAAGGTAACGTCTCCTTTTACTAATGTTGAGATCTTTTGGGGGGAATTTCTGATTGGTTTTTTTTTTTTGTAAAGCGAGGAGCTGAAGACGAGGTTGAGGAAGTTGGAGGAGCTGGCGGAGAAGAAGGCGTATGCGGAGTTGGTGAAGGATATTACTCCGAAGGAGGATGTGGAGCCATTTTCGTCGTATAAGGATCAGATTGGGTTCGGTATGTATCAAAAACTTTTAATGGTTCTTGTTTGTCGCATTTATTTTGCAACGGAGTTAAATTATGACATGATTTTAGGTATCCTAACGTTTTTGGGCTGTTTGGGACAATTTTTTTGGGTTGAGATAACTACAATCTCACCCCAAAAATTGATACGGCCGGAGTTATCTAAAATCTACTCGAACATAATTATCTGTACTTTGTACCTCTATACTGCTCTATAATGTGAGAAAGATATGTTTGGTTGGATTTTAATGAAAATCTAATTGAAAGTGTGAATATGGTATGCCTCTTCGCTGGTGACCAAGAGATCGAAAGTTCAAATCCTGCTTGCACCAAAAAGTCCCCAATTAAGATATATTCAGGGTAAAGTGTGGGCTACCAGACACTTGGTTAAAAGATAGCTAAGAGCATCCACAGTCGTGTGCTATTTCTGCATTATATGCATTTTATAGAAAACGACCAGCTGCAGTTGTTTGCTATTTATGCATTTTTTGACAAAATAGGGACAGTAGATTGCTATAAATGAGAGTAGAAATGAGAGAAATGCATATTATAAAGGACGCAACTTCACTTTCCGTCGCTCCCAAAAAAAAAATCGTAATTAAAAACCCCCCAAAAAATAAGTTCCCCTCGGACAAGTGGCTCTCCTTCAATCTCCCGAAAAACAAATGCCCAGATTTATTCTCACAAAACACATTTTCCAGCCCAAAATTTCAAACTCCAAAATTTCAAACAATAAAAACAATTTTCTCTCTCTCTCTCACCTCAGACCCCCCCCCCTACCGCTTCTCTCTCTCTCTCTCTCTCTCTCTCTCTCTCTCTCTCTCTCTTTCTCTCTTCCCCCGCACTATCTCTCTTCCCCAACTCGGAACCCCCTCCCCCCTTCTCTCTTTCTCTCTGTGTCTTTCTCATCCGCTCTCTCTCTCTCTTCCCGACCAACCTCCACCCACTTCCACTCCCAACCTCCTTCGAAGCATCGTCAACCCCGCCTCATCGAAACCCCCAACTCCTTCGAAGCTTGAACCTCTACCTCCTTCGAAGCTCCATCAGCTCCGTCAACCTAACCTCCACCTTAGTGCCACTCTCACTCGAAGCTCCGTCAACCCAACTCCCACTGTAAGTTCACCTTAGACTGCCTATTGAATTTGAGATCTAGAAGATCAAAATTGAATTTGGGTGTATGAGATCTGATATCGTTGAAGAATACTTGATTAATTGATTTTTTTAATTTTTTTTGAATTATTGAAGAGAAGCTGAACTGCGTTTAGATGGTTTTTGAAGCTTTTTTACTTTTAGAACTAATATTATCTTTGGGTTGTTTAGCTGTCTATTGTTATCAGTGATTCACGTTTTAGTTATTCCTCTAACTGCAAGTTTCTCTTGCAATGGAAGTTTTAAGAACCTTGGATCTGCCCCCAGGATTTGGGTTTCACCCAACAGATGTTGAACTTATTTTGCATTATCTGAAGAGGAAAGTTCTTGGGCTGAAAATTTATCATGAAGTAATACTGGTGGTTGACATCTATAAGCATGAGCCATGGGACTTACCTGGTAATTTAATTTAAATATTTATTTGATTTTAGTAGAAAATGCAGCTTTTGATTGGAGATTCTGTGTTTGGTGACATTCAAAACAAAATTCTTGCCCAACAAATTCTTGACTGTGCATTGTTATTGTTAGATTTGAACACTTTTTTTTATTAGATGTGCAATTAGTGTTGTTTATTATATTAGGAGTCAATTTATTATATCAGATATAACTAGATTAGTTAGTTACATGTAGGAGGTAAAGATATTGCAAGGATTGCGACATTGTCATGGAGGGAATTGCTTTATTACCTAATAGGTATTGTACTAGAGATTCAAATATAATCTAATTTTAATGGTCATTAAAATGTAGTTTGCATCTCCTTAATTGTGGATGTTAGTCTCAGAAAACCTCACATGTTTACTATTAATAGATTGAAATTGATCTTCATATTGAGCTTTGCTTTTAATTGGATCATTTTTAGACGGAAAACTCTGTTCTACCATAAAGTATCATAAGTAACATATCTCATGCAAAATCAAGAACTTAAATCATATATGTATAGTTTTCTGAAACCTTCAAATAAGTAAACCTTGCTTATGGAGGACAATTTTCTACTATATAGTATTTTAAATGGAATTATGAAAACAAATCAAATGTCATCTATTGTGATGGGGCAAAACATTTTATTTTTTTGTTTTGCGTAGTTTCGAATAAGAGTCTCTCTTAAACAAATCTTGACAAAAGTTATGTTCACAAACTTAAGTGAATATTAAAGTGAAATCAATAATATTCTTTTTTTCTGTGAACTTTAACTGTGAATGTATAGTTACTCCTTTGTTGATCCTTTTTTAAACAGATTAAGCTTCTAGGTAACTTTCAAGCTTGGTTAGGACATGCACTTTTCATCAAAGAGTATGCTTATCTAGAAAAGCTTAAGCAAGATAACAAGCTTAACATAAACTAAGTCGGATGAATGTACTATAGATTATTTTAGAGCTTTTGATAGTTTCATTATTTTTTGGGATCACTCTTAACAATTTTCTTTCATGGATTGGAACAATGTGCAACCTCACTAATGTATCTTTTTAGTTGTATATATTTTCTTTACTATGTTCGGTTTATTATATACTTTTTATCCATTAATATTCTTCTTCTGTTAAATGTAAATTCCTAACAAAAAAGTTGTTTAGTGTTAAAAGATCATGTCATAGTTCAACGTATATCCTAACGAGATATTGATTAGTTGTTTGTCTTCTTCCCAAATTAAGTAATAGAAATCCTCTGTTGATTTAGCTTATGTATATTGTAAATAAATAAATTCCTTTATATACAGATCAAGTTCATAATAATTAAACAACAGCAATGGACATTCTCTATGAAATTCGAAGAACATTGTGGAAAAATATTTTGCAGGGTAGTTTAGTTGCAGTTTCGGGATAGTTTTGTTGTAGTTTCGGGATACTTCAATTTCAAATTAGCCAACTCTTCTGTTTTGATAGTTAGTTGCAGTGTTCTATTTTGCTAGATGTTTTGTACAGCTTCTAAACTCTTGCATTAAGACCTTTATGTTTTATTTTAATTGCTCTATCTATGTTTTAGTTTACAGTATATAGTTTTATTTGGTCAATTATTTAATCTCATTGTTTACAGTATATAGAATTTAGTATATACTTTTTACAATGTTAGTGTATAGAATTTAGTAATTGTTTACAATGTATTTGGTCTAGTGGAAAAATGTAATTTGATGTTATTTGATCTCATTGTAATAACATTGTTTACACTAAAAATTGTTATTTGATCTCATTGTTGTTCAATAACTAAAAAGTTTAATGCTCTGAGCAATAGGACATTGAACTTTTATGTTTTCAATTAACTAATACTAGGAAGTATGGTTCTTTTTCTATGGTGAAGTATGGTGAAGTTATGTATATTTTTTTACTGATGCAATTCTTTTCTCTTGTTTTTTAAACTTCAGGTAGTTGGTTCTGCTTCAACATTAATGCAGGATGAGCATTGGAGCAACTTAGTAAATAGTGCTAAAGACCGTGGTTGTTACTTCCAGGTTGAAAAAAAATCCCGTCCTTGTTTCTATATCTAAATTTGTCTGGTTTTTAGGCTGTAGTTTAACTATTTCTCTGCAGGTCCCAAAGCCGCATGAGTTTTTTTTCAGTGTCTCAAATCTGGAGTCTCTAAGAGTAAAGCGAGAGGTTAAAGTGGAGCATAAACTAAAGGAAATTGAGAAGATACTGGGCAATATGGAAACTGAACCTGCCCAGGAACAGGACTTTGGTATGGACGATGAAGGAGGGGGTTTTGATGAAGACTAAATTTGCAAGAAAATAGGTAAGAATATATAATTCAAGTTAATGCTCAATACTGGACTATATTTTACTCGAGCCTGATCTTCAGCTGATTTGCGTGTTTATTATCGTGGTCTTCATTTATAGATGTTTATGCAGTTTCTGTTTGCTTACTCCACATTTGAAGAATTATCAAGAAACTATACAAAGGAGTCTTAACGTATTAAGCATAGGCGAAATATTTGACGAATTATCAAAAAAAATTATGTATGGTTAATTATTTCTATGGTGAAGTATGGTGAAGAATGGTTCTTTTATAGGATACAGTTTATAGTATATAGTTTTATTTGATCAATTATTTGATCTCATTGTTTACAGTATACAGAATTTAGTATATACTGTTTAAAATGTTAGTGTATAAAATTTAGTAATTGTTTACAATGTTATTTGGTCAATTAGTGGAAAAATCTTATTTGATGTTATTTGATCTCATTGTAATAACATTGTTTACACTGAAAATTGTTATTTGATCTCATTGTAAATTATGTGTTATTTGATCTCATTATTGTTCAATAACTTAAAATGTTAATGCTCGGAGGAATATGACATTGAACTTTTATGTTTTCAATTAACTAATTGACCAAATATTGGCCTCAAGGTCATCATTTAGTTTGCATGTGTGTGTACAAGTAAACTGGGTATTAGTTCTCACATACATATGTTTATGCATTATAAACAAAAGTTAGATGGTTGTGATCTAATCTATGGATAGATAGATCACTGAATTGATGAACGCTACAAAACTGTATCCATATGACTACCAATTAAAGATACAATAATACAGAAAAACTTGACAATAAGACACTTGAGGTGGTGAATCACCTTTAGTTCATAATCAGGATAGTTACATAATGCCTCCATTAGACGCGGAGTTGCCAGCTTTGCAATCCACCGAGCCGCTACAAGCAATCCACATTGTGCATAACCGAGAACTAAATTGCTTACACCACCTTCATGCACAACTGTATGATGGAATCGTACAACCTCACCAGTTGCCGTAGTCAATGTATCTCTTCCTCGAATCAAGAGCGAAATACACTTTCTTCTTTTTTCATTGGTCAAATGGTTAATGTTTTCTACCATACAGATGTTATACAAAACATTAAGGCCAATATTTGTTACTTTACTTATTTGAGTTTATGTTTCTTATTTTTTGTACCATTTAGGACTATTAGAATATTTATGTAGGGATCCGAACGTCTTGGTTTATGCTATTAAGAGATCATATGAAAACAAAGCAGAGGTTGTTTCTTTAGATGAGAAGGAAGGTGGTGAGAGCTACCTTGAACTTGGGGCACACGTTTGGCCATGTAAGTTCTTAAATAGTTTTTCTTATGATTTAACTTTTTATTTTTATGTTTTGTGCTCATTCTTTTCATATGCACACCTTATTTTCTTCTTTTTGTTTGCTGGACATGTTTGGTTAGTTGCTCTATTAGCTTTCTAAACATTCTTTAAGTAAAATAATGTTAAATACAAGGGAAAAAAAATCAAATTAAACAACTATTTTGGCTACATCATGTTTCAATAACTTAACTCAAATGGCCCGGAAAGAAAGGTTTCCTTTTTACTTGAAGTTGTACCAGTTAGAAGAAATATGTTATTTGATCTCATTTAGTATTAGATTTACATTTGTTTGATGGTCCACGTAAAATAGTTTTTGTCAAAACAAAATTTTCCATTCAAATAAATATTTGTTGGACAAGCCGTTACTTTCCATTGGGGTTGGTCGAACAAATCATGATAGTGCCATGTTTTGCGAGACGCTAAGAACTGATGAATTAATATGCCACCAAATGGTTTTCCATTCAAATAAATATTTGTCTTTGTTCATATTAATCTATAGATAGATACATTTTAACATTTAGCTGCTCCGAATGGGGCATCTGCAACAAACCAGTAGCTTTTATCTTTACGATAGAACAAAAAAAACACATCTTCGTTGTCAAACCCCATTACAAACTGATCTCATTCCACTGTTCATGGCGACTAAATAATACAACCAAACCAGAGGTTAAATCACAAATACACCACGGTCGCTTTTGATAAATAATCCATTCTTAGTAGGAATTGCAAAATGATAGACAACCAACCAAGAAAAAATAAACTGAATATACTCTTCACCTTTAATTATACAAGCATTTGAGTATCTTAAAAACAAAAACAAAAACAAAAATGGGAGCAGTAGAGATTCTAATTTTCACATACAAAGTAAAGTAGATCCATTTAATAAATACAATAACATCAATGTGAAATTGACGCAGGGCAGGATATCGAAATTCTTAGCACAATAGTACAGTTAGTGTCCTCCTCCAGGATTTTTGTTCCATGACAAATATGAAGGGCCACCTAGCTTCCTGCAAAATTGAAGATCAAAGAAAAGAAAGATTGTAAGAATTAGTGGGGGTTATTTCAAGTTATGAAATGATCTGGCCAACAAATATGAATTACAAGGCCAGTTATTTGGCCAATGCAACTCGATAATGTCAACTTTATTGCACATTGGCCTCAGCATAACTGAGTGTTGTTCGCCTAACAAAAAAGAAATTGCTTTTTATAGTATACAATGAGCACTTCTATTTCTTTATGCTGCGCTTCCTACGCCATAATTCCCAAATTTATAAATGCAACTACATTGATCAATTGTGGTTGCAATAAGGTAAATTGATATTCACTACAACTACACACTATGTTTGCCGTTAACTGCCGTTAATTTAATGCTTCTTTTTTTTCCCCAGATGTCATCTACACTCAGAACCGTTAGGTTTAACTTTTGGTAGGGTGATGAAGAACATGTTGGGTTCAAACCATTGAGTTAAAAGGCATTGTCCTATTTGAAAGGTATTAGTTTCAAAACTCTTACTATTGTTTTAAAACTCTCAATGTTTTAATTGATTATCGTAAACTCTTACTATTTATTTCAAAACTCTTAATAGTTTTTTAGGCTTACTGGTTGGTCCCATTTTTGAAGACTTGAAACATTGTGTTTTCCTACAACCCTGTAATTTGTTTTTGGTCATTCAGTTGATGGTATATATTATGGTGGAGGATGTACTGGTTGTAATAGTTGTAATATTTAGCATTTTTGGAGATGATGTAATGTTCTGTATATAATGATGATATAATATAGTTATGTTAATACTCGTACCCGCAAAGTTGTGCAGAATTGGATTTTGTGTTTGGTTTTTGAAAAGTTTTTCAAAGGTTTTTCTAAAAACCCATTATGTTTTCGAACGAAATTTTGGTTTTTATTTTGTATCATGCATTATATTATGATTTTCCCCCTAGAGCCTTATATATATGATGCCTGCGTGATGTTGCTTGGTCTGGCCTGGAAAGGATTGATATTTATTGCCTGTGATGTTATATTTTTAAATGTTAGCAAAATTTCGTAAGGAATTGGTGTAAAAGGGCAAATATTTTAGGAGAGACTCTGTCGAAATTTTTACTAAATTTCCTAATATCTATTATGTTTTCAATCATATGAAGATTCCCCCCCCCCCCCCCCCGAGAGCCTATATATATGATGCCTGTGTGATGCTGCATGGATTAGCCTGGGAAGGATTCATATTGACTGCCTGTGATGTTAACTTTTTATTTGCGAGCTGAATTTCGTAAGGAATTGCTCTAGAAGGGCTAATATTTAAGGAGAGATTCTTTCGAAATTTTTACTACAATCTTAAAAATATATTACGCTTTCAAAAGAAATCTTGGTTTTTATTTTGTATCTTGGTTAATATGAAAATTTTAGAGGAGATTATTTTATAGGAGACTATTTTATATCTTCGCTATTACCTTAGCTAATATTAAACGAAATCTATTACGTCAAAGTTAATATTAAATTCCTGTAAAATTTTAGAGGAGACTATCGAAATTTTTACTAAGCAACTTAATTAGTTAATCATTCTTTACGATAACGTGCCATAGGAAACAATTTAAAGGTGATTGTATTAGAAAACAATTAGGATACAATAAAATTTCAAAGGAGGGTTGTATAGAGAAGATGATTGTATTGGAAAGGTGGTTGTATTTGTTTACACCCATAATGTTTTTTTTCCTGTCATGGTGCATATTTTTAATGGATGTGCTCACATTTCTTGAAAAATAGATAGATTTTTGGAGAATTGGATAAGTCAATATTGAGAAATTTAAGGGCAATAAAGATGAAATAACTAAAAAACTGAAAATATTTAACAAATAATTGTTAAAGATGTATAGTGAATGACTTTTGATCTTAAGATGCATACTGCATAAATTTATATGCAGTTCACACTACCAAATAACTTCAAATAAATTTATATGCAGTTCCGAATACATGCCGTAGGCACGTGCCCACGGGCACCTAGTATATATATATATTATACTAGTATTGTATACTCCAAGAAATACAGGGTGTTACACACACACCCACTTAAGAAATCAGCATCCTCGCTGAGTACGGGGCATGCAACCTAGCGCAAGATCTCCTTTCTAGCCGATGTGGTACGGAGTATCCTGATTCAACTAATTCTAGCGCACTACCCCTGGTCATAATGTTAGCGTACTGATCTCAGCTCCATCTCAGGCATACATCTCGTTGATGTGGAGTGGAGTACCCTGATTCAGCTAATACTAGCATACTACCCCTGGCCATACTACCAACGTACTGACCTCAGCTCCCTCTGAGGCATACATCTCGCTGATGTGGAGTGGAGTACCCTGATTCAGCTGATTATAGCATACTTCCCCTGACCATACTACTAACGTACCGACCTCAGCTCCCTCTTAAACATACATCTCACTCACTCTTACCCGCAATCGGTGTCGAAGTCGGCTATAATACCATTTGTAACACCCCAGCCCCAATATAGAAAATTTATTTATTTATTACTACAACTGCCCACCACAGGCTGCCTCCTAAAAGTTGCTATAGCATATTGGTGACCTTTGATAATGGGAAATTATGTTTAATTAATCTTGCTCCCTACCGATGCGGGACTAAGAAAACCCTACACTAGCAGCCCCCTTCTCCCCTCTCTCTGACCACGTCAGCAAGGGAGAGACCTGGTCCCTACGTGTTGTCAAAGCACAACCCATCTCATCACATTTTTATTTCATTTCATTATTACAATTATGCCATTCAAGATTATTACCATTATGCCATTACATGTACATGTATATATATATATATATATATATATATATACTTATACTATATTATACTAATATTATATACTCCAAGAAATACGGGGTGTTACAACTTGCTAGGTGCAAATGGCAAGTTCATCGTTCAACTCCGTCATAGAGTTCTCACCAAACTTGTTGGGTGCAAACAGTAAGTTCAACGTTTAACTTCGTCACAGAGTTGTCTCCAAACATTCTGGGCGCAAATGGCAAGTTCAATGTTCATCTCCGTTACAGAGTTGTCTCCAAACTTGTTGGGCGCAAATAGCAAGTTCAACGGTCAATTCCATCACAGACTTGTCTCCAAACTCGCGGGGTTCAAATGGCAGTTTCAACATACCGTCTGAGAGTTCCTCTCCACCAACTTGCTGGGTGCTAACGGCAAGTTCAAGAGACCAACTCTGACAAAGAGTTGCTTCTCCAAACTTGCTAGGTGCGGACAGCAAACTCCACATCAACATCGTCCAAGAGTTCTTTCCACAAACTCGCTAGGATCAAACAACAAGTTGTATGTTCAACTCCATCTTAGAGTTGAATATACAAACTTATTGGGTGCAAACAGCAAGTTCAAATGATCAACTTCATCTCAGAGTTGCCTCTCCAAACTTGTTGGGCGCAAACAACAAGTTCAATGCTTAACTCTATCATAAGAGTTCTCTACCAACTTGCCAGGATCAAATGGCAAGTGATACATCAACTTAATCAAAGAGTTACCTCTGAAAACTGGTTAGGTACAAACAGGAGGTTTAGCGTTCACCTCCGTCTCAAAGTTGCCTATCAAAACTTGCTGGGCAGAAACAAAAAGTTCAAACAATCAACTTTGTCACACGTTTGTCTCTATAACTTGCTTGTACTAAACAGTGAGTTCAATGTTCAACTCCGACTAGAGTTGCCCATTCAAACATGTTGGGAACAAACAACAGGTTTAACGTTCAACTCTATCGCAGAGTTCTCTACAAAATTGATGGGATCAAACAACAAGCTTTACATCAACTCAGTCAAAAAGTTGTCTTTGCCAACCTACCGGGATCATACGGCAAGCTCTACGCACAACTCCGTCTCTGAGTTGTCTCTCTATACTTGCTAGGCTCAAGCACCAAGTTCAACGTTCAACTCTGTTAAGGAGTTGTCCATAAAAACCTGCTGCGATCAAACGATAAGCTCTATGCACAACTCTGTCTCAGAGTTATCTCTCCAAACTTGCTGGGCTCAAACAGCAAGTTCAACGTTCAAATCCGTCTTAGAGTTGTCTAACAAAACTTGCCGGAATCAAACAGTAAGCTGTACATTCAACTCAGTCTCGGAGTTATCTCTCCAAACTTGATGGGATCAAATAGCAAGTTCAAATGTTCAACTCCGCCCCAGAGTTGTCCCTACAAACTTGTTGGGCACAAACGGCAAGTTCAACATTGGTTCCATCCTAGGACTACCTTTCCAAACTTGCTGGATACAAACGATAAGCTCAATGTTCAACTCTTTCTTAGAGTTGTCTCCCTATATTTGTCGGGATCAAACTACAAGTACTACGACCAACTCCTCCTCGGAGTTGTCTCTAAAAACTTGTCAGGATCAAATGGCAAGTTCTATATCAATTCCATCTCAGAGTTGCCCCTCCAAAATTGCTGAGATCAAACAGTAAGACCACTATCTGACCGCTTTCCAAAATTCGTCCTTGTAACAACTTTTTAGGTTTGCTATATACACAAGATCCAACGGCAAAAGTGTTCAACTCGGAGACCAACAGAACATCTGTCTAATGGTGAAATGCTCGGTCGATAAAACAAGCGAACAAAACAATGTTTGGTCGATGAAAGAGCAGTTTAACAATACCAGTGAACAAAACATCACGTGGTCAACGACAAGGCACTTATCCCACAGAACAAGTTGACCAGCACGAGAAGCCATGATTCATAAACAATCTTATATGTTGAGTTAAAGTCAATGGGTATAAAGTAAGATTCGGGTGTATGTATGCATTCACACACATATATATCAATACATATATGTGTAATTGTATTCATACACAAAAAAACAAAAACAAGACAAAAATTCTTATAAAAACTCCTACATATTGGATTGAAGGTTCATGCTCAAAAGAAGGAGAGAAAATTTGGATTTTTGAATCGGGGTATAGGGTCGGGTCATAAACCCTTTAACTGAAACCCTCAGTTCTAAAAACACCAAAGCGGGTTTGCGGGTATGAAACCCAAACCCGAAAACCCAAGCAAGAGTACTCTTCTTCAAAACCAGAGCTAAAAAAACCCAAGCTTCAAATCCAGTGAAAAATTTCGAAACCCACTGCGTCAAAAGCTCTACCTAACTCCGAAAAAACCTCGAAGCTCCGTCGACCAAGTTCCTATAAGCCCAAACTCCAGAGCTCAGCAACTAGGAGCTCATAGCTCGACAAAATGTGTAGCTCTGCAATGGAGCAGCTCGACTAGATGAGTTGCTTGGCAATGAGGATCCTCATAGCTCAGCAAAATAATCCCATAGCTCGACAATGAAGCTCCATAGTTCAACGATGAACAGAGCTTCATAAATCGGCGAGGTAATCCCATAACTTGACAACTCCAACTCGACCAATAGCTCGATTGGATGAAGTAGCTCGACGATAACGACGTCCTTGGTAGCTCGATGAACAAACCTCAAAACAAATGCATCGCCATAGCTCGACGGGGTAGTTAGATGACAAAAGACCCCCATGGCTCAGCGATGTCGGTAGCTCGGCGAGAAGAAGGAGCCCATAGCTCGATGATGAAGCAATGCCATAGCTAGACCATGTTCAAATGCACATAGCTCAACGAAATTGTCGGCCGAGCTAGGGGGTCTCTGTGAGCGTTCGCTGGCCCTTGGATCATCTCGAAAATCGCGCTCTAAAGCAGCAGACGCTCAAGATTGTGCCACATTGCCTTTCCCCTTCCCACTGCCTCTCTGTCGCTCGATTTCGCTCAACGCGCGAGCTGGGATATGATCAATGCACCAGATGAAGCCACATCCCCTTCCATCACTACAGTGCCATCACAGCTGTTCGATCTAAGTAAGCGACTGAGCAAAGTTGTGATCGACATGTACGATCACGCCACTTCACCCACACATTACAGTGATTCAATCATCACCGCTCAATCCCATCAGCGGGGGAGCTCCACATGATCAACTAACCAGATCACATTAAGAAGCGTACCCAGGTTTGATAATTAATAAAAAAGATCCCCTAAATTCATTTAAAATTTATGGCATTCAATTAAAAATTCCAGAATTATTATTTAATTCAGAAAATTAATAAAAATTTTCAAAAAAAATTTAAAATTGGGGTTATTAATTAAAAATATTAGGAAAAGAGATTTTATATTGTGGAAAAATTATATAAAATCCATGAAAATTCAGAAAAGTCCAAAAAATTATGAAAAATTCCAGGAAAAATATTCGCCACCTTTAGAAACATCTGATCAGTTCTAGGTATCTGCGATACACCCTGAAAGCTAAGATTGTATTCCAAGATCCAAAAATAAGACGAACTACTTCCCAAAATCTAAGAAAATTAACTCCCAGGAGTGGGGGCTTATGATAATGGTAAAAATCGCAGCAAATCATGGCCATACGATTCCAGTACAGATCTCAAAGCTTCTACAGGCCGATTAGGCATAACGGGTCTCTTTAACAGGTCCCGACCTTCTCCAGGCTCCTGTATAAGACACGGATCTCTTTCAATTCCATAAAAAGTGACAGATTATGCCCACTAAGAGAGACCCAGCCCACGAAGGCTATTAGTCAAATCGCTTATCTCCAAACAAGAGAGCTTATTTCTCAAGGGGGAGACCTGAATAGGAGATAAGAAATTCATAGTTGATTTAATGGACTCATATCAATCTCCTATACTGTTTCTCAGGCCTATAAATACCCTCCCTCCTTCATAGTCAGAAGGTAATCAACAGTTGGAAATTTCTTTCACAAACTCTCTTGCTCTTTCTGATTTTTACTTGTGCGTCAGGAGGGTCTGTCACCGGGCCAACCCCAGGCTTTTTGCTGGTCAATCAACCACGTCAGCAACCTTCGAAACCAGATCAAGGTGTTCAATCAACAGTCCAGATCCACTCTCAGGAGCTCTAACCACTTTTCATGGCAACTATCAAAGTTCAGATTTTTAGTAGTTTCCATCAAATATTAACTAACTATAAGTTTGCTCCCATACCAAAATAAGCAGCAACATGCACAATGTTTTATCCTTTGTCAAGTACAAAATGGGAATACTAATTGCAATTATTTTCCTATGTTGCACAAATTTGTTAGGAAATCTCTGATCGAATCTTCTAAGTTTAATGGTACGAGTCAATTAATAAACCACCAAGCAAAATAGTAGATCATAACAAACACACCAATGCACACAAATTTGTCACAGTTTGACTTTTGCCTTATCTGGGAGAGAAGGAACTAAGATATTATTCAACTAGAGAAGATACAAGAGTTATAACTCTTACCACAACCCTTTCTTTAGCCTAACTGGAACTACTTGCTGTTAACAATGGAGAATCTCTTACCACTTAGATGAAGTACTCTCTTCTTCTATTCGGCACTCAAATCGAATCATCTCAATCTTTGGAGCTGTTACATTGATTACATACAGATCTAGACAAAACCTAGTTTAGATATCTTGATATAATAACCACTCGATGAATACTGAAGAGATAAACAGACAATTATAATTGTACTATCTAACTAGAAGTAGAAGTCGGGCCTTACACGAATCCCAAGACCTGTACCTATTTTTTCTCGCCTACAAGTAGCGGTCGACTACCCATAGATGTGGCAATCGCCATCATCAAGAACCAAACCAAAGGCTTGGACAGTCAACTACCAAATCATGCAGACGACTGTCCAGGTGTATTGATGTTTCCTTGTTGCTACTTGGTTGCTTCCATTCTTCTTCAATCGTTCCCTACGATTCCTTCACATCACATCATCTTCTTCTCATCGAACATGTGTATGCAAGACCTAAACCCAACCATCTAAACCTTGAATTGCATATGCATGAATCCACACCTATGATCAAACTCTTCTACCCTCTTTCATCTCTGCTTTGTAAACAATTTGATTCTATGGCTTTTTCTACTTGTTGAATCCACCTCCACCTATTTTCCTCCAATTGTATGCCCACCTTCAAAGGCACACCCGAGTAGATGTTATCATGGATGTGCCACCCTCCACACGAACTCAACCTACACAAAGTCTCTCTCCACCTTCTGATGGTATTTGAACGTCGCAGTCTCGCTTCAGTAATTTTAGTGATGGCTTACTAGATGATGCTTTAAGAACAATGTGCATCCAAACACTCGGTTGAGTTTTCCTGCTTCCACAAAGCTAGTAGAGGTTGTACCGAATCTTCCCAATCCTAATTTTACCCTTCTTCACTGTATGAAAACTCTACCAAATTGTTAAAACTCTACCTCGAGCTATGTAAATGCAGCTCCAAGAATCAAGAGTCCCCAAGGATATCAGATTCTGCTTCAGCATTAGAATATGCATGACCTCTTCTATTGTGAACCATTTACCATCTACCATCTCTAATTCAACCGTTCTCGCACCCACCAGTTCATAAATCTCACCAGTCATCATTCTCACACTATGAGAAAAACTCTCTGAATCAAGATACCAACTCGAAATCATATTTGAGGAACTTGAAAAAAAAACACATATTTCAAATTTACAAAATTCACCTTAACTAGTGGCACCGGCTATGTTGGCTTGATCACCTCCTGTTGTAGCACCCTTTTGACTAGCCACTTGCGACATGTTGCTGCTTATTTTGGTGTGGGAGCAAACAGATTGTAAGTTTATATTATGAAGAAAACTACTAAAGATCTAACATTTGATCGTCGCCTTAAAAAGTGGTTAGGGCTCCTAAGATTAGATTTGGATCGTGGAAAGAGCACCTTGATCTGAATCCAACGATTGTTGACATGGCCGATGGACCTGCCAAAAACCTAAAACACCGGGAATGGCCCAACAACAGACCCTCTGAAACTCAAGTTAGAAACAGGGAGAGAAAGAGAGTATGAGAAATAAATTGTTGATTACCTTCTAATCTAACTGGGGGGGGGGGGGGAAGGATATTTATAGGCCTGAGAAACAATTAGGAGTGTAATGCCCCAAATCCCGGCACAAGAAATCTAAGACGCTACTCAATGAGTTGAACTTCAAATTAGTCACAATCACAGAAAAGTACAGGAAAATTAAAAACATTTATTCCATTTAATTGTTACATTTACAAGTGTTACAATATCCAAATAAAAATTATAAGATTTACAAATCTATATAATAAAGCACAAAGAAAGCTATCAAGTGGCTCTCCTTCAATCCCTCCAAAAATCAAAGACCTAGATCTAATCTTACAAAACATATTTTCCCCCCAGAAATTTTCCCCAAAACTCAAATTCAAATCTCCCACCCAAAACAACTCATATATTTTTTTCTCTCTATCTCTCTCTTTCTCCCTCCCTCTTCTATTAAAAAAATTAAGAAAATAAAAATTTCAAAATTTTTAAAAATTAAATAACTAAAAAAATTTAAAATTTAAAACTTTAAAAATATTTCAAAAAAAATCAAAAAAATCATATAATATATTTTTTGCTCTATGTTTGCTACTTCAATTAATTTGCTGGACCTCCAAAACTATTTTATATAATCAAATAAGGTGCACCGTTCCGAAGACGTGCCGTAGACACGTGTCAACGGGCAAACCTAACAATATAATAACACTTGAATATGTCGCATAGATGCTTCGACGGACATGAGCTCTGCTGTACCTGTGAATCGGCTCCGGATACCTACAAGTGGGGAACATCAGTACTTTGACTGACGCAAGGCCGATAATAACAGCGATCTCCAAACTAGCTATCACAACCATAATTTAGGCAAAAGAGAAAAGTGATGTGAAACTAGGGGTTAATGGATTCGGGTTATAATGTTGTTGTTTGCCATGATTCTACAACTAGATACATCAATCACATGCCTACTACTAATGCAAGGAAGACTTTGGAAACGCATGCATCCCATACCACATACACCCCCAAATCTATCCTTCTTTCCCTACATTTTAGATACATCGAACCCTCGCCATGCATCTTACTCTTGTACTCATCCTGTTCCCAATAGATCTTCGTGTCTGAGGAGTTGTAGTCATTCAATATAGTCCCTTACTACAATTCCTAAAATGGTTGTCGTGCTTGCCACTTAGTACCCGTGCACGGACCTCACTTAAAAGGCCGAGAAAAACCTTCTGGTACAAAACCATGTACCCATGACTTCAAGATAACAAACAACACCCACGCGCATAAGAACACGACGGCCTCGAGGATCAAATCCCCCAATCCAACTGGAGTTAGTCTCCCATTTCTTACCCCAGCTCTTTGGGAATTAACAGATCGAGATACGGGACCCGTGAACTCAAAATTGAAGTCTTGGATTAAAGTGTTTGTGTTAGATATGAACATTGTATGAGTACTAGTAGATCATAGTCAGGTGTTGTACTTTTCCTATCGTAGGGATACAGATTTGGATCTCTACAATAGGAAAAGTAACATAAAGGTTTCCACCCACAATCCTGCCTATCGACTCGCGGCCCCGGCGACACAATGTCTTGCTCGCCACTTTCCCTAGCTTGGAATTCGTCCATCACCACAGCCCGTGTTCATCCTTAACCGGCATGAATACAACTCAACGGCACCAATTCGGACATCCGAAGCCTCGGCGGAAGTTCAAATCTTAGGGTCGATAGACCTAGGGTATCACCCTACCCTTGTGACTAAGTCGAGTCACAACATCCTCAACAGGAGTCAAACACCTACAAGACCAGTAAAATAACACCAATCATCCCAAATAACAAATTATCAACTCTTATTTGCAAGAGGGGATAGTTTCTCCCAACACTTAGTCAAAATCCATGACTAAACCAATTTATGGTATTTCTGCCTGAAATTTAAAAAGATCATAACTCCCATAATACAACTCAGATTTGGGGGTTCTAGCCTAATCTGGAATGCTAAGAACCTAGGCTACAACTCTTTAGTTGCTCAAAATAGCCTCACAAACCTCAGCCAGTGTACTTCCTGTACACTGGTTGTACCTTACCGATAGCATAAAACTCTACTCGCTCAACAGAATGGTACAGATCCAGGTTCAATGGAAAGATGTGAATGTCCTGTACAACTTCCAAGTTGATCATCAATCCAAATTGTTTCATTTGAATACTGTAAAAAAGTCATCTCTCTCAGGTATACAAAACCACACATATCGCACTACACAAACAGTGCCCATAGCTCAAAATCTGGATTTTGTCCCAACTTGCAACTATCGCATCTATTATTATAATTACAGGAATTTCTTGATATAGGACTTTTTGGAAACCTCAAGATGTCTACTACAACTTTCTAGTTGTACAAATCCTCAAATTTTGCTCTTACAGAGCCATAAAGGTACGATCATACCAGGGTGTCAATACTGACAGAGTTATGCACAGTGCTCACTTAAATATTCATAATAAATCACATGGATAACCTATGGTCATCAAATTTACATTTTCAGAAACTAGAGATCATCATGTATAACATGCAAAAAAGATCACATCTAGATTTCACGTATTCAATGAGTTCTACCTATTATAAACATGCATAAAAGTTCTACTGTTCTTCACTCACTATCTTGATTACTCTTAATTAATTTTGAACATGCATCCAATGTAGTTCAAAAAAATTCAATATTTTTTTGTAGATTCTAGATTCATTCATGATAACATGGTAAAAGTTACAGAAGTAGATCATGCATCAATTAACTCCAAGAATTCCCACAAGTTTAGGTTCTACAATAGACAGAACCAGTCTCTACCTTATGACTCAGTCATCAAAATTGATTTTATTAAAATATCAAATAACATCAGAAAAATCCGAAATAAATCATTTAGCTTCTAGACATACATGAGATCATTCTGTATAAATTTCAAGATCAAATTCCAATTATTATGCTCACTAGAAATTTGGGAATATGGCATCCAGATCATGTTTTCTGTTTCAATTTTCAGATTCTAACAAACTACTCCTAATCAATTATTCTCACAGATATTGCTACTTGATTCATGCAAGAAATCAACAAGAGAAACAAGAATAAAGTTCAGAAAACTCCCTACCCTTGGTTGTGGCTTGAGAAGATGAGATTGGCTTTGGCTTCCTCCTCTAATTTTCTTCTCCAAGAGCTCTAGAACACCTTTTTTACTTGACATCTTTCACTCTCTCCTCTTTTTTTTTTTCTAAATTTTCATAACTAAATGGGGGTGAAAGGGAGGGGTTTAATAGTGAAATGAGAGGAGTGAGGGGGTGCAAGGAGGTGGCCGGCCTATAGGGTAGAGAGGGGGGGTGAGGTGGCATGGTTGTTTTCCAAAACAAGGGTTCTAGCCCATTGTTCTTTGAAAATATTTGCATGGCTGAAATTTTTAAACTTTGATCAAGTTTTGGATGAGAGATGAGAGGTTAGAATTGAGTGCATGCAAAGAATATCCATTGTGGTACCATACAATTGCATATTTACATATGCATCACACTCAAAACTAGTGTATATACTAGTATCGGTCCTTCTCATTCTCGCGCACCACCATGAACGCAACCATCCACGCGAACAATCCAGAAAATTTAATTGCACTTCAACATGTATATATATATATATATATATATATATATATATATATATATATATATATATATATATATATATATACATGTTGAAGTGCAATTAAATTTGCTGGATTGTTCGCGTGTATATATATATATATATATATATATATATATATATATATATATATATATAGATATATATATACAGATATTATATATACGAAAGTATTATATTATTCGGTGTATTACATTAGTCCCTCCTTAGAATCGTTCTGTCCCCAAAACGACGCTAGTGGGAGAAAAGAAAAGAAAAGACAAATAACACCTAAAACAAATCTGGATACAAAGTCTTTATACGGCTCTCTGGCTCCCAAGTGGCTTCTTCTACTAATTGATTCCTTAGAGAACCTTGACCATCGGGAAGACCTTGTTTCTCTGTACCTTGTCCAGATGATCAAGTATCCAGACTGATTGCTCCTTGTAGGAAATATTAATCTGCAAATCATCCAGAACTTCTGCTAACTGATGGCTTGAATCTGTCACATACTTCCATAGCATAGAGACGTGGAGCACATCATGCACTTGAGATAACTCGGCCGGTAGTTCCAACTTATAAGTCATCCTGCCAATCCTCTTCAGATTGTACGGTCCAACATATCTCGTAACTAACTTCCCGCCCTTTCTGAACCTGATAACTCCTTTTAACGGCGACACCTTGAGAAACATGGATTCGCCTTCCACAAATTCCAGCTCTCTTCAGCGGCTATCCGCATAGATCTTCTGCCTGCTCTGTGCTCCTTGTAGTCTCTTCTTAATAAGCTCGATCTTCTCTGAGGTTTGGTGTATGATCTCTGGCCCATACATCTACCACTCTCCTACCTCATACCAGCATACGGGCATTCTGCATCTTTTGCCATACAAAGCTTCATATGGGACCATACCAATGCTTGCCTGATAACTGTTATTGTAAGCGAACTCTACCAAGGCTAGGTATTTCTCCCAACTTCCTCCAAAGTCCAAAATACATGCCCTTAGCATGTCTTAAAGAATCCGGTTGACTCTCTCTATTTGCCAATCTGTCTGTAGATGAAAAGTTATGCTGAAGTCTGTTCTGGACCCTAAGGCTGACTGTAGACTCTGCCAGAATCGGGATGCTATCGACATTGGCACTCCATGTAGCTTCACTATGCTCTTGATGTAGATATCAGGCAGCTTCTGAACTGACCAGGTTGTCTTTATTGAAAGAAAATGTGCTAATTTTGTTAATCGTTCTACAATCACCCATATCAAGTCATTTTCTTTAGGGCTCCTGGGTAATCCAGTAATAAACTCCATATTGACGTTCTCCCATTTCCACTCTGGAATGGGTAGAGGCTGTAGCAATCATCCTAGCTTCTGATTCTCGGACTTAACTTGTTGGCACGTCAGACATTTGGCAACGAATTCTGCTATGTCTCACTTCATCCCTGACCACCAATAGCACTGTTTTATATCTCAATACATCTTGGTGCTCCCAGGGTGAATCGCAAGCAATGTGGAGTGAGCTTACTTCATGATGTCTTCTCTCATCTCCCTGTCCTTTGGTACATACAGTCTGTTCCCAAACCATAGTGAACCTTGCTTCTTCATGGCTTTGATCTCCGGGTCTTCAGTCTGAGCCTTCTTCACCTACTTATTCAAGCTTGGATGTAATACCAATTGTGCCAAAATTGCACTTAAGTGCTAAGCAACTACTTCAATGCCTGCTTGCCTGATCTCCTCATTTAGCTCCCTCCGGGTTGTCTGCTGTGCGCATCGGCTACCACGTTGGCCTTTTCTGGATATATGATTTCTGGCCTGATGTCTTCGAGGACTTCCAACCATCTCCTCTGCCATAAATTAAGGTCCTTCTACTGGTATATGTACTTTAAGCTCTTATGGTCAGTGTATATCTCCACTTTTGTTCCGTAGATGTAATGTCTCCATGATTTCAAAGCGAAGATTATGGCTGCAAGTTCTAGGTCGTGAATCGGGTAGTTCTTTTCATGTGGTCGTAGCTGTCTTGATCGATAAGCTATAACCTTGTCTTCTTGCTTCAGTACACATCCGAACCCCAAATACGATGCATCACTGTAGATGACATAGTCCTTGTCCTCTTGAGGTGAAACCAATATTGGTGCAGAGATCATTGGGTTCTTCAGTTCCTGTAAACTATCTTCACACTTCTCCGTCCAGTCGAAACTTTGGTTATTCTTGTTCAATGCTGTAATGGGTACAACTACCCTTGCATAATTCTAGATAAACTTCTGTAATACCCAGTAATACCCAGAATACTCCTTACCTCTTTCACCGTCTTCGGCTGTGGCCATCCCTTGACTGCTTCAATCTTCTGGGGATCCGATGCCACTCCCTCCTTAGAGAGGATATGGCCCAGAAATGCAACTTTCAATTTCCAAAACTCACACTTGGACAATTTGGCGTATAAGTAATGCTCTTGTAGCTTGCTCAGGACTGCTGTCAGATGTTCAGCACGATCCTCTTACATCCTTGAGTGCACAAAAATATCGTGGATAAAGACCACAACAAAAGTTTCAATAAACGGACGTAAAATTCTGTTCATCAAGTCCATAAAGATTGCTGGAGTGTTAGTCACTCCGAACGGCATTACCAAGAATTCACAGTGTCCATGCCGAGTCCAAAAAGCTATCTTAGGTACATCCTCCTCCTTGACTCGCACTTGATGATATCCAGACCGTAGATCAATCTTGGAAAATACTGCTGCTCCCTGAAGCTGATCGAACAAATCGCCGATCCTGGGAATCGGTTACTTGTTCCGAATGGTGGCCTTATTCAATTACTAATAATCAATACACATTCGGGCTAACCGTCCTTCTTCTTAACAAGCAATACTGGTACTCCCCAAGGAGAAGCACATGGTCTGATAAACCCCTTCTGCGAGAATTCCTTAATCTACTTCTTGACTTCATTCTGCTCTACTAGCGCCATTCTATAAGTTGCCTTTGATATTGGAGCGCTTCCTGGTTGAATTGTTATGCTAAACTCGACATCCTGGTGTGGGGAAAGTCCAGGTAATTCCTCCAGGAATACGAGTGGAAAATTTCTCACCACTAGTATGTTGTTCACCTCTTCAGGTACTCGTACTTCACTAGTAGCTACAACGATCGTTGCTCTCAACCTCTTCTCCTCGTGGAATACAAGTTCCATTCCGTCAGCTGAGATGAATACCTCCTTCTCTTTGCATTCAATTTTTTCCTTGTGCTTCAACATCCAATCCATACTGATAATGACATATGTTCTGGTAAAGCCCAATTCTAACAAATCGATACTTAGGGTTTTCCGTTAATCTGGAGTTTACATCCCCTATAGCATATATCTGTAGTGAGGGTTGCCCCTGATGGTGTAGCCACCATTAAGGCTGGCACTGGGATTGCCTCTTGTGTGCATTTTAATTTTCTTAGAAAAGATTTTGACACAAAAGAATGAGTTGATCCACTGTCGAACAAGACAGTAGCCAAAATTCCATTTATAAATATGTCCTGTTACAGTGGAAGCAGCTTCTGGGCATGTATTCTCTCGTCTTGGCACTGATTTTCTGAAATTTCTGGCTCTTGCCCTGCTTCTTGATTTGGATGCTGGGGTGGATCTCTTTCCTTTGTTCCAAAGCTCCATTCTTCCTTGACTCTGATTCATGCCTGCCTCTGTTACCGCGGCTCGCCTCACCAGCTTGTCGAATTGGCGAATGCCCAACGGGACCATCCTCGACCTCAGTCCAGGCCTAAGCCCTTGCTCAAACCTTTGGGCCTTCTTTGCTTCCTCCTCGACCATCTCTGCTGCATACCGTGACAGCTGGGAAAACTTCGTCTCATACTCCCTGACAGACATATTTTCCTGCTTCAAATTGTGGAACTCCATCGCCTTTTCTTCTTGCACATCCATGGGAAATTAGTGCTGTCAGAACTCCTCAAGAAAATCTTCCAAAGTGATCAGACCATCTCCAAGACCACGCTTCACAGACTACCAGCAAACTCCGACGTCCTTCTACAGCAAGATTGTGGCTAGACAAACCTTGCTGTCCTCTGGAATCATCAGCACTTCAAATACCGTTTCCACCTGACGTATCCAGTCGCTAGCAGCTGTTGGGTCAGCCTGTCCTTCGAAGACTAGAGGTACTGTCCTTCGAAGACTGGAGGTTTCATCCTCTTGAATGATTCCACCATCTTCACTGGGTATGCATTCACAACAACTCCTTGTGGTCCTTGTGGCCGTGCTTGGTTCCGGATAGCCTCCACAAATGCTCTAATCATCTGGTATACCCGAGCGAATTCTTCCCTCACATCGAGGCCAGTACCGTTGGCTCCACTACCTTTGGCTTCAGTTTGATTGCTCTGGTTGCTTTTGGTTCTTCCTACCATCTGAAGATAATACTGACATCATTAAATAGCAATAGTAATGCGAAACCCATAACACACTAGCATTCGTCAGAAAACATACTAGTTTCATGCATTCAAAAAGTGTTACAATGATATTGCCATCAATACAATCATGTCATCATCCAATAGGTTCATACTACACCCAAAAAAGAAATAGCAAGTCAGCCTAGCTATTCAAAATGTTTGTCATCTATACACATCAAAAAGATCCTATAATACTAAGAGAGATCACTGCTCTCCTGCCCCTGGCGATTTGCCAGTCTCAGAGCTATCCCCGGCAGTCATCTTGTCCAACAGGTCCTGCATATGGCAGACCTGGGACATCAACCCCAGATATCGGCTCTGCAACTGTCCCAACCTTTCCTCATACCGGTGCTTCAAGAGTATCACCCTCGTCTTCCACTTCCGCTTGGTCCTCTCCAGCTTGACCACCCTTCTCTAGGCGACAATCACGGGCCTGAGCGAGATTCTCAAAGCATCCTCCAGCTGCTCGTGGCTCCATTTATAGGCAGCCAGCTCTTGGCATAACATAGTGATAGCTTGCTCTACAGCCATGGGCTGTGGGGGTAGAGGTGAGAGTGGGGGTGCATGACCATCTCCATTGGCCCAACCGTTCGAGTGTCCATTATCCATGCCCGACATCTACAAGAGAAAATATGGTAATCATTCCAGATACAGAAAAAATTATAAAGCATAAGGTGTAAAAGCAACATTATGAGTTAAAATCATCAACTATCGGACTAAACCCAACTCTCGCAGCGCATCTAAGTCTAATTTTCCTGTTGTGTTGGACTGATATTTGAAGTCAGCTCTGATACCATGTCTGTAACGCCCCAAATCACTGTAAAAGAAATCTGAGACGCTACTCCAGGTGTCGAACTTCAAAATAGTCACAATCACAGAAAAGTACAGGAAAATTAAAAACTTTTATTCCATATACTTGTTACATTTACAAGTTTTACAATATCCAAATAAAAATTACAAGATTTACAAATAATATAATAACACTTGAATATGTCGCTTAGATGCTTGGATGGACTTGTGATCTGCTGTACCTGTGAATCGGCTCCGGATACCTACATGGTAGGGAACGTTAGTACATCGACTGACACAAGGGTGATAATAACATCGATCTCCAAACTAGCAATCTCAACCATAATTTTTGCAAAAGAGAAAAGTGATGTGAAACTAGGGGTTAATGGATTCGGGTTAAAGTGTTGTTGTATGCCATAATTCTACAACTAGATGCATCAATCACATGCCTACTACTAATGCAAGCAAGAATTTGGAAGTGCATGCATTCCACACTACATACGCCCCTAAATCTAGCCGTCTTTCTCCACATTTTAGGGATTCGAACCCTCGCCATGCATCCTACTCCTGTACTCATCCTGTTCCCAATAGATCTCTGTGTCTGAGGAGGTTGCAGTCATTCGGTCTAGTCCCTTACTGCAGTCCCAAAAGTGGTGGTCGTGTTTTCCACTTAGTACTCGCGCACGGACCTTACTCAAAAAGCTGTGAAAAACCTTCTGATACAAAACCATGTACTCATGACGTCAAGATAATAAACAACACCCACACGCATAGGAACACGACGGCCTCGAAGGTCAAATCCCCCTGTCCGACAAGGTGTTACTTTCCCGTTCCTAACCCCGGCTCTTTGGGAATTAACAGATCTAGATACGAGACACGTGAACTCAAAACCTCAGAACCAAATCTGTATCCCTACGACAGGAAAAGTACAACAACCCGACTATGGTCTACTAGTACTCATGCAATGTTCATATCTAACACAAACACTCTAATCCAAGACTCACTCTGATCATTCAAGTAACATAAAGAGTTCCACCCACAATCCTGCCTATCGACTTGCAGCCCCGGCGACACAATGTCCTGCTCGCCACTTCCCCTAGCTTAGAATTCGTCCATCACCACGGCTCGCGTTCATCCTTAACTGGCATGAATACAACTCGACGGCACCAATTCGGATGTCCAACGCCTCGGCAGAAGTTCAAATCCTAGGGTCGATAGACGTAGGGTATCACCCTACCCTTGTGACTAACTCGAGTTCCAACATCCTCAACAGGAGTCAAACACCAATAAGACCAGTTAAATAATACCAATCATCCAAAATAACAAATTATCAACTCTTATTTGCAAGAGGGGAAATGTTATCCCAACACTTAGTCAAAAACCATGACTAAACCAAATTATTGTGTTTCTACCAGAAATTTAAAAAGCTCATAACTCCCACAGTACAACTCAAATTTGGGTGTACTAGGCCAATATGGAAAGCTAAGAACCTAGGCTACAACTCTCTAGTTGATCATCACCTTAGATTCAATCATCTCATTGCTGAAAAACAGCCTCACAAACCTCAGCCTGTGTACTTCCTGTACACTAGCTGCACCTTACCGAGAGCATAAAACTCTACTCGCTCATCGGAATGATACAAATTCAGAACTTATGTTCTATGGAAAGATGTGAATGTCCTCTACAACTTCCTAGTTGATCATCAATCCAAATTGTTTCATTTAAATACTATAAAATACTCATCTCTCTCAGTATACAGAACCACACATATTGCAGTACACAAACAGAGCCTATAGCTCAAAATTTGGGTTCTGTCCCAACATACAACTATCACATATATTATTCTACTTACCAGAATTTCTTAATATAGGACTTTTTTGAAAGCTCAAGATGTCTACTACAACTTCCTAGTTGTACACTTCCTCAAATTTTGCTCTTACAGAGCCATAAAAGTACCATCTTACTAGGGTGTCAATACTAACTGAGTTATGCCCAGTGCTCTTTTAAATATTTATAATAAATCACATGCATAACCAATGGTTATCAAATTTTTATTTTCAAAAACTAGACATCATCATGTATAACATGCAAAAAAGATCACATCCAGATTTCGAGTATTCAATGAGTTCTACCTATTATAAACATGCATAATAGTTTTACTATTCTTCAGGCACTATCTTGAATACTCTTACTTAATTAATTTTGAACATGTATCCAATGTCGTCCAAATAATTTTAATATTTTTCTGTAGATTCAAGATTCATGCATGATAACATGGTAAAAATTGTAAAAGTAGACCATGTATCAATTAATTCCAAGAATTCCCACAAGTTCATGTTCTACAATAGACAGAACCAGTCTCTGCCTTACGACTCATTCATAAAAATTGATTTTATTAAAATATCAAATAACTTCAGAAAAATCCAAAATAAATCATGTAGCTTCTATACATACATGATATAATTATGTATAAATTTGAATATCAAATTTCAATTATTTTGCTCTCTAGAAATACGGGAATATAGCATACATATTCTCACAAACTACTCCTAATCAATCATTCTCAAGGCTATTACTACTTGATTCAAGCAAAAAATCACCAAGAGATACAAGAATAAAGTTTAGAGAACTCCCCACCCTTTGTTGTGGCTTGAGAAGATGAGATTGGCTTTGGCTTCCTCCTCTAATTTCCTTCTCCAAGAGCTCTAGAACACCTTCTTTACTTGACATCTTTCACTCTCTCCTCTTTTTTTTTCTAAATTTTCATAACTGAATGGGAGTGAAAAGGAGGGGTTTAATAGTGAAATGAGAGGAGTGAGGGGGTGCAAGGGGGTGACCGGCCTATAGGGTAAAGAGGGGGGGTGAGATGGCATGGTCGTTTTCCAAAACAAGGGTTCTAGCCCATTGTTTTTTGGAGATATTTGCATGGCTGAAATTTTTAAACTTTGATCAAGTTTTAGATGAGAGATGAGAGGTTAGAATTGAGTGCATGCAAAGAATATCCATTGTGGTACCATACAATTGCATATTTGCATATGCATCACACTCAAAACTAGTGTATGTACTAGTATCAGTCCTTCTCATTCTCGCGTACCACCATAAACGCAACCATCCACGTGAACAATCTAGCAAATTTAATCGCACTTCAACATTCATATATATATATATACACACAAAAGTGTTATATTATTCGGGGTATTACAAGGAGATTGACTTGAATCTGCTACCTCCTGTTGATTCTCCCCCTTTAACAGATAAATCGATTATTCTCCTATTTGGGGATAAGATATTTGACTTAGAACCCTCTTGTGCTGGGTGTCTCTCCTATTGGGTCTAATCGCTTTTAATAGGCTTGAAAGTGACTCATGTCATACCGATGAGCCAAAAGAAGGCCCAGCCCCTGCCGGCGATCCCCCCTCCTATCACGACCTCTCCAGTCGCGCATCCTCTCCTCTTCTCCACCCTGTGCTCCATCCGTATGCAGCGTCGCCGACATCCCTCCTCAGCGACCGCAGCAGCCCCGCCATCCACCGGGCGCTGTGCTTCGCCCTGTGCTGCACCCTCATCCCGGTGCTCCTCCCTTCCTGTGTCACGACCACCTCAGTTCCATCCTCGCGACCACCTCATATGGATCATCTTCATCATCACCATCAAAGCATTCTGGGCCATTCGATCTCGTAAAGATCGTGACATCACCATCAGATCAGATCAGATCTGATCTCCATCATCAAATCAGATCAGGGCATTCTGAACCGTCAATCTTCATCGATCTTGATCACCATCAAGATCCGCACCGATTTGATCCATCCGATCTCGATCATCAATCAACGCCCTCATCTGATCAAGGCAAGTATCTTCTTGTACAATTTTGTTGTTCTAGTACAAGCTTTTATTTGAAAATATTGCAAGTAAATCGTAGTTGTGACTCCCCTTTGGCTTATCATTGGATGATCTTATTTTATTCCTTACCAACTCCATGATCATAAGAGTCACAACCTTTCGTTGACATATTCGTTTCACAACTTGTTGGATCCATTTTATAGGGCCCCATATTTTTTAAGTGTTTACAATGTTTAAAAAATATATATAATTGCTTTCAGATAAGATTATATCGCATTATCTAAAATTTGAAACAATAATTGGCCTATTAACTCTATTAACTCATCTGGTTAGATTGTTGTGTTAATAACATGAAGGTTGCAGGTTCGAAACCTCATCGGCTAATTAATTTTTCAATTATTTTTTTATTTTTTAAACTAATTATTTTTTACATAGTCATGCATGTTATTTTACCATTTTATAAATTTAATATTATTTTTCACTTAGCCCATGTATGTTATTCTATGATATTTTTTCAGTTCTATGATATATCATATTTACATGTTTATAATAAATTTCTAACCAAATCATCAAATGCATATGATTATTCTATATTTTAAGCTTCCAACTAGTATTCTCATATGCATATATCCATCATCACTTTATTCTGACCGTATTATCTAATATATCATACTTACCTCTTTGCGATAATGTAATCTTTAAGTGCATATACATGTTTGCTTTGTTTGCTTATTTTTCCCTTCTTCTAAATTTTGTATCTGTTAATGAAAGAAATACTAGGGTGGTCTTTAAAAAGAAAAAATAGAAGAGGCATTTGATAAAACCAAATTGTATCATGAAAGCATTCAAAATAGCATTATAGATATACTTCAATCATGTCAGCTCAATATTTTTTTTTAATGTACATAAACTCAACGTGTGTTTACTTGTATGTTTTGAACATTTTTTTTTTGGTTGTATTCTTCTTTAATTATTTTATTCATTATTTCCAATCTCTTAGACAATATGCAATTCAGAATAAAATCATTGCCGCTTCTTCTTTACAGTTTGTCCGAGTTTCTTTTTGTCACGTGGCATTTTATGTAAAATACGTACGTTATCAATTAATTTTTTTTTGGAAGCATATATATAAATTTATTTTCATTTAAATAGTATGTCTTTCAAGGCTCCCAAGTTTGTTTGCATTTGAATAATTGTCATTTTTATTTTACCAACTTGCAAAAAGCCCCATTTTAGAACTTGCTTAGGGCCCCCTGAAACTCAGATACGCCCCTGTCCCTCCCGCTTTCTCTCCATCCGCCGCCTCACGCTCTCTTGCTCTTGGGATTTTCTTGCAAGTGCTCGAGTGCGCGTGTGGATCGTTCGTGAGTTCGTAGATTTTCGTTCGTGGGATTTTCTCCTACTTTTGAGCTAGTTGTTCTTCATTCCGATTTAAGGCAAGTAACTTGTACTCCAATTCCTTTGTTTGATACAAGTCAAAAAGTTCCCTATAGTGTAGTTGGGTCTAGAGACAACCCTAGATTGTGTTTTCCATGATGGGTTTTGTCTCTATTATGATATTTTGGCCATAGATTGACCCACGACACAATTTAGATATGAAATAACCTAGGATTCGTCCGTTCTTGATTTTTTAACAAGTATGTGGAAACTTGTGTGCAAAATTGTTATTTGATTGAGACCCATATGATATATTTGGTGTGGACCTGTTAATAACCCTAAATCATGATGTTTAGATTCTTGGTAGAATTTATTTCAAGTTGGGATGTGTTTGGATCAATTTTCTTGAATATATGTTGATTTTGTTTTTAAGGGAGAAATCTGTATTTTGTCGTCGTTCTGTTTTGTTTGCTATTTTCGACTGGGATAAAGTCGGTATCTTGATTTTGGTATAAAATATGAGTTTTAGATATTTTTTTCTATTTTCAAACCCCTCTGACCTTGCTTGATTTTGATTTCGTATGACTGAGTTATGGCTATTTTAGTACAGAGGTGTCGATCTTTTCCAGATTCTGTTTTGCAGTAATTTTGATAACAAACTATTTTCAAGAATCATGTTATACATGTTATTTTGATCCAAAACTTTGGTCAGTGTTTTTTTATTAAGTTAGGGATTTCCCAGAATTTTAGTGAATTTTATTGATAAGTTTTATGTGATATTTCATACTCGTTTATAAAATCTATACATGCTGTATTTTGCTTGCTGTTCTATAAAGAATCCTATTTTCACTTTGATTCCTTATACTGTATGAAAAATATTTTTGAAATAAGAAATTTGGTAAAATCTATCTATTTTCAAATCCATTCGGTGGAATTGGATTTCGTTTCACTGATTGCGAGATATCTTAGTTTTCGTACAGCAGTATTGGGATTTCCAGATTTTCTAAACTATGTTTTCTTGATGCTTTCGTATTTTTGATGACTGAACTATTCTTACTGGAATATTATGAAACTTTATATTTTGATTATAGACATATAGGGGAATACCCTATATTTTTCTTGAATTTATTTGAGAGGTTTTGACGCGGTTTTTCTGACTGAGAATTAGTTTTCCTGATCTCTGACTAAACATGTTTTCTGTTTTCGAACCTATTTTGAGTTATGATGTTGTGAAGTACTATGTGACTTAATTATATTCGCTGGATTCATGTGGATGTTTAGTTTCGAGATCCTTTGACGGATCCAGATTTTCATTTCTGTAGCGACGACATTCACTGTTTTAATACTTTACTGTCTTGCTGTCCTGAATATGAACATACACTATTTTGCTCGTTTATGTGATTGTAAATTATCTATGCATGTTTATTTGTTTCCCTGAACCTAATACTGATTATACCATATTAATTTGACATTATTTCGTACACATTCATGCCTATTTGATGACCATAATAAAAATAATCAAGCCAGGATTTATGGGCAAGATCTAGTAGTGGGAAAGCATAGAAATGTGTACTTAGGAGGGGGTCCTGTCTACATTACTTCTTATATAAAGGTGTAGAGGAGAAGAGAACCACTAGGTTCTATCTATCTGTCTGAATTTGTTATCTGACCCTGTCTACATTACTTCTTATAGGAAGGTGTAGAGAAGAAGAGAACCACTAGGTTCTATCTGTCTGATCTGATTATCTGATATCTGTCTGAACCCTGAGTACACGGTCCTATATGATCCCCTACGAAATCTAAAGCGAAATTGTTTGTTGTAGCAACCATGTGTTATGTTTTTGGGGCACATGAAATGCTACCTAGATAGTAATCACACAAGACTTATAAGAACATGATATATTTATCTGAATTTGAAATCTAAAATCTGAATCTGAATCTGAATCTAAATCCGTTATATGTATCTAGCTATCTGTTATCTGATTCTCTGATTACCTGTTATCAGTCTGATATTATCACTTGACTTTATTATTTGACATTATCTGTATATCTGTTTGCATACTATCTGACACTTGAAACTTAACACTTGAGACATGTTAGTATACCATGCTAGTTGATTCTGCCATACCATGCTAGGTCTGTTTCTACTATTAATTAGATCCGTTTAGTTTTTCCCCCATGTGCTTGTATCCTACATTATTTGTGACCCGCGACTTGCAATTGACGTGTACTTATTTTCTTCTTTTCTCCTTCTCCTGCAAATTTACTAATTGCAAATCATGATGGACGACTGCCAAATGGTATTGGCGAGATGATGTATTAGTGCTGGAAATTCTGCTTTATTATATTTTTATTATTGCTTGAATATTAAATAAAAGTGTATTTGGTTTATTGGATATTATTTGTATTTGGACGATGTGACCCAGGATATTTGTTTTTATCCAGACTCTGATTTATTTGAGAATATTGTATTTTGTTTCAAGTAAATTTCTGTTGGTATCTTGTTTCAATTATGAATGTTGGTTGATACTTTTGCTTCTGACTCTGATTATTTCTGTGATATGTTGTAAGATTCTTGAATAGCTTATGGATGATGAAAATCATTCATTGGGCTTTTGTTACGTATCCGTATTCCGTATTCTTTTTGGGAAGCAGGGCATGACACTTGGAGGGAGATCTTAGAGTCAAGGAGGAGCTTGACGGAGCTCGATGGTGGGTTCGGATGAAGCTCGAAGATGGAGGAAGGGGAGCTCAACATTGGAGGTGAGCTCGATAGTGGAGTAGACGAGAGGAGGGATCTCGAGCTCGGAGCAGTGCTCGGCGAAGCTGTGGACCTTCACGCTCCCGTCACCACTGGAGCTTGGCAAAGGTGGAGGCAAGGTCGATGTTGGAGGTTTCTTCAATTTGGCAGTTCGACGAAGCTCCGAGCTGTGAGAGAGCTTCGGTGAAGGTGGTGGAGCGCAGCGAGAGTGATGGAGCTCGGCACTAGTGCTCGACCTTGGCGACGACGGTGCTAAAGGTCGAGAGGGGAGCTCGGCGTAGGGGAGAGCTCTGTGGAGTGGAGGCTCGGCGAAATGGAGGTGAGGTCGACGTCAGAGGGGTTCGATGAGGGAGCCTCGGCGGCAGTGCTCAAAGGATGAAGAAGCTCATGTTGGGTTTTGGTGGGAAATTTGAAGGACAAGAAGGTTGCGGTTCGAGTCTCTAACGGGTATGAACCCAAACCGTTAACCCTTTTGCCTTTCAAAATTCATTTAAGCATTATCCTTCTTCATGGTCAAAATAGTCTCGCAACATACATGTCTTAATGAAGTTGAGAAGTGATTTGTATGGCTCTTGGGAAGATCCATTCTTGGAGGCGAGTGCGAGGAGCAACTCTATGAGAGAGTTTTAGCTCTGAACTCGTAGAGAAGAGGTTCGCTCTGGAGGCAAGCGAAGCGAAGAGCATCACCAGTCTCTAGGAGAGAGCCGTTTGGGAGACAAGTTTGGGGAGCAACTCTAGGGGAGAGTTGAGCTCCAAACTTGTTGAGAAGAATGTCGCTCGGAAGGCAAGCGGAGCGAAAAACATCACCAGGCTCTAGGAGAGAGCCATTTGGGAGACACGTTTGAGGAACAACTCTAGGGAAGAGTTGTGCTCCGAACTCGTTGAGAAGAAGGTCCGCTCTAGAGGCGAGCTGAGTGAAGAGCATCACCAGGCTCTAGGAGAGAGCCATTTGGGAGACAAGTTTGAGGAGCAACTCTAGGGAAGAGTTGTGCTCCGAACACGTTGAGAAGTAGGTCCGCTCTAAAGGCGAGCTGAGAGAAGAGCTTCACCAGGTTATAGGAGGGAGCCATTCGGGAGACAAGTTTGAGGGGCAATTCTAGGGAAGAGTTGTGCTCCGAACTTGCTAGTTGCAAAATTTAACCAGTAGTAGGAGTAGTATGAATGTTCATTTTGAGCCTCAAAACCGCATACTTGCAAGCTGTAAGGGCAATTTCGAATCATGATTGTGAACTCCGAATTAGTCTCTAAGATAGTTTCAACAGTTGTGAGAGCAATTTCGAATGGTGAGCTACTTTGTACATGCTTGTTCACAAGTATGTGAAGTAGCATCAAACCAAGTGTTGGAATCCGAACTTAGTGTTAAGGTTGCTTCAATAGTTGTGGGAGCAATTTCGAATGATGAGCAACTTTGTACATGCATGTTCGCAAGTATGTGAAGTAGCATCGAACCAAGTGTTGGACTCCGAACTTGTTGTTAAGGTAGTTTCAACAATTGTGGGAGCAATTTCGAATGGTGAGCTACTTTGTACATGCTTGTTCGCAAGTATGTGAAGTAGTATCGAAACAAGTGTTGGACTTCGAACTTATTGTTTGAGGATTTAACGAGTTGTAGGAGCAATTCCGAATGGTGAGCTACTTCGTACATGCTCGTTCGCAAGCGGCTAAAGCGGCATCGAACCAAGTGTTTGACTCCGAACTCATTTTTTGAGCTTAGTAAGTTGTGGGAGCAGCCCTGTAGGACAAGCTAGACTTCGAAATTAGTATTTAACGAGTCATAGATGTGACTCAGAGAGATAGAAATGAGGCAAAAGCAACAATTTTCAATGGAAAAAACTAAGTTTTATTGAAACAAACTAAGTGGCCGCTTCAATGGGGCGAGCCATTATTACATGCTTTTTCCCGTATTGGAAGCATCGGCCTTATTGAAAATGAAAACCTACTTCTACAATAGGGTGAAGGCCTCTTGGGAGGAGTTTGGTTCTCCCCCCATTGGACCTCCATGGATAAGGTGGAGGATGGCCCCAGGTTCAGAGTCTTGAAACTCGTTGGGCCGTTCGGTTAGATTGTTGGCTCCTCAGGTTGGAGGATCGGCCCCGTCTTTTCGGACTAACTTGGCCAGGTGTCCGGTTGTATGAGTTCTTCGATCTCCTCTTTGAGAGCCTGATAATCATCTGTGTCGTGATCATGGTCCCTATGAAAATGACACCACTTATCCTTGTTTCTTTTCTTGCCAAGGGTATTCATTTTAGGGGGACCATGGAGTAGCCTTTTCTTGTCCACCTCCATAAGAACTGCTGATATATTAGCATTGAGGGGGGTAAACTTCTCAAAACAAGGAGCTGGGATGCGTTGGCCATTGTCGTCCTTCTGGAATTTTTGGGACCCTCTTTCGCCTGTATTCTTCCGTTTGTTCCCGGAAGATGGTTCCTCAAGACTGGGGGATTGAGAGCTTCTTCCGCTCGGATGTACTTCTCGCTCCTAAACAGGTGTTCCGAAAAGTCCCGAGGATTCTTCTTAGCAAGGAATGCCTTGAGGACGGCATTAGTGATGTTGTGCCTGAATGCTGTAGAGGCTACTGATTGGTTGAGGAAAGCAATAGATTGGGCTTCGGTAGTAAAGCGTCGGATGTAATCTCTTAGTCGCTCACCCTTTCTTTGACTAAGTGCTAGCAAAGATGCGCTTGTTTTCTCGGATCGGCGACTGCCCACTAAGTGGGTGAGGAAGAGCTCCTCAAACTATTCGAATGAGAAGATAGAGGCAAGGGTTACCACTCTCACGCTAGTCCCCTTAATGTGGCTAGCAAGGCCTTGTAGAGGACCGCATCTGAGACTTGATGAACCATCATGAGAGTTTTAAAACTCTCGATATGATTAGCTGGGTCTGACACCCCATTATAGGTTTCAAAGCAGGGCAGCCTAAAGGCTTCGGGGATGGGAGCTTCCATGATGGCCCTAGAGAAGGGGGGGTCTGCTTGGCTGGAACTTATTGGCCAATTGCTCTTCTTCTCAATCCAATCTGCCAAGGTGCCTCACCATCTCGTGGAGACGGCATTAGACTGAGTCTTCCCTTAGGTCATATCTTGCTGATCCCTGGGACTCATCCTCATGCAGAAGGGGGCTGGGAGTGCGACAATGATAGCTTGCGACAGGTGGAGGAATGGGAGCCCATTGATCGTAATTAGGAGCAACATTGAGGGCCCGAAGAATGGCTTCTTGAAAGTCCTGGAATTCTGCCCTAGTGATAGGTGCCTCCCGATCTCGGTGATCCCTAGGGCGGGCCGACCGGTTGGAGTGCGGCTCCTCCTCTGACGAAGCTGGGGTAAGTCCCTCTGTCTTTTGGGAGAGTTCGCTCTTCTACGGTCGAGCCTACGAGGTGACCGGGCTCTAGGGGACTGAATCGCAGGGCCCCTTTGGTGTTCACGATGGGGGATTTTGTGATGGGTCTGTCTTTCATCTAGGTGGGTCCGAAGGTCTATCCCATCCTGCCGGTTGATAATAATGTGTCGGAGATCTTTCGGCATTGGAGGACTGTGATGACCATGAAGTCAGATGAGGGGTTATGTATCGAGACATGGTCATGATGAGGAGGTTGCCTTTGGCGACTTCAGCGGGAGGGTCCCGCAGCAGCCCCTTGAGGCCCTTGAGGTGCCTGCTAGGGCTGAAGTTACTGAGGAAGAGGCTTTCCAGACTGCGGTTGCTGGACAGGTTGAGGGAGAGGCTGTCCAGGCTGCGGTTGCTAGACTTGCTGGACGGGTTGAGGGAGGACCTCCTGAAGTGGAGGAGAAGAAGGAGCGGGAGTGGCTCTGCGGTCGGAGACCATCGCCTTCCCTTACTTTGGAGGCATAGCTTGAAACTACTTTCACTGGTGAAATAAGGTTGGATTGCTTTTCCGTTTCTCACAGACGGCGCCAATTTGTTGCTGCTGATTTTGGTGTGGGAGAAAATAGATGAATTTGTGGATTCGTCGAGAAAAAGAATAAGCAAACGTGTCGACTTTCACCGGCATTTGACTGGTTTCTTGCTACTGCCATTGACCTGCAAAAAAGTTCGATACACCGGGATGGATCCCGGCGACGACCCTCCGATGCTTTTGTCAGTAACCAGTGAGATTATGAAAGAGCTTTATGTGGAAAAAGATTGATTACCATGTTATGGTGGGGGAGAAGGGTTTTTATAGTCGCCTTTAGAGACAGTTTAGAGATAATGATTTATCCTTATGTCCCGGTGTTTCTAGATAAGATGTAAAGTTTAAATCATTTCATGATAAGAGATTTGGTTTAAGCCATCTCATAGAGATAACCATGAATTTGAATTACTCTTTAAATATCTGAATTGGTTTGTAACGGGTTACTACCCATACCCAATAGGACAGATCCATTTTCGGGTTATTGGGATTTGAAGAAAGACCCCATTCCCGTTTAAGACCATTTGTAGGTGAAATTACCATTTTACCCCAGAGAGCATTAAGATTCGTGCCCGATTTGAACGGTCCCGATTTGGTTTTTGTTTGATTTGTATCTCCTTTTCTTTTCTTTTCTTATCTTCTTGTTGTATTTCTGTTTTCTAACTCTTTAAGTGCAGTTCCGGGGACGGAACTATTCTAAGGAGCGAGTGTTGTAACATCCTGAATTTTATTTATAAAGAGTTTGTTGATTTTTACGTGTTTTGCACATATAATTTCATATGCATTTTTCTAGAAAATTATTTCTTTATAACATAAAAAAATAATTATTTCAAGTCTTTCTCTTTATTTTCAAAAAAAACCTATTTTTAAAAGCCAAATAAAATCCTAAGCCTAATTATCTCTTTCTAGCCCACTATAATTAATTAATTTATTTATTTATTAAGAGCCCATGGTTAATTGGCCGATTAGTGAGCCCATTAATTTAATTCCCCTTTTAATTAGCCTAACTTGTAGTGTAGACTAATCTAGTAGACAACCAAATAAATCTCATGAACAAACTTATAATGGGGGCTACTAGTATTGCATGTGCATTGCACTAGCACGTGCATGGTGCACTTTGGGGTGTAGGCCGGATTTCACAATGAGAGAGGGAGAGATGGGAGTAGTGGGGAGGTGGTTGCTCCATCATGGGTAGTTTCTACAACTCCTTAACTCATCATAGCCCTTGATCCTTAACTATTTGGACTAATCCTAGCCTTCTATTTGTACTCAAAATTTGAATAAATACCCCCCTTTACACTTTTCATACTTGAACCTAAAATTTGTAAAGAAAGAAAGAAAGAAAAGACAATTAGTGAGTAAAAAAATTAAGAGAGAGTTGTGAGTTTAAAAGATTGAGAGTTGAGTTTTGTGTGTTCCCCATCCCATTGTTAGCCGGCCTACCATTACAGCAAGAAGGAAGGAGTTCAAACACCATTCAAGCTTGGAGGAGAAGTCAAATTGGTAGCTCAGTCTAGGAGGAGAAGGCTTCATTTGTTCATTCTAGGAGACTTTAGGAGTTTTGTTGTTTCTCTCCATTAAAGGTGGGTGATTTTCTCGAACATCTAACTAGATACCATGCTAGAAAATTGTTTGATAAAACTGAGAAGAAAACCCTACTTAATTTAGCCAAATGTTGTGAAAATGAGACAAATTGCAAATGGTTTGAATGCTTGTTAAAAAGAATGCTAATTCATACAAATTGTCATTGTTATCTTAGAAATTACCATGCTACCATGATTTTTATGTTTCATATGTGCTAAATTGAGAAATTGTGCTTGTATGATTAGTTTATTGAATGAGAACCATGGAAATGTGAATCGCCTAATTTGACTTGATAATGGCATGAAAAAGGAGATTTTGTTGTAGTAATGATTGTATAATAATAACAAAAATAATAAAAGAGATCTATGGAAAGTTTGAGTGCAAAATTATAAAGAAACTACACTTGTATGCGCATTTCCAAATTGTAGATAAAAATATATGTAGAGAGGAAAATTGTACTTTTGTGTCAAAATTTAAGTTTTATTTTACTGATATATTGTAAATGCATAAAAACTATATTCTGGAATTTCAGAATACAATTGGAGAAGAAAAGAGTTTAAAAATACTTGTTTTTATAAATATTCGAAAAAGACAAAGACTCGAATTATACCTCCTAAAACCCAAACCATATTAGGTTAGTCACTTCGATTTATGGGTCTTCGGGTGCACTTGGGTTCGGTTACTGTAGCTTTCGGGTTGGTCTTTGGTTGTGGGTTCGAAACTGGGCAGAGCCCTTTCGTTTTCAACATCCTTTTTTAAAACCTGAAACCTGAAAATTTGACTTACATTTAATTAAGCCCCTTTCATATCGTGTTGGCGTCTTGGGCTTTCTGGTCTTCGGTCGTGCCACAGTGCGTTCACTGTAGCGGGGCGGGTGTGCCTTTGGGTCTCGAGTTCGAAACCTGGTATTGGGTTTTTTGTTTTTTTATATATTTTAATGTTTTTGAACTTTAAAAATTCAGAAAAAAATATTCTAATTATTCTAAAAATATATGGACTTCATGAAAAATATTTCTACAATGTTTGGATTAATAAAAAGAGATTTAGAAGCAAAAAAAAAAAATTTGAATAGAGATTATTAAAAGAATCTCAAAGAAATGATACTTGTATGAATAAAAATGTGATTACTTCCATGAGAGAATTCAACTTAAATTTATAAAAGAGGATCTTGTATGAAAAAAAAAATAAAGTGGGTTATTTATGGATTTTTTGTTTAATTTGTGCAAGTTATGCATTTTTTAAAAAGTTAAAAGAAAATTATAATTGTGACCTTCTTGGACCAAATAAAGGAAAGAAATAATTGTGTGAGAATTAAATGAATTTATTGAGATTAATCTTGAATGAGAAAGACATAAATCGAAATTGAACTTTGTGTATGAAATTGATTCATAGAAAAGAAATGGAAATCATGTGGAATTATGAAAAAGACTATGAGTATGAAAACTCAATTTTGTGATTATGAGGTGAAATTGAGAACTAGAGTGTAGCTAAGCCTCATACCGGCATTGAAAAAAATTTTTGAGATAAGATTTGGAATGAAAAGACCAAGATTTGGGTTGTGTTATATAAATGGTTAAGACCGGTATAGTGGGAGTGCTAACTCTAGAGGCTTGATTTTATTCATGATTCAAATAAATTAAGGACTAAACACATAGTAGAGATGTGATGAAAGTAAAAGAAAAACATGAGTATGAGGGCCATTGGATGTGCGGCGTGGGAGTATTCACAGGATGTCCCATGATGCGTCATGAATAGGGCGTGGATACTATTCCAGAGTACCGTCCCGGTGGCGACACTTATGGGGTGGTCTAGTGACTACGGGTGGTGCCATGTCTATGGTAGGAGGTGAATTGACCACAGGATGCGTGCATGTTGACCACAGGATGCCTGCATGATGAGTCATGTGTCAGTGCGTGGGATTCTCTCCAGGGTGCCTAGACGTGGGCTCGTAACTCATAGAACAGCTAGGATACTTACCGTAGTTACTGTAGTAGACTAATTCATGGCGAGAGATTGAACCCTACAAGATGAAGAACGATTAAGGGCTTGCCCTCGGACCTATGTAGTATGGGCTGCATAGACTCTGAACAAGTGCGCATTAGTGTCATATAATATAAACAACAGCATTAAGGATTTAGTGCACATTCACAACACGACATCAATAGGATAGTTCCTGTAGTTCTGTTTGTGACGGGTTTATGCTTTCCAAGTAAGAGAAAATTGATGTATTATATTGTAGCGTCAGTTGAATGAACTGATGATGTGCCCACAGTTTCTATGCAGGATAAAGTGATTGACAAGATTAAAGTATGCATGCTGCTTGAATTATGATTCAAGTGTTGTATATTTTCATTCATGTAATTTTTGTAAATTGCTTCCGCTATATAAGTGTAATGTAAATGTAACTCTGATGTAACAAAAGTTTTTAAATTCCTTGTAAAATTGTACGAAGAGAAATGTAAAGATCCTGTGGAACTTTGGATTCGATTTTATTTGGAATTAGGGGTGTTACAGATTGGTATCAGAGCCACACTTCCAAGTAGTACAAATTTATAAGGAACAACACCCTAGAAGTGGACATTAGAGCGTGTGTTGAGTGTGGAGATTTAAATGTAAGTTATATTTTGTGTTGCTCTATGATTTATGCTTCTTCTTCTCCTTTTTCTAAGATGGCGGACCACTTCGACCCAGCTGGCGGTGATGACTGGCACATAGTCAAGGAGGATTACTACCCCGGACAAGCTGATTCAGACGAAGAAGATCTCAAAGAATTTGAAGAGGAATGGCCTGAGTCCTGAGAGATCACTCCGCCTCCGGATTGATCTGATGATTCCTCTGACGAGGAAGAACCAGTTCCGAGCAGTCTCATTGTATCTATTCAGAGGCAGGTGGAGACTCAGAGGGAGATAGCAGAGCTGCTGCAGGCACATTGTGCGAAGTGAAAGGAAAGCATTGCAACTCTCATTCATCGTGTTTGGAAACTCGAGAAGAGGAAAAACATGTACAATGTACTGTAAGAAGAAGTCGCGGAACTACGAGAAGAGCTTTGAGAAGCCAAGAGAAACCGTAGGAACTAGAATGTTGTATCTTCTTACTGCTTTCATTTGATGTCAGAAATGTTTTAAATTCGAATGTATAGTGTTTGAAATTCAATGAAATGAAGAGTTGATTTAAATTCATTTTATCTACTTCGAATTTAATAGATCTTTTGCATCAGAATATGGCTGGAAGAAGAGCTATAAGCGGAGAAGGGCTGGATTTGGAAATGGAGTTAGCGAGGGTCTATCATACACTCAATGCCTTGCCATAAATCAGAACCAGGGGAGGGTGTCTGTGAATCCAGTACCTGAAGCAATCAAACTCGTGAAATCATTCAAAAGGATGAAACCACCCGTGTTTGAGGGGAAGTCAGATGTGGCTGACAATTGGATCAGACAGGTCGATACTATCTTCGAAGTCTTGGAGACTCCGGAGGGCAGCAAGGTGAAGTTGGCTACACTGCAGTTCGAGAAGGATGCGGCTGTAAGGTGGAAGTTGATGAAGCGGATGATGGGAGATATTGTTCTTGGCTGGGAGGAATTCTTGGAGGAGTTCCGCAATCATTATTTTCCATCAGACGTCCAGGAAAAGAAGGCCATGGAATTTCTAGCGCTGCAGCAAGGCAGTATGTCGGTCAGAGAGTATGTGACAAGGTTCACTCAACTCTCGAGGTATGCGCCCGAACTGGTGATGGACGAGACAAAGAAGGCTAAAAAATTCGAGCATGGTTTAAAGCCAAGTCTGAGATCAAGGATGATACCCCTCGGTATCAGGAGGTTTGACAAGTTGGTCAAACGAGTTGTAGCCACTTAGGCGGATATGGAACAGTTCCATGCTGTTCAGAATTGGAGGAACAACTGGAATGTGGAGAAGAGGCCCACAGTTGCTAGAAATGTCAGGGGACAGCCGCCGACTCAAATGTTCAAACCGACGGGGGCGAATGCTGTCAATGTGGCGGGAAGACTCAGGAATGTTTGGGTGAGACCTCCTGTGACTTGTTTCAACTGTGGAGAGACATGCCACTACAAGTCTCGGTGCTCTAAGCTGCAGGATGTCGTCCGTAATGGACCAGCTCAGCAGATCGGGAAGAAGTCGTACCAGCAGGGGCAAGTGTTTGCCTTAACTGAAGCTGACGCTGATGAAGTGGATCACATCATCACTGGTACGAGGGAGGATATTTAGAAGTGTTTTTCTGTTGTTCTCTTTTTCCCGCTCTATTTAGTAAACTGTTATGTAACGAGTGTGTGTTATGTAACAGAAGAACTTTATTTGAATGGAATGAAAGCTGTTGTTTTGTTCGATACTGGGTCCTTTCACACTTTTGTATCACCTAAGTTTACTAAAGTTTTGGGAGTAGAATCGAAGGTCTTTCCAGACAAGGTCTTAGCAGTAGCTACTCCATCATGGGAGTCTTTAACTACTGATCGGTACTATGCGGATTGCGAGATCATGAATGGGGACAGAATTTTCAGGATTGATCTGATCGAGCTGAATGTCTTGGGAGTCGATGTTATCATTGGCATTGATTGGATGTCGGTGTACAGTGCAAACATCGAGTGCAAGACCAAGTTAGTAACGATGAAGGCTCCAGGTGGTCCTGAAGTCACTTTCTAAGGGAAGAAGAGATGTTTAGGTTTGGTTGCAGCCATCAGCATGAGGAATGTTCCTGTAGAGGTGCAGCAAATTCCGGTGGTTCGGGATTACCCGATCGTATTCTTGGAAGATTTGTCCGAGTTACTCCCGCATCGTGATGTAGAGTTCAGCATCACTATTCAGCTAGGGAGTGCACCCATTTCCAAGGCACCATATAGGATGGCACCTGTGGAGTAGGATGAGATCAAACGGCAGATTGAGGAACTGTTGGGGAAAGGCTTTATTCAACCGAGTGCGTCACCTTGGGAAGCACCGGTGCTATTGGTAAAGAAGAAGGATGGTTCGATGAGGATGTGCATCGATTACTGAGAGCTGAATAAGGTCACTGTTCAGAACAAATATCCTATTCCACTAATTGACAACCTGTTCGATCGTCTACAAAGAGCAGCTGTTTTCTCCAAAATAGATCTTCGATCAGGATACCATCAGGTTCGAGTGAAGACTGAAGATGTACATAAGACTGCGTTAAGAACTCGACAGTGGCATTACGAATTCTTAGTTATGCCGTTTGGAGTGACGAATGCACCTGCAAACTTCATGGATATGATGAACAGAGTTCTGAGGCCGTTTGTTGATTCTTTCGTTGTGGTGTTTATCGATGATTTCCTTGTGTACTCCAAGTCGGAGGAGGAGCACACAGAGCATCTGGCTGCAGTTTTGAAGAAGCTCTAGGAGCATGAGTTGTATGCCAAGTTGTCCAAGTGCGATTTCTAGAAATCTGAGGTGGCATTCCTGGGTCACATCCTTTCTAAGGAGGGAGTGGGAACTGATCTGCAGAAGATAGAGGCGGTGAAGGATTGGAAAAGTCCTACTACAATGAAGGAAATCAGGAGTTTTCTCAGACTAACTAGATACTACAGGAGGTTCATTCGGGGCTATGCTCAGATAGCCGTGCCGTTCACTGGTCTGACCAAGAAGAATGTGAACTTCAAGTGGACTGAACAGTGCGAGGCAAGCTTTCAGGAGTTGAAAGAGAAGCTGACTGCTGCTCCCATTTTAGCTTTGCCTAGAGCAGGTGTTGAGTATGATGTCTACAGCGATGCTTCACATTGTTGGCTTGGTTGTGTCTTAATGCAAGAGGAAAAAGTAATCGCTTATGGGTCTAGGCAACTAAGACCACATGAGAAAAATTATCCGACTCATGATATAGAGTTGGCTACGATTATCTTCGCCTTAAAGCAATGGAGATAGTACGTGTATGATGAGAAGCTGAACATGTACACGGACAATAAAATCTTGAAGTACATCTATCAGCAGAAAGACCTGAACTGAGGCAACGGAGATGGCTGGAAGTACTTGAGGACATTCGTCTAGAGGTTAAGTACCATCCTAGGAAGGCTAATATTGTTGCTGACGCACTTAGCCGTAAGAGCAGTCTGGTTAGTTTGATTACAACCCAGAGGCATCTTGCAGAAGAGTTGGATCAGGCTGGTATTGAAGTTGTTCTCCAAGGCCTGGGATCATCTTTAGTTCAGTTGAGGCTCCAACCAACGCTGAATGAAAGGATTATCGCAAGTCAGAAGGAAGACGCAGAGATTCAGAAGACGAAGGAGCAGGTTGGTACTGGTAGGTTGTCAGAGTTTCAGATCAGGGATGATGTGTTGTGGCTTGGAGAGAGGCAATGTGTTTCGAATCAAGTAGAATTACGGGAGAGTATTCTTCAGAAGGCACATGCTACTCTTTTGTCTGTACATCCTCGAAGTACCAAGATGTATAAGGACATTAAGCAACATTTCTGGTGGTAAGGTTTGAAGCGAGATGTGGCCGAGTTTGTAGCGAAGTGTGAGATCTGTCAGCAGGTCGAGGCCGAGAATCAGAAGCCCAGAGGCCTATTGCAACCATTACCTATTCCGGAATGAAAGTGGGATAACATCAGTTTGGATTTCATCACGGGTTTTCCCAAAAGTTCAAAGGACAATGATGCAATTTAGGTCATAGTCGATCGACTAACCAAGTCCGCTCACTTCTTGGTGATGAAACTCACTTCGTCTATGGACAAGTTGGCCGAGCTGTATGTTGGGGAGATCGTCAGGCATCATGGTGTTCCGTTAACCATTGTGTCTGATCGAGATGCGCGGTTTACTTCACATTTCTGGAGGAGTCTTCAGACAGCTCTGGGTACCAAGACGGATTTCAGCACTGCATTTCATCCTAAGACCGATGAGCAGACCGAGATAGTCAACCGTATTCTTGAGGATATGCTTCGGTGTTGTGTTCTAGTTTTGGAAGAAGTTGGGAAAGGCATCTAGCTCTGGTGGAGTTTGCCTACAACAACAGTTTTCAGACAAGTATTGGGATGGCACAGTACGAAGCTCTATATGGAAGGAAGTGTAGAACACTTGTTTGTTGGTTTGAAGCTTGGGAGCAACAGATGTTTGGGCCTGAGATTGTGCAGTAGACCTCTGAAAAGATCGATTTGATCAGGAAGAGGTTGGTGGATGCTCAGAATAGGCAGAAGAGCTATACAGACAACCGAAGGGGAGGGACCTTGAGTTTGAGGCTGGTGACTTTGTATTTCTGAAGGTTTCACCTAGCAAGGGTGTGATTCGTTTCGGCAGAGGTGTGAAGCTAGCCCCAAGGTTCATAGGCCCGTACAAGATATTGAAGCGGTTTAGGAAAACTGCTTACCGGTTGGAGTTTCCGGAAGAGTTGTCTCAAGTGCACAATATCTTCCATGTGTCTATGCTGAGAGGGTACATTCCAGATCCGAGTCACTATTTGCCCGAAGTGCCGGAGGGTTTGCAGTTGGATCTGAGTTACATTGAGCTTCCGGTTGAGATTATCGATCGTCGGGAGAAAGTCTTGAGAAACAAGACGATACCGATGGTCAAAGTAGTCTGGAGAAACCAGTTGGTTGAAGAGGCTACTTGGGAATCTGAGGAGATGATGATGAAAAATCATCCTGAGCTCTTGGTTTGATTTGTATCTTCTTTTCTATTCTTTTCTTATCTTCTTATTGTATTTCTGTTTTCTCCCTCTTTAAGTATAGTTCCAGGGACGAAACTGTTCTAAGGCGGGAGTGTTGTAACATCCTGAATTTTATTTATAAAGAGTTTGTTGATTTTTACGTGCTTTGCACGTATAATTTCATATCTATTTTTCTAGAAAATTATTTCTTTATAACAAGAAACAATAATTATTTCAAGTCTTTCTCTTTATTTTCTAAAAAAACCTATTTTTAAAAGCCAAATAAAATCCTACGCCTAATTATCACTTTCTAGCCCACTATAATTTATTTATTTATTTATTTATTAAGAGCCCATGGTTAATTGGCCCATTAGTGAGCCCATTAATTTAATTCCCCTTTTAATTAGCCTAATTTGTAGTGTAGACTAATCTAGTAGACAACCAAATAAATCTCATGAACAAACTTATAATGGGGGGTACTAGTATTGCATGTTCATTGCACTAGCACATGCATGGTGCACTTTGGGGTGTAGGCCGGATTTCACAATGAGAGAAGGAGAGATGGGAGTAGCGGGCAAGTGGTTGCTCCATCATGGCTAGTTTCTACAACTCCCGTAACTCATCATAGCCCTTGATCCTTAACTATTTGGACTAATCCTAGCCTTTCATTTGCACTCAAAATTTGTATAAATACCTCCCTTTACACTCTTCATACTTGCACCTAAAATTTGTAAAGAAAAAAAGAAAGAAAAGACAATTAGTGAGTGAAAAAATTAAGAGAGAGTTGTGAGTTTAAAAGATTGAGAGTTGAGTTTTGTGTGTTCCGCATCCCATTGTTGGCCGGCCTACCATTGGAGCAAGAAGGAAGGAGTTCAAACACCATTCAAGCTAGGAGGAGAAGTCAAATTGGTGGCTCAGTCTTGGAGGAGAATGCCTCATTTTTTCATTCTAGGAGACTAGGAGTTTTGTTGTTTCTCTACATTAAAGGTGTGTGATTTTCTCGAACTTCTAACTAGATACCATGCTAGGAAATTGTTTGATAAAATTGAGAAGAAAACCCTAATTAATTTAGCCATATGTTGTGAAAATGAGACAAATTGGAAATGGCTTGAATGCTTGTTAAAAAAAATGCTAATTCATACAAATTTTCATTGTTATCTTAGAAATTACCATGCTACCATGATTTATATGTTTGATATGTGCTAAATTGAGAAATTGTGCTTGTATGATTAGTTTATTGGATGAGAACCATGGAAATGTGAATCGCCTAATTTGACTTGATAATGGCATGAAAAAGGAGCTTTTGTTGTAGTAATGATTGTATAATAATAACAAAAATGATAAAAGAGATCTATGGAAAGTTTGAGTGCAAAATTATAAAGAAACTACACTTGTATGCGCATTTCGAAATTGTAGATAAAAATATATGTAGAGAGGAAAATTGTACTTTTGTGTCAAAATTTAAGTTTTATTTTACTGATATATTGTAAATGCATAAAAACTATATTCTGGAATTTTAGAATACAATTGGAGAAGAAAAGAGTTTAAAAATACTTGTTTTTATAAAAATTTGAAAAAGACAGAGACTCGAATTATAACTCCTAAAACCCAAACCATATCAGGTTAGTCACTTCGATTTATTGGTCTTCGGGTGCACTTGGGTTCGGTTACTGTAGCTTTCGGGTTGGTCTTTGGTTGTGGGTTCGAAACTGAGCAGAGCCCTTTTGTTTTCAAAATCCTATTTTAAAATCCGAAACCCGAAAAGTTGAGTTACATTTAATTAAGCCCCTTTCATATCATGTTGGCGTCTTGGGCTTTCTGGTCTTCGGTTGTGCCACAGTGCGTTCATTGTAGCGGGGCGGGTGTGCCTTTGGGTCTCGGGGTCGAAACATAGGATTGGGTTTTTCAGTTTTTATACATATTTAAATGTTTTTGAACTTTAAAAATTTTGAAAAAAATATTCTAATTATTCTAAAAATATATGGAATTCATGAAAAACATTTCTACAATGTCTCGCTTAATAAAAAGAGATTTAGAAGCCAAAAAAAAAATTGAGTAGCGATTATTAAAAGAATCTCATAGAATTGATACTTGTATGAATAAAAAAGTGATTACTTCCATGAGAGAATTCAACTTAAATTTATAAAAAAGGATCTTGTATGAAAAAAAATTAAAGTGGGTTATTTATGGATTTTTTCATTAATTTGTGCAAGTTATGCATTTTTTAAAAAGTTAAAAGAAAATTATAATTGTGACCTTCTTGGACCAAATAAAGGAAAGGAATAATTGTGTGAGAATTAAATGAATTTATTGAGATTAATCTTGAATGAGAAAAACATAAATCGAAATTGAACTTTGTGTATGAAATTGATTCAAAGAAAAGAAATGGAAATCATGTGGAATTATGAAAAAAACTTTATGAGTATGAAAACTCAAATTTGTGATTATGAAGTGAAATTGAGAACTAGAGTGTAGCTAAGCCTCATACCGGCATTGAAAGAATTTGTTGAGATAAGATTTGAAATGAATAGACCAAGATTTGGGTCGTGTTATATAAATGGTTAAGACTGGTGCAGTAGGAGTGCTAACTCTAGATGATTGATTTTATTCATGATTCAAATAAATTAAGGACTAGACACATAGTGGAGATGTGATGAAAGTGAGAGAAAAACATGAGTATGAGGGCCATTGGATTGCCGGCATGAGAGTATTCACAGGATGTCCCATGATGCTTTATGAATAGGGCGTGGATACTACTCCAGAGTACCGTCCTGGTGGTGACGCTTATGGGGTGGTCTAGTGACTTAGGGTGGTGCCATGTCTATGATAGGAGGTGAATTGACCACAGGATGCCTGCTTGATGAGTCATGTGTCAATGCGTGGGATTCTCTCTAGGGCACCTGGACGTGGGCTCGTAACTCATAGAACACCTACGATACTTACCGTAGTTATCACAGTAGACTAAGTCATGACGAGGGATTGAACCCAACAAGATGAAGAACGATTAAGGGCATGCCCTGGGACCTATGTAGTATGGGCTGCATAGACTCTGAATAAGTGTGCATTAGTATTATATAATATAAACAACTGCATTAAGGACTAAATGCACATTCACAACACGACATCAATAGGATAGTCCCCATAGTGCTGTTTGTGACAAGTTTGTGCTTTCCAAGTAATAGAAAATTGATGTATTATATCCTTGCACCAGTTGAATGAACTGACGTGGCCACAGTTTCTATGCAGGATAAAGTGATTGACAAGATTAAAGTATGCATACTGCTTAAGGAATGATTCAAGTATTGTATATTTTTATTCATGTAATTATTGTAAATTACTTCCGCTGTATAAGTGTAATGTAAATGTAACTCTGATGTAACAAAAGTTTTTAAATTCCTTGTAAAATTGTACGAAGAGAAGTGAAAAGATCATGTGGAACTTCGAATTCGGTCTTATTTGGAATTCGGGGTGTTACATGTGGAATTATTCTCCATTTATTACGGGATATGAGTGAAATAGTCTCCAAATTATCCGTGGAATGAGTCTGACCTCCAATGTTCCGGTGCGAGAACCAATACTCACAGTATATCTAAATTTTGATCTTCGTCATGGTTCTAGGTATGCATAACGAGGGATTGAACCCTATAATGAAAAGTGCGTTAAGGACTTGCCCTCGGACATATGTATTATGGGATACATTGAATCCGAACAAGTGTGAATTAGTGTGCATTGTCTGCATTTGTTACTTTCTTGGATACTTGTTTTATGTCATTGTTTTATATATTTTGATTTCTGTTTCATGGCATACACCTATACATTTATATTATATTCACTTTCTGTTTTTATTTATCTTTGTCATTATTGCTTTTGTTTTGTGCATCAAGTTTGTGATTTTTAGAGCTGAGGATCGCTTTGTTATAGCATTGCATTAGTTGCAATGAACTGACGTGCCCGCAGTTCTTAAGTTTTGCAGGACTCGGATTAGCGAGCATTGTAGGCTTGAGTTTAGTATAGAGGGATGTTGCAAGATAGAAGACTTTGATCATATAAGCTGTATTTTATTTGTAATTTCTGTTGTGCATAGAGCTATTTGGTATTGTAACCGTTTTAATTTCCATGTAATTTTGTACGAAATTGAAGTAATGATCTTGGTTGTGCTACAATTACTGGTGTTTGGAATTCGAGGTGTTACAGAGTGGTATCAGAGCGAACTTCAATAAGTAGTACAAAAATAATAAGGGAAATAAAATTAGGGAGGACATTAGATGTGTGAGTGTCAGTATGGAGTGATGAATGTTATAGTTATTGTACTTTCATTCACAAAACTGACCTCATATACATTGATGTGATATTCTATGCGAGTGTTTTTTTGTTTTATCACTAGTGCTATGGTTGGTTTAAACCTAGCATTTATGATACCTTATACATAGACTAATGTTTCTCTTTTATTTTTCTTCGCGTATTTTCTTTATACTACTTTTCATCTTTAACGCTTAATATTTTTTCAAAATTTCTGTTCTTTTACTATTAATTCATGTTGATAATTATTATCTTATCTACAATCTTTAGTCTTAAACTTTTAATTTTTTCATACTTATTTTTCATTCTTAAACGTTTGTCCATATTTTTATGTGTTTTTATGTATACTCATTTATTTTTCTATTATTTTGACACATTTTATAAGTTTTAATTATTTTACGTACTACTTATTAAGTTATTATTAAGACTATTATTTTCTTTTATTATTATTTCTATTGTATTTTAATTTTGATTTTTATATGTTTACAATCATTTTACATATTCTTTGATTTTACGATACTATATATATATATATATATATAGTAAGTCTATTAAGAGCTGGGAAGCTGAGATTCTTAATGAGAGCTGAGATTCTCAGCCATTCGATTGCGATCCGATGGTCAAGATTTGGACCGCTATAAATTGATATGTTGAAGGGCAAAACAGTCATTTCTCAGCTCTCCTCTTTCTCATCTGAGCTACTCTCTCCTGTTCTCTCTCTTTCTCTCCTTTCATGAATCCGAAGAAATCCCCCCTGGCTGCTATCGAAACCCACCCGATCATGTTCTTTCTCTCTCTCTCTTCGATGCATCGCTCATCTCTCCCGTTCTCTCTATCTCTTTCGAAGCAAGGGTTTTTGGTTTTTGATTTTGGTCCATTGATGGGTTTGGCTTTTGATTTTGGTCCATCGATAGCAGCCAAACCCATCAGTGGACCAAAATCAAAAACCAAAAACCCTAGCTTCAAAAGAGATAGAGAGAACGGGAGAGATGAGCGATGCATCGTAGAGAAAGAGAGATCACGATCGGGTGGGTTTCGATAGCAGCCAGGGGGGGTTTCTTCGGATTCGTGAAAGGAGAGAAAGAGAGAGAACGGGAGAGAGTAGCTCAGATGAGAACGAGGAAAGCTGAGAAATGACGCTTTTGCCCTTCAACATATCAATTAATAGCGGATCAAATCTTGACCATCGGATCGCAATCGAACGGCTGAGAATCTCAGCTCTCGTTAAGAATCTCAGCTTCCCAGCTCTTAATAGACTTACTATATATATATATATATATATATATATATATATATATATATATATATAGTTTTTTTCATTATTTTATACTGTCTTATTTTTTTCAACATATTTTAACATGATTTTAATATTTTTACTTATGTAAATGTAATATACTTCTACACATTATAATTTTTCTTTTCATTACTATTTTTCTTTTTACAGCTTATATTCGATACTATTGTTATTACTTATTATTTACTATTTTTTGTTATATTTACTCTTCACATAATAACTACTTATTAATTTTATTGCTTTATTTTATTATAATCTTACTTTTCTAATATACTATATTCACTCACTACTTATATTTCTACTTCATTTCAATTTTTATTATATTACGTTCTTTACCATTTTCTTACTACATATATACTTTTTACTATTTACTATATATATTGTATATATTTTAACATACTTACCACCCATATTATTTTACACTTATCTAATTACTATTTTAGTATATATTTTATAATATATTATTATTTATGTGTATCATGTTAACGTGCTACACTACATATTTATACATATTTATTTTTCTCATTCGCATTTGCATTTAAGCTCATGTATTTATTTTATTTTCTTCTTCTTACTTTTTATGTATTATTTTCACTACTACTAATTCATACTATTTATTCAATATTTATAATCTATGCTTTTTATTTCTTTGTATTCTATCTTTGTAAATTTCTACTTCATTTTCATACTTTTACTATCCCACACCTTAGTTTCTATTTTTATATCATTAGTTTATCCTTTTGTACTAGTTTATACTATTTACAACTTATCCTATACTACTTCAACTTTAATATTTATAATACATTTATACTTATATACAACTTTACGTAAGTACCTCATTATTTATACTTGCTTCTTTATATATCCTATATGATTTATTATCATTTTATTTCATTTTTCAACCCATATTGTTATTGTTTACTATTAACTATTTTTGCTATATTAATAGTATTATTTGTATATGTACTTTATCTTTACATATGTTACTATTTTATTTTATTTTATTTTTTATTGCTAACTTATCTTATATTTGTTTGCTACTCATATGATATAACTTTTATTATTTATAATTTTTTATTTACTATTTACATTTTGTTTCTATATAATTAATATTATATATCATTTCAAAAATATATTATTACTTTTATTACTATTATGCTTTGTTTTACTACTTTAACTACTGATGATTTTCGCATCATACTGTTGTTTGTTTTATCATATAATTTTTACGCTTATTTACATATATTATATTATATGTTAATTTTCTTGCTATACTTGACAACTTATTAATATTTTTATATATACTATTCACTATTCTATATATTTAAATTTTGAATCCAATATGTAGTCATTATATAACTTTTACAAATGAAATTATTTTTATATTATTTTTATATAAATAACTATTTTCTATCGCTTCGCAACCTCTTTACGACCGTGTCTCAGTCCATAATGCTTCAACCGATTCATTGGCCTCGCGAGGCCCCCGGGGATCTAAAGGTCTCCATCAAATCAATTGTGCCAGGCAACAAGGAAATGTTCTACGTATCCGCTTGGACGAGAGGTGCGCCCAAACTGAGGCCTCCCACTCAGAACGTTAGGCAAACTGGAGAAGCAACTCTCCTAGATAGATTTCAAGGCAATCCTCCTCTCATAGGGGGTGCATCGCAATAAGAAGCCCGACTCATGGGAGTCAAAAGCTTCTTGAGCAGAACAAAGAGAAAGATGCCCCAGTCACTATGGCCGAATTGGATAAGTTCAAGCTCGTCATCCTCCGAGCTAACCGAGGAAGTCCAGATCTGGGCCAGCCCCTCAGAGAAGGATCCGACGACTCAATTGGATCCAAGGGGAAGGACGACTTTGTCTTTCGCCATATCCAAAAAAGTAGAAGATCGTCTAGAGTAGATGAAGATGATGGAAACCGCTCTAGCAGGGCCTGCCGCCCTAGTCGACCTCCTTTCAGCAAAACCATCCTCGATGCACCCATCCCAAAGGACTTCAAAGCTCCTCAATTCAAATTATACGTTGGGGAATCAGACCCGACTGACCATATTGAGAGTTTCAAGACACTCATGATGGTCTACAATGCCACCGATGCGCTCATGTGTCGAACATTCCCTGCAACACTGAAAGATCAGTAAGGGAATGGTATTTTCGCCTCACTCCGGAGTCAATATTCTCTTTCGATCAGTTCGAGAAGCTCTTCATTGCGCACTTCATTACTAGCCACAATGCTGAAAAAACAAGTGCCTCCTTGTTTGAACACAAGCAAAAGAAAGGAGAATTACTGAAAGACTTCGTTAAACGCTTCACGGCCGAAGCAAGGAAGAACCCAGGAAGTTTAAGAAAGACGGTGCAGGTCAACGTCGTCCACCTCCAGCACCACGCTTCAACAAGTTCACTCCTCTCAACACAAGCGTATCAGTCATCCTCATGAAAGTTGAGAATAACAAAATAATCTGCCCTCCCCCCAAGATGTCAACGTCTAGCAAGAGAAAAGACAAAAATAAGTGGTGCGCATTTCATAGAGATCATGGAGACACAACTGACAACTGTCGAGCCCTTATAGAAGAACTGGAAGCCCCAATTCATAGGGTTTATCTCTCCAAATTCGTTTAGAAAGATAACAACGCCGAAAACACTCCACACCGGGGGGCTAATAAGCGTCAAAAGAGGTCATCCGAATCGCAAGACATTGAACACATGGTCTTTCTCCACTCCATTCATGGAGGCCCGATGGGGGGAAATTACAACTCCTCCCGCAAAGCTTTTGTCTGGAAAGTCAACTCCATAGATAACATCCCACCTGCCAAGAGCACCGGGGTGCCGATATCTATTTCCGACAAGGACTTAGAAGATGTCTGAACGCCTCACTACGATGCATTGGTCATAAACCTTTGCATGGTGAATCATGAGGTACGCCGCATCTTGGTGGACAACAGTAGCTTTGTAAACATCCATTTCATGAACACTTTCAATGGCCTCAAGCTCTCCCGAGACCGACTCACGCCAGTCGGTTATACACTTCACGGCTTCTCAGGTGCACCCATCCAAGTCAAAGGAATCATCACACTCGACGTGATGGTAGGAAAAGCCCCGACAAATTGGATGGAGGCACAAGACCTCCTGGTAGTCGACATCAAAGCCGCATACAATGCAATATTTGGCGGTCCAGGCCTAGCAACCTTCCATGCTGTTGCTTCTGCCTACCACATGAAAATGAAGTTCTTAACAACAGCAGGCATAAGCCATGTTGTAGGGAACTAACAGGTAACATGAGCATGCTACATCGCTATAATAGGGAGCTCGGTTCTCCCCCTCGACGCCATAGAGTTATCGCCAAAAAGCTCACAATATCAAGACTGTAAACAAGTTTGAAGCCACTGCTATAAACAATGTTGCCATGCACTTCTAAACCTGCCAAATCATCTCTCACTATGTCTAAACTCGTTCTCATCATAACACAACTTCCCAAAGCCACTCCTTTCATTCAACGGAAAGAAATAGTCTTGTCAAAACAAGTTAGCAAATCTTAAGATCTCCCATTCTCTATGCAAAACAATGGGAAGCTCGTTTTAAAACAGGCAAGTCCATGCAAGGTCTACCAAGTTGTTCGCCTAATGGCTCATCAACTTGAAGACCCGGGATATCAGGAGGGACTTGGAAAGTAGAAAACCTTATGAGGTTGAACGAGTGCGCCTAAAACGTCCTCTCTTAGTAGTAATAGCAAGTTTCTCATTTTGTAGTAAAGACCAACCACAAGAGCAGCCATTCAGTTTTACTTTTCAATAAATACCATTTCACTACTTGTCAGCCGCTTAGTTTATTTTCCAATAAAATTTTGTATTAATTTTTGCAAAAATATTATACAACTCTACAGATGCATACAATGAGTTGAGTGCCAAACTTATACACAAAATGGAACCAAAAACTCGTTAAAAGCTCCCTAAAAGACGGGTTTGGATTCCATACTCATGGTTTAAAGTTACTCTAGCAATTTGCAACAGAGCAAGTTCAGAGTTCGATTCGTCATTTGATCTGCTCCTGCAATTTGTTAGCGCCTCGATGACAGGTTCGAAGTTCATACCTATGGCTCGATGTTACTTTAGCAACTTGTTACAAAGCAAGTCCGGAGTTCAACTAGTCATTCGATCTGCTCCTGCAACCTGTTAAGGCCTAAACTAACAAGATAGGAATCCATACCCATTTCTCGAAGTTACTTTAGCAACATGCAATCAAGCGCATTCGGAGTTCAACTCGCCATTCGACATATTCCTGAAACTAGTTAAAATTCCTTAAAGACATATTATAGGTCCAAAATCGTGGATTGTAGTTACTCTAATAAAACTTACAGAAGCTACATTTGGAGTTCAACTCGCACTCGATGCGACTCTCACAATTTGTTGGAGGAACTATACAACAAGTTTCGAAAATAGCTTTCCCTCAGAGTTGCTCCTACAACTAGTTGAGTACAAGGCGGATAAGTTCGAAACTCCGTCACACATCATCGAAAGTTCGTTAGCTATACACAACAGACTTGAGACCCTGTTATTTAGCTGTAAATAGCCCAGTCGATGACCTACCAATCTCAACAACAAGGTGCACAACAAGGATCAAGCATATGAAGAGATTTCATTAAAAATTACAGAACTATCGCAAACTCATATGTTCAGATCCAGTACCGCTACAGATATTTACAAGCACAAAACAACAAATCCAAAGTTGAACTCTACCCAAAAGCAGCTTCTACGACTAGCCAACCCCCAAGACGACAAATTACAGGACAAGGCACATGCATGTAGAAAACGTCTTATTTCCCAAATGGAAAGTCGCATTATAAATGTAGAATTACAATGAGTCTACGTTTCATGCCTAAGAATCGCTGCAAAAGTCTTGTGAACACTATACAACAAGCTGTCCTACGAGTCGTTCGTCCAAACACACAATAGAGAAATAAAATTGCCCAATAGACGCAAACCTCTCCACCGGCCTCCTGCCAGCTAACAGCTCCCCAGGACCGCCTCAACTCTTGAGAATATAAATCAAGACAAGTCTCCCTTAGCCAGGTAAGCTCTAGGTTTATCCTAAACCTTTACCTGAGCAAGCACCAATTCCGTCCCGCATAACACACCGCGCAAACGAAAAAGTCCTAACTCCATCAAGAGCAGCATAGTGCGAACAAGTGCAAATTTGGCATACCGAGGAATGCATTTGGTGTACACAATTGCTCGTCATCACGAAGAATAACGGAATTACTTCAACGCTGAACAAACACAAGTGACATCACTTAAATATTAAGATGATTCAGAACACCCACAACTCATTCACTCCATAAAATGAGTTTGGCACTCCGCACACCACTTGAGTTCCTCCAGCCAACAACTTGTCAACTCCGAACAATGAGTTCAACGCCTTGCTCTTCACTCAGGCTCCGTCAATAAATTCTTGACTCCAAACAAAGAGTTCAACGCCTTGATCTTCACTCAAGTTCCGTCAACAACTCATTAGCTCCAAACAATGAGTTCAATGCTCTGCTCACCACTGAGCCCCATCGACCTTCGGTCGAACTCCATCAACTACTCATTGGCTCCAAACAACGAGTTCAATGCATTGATCTTTGCCCAGGCTCCATCAACAACTCGTTGACTCCAAACAACAAGTTCAGCGACTTGTTCTTCGCTCAAGTTTCGCCAACAACTCGTTGACTACTAACAACGAGTTCAACGCCTTGTTCTTCGCTCAAGTTCCATCAACAACTTGGCTATTAACAACAAGTTCAATGCCTTGATCTTCCCCCAGGCTTCATCAACAACTTGTTGGCTCATGACAACGAGTTCAATGCCTGGTTCTTCACTTGAGCTCCATCAACAACTCGTTGACTCCAAACAACAAGTTCAACGTTTTGCTCATCGTTGGATCTCCATCAACAACTCGTTGGCTCCAAACAACGAGTTTAATGCTCTGATAACTGCTCGAGCTCCATCAACAACTAGTTGGCTCCAAACAACGAGTTCAACGCTTTGCTCTCCGCTTGAGATCCATTAAGCAACTCGTCAACTCCAAACAACGATTTTAACACCTTGCTCTTCGTTCAGGCTCCATTAACAATTCGTCAACTCCAAACAATGAGTTCGACGCCTTGTGTTCAACTCAGTCTCCAACAAAAACTTGTTGGCTCCAAACAACGAGTCGTACGCTATGCTCACCGCTCAAGCTCCATCAACAACTCATTGGCTCCAAACAACGAGTTCAATATTCCGCCCTCCACTCGAGCCCCATCAAGCAACTCGTTGGCTCCAAACAATGAGTTTACAGTCTTGCTCTTCGCTCAGGCTCGATCAACAACTCGTTGGCTCCAAACCACGTGTTCAACACTTCGCTCTCTGCTCGAGTTCCATCAACAACTTGTTGGCTCCAAGCAACGACTTCAGTGCCCCGCTTATCGCTTGAGCTCTTCCAACAACCTCTAATCTTCATCCAATAGGCTCGGCATCAACCCTGGCCTAGAATTGTCTCTGCAAACTCGTTGGGCCGAAACAACGAGTTCAACATCTAACTCTATCTAGAGTTCCCACTCCAAACTTGTGGGGTGCAAACGGCAAGTCAAACATCAACTCTGTCTCAGAGTTAACTCGACAAACTTATTAGGATCAAATGATAAATTCTACATCCAACTCCATTGCAGAGTTGTCTTTCCAAACTTGTCTGGATCAAACAGCAAGCTCTACATCAACTCCGCCTTAGAGTTGCCTCCCCGAAACTTGCTGGGATCAAATGGCAATTTCAAACGTTCGACTTTGTCTTAGAGTTACTTCTCTATTAAATTGTTGAGACCAAATAGAAAGCTTTACATCAATTCTATCATAGAGTTGCATCTACAAAATTTCTCGGGATCAGACAGCAAGATCTACATCCAACTCGATCAAAGAGTTCCCTCCATAAAGTAACCCTCGTTTTCATTTATACAAAATCTTCTGTATTCTTATATTTTGTTTGTCTATAAATTATTTTGTTCCCGATTGTACAGGTTTTATTCTTACTTGCTCCGTATTCTTGTATTTTAATTTCCTTATAAATTCTTTCTTTCATTTGAATTCATTTTCTTGTACATCTCCTATTTGATTGAACTCATACCCATATATAAATTCTTCTGTTCTCTTGAACCATATTGCATTCTCTCGATATTCGATTATTTTTTTTGAATCCAAATCCTAATTCATTAGAGTATCCACAGTCGTTTGCTTGTTTGCCATTTTTTCCTTTTTTTTTTACTGTAGCTCACATAGTCGTCTGCTATTTTGCCATTTTTTGGCAAAATCGCTACAGTAGAAAGGGGCGAATAGCATTCCATATAGCAAAATGCATATTATAGCAGACGAAACATCATGCTTCGTCCCAATGTGAGACGAAACATCATGTTTCGTCTGGATTATTTAATTATTATTTTAATTGATCGGACAAAACATGATGTTTCGTCCGAAGTAAAAAAAAAAACAAATAAAATAACCGTTAAACGAATTTAAGTGTGGGAATGAACATGATGTTTTGTCCCAATGTGAGACGAAACATCATGCTTCGTCCCAATCCAATTTTTTAAAAAAAAATTAAATTTTAAAAATTAATTTTGTAAATTTTAAATTTTTTTTGCAATTATCTAAATTGATTTTGCAAATTTTTAAATTGTTTTTGTAAAAAAAAATTTACAATTTTTTAAAAAAATTCTTTTTGCAATTTTTTTTTACAAAAAAAACTTTCGGAAAATCCGGACGAAGCACCATGCTTCGTCCAGCTACAGTGATTTTTTTGGAACTTTTTGTAATATTTTTAATTGTTTTTGCAAATTTTTAAATTTATTTTGCAAATTTTGAAATTGTTTTTGCAAATATTATTTACAAACTATTTTTAAAATTTGTTTTTGCAAATTTTTTTTGCAAAAAAAAACTTCCTTTTTTTCCCCTTTTGGGACAAAACATCGTGTTTCGTCCCATATTTTTTTAATTGCAGACGAAACATGATGTTTCGTCTGTTTCTTTTTTAACGACTTTATGCATTTTTTTTGTCATTCGACGACTGTGGATGCTCATCGAATTGGATGGGCAAAATATGCATTTTGCCATTTTTTACATCGAACGACTGTGGATGCTCTTAGATAAAATTATTTGATTGATTATTTGATTTTTTTGTAAACAGCCCAATCCTAGCCATCCTATGATTTGATTATTTGATTCTTCGTTATTCGTCAAGCCCAACCAATATCATTGAATTTATTATTTTCATTTATGAAGCCCAAACCAAGTGTATTTTTACTATTTTCATTTATTAATCCAAGCCCAATTTTTTAGCTCAAGATTAAAACTGTAACCCCGTTCTCGTAAATAAATATTTTCTAAATATTTTCTGTATTTCGATATTTATAAATTCAATATTTGTTAAATTTGTCTTGGAATTTACATTAAAATATTTTCTTATGGACAATTATACTTATTTTCGAATGATGGAGTATTTCAACCTTATTTTCCATTTCTGATTGATCGACTATTTATATTTTAGACCAAATCTAATATGTTATTACTATTTGGATTTTAATGAATTTGTTAGACTCAAATCATATTTTAATATTTATACTATTATTATTATTATTATTATTATTATTATTATTATTATTATTATTATTATTATTATTATTATTATTAATGTTGTTATTGTTATTATTATTATTGTCACTATCATTACTATTATCAGTATTATTTTTGTTAGTGTTATTATTTGCATTATTATTATTATTATTGTTAATATTATCATTATTATTGTTTTATTTTAAGACTGAACATACTCTAATTTATCTAATATTTTTATAATTATTTTCTATTGGATTTAAAACCCTAAAACCCCCTTCTTATTGGGTCTTAACTCGAAACCCACTATCCATTAACCCTATTCATATATATATATCCTACTATCCTAATACCCTAACCCTAAAACCCTAACCCCCTACTGTTATACCCCGATGCTCTACCCCTTCATCTTCCTTCCTTGTTATCATCCTCATCTCCGAGTCCCCCGCAAACCAGCCTCCTCAACCTTGCCATCACCTCGTCTTCTCCCCCTCGCCTGTTCACCCTGCTGCCTGCACCCCATCGAGTCACCCCGCTTCCACTGCCTCGTCGAAGTCCCGTTGACTACTCCCTATCACCCCATCCATCTCATCGAACCCAGCCTGTAACCTCCACGTCAACCACCATCGCCATTACTCCTGACCACCTCCGTCGTCCTCGACTGAACCACTGCCAGCCTGCCAGCCACCATCAACTGCACCCACTGAACCCATTACCCCTCCATCCCGCATCCCCTGCAGTCGACTCCTGCTGCCATCCTCGCGCCGTCGATTCCAGTTGACGCAGTCACCGTCACGCCGTCATCTGCGCCATCGCAGCCACCAACGAAGACAACTACTTCCCGCCTTGCCACTGTGTGATCGGGAGAGTTGAGGGTTTGAATCTCGACCATCCGATCAACACCATCATCAGTGATCTCAGCCCTCCGATCTGCAATCATGATCATCACCATCATCAGCAATCTCAGCCCTCCGATCTGATCAATATCGTCGCTATCATCAGATCAGAGCAATCTCAGCCGTCAATCTTCCTCGATTTTGATCGCCATCAAGGTCCGTGCCGATCTGATCCATCCGATCTTGATCGTCAATCAACATCCTCATCCAATCAAGGCAAGTATTTTATTGTACAATTTGTTGTTCTAGTGCGTGCTTTTATTTAAAAATACTACAAGTAGGTTGTAGTTGTGACTCCCCTTTGGCTTATCCTTTGATGATCTCATTTTACTCCTTATCAATACCATGATCGTAAGAGTCACAATATTTAGTTGATATATTCATTTCACAACTATTTGGATACATCTAATCATCTAATTATTTGAATACATGAAATTAAGAATCACCTTGACTTGTAGATGTATGTTGTATGATGTATGTGTTGATTTTACATCTTTTGAGTTGAGAAATAAATGTGACTTATTGATTTGATGCCTACTACATCCTGATTTATATCACACACTAATTTAGACTCATAATAGTCATTAACCATGCGACTTTTATATAAAAGAAATCACTTATGCTGCTGTCCTGTTTTTAGTCTGCTGTTTCGACCGCGATAACATCAGAATTTGGACTTGAGTTCTAAACATAAAATGTAGCCCCAGAAGTCTAGTTAACTTCCCTTTTAATGAAATTGCATTCCAAGTTATAGTTTGTAATTCATCGTAATTTTACTGCGGCTGTGTCGTAGAATTCCAGATTCATAAAATTACTGCGTCACTTTGATTTACAATTAAATTAACCATGCTTCCTATAAAATAATGACTTGAAATTTTATATGCTTATACTAGACACACTAGAGGATTTTTCTTAATTTTTCTGGAATTAATTAATGAAGTTTCATACCTGTTTCATATTTATAAACAAAATTTTATAAATTCTGGCTGAACACGAATCCTGTGTAGTTTGCTGTTTTGACACCAGTTGCTACAACTTTTATGTACCTTGTTTATATGCGCTGGATTCGGGAGAGAGTCTAGTTTCCATATTTTCTAATGGATCTAGATTTGCATTTTTGTGGTAGCGAAAAATTCAGTTTTGGTGCAGCAACATCTTGCAATCCAGAATTGGCATTTTGCTATATTTAAATATCTGCATGTTGTTTCCTTCATTTTGTGATTTATAATATGTTCCTTGTATCATATAAGCTCTTGATACGTCCTTGTCTTGTCCCAATTTGTTCTCGTTATCTCTTGATCATGTCTATTTTGTAATAAAAAGTAACAAGTCGGGGTTAAAAGAAAGATCTAGTAGTGGACAATATAAAAAAGTGTACTCGGAAGGGGGCCCATGTTTCCCGTAATTGTGGTACCTGATTTGGATTACATTTGGATAATTTGGATTACATTTGGATTACCTTATACTGGACACAAAGCACATGCATGATCCTGTCTGCTAGTTTCCTGATTTCGTTACAAGTTACATGATTTTGATTTAGAAGTCACATGATTTTGATTCACAAGTTTGTATGAACCCATTTCCGTTACTTGTTTTCCAGTTGCAAGTTGTTATCCTTCTGTTAATATGTTAATTTCTAGTAGCATCACACTTGACTTTGTTTTATTTTGTGTTCCTTGATTCTTATCTTCGTTCCTTGTTATACCTTGGTTCTTATTCTTAAATATATTTCCACTCTTGTACCCTTGCTTGTACTACTTGCGGCCCGAACTTGCACTAAGGGTGTTTGTCTTTGTTTCTCTATTTTTCTTCTGCATGATATATATTGACTTCGGAGACGAGATGCCAGAAAGAGTTGGTGAGCTAACGTTCTAGGCTTCACTAGGGAAAATTTGCTTTAGTTATGTGTATTTGAGGTTATTTAAATTCCTGTTGCTACTTGAAACTTGTAACGGGCGTGTTGTCCCGAAGTTTTACTTTTTGATCCAGATCTTGTATTTATTTGAGAAGTTTATACTTGTTCAAGTAGTTTCTATTGATTAATAATTTATTCATGCATGCGTGGTTGAGTATATTTTGTTATATTTCTTGTTATGATGTTGAGTCAATCTTACAGCTTATGAATGATGAAAATCATTCGTTGGGCTTTGTCACGTACTCGTATTCCATATTTCTTTTGGGAAGCGGGGCGTGACAAAAACTCAAGCCCACAATTGTATACATAAACCTGTTAACCCATTAGTCCTACCCTACCCAAATTCAACAATCAGTATACAAATCTCCCCAGATCTCTCCACTACCCCTTAATCTCTTTAAATTCCCACTAATTACTCCATACTAACCCCATCATTATCCCAACCAAACCCCCTAATTAATCTCCATAATTAATCCCCCTAATCTCCACCCTAATCTTCTAGCATTCGTCTCTCTCTCACTCTCTCTCTCTCTCTCTCTCTCTCTCTCTCTCTCTCTCTCTCTCTCTCTCTCTCTTTTCTTCTTCTTCTGATTCTTATGATTCTCCCTAAACCCAACCGACCCAGCTCCCCCTTCTTCCACCATCGCCGTACACCGAGTGCTCTTCCTCCGTGGCTTCATCCACCGCTTGAGACACCGCCTGTCGTCGACTACCACCTCGCAACTCCACCTCAAGCAACCCACCAAATCAGTCAACCCTGAGCACCAACCTCGACCTCACGAACCCCAAAGCACCACTGCATCCACCTTCGCACCACCACTGTCGCAACTCGAGTTTGCCCCTTGCACACCCATGCCACCGCAGCCATAGCCGACCCCTGATGACCACTCGACCCCAGCTTGCCATCCCTCAGCACTACAGCCTCGTCACCTGTCTCCTTAGCATCTCGAGCCCCTAACTACCTCTTCCTCCTCCTCCCATGCTTCTCCCAACCACCACTGCCTGACTGCATCCTCGCCTGCACCCCTTTGCCCGCTGTGCCATTGCTCCACCTCATCCTGCAACGCCATCCTCTGGCTGCTCCCGACCTCCTGCACCTCGCCATCTCCTACCACCACCGCAATCCACCCTATCGCCTACTACTCTCAACCTCGCAGCTGCCCTCCCACGCGCCTAGCCCCAAGCCACCATTGCCCACCGAAGCTCCGCCATCCTCCACCTCCTCCTTGTCAACAACGCTCCAGCCCTTCACCATCGAGCCTTGCCGACTGCCTTCCGCCTCCCTACATTCAACCTCGACTGCCATCTCCCCTTGCTGAACCCACCACCTCATCTCTGACTTGCCATTGTCGCTGCTCACCCCGTCACTGCTAGCGCCCCCGTTCTTCTTCCTACCCTAGTCACTGCTATCGCCCTCATTCTTCTTCCTACCCAAGTGCCTGCTGCATCTCCTCCTCAACCCCTCCCTCTTCTTCGCTCACTGCACCATCTCTTGATGCCAACTTGAACACCAGTAACCAGCATTACTGCTGCTATCCCTGACTCCGACTGCCACCAACAGTGACCCTCTTTCACTGCCTACAGCCGCCAACCTTGTTACCGCTGTGCTTTTGCTATTCTCGGTGCCCTTGCTACTGTCGTGCCTTGCACGTGCTCTCGACGTTCCGTGGTTTGCACATGTGTTGCCACCGTCATAATAATTGTCACATGTTAAGGTAAGTACCTTGTACATCGTTATTGTTCTGTACAAGCATTTTTTTTTTGACCTCCCGCAATTAGTATTTATATTTTATTATTGCGTTTCAAAACTATTACCGTCCATATTCTTGAGAAATATTCTTTATATGTTTCAATTGATTGAACCATCGTATTTTAAATCCTTCCATGTTCAAATAATTTGTTGTATATTGCATTGAATCAATCCAGTTGCCTCTGTAATTCGATGCCCATCAAAAGATCGTAAATATCAATTTGTATGTTTATGCCCTGTTGTTTATTCTGACTCGTAGTGAGGTTTTGACCTAGTTACAGTTTAAATCAATGAGAACTATATGAATGATTGTTGTAGCCCTATGAATCTAGTTTTTGGAAATTCTTACGGATCCAGATTCCGTGTTGTCGGCTCCAAGTTATCATATTTTTAGTACTGTATGGTTTCTAATTTTTAGATGACTGATTTGAAGTACACTACCATGATGTATTGACCAAAACATTGTGTTAACAGTAAAATAAAGACTTGATATTTATCAGGTTGTTACTAGACATGATTAGAAATTGATTTATAATTTTTATAATATTTTTAAATGATTTTATAGTCAAGTTATATATATAAGAAGTTGACCCCGATCTGCTGCATGAACAGTAGATCCATAAAGAAATGACTGTTAGACATAGTTTCTGTTATTAAAATGTATCTTGTGAATATGCATTGGAACTTAGATGAAGTCTACTTTTTGGAACCTCTGAGGGTACCTGATTCTCTTTCCTGTAGCCACGGGATTTCTTTACATCAACGTATTGTTGTCCAGAATTGTAACTTCATGTCCTTGATTATAAATATATTTATTTCTTTCATTTAATTAATTTAATTTGCATATCATCCATTGCATAGCCTTGGTACTCCTTGATCTTGTCCTGATTCTCGTTCTCATTGTTGCATATTCATGAATAATTATTGCAAAAGAATAACAAGCCGGGTAATAAGGGAAAGAATCTAGTAGTGGACAATATAGGAGAGTGTACTCTGAAGGAGACCCGTGTTTCTCGTAATAGTGACTCTGTATATGTTTACATGATATGATTTTATTCTCGTTACATAACATGATACGATATGATATGATATGATATAATATGATATGATTACATGATATGATATGATTCCTGTTAGTATTACTGGAAGACCTGAGTACATGACCCTATAGAAATCACCATTAGAGTCTAATCGTTAACTTGTTTGTATACACCCGAACCTGTGGTATAGGGACGCAGGATTGCGTGCATTAGTTAGGATTTATTAAATATTGTTAGACTTGAGATTAACACTGAACACATGCATGACTTATGATTCCAGTTACATGTTACCTGTTACAAGATCACATGATTCATGTTTACAAGTTACATGATTCTTGTTTATAAGTTACAAGATTCTTGTTTACATGACACATTTCCTATTATATGATTCATGGTTCCCAATTGGTTATATTTTGATACTTGTTTCAGTTGTTACTTGCATTACACTTGATCAAGTTGTATTAAAATTACATCGCCAGTTCTTATTTTCCTTCTTGTCAGGTTCTATTTCTCCCTTGTTATAGATATTGTTTCTCATTCTCGGTTATGCCTTGTTTCATGTCTCTATTTTACTTGTTAGTACTTTCAGCCCGTAACTTGCTCTAACAGGTACCATCTATCTTTCTTTTGAGTTAATGTTATACAGGTACAGCAATGGGATACTGAAGGAACCTGGCAAACTACTTAAGGGATTGTTTATTCTCTAAATTATTGTAAGTTCTTGTATCTCATATATTGTTAATTGTATTACATTCTCGTTCCTACGATTATTACTGTATTATTCAGCTTGCTGGTATTGTACAGCTTATGGATGATATGAGTTAGTATATTTATGTCATTCGCTAGGCCTCATTTACGTGCCCATGTTTCCGTATAATGGGAAATGGGGCATGACAATAACTTGCTGGGATCAAATAGCATGCTCAATGTTCAACTCCGTCTTTGAGTTATCTCTACAAACTCGTTGGGCACAAACATCGAGACCAAACGTCAGCTCTATCACGAGGAGTCTCTACAAAACTTGTTGGGCACAAGCAGAATGTTCAAGATCTAACTCTATCTTCAAGTTTTCCTTACAAACTCGCTGGGCGCAAATAGCGAGTCTAAACGTCAGCTTTGTTACAGGGAGTCTCTGCAAAACTTGCTGGGCACAAATAGCAAGTTTGACATCCAACTCCGTCTTTGAGTTGTCTCCACAAACTTGCTGGGATCAAACAACGAGCTCTATGCTCAACTCCATTTCAGAGTTGCATTGCCAAACTTTTTGGGCGCAAACAGAAGTTCAACGCTCCGCCAACTTGCCAGACACAAACGACAAGTCCAAGCATTCGACTCCATCCAAGAATTGCCTCAATAAATTTGTTGGGATCAAATAGCAAGTTTGCTATAGCTGATCTAGATCAATCATATATACAACATCCAACGATCATAGCACTATGCTCCTAGACTGACAAAACGCTCGTCCAACGATGAGATGCTTGATAATAAAAAATAAGCGAACAACACAATGCTTGGTTGAAAAAGAGCGGTTTAGTAGTACTGACGACGAGATGTTTGGTCAACAAAAGAGCAATATAACAAGGTAAACCGCTCAACAAAACAAGTCAATAAATAGTTGGTAGGCGAAAACCCACAAAATCTTCAAACCAAGCTAAACGAAGCTTCGCAACGATTCCAACTCGACCAAAAACCTCTAACTTCGCCTAGTTAGTCAACTCGATCAACAACTCAGCCAAGATCTAAGATGATCAATCCACAACCTCTAGAAATACGAGAGTTGGCACAATGCAAGCTTCTACTACACAACTCAAATCTCTAGGGAAAAGAATTGAACTAATTTTTTGTTACTTAGCACACTCAAGACAATTTATCTTCTGCCTTGACTACTCCAAATAACAAAGAATCCCAAAAGTTTGGCAAAAAATTCCAACCAAAATGAGGCTCTCGAGTTCAAAAGAAAAATAAGAAAATAAGAAGTATGGGATCTACTCGGGTTTTTGGTTTGCAAACCAAACCAACAAGCAAAACCACAAAAAATCCAAGTATAGAATCCAATGGGTTACGGGTATAAGTTCCAAAACCCTGAAAAACCAAACTCATAACACTTCTCTGTCTTCTTCAACCTCCTCTTCCAAAAACCCAACTTCAAAACTTGCCAGCTACTCCACCTCCATACTCGCAGAGCAACTCATCACCTCCATAGCTCAGCGAACTCATCACCTCCATAGCTCGGCAAGTTCAGCGACAATTCCATATTTCCAGTAGCCAACTCCATAGCTCAGCGAGTTGCCAACTCCATAGCTCGGTGACAGTTCAAGGACCCATAGCTCGCCAGTGCTTCATAGTTCTACAGAGCATAGCTCAGTGAGAACGAACAGCCCCATAACTCGGCTAGTTGGTGGAATTATGTAGCTCGACAACACGAGTATAGCTCGACGACAACGAAAACAGAACTCACCTGTTCAAAAATGGAGTGTTGCAACGGCAAAAATAGAGTGTAGCCTCCCATAGCTCAGTGAAGCAATGGAAGAGCTCCATAGCTCGGTGGTGGTTCGAAAGGTCTATTGCTCGGTCAAAGAGATTGGCGTTCGTCAAGATTTTCATAGCTCGGCAACGAGAACCTTCGTAGCTTGGAGTGGAAGATAGTTCGGCGAGAAATTTAAGAAACCATAGCTCATAGGTCGGCGAGGAGGATGGGCCAGCAAGCGTCGTAGCTCGGCGAAGGGGCGAGGATCATAGCTCAGCCAAGCTTAATGCACATAGCTTGGCCAGATCATCGACCGAGCTAGGGGGTCTCCGCAGCCGTCGTGGGCCGTTCGATCTTTCAAAAACCCGAACGGAAGCTTGATGAACGATGCAGATCTTGCCACGCCTCCAATCTCCCTTCCGCTCTCTTCTCAGCCGTCCTGATTCACTCAGCGGACGAGCACGGAGCTGATCGATGCATCTAATGATGCCATGTGCAACCGATCAGTTGATCTCCATTGCAACCGTTCAAGCCACTCAGCAGACGAGCTCCTCATGATCATCGCTGCAGATCGCTTTAAAAAGCGTAACCAGGTTTGATAATTCATAAAAAAATCCCAAAAATCATTTAAAAATTCAAAAATTAATTATAAAATCTAAAAATATTTATTTAAATTCGAAAAATTAATTTAAATTTCCAAAAAATAATTTAAATTGAGTATACTAATTATAAAATTCGAAAAAAATTGATTTCTAAATTGGGAAAATTATTTTAAAATCCCAAAAAAAATCAGAAACATACGAAAAATATGGAAAATTTCAGGAAAATATTTGCTGCCTTTAGAAGTCACTGGTCAGTTTCAGGTATCTCCAAGCACCCTAAAAGCTAAGATTGTATTCCAGAATCAAAAATAAGGCGTACTACTCTCTGAAAGCCAAGAAAATTGTCTTCCGGGAGTAGGGGGCCTATGATAATGGTAAAGATCGCAGCAAATCAGGGTCGTACAATTCCAGCACAGATCTCAAAGCTTCTACAGGCAAATTAGTCATAAAGGGCCTCTTTAACAGGGTCGGGCATTCTCCAGGCTCCTTTACAAGACATGGGCCTCTTTCAAGCCGATAAAAAGTGACAGATTTGGCCCACTAAGAGAGACCCAGCCCATAAAGGTTGTTAGTCAAATCTCTTATCCCCAAACAAGAGAGCTTATCTCTTGAGGGGGAGATTCGAATAGGAGATAAGGAATTCATAGTCGATCTAATGTATTCATATCAATCTCATGTACTATTTCTCAGACCTATAAATACCCTCCCTCCTCTTTAGTCAGAAGGTAATCAACAGTTTCTCTCTCAAACTCTCTTTCTCACTCTGATTCTGACTTGAGCGTCGGAGGGTCTGTCTCCAGGGGCCACCCCTGGTGTTTCAGGCTTTTTGCAGGTCCATCAACCGCGTTAGCAACTATTGGATCTAGATCACGGTGTTCAATCAACGATCCAGATTCAATCTCAAGAGCTCTAACTGCATTTCACGACAAAGATCAAAGGTCAGGTTTTTAGTAGTTTACATCAAATATTAACTCACTATCTGTTTGCTCCCACACCAAAACAAGCAGCAACAACTATCACTGCTTGTAGGATCTGTCAAGATTTCACCCCTAATATTGTGCATATTACCCTCTGATGAACTATCAGAATCTAACCCAAGCATACTACACAATTCCTTTGCACTCATAGAAATGCCAATCTTCCTTGTGCTTCCCATTCTTAGTTTTAGAATATTTCTGTCCATTAAAATACTTTCACAGTATATATTAATTTTAGGCTTTTCAACTTCTTCTTCCCTTCCGGACCCATCATCTTTTCCCCCTTGAACATCAACATCAACTTATTTTGCCTCTTCACCACCATTACCAACTTGTACAGATTCATCTACATCCATGTCAACAACACCAGCACAATCACAATCATTCATCTTCTTACCAATATCAAGTTATGTAGATTGACCAACATCCATTTGAATAACATCAGGACCACCACCATGATTCAACTTAATTTTAGACATACAATGTTTTGCTACAGTCACCCCCTTACCTTTATCAATGTACAAGTAAATATACCCAATATCAGGCTTTTTGTTATAAACTTTAAACTTCTATTTCATTGTTTCGGTGTCATATACCAAACACAAATTGTCTCCCAACCTCCCTCTCCTAACCTGTAGTAGAGATAATCATCGTCATTGTAGTCCAATCGTCTTAACAAGTTCTTCAAACCTTCCCAATCAGTCAACCTAGGAAATATGTGTCATGCACAAGTCTTCTCTATTCACATATTGAATCTTAGGATTTTCCACAAAATGTTCATCATAATGAACAACAAGTGCATTAACCATCCTGCTGTGAAAATGCAGTAAACACATTGTTACTAAATATGCATGTTCACAATGCAAAACTCTTCAAATGTATGTAACGGCCTCCTACTACTTCATGTTCCCCGATAGCCTCACTCCTCATCCACTACATACTGCTCCCCCCCCCCCAACACACACACCCACACACAAACACAATTTCTAAAACAATGTGCAAATCCAACCATTTTCCATTTCCAAAACTTTTTCAAAATTTATTCTGTCATGCCCCGCTTCTCGAAGTACGAATATACGGGCACGCAACTAAGGCCCCAGCGAATGATTTGCATCATTCATAAGTTATACAATTAAGTCAATAAGTATAAATCACATCCACACAAGCAATAAATAATCATATGAACAAGAAACATAATGAATAATCCTCAACAATAACTATTATCTGGAAAATATATAAACATCAGGTATAAAACGCCCGATTATACAATGTATGAATTAACAATAATAACTGGAATAACAAGAACATAAACAAGGTAGACTAATGCATGCTAATAACCCGGCTCCATCATCTAGAAGATTTAATCGCTCAGTCATTCTGTCAGTTCCTCTTCTCTACCTGCAAGCTCAACATCTAAAGTTTGGGGGAGGGGGGGGGGGAGGGGGGGTCTATTAGAAGAAGCTACAGATAGCAAGTAGTAACAAACAGTATGATAACAAGAACAAGGTATAACAAGAAAGTAAGTAAGAACTGCTGATGCATTTATGAAATAACATGATCACCTGTAATACAAGTGTCAACTTAAACCGGTCTCAAAGATAGTCAGTGTAACGCCCCGAATTCCAAAATACGGTAATTCGTAGCAAAACAGAATTTTTACTTCACAAGGAATTTAAAACATTAATTTGTACAACATTGTTCACTTTATATCAACGCAGCGGAAAAAAAAGATTACAAAGCATGTACAATTTAACCAACAACATTTAAAACAATCTTTAGCTTCAATTCATCTTCCAGTCTTAGCCAATCCAAGTCCTGCATTGAATACTGTGGGCATATCAGTTACATACAACTGCCGCAATACTATACACGGCCATCCTCGCTATGCCATAATATAGCGACTCACTTATTTTAGCAACCAAAAACTTGAATGCATCATAATGTGTAAAAAGTGACTATCCTAAACATGTCGGTGTATGCAAATGTCGTAATGCCTAATGCAGGTGTTTACACTAAGATGACACTAATGCATACTTGTTCAGATTCTATGCATCCCATATAATATAGGTCCAAGGGCAAGCACCAACGTACTCCGCATTAAAGGTTTTAACCCCTCGCCATGACAACTACTCGGTAACACAAAATAAGTTTTAGACATCCTACTAGTATGGACCCCAGCCCTGGAATCCACCGTTAAGCTATACGGAAGTCCTCATCATGCGAACATCCCGTAAGTGCCACTCCAGCCCCGGTATATACATATATAATGGTGAACTACCTCTCATCCCCCCAACTATTCATGGTCCTGGAATCCACGGTCAAACCAATCATAGTCTCGGATTTAATAGAGGATCGTCTCACCCCACAAGAAACCACAATCCAGGAATCCACCGTCTGACTGGGTCTATAGTCCAGGAATCCACCGTTAGACTATACAGAGACACCCCACTTATGTTTGCCCAAGTTCTATTGCATCTCTACTTGGTGCCTAATCCTTATGCTTAAGACATGAAAAAGTTACAACATCTAGATATTAGCTTGCCCTCCTACCGCACTTAAACAAAATACCGAGATAGCTCATACAGCCAATTCTCAAATCAATTAATTTTTTCAACATTTGCCGGTACCTGGGTCTCACTAAGCCTCTAGATCACATCCTTTCTTGTTCCATAATCATGGGTACTCATACCCTTCACGTTTCCAATTCACATTTTCTTCAATTCTTTCATCTTATTCTTGTATTTCTCAAACTTTTCATTTCCAAAAAAAACACTTGTTAGATTCATTTTTCTCAATACACAATTTCTAAGAATTTAATACCAACTCTTTGAGACTCTCATTGGAAATTCATTATCAAAACTCATTACTTTCATTTTATCAGAAATCAACTCTTATTATCTTAATTATATACATCCTTCTTGTATATCAATCTTATCTATCACATGGGTATAACTTTTAAATTCTCAAAATATAATCTAAAACAGTGAGAAGATATTTTCAGTTGTTCCCCAATTTTTTTAGACATTCATATAAGTTTTATATGGATCTTTTAAACCTCCGACAAAATATAAAAGAACCCGAGACCCGAGACCTCAGAACCCCCTCACGCCACGTGGCATCGCGTGAGCGCAGTGCGCACGCGCTGGCCACTAAGGCCAAGGCTCATAACTGATATAATATGCGTAAATTTCTATAAGTGTTTAAACTACCCTTTACTGAATTTTTTTTAAAGGAAAAATGTTTTCTCCCAAAAATGGCAGACCCGAGACTCAAACCCGCGCCATTAATGAGGCGTCCAAATGCCTACCCACTGAGCCGAAGCTCAGATCACGATACTATAAGGCTTTGATTCATTCAATACTTGGTTTGTTAAATCTCTTTTTTTTTTCTATATTTTCAACATTTTTTATCTTCATTCTTTTCCTAAAAATTTATTTTTATAACAAAATAGTTCTAGACTCCAGAACTCCTTCTTTGCTTATTTTAATTTAGTTAAGAGGATTTATACCCATTTTATGTACATACTCATTTTTGGGAACATATAACATATAACTTGATTTTTTTTGCAAATTAACTCTTTTCTTCAAAAATAATACTATTTTATATCACTAAAACTCCAAAATTATATTCCTACTAACTTTATTCATTTTTAATGAAAATTTACTTCAAATTTTTCAAATTAATCATTTCTTGCTCTTGTATGAATTATAATACAAAATGCAACTGGGGAATCCATTTCTACTAACCTAATGCAACAATTTTTTTGTTCCACTACAACTATTCCGTCCCCCAAAGGTGCTTCTAATTTTTCATTTCTATTAGTTTACATTTCATACACATATTGTAGCCAACTCTTAAAAATCACAACATTTCATGCAATAAACAAGTTGTTCATTTGTGTCTAACAACTATGCATATGCCTTTAATTGAAATTTTGCCATTCTACTCTACTAATTAATTCATATACTCCACATCAACATACAATGCATTCCATGGTTTTCTACAACTAGCAATCTTGTCACCGCAACATGCATCAAATTACACTAATAAGAACCATTAGACTAACAAAAATCAACCTAAGACCTAGGCATGATTTCTATACTATTTAGAAAATAAGAAGAGACACCCACCAATTAGAAGAATTAACACAACTAGAATTTTAACTACACATCTATTATAATTTATTATTTAACATGCATTTCTCAAAATTTATCAACTCTGGATTTCTAGATATCCATTCAATATGCATCACACAAAAACATTAGGAGTAAAACAATTTACTCACATCTAAAATTCAAATCATGAATCTCCTACACATGCAATTAAACACAAATTAGAAACGAAGTAGAGACACTCACCCAAAGAAGTATTGATTTCTTAGCAGTTGAACTCCAAAAGAAGCCTCACTCCGTCTCGAAATCCATGACCAAGGAAAAATCCCAAGTCAGCAAGCTCACTCGAAATGCCTCTGGCAATTCATTGTTCTCATTTTTTTAATTAACTTTGTATGTGTATGTTGAATGGTTTAGGAATGGGGGGTAATTATAGGTTAATTAAGGTAGTTAATATAACTAAACCCCACTAAAAAATCCACTACCCCCACTCTCTTTCTTTCCATCCACCATACACAGCCGGCCAATCTTTTGGGGTGTGCACATTGCACGTGTGCACGTGCACGTATTTTGTGTACACCTCACACATTTTTCTAATTTATTTTTATTGAATAAAAATTGGTATTCTACATGATTAGTTTGTGTGGGCTCTTTTTTAAATTATTATTTTTGTGGGCTTTAAAAAAGATTTTGGGCCCATGGATTTTTATTTAAAAAATACAAAATGTATTAAATAAAGTGAAAAGAAAAAATGTGCATCGCTTCTTAGAAACTTTTAGAGACAATCATGCATATACAATTTTACGTGCAAATGCATGTGCATAGATATAAAAAATTATTTTGAAAAAGAATGCAGCTAACACGTGCACTGCAAACACGTGTGTCGCACATAAAATATTAAAATACGAAATAGATTTTATCGACAATGAAATGTTTATAAATAATCGAAATACAGCGTACTAAAATTTATTTCATTATACATATAGCATAATGTAATCAACACGTACACAAAAAAATATGTGCATCGCACGTATAAAAATATTTTAATCAAAATAGGTGATTTATAAAACGAATTTGAATAAGTCATAAAATAAATAATTGAAACAAATAAAAAATATTACACGTAACTGACACGTGCATAGATAACACGTGCAATGCACGTAAAAACACAAAAATTGAAATTTAATATTTGAGTTGGCTCAAATAGGATATGGATGAATTTCGAGAAGACGAAAATTATACAAATAACCGAAATACAAAAATACATATTATATTTATACTAAAATACGTTATGGATATTACCCATAAAAGTACAAAATACTGGTGCATAACACCCATGGGTAAAATTGTCATATCTCAATTTTGCGAGGTGTTGCACTCTCCCCCCTTAGAACCTTTCTGTCCTCAGAACTTACTAGGGTTAAAGTTGTATTTCGTACACACCGGAAAATATTACTATTGTATATAGAAAGTTGTCAATACAAAGAAAAGAAATGTAGCATAAAAATGCGCAATGTGGGAAAACAAATCAAACTTATATAAGGAACCTTTGACATTCAAGCGAACGAAACACAAAGTATCAGAAAAACTAGAAAAATAGCAAGGCGAGAAATGTGACAATGAAAGATAATGTAGATTGAAAGAAATTTTTCATATAAAATAATAAAGTATTAGATACCATAGAAAAAGGAAAACCTAAATTAAGTCATCAATTGTTAGAGAATTTGAAAAAAACGTCGGAAAGAGAAATTTATTAAAGAAAACGGGAAGGATAAAAATCATAAACTAACTAGTAGTATACACCACGAGATAGAAATGAAGTAGCAACTTAAGAGAAAACTATTAGATAAGAGTTTGAAAAATATACGAGCACGAAAATTAGTTAAAAATATGGACAATATATAAAATAATTTTGTATAAATAGTTAATATCATAAAACAATTTGTAAAGTAAATACAATAAAATTAAAGATATGGAATACTGGTTGGCATATATCAAAATACTTTCAAATTGTCAAGTATAGCAAGAAAACCAACATACAAAATTATATACATACATAGGCGTAAGAATTATAGGGTGATACAAACAATATTATGATATGAAAATTATAAATAGTTTGTAGGAGTATAACAAGACATCATAGTAGGAAAAGTAATAGCATATTATTGAGACAATGCAAAAACTAATTGTATAAAAATAAATTATGAATCGTAAACAAAAGTATAAATAAGATTTTTTTTTTTTCCCGTTAGGTGTGTAGCCACCAAATCTAAGATAAGTTAATAGCAAAATAAAATATGATGAAGTGGTATGAAATGCTAACTCATGTAAAGATTCAAAATAATAAGAATGGAGAAGGCAAGATAGTTAATATTAAGTAGTAAATATGCAAGTACGATAGATATAGAAATCAGTATAAATAATTTAATGCTAGATTGTAAAATATTATAAAATAGGATAAGCTAGTACAAAAATGGGATAGTGGTAAGTAAATATTATAGAAAACAAAGTAGGGATTATCAAAGTAGAAAATTTTCTTCGGGTGTAGGTTCGCCTCGTTGGTGTCTAACTACAGACTCGCCTTCTCGACCTCAAGTTGCATAATTGCCTCTACGACATCTGGTTGCAGTTTGCCCTCTAGACTTTCTGTTGCAGACTTTGCCTTCTCGATATCCAGTTGCAGTTTGTATCCATTAATGTCTAGTTGCAGATTTGCCCTCTCGACATCAGGTTGCACCAAAACGGGGGATGGAAAGATGTAACCTTCCATATATACTTGGATACTGGATATTTAATAAAGTATGGTGTTATGTTTGAAATTTGTGATATAAAAATAGGAGTAAATGAAAGTTACACGATGAAATATCAAAATAGATGTATAGGATATATCAAACATAAATGGTACTAATTAGTAGTAATGAAAAAAAAAAAATTATAACATTAAGACGAAAATAGTGTAAAGTATATGCACGAGCTGAAAATACAAATGAAAATAATAATTATGTTGCGTAGCAAATTAGGACAATAAACATAAACAATTATATATAAAAATAGTAATGTAGTAATTGGATGAGGGTGAAATGATATGTATAGTAAGTATATTGAAATATGTGACATAGAAATCAGTGGAAAATATAGGTAGTAACTCAGAATGTAAAGACCATTAAAATTTGAGAATAAAAATAAAGTATAAATAGCGAGTGTATGTATTATATTAAAAAAGCGTAAAACTTCAAAATTATTAAGTAGCTATTAATAGTGAAAAGCAAATATAAATAGGTAGAAAATAAGGATAACAAAATAGTAATAAAAGGAATCTTATTGGGTAGGGGTACATTGCATTTATATAAGTAAAATATTACAATTATGCTAAAATATACTGAAATATATACAATATAAGATAATGGAAAAAATATTATCACAAAATCAAAACATATAAAATGAATGTACATAAGAAAAATTCAAAATATAATATAAATAATAAATGAAGAAAATAATAGTTGCAATATAAATTTAATAAGCGGTAATAAAATACGTAAAGTAATAGCAAATGTAAACGGATAAACAAAAAAGGACATAAAAACACAAAAGAAAAAACTTTAAGACTGAAAGACAGATAAAACAAATTTAAAAGATCAACACAAAGGAAGGAAGACAAAATAATAAATATCCAATTGATTTAATAGTATAAGAAAATATTTATTTGAAAAATATTGAATGTTGAAAAAGTACTATGATAAAAATTCACGAAGAAAAATTTAAAGAGGGAAGTGTATCTATGTGTAAGATATCATGAATGACAGTTCAAACCAACCATGCTTCCACGCGCCACTCTGATACCAAGGAAAAATATGCTCGCATACAATCTCACATCAATATATACGAGGAGAGTATCATGAATGAAGTAGTTATTGAACTTTCATTCATGACTCCAACCATCTAATAGGGAAAAGGAGGAGAAGACATCAGTATATAGAGCAACACAAATATAAATCATCTTACATTTAATTCTCTATAAACTGAACTCACACTTCTAATGTCCACCCTAATATGTCATCCTTGTAATTTTGTACTACTTATTGAATTTAGGCTCTGATACCACTCTGTAACCCCCCAAATTCCAAAATATGGTAATTCGTAGCACAACAGGATCTTTACTTCATTTCGTACAATTTTACAAGGAATTTAAAACTATTATTTGTACAACACCGTTCATTTTACATCAAAGCAGCGAAAAAATAAAGATTACAAAATATGTACAATTTAATCAACAACATTTAAAATAATCTTTAGCTTCAACTCATCTTCCAGTCTTAGCCAATCCAAGCCCGGCAATGAATACTATGGGCACGTCAGTTACATACAACTGACGCAATACTATATACGGCCATCCTTGCTATGCCATAATATAGCAACTCACTTATTTTAGCAACCACAAACTTGAATGCATCATAATGTGTAAAAATTGACTATCCTAAATATGTCAGTTTATGCAAATGTCTTAATGCCTAATGCCGGTGTTTGTGCTAAGATGACACTATTGCATACTTGTTCAGATTCTATGTATCTCATACTATATAGGTCTGAGGTCAAGCACCTACATACTCCACATTAAAGGGTTTAATCCCTCGCCATGACAGCTACTCGGTAACAGAAACAAGTTTTAGACATCCCATGAGTACGACCCCAGCCCTGGAATCCACTGTCAAGCTATACGGAAGTCCTCGTCGTGCGAACATCCTGTAAGTGCCGCTCCAGTCCTGGTATATACATATATAATGGTGAACTACCTTCCATCCGCCCGACTATTCATGGTCCTGAAATCCACCGTCAAACCAATCATAGTCCAAGATTTAATTGAGGATCATCTCACCCCACAAGCAACCACAATCCAGGAATCTACCGTCTGACCAGGTCTATAGTCCAGGAATCCACCGTCAGACTATGCAGAGACACCCCACTTATGTTTACCCATGTTCTATTACATCTCCACTTAGTGCCTAATCCTTATTCTTAAAACATGAATAAGTTACACTACCTAGAGATTAGCTTCCCCTCCTACCGGACTTAAACAAAATATGGAGATAGACCATATCAATTTATCCTTTTCATTTCTCAAATCAATTTATCCTTTCAACATTTGTTGGCACCTGGGTCTCAGTAAGCCTCTAGATCACATCCTTTCATGTTCCTAATCATCGATACTCTTACTCTTATAATTCACATTTCCAATTCACATTTTATTCAATTCTTTCATCTTATTCTTGTATTTCTCAAACTTTTCATTTCCAAAAAAAAAACTCTTGTTAGATTCATTTTTCTCAATACACAGTTTTGTTAGAATTTAACACCAACTCTTTGAGACTCATCATTTGAAACTCATTATCAAAACTCATTACTTTCATTTTATCGCAAATCAACTCTTATTATCTTAATTATATACATCATTCTTGTATATCAATCTTATCTATCACATCGATATAACTCTTAAATTCCCAAAATATAATCTAAAACACTGAGATGATATTTTCAATTGTTCCCCAACTTTTTTAGACTTTCATATAAATTTTATGGATCTTTTCAATCTCCAAAAAACATATAAAAGAACTCCAAAAAAATAAAAGAACCCATCCTGGCTCGAACCCGAGACGTCAGACACCCCTCGCGCCACGTGGCGGCACGTGAGCGCAGCACGCACGCGCTGGGCACTAAGGCCAAGGCTCATAACTGATACAGTATGGGTTAATTTCTTTAAGTGTTTAAACTACCCTTCACTGACTTTTTTTAAAAGGAAAAATGTTTTCTCCCACAAATGGCAGACCAGAGACTCGAACCCGCGCCGTTAATGAGGCGTCCAAATGCCTACCCACTGAGCCGAAGCTCAGATCACGACACTATAAGGCTTTGATTCATTAAGTACTTGGTTCGTTAAATCTCATTTTTTTCTCTATAGTTTCAACATTTTTTATTTTCATTCTTTTCCCAAATTTTTTTTTTATAAAAAAAATTTTTTCTAGAATCCAGAACTCCATCTTTACTGATTTTAATTGTAGTTAAGAGTATTTATACCCAGTTTATGTACATTATAATTTTTGGGAACATATAACATATAACTTGATTTTCTTTTCACAAATTAACTCCTTTCTTCAAAAATACAACTATTTTATATCACTAAAACTCCAAATATGTAATCCTACTAACTTTACTCATTTTTAATAATAATTTACTTCAATTTTTCCAAATTAATCCTTTCTTTCTTTTGTATGAATCATAATACAAAATGCAACTAGGGAATCTTTTTCTACTAACTTAATGCAACATTCTTTTGTTCCACTACAACTATTCCTCCCCCCAAAGTTGTTTCTATTTTTCATTTCTGTTAGTTTACATTTCATACACATATTTTAGCCAACTCTTAAAAATCACAACATTTCATGCAATAAACAAGTTGTTCATTTGTGTCTAACAACAACACATATGCCTTTAATTAAAATTTTTCCATTCTACTCTACTAATTAATTCATATACATCAGCAAACAATGCATTCCATGGTATTTTACAAATAGCAATCTTGTCACCACAATATGCATCAAATTTCACTAATAAGAACCATTAAACTAACAAAAATCAACCATAACACCTAGGCATGATTTCTATACTATTTAGAAAATAAGAAGAGACACCCACCAATTAGAAGAATTAACACAACTAGAATTTTAACTACACATCTATTATAATTTTTTTTTTAACATGCATTTCTCACAATTTATCAATTTCTAGATTTCTAGATATCCATTCAATATGCATCACACAAAAACATTAGTTGTAATATAATTTATTCACATCTAAAATTCTAATCATGAATCTCCTACACATGCAATTAAACACAAATTAGAAAGGAAGTAGAGACACGCACCCAAAGAAATATAGCAATTGAATTCCAAAAGAAGCCTCACTCTGCCTCGAAATTCGTGCATCAAGGAAAAATCCCAAGTCAGCAAGCTCACCTGAAATGCCTCTGGCTATTCATTGTTCTCTTTTTTTTATTAACTTTGTATGTGTATGTTGAATGGTTTAGGAGGAGGAGGGGGGGGGGGGGGGGGGGGGGGGGGGGGGTAATTATAGGTTAATTAATGTAGTGAATATAACTAAACCCCACTAAACAATCCACTACCCCACTCTCTTTCTCTCCACTCACCATACACAGCCGGCATATCTTTTGGGGTGTGCACATTGCATGTAAGCACGTGCATGTGCTTTGTGTACACCTCACATTTTTATAATTTATTTTTATTCAATAAAAATGAGTGTTCTACATGACAAGTTTGTGTGGGCTCTATTTCAAATATTTTTTTTTTGTGGGCGTTAAAAACAATTTTGGGCCCATAGGTTTTTATAAAAATAATACAAAATGTAATAAATAAAGTGAGAAGAAAAAATGTGCAACACTTCTCAGAAAATTTTAGAGACAATCATGCATATAAAATTTTACGTGCAAATACATGTGCATAAATGTAAAAATTTATTTTTGAAAAAGAATGCAGCTAATACGTGCATCGCACGTAAAATATTAAAATACGAAATAGATTTTATCGACAAGAAAATGTTTATAAATAATCAAAATACAGAGTACTAAAATATATTTCATTATACATATACCATAATGTAATCAACACGTACACAGAAAAACACGTGCACCGCATGTATAAAAATATTTTAATCAAAATAGGAGATTTATAAAACGAATTTGAACAAGTCATAAAATAAATAGTTGAAACACATTGAAATTACTACACGTAAGTGACGTGTGCATCGATAACACGTGCAATGCACGTAAAAATACAAAGATTGAAATTTAATATTTGAGTTTTCTCAAATAGGATAAGAATAAATTTCGAGAAGAAGAAAAATATACAAATAGCCGAAATACAAAAATACATATGATATTTATACAAAAATACGTTATGGATATTACCCGTAACAGTACAAAATACTTGTGCATAACACCCGTGGGCAAAATTGTCATAACTCAATTTTGCGGGGTGTCACAGTCAATCGAGAACAAGGAGTCATGAATTTGGAAACATGTCATGTAAACGGGAAGCATGCAAACTTAGAAACGGGAATAATCTAACTTGTAAACAGGAATCATGTAACTTGTAAACAGGAATCATGTAAACTTGTAAACGAAAAAAAAATAACGTGTAAACATGAATCATGTTAACATGTAAACAGGAACATGCATGTGCTCAGTGTTAATCTTATCTACCAATCTTTTATTAACCATATATAATGCACGCAATTCTGCATCCCATACCACAGGTTTGGGTAGATATAATCAAAGTGAACTTTTAGACACTAATGTTTAATTTTACATGATCATGTACTCGGGTCTTGCAGTGACAATAACAAGAAACAAGAATCATGTAAATTGGAACATGTAAACAGAAAACAGCTAAACGTGTAAACAGAAGTCACTATTATGAGAAACACTTGCCTTCTTCCGGGTATACTCTCCTATTTTGTCTACTACTAGGTCTTTCCCTTTATTACTCAGGCATGTTATTCTTTTACGATAATTACACATGAACATGCAACCAATGGACACGGGTATCAGAACAGGATCAAGGAGGTTTTAAAGGCTATGCAATGCATGATATAAAGTTCAATTTACCGAATGCGAGAAATAAACATATTTATAATTAAATACATGAAGATACATATTCTGGACAGCAATATGTTGTTGTACAAAAACTCACTTGCCTGTTGCTACAAGAAAGTGAATCAGGTTCCGTCAGGAATTCCAGAAAATAGACTCCCTGCCGGTTCCAACGTATATTCACATGATATATTCCAATTACAGCAACTATGTCCACCAGTCAGTTCTTTCTGGGTCTACCATTCAAGCAGCAACTCAGTTACAAGTTCTTATATATATAATGCGATTGAAATCTTAATAACAATTCTTACAAAAATCATAAGCTAGTTCCTAACATTTTTCAGTAACATTCTAATTAATTTTAGGTCTTAATTCCTAAGTTAAACTACTGTTTCAACTAATTAAACATAACGATGTATTTTCGAACAGCATTCTGAAATTAAGACGTTACAGTCTGAAAATCTGAATATCTTGCGATCTGTAAGTCGGATTGAAAACTGTCAGATGATATGGATTCCAGACATATAGGGCTACTACTTTCATATATAGGGTTCTAAATTATACTACAAGGATCTAGGTCAAAATCTCAGTACGAGTTCAAGTAAACAGCAGGGTAGAAATATAATACTTGTAATTTGTAACAATTGTGATTCACAAAAATATAGTCTTATAACCAGAGTTGAACATGCATTCATATTCAGTAAATAGGATAGAATCCTAATATTAACGTGACAGAAATTTATATTTCTATGGAATTAAATATAATATTAATATTTACACAGCGTATAGCAAAACAATCGAAATGAAGTGGACATGTAACATTTGTCTATATGCATCTATCTCTATAACATGTGTTTGTGTAATGCATTCTACAACAACAGATTATCATGATCTTTTTATGAGTATTAATTGACAGGTATCAAGTGGGATGACATATACAAATAGATCAATTTCAATCGACATATGAAGAAAATAGCAGGATTTATAATGCGATGAATCAAAAACAAGGGAACTACTTGCGTATGTCAAGGAACGCTTGCCTTAAACGGTGATTAAGACACGTGGCGAGAAGATGAAGCGACTACGAGAGAGACGGAAACAAGCAATTGCAACTGTAGCAACGATAGCAACAACGTTGTAATGACAATATCAACACGCGTAGCAATGACAGCGAGGCGTCTTTGGGCAACGACACGGGGCAGCAACAACTGCGAGTGAAGGTGTTTGGTAGTAGAGGAGGTCGGGGATGTTGGCGATGGTTGCGGGGTGCAGCAAGGAGAGGAAGCGAAGATGGTGATGGGTGATCGGTGGGCGGGGAAGAGCAACAAGTCAGTAGAGCTCGGGTTGCGATGGTTGTTGGACGGATGGGAAGGCAGCAAGGAGTAGCGCGAGTGGTGATTGTGGTGGTGCTCGAAGGATCAGCGAGGGGGTATCGAGACATGGCGATGGCGATGTGGCAATAGAGGCAGCACAAGGAGGAGATTCTGGCGGCAATGGCAAAGCAGTGGAGGTGGTGATGGTGAGCGGTAATGGAGATGATGAGGAAACTTCAGGTTCGAAGGTGGAGTTGAGGTGCGGCTGATGGTGGGGAAGATGATGGAAGGATGTTGGGTGTGAAGGTGGTGGTTGTGGTTGCTTAGGTTGAAGATAAAGCCAGGGGGCTTGGAGGTGTATGGGTTTCGGTGGAGTGAGTTGGAAGAAGGAGGTGATTAAGACTAATTAATTGAGGGTAGTGGGGTAATTAAATGGGTTGATTAAAAGTGATTATGTGGTTTGAGTGGAGGCAGTAAATAAGAGGAAGTGGGAGGTTCGGTAATGGGAATGAAGGGGTGTGAGTTGGATTAATGTTTTGTTTGGATTTTGGTTTGTGTTAAATTGGGCTTCACAATTTAATAAAGTATCAAATACATTTATAGAATGGGCATTGGGTTCACAAAATAAATATGATTGGTGTTACCGCTAAATCTGGTATGGGGGCAAACAGATAGAATTTGTGGATTCTTAGGGAAACTGAATAGCAAATCTGGAACCTTTCCACTGGAGTTTGACCGTTGACTCCCGCCGTTTACCTGCAAAAAGTGCGAGATACCGGGGTTGATCCCGGCGACGCACCCTCAGACGCTCAAGTCAATAACTAGAAAAGATTATGAAGGAGCATAAACTGGCAAAAGATTGTTTACCTCTTAATGGTGGTGGATGGGGGATATTTATAGCCGCCTTTGGGATCAATTTAGGTATAAAATCCCTAATTCCCAGTGAAAGGATAGAGCGAATCAGGGCTGTTGATCAAACATAACCAAAAACCCTAATTCTATCCTGATAGGCCGGGTTCCTTGCGGGTTTGGACCCGCACCCAATTAAAGTGGATCCGTTCGCGGGTTATTGGGCCTTTGGCCAGTACCCATTTCAGACCCATTTGTATGTGACATTACCATTTCACCCCCAAGCTTTAAGATTCGTGCCCGATTTGGACAGTTCTGATTTAACCCTATTTTTAGCCATATCACGAGCCCCCCACTCCCGAGTACTGAGTTTGATCAGCCTTTGAGGAGTAGTTTTACTGTTTTAATGGCTTTCGGAGTTGTATCGGAGTCCAAACGAGGGGCATTAAATCTTTGTATGAGGCATTATGGTGATTTTCAAAGCTAGTCGCGTGCTCCAGGTTGTTCTTGAGCTCTCTTGGACTTCTGGTGATTTTTCTTAATTTTTATCTATTTTTCGGACCATTTATTTAATTTTGCGAAGTGGTGATTTGTTATTTGGGGGTCTTAATTGACTCTAAGCAATAATTATTCACCCAGGGGCTCAAAAATATTTCCCCAAATTTATAATTATTTTTTTAGAATATTTAATTAATTTTCCCTAATTTTTAACTATTTTTTTGCAATTTTTAAATAAATAAATCGGTTTTAATAAATAAAAATTAATTTTTAATTCCGAATTATGACGTGGCATAATCTGGGCCCTTTATCAGCGTTGGGCACAAATTTTCGGAGGATTGGACTGTCTGAGTAGCTCGGTGTAACACCCCAAAATTTTTTTTTTTGAAAACTAAGTCTCCAAACTCAAATATTTCAATTCCTATATCACTTTAATCATAAACTAAGAAAGTTAATTTTTTAGGAAAAATTTTGACAGAGTCTCCCCTGTAAATTTTGCCCCGAAACACAAAAATCTTACGGAATTCTGCTCAAAATTCCGTAGCTCACAAAATACACAATAATTTCATGGGCTCCCCAGGCCAAAATGAGCAGATACACACAGGCAATATAATATAATGCTCTGGGAGCCAAACTCATAACGAATTATCAAATATCAAATAAAAACCATAAATTTCTTTGAAAACGAGATAAAATTTTTAGAAAAACCTTTGTAAAACCTACCACAGAGCCCGGTACACCACAACGAGGTGGGTACGGGTCACAAACATACCATACCACATCGTACTATACTTACCATCATCATATACGTGCTTATACATCCATAATACAATTTAAAGCATAAATTTCACTATTCCTATAACTAAATAATACAAGTTTTTAAAATAAAAAGTTATACTACCATTCCACGCCTCACCTCTGCACTGATGAGAACCTGCAACAGTGAGGGATCTAGGGTAGTCCTCAGACTCCCCTAACCCCCCAAACACTAAGGGGTTAGTCATTTCTGGTGTGAGTATAATTTAAAAATCTAACAAACAAATTAAATTGTATAACGAAAATAATTTTAAACTTACAAACAATGAGTAAGAAGATACATCTTGAACCTCTGAACTTTAAAACATCATACATACGGCTTTATTTTCAATTCCTCTTCAAATCTGTATCAAATTATAAATTTACCCATACTCACACATTCCACTATATATTTCACGTCAACCTCAAATCTATCCTTACTTTATATTCGCACAATACGAACTTTCAATCAATCCATTCCTTTTCAATTTGAATCCCCTAACCCGAATATTCGTATCTCTATTTCCATAAATACTCACATAAAGTCCCTAACTCATTTCTTCATACTTTTATAACTCCGCACTTCATTTTCCATTCATTTACAACGACGAACTCATGACTCATATTCTCAAATACTCATTTTCATTCATAAACCCTTTCTTTCTCAATTTCATATTTTATAACACCGCGTTCATTTATTTCTTATAACCCATATCATCACGTATGCATATATCCACATAATACCACATTAATTCCTTTCTTATGACAAAATATAACACTTCGTTACCTATTGCAATTCGCTCACATTTCATCACATCATGCACATATCACTTATTAAATACTCATTCTTATCACATCAAAATATATTTTATAACTCACTCTCATCCCGTTATATCATTTAGCTATTAATCAAGCTAATTAATGACTAACTTACTTTCATCTTCACTAAATTTAACTCTTCATTTCCATTAATCATTACCACAATCATACCAACTTACCCTGCGAATTATGCCAAGGCAGGTAGTTCCCACCATTTCCACAGAAATAGCGGGCAAGTAGTTCCTTGACACAATTCCAAGGTACAACTCATATCAATCTGTATTTACTTTAATGACCCCATACGTAATACAATTACTTCATATTATTCGTGATAACACATCTCTTTTATTATTATCAATTTAAATTAATCACATGTTGCCTTTATCATTTCTTTCCATACATTAACTCATAACACGTTCACTTTCACATTTACTTCATTCACCACTATTTTCTTTCTCATCCACAATTCACATTTCACTATTCACTTTCTTTCCCACACATAATTCACATTTCACTATTCCCTTTCTTTACTACCCCATTTATTATTAACACTTATTTATTCTTTATTCTCAACTCATAATGCACTTACTTCATTATTTCATTTCAGCTCATACGAAACACTTCTCTTCCTCAATCACATTTCATATCATATTCATTTTACCCTAGGTCTATCCTAGAGTATCAATTCTCTCTCAGGTCTACCCTGAGGTATCATATCTCTCTCCGGTCCCATCGGAGGTATTTACTCTCCCAGGTCTACCCTGGGGTATCATCTCTCTCTCAGGTCTACCCTGAGGTATCATATCTCTCTCCGGTCCCACCGGAGGTATCTACTCTCCCAGGTCTACCCTGGGGTATCATCTCTCTCTCAGGTCTACCCTGAGGTATCATATCTCTCTCCGGTCCCACCGGAGGTATCTACTCTCCCAGGTCTACCCTGGGGTATCATCTCTCTCTCAGGTCTACCCTGAGGTATCATATCTCTCTCCGGTCCCACCGGAGGTATCTACTCTCCCAGGTCTACCCTGGGGTATCATCTCTCTCTCAGGTCTACCCTGAGGTATCATATCTCTCTCCGGTCCCACCGGAGGTATCTACTCTCCCAGGTCTACCCTGGGGTATCATCTCTCTCAGGTCTACCCTGAGGTATCATATCTCTCTCCGTCTATGCGGAGGTATCTATTCAAGTCCACCGAAATTATTGTTATTAACATTTACTTTTCATATTAACATCACCCTTTATCGTCATAACATCTCATCTTTTTATTTAAACTTATTCTCATGAACAATGATCACCATCTCACTTACCCTTTCAATGCATCACACAAAAGATAATATCACAGACATTAATATATAAAACCATCACATCACAATATTGCACATCACAACTGCACTGTATTATTTATTTTATCATTACCCCATACGTCATGCGTATATCAGACTATTTATTATCTCAATATCACAGGCTTGCGTACGCCCAGTAAATCAACACATCACAACATCATATATAGATATAATATACACCCATTACTTTACCATCGCACTGGATATTCAAAATCACAACAATTCACCATACACCGACATCTTATATAAATATAACTCATCCCCGTATATATATATTTAACAAATTCATTATCTATAATTTATATCAATACCCGAGACGAGTATTTAATCATCATATCGCATACCAACACCAAACACTAATTTCCCCTTACACCTACACCCTCTTCCGGGATTCATATTCATCATTCAAATTATACTAAAATTTTTCTTAAAATAACAAATACATAAATACATTCATACTCACATAGCATCCCGTGAAGACTCGAAGCGCCAGCACGCCGTTCCACATCCAAATCTGCTAACATATCCTATTATCAAATTTCAACACAATTAAGGCCCAAATCATCTAAATCTATTACAGAAAATAATAAGACTATTTCTAATATCACTCAGGCGTTCTATCGAACGTCTGGGATGCACACGTGCATCGCACGTAATAGACAAATTCCTACCGGGGTTTTTATCCTCTAAACAATTACTCGAACCACTCCCAAATTATTCTAATGGCACAACTATATTTTCCACTATCCTACGAGAATTAATTCTTACATATATAATTCTCTTTTACAAACCCAAAACCCCAATTTACTAATAACTTACAATCTCTCTAACAATCCACTAATTTCTCACATCTACCACTTCCAACATCTCTAAATCTCTCTATCCTAATATTCCTACTCAATAAAATTTAACCCAACTAAATTTTATACAATAAAATAATTAGGGTTTTACCTTCCCGAATCCATTCGAAAATCCGACGCTACCACCATGTAGAGAATCCCTCCATTAGTCTACTCCTCACCTTAATTCGGAATTGACGAAGAAATGGAGGTGGATTCGAGGTGGGGAGAGAGAATCGGCGATGGATTCTTTGGGGATTCCTTCCGATCGGAATGGAACGGAAGGGAAAGAAGGAGGGAGAGGAAATGGGGTCGGGGTTTCTTTCGATTCGGCTGACGTGCGAACGGGAGGAGGAGAGGGCCGGGGGAACCTCCGGCCGATTTGGGTTCGGCTGGGGAATGAATCGATCGGGAAAAAGAAAAAGAAGGGAAGGAGAAGAAAAGGAATGGGGGGGTGTTTTTAGAAAATAAATAAAAATAATTATTAATATAATAATTAATACGGTATTCTTACACATATACCCCTAATCTCCACAATATTTCAAATAAACTCCCCACTCCTACACTTTTAAAAATACCATTAATACAAATTACATTAAATTATCTCATAATAATCCTCCAAACGTATAAAATAAAATAAACAATATTTATTCACATAAAATCTTCACTCATGACTCCTAATATATCAATAATACCCATCTACCACAAATACCCATACCGATATCAATATTTAAATAAAATATACCAAAAATAATTTTCACCACTCAAAATATATAAAAACAGACATTTTCGATATTTTAAAAATTCGAGGTGTTACACTCGGCATGCTTTTTCTCCGCATGCGGAGGTTGGTGCCTTGGCACCTCGGTACCCTGTCCTTGGTAGCTCGGTAGATCGGCACGTAACGAGCTACCAAGCTACATGGTAAGATCTGGATTGCTCATCACGGAGCGAATCACGAGGAGGGCGGCTCAGATCGCGAAAAAATGCTATCTTGTCATTTTGTGGGAATGGCATGATCTGAACCGTTCATCATGTTCTGGCGCGGTTTTTGACACGATCCAATGGCTAGGGTGGTTCGGCACCATTTTTCTCCATATATGGAGGTTGGTACTTCGGCACTTCGGTCCGAGGGCCTCGGTAGCTCGGTGGTTCGGCTAAGCTATTCACTAGCTCGGCTGAACACTCCGGTGGGTCGGCAGTTCGACCTCTGCCCCTTATTAGCTCGGTGGCTCTGCTAAGCTGTTTGGTAGCTCGGCTGAGCACTCCAGTGGGTTGGTGGCTCGGCCTCTGCCTCTTAGTAGCTCGGTGGCTCGGCTAAGCTGTTCGGTAGCTCGGCTGAGTACCCCGGTGGCATGTAACGAACCGCTAGGACACGTGGCTTAATCTGGATCGTTCATCATGGCGTGAATTACGAGGGCAAGGCTCAGATCATGAGAAAATGTTATCTTGTCATTTTGTGGGCATGGCGTGATCTGAGCCGCTGATCAGATTCAGTCGTGAATTTTGAGAAAATCTGAAGGTGAAAGTGGCTTGGCGGCATTTTTCTCCATATGTGGAGGTCGGTGCCCTGGTAGCTCGGCAGAGTGTCTTTGTGGCTCGGCTCGGCACGAACCGTTGAGCCACGTGGCTGGATCCGGTGCGTTCATCTTAGCGCGAATCACGAAGTTGGGGGTTCAGATCACGAGAAAATGTTATCTTGTCATTTTGTAGGTGTGGTGTGATCTGAGCTTCTGATCAGATTCGGGCGTGAATTTTGAGACAATCTGACGGTGAAAGTGGCTAGGCGGCATTTTTTTCTATATGTGGAGGTCGGTACCCCGGTAGCTCGGTAGAGTGTCTTTGTGGCTCGGCTCGGCACGAACCGTTGGGCCACGTGGCTGGATCCGGTGCGTTCATCATGGCGCGAATCACAAAGTTGGGGGTTCAGATCACGAGAAAACGTTATCTTGTCGTTTTGTGGGTGTAGCGTGATCTGAGCCACTGATCAGATTCGGGTGCGAATTTTGAGACAATCTGACGGTGAAAGTGGCTCGGCGGCATTTTTCTCCATATGTGGAGGTCAGTACCCCGGAAGCTCGGCAGAGTGTCTTTGTGGCTCGGCTCGGCACGAACCGTTGGGCCACGTGGCTGGATCTGGTGCGTTCATCATGGCGTGAATCATGAAGTTGGGGGTTCAGATCACGAGAAAATGTTATCTTGTCGTTTTGTGGGCATGGCGTGATCTGAACCGCTGATTAGATTCGGGCGTGAATTTTGAGACAATCTGACGGTAAAAGTCGCTCGGCGGCATTTTTCTCCATATGTGGAGGTCGGTGCAACGGTAGCTCGGCAGAATGCCTCGGTGGCTCGAAAAGTTACGATTCGCTAAGCGGTGATGCTAAGTGAACCGACGCGTCTTGCCTCTGAACCGTTACAGCTTTCTCTACTTTGTCGTTTCATCTCCCTTAATAGGCCTCTAAACGTTTCGAAAGCCCAACAGTCACCTTCTGGCTATAAATTCTCACCCCCCCTCACCCCTTAGCTCATTCTTCACTTTTTACTCTCAAGATTTCACTTTTTCTCTCGAGTTGCTCTGCTAGCGGAGATCTGACCTCAAGGGCGGTTGCATTAGCTATCGCGAAGGCCAGGCAATTTCCGACGAACTCTTTCCAACCGTGAACGTCACTTCAAGGTCAGTTTTCCTTGTCTTAGATATTTATTCGAGATGTCATGAGTGAACTCGGGTAGTGAGGCCTCATCCTCGAGAGGTCGGAATGCCGAGGAGGAGAGAGAAGTAGTAAGCCGAAGGAAGGGGAAGGAGGTAGTTGGATCGTCTGTGTCCGAGGAGAAGGGGAAGAAGGTGGTCTGGTCCGCGATCGTCGAGGAGGTGGTGGAGACCGTTAGGCAGGCGGGCGAGTCGAGTCGGATGCCGACCGTGCTGTCCGGCCATGCTGGGATAAGGTAGTACAGTGGCGAGCTGCTGACTAAGGTCATCATCGGTCGCGCGGAGACCTATGAGGAGAACGATCCGAGGGAGGTCACCGAGGTGGATGCCCTCCCCTCAGTGCTAACCGAGTGGGATCTACTCTGGATTAGAAAGCGGTTCGCCATCCCCACGGAGTACACACTGGTCCTCCCCGACCCCGGAGTGCGAGAAAACACCGCCTTCCCCCGGGACACATGCATCCTCGCCTACGACGCATTGAATGTCGGTCCGCATTTCTCCTTACATCCCTTCATGACGGTCGTCCTTTGGTGGTATGGTCTGGCCCCCATACAGTTCATGCCGAACACCAGGCACCATGTGCTTGGCTTTCTGCTGCAATGCCGAACTGCCAAAGTGGAGCCAGACCTTGTCATCCTCTGAAGCTTATATCGAATCAACAGGATGAGCAAGCTCGAGCCTCGCTACTACCTGTCGCCTCGGAAGGGTGTTAAGTTGATAGAGAATCCTGACTTGATCAAGTCGTGGAAAGGGAATATCTTCTTGATAAAGGGGCCCTCCGCATGGGACTTCCCAACCCGGTGGAAGGAGGAGGTGCTGAAGTTTGCAAAGTCCGAGCCAGTGTTGACCCCGGCAGAAGAGGAGGTGGCAGCCAAGCTGATCGGTTTCCCGATGTTGAGTTGGAGGGAAATGACCGAGGAGGTGTTGCACGGGTCGGGCCTTAGTCCGATCGACCCGAGTACGCTCCTGACATCTCTTCTCTTCTTTCTGCTTTACTATCTTTAATGCCTTGTGTATTTTCTAACTTGATTTCCTTTCTCTTCGACAGAGGCTCCGAATATGGACTTCAGGGTAATGATCGCTGAACGAAGCAAAGCCGACGACGGCAAGAAAAGGAAAAGGACGAGCACCGGTCCCTCATCGAAACGACCCGCCAAGGCACCTTCCGTGGTCGTCACTTCTTCTCCTCGGGAGCCGTCCTTGGCCGTTGTTATCCTGTCGACCCGTTCTGCCCCTGTGGAGGAGGCTTTCTCCATCTCTGCGGCGCTAGGGCTGGAGGCCCCGCCCCTGACCAAACATGCCGAGGTTATTCTAACTGAGGCCCACAAGAACCTATTCGTCCCCGACTGGCGAGTGAAGAATCACGATGGCTTCTTGGGAGACTCGGGGATGAGCATGCAAGCCGTTGGGCACCTGCCGACCCCGAAGGACCGAGCCACGCTGAAGGCAGGGACAAGGGGCGACGACGCCCTTGAGGTTGCTCGGTCACTTATGTCGGTAAGTTTCTAGGCTGTTTCTGAATTTTTATTCAAAAATTTTCTAAGTCTTTAGCTCAGCTAAAAACATAAGTTCTAATTGTTTCTTCGTTCCGGCCACTTGCCACTTCGGCCATCTCCTCGCGGAGTACTCCGAGCAGGAGAGGGAGCTGAAGGCCCTCAGCGACAAGGACCGGGCAGAGAGGGTGAGGGCTGTGAAACAGCTTGAAGCCGAGCAGCGTCGCTCGGACGCTCTGGCGGCCCAGGTCGCCGACCTCGAGGTGGCCTTGGCACAAGCGAAGGAAAAGCTTGCTTTAGAGGTTGCAAAAGCGGTCGAGGAGAGGGCAGCGGTGGCGAAGGCGTTGGAGGCGGTGAAGCAGGAACAGGCCGAAGCCATGGAGAAGGAGAGGGCAACGATCGAGGCAGAGGCCAAAAAGCAGGCGTCGAACATGGAGCTATCCTACGCCAGAGCGCTCGATCACGTCGAGGCTCGCATCCCCGGCTTCGAGAGGGTAGGTACAGGCTGTGGCCCAGTGGCAAGGAAGATGATGAAGAGGAGGAGGGAGAAGCGGAGGACGAGCAGTAGGATGACGAGGTACCTGCCGATCCTGAGACTGTGCAGCCGACCCTCGAACCGAAGTGACGGGGGACGAGGGGCCGTCCACCGAGGTGCCTGTTTTCGAGCTACTGTCCAAGGTGGACCCCTGATCTCCTCGTTCTTGTAAAAAAAAGTTTCTCTTTTGATGTACTGCCTTGTAGCGGACTGGCCACCGCTTTTTGATATAAATAAAGTTTTGTTTGAAATCTCTTCTCAAATTCGACTAAGTGTTGGAGTGTTTTGAAATGGAATTTCTTCGAAATTTGGCTAAGTGTTGGGCATCGCCTTCTGTACTTCGTGTTAATATGTCTTTGCTTTTCAGGTTGCCGAGCCAATTTCAGTAGCCGAAGTCGCTCGTCTTCGTGCTGACTTAAAACCAGTGAAGCGGGCCCTCTCTCGTAGCCGAGAGTGCTTCCTCAAGAGTGAGTTGGACCTAGAGGATCTTAAGGCCACGGCGAGAGGGTATTTTTCCGAGCTGAAACAACTACGGAAGCGATCTCGCGAGGTTCGTCTAGAAGGCAAGGTGGAATTGCTCCGAAAGGCGCTGTTCGATGCGGAGACAGAGAAAGGCGAACTGTTGGCAGAGGTTCATCACCTGACGATAGCTGAAGAAGAACTTTTGGCGGAGGAAGAGGAATTAGCATCGGCAGTGGGTAAGTTAATGGCCGAGCGCAACGAGTTGACGGCGAAGATCGACGAGCTGAGGAGGGTTATAGTCGACAAAAGTATCGAAGTGACCCACCTTTGTCGAATCATGGCCGATAGCTCTGGTACTGAAGGCTCTGCTCTACTTCCTCATTTTAAGATATCTGTGAAGGACAACACTTTGAAGGATAGGATTGTAGAGCTTGAGGAGGAAGTTGCCCGCCTCAAGCTTCCGCCTGAAATGATCAACGTCCGAAGTACGTCGTGTACTCGCGAAGAGAGGAAGAGGGGAATCTCGTTTTATAAGCTCGAGACTCATTTGCCTGCCGTTAGGCGGAGCCCAGTCGATGCTAAGAGTGGGGTGGCTGCCTCGTCTAGTGGCGCTTCGGTTGGAGCCACAGTCAGAGGTAGTGCCGAAGAGGCGTCTCGATTCGTTGGTTTAGAGACGAGCTCGGAGGTTAGGCGGCGCCGCCCCCGGGTGTCCTTGAAACGAAACGTCCCTATTCCGAAGAAGCATTGAATGAGTTGGTGTAATTATGCTTCTTTGAGCATTTGTAGTCTTCTGTAGTAGAACATTTTGGCTTTGTAATTTGGGTTCCTTTGTATGTTGAACCTTTGTAATGAAATGAAAGTTTGTTTACTCTCTTGCACTCTTGTGTTTTGTTGGCGGGCATCTATTCAAGTACAACACCTCCAACTCTTAACAACTACTCATAATCAGAAGCAAATCTTTCTTCTTATGGGTGTGGTATGTCTAACTTCAACTTTAAACGAACCATAGGAATCAAAAGTTTAGCACCTCCAAGTACTCTTCTCCCATGTCTTGTATGGTTGTAAGAACTCCGCGCGCGTCGTCGGAGCAAGTTTTAACTTTAATCAGATCATAAGAACCAAAGGTTAGCTCCTCCAAGTACTCTCCTCCCATGTCTAGTATGGTTGTAAGAACTTCTCGCGCGTCGTCGGAGCAATTCCGAATGGCGAACCACTTCTACCTCACTTAAGAGCGAGCTTGCAAAGCGGAATCGAGCCAATTGTTGGACAACACTTTACGTTGTTTGAGTGAGTTTCAACGGTTGTGGGAGCAATTCCGAGTGGTGAACCATTTCTAGCTCGCTTAAGAGCGAGCTTGCGAAGAGGAATCGAGCCATGTTTTGGACTCCGAACTCATCGTTTGAGTTAATTTCAATGGTTGTGAGAGCAATTCCGAATGGCGAACCACTTCTAGCTCGCTTAGGAGCGAGCTTGCGAAGCGGAATCGAGCCAAGTTTTGGACTCTGAACTTGTCATTTAAGTTAATTTCAACGGTTGTGGGAGCAATTCCGAATGGCGAAACACTTCTAGTTCGCTTAAGAGCAAGCTTGCAAAGCGAAATCGAGCCAAGTGTTGGACTCCGAACTCGTCGTTTGAGTTAATTTCAACGGTTGTAGGAGCAATTCCGAATGGCGAACCACTTCTAGTTCGCTTAAGAGCGAGCTTGCGAAGCGGAATCGAGCCAAGTGTTGGACTCCAAACTCATCGTTTGAGTTAATTTCAATGGTTGTGGGAGCAATTCCGAATGGCGAACCACTTCTAGTTTGCTTAAGAGCGAGCTTGCGAAGCGGAATCGAGCCAAGTGACTCCGAACTGTCATTTAAGTAAAAGAAATTAAAAACAAAGAGATGCAAGTAATCACAGGAAAAACATTTCAGAAGAAGCTCTTTATTGATGACTACTAGTCGGCTGCTTCTAAGTTGCGAGCTGTTATTACATTAAAAAAATAAAGAAGCAAAATACAAGTGAAAAGAAGGGAATGGTTTGATATCTGAAGGTACTCAGAGAGGCGTTCAGGCGCTCTCTTGGTACTTCAATAGATGGTCGGCATTCCAAGTCCTGGGAATCTCTCTGCCCTCAAGGTGTTCAAGACGGTATGTTCTGGGGCGAACTTCTTTGGTGATCTTGTAGGGTCCTTCCCAATTCGGGGCTAGCTTACTCTTTTGGCTGGGGAAGGAGATAGCTAGTTTTCTAAGGACCAAGTTCCCTTCCTTGAGATTGGTAGGACGGACCCTTTTGTTGTAGGATAACTCGATTCTTCTTCGGTAATTCTGCTGGCGAATTGAAGCTCTTTCACGAAGCTCATCAACCAAGTCCAAATTTGCCCAAAGTTCTCTGGCATTCTGCTCTTCTTCATAGGCCATAAGGCGAGGAGATGGTAGACCGACTTCCAAGGGGATCACAGCTTCCGACCCATGGGTGAGATTGAATGGCGACTCTCCTGTGGGGGTCCATTTCGTAGTGCGATAGTTCCACAGTACGTTAGGAAGTTGGTCTGCCCATACGCCTTTGGCCAATCTATCCAGCCTCTTCTTGATACCGGAGAGGATCTGTCAGTTGGCATTTTCCACTTGGCCATTTAATTAAGGATGGGAGACAGAGGAGAATCGTTGCTGAATGGCGAGGTCTTCACACAGAGATCGAAACGCGGCCCCCGTGAACTGTGTTCCATTATCTGTTATTAGGACCTGAGGCACGCCAAACCGACAGATGACGTTCTTCCAAAAGAACTGCAGCACTTTATTCTCGGTGATCGTAGCCAATGGTTCGACCTCAATCCACTTGGAGAAGTAGTCGATTGCCATGACTAAGAACTTGAGTTGGCCGGGAGCTAGTGGAAACGGGCCTAGCAAGTCCATTCCCCATATTGCGAAAGGGATCGGACTCGATAGAGAGGTGAGTTGTTCTTGGGGTAGGCGACGAATGTTGGAGTACTGTTGACAGGAGCTGCATTGCCGGACATGTCGTTCGGCATCTTGCAGGAGGGTAGCCCAGAAGTACCCATAATTTAACACCTTCCTGGCGAGGGACCTCGACCCTGAATGTGCTCCGCCTATACCTTCGTGGAGTTCTTGTAAGGCATATGAGGCTTCTTCCGGGGAGAGGCACATCAAGTAGGGTCTGCCGTCTACTTGGGTGTAGGAGCGTTTGGACAAGACCCTTCAACAAGGGTGTACCACTCCGCTCTCGTTCGGACTCGACGAGCTTCCTTAGGGTCTTTAGGGAGGAGGTCATCTCTTAGGAATTCTATTAGAGGTTTCATCCAGTTGTCTTGAAGTTGGACGGGCAGCGACTCCATCTAGTCCGGAGTTTCTTCTTCTTTGCTCGGTCTTAGGAGCACTTCAATCAGGACGGTCTGCTCGAGACCTTGAAGGGAGGAGGAGGCCAATTTGGAGAGGGCGTCTGCTTGGAAATTTTCTTCTCTGGGGATCTGCTGAATTAGTGCCTCTTCGAATGAAGCCATGAGATTTTGAACCTTGGCTAGGTACTTAGCCATTCAGTCATCTCGCGCCTCATACTCTCCTAAGACTTGATTCACAACCAGCTGCGAGTCGCTAAATATCTGGAGCCGTTGTGAACCTGCCTTGCGAGCCATACCGAGGCCGACTATAAGGGCTTCATACTCCGCTTCATTGTTAGAGGCCTTGAAGTTGATGCGAAGGGAGTATTGGAGGACGAAGTCATCTAGGCCTGCCAGAATGACCCCGGCTCCACTCTCCTCGGTGTAAGAGGACCCGTCTACATATACTGTCCAGATAGGAGGCCCTTTTGCTGCTTGACTGACCTCTGAGATGGTGCTCTCAACAATAAATTCAGCTAAGGATTGAGCCTTGATTGCGGTCTGAGGCTGGTATGATATGTCATACTGGCTTAGCTCGATCGACCACTTCATCAGTCGGCCTGAGGTCTCGGGTTTGTGCAGAACTTGCTTAAGCGGCTGGTTAGTAAGAACGACCACCGAGTGGGACTGAAAATAAGGGCGAAGCTTCCTAGCTGCCATAACCAAGGCGTACGCCATCTTCTCTATTCTTGGGTACCGATGCTCAGCATCCCGAAGTACCTTACTCACGTAATAGATGAGCTTCTGAGCCTTGTCTTCTTCCCTCACCAGGACAGCGCTGAGGGTTTGCTCGGAGGCAGTTAAGTAGAGGTAGAGTGTTTCCCCGGGGATAGGCTTGCTGAGGAGAAGGGGGTTAACCAGGTAGGCCTTCAGCTGATCGAAAGATTCTTGTTGCTGTTGACCCCACTCGAAGCCCTTAGCCCCCCTGAGGGCTTTAAAGAAAGGAAGGCACTTCTCCCATGACTTGGACAGGAAGTGCCCTATGGCTGCGAGGTGCCCCGTGAGCTTCTGAACCTCTTTCACACTTTTGGGAGGAGTCATGTCCAGTATGGCTTTGATCTTCTCGGGATTGGCTTTGATTCCTCTTTGGCTGACCATGAAGCCCAGGAATTTCCTCGACGAGACCCCGAACGCACACTTGTTCAGGTTGAGCCTCATATCATGCTTTCTCAATACATCGAATGCTTCCTGTAGATCGGCGACATGGTCAGTCCCTTGGATGCTCTTCACTAGCATATCATCAACATACACTTCCATGTTTCGGCTGATTTGGTTCTGAAAGACTTTTTTGACAATGCATTGGTAGGTCGCGCCTGCATTCTTCAACCCGAAAGGCATTACCCTGTAGCAGTAGAGCCCCTGATCGGTGACAAAGGAGGTCTTCAGGATATCCGGAGGAAATATTCGGATTTGGTTATACCCGGAGAAGGCATCCATGAAGCTAAGCAACTTATGACCCGAAGTGGCGTCAATCAAGGTGTCGATGCTTGGGAGAGGGAATGGATCTTTAGGGCATGCTTTGTTCAGGTCCGTGAAGTCGATGCAAATTCTCCAACTCCCGTTGGCCTTCTTAACCATAACAACGTTGGAGAGCCATTCGGGGCAGTTGACATCTTGTATGAACCGGGCGTTCAGGAGTTTGTCCACTTCTTTATTTATAGCATGCTGGCGCTCAGGGGCAAATTTGCGCCTCTTCTGGTGGACCGATTTGGACCCCGGAGCAACACTGAGGTGGTGGACGAGGAGCTCCTCGGAGATCCCTGGCATGTCGGCAGTCGACCATGCGAAGAGGTCATGGTTCTTTCTAATGCATTGGATTATGTCGGAACATAGAGCAGATGGGAGGGTCTTGCTAATGAAGACCTTGCGGTTCGGATCCTGTTCAGAAAAGAGCACTTCCTCCAGCTCATCAACCGGTTCGGACATAGGTTAGGCATTCCCATGGGGAATCTCAAGAGTCTTGAGGGAGAGAACGGGACCCCCGGTGGAGGTCATGTAACATTTGCGGGCCATCTCTTGACTACCTCATACTTCCCCCACACCTGCCCTGGTGGGGAACTTCATCTTGAGGTAATAAGACGACAGGAAAGCCTCTAGAGCAGCTAGGCCAGGCCGGCCTAGAATCACATTATAAGCAGCGGGGACATCGACGACCATGAAGTCCATCGGCTCCGTCCGGGTAGTAGGAGTTTTGTCAGCAGTTACGTCGAGGGTGATTACTCCTTCGATAGTCACTGGCACTCTCGTGAACCCATGGAGCATGTAGCCGGCTTGAGCCTGTCGCGCGATAGCTTGAGTCCTCGAAAAGCCGCGAGGAAGAGAATGTTAATGGAGCTACCATTGTCGACCAGAATCCTCTCCACTTTGAAATTTGCCATATAGAGGTTGATGACTAGTGCGTCACAGTGGGGGGTTCGGACACCCTCGAGGTCTTCATCTGAAAAAGTGACCGGTACTCCGAGGCCTTTGGGAGGGGGCATGCCGTGTACTGAGTTGACCTCCCTGATGAACGCCTTTCAAAAGGAGTTGGAGGTGCCTCCCATGGGGCCTCCATTAATGAGATGCAGAATGCATTCCTCTTCATACTCGAGAGTCTCATCGTGCCTTTCAGGATGCTTATTAGCTCCCCTAGGGGGAGGAGAAGGATCAACTCGATCCTTTCTCAAGAATTTAGTCAACTGCCCTCTCTGAATGAGGGCCTCAATTTCATTCTTCAGGGCCTGACAATCATTGGTGTCGTGACCGTGGTCCCGGTGATATCGGCACCACTTTTCTTTGTCCCTCTTCTTGCCGGGGGTATTCATCTTCGGGGCAGGAGGCAGGACCCCTTCCTTCTCAACCTCCATGAGAATAGTGGAAATGTTGGCGTTAAGAGGGATGAACTTCTCGAATCTAGGAGGTGGGCGGTGCTGGCCCCTATTATCCTTCTGGAGCTTCTTAGCTCCCTCTTCTTCAGCTGCTTTTTGACTTGTTCCCGGAGGAAGACCCCTTGAAGGTGGGGTGATGCTCAGCTTCCTCAGCCCGAATATAAAATTTGCTCCTAAGAAAGAGGTCGGAGAAGTTTTGCAGGGGGCGTCTTGGCTAGGGAGGACCGAAGGCTGGAGTTAAGGACATTTGACTGGAAGGCTACTGCAGCGACCGACTGGTCGAGGGAAGCAATGGACCTAGCTTCTGCGGTGAATCGCTTCACATAATCTCTGAGCATCTCACCCTTCCTCTGACTGGGGTAAAGTCGCGAGATGCTGGTCTTCTCTGTGCAGCGGCTACTCACGAAGTGGGTGACGAAGAGGGTTTCGAATTGTTCAAAGGAGAATATGGAGGATGGGGCGAGGCAAGAGTACAATTCCCGAGCCAGACCCTTGAGAGTAGCGGGGAAGGTTTTGAACAGTAGGGCGTCGGAAGCGTGGTGGATCAACATAAGGGTCTTGAAGCTCTCGATATGGTCCACGGGGTCTGACTCCCCGGAGTAAGTCTCGAACTGCAGGGGCTTGAAGCCTATTGGAACCGATGCCTCCATGATTGTTTGAGAGAAGGAAGGTCGGCTGGGACGAAGGGTCCTTCCTCTCAGTTCTTCTTCCCTGTCTAGTTGGCCGAGGTGCCTCTCCATCTCATGGAGACAACGATAAACAGCGTCATCCCTCCGATGGTAGCCAAACGAGTCTCTGGACTCGTCTTCGTAAGAAGGGGAGCGCGGAGTTCGGCGATGGTAGCTAGGGGAATGGCGAGGACTGCGATGTCGGTTACTCGGAGCTTGAGGAGGGGTTAAGGACCGATGGCGAGGACTTTGAACCGGAGGAGGAGTGGGGACCCTCTGGGCATTGTTATTGTTCGGCCGGAGGTTTAGGGCTTGCAAGACGGTTGCTTGGAATTACTGGAATTAGGCACGGGTGATAGGTGTGGTATCATCCCTCCGGGGTTGACGACCAGCGGGAAAACGAGGTCCTCTTCTATGGTGCTCAGGGGACTCTCTCCGTCTTCTCTGAGGTGGGGACCTCCGATAGTCTCGGCGACGAGGAGATCGCTCATTTGGGCGTTCTTGGCGGGAGGCTCCCTCATGGGCCCGCCTTTCATCCAAACGGTGGCAAAGGTCCTCTTCTTTCTGCCGATTGATAAGGATATTGCGGAGGTCTTCGGAAGCTCGGGGGTTGTGATATGCCATCGAATCAGTAGAGGGGTTGTGCATGGAGACGTGGTCACGATGGAGGGGTTGTTTCTGAGGAGTGGGACGGGAGGTCCCTGCACCGGCATTTTGGGGCCCGAGCGGAGCCCTATGGGATTGAAGGTTCTGAAGAGGAGGTTGCTCTTGCTGCATGGGCTGATCAGGTTGAGGCGGAAGTTGCTCCTGCTGTTGGACGGTTTGGAGGGGGACCTCCTGTTGTGGTTGAGGAGGAGTGGGCCCACGGTTGGACCCTCTGGATCTTAGCTATCGGGGAGGCATGGCTGGAGATGATCTTAACCCAGGGAAGAGGAAAGATTGCTATTCATGGGTTCCCACAGACGGCGCCAATCTGTTACCGCTAAATCTGGTGTGGGGGCAAACAGATAGAATTTGTGGATTCTTAGGGAAACTGAATAGCAAAGCTGGAACCTTTCCACCAGAGTTTGACCGTTGACTCCCGCCGTTTACCTGCAAAAAAGTGGGAGACACCGGGGTTAATCCCGGCGACGCACCCTCCGATGCTCAAGTCAATAACCAGAAAAGATTATGAAGGAGCGTAAACTGGCAAAAGATTGATTATCTCTTAATGGTGGTGGATGGGGAGTATTTATAGCCGCCTTTGGGATCAATTTAGGAATAAAATCCCTAATTCCCAGTGAAAGGATAGAACGAATCAGGGTCGTTGATCAAACATAACCAGAAACCCTAATTCTATCCTAATAGGCCGGGTTCCTTGCGGGTTTGGACCCGCACCCAGTCAAAGTGGATCCATTTGCGGGTTATTGGGCCTTTGGAAAAAGGACCCAGTACCCATTTCAGACCCGTTTGTAGGTGAAATTACCATTTTACCCCCAAGCTTTAAGATTCGTGCCTGATTTGGACGGTTCCGATTTAACCCTATTTTTAGCCATATCAATTGGGTTGGGCTTGTTAGGGTTATATACTGAAAGCATCACTTTTGTATTAACTTTTGTTACCGCTGATTTCGGTGTGGGGGTAAACAGATGAGATTTGTGAGCTCGAGAAAACCTGAACAGCAGATCCAAGCCTTCTGATTCCTGCCGCAACCTGCAAGGAAGTGCGAAACACCGGGGTTGATTCCGACGATGCACCCTCCGACGCTCTTGTCAGTAACCAGCGGTGATTAAAGAAAGAGCTTAAGGTGGAAAAAGAGTGATTACCTGGTCACAGTGGCAGCGGGGAGGTATTTATAGTTGCCAGGGGAGTGATTAGAGGCTTGATTCCCAGTGTAACTGCTAGGAGAAAAATCCTCACAGTCTGTTTAGGAAACTAACCCCTGATTCCCGGTGAGAGCAAATCAGGCCTGTTGACTTGGTCAAATCAGTGGCCCTGATTTGTCTCTTTGTAGGTCTGGGTTTGCCTCGGGTCGGGACCCGTACCCAGTCGGAGTGGATCGTTTGTCGGCTGTTGGATCCGTGAGAAGGAGACCCAATACCCGCTCTGGATCCATTTGTATGTGAAATTACCATTTTACCCCCGAGCTTCAAGATTCGCGCCCAATCTGGACGGTTCCGATTTAACCCTATTTTTAGCCATATCACGAGCCCCCCACTCCTAAAGACAGAGCGTGATCAGCCTTTGAGGAGTAGTTTAACTGTTTCGGTGGCTAGTGGAGTTGTATCGGAGTCCAAATGGAGGAGTTTGAATCTCGGAGGGGGTAGTGAGGTGATTTTTTGATGCCATGTGCTGTTCTCTAGCCATATCGAGTATTTGACAGTCTTTTATTTATTTTTTTCGGACTATTTATTTAATTTTGCGATGTGTTTACTAATCGTTCGAGGGTCTTAACAGTACATTCTAGGCAATAATTGTTCATTCAGGGGTTCAAAAATGTACCCCCGAATTTTTAATTATTTTCCAGAATTTTTAGATAATTTTCCAGAATTTTTAGCAATTTTTTCGCAATTTTTAAATAAATAAACCGATTTAAATAAATAAAAAATGATTTTAAATACTGATTTATGACGTGGCTTGATCTGAGCCGTTGATCATGGACGAGCACGAATTTTTGAGAGATCCATCGGCTGTTATCGCTCGGAAGCTTTTTTCTCCGTTTGCGAGCTCGGAAAGGCACTTGCTCGGCCGCCGACCGGAGGGATAGGGGCTCGGCAGGCCGAGCGACGTGGCGCGATCTGAGCCGTCGGATGATGGTGTGAATCCCAAGAAAATGCTAACTTGTCCTTTAGCGCACGTGGCGCAATCTGGGCCATTCATCATTAGAAGCACGAATTTCTGAGAGATCCAACGGTTGTTATCGCTCGGATGCTTTTTTCTCCATTTGCGAGTTCGGAAAGGCTCTTGCTCGGCCGCCGACCGGAGGGATGGGGGCTCGGCGGGCCGAGCGACGTGGCGCAATCTGAGTCGTTGGATGACGACGCGCATCTCAAGACGGGCTCATTTCTCAAGAAAACACTATCTTGTCGTTTAGTGTCCTCGGCGAGATCTGGGCCGTCTGATCGAGATCTTACACGAAAGTTGAGGAGAAAGTGAGTTTTCTCCGTTTGCAGGCTCAGAAAGGCACTTGCTCGGTCGCCGACCGGAGGCATGGGTTCTCGACAGTCCGAGCGACGTGGCGCAATCTGAGCGGTTGGATGACGACGCGCATCTCAAGACGGGCACATTTCTCAAGAAAACACTATCTTGTCGTTTAGTGTCCTCGGCGAGATCTGGGCCGTCTGATTGAGATCCGACGCGAAAGTTGAGGAGAAAGTGAGTTTTCTCCGTTTGTAGGGTCGGAAAGGCACTTGCTCGGCCGCCGACCGGAGGGATAGGGGCTCGTCGTGCCGAGCGACGTGGCGCAATCTGAGCCGTTGGATGACGACGCGCATCTCAAGACGGGCACATTTCTCAAGAAAACACTATCTTGTCGTTTAGTGTCCTCGGCGAGATCTGGGCCGTCTGATTGAGATCCGACGCGAAAGTTGAGGAGAAAGTGAGTTTTCTCCGTTTGCAGGGTCGGAACGGCACTTGCTCGGTAGCCGACCGAAGAGATGGGGTTTCGGCAGTCCAAGCGAGAAAGGGCATTCCGAGATATAGTGGGGGAATGGACCTCGGTACGGCCCAATTTCCAAGGATATTAATGGCGTTCCCGGATTCATGCGGCGTTTCATTTCCCCAGGGTCATTAATGACGATGCCCTTCAATTAATGTGCGGCGTTTCAACTTTCGAGGGTCATAATGGTCAGATCTTGGAGGAGAGCTTATAAGTATCCCACTTCCTTTGTCATTTCAATCGCAACAATGTAGAGTTTCAGACCTCGGAGGTATTTGCCTTGGGTAACTTCTCCTTCGAGGTTCGAAGGGGTGGTCGCTCTTTTGCCTTGTTCTTTTCCCGTTCCTGACGGCCCCAAAGTGGATGTCAGGGTCGGGGGAGAATAAGGCAGGAGTGGTGACGACCGTAGTCCGGACCCGAGGGATGAGTTACTTCGGAAGGACGGGTGGTCGTTCTTCCACCATGGTCCTCTCCTGACTCTGACTGCTCCAACGTGGGTGTTAGGGTCGGGGGAGATCATGGTGGAAGAGGTGATGATCCATGTTCGAATCCGAGGGGTGAGTTTGTTTCGGAAGGACAGGTGGTCACTCTTCCACCATGATCATCACCCGATTTTGACTGGCCCGATGTGGGTGTCAAGATCGGGGGTGGTCATGGTAGAAGGGGTGATGACCCTAGTCCGGATCTGACAGAGGGGTTCATTTCGGAAGGACTGGTGGCCGTTCTTCCACCCAAATCTTCTCCTGACTCTGACGGTCCGGGTGGAGGTGTCAGGGTCAGGGGAGGTTTGGGCCGAAGGGTAGACCACCGAAGTCCGGATCCGAGGGACCGTGTGTTTCGGAAGGACGGGGAGTCGCTCTTCCGCCAAGATCTTCTCCTGACTCTGACGGCCCGGGTGGAGGTGTCAGGGTCAGGGGAGATCTTGGCTGAAGGGTTGACTGCCGAAGTCCAGATCCGAAGGGGCGATCTGCCTCGGTAGGACGGGTGGTCGTTCTTCCACCATAATCTTCACCCGATTCTGAGTGCTCTGGTGCGGGTGTCAGGGTCGGGGAAGGTTATGGTAGAAGAGGTGATGACCCAAGTCCGGATCCGAGGGTCGAGTTTGCTCCGGGAGGACGGGTGGTCGTTCTTCCACCATGATCTTCTCCCGATTCTGAGTGCTCCAACGTGGGTGTCAGGGTCGGGGAAGGTCATGGTAGAAGAGGTGATGACCCAAGTCCGTATCCGAGGGACTGCAGTAGCTTCGGAATGATGGGTCTCTTCCCATCTCTGTCTTCCTTCCGGGCTGACGTCTTCTGATGGTTGCCAGCCCGAAGGAGTTAGATATGGGGGGTGTGCCGATCTGCTTTTGACCGGGCCCCATGGGTCGGCGGAACACCGACCGAAACCTGGGGCCTGGGGGGCTCGCCGAGGGCGGTGCCTTAAAACTTTGAATCTAAATTTTTTCTGGCTCCTTCAGATAGACTTGGGATGCCCGAGGGTACGATCATCCGAGCGACGTGGTGCAATCTTAGCCATTAGATGTTGCGGAGAATCTCGAGGCAGGCTCAGTTCCCAAGAAAATGCTATCTTGTCGTTTAGCATCGCTGGCGTGATCTGAGCCGTCTGATCGAGATCTTACACGAAAGTTGAGGAGAAAGTGAGTTTTCCCCGTTTGCAGCCTCGGAATGGCACCTGCTCGGCGGCCGACCGGACTCTTTGCGAGCGAACTCGGATTGCGTGTAGTTCGGATTTAGATTCCCTTGTGCCGAGCTAGTTAACTTGGTGAAGAAGACAGAGTTGTGTTGGGCCTTCGTGATGTTTCGAGAGCGGCCCAAGAGTCGCGCTCTTTCGTTTGGAAGTCCAAGGGACGTTCCTTTTTTACTATAAATCTTCACCCCCCCTTAACCCAAGTCTCATTATTCACTTTTACTCTCTCTCTCTAGTTTTTACTTTCACCTTCGAAGTTTTCAGCTCCTTGGTGGTGGTGCTAGCTGTCGCGGCGAGGCGTTCCTTGTCTCCAGTGAACTTTCCGACCGTAGCTGTCACTTCGAGGTCAGTCCCTCTCCCTACTCTTTAGAAAATGGTTAAGATTACGGATGAGACCCCCGCTTCGGAGCAAGCTGTAGGCCGAACGGGCAAAGGAAAGGAGGTAGTGGAGCCGACCGATCAGGGCATCGTTCGGCCGGACAGAGAGGGTGAAGTAGCCGAACCACCTCAGGAGGTCGCGGCGGCGTCTCACAAGGGTAAGGCGGTGGTCACAATCGTCGAGACGCCGAAAATGGCAGGGGGCGTTCGGTCGGCAGCCCATTGCTCTGTCGAGCGTGGGAGGCATTCGGGACTACGCTGAGGATGTCTTGGAGAAGGTGACCCAAGGGACGGCCAAGTCGGTGGAGGAGAATGAACCGAGAGAGCTGTCCGAGGTGGACCATACCATCTCCTCGATTACGGAGGCCGATCTTCATTTGATCCGAAAGGGATTCCGGATCCCCACCGAGTACGGGCTGCTGCTCCCCGGGCCAAGCTTCCGAGCCAATACGAAGTCTTCGACAGATGTGTGCGTCTTTCCTGTTGACTCTCTCATCGCCGGGCTCCGCTATTCCCTTCATCCGTTCGTAGTTGATGTCTTGAACTGGTACGGTCTGAGCCCCGCCCAGCTGATGCCGAACACCTGGAGGCACGTCATGGTGTTTGTCCTCTGGTGCCAAGAGGTCGGTGCCGCGCCTAGCATGTTTCTCTTTCGGAGCCTCTACCGACCTTGTCAACCGAGCCGAAACGAACAGAGGTTCTATTCCTTCGCCACGGACGGGCGTGAAGTTGGTCGAGAACCCGGACTCGATCAAACACTGGAAGGAGAAGTATTTCATCATCCGGGCTCCCGCGCCGTGGGTGATCCCGATAGTTTGGGCGAAGGATGGGCTGCCCAAGCGAGACAAGAAGGAGCCGGCATTGAGTGACGAGGAAGCAGAGGTCCTCAAGAAGCTCCTCGTTCTGCCAGCGTTAAGCTGGAAAGATATTATCGAGGAGGTTCTGTTTCGAGGGGGTCTCAGTCCGATCGACCCTAGTATGCTTCTGGTATTTATACTCTTTGCTTAAAGTTTATGAAAATTTTTCTAAGTTTTTTCATTCGGCTTGTGCAGAGACGATGAAGATGGACTACAAAGCTCTGATGGCGAAGGCCAGGGCGGCGGAGCAGGAGACGAAGAAGAAGAGGCCTTCGGCAGGGCCTCAAGGCGGCCGAGCCTCGAAGATACCTTCGGTCGCGAAGGTCCCCGACCAGCTGAAGGTTGTTGCGTCGGAGGCTGGTTCCGAGCAGGGGGAGGTCATGGTCCTCGACCCTCCTGCTTCAGGCACGCCGACACCGACCTCAAAGGGGGAAGCTCCCGGTTCGTCGAGCGGTGTGTTCGGCGTGAAGGAGGTGTTGTCCCTCCAAGTTCTGCCCCTCACTGCCGAGGTGGAGAAGATCTTGACCGAGCGTCATAAGCAGATCTTCGTCCCTGACTGGCAGGTGATGAATGTCGACGGCTTCTTGGGCGACGGCAATATCTGCATGGAAGCGGTGAGGCACCTGCCGACCCCAAAGGATCGAGCGACCCTAAAGGCCGGGCTTGCAGGGGACGCCGTGATGCAGATTGCTCAGAACACCATGTCGGTAAGTGGGCCGAGCTCTTCCTCATCGAAACCTTTTCTGAGATTCTTCTAAGTTCTTGGGTTCGGGTTCTAATGTGCTGTTCTCTTTTCAGACCCTCTGCCACTTCAACTTCCTGCTCGAGGAGTTCGCGAGCAAGGAACAGGAGCATGAGCGGGAGAGGGGGGAGCGTGTCAAGGCCATGAAGCTGCTTGATGCCGAGCAGCTCCTCTCGGCAAAGAGGGGTGGCAAAGTGGCAGGGCTGGAGAAGCAGCTGGCCGACGCCATTCAGCTGTCGAAGGACACGGCAACCAAACTTGAGGCTTCGGAGAAGGAGGTTGCCGAGCTGAAGGAGGAGCTGGCCAATGCTCGGTCGGAAGCGGAGAGGGCTCGGAAGAGGGCCGAGAAGATCATGGCGAAACACCGGTCTAAGGTGAAGAAGGTGAAGAAGGCTGTGCAGGAGGAGGCTGCGCAACACATGCTCCAGAACATGGAGGACGCCTACGGTCGAGCCTTGCTCCACGTGGCCGCCAGGAACCCGGGTTTCGACACGTCTTCCTACCGTTTTTACGACCCCGTGGAGGGGGATGAGGAGGTTCCCCAGGGGATGCTCGACCCCGAGGGAGAGACGGAAGGTGTCGAAGGCCCAGGAGAGACCGAGGCCGAGGATGAAGAGGAGGACGACTCCGAGGAGGAGAGCGGGAGTGAAGACGAAGACGAGGGCGATGGCGAGGACAAGGCCGGGGGGTCGACGGACCCGAACGACAAAAAGGTCTACCCCTGACTCGGTTGTCTCTTTTAGTCTTTCGTTGTTTTGTTTCTTTTTGTAAGCCTAACTGCGGACTGGCCACCGCTCTTGTAAACTTTCTTCTCGGTTTTGAATGAAAACAGTTTGTTTGGCCAAAATTTATCCAAGTGTTGAGTCTCGGATTTTGTGTTTGATTTGGCGTAGAATTCTCCAAGTGTTGGGTCTCGGATTTATCTCTGATTTTCAGGTAAGGTTCGGTCCGATTACGGAGGTTGCACACCTTCGTAAGGAGCTGGCCAAAACGAAGGGTGAGCTCTCGAATAGCCGACAGAGGCGGTTTCTCATGCTCTTGAAGCTGGAGGAGACGAAGGTAGCTGTGCGGAAGTATTGTCGTGAGTTGTGGCAACTGCAGAAGCAACCCCAAGCTCCTTGTCCCGAAGGTGAGGTCGAACGGCTTCGTAGAGAGCTTGCCGTCGCCGAGCAGAAGAATGACGAGCTTTTGGCCGAGATCCGACACTTGGAGTTAGCGGATAGAGAACGCTCGTCGGCGGAAGAGAAACTCGCTTCCGAGCTGGAGAAGGCATCGACCGAGCGCAAGAGGCTGTTGGCTGAGGTCGACAGGCTCAGAAGGATCACGATAGATAGGGGGATCGAGGTCACCCACTTCCGACGGCTCGCAACCGATAGCGCCAACGTCTCGGGCTCGTCAAGGCCTTCTCGTTTGAAGAAGTTGGCGAAGGACGACGCTTTGAGGGACAGAATCATTGAAATGGAGGAAGAGGTCGCGTCACCCAAGCCTTTGCCGGAGAGGGCTAACGTCCACAGTACGTCGTGCACTCGCGAAGAGAGCGAGAGAGGGATTTCCTTTTACAAACTCGCGACACGTTTGCCTGTGGCTAGGCGGAGCCCTGCTGACGCTCAGAGTAGTGCGGCCGTCTCGTCGAGCGGTGCCTCGGTCGGCGCCTCAGTCAGGGTCAGCGGCAAAGGGGGGTCACGCTTCGTTGGTTTGGAATCGAGCTCGGAGGTCAGGCCCCGTCGTCCTCGTGTTTCCTTGAACCGAAGCGTTCCCCTTCCGAAGAGACCCTGACCATGTCGTTTTGTGTTTCTTCTGATTGTCGCAAAACTTTGTAGTAGAGTCGGTCTTGTTGTATGTGGAGCTATTATATCCGAATATGAGTTTGAAAGTTTGATTGGAAAATTCTTCAAGTGTTGCGCCTCGGAAGTGTATTGAAATCTTGCTATTTATTTTCCCTTCTTTTCAGCTCGTTGTGTCAGACCAATACACCGATCCCAACGGCTCGGACAATGAAGCTGATGCCGAGGTGACCTCAGGGGCGACGAAGTCGCGCTCGACGAAGTGCCGAGAGCGGCGTCGTGGAGTGGAGCTGGAGTTACGTCGAGCTGAGAGCGAGCGGACCCACCTTCAGTCTGTCCTCGGCCAACGGGACGCCGAGATCCAACGTCTGGAGAGCAGGATCATCGAGGCGACCCCCGTAGGGGAGGACGACGACTCGCAGACAGCTTTTAGCAACGCTCTTCGGGTTCAGTGTATTCGGCACAATCAGTCGAAGATATTAGCCGAGCGGGACGATTTGCTCTTCGAGATCCATCACTTACAGATTGTGGAGGCGAAGCTTCGGAAGGAGGCGGAGGAGCTAACAGCTGAAGTGGAAGGGCTGGCGACCGAAGAGATCAGTGAAGACATTTCTGTTTGAGGACCAAGTGTAATGGGTCGGCGCTGTATTTTTTGTTTTCTAATATTTTGTAACTATGGAAAGACTGCTTTGTATTGTGTCCCGATTATTAATAAAATTCCTTTGTGGCTCTGCGTACTTATTTCGCTTGTGAGTGTGTTGGCCGTGCCGAGGTCCTCGAGCCGAGCACATGGTGCCGTCGGCGAGAATCTCGAGGCGAACGAGTTCCTGACGGAGCGCTACCTTGTCATTTAGCGATTTTGACAAGATCTGGGCCGTCAGATGTCGGCGCGAATCTCGATGTGGCGCAGTTCCCAAGAAAATGCTATCTTGTCGTTTTAGCATCGTTGGCAAGATCTGAACCGTCGGATGATGGCACGAATCTCGAGGCGGCTCAGTTCCCAAGAAAACGCTATCTTGTCGTTTAGCATCGGTGGCAAGATCTGGGCCGTCTGATCGAGATCCGACACGACAGTTGAGGAGAAAGTGAGTTTTCTCCGTTTGCAGGGTCGGAAAGGCCCCTGCTCGGCAGCCGACCGAAGGCGCAGGGTTTCGGGTTTCGGCTTCTAGACAAGATTGCTCGGATTATGTGGCCGAACAGTGCTTCGGTCTCCCTCTTCTTGCGAAGCTGAGGGGTGAGCCGAACTCTTTTTCATTGTGGGACTCGTCGGTCATGGCGTGCGTTCGATGGTTGTGGGAGTAATTCCGAATGGTGGTCCACTCCTAGTCTGTCGCGAAGCAAGCTTGGGGGGTAGAATGAAACCAAGTGTTGGACTCCGGAACCATCGGTGTAGTTCGACGGTAGTGGGAGCAATTCCGAACGGCGATCTACCTCTGGCTCGTCCGGGGGCGAGCCGAGGAGGTAAAGTCGAGCCGAGTGTTGGACTCCGAACCATCGGTGTAGTTCAACGATTGTGGGAGCAATTCCGAACGGCGATATACCTCTGGCTCGTCCAGGGGGCGAGCCGAGTGTTGGACTCCGAACCATCGGTGTAGTTCAACGGTTGTAGGAGCAGTTCCGAACGGCAATCTACCTCTGGCTCGTCCGGGGGCGAGCCGAGGAGGTAAAGTCGAGCCGAGTGTTGGACTCCGAACCATCGGTGTAGTTCAACGGTTATGGGAGCAATTCCGAACGGCGATATACCTCTGGCTCGTCCGGGGGCGAGCCGAGGAGGTAAAGTCGAACCGAGTGTTGGACTCCGAACCATCGGTGTAGTTCAACGGTTGTAGGAGCAATTCCGAACGGCGATATACCTCTGGCTCGTCCGGGGGCGAGCCGAGGAGGTAAAGTCGAGCCGAGTGTTGGACTCCGAACCATCGGTGTAGTTCAACGGTTGTGGGAGCAGTTCCGAACGGCGATCTACCTCTGGCTCGTCCGGGGGCGAGCCGAGGAGGTAAAGTCGAGCCGAGTGTTGGACTCCGAACCATTGGTTGAAATCAAAATTTAAAAAACAGATGACAAGGGCGGAGAGAGGCATGCAAATTTATAAGTATGAAAGAGCTTTCTTCATTGATAATCGACGGTGAACCGTTTTACATATTACAATTTATGAAAATAGGTTACAAGTTAGAGGAGAGGAATGGCTCGATATCCTATGATACTTAGAGTGGCACCGGGGCGCTTTCTTAGGTATTTTAGGAGGTATTCGGCATTCCAGGTCCTCGGAATCTCTCTGCCCTCTAGATCTTCCAGACGATATGCTCCAAGCCGAACTACCCTTGTAATCTTGTACGGCCCTTCCCAGTTCAGAGCCAACTTGCTCTTCTGACTGGGGAAGGATATGGCCAGTTTTCTCAAGACTAAATCCCCTTGCTTAAGGTTGGTGGGTCGGACCTTCTTGTTGTATGCCAACTCGACCCTTCTTCGATAATTCTGCTGCCGAATCGACGCTCTTTCCCTCAGCTCATCTATCAGATCTAAGTCTGCCCTGAGGTCCCTGGCGTTCTGTTCCTCGTCGTAGGCTGTGAGCCGAGGGAAAGGTATTCCGACCTCGAGGGGTATCACGGCCTCGGACCCATAGGTGAGGTTAAAAGGGGACTCGCCTGTGGGGGTCCGCTTGCTCGTGCGGTAATTCCATAGGACGTTAGGGAGTTGGTCGACCCATAAGCCTTTGGAACTTTTGTCCAGCCTTTTCTTGATGCCTGCGAGGATCTGCCGATTAGCGTTTTCTGCCTGTCCGTTCGACTGAGGGTGGGAGACGGACGAGAAGCGCTGCTGGATGGCAAGGTCGTCGCACAGAGCTCGGAATGCTGCGCCGGTGAACTGAGTCCTGTTGTCCGTCACGAGGACACGGGGGATGCCGAATCTGCAGATGATGTTCTTCCAGAAGAATTGTACCACCTTGTTCTCGGTTATAGTGGCGAGGGGCTCGGCCTCGACCCACTTCGAGAAGTAGTCGATGGCTACGACCAAGAACTTGAACTGACCCGGAGCCGGAGGGAAAGGCCCTAGTAAATCCATCCCCCACATTGCGAAGGGGATAGGACTTGATAGGGAGGCGAGGTTGGCTTGGGGGAGGCGACGGATGCTGGAGTGTCTCTGTCAAGAGTTACATTGCCGAACGTGTCGTTCGGCGTCTTGAAGGAGGGTCGGCCAGAAGTATCCATAATTCAAAGCTTTCCGGACCAAGGACCTGGATCTTGAGTGTGCCCCGCCGATGCCCTCGTGGAGCTCTTGTAGGGCATAGTCGGCCTGTTCTGGAGAGAGGCACCTTAGGTATGGTCGGCCGTCTATTTGAGAGAAGGAGGGTTTGTATAAGATACCCTCGATCAAGACATACCGCTCGGCCCGGGTTCTGACTCGGCGTGCTTCTTTGGGATCCTCGGGCAGGACCCCGTCCCTCAAGAATTCCACCAACGGCTTCATCCAATTATCTTGCAACATGACCGGCAACGACTCCGCCGAGCCGGATGTCTCGTCTTCTATGCTCGGCTTAGAGAGGACCTCGATCAGAACGGTCTGTTCAAGACCTTGCAGGGAGGATGAGGCCAACTTGGAGAGGGCATCGGCCTGAGAGTTCTCCTCACGAGGGACCAGTCAGATGAGCACCTCTTCGAACCGGCTCATGAGGGCCCGAACCTTAGCGAGGTATTTCACCATCCGCTCGTCTCGGGCCTCGTACTCGCCCAAGACTTGGTTCACGATAAGCTGGGAGTCGCTATGGATTCGGAGGCGCTGCGCCCCAACACTTCGGGCAAGTCCGATGCCTGCGATGAGTGCTTCATACTCCGCCTCATTATTGGAGGCCTTGAAGTTCATACGGATCGCATACTGGAGGACGAAGTCGTCAGGACCATTCAGGATGATACCGACGCCGCTTCCTTCGCTACAGGAGGAGCCATCCACGAAGACCGTCCAAATGGGGGGTCCATTCGGGACGTGGCTGACTTCAGGGATGGTGGACTCTACGATGAAGTCGGCGAGGGCCTGTGCTTTAATTGCCATCCGAGGTTGGTAGGAGATGTCATGTTGGCTCAGCTCTATGGACCACTTCATTAGCCGGCCCGAGGTCTCGGGCTTGTGGAGGATCTGCTTTAGAGGTTGGTCAGTGAGGACAACGACCGAGTGGGACTGAAAGTACGGCCGAAGCTTCCTCGCCGCCATGACCAGGGCGTAGGCCATCTTCTCTATCTTCGGATAGCGGAGCTCGGCGTCCCGAAGAACCTTGCTCACATAGTAGATGGGACTTTGGGCCCGGTCCTCCTCTCTCACCAAGACAGCACTTAGGGTCTGCTCGGAAGCAGCCAAGTAGATGGAGAGAGTTTCCGCCGGGACAGGTTTGCTGAGCAGAGGGGGGTTCACCAAGTAGGCCTTCAGTTGGTCGAACGATTCCTGTTGTGGTTGGCCCCATTCAAAACCCTTAGCCCCCCTGAGTGCTTTGAAGAAGGGGAAGCACTTTTCTCCAGACTTCGAGAGGAACCGGCCGATAGCAGCGAGCCGACCAGTTAGCTTCTGCACCTCCTTGACGTTTCGGGGCGGGGCCATGTCCAATATGGCCTTGATCTTCTCGAGATTGGCTTCGATCCCTCGCTGGCTCACCATGAAGCCGAGGAACTTTCCCGAAGAAACCCCGAACGCACACTTGTTCGGGTTCAGCCGCATGCTGTGCCTCCTCAACACGCCGAAGGCCTCCTGGAGGTCGGCCACGTGGTCAGTGCCTCGGATGCTCTTTACGAGCATGTCGTCAACGTACACCTCCATATTCTGGCCTATCTGGCTCTGGAAGACCTTGTTGACGAGGCGCTGGTAGGTGGCGCCCGCATTCTTCAACCCGAACGGCATGACCCGGTAGCAGTAGAGGCCCTGATCGGTGATGAAGGAGGTCTTCGGAATGTCCGGGGGGAACATTCAGATTTGATTATAGCCGGAGAAGGCGTCCATGAAGCTGAGGAGCTCATGGCTCGAGGTGGCATCAATGAGGGTGTCGATGTTCGGAAGAGGGAATGGGTCCTTCGGACACGCCTTATTCAGGTCGGTGAAGTCGATGCATATTCTCCAAGAGTCATTGGACTTCTTGACCATTACAACATTGGAGAGCCACTCGGGGTAATTTACCTCCTGTATGAACTTAGCCTTCAAAAGTTTATCCACCTCCTCCTTGATGGCCTGCTGTCGCTCGGGAGCGAACTTCCGTCTCTTCTGCTGAATCAGGTTTGCACCCCGGTTCGACACTTAGGCGGTGGACTAGCAACTCCTCGGAGATGCCGGGCATATCCGCAGCTGACCAAGCGAACAGATTGCGGTTATCCCGGATGCATTTAACCAAGTCAGAGCACAGCGCAGTCGGTAGGGACTTGCTAATGAGGAACTTCCGGCTCAGGTCCTCGTCCGAGAAGAGCACTTCTTCTAACTCGTCCGCTGGCTCAGACGTGGGTCGGACTTTCGACTCGGGGATTTCTAGTGTCTCGAGGGAGAGCACCGGTCCCCCAGTGGAAGTCATGTAGCACTACCGAGCCGTCTCTTGGCTTCCCCTGACTTCCCCTACTCCTGACCAAGTGGGGAACTTCATTTAAGATGGTACGCTGAGGGGACAGCTTCCAGGGCAGCTAGGTCGGGTCGGCCTAGGATGACATTGTATGCAGCCGGGACGTCGACGACCATGAAGTCCATCGGCTCGGTACGGGTAGTAGGGGCCTTCCCAGCGGTCACGTCTAGGGTTATGACTCCCTCGATGGTTACTGGTACCCCGTGAACCCGTGGAGCGTGTAACCGGCCGGCTTGAGACGGTCCCGCGATAGCTACAGCCCTCGGAAGGCCGAGCGGAAGAGGATATTGACCGAACTCCCATTGTCTACTAAGATCCTCTGCACTTTGAAGTTGGCCATGCGGAGGTCGATAACCAGTGCATCGCAGTGGGGGGTCCGGACCCCTTCGAGGTCTTCATCAGAGAAGGTCACCGGGACGCCAAGGCCTTTGGGGGGAGGAGCGCTGTGGACTGAATGGACCTCTCGGACGTAGGCCTTCCGGGAGGAATTGGAGGAGCCCCCCATGGGGCCTCCGTGGATGAGGTGCAGGACCCGCTCTTTCTCAAACTCGGGGGTTTCATCGCGCCGCTCGGAGCGCTTGTTAGCCCCCCGAGGCGGAGGGGTAGTGCGGTCCGCCCGGTCACTTGCTTTCACAAATTTGGCCAGCTGCCCCCTCTGGATGAGGGCCTCTATCTCATTTTTCAACGCTCGGCAGTCGTTGGTCTCGTGGCCGTGGTCCCGGTGATAACAGGCACCATTTCTCTTTGTTTCTCCTCTTGGCCGGGGTGTTTATCCTCGGAGCGGGTGGTAACAGGCCTTCCTTCTCCACTTCCATCAGGATAGTGGAGACATTGGTAGTGAGGGGAGTGAACTTCTCGAACCTAGGGTGAGGACGGCGCTGACCGCCGTTGTCCTTCTGCATCTTCTTCGATCCCTCCCCCTCGGTCGCCTTCCTCTTCGATCCGGAGGCCGATCCTCCGAAGTTCGGGAGGCACTCGGCCTCTTCCGCCCGGATGTACTTCTCGCACCTTAGGAGAAGGTCGGCAAAGTTGTGCGGGGGCTTCTTGGCGAAGGACGACCGGAGGTTGGAGTTGAGGACGTTCGATTGGAACGCAACAGTCGCCACTGACTAGTCTAGGGAGGCGATAGACCTGACTTCTACGGTGAATCTCTTCACGTAATCCCTTAGTTTCTCTCCCCTTTCTTGCCGCAGGTTGAGCAGGGAGAGGCTCGTCTTCTCGGCTCGCCTGCTACTCACAAAGTGAGTAATGAACAGCGTCTCGAACTGCTCGAACGAGAAGATGGAAGAGGGGGCGAGCCTGGAGTACCACTCCCGAGCCGACCCCCGGAGGGTGGCAGGGGAAGGTCTTGCAGAGCATGGCGTCGAAAGCTTGATGGATCAGCATTAATGTCTTGAAGCTTTCGACGTGATCAACTCGGTCGGACTCCCCTGAGTACGTTTCAAACTGCAGAGATTTGAAACCCCTCGGTATGGGGGCCTCCATGATCGTCCGAGAGAAAGGGGGTCTGCTGGGCCGGACGGTCCCTGCTCTGGACTCCTCCTCTCTGTCCATGCGACCAATGCGCCTCTCCACCTCATGGAGACGGCGGTTGAGGACATCGTCCCTCAGCTGGTAATCATACGATCCCCCGGACTCTTCTTCATAGGAAGGGGAGCGGGGACTGCCGGCGCCGGTAGTCCTGGGATCGGTAGGGACTGTAGTGCTGCTGCTGGCGACTGGGAGCCGGGAGAGGACTTCGGGATCGGCGGCGAGGACTGGGAACCCGCGAGGGTGTTGGAACCCTCTGGGCATTTTGATTGTTGGGGCGAAGGTTGAGGGCCTGCAGCACGGTGTCCTGAAATTGTAGGAACTCGGCACGAGTGATAGGTGCCTCATTGTTCCTCCGATGATGCCGATCCGGGGGGAATGCGGCCTCCTCCTTCGGCGCTCGGGAGATGTCGCTCGGCCCCTGCGGTCCGGAGACCTTCTACCGTCTCGGCGGTTAGGGGATCGCTCACCCTGATGCTGGCAGGAGGCTCCCTCTCGGGCCCGCCTCTCATCAAGGTGGGTGCGGAGGTCCTCATCTTTTTGGCGGTTCAGGATTGTGTTGCGGAGGTCGGGGTGATGAGAAGCCATTGAATCCGAGGATTCGTTATGAACCGAGACATGGTCTGGGTCGAGGGGCTGCTTCTGCCTCCGCCCGTTATGACCGGAAGGGCCATTGGGGGGTTGCTGTTTGGGAAGAGGAGGTTGGCCCTGTTGGGCCGGTGGAGGAAGTTCGGGCTGTGGAATAGGATTGAGAGGGGCTTCCTCCGTAGGATCGGCAGGGATTGGGCCCGCGGTTGGACCCTCTAGATCTGACCTTCTTTGGAGGCATGGTTGGAGAGGACGACAAGGAAGAGGCTGAGGCTGTTCGTGTGGCTTTTTCCCACAGACGGCGCCAATCTGTTACCGCTGATTTTGGTGTGGGGGTAAACAGATGAGATTTGTGAGCTCGAGAAAACCTGAACAGCAGATCCAAGCCTTCTGATTCCTGCTGCAACCTGCAAGGACGTGCGAAACACCGGGGTTGATTCCGGCGACGCACCCTCTGACGCTCTTGTCAGTAACCAGCGGTGATTAAAGAAAGAGCTTAAGGTGGAAAAAGAGTGATTACCTGGTCACAGTGGCAGCGGGGAGGTATTTATAGTCGCCAGGGGAGTGATTAGAGGCTTGATTCCCTGTGTAATTGCTAGGAGAAAAATCCTCACAGTCTGTTTAGGAAACTAACCCCTGATTCCCTGGTGAGAGCAAATCAGGCTTGTTGACTTGGTCAAATCAGTGGCCCTGATTTGTCTCTTTGTAGGTCTGGGTTTGCCTCGGGTCGGGACCCATACCCAGTCGGAGTGGATCCGTTTGTGGGCTGTTGGATCCGTGAGAAGGAGACCCAATACCCGCTCTGGATCCATTTGTATGTGAAATTACCGTTTTACCCCCTGAGCTTCAAGATTCGCGCCCAATCTGGACGGTTCCGATTTAACCCCATTTTTAGCCATATAAACTTTATTTCCTTATTTTTTTTGAATGAGAATCATATGGGCATATGTTTGCATATTGTGTTTATTATAATATTAATGCAAGTATCTGATATTCTATAAGGTTGATAATATGGTGTGAGGTGACACACAGAAGATCATATTATCAGTTCCCTATGGAATATATAAATAGTTCACAACCTAGACGGACTTGGACAATCCATTAGAAAGGTTGTAGTGTAATCTGGTATTAGCCTATCTTGACTATAGGTTTACACTAGTACACTTTGTGTGTACTGAACAGGACCACTTGAGGTTGTTCTCTTTGTACTGACTACAAAAGAGAACAAACACCTCTGTTATTATGGATGCTTATGCTCTTAATCCAGATATAATAACAGACATGTATATGCAGTGTGCATTACTTTGACTCACAAAAGAGTGAGATTCATTATGGATCAACAACCTCTATGAATTGGGTAATAGCATTGTATGTATGATGGGCTGTTGATTGTAAAAGGAATCCATGTCCCGATACGTCGGGTTGATGATGTCCCCTTAAGGAGCTCATAAGGATTGTCATGTAAACCCTGCAGGTGGATTACATCCGACATGACAAATAAAGTTGAGTGGTATTACTTAAGGATAAAAGATGTTGATCAATATAGTTGTCAGTAACTTAACTTGATCGACGGACATTCGATATCTTAACATGGGGAGCTGAACGAGCATATAATAAAAGGAGCCCATAAATATAATTTGGGATTAGGAAGGTAGTGCAACAATAGCTCTTTAGTGGACCGAGCTATTGTTAATGGGCCTGGGTTGTGTGTTCGGGCTGAATACGGGATACCCAGATTCGTTAGGAGACCTAACCCTAATTTCTCCTCATGGTCCCTGCCGTAGCCTTATATATATATCCTCTATTTTCTGGCCGTCATATCATTATCAGAGATAAGAAGTTTTCTCTAAATTCGTGATTCACGTAAGGAAAGAAAGAGAGGTCAGTCAAGGAGAAGAAAGGTTGGTAGATCGTCGCCCATACGACGTCCAACCCGAGGAAGGAATACGTATAGAAGATCTTGGGGTCGCTGACGGCTCGAGGTTGCTAGAAACTATCGTCTTCTTCTCATCGCATATATAATTCGTGAACCCTAGATTCCGCTATAAAGGGTTAGATCGCGTATTAAATCTGTTAAGCTTTTATGATCGATACGCACACCAATCCATGGTCTTAGGAATTATCGCAGTTCCATCAGGGGCTTACAAAATAAATAAATAAACAAATTATACAATGGATTAGGAGTACAGGTTTAACCAAAATAATTAATTATCCAAATGAATGTAATTGGGTTTCAAAGAATAAAAAGATTTACAAAAAAATTGAAAAACAAGAATACGAAGAAATAAAATCCATGCAATCGGAAATGGGAGTTACATATTCAGTGGGACCCAACAAGTTGGAAAGAGATAATTCCATTGCAAACATGTGTTACCTGATTTGAAATAACTGATCAAAATCCTCCTAAGAGAGACGAGGGCTTCACCAGAGAGCAAGGTCGAAGAGTTCGAGTATGATTTGATTTGAAATTTGGTCTTAAGAATTCGATTTGGGGGTTTAGGATTTGGGATTTGGGGTTTGGGTATTTAGGGTTATGGATTTGGGAGTTTAGGGTTTGAACTCGAGATTTGGGTCAGATAGCAAGAATTGAATTTGGTCAGAAAGAGAAGAGAGAAAGAGATAGAGAGGGGGGGGGGGGATTTGAAAGGGAGAAGAGAGTAATTAGAAGGATTATTATGGGCTATTTAAATATGGGCAATCTAGTTATTTCACACCCACTTTTAGGTTTTCCGTGCGGAATTTGAGTATAATTCGTAGGTGGGGAGGTTTATCACTTTGACCAATTATTTATGGGGTTTATTGCTTTAACCACATCGATCAGAGGTGTTTTTCACTATTTACCCTTGAAAAATGTATCCCTCTTTTCTCTCCCTCATGCTCAGTCAAGCTACCAATTTTTATTTTTTCAAAATGCAAGTCCCACCAAAATTAGTGTACCTATTAGGAAATATTCGTTCTCTCCCACCAATTTCTTTTGAAATATTGTGTGATATACGAGTGAATAGCATGTTAGAAAAAAATATTTCTCTCTCGATCTAACCACCAAAATTTGAATTATTTTGAATTTAAGTCCCTCCAAAATAAGTGGACCTATTAGAAAATATTCTCTCTCTTCTACCCATTTTTTTTGAAAACATGCATTTAACTCCCAATAAAATTAGTGAGGATCTGCCCGCGTCCAGATCTTCCTCACCCTTCATATCGTACGGGGTTGAACCAGTACATTTCTTGAAAACCAGTTTTAGGATTGCAAACAATAAACTTCATTGTTTTATTTTTGCTCATGTAACCACAAAATCACACACGCAGACACAAACACACACACACACACACACACACACACACACACACACACATAGGGTAGGGGGCCCTTCGGGTGTGAACGGATTTTGTGAGAACTGGCGTATGAACGCCTTTTGCCATTATCTCCAGTAGCGACAATAGGCGTTCGCACGCTAGTTCGCTATATATATATATCTATATATATATATATCACAAAATGAAAGTAAATACTTCTCAAGGCGCCCTTGGCCTCATCATCTGTCAATGGCAAGACCTTTTCCAAACTAGTCACCCTCGTCGATAGTAGCTTTTCATCAGCCATTTGGACGCACTCCGACGGCTCCGTTGTGATTGGTCATATTGGTTTGATTACATTGTATGACTTTATCTGAAGTCTCATCTATGAGTTCGGATTTCGTTTGTAACATCCCAGAAAAATAAATTTTTATATTTTTTGCACATACATTGCAAGTCAAATTTTGTATGCATTATTGTCTCTAAAATTTTCTGTTAAGTAATGCACATTTTTCTTCTCACTTTATTTATTACATTTGGTATGATTTATTTTTATAAAAAACCATGGGCTTAAAATTTCTTTCAAAGCCCACAAAAAAATTAATTAAATAAGGGCCCACACTACGTGTCATGTGTAATACCCACACACATTTTAATTCAATAAATACAGATAATTAAAATATGTGAAGTGTACACATAGCACTCCATGGTTGGTCGACTGTTCATGGAGAAGTGGAGAGAGAGTAGTGGGGTAGTGGATTAATGAGTGGGTGATTAGTTATTATAACTACCTATAATTAACCTTATAAATACCCTACACCCTATGCTATTCAACACACACAAAATAAATCAAAAACCAAAAAATAAAGTAGTAGGCAGTGCTTCGGAATTGGCTGCTGTTGATTTCGGTGGGGAAGTGCTTGGCTTTTGTGGGATTTTCAGAGCTCTTCTGAAGGGACTTGCTACTAGGATACTCGTCTAATAGGTGGGTGTCTCTACATGCTTTCTAATTGTGTGTAGAATGCATGCTTAGGAGATTCATGTTAGAGTTGTAGATATAGCATGAATTATTTAATTTCTATTACCTTTCTCCGATGCATATTGTATTAACATCTAGAAATTTATTGGTTGAAAATGTGAAAAAAAATGCATGTTAATGGAAACTTACAATGAAAAATTACGGTATAGTCAAACTACAATTTGTATTAGAATGTCTTATATGATTTTCATGCAAATTGTAGTATAACATGAGTGGCTTTGTAGATAAATTGTAATTGCAATTATGTTGTGTCTTAATTGGAGTAGATTATAAAATTTGGAGAATTTCCCCATCATTTCAAATAACGTTAAAGAGAAAAATATACACTTGCTAGTAAAGTAGTAGTGGTAATTTATAAAGGCATATGTGTATGAAAGTTCCCAAAATTGCTATATACATTTATGGTGTATAAAATCACACTAAAATCAATATGAAATCGTTGTTGAAATTTTAAAGATGTGTTTTATGAACAAATAAATTTCATACAAAAAATAGAAATCAAATTGAATGGAGAAGTTAAAATAAAATGGAAAAAAAAGAGCGGGGTTATAAATAATTTAACCCCTATATGGTCAGATGAGCACTTGGCCTTAGTGGCTAGCGCGCTGCGTGTTGCACTGCCATGTGGTGCTTTGGGGGTTCTTTGGTCGCGGGTTCGAGCTGGGGTTGGCTCTGATTTATTTCTAAATTTTTTTTAAAAAGTCAGAAACAATGGCAATTGAGTATTTAATAACTCAAAACACCTTATACATGAGAACTGAGTTGGCTCAGTGGTTTGGCGTTGGTTTGCTTGCTGTTTGGCGCTAGTTCGAGCTTTTAACTTATTCTTTTATTATGATTTCGAGCTTTTAAAATGGAAAAACTTCATGGAAAAAATTATTATAATAATATTAGAACAATTGGGGAGTTTCACATTATTTAAAAGTTTATTTTGAGAATTTAAATGTCATAATTCATATATTTGTTGAGATTGAATTCAAGATTTAAAATAGAGCAGATATATGAGATTAAAAATATTAAGAGTTGGATTATAATGAAATTAAAGCTAAATTTTGAATTGGAAGTGAAGAATTTCTAATGATGATTTTTTAAAGAATTTTGGTATAAAAAAAAGTAATGATCTAATTAAAGAAATGAGTTTTGATTGAAATATAGATAAACATGAAGGACTTATAAATGTTTGAAAGTGATGAATTTTAAAGAAATGAGTTTCGAAAGAACTTTGAAGGTGATTGGTTAACTAAAAAGTTGTTTATAAATAATTTGATTTGGAAATTCTTATTGAATGAATTATAAAAGTTGAATACTTCGTGATTTATAAATATAAAGTGGATAAAGAGAATTGTTGAATAAAATATGAAATATTTATGTTAAGGTTGGATATAACCTATTTGATCTCTAATGAGACAGTTGTTAGAATCTTGAGGCTAGGCGAGATCCTTGGTAACCGGCATTTGTGAATGATGAAAATTTGAGAACTAACCAGTGTGGGTTGAGTTTCTCTTGAGAAGTAGCCAGTTTGGGTTAACTTTCTCTTTGTGTTGATTTAAGTCTGGTAGTGTAAGCTAGCTCTAGGTTATGATGATCAAAATTAGACTTAAGGATAGACACTAGTTGGAGGCATGATGAAACAAGGGCAAACGTGAGTATGAGGGCCTCAGAATGATCTGTGGTGTGAGATAATTTCCGAAATTATCAAGGTGTGAGTGAAATAGTTTTCGAAATTACCTGCAGTGTAGGATTGATCTCCAGAATTATCGGGATCGAGGCGACTCTCATGGGATGTCTATGTGTAGTGAGCCGTCATTGCTTGCTGTGTGGGGTATTCTTGAAGATTCCCAGGTGTGAGTAAAATAGTCTCCGAAATTATCCCTGAATAGAGATTGACCTCCGGAATTATCGGGGGATGAACTAGGTACATGCAGAATGTCTAAATCTTGTAGTAGTCACAGTAGTAGTTTGCATGGCGAGGGATCTAACCCTATAATATGGAGTACGTAGGTGCTTGCCCTCGGACCTGTGTAGTATGGGATACACAGAACCAGAACAGGTATGCATTAGTGTCATCGTAGTGTAAATCTGCATTACGCATTAAGTCATATCATACACTGACTTGTTTAGGCTAGTCACTTTTACATTTTATTGTGCATTCAAGTTTGTGTTTGCTAAAATAAGATAATCGCTGTTTTATAACATTGCGTCAGTTGTATGCAACTGACGTGCCCACAGTTTTCAAGTGGAGGACTTGGATTTGTAAGAGGGCATAAAGATGAATTGATGTTAAAGATTATTTTTCAGATTTAAGTTGTTGATGTTAAAGTTATATATATCATGTTCTATTCATTTAAATTCCACTGCGTTGATGTAAAGAACAACATTGTACAATGAAAAGTTTTAATCTCCTTGTAAAATTGTACGAATTTGAAATAAAAGATCATGTCGTGCTACGAATTACATGTAAATGGAATTCGGGGCGTTACAGAATGGTATTAGAGCCAACTTCAAAAAGTAGTACAAAATTACAAGGACGACACATTAGGGTGGATATTAGAAGTGTGTGTTCAGTTTATTGAGATTTAAATGTAAGTTGATTTACATCTATATTGCTCTATACACTGATGTCTTCTCCTTCCTTTCCCAATAAGATGGTTGATAACCAGGATCCCGTGGATAAAGTAGATTGGTTCTTTAAAGAAGACCCCAAAGAAGAAGAGCCCGTAGAAGAAGAAGAACTCGAAGAAGGGGAATACCTAGAAGAGGAAGATGGAGAACTGCCCGAGTGTCGGAAGATCACTCCACTCCACGGAATTCCCCAGATGAATCCTCAAATGAAGAGTCAGTTCAAGACGAGTAAGACCACATTATCGCTTCTCTCCAGGAGCAATTGACCATCCATAAGTGGAGAATAAACCACTTGGAAGCACATCATGCGAAGGACAAGCAGAACATTGTAGCTCTGAGTCACCGAGTGTGGGAGCTAGAGAAGATTCGACACAGGACTACTCAGCATTTTACCCAGCTAGACAACCAAAACCATTGGGGAAAGCAAGAATAACATCAAAAATACGAGGAAATTAAGAAGGAAATATATGAACTACGGGTAGAGCTCAGAGAAGCCAAGAGGAATCGTAGGATCTAGACTGTTTTATGTTGGAGTTTTCTGGTGTTTCATGTAATAAATGTATGGACAGGTTTTTATTTCTGAATGTATAAAGTTTAAATTTTGGAAATAAATAAAGAAAGTCTATGTTGTTGCTATTTTGGTGATTAATGAAGTTGTATGACCCAAAAATGGCCTGACGAAGAACCCGAAATGGTGAAGGATCCAGCGGTGAGGGCAACAGGCTTGACCTGGAAACAGAACTAGCCCGCGTGTACCAAACTCTCAACATCTTTGCTGTAAATGTGACCCAAAACATAAGGGTGGGACAGGCAGTACAAGTCCCGGAAGCAATTAAATTGGTAGAATCATTCAAGTGGATGAAACCACCCATGTTCAAGGGCAAGGTGGATCCAGATGCAGCAGACGATTGGATCAGGCAGATAGAAACCGTGTTTGTGGTCTTGGAGACTCCAGAGGATAGCAAGGTGAAGCTAGCCACTATTCAGCTAGAGAAGGATGTCGGGGTCTAGTGGCAATCCTTGAAGAGAACCCTGGGGAATGAACCGATCTCTTGGGAGGAATTTTTGGAAGAGTTCCGCAGCCACTATTTCCCTATGATGTGCAGGGGAAAAGGCTATGGAGTTCCTAAGCCTGCAGCAGGGGAGTTTGTCAATTTGGGAGTATGAGACAAAATTCACTCAGCTCTCGAGGTATGCACCAGTCATTGTGATCGATGAGGCCAAGAAAGTACAGAAGTTTGAACAGGGGCTGAGACCAAGTCTAAGGTCTCAGATGATACCCCTCGGTATCAGGGGCTTGATAAGCTGGTCAGGAGAGCTGCAGCCACAGAGGCAGATATGGAACAGTACTAGGTGGCGCAGAATAGGAAGACCAACTGGGGTACTGGTAAGAGGCCCGCAGCACCAGGCAGCTTCAGCAGACAGCCCCCAATGCAGAGGTTCCAACCAACTAGGGCAAATGATGTTTCTGTGATGGAGAAGCCAAACAACAAAGGGACAAGACCCCAGGTGTGACCTGTTACTTTTGCAGAGAGACTGGTCACTACAGGTTCGAGTGTCCCAAGGCACGGAATCCCCTAACTTTCTTCAATTGTAGGAAGGAAGGCCATGCCAGGCCACATTGCCCGCAGTTCCAGCAGGGGGGACAGAGTCAGAAGCAGGCAGAGCACGGGAAGAAGCCATACCTGATAGGGGCGAGTATTCGCTCAGACTGAAGAAGATGCGGATGATGCTGACAATGTCATCATCGGAGAAGTTCTAATTAATGGAATTAAGGCAACTGTTTTGTATGATACTGGATCGTCCCATACTTTTGTGTCACCTACTTTTGCAAAATGATTGGGAGTTGAGCCGAAGATCTTTTCTGGCAAGATTCTAGCAGTAGCTACTCCTTCTGGAGAAACATTGACTACCGATCGGTACTATATAGGTTGTGACCTCGAGATTGAAAGAAGAATCTTTAGGGTCGATCTCATCGAGTTAGCAGTCTTGGGAGTCGATGTGATCAATGGCATAGATTGCATGTCAATCTACAATGCCAGTATCGAATGCAAGAGCAAGGAGATTATGGTAAAGGCACCAGGAGGACCAGCAGTTATATTTCAGGGGAAGAGAAAGCATAAGCAGTTTATGGAAGCTATGACTAAGAAGAAGATTCCAGAGGAAGTTAAGCAGATTCCCGTAGTACGGAAATTTCTGACAATGTTCTTGGAAGATCTACCTGGGCTACCACCTCATCGAGATGTGGAATTCAGCATTTCCATTCAGCCAGGAAGTGTACCAATTTCCAAGGCACCATACAAAATGGCGTCAGTGGAACAAGATGAGGTTAAGAAGCAGGTAGAAGTGTTGTTGAGCAAGGGTTTTATCAGACCGAGTGCGTCACCTTAGGGAGCGCCAGTTCTGTTGATGAAGAAAAAGGATGAATCGATGAGGATGTGCATCGATTACATGGAGTTGAATAAGGTGACCGTCCATAATAAGTATCCAATTTTGCGAATCGATGACCTATTTGACTGACTACAAGCAGCAAAGTTTTCTCCAAGGTAGATCTTCGGTTGGGTTATCACCAAGTTCGTATGAAGGAAGAGGATGTGCACAAGACTGCATTTCGAACTCGGCATGGGCACTACAAGTTCTTAGTTATGCCATTTGGAGTAACAAATGCACCGGCTATATTCATGGATATGATGAACAGGGTCCTGCGACCATTCATTGATTCCTCCTTCGTAGTGTTTATCGATGACATTTTGGTCTACTCCAGGGGAAGAACATGCTGGGCATCTAGCAGAGGTCTTGAAGAAGCTGCAAGACTAGAAGTTGGATGCCAAACTATCAAAGTCTGACTTGTGGAAGTCCGAAGTTGCGTTCCTGGGTCTTACCATTTCTAAGCAGGAATTGGCCACTGATTCGCAAAAGATAGAGGCAGTGAAGGATTGGCCAAGACCATCAATAGTGAAGGAGATCAAAAGCTTCCTAGGTTTGATGGGCTACTATCGGAGATTCATTCAGGGCTATACTCAGATAGCCATGCCACTTACTGGGCTTATAAGAAAGACTGTGAGCTTTACGTGGACGGAGCAATGCAAGGCAATCTTCCAGAAGTTAAAGGAGAGGTTGACTACCGCTCCAATACTGGCCTTGCCGAGAGCAGGGATCGACTATGATGTCTACAGCGATGCTTCACATCGCGCACTGGGCTATGCATTGATGCAAGAGAGAAAGGTAATAGCTTATGGGTCTAGGCAATTGAGATCTCATGAGAAAAATTACCCAACCCATGATCTGAAGTTGGCAGCGATTATCTTTGCTTTGAAGCAGAGGAGGCACTATGTATATGGAGAGAAGGTCAATATGTACACGGATCACAAGAGCCTGAAGTATATTTACCAGCAGAGGGATCTAAACCTGAGGCATAGGAGGTGGTTAGAAGTGCTTGAGGATATCCATCCTGAGATAAAGTATCATCCGGAAAAAGCAAATGTAGTAGCAGATGTGCTTAGTCAGAAGAGCAGCTTATCTTGTTTGATCATGACTCAGGAGAGACTGGCAGAGGAGATCGGTCGAGCTGGTATAGAAGTGTTGGTGCAAGGACTGGGAGCGTCTTTAGCACAGTTGAAACTTTAGCCCACACTAAAGGAGAAGATTATTGACAGTCGGACGTCTGATCCAGAGATCCAGAAGATGAAAAACAGGTCGACGTAGGCAAATGGGCAGAATTCTAATTGAAAGATGAAGTACTGTGGCTTGGAGAGAGGTTTTGTGTACTTGATCAAACAGAACTGAGGGAGAGCATTCTACAGAAGGCACACACCACTCTTTTATCAGTGCATCCAGGGAGTACCAAGATGTACAAGGATATCAAGCAGCGTTTCCGGTGGTCAGGGATGAAGCGAGATGTAGCTATAACGCCCCGCCCCAATACTCAGACAATTTTTAATATTTTTAGAATACAAATTAGATACTATGTAGTACAACTGCCCACCACAGGCTGCCTCTCAAAAGGTGGTTAACCAATTAGGTGACTCTTGATCATAGGCAATTATATTTATACTCAAACTATTTTTGTATATTTCCCATGTGGGACTATATTTCTCAAATCTCTTTTACAAATCCCGTAATCTATTAATATTCCGATAATCAGCCAAATCAATTTAAATCCTTCCCAACCAAACCGGCCCATACATCTTTCTCCTCCACGTCATCATGAGGAGATCAAATCTCAACAAACAACCCGTGGGCACCATTCTTCCATAACCGAAATCTTATACAATCCCCCTATAGAATATTTCTATAGGACAACCCCCAAATTCTTTTTATATATATTCAAATCATATATATATTTATTTATTTATTTATCATACTATTCACAAATTACGGGGTATTACACTAGCAGAGTTTGTTGCAAGGTGTGCTACTTGTCAACAAATGAAGACAGAGAATCAGAGACCCGGATGATTGTTGCAACCGTTACCTATTCCAGAGTGGAAATAGGATAACATCAGCATGGACTTCATCACAGGGTTACCCAGGAATCCCAAAGGGAATGACGTGATTTGGGTAATAGTGGATCGACTCACCAAATCTGCTCACTTTTTAGCAATGAAGATTACTTGGTCAATGGAAAGGTTGGCAGAATTGTATATCGGGGAGATCGTGAGATTGCATGGACTTTCGGTATCCACTGTATCTAATAGAGATGCGCGATTCACAACGCACTTTTGGAGAAGTCTTCAGGCAGCATTGGGGACTAGGACTGATTTCAGTACCGACTTTCATTCTCAAACTGATGGGTAGACTGAGAGAGTCAATCGGGTGTTGGAAGATAGGTTGTGGTGTTGTGTAATGACTTCGGAGGCAGCTGGGAGTGGCACTTAGCTCTGGTGGCATTTGCTTACAACAACAGCTTCCAGACTAGCATCGGTATGGCTCCGTATGAAGCCTTCTATAGGAAGAAGTGTAGAACACTGGTGTGCTGGTATGAAGTGGGGGAAAGGAAAATGTATGGGCTGAAAATAGTGCAGCAAACTTTAGAGAAGATTTAGCTGATCATGAAGAGGCTGGTTGACGCATAGAGCAGACAGAAGAGTTAAGCCGACAACCGGAGAAGAGACCTGGAGTTCGAAGAAGGTGACTATGTTTTCCTGAAAGTATCTCCAACTAAAGGTGTAATTCGGTTTGAAAAAGGAGGAAAGTTAGCCCCGAGGTACATAGGACCCTACAAGATATTGAAGAGGATTGGAAAGACAGCTTATCGGTTAGAACTACCGGAAGAGCTATCTCAAGTACACAATGTCTTTCACTTGTCTATGCTCCGATGTTACATTCCTGACCTGAGTCATCATCTACCGGAAGTGCCAGAGGGTCTGCAGTTGGATCTGAGCTACAACAAGCACCCTGTGGAGATTATGGACCGCCAGGAGAAAGTTTTAAGGAACAAAACTATACCCATGGTCAAGGTTGTGTGGAGGAATCAACTGGTTGAGGAAGCCACATGGGAATCTGAGGAGAGAATGTTGAGCTTTTTGACTAAACCTTGTAAACTTCCTTTTCTTTTGTTTTTCTCACTCTTTAAGCGTAGTTCCAAGGATAGAACTATTCTAAGGAGGGAGTGTTGAAACATCTGAGAAAACTAAATTTTTATATTTTTTGCACGTACATTGCACGTCAAATTTTGTATGCATTATTATCTCTGAAATTTTCTAAGAAGTAATGCACATTTTTCTTCTCACTTTATTTATTACATTTGGTATTATTTATTTTTATAAGAACCCATGGGCCTAAAAAAAATTTGAAAGTCCACAAAAAAAATTTAAATAAAAGCCCACACTACTTGTCATGTGTATACCCACACACACATTTTAATTCAATAAAAACAAATAATTAAAATAAGTGAAGTGTACACATAACACGTGCACACTTGCAATGTGCACACTCTAAGGTTGTCCAGCTGTTCATGGAGAAGTGGAGAGAGAGTAGTGGGGTACTGGATTAATGAGTGGGTGATTAGTTATTATAACTACCTATAATTAACCTTATAAATACCCTACACTATATGCTATTCAACACACACAAAATAAATCAAAAACCAAAAAACAAAAAGTAGTAGGCAGTGCTCTGGAATTGGCTGTTGTTGATTTCGGTGGGGAAGTGCTTGGCTTTTGTGGGATTTTCGGAGGTCTTTTGAGGGGGCTTGCTACTAGGATACTCGTCTAATAGGTGGGTGTCTCTACTTGCTTTCTAATTGTGTGTAGAATGCATTCTTAGGAGATTCATGTTAGAGTTGTAGATGTAGCATGAATTATTTAAATTCTATTACCTTTGTGTGACACATATTGTATTAACATCTAAAAATTTAGTGGTTGATAAATGTGAAAAAAATGCATGTTAATGAAAACTTATAATGTATAATTACGGTGTAGTCAAACTACAATTTATATTAGAATGTCTTATATGATTGTCATGCAAATTGTAGTATAACATGATTGGATTTGTAGATAAATTGTAATTGTAATTGCAATTAAGTTGTGTTTTAATTGGAGTAGATTATAAATTTTGGAGAATTTCCCCATCATTTCAAATAATGTTAAAGAGAAAAATATACACTTGCTAGTAGAGTAGTAGCGGTAATTTATAAAGGCATATGTGTATGAAAGTTCCCAAAATTACTATATACATTTATGGTGTATAGAATCACTCTATTATAAATAAAATCAATATGAAATCGTTGCTGGAATTTTAGAGTTGTGTTTTATGAACAAATAAATTTGGTACAAAAGATAGAAATCAAATTGAATGAAGAAGTTAAAATATAATGGGAAAAAAAAATTAGCGGGGTTATAAATTATTTAACCCCTATTAGGTCAGATGAGAACTTGGCCTTGGTGGCTAGCGCGCTGCGTGTTGCACTGCCACGTGGTGCTTTGGGGAGTCTTTGGTCGCGGGTTCGAGCTGGAGTTGGCTCTGTTTTATTTCTAATTTTTCTTAAAAAAATTCAGAAACAATGGCAGTTGAGTATTTAATAACTCAGAACACCTTATACATGATAACTGAGTTGGCTTAGTGGTTTGGCATTGGTTTGCCTGCTGTTTGGTGCTGGTTCGAGCCTGGGTGTGATCTGGGGTTGTAACATATTTTTTTATTATGATTTCGAGTTTTCAAAATGGGAAAACTTCGTGGAAAAAATTATTATAATAATATTAGAACAATTTGGGAGTTTCACATTATTTAAAAGTTATTTTTGAGAATTTAAAAGTCATAATTCATATATTTGTTGAGTTTGAATTCAAGATTTAAAATGAAGAAGATATATGAGATTAAAAATATTAAGAGTTGGATTATAATGAATTTAAAGCTAAATTTTGAATTGGAAGTGAAAAATTTATAATGATGATTTTTTAAAGAATTTTGGTATTCAAAAAAATTATGATCTAATTAAAGAAACGAGTTTTGATTGAAATATAGATAAACATGATGGAGTGATAAATGTTTGAAAGTGATAATTTTTAAAGAAATGAGTTTCGAGAGAACTTTGAAGGTGATTGGTTAACTAAAAAGTTGTTTATAAACAATTTGATTTGGAAATTGTTACTAAATGAATTATAAAAGTTGAATACTCTGTGATTTATAAATATAAAGTGGATAAAGAGCATTGTTGAATAAAAGATGAAATATTTATGTTGATGTTGGATATAACGTATTTGATCTCTAATGAGACTTGTTGGAATCTAGAGACTATGCGAGACCCTTGGTAACCGGCATTTGTGAATGATGAAAATTTAAGAACTAACCTAGTGTGGGTTGAGTTTGTCTTGAGAAGTAGCCAGTTTGGGTTAACTTTCTCTTTGTGTTGATTTAAGTCTTGTAGGGTAAGCTAGCTCTAGGTTATGATGATTAAAATTAAACTTAAGGATAGGCACTAGTTGGCGGCATGATGAAACAAGGGCAAACATGAGTATGAGGGCCTTAGGATGATCTGCGGTGTGAGATAATCTCCGGAATTATCGAGGTGTGAGTGAAATAGTCTCCAGAATTATCTACGGTGTGGGATTGATCTCCGGAATTATCGGGATCGAGGCGACGTTCATGGGATGTCTGTGTGTAGTGAGGCGGCATTGCTTGCGGTGTGGGGTGTTCTAGAAGATTCCCAGGTGTGAGTGAAATAGTCTTCGAAATTATCTGTGGATAGAGATTGATCTTCGGAATTATCGGGGCATGGGCTAAGTACATGCAGAATGTCTAAATCTTGTAGTAGTCATAGTAGTAGTTTACGTGGCGAGAGATCTAACCCTATAATATGGAGTACATAGGTGCTTGCCCTCTGACCTATGTAGTACGGGATGCATAGAATCCGAACAAGTATGCATTAGTGTCATCGTAGTGTAAATCTACATTAGGCATTAAGTCATATCATACACTGACATGTTTAGGCTAGTCACTTTTACACTTTATTGTGTATTCAAATTTGTGTATGTAAAAGTAAGAGAATCGCTATTTTATAGCATTGCGTCAGTTGTATGCAACTGACGTACCCACAGTTTTCAAGTGCAAGACTTGGATTTGCAAGAGGGCATAAAGATTAATTGATGCTAAAGATTATTTTTCAGATTTAAGTTGTTGTTGTTAAAGTTGTATATATCATGTTGTATTCATTTAAATTCAGCTTCGTTGATGTAAAGAACAACATTGTATAATGAAAAGTTTTAATTTCCTTGTAAAATTGTACGAATTTGAAGTAAAAGATTCTGTCGTGCTACGAATTACATGTAAATGGAATTTGGGGCATTATCGATCTAGTCACTTTGCTCTGCATCGTGTTTTCCAACAAATGTGTCGTTGGATCAATTCATCGGCAAGGCATACACGTGTAATAAACCTCCCCCAACACAAGAAGACGTGTGTTTGGTCGAGTGTCCTGATCAGCCTAGGGCACACATCACCACCCTAGTGGATGATAAGGGCTCCGGCCATGTTCGAGCTTTATCTCGGAGCACCTCAACATTCCACAAAACAATTGTTTCTCTGGCTCGAGATTCTTTTGGTGTCCAGGACAAGAAGGATTGGCAAATTGAAATTTTTGAATCCATTAATAGTCGTGGGTAACTTGTTGATTTGCCTAATAAGCATTACTGTGTGGATCATTTGTGTTTGTGGACAATTTCAGTCAAAGTGGATACATATAACTTTCGGATATTCACGAGCTCAAGGTAGGAGGGGTGGAAGGTTTGGAGATGCCTTCGCAAGTCTTAATCTTAAAAAAGAAGAAAACAAGATTTATAAACTTTGTTGTGATTCAGGAGATGTAGCGGTGCGTGACTTACGGAAATAAGTGCAGTATTGCATACTAGAAGGAAATTAGGAGCTGACTTGTAGGTTTATTAAATAAGTGCAGTATTGCATACTAGAAGGAAAAAAATCTGGAACAAGATAGTATATATTGCTGCATAAATTAAGTTTTTTTTGTGATTAAAAAAGTGGATTAGAGATTTAGTCTCAAAAGGGGGAAGGCTAGGTAAAATATTGTGTATATGCAAATGAGCATCCAAAGAAAGGGGTGATAAGAAATAAGGAAGGTGGAGGTGATCGATTGGTTGTGTGAATGAAAAGGGAAAAGGGTGTGCAAGTATGAGAGAGTAAACTTAGGGAATTTTTTCCCAAAATGATCCTCTTTGTGAAAAATTTTCCACAAACGACCTGTTTTTTTTTTCCCTAAACGCCCCACTCGCTTTTTGAAAAAGCGAGTTTAGTATAATAACCCACGCTTTTTCAAAAAGCGAGTCTTAGGGTTCAAAAAATTTGAAGCGTAAGACTCGCTTTTTGAAAAACCGTGGAGGATAATGTCACACTCACTTTTTCAAAAAGCGAGTCTTGGCCTTTTTTGCCCAGCAACACTCGCTTTTTGAAAAAGCGGGAAAAATTAACCCACACTCGCTTTTTCAAAATTAACCCACACTCGCTTTTTCAAAAAGCGAGTGTCGTTTGGGACTTAAACTCCCCACCCCCAAACAGTTCTCACTTTATTATTTTCTTTCTCCTTCTTCGCGAGCAAAACCCTAACCCATCGTCGATCTTCTTCGATTTAAGGCCATATTCCATCAAATTAGTTGTCGAATCACTCCTAAATTCTTCATTATCTCATCCCAGTCCAATTGCCCACTTTGTGTTTGCTGGTTTTTTCGAATTTTTTGGTGATTTGCCGTGGCGTTCTTCCATAAGGGGGTTGATTGATTTCGGGGCGTTTCCTGTGGTTCGATTCTTGGGCGAATACTGTGGTATATTTTTCAAACTTTACATTTTCTAATGTTGTATTTATATTTAGAATTATTTAGTTAGATATTGGTTGATATTATTGGAGGTACAATTTGCATCGGCGTTGAAAATGTATAAAATTCGGTATAAAATTAATGGGTAATTAGGGTGTAAAATTTGTGAGTGGATAAATGTATATTTGTCCCTGTGAGTGGAGAAAGAAAGAAATTTATGGGAAAGGATACCTCTTACATACTAGAAATATTTGGGATAATTTAATCTAGATGTGTATGCATGTTAGAGTGATTGATGGTGTTTTTTATGTTTCTCCAAGATCAAGTAGCAGTGTGATAGTCTGGAACTAGGCAGCATTACATAGCACTAAATTAAAAAATGCTTTTCTTTTCTTTTCTGTTTGGGGAACAGAAGTTACGATATATATTAGGTATTAAAATATATAATGCTTTGTTCAAAAACCTCGACATGGTTTTTCTTCTGAGGTATACAGTATTCTCACTTTTCAAATTTATTACTCGTGTCCAACAAGTGAGATACTAAGCTGCAAGGACACGATCAAGTGATGATGGATTATGTGGCAATTTTTTGAAATGAACTGATTGGTTCAATAAATGATGTAGCTGAAAATGTGTAAAATTGGTTTTAGTTATTAATAATCAAATTGTTCGTATGTGTTCTATATTTCTTGTTTTTATATTTTGGTATTGTTAATAATGATTGCTCGCTCCACGTTGTAGGATACTCTTTTTTTAGAAAAATGCCACGGACTAGGGGAAACATGGAGGTAGGTTCTAGTAGTAGACCCAATCGTGGCGATGGACCACGTACATCTTTCGGCCCACCTCCTCGCGGTGGACGTGGTGGTCGTCGTGGTGGCGCCGCACGTACTAATGTAAGCTTATAATTTTCTGCATTCGATTTGTTTCTTTATCATACAATTAAATGATATATTTCTTTGCTGATGTAAATATTGTTTTGCAGGTCCCAAGTAACCCAAATGTGGCTGGTACTTCATCCCCGGCCCCTTCTTCATCTACTATTCTCCTTGGAGGTCCAGGTCCCCTCGACCCCGCTCTTCTTACTCTTCAGTCGCACCATCGTTCTAGAGATGTGTGGGAGGGCGATTCGAAGGAGTGTACATTCCGTGGGGGTCATCCACTCCCTATGCACCCACGGATTCATTAGATCTTACAGGATTGCGGACTCTACGGTATTGCACTGATGAGCAGCATCAAGTGCGATCCGCCACTGCTTACAGCACTCCTCGAGAGATGGCGTCCTGAGACCCACAGCTTCCACCTTCAGTTGGGGAGATGACTGTTACGTTGCAGGACGTTTCAGTACTCACAGGACTTCCGGTAGATGGGTAGGCGGTGACAGGATCAATGGACTTCGACCCTCCATATTTGGTAGAACAATATCTTGGTGTCGAAGTGGAGACTGGGGCAGTTATTGGAAAACAGATTCGGTTGAAGTGGTTAAAGGAAAAATTCAAGGACAGATTGACAGATGATTCGACTGAAGAGGAGGTCACTACTACTGCAGGGCGTACATTCTGACTCTTTTTGGAGGTGTATTGTTCCCTAATTCCAGCGGCCATTCTGTCCCCCTCATGTACCTCCCGCTTATTGCAGATCTTGGACGAGTCGGCCAGTACAGTTGGGGTAGTGCTGCCTTGGCATCCCTCTACAGGAGTTTGTGCCTGTGTAGTCTCGGGTCCGTGCAGATGAATGGCCCGATGATATTGCTTCAAGTGTAGAGTTGGGAGCGTATCCACATTGGACGTCCTGTAGTTAGGAAACAATCACCCAACTGGATCCATCTCCCCGAGGACCAGTACATGCTACCTCCTCTTGGTGTGTACTGATCCGGTAACCTTACTTGGACTGCCAACCCCAACAGGTGCCTGACCTACTTCTGTGATGAGTTGGACAGGTTGGCAGATAATTGTGTAGTATGGATGCCCTACACGGAGGAGCGTCTAGCTCGACTACCGCCCATTTCCCTGCATAGGCGAGATCTTTGGCTAACAAAAGCACCACTGATCAACTTTAGCACTGTGGAGTTCTATTATGTGGACAGAGTGCTACGACAGTTTGGTCTACAGCAGGCGATTCCGGTAGCCAAATCATTGACATGCATAAAATTACTAGAATGGGTCGTACGACAGGACATAATTGGGCTGCCAGCTTCTCGACATATCTGGAGAGATGGAATCTACATAGGTTTGATGAAATCATCCAGAACATTCCTCCATTTGACTTAGCAATGCACGAGAACTATATGGGCTGGTATGGGAGGATGACAAGGCGGTACATCTCTCCGATGGGGCAGACTCCAGTAGGTGTGGTGATACCTATACGTCGATCGGCAGCAGAATCAGTAGACCTACATTCAATGCATTTGCCTATGTTTCAACCAAAAGCATCGGCTATTCGTACGATTGTATGTTTTTTAGTACTGTTAAGTTTTTTAGTTTTTTTGAACTGGAACTACAAAGTCCAACTTATTATATTTTGTAGATGGCCCAGACTTGGAGTATGGGCAAGAAATGTGCAGCTGTATTGAGTAGCAACGTAGCCGATGCGGTTAAGGACTTCGCACGCGAGATGCTGACGTCCTGTCGAGCACAAGCTGATGCTGTGGGAGAGGGGGCGACCCTGGATGCTATCTTACACACTCCCTCTCATCGGACCAGTGCACGTGGTAAGCGAGTGAAGAGAGTTGCCCGTAAACCACCGCATCGTCCTATAATTAAGGAAGAACAAGAGGATGATGTTGAAGAGGCCGAATTGCAAGTAGAGGGTGCAGACCAACAAGAGGAATAGGAGCCGATAGAGAGTGTGACACAGAAAACTCCATCACCGCGAGGTAAGAGGCAATGGCGACGTCCCAACTTGTTCACCCCGAACCCGTGAAGCGACTTTATATTTTGATTAAGTGATTTTTTGGTTGTAATTATAATGTGAGTTATTGTGTATCTCAATCTTGTAATCAACTTTTGAAGAGTGGGATCAATGAAATACAAAATTTGGTTATGGGATGTGTGAGTGTGGTGTTTTATTATTAAGGTTTTGTGGAATTTTTTGTGGATTGTGCTGAGATGTGGTTGAAATGTGGTATGGAATGTGGTTGGAATGTAGATGTGGAATGTAGATTTTGCTAAGAAGCTGGATTGTATTGTTGAATGGAGATGCTGGAGTAGTTTGTGGAATGGAGATGGAGATGCTGGAGTTGTTTGTGGTGTAGTTGTCCCACCAAGAGATGAACAATTGGTCTCTTCTGCATACAGAGCAAGACTCGCTTTTTTGAAAAAGCGAGTCTGGGTATAAATACCCCACTTTTTCAAAAAGCGAGTGTTGTATTTTGGGATTCCAGAGATGTTGTAGCCTTTGGGTATGAAGCACACTCAACAGTCGTTTTTCGAAAAAGCGCGAAGTTCATACCCAGACTCGGTTTTTGCAAAAGCGAGTCTTGGGTCTGTTTTCTTTTTCCTAGCAGACTGAAGACTTGCTTTTTGAGAAAGCGAGCCTAGTCATTACTTCCACGGTTTCTGAGAAAGCGACTGTGAAACCAGAGAAGTATTGAGCTCTGGTTATCAACAGATTCAAGACTCGCTTTCCCAAACACCGCGCTTATTTATACCAAACTCGCTTTCTGAGAAAGCGAGTCTTTGGTTTGTTGAAAAAATCTATAGGCGGAAGACTCGCTTTCTGAGAAAGCGAGGTGCTCTGTATAAGACTCGGTTTTTGGAAAAGCGAGTCTTTCCTATGTTAATGAAATCTTTAAATTAGATTATGATACTCATAACGCAACAAATACACTAGGACATCAACAATTGATACAAACGAATTTTCAAAATAAAACTTTGTCGTCTCATTCTTCATAATTTAGTACAATTAGAAAGTTCCAAATTAAAAAGTACAAGCATACAATAGTTAAATGTTCTGAGTTCCACTATTAGTGCATCGCCGCTTATTGTGTCCTTGCAAACCACATTTTGAACATTTCATCCCCATACCACGACTTGACCTATCTCTCACATCCATGTCATTGCGGAATCTGGTAGTTCTAGGCCTGCCCTTCCTTTCACGACGCAAACTAGCATCAGGTACTTGTTTTGGTCCATCAATAATAGGCCAATATGCTGGATCTAGAATAGGATGAAACAGTGGAGCGTATGTTTGTGCTAATGAAGTAACAGTGTAAAATTTATCAACGAGATGCTTGTGATCGATTGCACGATATGCACAAGCTGCCAGTACATGAGAACATGGGATATGGTATAGATGAAATTTCATACATGTGCACGTTTTCGTTCCCAAATTTACAGTGTGCAAGTTCCCACCCTTCCTTTCTCCACTCACCATGCGTATACCCGTTCTCACGGAAAAAACTTCCGGTTGATGATGGAACATTGTAACCTCATGTCCGTTTGCTCTCTCACGGCGACTATCGAGCAGTTCATGTACTCTTCGAGCAAAAATCGTCCCTTCAGATAAAAGTTTACCGACTTCCTGTCGACGAGTAGTAAAATAAGAGTTCAGACGTAAGAAGATCGTCTCAACAATCGCAGTTACTGGCAAACTACGGACGCCTTTCAAGACTGAGTTGAACACTTCTGACAGGTTCGTAGTCATTATCCCGTATCTTTGACCTTCATCTGCATAAAGTGCCCATTTCTCAATCGGCTTCTCTTTCAACCAATTAGCCGCCTCAACATTTACGCTTTCAAGTTCAGCAAGTTTGGCCATAAACTTTTTGGGTTGGCGCTGATACGCTATAATTTTGGCCTTTTTCCGCAATGCCTTGCTACCAAATTTACTAAAGAAATTTGTAGCAAAATGACGCATACAATAACAGTGATATCCATTAGGTTCGTTCCAAGCTCCATTTTGTAAGTCCATAGCAGACATTATACCAGCATGACGATCAGAGATAACACACAACTCAGTGCGATCGGTGACATAATATCGGATGCATGTCATGAACCATGTCCACGTATTTATACTCTCTCCATCAACCAATGCAAATGCAAACAGATTTAAGCAATCATTCGCATCTGGAAAAACAGCAATTAGCAAGCAACCCTTGTACTTACCGTACAAGTGAGTTCCGTCAACACTGATAACAGGTCTGCAAGACTTGAAACCTTCAATCGAAGGACCAAATGCCCAGAATACACCTTTGAATGTTTCCTCACTAGGACTAGACTCATATTTATCCCAGTGAACAACGGTTCCTGTATTTGCTGCTTGAATTGCTGTGAGTAGAAAATGCAACTTCGTGTGTGCTTCTTCGAAGGTACCATACAATCTCTCAATCGCCTTTTGTTTTGCTAGCCAAGCTTTCTTAGAGCATCCACAATCGTTTCTCATAATTCTCATATTCTCATATTTTGAGAATAATATGAGAATTGAGCTCTGCAGTCGTTTGCTATTTTCTCAAAAAATAGCAAACGATCTACAGTGCATTCTCATATTTGAGAAGTCGCGCAGTGAATATAAAAATATAGAGGACGATACATGATGTCTCGTCGCTTTTTTTTTTTTTAATGGCTCGGACGATACATGATGTATCGTCCTTGCCGAATTTTGCAAAAAAAAAATTGGGAAACACCTCCAACGGGACATCATGTCCCGTTTGATAATTGATCGGCCGGGACATGATGTCCCGTCCGAGGGCTTCCCAGTTATTATTTTTTTTTTTTGGCAAATATGACTGCAGACACCACACTCAATTCCATTCTCATTCTTCTCATTTTGCCTAAAAGTAAGAAAGCCCACTGTGGATGCTCTTATACAAAATCTGATAATTATATTATAATTTAACAATCCCAATAATTGACCTCGGTGTTAAACCGGTATCCTTTTTCACCACATTAACAATCAGATTACAAACAAGATTGTAATCAATTTTACGGTGATCCTGATTCAAAGTTGGATTCGTACATGTGTGAGGCCCAACTATCTTCTTCACCACAAAATTTGTCCTGCCTTTTGGAACCATTGCTCGTAATCTCCAAGGGCAGCCACCATCACTTACTCCAGGGGGACCTTGCACGATCTCCTCAATGGTACGTTTTCTAGGTACCATTTTGCATTTAACAGTGTACAGTGACGGTGTAGATTTCAAAGTTACGAATTCACGATGTTTTTTGATAGAATACAACTTCACTGCCTGTTGAATCGACTGCTTACTTATAAACTCCTGTCCAACGTACAATTCGTCTACATTGGACGAACCAGACGACTCTTCTGGAACTAGGTGTACTCTAGCACCTTCAGCCATCTCCTCGGTAACATGAGCGTCAACATTGGAGTAGCTATAAGTAGCTTTGACTTCATTAGAACTGTTGTTCGTAGGATTTACATTTGCACCACTATCATCATCATCTTCGTCTCCGTCATCATTTTCACCACTATCATCATCTTCGTCGTCTGTTTCTTTCTCTTCTTCATCATCGTCTAATAAGTTGTTATTACAGACTGCATTTTGAAAGAGTTCAAATACACTGTCATTTGGAACAGAGTTAGGAACGGGACTAGGTTGGCGTGGCAACTCAACATTTAGAGAATCCGGAATTGTTGAATTTGTGAAGGTGTTCTCTTGTGAGGATACTGGATTTGGTTATGAAGATTGAGCGGGGTTAGACCTTATCTGCTGTGTAGGTACTACCCTTATGAAGCTTGAACTGGAATATCATCTGGCTGAGCATTCAAAATTTGAATTTGCTGAATATATAACTCTAATGCAGACCAAGCACAATTGGGATCAAATGTCCTAGCAATCAATGTCTTCAGCGCATTATTAGTAGGTACGGGCACTGTCATAAAATACTGACCATCTCCTCTTCCTGCTGCTTATCGAGCTAAAATTTTCACATTCCATTGATTCCTATTCCAATTAGTAACTTCATATATTTTCTCAACTACTTCTTCAAATGTAATGGTACGGGGTACCCAAACTATTTCCGAATCCAACACGCTAACAACCAATCTTTGGATCACGAATTATTTCACCACCAAAGTAAAACCAAATAGGAATTTCCAAATCCATACCTACGTTAATTTATACCAATAAGCGAGTTATTATCTACCCATAAAGAAAACCTCATGAAATTAACAAAATAATAGGGCAATAAACATCATACCTTCACAATAAAGTTGCTTTCCTCTTCAAGTATACCCAAATTCTAACAAATTAAACCTCTATCGGAAGATGGGTTTAAGTTGTTCAAAGCAATTTTATGGGTTATTCCACAAATTACGAGAGTACTTTGACGAATTTGATATGAGAGATGGGTTAGGGTTTCGGAGCTAGAAGAGGAAGAGAAAGAATAGAGAGAATAGTCAGATCTGTTGGGGGTGGGGGGTTTAAGTCCCAAACGACACTCGCTTTTTGAAAAAGCGAGTGTGGGTTAATTTCCCCCGCTTTTTCCAAAAGCGAGTGTTGCTGGGCAAAGAAGGCCAAGACTCGCTTTTTGAAAAAGCGAGTGTGGCATTATCACCCGCGGTGTTTCAAAAAGCGAGTCTTAGGTTTCAAATTTTCTGAACCCTAAGACTCGCTTTTTGAAAAAGCGTGAGGGATTATACCACACTCGCTTTTTCAAAAAACGAGTGGGGCGTTTAGGGAATTAAAAAAAAAAAAAAACAGGTCGGTTAGGGAAAAACTTTCATTAAAAAGGTCATTTAGGGAAAAAATTCAAACTTAGGCAGCCCTAACTAAGAGGGAAATAGTAATTAGATAGATTGCAGGCTCAGTTGAAGGCATCTAGTTAGATAATACCTAATATTTTCTCGTTCAATTTACATGATATATGTAGTTTTTTATTAGACTGATGTCCTCCTGCACTTTTTGTTTGGTAAGTGATGCTCTTGGTCGTTTTACATGATGCTTGCAATTAATGGTGATTGAAACCCACAACCTTGGGTAACATAACTCGTTTGCATTTACTTCGTAGCACTCAAAGTAGATTTTGTCTTGAAGATATTTAAGCCCAAAAAGAAAGAAATTAATACTGGACAAGACAGAACCTACTTACAACGCTACAAAGTCCCGCATTTGCAGCAGACAGTTAAGATAGGGAATGAGGAATTTTTTTCCAAAATGACCGTCTTTTTGAAAGTTTTTTCCAAACTGTCCTACTTTTTTTTTATTCCCTAAACGATCCACTCGCTTTTTGAAAAAGCGACTTTGATTAAAAAAAACTCGCTTTTTCAGAAAGCGAGTGTGAGACTTTTATTTTCGAAAGGTTAGACTCGCTTTTTGAAAAAGCGAGTTATTTTTAACCAAACTGGCTTTTTCAAAAAGCGAGTTTGGTTATTTTGATAAATACTTTCGAAAGTGGGTCAGCTCAGTAAATACTTTTAGAAAGTGGGTTAGTTTGGTAAATAATTTCAGAAAGTGGGTCATTTTGGTAACAAGTTCTTTCTATATCACATTATCACTTCATCTTCTTTAGACTACTATATATGAAATCGTTTGTCAGGACTTTTATATCACATTGTCACTTCATCTTCTTTGATCATGATTTTATAAAGTTAGCAACTGTTTAGCAGTAGTCGAGGATATATATAACTTGACATTATTTCAGTATACACATAATTGGTGTGTTTTAAGTTGTCGAGAATGAGCTCATAGATACTCCCAATCATCTTAGCTTTTGGCCTATCAATCATATGCGCTGGGTTCTTGCGCCAAAAATTCTTCTATTAAAAGGGTAGTTGTAACTTTGTCCATGGCTGCTGTTATACATAATGGTAGACCACAAAAGTCTGACGTGGTAATTGATGAGACATGGTTCTCTAGTTCTGAATATTATCGGTAGACTAAGGTTTTCTCATAATATATTATTTTGTATTTCTTGCACTTGTTTTAAAAACCCGAGCTTATTTTTTCCCAACAAAGAAGAAATTTTCTCTCTTGATCACTTTTCTTTTCTTTGTTTATATTGTTGTTTATGAATTGTTCATTCTGTTTATGAATTGTCCATTGATTTATTGGTAGGAGCATCAACATATGCCAATTCAGTATTTGGGTGGATAAATGTTAAAATTGTTGTCGAAGCTCATATCTGTTAACCATTGAATCTGATTTCTAAGATCGTGACCTAATTGTAAACTATTTTGGTTGATAGGTGTGCTGATGAAAAAGAGATGAGGTTTTAACCACCCTCGCTTTTTCAGAAAGCGAGTATGAGACTTTTGGCGCAAGAACTCAGCGCATATGATTGATAGGTCAAAAGCCGATTATTTGTATACCGGGGATTGAAAGTATCTATGGGCTCATTTTCGACAACTTAAAACACACCAATTATGTGTATATTGAAATAATGTCAAGTTATGTATATCCTCGACTACTGATAAACAGTTGCTAACTTTATAAAATTATGAGCAAAGAAGATGAAGTGACAATGTGATAAAGAAAGTCCCGACAAACGATTTCATATATAGTAGTCTAAAGAAGATGAAGTTACAATGTGATATAGAAAGAACTTATTACCAAAATAATCTACTTTCTGAAATTATATACCAAACTAATCCACTTTCTAAAAGTATTTACTAAGATGACCCAATTTTGAAAGTATTTATCAAAATAATCAAACTCGCTTTTTGAAAAAGCGAGTTTGGTTAAAAATAACTCGCTTTTTCAAAAAGTGAGTCTAACCTTTCAAAAATTAAAAGTTTCACACTCGCTTTCTGAAAAAGCGAGTTATTTTTAACCAAACTCGCTTTTTCAAAAAGCGAGTGGGTCGTTTAGGAAAAAAAGTAGGGCAGTTTGGGAAAAACTTTCGAAAAGAGGGTCATTTTGGGAAAAAATTCGGAAATGAGTATGGCTAAAGATTGAGGGCTAAACCATGCTACACTTGGATAAATATCCCTGTGCTCCCATTTCACATATGGAAAAAAACCTCTCTTGAAGAGTTGTTCAAGCCATTTACTAAGGTAATCACTCTGAGTTCTGATATGGAAAACTGTGAGAAGGTGAAGAATGCTATGGTGTTGATAGAGGTACAAAGTGTTGTTGATATCCCCATGAATTTGCAGTAGAGTACATCACTCCATGGAACAATACCAAAGAGATCTATTATGTTCCTGTACATCTTTCTGGTGGAAGAAGGATGGGGGAAGCAGCTCAAATTCAAATGGCATGCAATCTTATCAGGCCAAAAGGCCCTGCCGGCAGCCAAAACCATGGGGGAGCTTCGTCGTGAAATCAAACCTAGAAAAGCTCACATTTTTTAATTCAAAAATGTGCAATTTGTTGAGGTTGGGCCAAAAGTTTCCATTAAGATACCAGATCATGTCATCCCCAATTAGCAGTAGACAATTAAGATAGGGAATGAGGATCAACCCAAATCTGGTGACATGTTTCCTTCCAAATCACTATGGGCAAAAATTTCTCCATCCCTGAATTAGCCTACAGGTCCAAGTGAAGCCCATAAATTCGAGAATGATTGTTCAAGCGCAAATTCTAGGACCATCACACTGCCATCCAACCCAGACTTTATGACTAACTCTCAGCCAATTCCTCCTGGTTTCGTGGATCAAACCAAAATCAACAAAAAGGCTAGCTCTTCTCAGAAGATTGCTCTCACTAACAGGCCATTTGTGATGCATCTGGTTAATTCCTAGAGAAAGTCTTCTAGCTCCAAAAGTGGAGGTAAATCCCTTAGCTGAACTACTTCAAAAGTTCTTCAAAATCATTTCAAATTGCTTAATGATGGCCGCATTCTATTGCCAAGATCAGAATCTGCTCAGAGGAAGTTTATGTTGGCCACAATGGCAAATAGAACCTACTCTCAAAGTGGTCTAATGTTGATATGTTTTGATGTGTTAAGTCTAATATGTCCCAGTATAATATTCCACATACTTCTTTTAAAAGTTAGTTTTGTCAAAATTATTTTTTTAAAAGCAACTCATTTTCCCCCTTTTCTTGTCTTTTCACTCTCTTTTGAAATTTTTCAAATTCTGAAAGTGGTTCTGATCCTACTTTTCCACTCCTTGCTTCATTTCAAAATAGAGAAAGAACAGAGGTAGACCTTCTTGCTTAATATATGGTTGGGGTGCCCTAATAAATGTGCCTTAATCAAAAGATGGTATTAGGAATGTTGGGTTAATAGTTGTTTCACTACAAAATATATGTACTTTCCGAGCATTTTTTTTATCTTTCCCTGTGTTTTTAAACGCATGGTAAGCTTATATCGGTGGTTTCAAATATTGCTGCCAAAAAATCTGGCTAAACCAGTGTCGGGAAAGATATGTAGTCTATCACGGCATTTTCAGGAAATGCTGGTATAGACCTAGTTTATCTCGGTGTTTTTATAAAATGTCCGGATCGATAGCTATCTATCGTGGTTTTCCAAAAAAACACCGGGATAGGCTTTTCTTTTTTTCCTTTTTTGTTTAACTTTTCAAATCAAAATACCAATATTTCAATTCATAATTATTTATTGTAATTCATTCCAATAATCATCAAAAATTCAAGAATCAAGCATAATAAACAATAGAAAAGTGCATTAGAGCACAAATTCATTCCAATAATCATAAAAACTCGAAATCAAGAATAATAAGCAATTCATTCCAATAATCATCCACAAATTCAAAGAATGCAATAATTACATATATGTATAAGTGCTTAAGAGTACAAAATCCCAAAATCACATATATGGCTAAACAAGACATATATGTTTCACAAAAACTTAAGTTTCAATGTATAACAATTAAAGAATTAAGACTAAATGAAAAAATCGGATATAAACTACAGCGTACGCCTTCTTCAACCAAGGTTGCTTCAACTACCTCCATGCTCATCGGTAGTTTCATTTCCATATTGCATTTGGGGATTATCATGACTTAAAACATATGGTACTCTCTGTTGGACCTATGTAACATCCAAAATCCTCTAAAATTAGTAGATGAACATGCACATCGGTAGGTTGTTAAGAGTTATTTCTTTATGTTCCCTTAATCATAGACAAATGAGAGCCTACATGACATGCATCTACCACTCCTATCGTTCTTACCAACAGTAACATTAATAGATTATTTCCTAATTTAGGTGAAGATATTGAATGATATTAATTAATGGACTAATTCTTCGCTAATTACGCTAGATTGGGATGCTGGATTTTCTAGCTTTAAACATATCATTATACAGGGGAGATGTAGAACCCCGTATTTTCAAATATTATTTTAATTATTTGAAAATGAATTTAAATAATTTTTGAGGATTTAAATAAATATTTTCTAAGAAATTTTATCTTTTGTACACGTGCAAAACACGTGCAAATGACTTTTCAGAAGTTTGAAAAATTAAGATTTCTTTATGAAAAATCATTATTTATTATTTGAAGATTATTTAGTATTTTTTCAGATTTTTCTGAAATTAATTGATACTATTTGCAATTTTTGAGAAAAGAAGGACTTATTTGCAAAATCGACATTTTTGAGGGTTGGGGTGCAAAATGCATTTGCTGGGCATTCCGATCAGTAATTGTTGAGGTTTAAAAATATATTTTGCTATTAGATCCTAATTTAAATTAAATTTGATTGAATTTTCAAGACTAAACCTATGTATGTAAAATTGTATTCTTAAAAGGATTATTTTGCAAAGTGGGAATATAACCCTAATATTTTACCCCGGCATATTTAAGGGGAAATTCTTTCCCAGCCGTCATTGAGTATATTCAGATTATTGAGATTCGTTTGAGGAACAAGAAGAGGATTCTTGGATCTAGCAAAAGGAGGAAGCTTTTTTGTGGATTTTTCTTCAAGAACAAAGTGAGTGGTTGTTTTGTTTTAATTTGTTTGTTTGTGTACTTTGGTTGCTTGATTAATGAAGGACATGAGACCTTTGTTATGATTGTTGTGATCGTCATGCTATTGTTTGTTAATCTCATGGTATATATGATATGGATCTTTTATTTGATATGGATGATTAGAACTTTTATTGATATTTGGACCATGATGAGAAAAGATTTAGATTCGTTGAGGATATGTTGATTTATGAGACCATGTTGTTAGAAAGCAAATTAAGAACTGAGTATGTTGTGATCAGATATTACACATCTGGATCTAGTGATTGCAAACCAATCTTGTTTATGTGTTGAGGACGACATTTAGTTTTGTTGAGAAAACCCTAATCAAAGGATTAAGAGTTTAGATCATGAGGAGATGAGATTTGAGTGTTTGATTAATTGAGAAATGTATCCATGATGGAGATCTTTGAGAGTTGTGTAATTGCCTGGATACAAGTTAATTTGGTGATCAGTAAATCTTTAGAAAACTCTAGTTTTGATTTGTGTTCAGATCTATTCTGTTTGGAAACCTGTAGCCGACGGTCGACTGGCATGTAGAGCAGCCGACTGGTTCGAGCCTACTGATGTACTTGTAGTCTTTGAGATTTGTTCGGGACAGTCGACCTAGACTGAGGTCAGTCGACTGATCTTCTGTTTGTATTTTGTTCAGTCCTTTCGGGACAGTCGACCTATGAACCATTTCAGTCGACTTATATACTTAGAATATTTTTGATGAAAATTATTTGTTTTTGTCTCGGGGCAGTCGACTGACTCCTTGGTAAGTCGACCGACCATGCCTTAATTTATTTTTGAGAAATGTTGGATTATGTCCTCTGGACAGTCGACTGGTTAGATATGCAGTCGACTGGTCCTGAAGGATATTGATATTTTGTTCAGTGTTTGATTTTGAGACATTTTGTTCAGCATATAATTTTGAGATCTTCAGTTCAGTATTTGTTTTAAGATGTTCAGTTCAGTATTCATTTTGAGATGTCCAATTAAGAACATGATTTTGAGATATGTTGTTGAGCCACTTGTTTAGTGGGAATTTGTTCAGTTATTTGTTTTTGAGTCTCTAGAGGTAAGTGACCCTAGTATACCGGTGTTGAGATATTTGTTCAGTTATTTGTTGAGGCCCATTGAGGCGAATTTTCAGTTATTCAGATTTTTTAGTCCGGTAGGGTACACTACTCTAGGAGATTTGTTCAGTAACCCAAACTAATAAGGACAGGCATTAGTAGTGTCATGACGAATGGGAACTTGAGTTATGCACCTCAGTATGGCTTTTGATGTAGGATTTAATCTCCTGAATTATCCAAGTAGTTATCTTGTGATGTGTGATTTATCTCCGGAATTATCCAGGTAGTTAACCTGTGATGTGAGGTATATCTCCTGAATTATCCAAGTAATTATCTTGTGATGTGGGATTGAACTACGGAATTATCGGAGTCGAGGCGACGCTTTTGGGGTATTCTTGTGATTATGAGTCTATGTTTAGATGTGGGATGATCTCCTGAATTATCCAGGGAAAATACCTGTGATGTGGGATCAATCTCCGGAATGATCAAGCATGGGCAAATTATCATAGTTTATCTTCATCTCTTAGTAGTCATCGTTGTCAGCATGTAGTCATGATGTTTTCTTGAATCACTTTCATGCATTTGGATTTCCTGTTTTTACACACACTCGGCTTTTGGTTTTGGTATCACCCGTTATTCTTTTGTTGTTATTTCATACTTTAGTGTTTGATCGTTATTCGTTGGATATTATGCTTTAGGTTCATTTATGTTATTTGTTGATTTGTTACCACTCACACCATTTATGGCTGACCCCGTAGTTTTGGGGGTTAGGGTTCAACTCTAGCCTCACATGTTGCAGGTTATTGCTTAGATTGGAGGTTGGATGCTTGAGTGGGCAATTTGAGATAGTTGGACTATTTAGTGTTTGTTGTAAAATTGTAATGGCATAATGAGTTATTATTGAGTTGTAAACAAAAGATTAATTTGTGTTGAGATGTTTGGACTTCCGCTGTAATTGAAAAAATTTGTTGTAATAAAAGAAAGAAAATCTTAGTGATTTTGGTTGTGACTATTGTTGTATTGAAGTGGATTGCTGGGATTTCGCCACTTATTTTCTAAGCTCTCATATTAGAAATTTGGGGCGCTACAGAGATTGGTATCAGAGCTCTGCTTCAATATAATAATAGACTTAGTATGACAACCAACCTAGGTGTGGACACTAGAGAGTGAGTACCTAGGTGTGGACATCAGAGTGTGAGTATCACATAGAATTAAAATATGATGTTTGGTTGAAATTATGGTTTGGGGTATGGTTATGGCTTTGCCATAGGGTAATGATTTGAGTTTGAATTGTATGTGTGCTCTAACTTTACCCTCGTTTTGCAGTAATCACGATGGTTGCACCCAGAGGTAGAAATGGTGGCAACAATGAGGATGGATCGGGTAGTTCTCGAGGAACGGGAATTGACCTAGAGGCTGAGTTTGCTAAGGTTTATCAGACCTTGAACACATTGATGGCACTCAATGTGGCGCAGCAGCAGAACCCACCGCCGAATCATGGAGCTGGGCATGGATTGGTGAATGTCGACCCCATCAAGCAGATTGAATCCTTTAAGAGGATGAGGCCGCCAGTCTTTGAGGGGCAAGCTGATCCAACAGCAGCAGACGATTGGATTCGGAAGATGGAGACGATCTTCGAAGTATCGGAGACTCCAGCAGCCAGTAAGGTGAAGTTGGCTTCTATGCAGCTTGAGAAAGACGCTGGTGTCTGGTGGGAGTCACTGAAGAGGACTCTGGGAGGTCAGCCTTTGACATGGGAAGCTTTTCTGGAGGAGTTCAGAGATCGTTTCTTTCCTCTTGATGTTCAGGAGAAGAAGGCGACTGAGTTCATGAACCTTCAGCAGGGGAGCATGACTGTTCGGGAGTATGAGACGAAATTTGCTCAACTTTCGAGGTATGCACCAGAGTTGGTCATAGACGAAGCAAAGAAGGCCAAAAAGTTTGAGCAGGGCTTGAGGCCGAACTTGAGGTCAAGGATGGTTCCGTTGGGTATCAGGAGATTCGAGAAACTGGTCAGGAGGGCCGCGATGACTGAAGAAGATATGGAACTGTTTCAGAAGAAGCAGGAATCATGGAACCGGAACAAGAGGCCAGCATCAGGCCAGAGTGGGAAGGGATTCCCCGCGAAGCAGGCGAAGTTCAGTGGACCGGTGCAGAAGGCACCTGGAGCTCAGGGAGTGACCTGCTACTACTGCAAGGGAGTAGGACATTACAGGTCAGCATGTCCGAAGTTGGCAGAGCATGTTTGTTCTCAGTGTGGGCAGACTGGACACTCAAAGCCCCATTGTCCACAACTGAAGAAAGATGGTTCGGGTGGAAGCAAAGTCCCGAAGAGGCAAGGGCGAGTATTTGCATTGACCGAGGAAGATGCGAGAAACTCGGAAGATGTAATACAGGGTATGCAGGAATTTTGATTTCTTTCATTTTTGAGTCAGTGTAATGAATCAAGCTTTTATTTCAGAACAATTTAAGATTGAGTATCATTCTTATTGTAACAGGAGATGTTTTAATAAATGGAATAAAAGCAAAGGTTTTGTTTGACACTGGATCATCGCATACATTTGTATCGCCAAGTTTTGCAAAGATCTTAGGTTTGGAACCTAAGTTATTTCCAGGCAGGGTTTTGTCGGTGGCAACGCCGTCGGAGAAGAGCTGGTAGCAGATCGATATTACGAGGGCTGTGATATCGAGATTGGTGGAAGGATGTTCGGCATCGACTTGATCGAGCTACAAGTGTTGGGAGTGGATGTCATCGTAGGCATCGATTGGATGGCTATTTATGATGCCACAATTGATTGCAAGCAGAAGGAGGTGTTGGTGAAAGCACCAGGTGGACCTGCAGTAACTTTCCAAGGGAAGAAGAAGATTCCGCAGGTGGCTGCAATGGTATCTAAGAAGTCTATTGCAGATGAAGTCAAGGGCATTCCGGTGGTTCGAAAGTTTCCTCAGGTGTTCTTGGATGATTTTCCAGGATTACCGCCGCAGAGAGATGTGGAGTTTTGCATCAACGTTCAGCCGGGGAGTGCGCCGATTTCCAAGGCTCCATACAGGATGGCACCTGTAGAGCAGGATGAAGTGAAGAAGCAGATTGAAGAGCTTTTGAGCAAAGGGCTTATCAGACCGAGTTCATCTCCGTGGGGAGTGCCAGTGTTGTTGGTCAAGAAGAAGGATGGGTCGATGAGGATGTGCATTGACTATCGGGAATTGAATAGGGTGACTGTTCAGAACAAGTACCCACTGCCGCGGATAGATGATTTGTTCGACAGGCTTCGAGGAGCAGCGGTATTTTCGAAGATTGACCTGAGGTCGGGGTATCATCAGGTGCGAGTCAAGGAGGAAGATGTGAGCAAGACAGCGTTCAGGACTCGTCATGGATTGTATGAATTTTTGGTGATGCCATTCGGGTTGACGAATGCGACAGCAGTTTTCATGGACATGATGAATCGGGTGTTGAGGCCATTCATTGATTCCTTCGTGGTGGTCTTCATCGATGATATCTTGGTGTATTCGAAGTCGGAGGAGGATCATTCTAAGCACTTGACAGCGGTATTACAGACATTGCAGGAGCACAGCTTGTATGCCAAATTGTCGAAGTGTGAATTCTGGAAGTCTGAGGTAGCTTTTCTTGGTCACATTCTTTCTAAGGAGGGAGTGGCTACTGATCCTCAGAAAGTGGAAGCAGTGAAGGATTGGCCCAGGCCGACGTCAGTGAAGGAAGTCAGAAGCTTCTTGGGATTAGCTGGTTACTACCGGAGGTTTATTCAGGGGTATTCTCAGATTGCAGTTCCATTGACAGGTTTGACCCGGAAGAGTGTGGCATTTGTGTGGATAGATAAGTGCGAGGAGAGTTTCCTTGAGTTAAAGGAAAGGTTGACTACTGCACCTATATTAGCATTGCCGCAAGCAGGGAAGGATTATGACATCTACAGCGATGCATCTCTCAGAGGTTTGGATTGTGTCTTGATGCAGGAAGGCAAGGTCATTGCTTATGGTTCGAGGCAGTTGCGTCCGCATGAGAAGAATTATCCGACGCATGACTTGGAGTTAGCGGCTATCATTTATGCCTTGAAGCTATGGAGGCATTATGTCTATGGTGAGAAGGTCAATATGTACACTGACCACAAGAGCCTGAAGTATATCTATCAGCAGAGGGATTTGAATCTTCGTCAGAGAAGATGGTTGGAGGTATTGGAAGACATTCGTCCTGAGATCAAGTATCATCCGGGCAAGGCGAATCTAGTGGCTGATGGACTTAGCAGGAAGAGTAGTTTGTCAAGGTTGATCACTACTCGAAGAGAGTTGGTGGCAGAGATCGATCAGGCAGGTATCGAGGTGGTACTGCGAGGTTTAGGGGCATCTTTGGCTCAGTTGAGACTGCAACCGTCCTTGAGAGAGAAGATTGCGGAAGGTCAGAGATCAGATTCAGAGATCCAGAAGATGTTGCAGCAGGTTGCAGAAGGCAAGTTATCAGAATTTCGTGTCCAAGATGGAGTCCTTTGGTTGGGTGAGAGGTTGTGTGTTCCAGATGATGCAGGGTTGAGAGAGAGTATCTTGCAGGAGGCACACAGCACATTGTTATCAGTTCATCCAGGAGGTCCGAAGATGTACAGGGATATCAAACCCCACTTTTGGTGGTCTGGCATGAAGCGGGATGTAGCAGATTTCGTGGCAAGGTGTCTGACTTGTCAGCAGATCAAGGCAGAGAATCAGAGACCTGGAGGTTTGTTACAGCCATTACCCATTCCGGAGTGGAAGTGGGAGAATATCAGCATGGACTTTATTACGGGTTTGCCGAGGAGTTCGAAGGGCAATGACTCGATTTGGGTTGTTGTGGACCAATTGACTAAGTCGGCACATTTTCTAGCCATGAAGATTACTTGGTCGATGGAGAAATTGGCTGAGTTATACATTGGAGAGATTGTGAGACTTCATGGAGTTCCTGTTTCGATTGTGTCTGACAGAGATGCAAGGTTTACTTCGAGGTTTTGGAAGAGCCTACAAGCAGCTTTGGGCACCAGGACTAATTTCAGTACGGCTTTTCATCCGCAGACAGATGGTCAGACGGAAAGGGTGAATCGAGTGCTGGAAGATATGTTGAGAGCTTGTGTTATGGACTTTGGTGGTAGTTGGGAGAGATACTTGGCATTGGTTGAGTTTGCCTATAACAATAGTTACCATGCAAGTATTGGGATGGCACCGTATGAGGCTTTGTACGGGCGGAGGTGCAGGACACCTGTTTGTTGGTATGAGGTTGGCGAGAGGCAGATGTATGGTCCTGAGATCGTACAGCAGACGTCAGAGCAGATTGAGCTGATTCGCCAGAGATTGGTTGAAGCTCAGAGTCGGCAGAAGAGTTATGCTGACATTCGACGGAGAGATTTGGAATTTGAGGTTGGGGATGCAGTTTTTCTCAAGGTTTCTCCGACCAAAGGAGTGATCAGATTTGGCAAAGGTGGCAAGTTGGTGCCGAGGTATATTGGTCCGTACAAGATCGTGGAGAGGATTGGTAAGACCGCATACAGATTAAAACTTCCAGAGGAGTTGGCTCAGGTGCATGATGTGTTTCATGTATCATTATTAAGGAAGTATGTGGCCGATCAGAAGCATCAGTTGGTAGAAGTTCCCGAAGATCTACAGGTGAACCTGAGTTACAAGGAACAGCCTGTTGAGATCGTTGATCGTAGGGAGAAAGTCCTTAGAAGCAAGGTGATACCTATGGTCAAGGTATTGTGGAGGAATCAACAGTTCGAGGAGGCGACTTGGGAGCCAGAGGATCGCATGCTGAATGATTTTCCTGAATTGTTTGAATGAATGTATTTCTTGTATGTGATTGGAATTCTTTGAATGATTGTACTATTGACTGATATATGATGTATTCTTTGCTTGATTGTGGTGCTATAAGAGATTGTTTGGATTATGTTCTATATATATGAAACACTATTTCCTTGTTTGGTATGTGCTTGAACTCATTAGTAGTAGTTCTGAGGACAGAACTCTTCTAAGGAGGGAGTGATGTAGAACCCCGTATTTTCAAATATTATTTTAATTATTTGAAAATGAATTTAAATAATTTTTGAGGATTTAAATAAATATTTTCTAAGAAATTTTATCTTTTGTACACGTGCAAAACACGTGCAAATGACTTTTCAGAAGTTTGAAAAATTAAGATTTCTTTATGAAAAATCATTATTTATTATTTGAAGATTATTTAGTATTTTTTCAGATTTTTCTGAAATTAATTGATACTATTTGCAATTTTTGAGAAAAGAAGGACTTATTTGAAAAATCGACATTTTTGAGGGTTGGGGTGCAAAATGCATTTGCTGGGCATTCCGATCAGTAATTGTTGAGGTTTAAAAATATATTTTGCTATTAGATCCTAATTTAAATGATATTTGATTGAATTTTCAAGACTAAACCTATGTATGTAAAATTGTATTCTTAAAAGGATTATTTTGCAAAGTGGGAATATAACCCTAATATTTTACCCCGGCATATTTAAGGGGAAATTCTTTCCCAGCCGTCATTGAGTATATTCAGATTATTGAGATTCGTTTGAGGAACAAGAAGAGGATTCTTGGATCTAGCAAAAGGAGGAAGCTTTTTTGTGGATTTTTCTTCAAGAACAAAGTGAGTGGTTGTTTTGTTTTGTTTTGTTTGTTTGTGTACTTTGGTTGCTTGATTAATGAAGGACATGAGACCTTTGTTATGATTGTTGTGATCGTCATGCTATTGTTTGTTAATCTCATGGTATATATGATATGGATCTTTTATTTGATATGGATGATTAGAACTTTTATTGATATTTGGACCATGATGAGAAAAGATTTAGATTCGTTGAGGATATGTTGATTTATGAGACCATGTTGTTAGAAAGCAAATTAAGAACTGAGTATGTTGTGATCAGATATTACACATCTGGATCTAGTGATTGCAAACCAATCTTGTTTATGTGTTGAGGACGACATTTAGTTTTGTTGAGAAAACCCTAATCAAAGGATTAAGAGTTTAGATCATGAGGAGATGAGATTTGAGTGTTTGATTAATTGAGAAATGTATCCATGATGGAGATCTTTGAGAGTTGTGTAATTGCCTGGATACAAGTTAATTTGGTGATCAGTAAATCTTTAGAAAACTCTAGTTTTGATTTGTGTTCAGATCTATTCTGTTTGGAAACCTGTAGCCGACGGTCGACTGGCATGTAGAGCAGCCGATTGGTTCGAGCCTACTGATGTACTTGTAGTCTTTGAGATTTGTTCGGGACAGTCGACCTAGACTGAGGTCAGTCGACTGATCTTCTGTTTGTATTTTGTTCAGTCCTTTCGGGACAGTCGACCTATGAACCATTTCAGTCGACTTATATACTTAGAATATTTTTGATGAAAATTATTTGTTTTTGTCTCGGGGCAGTCGACTGACTCCTTGGTAAGTCGACTGACCATGCCTTAATTTATTTTTGAGAAATGTTGGATTATGCCCTCTGGATAGTCGACTGGTAAGATATGCAGTCGACCGGTCCTGAAGGATATTGATATTTTGTTCAGTGTTTGATTTTGAGACATTTTGTTCAGCATATAATTTTGAGATCTTCAGTTCAGTATTTGTTTTAAGATGTTCAGTTCAGTATTCATTTGAGATGTTCAGTTAAGAACATGATTTTGAGATATTTTGTTGAGCCACTTGTTAAGTGGAATTTGTTCAGATATTTGTTGTGAGTCTCTAGAGGTAGGTGACCCTAGTATACCGGTGTTTGTTCAGTTATTTGTTGAGGCCCATTGAGGCGAATTTTCAGTTATTCAGATTTTTAGTCCGGTAGGGTACACTACTCTAGGAGATTTGTTCAGTAACCCAAACTAATAAGGACAGGCATTAGTAGTGTCATGACGAATGGGAACTTGAGTTATGCACCTCAGTATGGCTTTTGATGTAGGATTTAATCTCCTGAATTATCCAAGTAGTTATCTTGTGATGTGTGATTTATCTCCGGAATTATCCAGGTAGTTAACCTGTGATGTGAGGTATATCTCCTGAATTATCCAAGTAATTATCTTGTGATGTGGGATTGAACTACGGAATTATCGGAGTCGAGGCGACGCTTTTGGGGTATTCTTGTGATTATGAGTCTATGTTTAGATGTGGGATGATCTCCTGAATTATCCAGGGAAAATACCTGTGATGTGGGATCAATCTCCGGAATGATCAAGCATGGGCAAATTATCATAGTTTATCTTCATCTCTTAGTAGTCATCGTTGTCAGCATGTAGTCATGATGTTTTCTTGAATCACTTTCATGCATTTGGATTTCCTGTTTTTACACACACTCGGCTTTTGGTTTTGGTATCACCCGTTATTCTTTTGTTGTTATTTCATACTTTAGTGTTTGATCGTTATTCGTTGGATATTATGCTTTAGGTTCATTTATGTTATTTGTTGATTTGTTACCACTCATACCATTTATGGCTGACCCCGTAGTTTTGGGGGTTAGGGTTCAACTCTAGCCTCACATGTTGCAGGTTATTGCTTAGATTGGAGGTTGGATGCTTGAGTCGGCAATTTGAGATAGTTGGACTATTTAGTGTTTGTTGTAAAATTGTAATGGCATAATGAGTTATTATTGAGTTGTAAACAAAAGATTAATTTGTGTTGAGATGTTTGGACTTCCGCTGTAATTGAAAAAATTTGTTGTAATAAAAGAAAGAAAATCTTAGTGATTTTGGTTGTGACTATTGTTGTATTGAAGTGGATTGCTGGGATTTCGCCACTTATTTTCTAAGCTCTCATATTAGAAATTTGGGGCGCTACAGGAGATGAATATGATTTATCATCACCATCTTGAAACCAATATTTTCTTTGTATGTAAGATCAATCTACCTATCTTAACAGTTTGTTATATGTAGTTATAAAGTAAGGCAAATAATGTCAAATTGGAATTGGGCTGACTCATAAATTAGAATTTCAACAAGATTGTCAAAGATTGTCAAAGTTTGGCTTACTTCATCAAGAAAAAGATAAGTTATATTACTTACCGGTGTCTGCAATAGAATTTTTCCATTGGGATTTTGTTGCAGCTGTAAGAACTTCTCTAAGTTGTTTCACCTCTGCCCTGAACTCAGATACCTCCTCGCTGTGGCCAAGCTCAGAAGTAGATGCACTTTCGAATAAAACCCCTGGATATCATTACTCTATTTCGGCATTTTCCAAGAAAATGCAGGGATATCCTTCCTTAAATTCTTAACATTTTCCTAAATTACCAATTCTAACATTTCCCTATAATCACAAATCCTAAATTCCAACATTTCCCGCCGCCGTCGTCCATCTCTTCTCCTTGCCATCACCATTTCTTCACATCGCCGTCGTTGTCTAAACATTTGGGTAGACAAATCGGTTTCTAAGAAGTGCAGAGATTATAAAAGTTATCTGAAGGGAAATTTTATTTTCATGAGAGGTCTGAGCTCGAAAATGCAATGGATGTTTCACCTTATATCACTGCTCAAAACTGGCAATTCCTTGTTAATTATTGAAAATTAGAGACATGAAATGTATTCATATGCATATAAGATTTGATATCAAAGTTTGTTCTTTTTCATGTTATTTGAGTACTGCTAATTTTAAATTGTACAAACAAGGGAAGAAACTGGCAAAAGAAGTCAAGCAAGTCATACCGCCGGCAGTAGCAGCTTTGTTGTAGTTCAAGATGAACTGGTAAAATGCATTTTCTTTCATTTGAAGTCGTTTTTCTGGTTTTAAGATTTTGGCCATTAGGGTTTTTATGTCTTTAGCACAATAAAATATCACATGATTTAATCACTACATCTTACTCATCCATAAGAAGCATCAAATGATGGCAAGAGAATCGGTGAGATAGATTTTTTTAGGCAATCCACATCTAAAAAGGGGAGATTTCTGGATGATGAGGTAGCTGATATAGTGATAAACTTTTAGCTCATGTGTGCTTGTTTGATATTTAATTTCCTTTTAAATAAATAACTTAATCTTAATATTTTCTTTGGTTTTTTTTTTTTCCAGAAAAAGGCTAGAGAACTGCATCAAGAGAGGTCTTCTACTTCTTCCTCTGATTCATTAATAATTCAAATGAAAGTTATGTCTGAAGTGAGGAGTAGAGAGCGCCATGATCTTGTGCGTGGATTGGATTTCAGACCAACACCCTCTCAAGTTTTTTATCTTTGTGCTTCTACTTCTACGCTTGCCCACAAATAGAAATTGTCTGAGTTGAGGGCAGATGTGCAACAACCTAAAGAAGTTCTTGCAACTACAATTTGGCAACAAAATCCCAATAGCGAAATTCCATTGTAGACACCGACAAGTATATAACTTATCTTTTTCTTATTGAAGTAAACCAAAATTTGGAAGACAACAGAGTGTGTATAAGATGTAAACCAAAATTGAACTGATAATCAAATTAATTAGTAGTATATGATAATTATATTAATTTAATAAATAAACATTGATAACTCAATCCTTACAATTCATACACATAAAGAGGAAATTTCAAGAATTTAATAAGAATGAAATCAAAGACGAAAAACTCAAACATGACCCGAAGTTTATGATAGGAAGGAAAACAAATATACCTAATCAAGTGAAAATATATCTCATCACTTGATAACTCAATTTAAGGATCACATATTAGAAGTAGATTCCAAAGTACGAAAGACTTGAAGTAGTGAGTTAAGATACACGAAGAATTATACCTAATCAAGTGCACATCGAAGGAGCCATCATGAAAATTAAAAACTTATACCTAATCAAGTCTACATATCGTAAAAAATTGTACATCAAAATGGTGGATGGGCTTTTATTGATCATTTCCAGTTTTGTTAAATTGCATAAAATTATCTTTTATGGGTGTATACGTTCTGTTCATGTTCATGTTTTGTGCGTGTTCGTGTGGACTAAATTCTGACAATTTTGTGCATTACATAGGTCCAACAAAGAGTTAAGGTACATGAAAAATTATACCTAATCAAGTGCACATCAAAGGAGCCATTATAAAAATTAAAAACTTATACCTAATCAAGTCTACATATCGTTAAAAAATGTACATCGAAATGGTGGATGAGCTTTTATTGATTATTTCCAGTTTTGTGGTAAATTGCATAAAATTCTCTTTTATGTGTGTATATGTTCTGTGCATGTTTTGTTCATGTTCATGTTTTGTGCGTGTTCATGTTGACTAAATTCTAACAATTTTGTGCATTACAGAGGTCCAACAGATAGTACTATCTGTTTCAAGTCATGCTAATCCACTTAGGCAACATGCAAATGAAACTACCGATGAGCATAGAGGCAGTGGAAGAAACTCTGGTGAACGAATGCGTTAGTTTGTAACCTTTTTTTTTCTTTTGTTTCCAATTCTTTAATTGTTATACATTGGAAATTATGTCTTTTTTACCGATAAATGATTTTTTTTGCTTTTGTGCTCTTTAGCACTTGTACATATATGTAGTTATTGCGCTATTTGATTTTGTGGATGATAATTGGAATTCTTTGATCATAATGCTTGTTTATTTTTTGTTTTTTATGAAACTTTTCTAATGTTTATTATGTTTGATTATTAGATTTGTGGATGATTATTCGAATGAATTTCATGAAATGAGCGTGAACTGAATTACATGTATATTGGTTTAATAAAATAAATGAAAATAGGAGGGAAAAAAATTAAAATCCCGGTGTGTTCAAAAAATGTCGGGATACATTGGTTTTTACCTGCATTTTTTTTGTCTATCCGAGCGATTTGAAAAATGCCGAGAAAGACTTTGCCCATACCAGCATTTTGTAAAACATTGGGAAATACTGGTTATCTTTCCTGACATGGTTGTCTCGGGGCTTTTGGTGGCATTTTGGGAAACACTGTTATAATCTTTCTAGGCATCTAAAAACCTTGGGAAAGATCGAAAAAAAATGCCAGGAAAATCCCTTGCTCGTGAATTAATGAACTTATTCTCAAAGAAGAAATCAGATATAGCCATACTCAAGATTGGCTTCAGAAGTCTTTTAACTCACTCAGTTTGGTTTTCATAGAAGAATTGCTGCAAGCAAGAGGCTTGGGACAGAAGTAGTGTCACAGGATCCGTATGATTCTTCACTCAGCCAAATCATCCATCCTTACTAATGGCGAGAAGGGCAAAATCATTCCTTCCAAGAGAGGTCTCAAACAATAGGATTCTCATCTCATATGTAATTCATGCTTGCTACTGATGTGTTACCAAAAATGCTAAATTGAGGAAGGGAAGAAGAGATATTCACTCCTCTAAACATTAGAGGACAATTCTCTCAATTATATGTGATTGCAGCTTGCATATGACACTCTGATTTTCTATAACGAAGATGAACATGAGATCATTCATCCCAAATTCCTCCATCACATCTTTGCAAATGTCTCATATTTGGCTATGAACTTTAATAAATCCCCCATGTTCTACTTTGGCAAGTCTAGATCCAAGCACGCTGCCTTCTCTTCTATTCTTGGTGGTGCAAAAGAAAATCTACCACAAAAATACTTGGGATTGCCTCTCATTAGGGGTAAGATGAACAAGAGAGAATGGATGTCTGTCATTCATAAAATAAAGAAGAGACTTTCCAGTTGGAAGGGTAGGATGTTGTCTACTCTTCTTTTTTCAAGCTTCATATGTGGGTTATTAAGCGTATTGATCAGGTGAGAAGTATATTCCTATGGGTAGGTTCTGATAAGGATGTTAGTGGGGCCGCAACTGTTAAGTGGAAGAGAGATTGTAATCCTAACGGACAAGGAGGGTTAGGGATACTTGACTTTCAAGTCTTCAGTTAAGCATTACTGGTGGTGGAACTTATCACAAATAGGGAAGAACTTCCGGTTTCAACTCTTAGATCTCTCTACTTCAATACAAATGTCAACTCATTTTATGAACTAGGGCCTGCTTCATCCTTTTAGAAAGGAACTTATCAATTGAAGGCAAGGTTCATGTTGGGTTTATATATCTTCCATACTTATTTGATGAGTAGAGAAGACACTTTGGGCGGTCGACCAAGTAGGGACTGAGAAGAGAAGCCAGTTTGGGCGGTCGACCAAGTCTTGGGGATTCGATTGAAGTCTGACATGTTCTCCAGGTTAGATCGTGCGACTGTCATCATATGGTTATCTCTTTAGAAAACATCGGATGGTTATTGTATCAAGAATAGCAAACTAGGGGTTCTCTAGATTTCTATATAATCAATGTAATGGCTCAAAGAACAATATGATTCTATTGAATGTGAATAGAAGAAAAAAAATTATCTAAAAGGTGAGTGAATTCTCCATTGTAAACAATAAATATTTCCAAATAGGCTGAAGAGAGGTTCATGGTGAGAGTTGTAACTTTTGTATCTTCTCTAGTTGAATAATAATATTTCAGTTTTTCTATCCCGTATTAGGGCTTGCCCGAACATAAACAAATATTGTGTGTTTTATGTGTTTGGTGTGATCTACTATTTGCTTGGTGGTTTGTATTAATCGTTTCGAAGACACAACAAGATCTAAAGCATAATCCCTAACAGGTCATGCATTGTGTATCTTGGCATTCGAAAGATGGATCTTCGATTCTATTCTGGGAATATAATTGGAATCCTAAATCTTCTCTTCTTTCTTAAGGCAGCTGGGGAAATGGGATTTTGGACATGGAGACTCAACATGAGGAAAATTTCTAATGCTACACTAAGAGAAGAGAAGAGTCGTCTGCTACAAATATTGTCTCGATTCTCCCCATCATAAGGGAGGGATGAAACAGTCTAGATGCTCTCACCCGCAACAACTTTCTCAATCGCTCCAGCCCAAGCTGCTATTTCTTTTTCACCTTCCATTTGGATCAAATCTTCTTATAATTTCTTCATCAATGGAGGCCTGAAAACTCTTTTCTACGCAGCAACCAGGGAAAAGATTGCCCCCTGAAAGGCAAGTGTTTCATTTTGCTTCTACTGTGGAATAAGAAATACTAATCAGGTGCTCCGCAAGAATGGATGGGAGGGTGACTCTTCATTGTAGTCAGGGTGATAGTTTGCCTGAATCAGCATTCCATCTATTTTTTGAGTGCCCCCTAGCCATTGAAGTGTGGTCACACTTTCAGAACCTGTTGCACCTTCACACTTTGTGCACTTTACTTCTTGACTGCTTTAACTCTTGGTGCTTTGCCCCTGATCACACAAAGTTAGCACATGTTTGGTGCTTGTGCACAATTGCTATTTTTTGGAGTCTGTGGTAGGAAATAAATGTTAGAATCTTCAATGCGAGCTAGTGAATCAGTCTCTGTAATAAAAAAAATGTAATGTGTTGGTTCTCTCTTTGGTTGAATGCAACCCAACCTAGTAGGAAGAAGCTGAATATGGAGATAGCACTAGCTGAAGCAAGTGTTGGGGAGATATTGCAGACTAGCTAGACTCCTGTAAGGGGGGCGAACACAGCCTCTGACCCCATCATGGTCAGCAATGGACAACATGGAAACTATATCTTTGGTTAAATCTTGACTTAGATTACTATTTTTTGTTGCCATAATAGTGTATAGACCTTTATTGTGTAACTGGCTTGTAATTGTGATATTGTTCTTCAGATATTCTAGTATTATGTTTGTCAGAGAGGGTTAATATGTCAATTTTGTTATTGGAAGCACTCGGGGGTGGGGTAGCTTTGTATGGACTCATGCTTAAGAGTAGTAGAGGTGTATGGCAGTAGTCCTCTACTCTCCCTACGTTCTAGCTGTGAGTACATCTCTGCTACATTTCACACCCCCTCCCTTCCATGTCGACTATAATCTCCTCCAAAACAACATGATGTGTAATATTTGGCTTCCTATTTTATATATATATATATATAGAGTAAGTCTATTAAGAGCTGGGAAGCTGGGCTCCTTATCGGGAGCTGGAGATCTCAGCCATCCGATCTAGAGTTTTTCAGATCGAATGGCTGAGATCAGATCCCGTTCTCCATCTTGTTTTGTTGAGGGCAAAATGGTCATTTTCCCCCTCTCCTTATCTTTTGGCATCCTGGCTCCCATCTCACTCCCGCTCTCTCTTCGATCGTAAGAAACCCTAGCCTCCTCTCCTTCGAATTACTCCCGCGCTCTCCTTCTTCGATGAAACCCTAATCGATCTAAGAGAAACCCCCATTCTCCTTCTACGATTTCTACTTTCTTGAGCTCATTCACTCAACAAGAAACCCTAGCCCCCAAATTCGCTGGTCTCAGTGGTCTCTTTCTCTCTCTCTGCGATCGAAGACCCAAATCGCAATTAGGGTTGCGAGGCTCTCTCTCTCTCTCTCTTCGACATCAAACCCAGCTTCCGATTAGGGTTCGATTCCTCATCGATTCGAATAGAAACCCTAAACTGATCTCCATCTCCATCTCCAACTTGGGTAGAGGTCAAATTTCAACTTGGGTAGAGGTAAAGTTGATATATTTATTAGAATTACCCCATTAATTTTATTTTTGGCAATGAGCTTGTTGTTGCTCTCATTTTTCCTGAAACTGGGCAAGTTTGGAAGTGTTCTGATGCATTTTTTCCTGAATCTGGGCTAAGATGACTGCTGATTTGATACTCATGCTTTGATGTCAATATTTTTGCTATGGCAGTGATGAAATCACACTATTATGCTTCATTATGAGATTACAATGTGGTGTTATTACACTAATGCACCTAATTTGGTTTTGACTGTGATGATATTGCACTGTTATGCTTCATTCATAATTTTAGGATTGAAGATTTTCTGAATTTGGGCAATGATGAACTTAATTTGGGTCTCTTTTAGTTTTGCACTTTGTTTTGTCATGGTGCATTACACTTCTGCTGCTTCTTTGAATATGAGTTGTGTTTCTGAGGCTCTATCCTTCAATAGTCTTTCATTATGATCACTGAGATCACTGAGAAGTCATTATGGCTCTCTGAATATGAGATTGGTTTTGACATGGTATATTTCACTATTGGTGATGCATTCATTATGATTCCTCAGACAATTTCCTAATCTTCATGAAATGTGTTATCCAAAAAGTTCTGAGCCTAAATAGTGAAGAAATTAGTGTGATGCTGAGCCATACAATTGCCTTTAGAATTGTGTTTCTTGCATCCTTTATTTTATTAATTAATCATTAGTCTAATTTTTTTTTTCTTAATAGAAAGGATGATCTCAAGCTTTATGAGTTGTATGTTGTGGTTGCATCTTTGATTCACCCAAATATTTCTAGTTGATTTTATCAGTTCATCTATAAAAATAAAAAAAATGCATGAGAAAATGTGAGGAAGCTGATGTTTGGTGTTTATTATTCTGTTGATGACAAACACATTAACTAGTCAGTCTTACTCAGTTCCAAATTATGGGAATTTTAACCGAATTCATTAATTATTTGAAAATAAGAAATTAAGAACCGAACATGCATATTCTTACATACTCCTAGTTTGTAAGTGTAAAATAATTGTTATTTTTGGGTGCAGAAATTTTTATAGTAATCTCTCTGCTTGATGTTTATACAAAAATTTGCATCCTGAAATCTAACAAGTCTTATTCAAATAATGATAATACATCAAGTTTATATAGTAGGTCCTGTTTATAATCTTATAATTTAGAAAGAGTGTGATCAGCATAAATCTTAATTTTATGAATTCTCTTATTCCAATTTGACCTAAGGGATTAAGTTACTAATTATGTAGCTGATGTTTGGTATGGGTTTAGTAAGAAACATTTGCAAAATTTCCTAATTATGTATAGTTCCGATCCAATTCTCTAATTCTTCTCTTATTAAATATATTGACAACCAAAATCAGTACTGTTTTGAATCTTTTTAGAATCTTGATTAGAAATATATGTTTTTTGTCGTCTCAGCACCAAAGAAGAGCTCTCACAAGTTCGTTCTCTCTCTTCGACGGAAAACCCAAACCGCGATAAGGATTTCGATTTCTCGGCTCATTGGGTTCTGCCTCTCCCAGATTTCGGAGGGAAGTGTTTGACTCTCATAAATGCTTTTATGATTTTTGTTTAATTTCTTGCATTTTCATTCGGTTTTGCGTGTAGGCAATGATGAAATTGATTTTGAATATGTGACTTGAGAGTAGCTCAATTCATCAAATTTTGATGCACCGATGACTCACAATGATTGATAGTATCAGTATAATTTTTGTAAGCTCAGAACGTTGGATATGTATGTGGTGGATACTCATTTACGCCGTTTGGTGTTTGATTCTCTCCTTCGGTGTGTTGGGTTAGGCAGTGATGCTAAACATTTTATGATCTGAATAATTATTTCAATCCTGTTTTAAGTATTCTTGATTATAAATCTATCATATCCTAGTTGGCGCGGCACTCCAATGCAGCCCTACATATGAATAGTGTGTTCTGAGAATAGTGTGTTCTGAGCCGACTGGTTTTTTTTAATCTATATATTCATGAGTAAGTCTATTCTGTGTGCTTGGTCGATTAAGTGTGAGAAGATAAGAGATAGGGGTTTTTGATTTTACCCATTTTACCCCCAAACATTCTGAAGATAAGCGGTACCGAATATGAGTCGTTCCGTCGCGATCAATCGCGAACGAATGGCTAAAAACCCTCGCTCTAGATAAGGATTTCAGCTCCCAAGCTCTTAATAGACTTACTCTATATATATAAGATAGTTGATGATAAGCTCCGAACAACACAAACAGATCATGAAGTATCAAATTTTGTCAGCTCAGAAGAAACACAAACAGATCTTGACACTATACAATAAACTATATATTAGGCAGTGATGGTGTGTTGGTGTAGGCAGTGATGCTAAACACTTTATGATCTGAATAATTATTTCAATTTGTTGTATTTATTCTTGATTATATATCTATCATATCCTAGTTGGTGCGGCACCCCAATGCAGCCCTAGTTATGAATAGTGTGTTCTGAGCCTACTGGTTTTTTATTGCCCCCATGTTCAGTGTATGTTGTTCTGAGCTTACAAAATTCGAAACTTCATGCCCAGCTTCAGTTTGTCCTGAGCATACACAATTTGATACTATCTGTCTAGTTTCGAAGAGTTCATTTTTCTGTTTGTTCTGAGTTAACAAAATTTGATACTTCATGATGTGCTTCTGTTTATTCTTGGTTTATCTAATTTGATACTACATGCTCTGTTTGTGTTGGTTATGAGCTTACAAATTTGATACTTCAGACTCTGCTTGTGTTATTTATGAGCTTGCAAAATTTGATACTTCATGATCTGTTTGTGTTAGTCCTGAGCAAGGGTAAAATTTGATGTTTCATGATCGGTTTGTGTTAGTTCTGAGCTTACAAAATTTGTAACCTCATGATCTGTTTGTGTTAGTTCTGAGCTTACAAACTGTGACACTTCATTGTATTACTCTGTCTCTGTTTGTTATGAGCTTACAACCATTTGATACTTCATTATCTGTTTCTGTTTGCTCCCAAGCTACTTGTTTCTCAGTTTCTGTTTTTGCTGAGGTAACAAATTTTGAACTTCATGTTCAGCGTTTGTTTTTCTGAGCCTACCATATTTAGTACATGATTTTTTGTGTTCTGAGCCGACTATATTTTGTAATTATTGTGTCGTTTCCAGGTTAAATGAGTTATGTTTGATTTTGATTTCAGGTTGATTCCAGCATGAAGTGCTTCTTGTGCTTCTTGGAGCTATTGAACAGTGGACTACGCGAAAAGTTGACATTTGCAGCAAACTACTGAACATTGTATTACGTTGTATAGTTTGTGTTAAGTTTCAGTTTTTTGTAAAGTGTCAGATGTGAAAAACATTTGTTACGTTGTACATGTTTTTGTAAAGTATTACCTTACATTTCTATGAAGATCGAATTTCTTCCAGATATTCAGTTCATTATTGTTTTGGTGTCATGATTGAAATTTTGTGATTGTTTTGGTGTATTACGCAGCATGAAGTATCAAAATTTTGTAAGCTCAGAACTGACAGAAACAGACCAAGAAGTATCAAAATTTTGTAAGCTCAGAACTAACACAAACAGAGCATGATGTGTACAAATTTTGTAAGCTCAGAACCAACAGTAACAGACCATGAAGTATGACAATTTTGTAAGCTCAGAACTGACAGAAACAGACCAAGAAGTATCAAAATTTTGTAAGCTCAGAACTAACACAAACAGAGCATGATATATACAGATTTTGTAAGCTCAGAACCAACGTAAACAGAACATGAAGTATGAAAATTTTGTAAGCTCAGAACCAACAATAATAGACCATGAATTATCAAATTTTGTAATCTCAGAACTAACACTAACAGATCATGCGGTATCAAATTTTGCCCTTGCTCAGAACACAAACAGACCAAGAAGTATGAAAATTTTGTAAGCTCAGAACACACAGAAACAGACCATGAATTATCAAATTTTGTAAGCCCAGAACAATCAGAGACAGACCAAGAAGTATCAGTAATCTCAGAACAAACAGAAACACATCCATGATTTTGTAAGCCCAGAACAATCCAAGAAGTATACAAATATCAATCAATGATATAACTGAAATAACATTAGGCTTACTCAATGATACAACTTCAAAAATTCTCATACATGTCTTACTCATCTTTGGACTTTTCATCTTTATACAAAATTCTAAAGATTATACAAAAGATTAAACAAAATTCTAAACATTGTAGGCTCAGAACAACAATAAGTCAAGTCTTTGTTTGTAGTATTGTGCTTGTAACTGTCGGATGATGTTGCTCTGCCACTTCTCAATTGCATTGTTTGTACTCATCTTTGTGCTTGTAACCTATGTGAACCAGTTCACTCCTGAGACCGAAGTTGATAATAATAAAAAATTATAACACCCAAGTTGAAAATGAGCTATTACGAGATGTTGAGTTATGAAGAAACAACTTCTACTAAATTTAATTGAAAGTAGCTGAAACTACAATATTTTGTTGTCTACTTAAAGTATTTACAAACGAAACAATAAGAGCTATTAAGAGCTGAAAAACTCTAGATCGGATGCTTTATCGACAAGAATGTATAAACTTACTTCCACTGTTATCAGTATTTACAATATAAATACATAGTCTACACCTCAATAAGATTTATAGAGGAATTGAGACATATCTTATGTCAACTTGCATTTATTCACTATCTTCCGAGACAGTTTGTGTAAGTTATGGTATAATATCTATCACGCACAGTACTTCATGGAATCATATATAAATTCCTGCAAGCACAAGTCCACCTTGAAGCACATGCAAGAAAGCTTGATATTAAACCCCTTCCCGTAACATTATGTATGCTGAATAAGGTACCATCAGTAAAATGTTGAAAGGTAACACGGCTTAGCAATTAGCATAAAGCAAATAATCGGTATGCCACGTCAGGTACTATCAAGAAATGTTGAAAGTTAGAAAATCAAAGGCTAAGCTATGTTGCCTCCCTTTATTTGCCATTTACCTCTCCACTTTGATCAGTAATAATCTACGAGAACCTCTCCTTTAATCAATGGACAGGATAAATCTTTAATTTTGGAAGATTGAAATATGTTCTCAGTCAATAACTTGTCTCTTTACCAAAATAACATCAAATTGTGAAACTCTAGTCATATCCTAGATAAATATCTAGCCAATCCTATACAATGGGATATTACTGTTTGTATTGCATATTCCAAAGTAAGGTGGGTATGTTCAGCACTACTTAATTTATTACTTGGAGAATCAAATCTAAAGGTAGAAGGCTTTAAATTACGGAAACATAGTGGTGGCAATGGCAAGAAGAAGTCCAAAATATTGTTTTTAAAAAAAGATCAACTTTCAAAATATGGCAAAAAAGTTGAAAAGAGTTTGGATAAATATAAGAGCGTTAGAAAAGAAGTTAAGAACGCGGTAAGAGATGCAAAAGAGAAAGCTATTACGAGATGTTGAGTTATGAAGAAACAACTTCTTCTAAATTTAATTGAAAGTAGCTGAAACTACAATATTTTGTTGTCTACTTAAAGTATTTACAAACGAAACAATACGGATATTTTGCAAGAAACACAAATCTGTATATACAGAACAACTAATTTCTTCATTATCTAGGCTCAGAAATTTTTGAATTTCACATTTCATGAACTTAAGAAAATTCTCTGAGGAAGCATAATGAATGCATCACCAATAGCGTAATATACCCATGTCAAAACCAATTTCATATTCAGAGACGCAATGTCAAAACCAATGCCATATTGTAATTGTAGATGTCAAAACCAACTCCGAAAGTAAAAGAGACAAGTTCATTATTGCTCAGATTTAGAAATTCTTCAATCACTAGAACCTCGCAATAATGGTGTGAATATCATATATATATAACCAAATTAAATTCGTCATTGCCCAGTTTCAGAAATTATTGAATGAGTTCATCTTTGGTGCAGAATGAGTCCGAATATCATCACATCCACAAAAGTGTGAATATCATAATATTCAGTTCAAAGCATAATAGTGTGAAAACCATCACAGCCATAACCAAAATATTGAATTCAAAGCATAAGAATTAAAAGAAGCAGTTCATCATCAGCCCAGATATAGGCATAAAAGCATAATGAGAACCGTCACCTCATTAAAAGAAGTAGTTCATCTTCACCTCATTATTTGAATAAGACTTGTTAGATTTCAGGATGCAAATTTTTGTATAAACATCAAGCAGAGAGATTACTATAAAAATTTCTGCACCCAAAAACAACAATTATTTTACACTTACAAACTAGGAGTATGTAAGAATATGCATGTTCGGTTCTTAATTTCTTATTTTCAAATAATTAATGAATTCGGTTAAAATTCTCATAATTTGAAACTGAGTAAGACTGACTAGTTAATGTGTTTGTCATCAACAGAATAATAAACACCAAACATCAGCCTCCTCTTATTTTCTCATGCATTTTTTTTATTTTTATAGATGAACTGATAAAATCAACTAGAAATATTTGGGTGAATCAAAGATGCAACCACAACATAAAACTCATAAAGCTTGAGATCATCCTTTCTATTAATAGAAAAAAAATTAGACTAATGATTAATTAATAAAATAAAGGATGCAAGAAACACAATTCTAAAGGCAACTGTATGGCTCAGCATCACACTAATTTCTTCACTATTTAGGCTCAGAACTTTTTGGATATCACATTTCATGAAGATTAGGAAATTGTCTGAGGAATCATAATGAATGCATCACCAATAGTGAAATATACCATGTCAAAACCAATCTCATATTCAGAGAGCCATAATGACTTCTCAGTGATCTCAGTGATCATAATGAAAGACTATTGAAGGATAGAGCCTCAGAAACACAACTCATATTCAAAGAAGCAGCAGAAGTGTAATGCACCATGACAAAACAAAGTGCAAAACTAAAAGAGACCCAAATTAAGTTCATCATTGCCCAAATTCAGAAAATCTTCAATCCCAAAATTATGAATGAAGCATAACAGTGTAATATCATCACAGTCATAACCAAATTAGGTGCATTAGTGTAATAACACCACATTGTAATCTCATAATGAAGCATAATAGTGTGATTTCATCACTGCCATAGCAAAAATATTGACATCAAAGCATGAGCATCAAATCAGCAGTCATCTTAGCCCAGATTCAGGAAAAAAATGCATCAGAACACTTCCAAACTTGCCCAGTTTCAGGAAAAATGAGAGCAACAACAAGCTCATTGCCAAAAATAAAATTAATGGGGTAATTCTAATAAATATATCAACTTTACCTCTACCCAAGTTGAAATTTGACCTCTACCCAAGTTGGAGATGGAGATGGAGATCAGTTTAGGGTTTCTATTCGAATCGATGAGGAATCGAACCCTAATCGGAAGCTGGGTTTGACGTCGAAGAGAGAGAGAGAGAGAGCCTCGCAACCCTAATTGCAATTTGGGTCTTCGATCGCAGAGAGAGAAAGAGACCACTGAGACCAACGGATTTGGGGGCTAGGGTTTCTCGTCGAAGTGAGTGAATGAGCTCAAGAAAGTAGAAATCGTAGAAGGAGAATGGGGGTTTCTCTCAGATCGATTAGCGTTTCATCGAAGAAGGAGAGCGCGGGAGTAATTCGAAGGAGAGGAGGCTAGGGTTTCTTACGATCGAAGAGAGAGCGGGAGTGAGATGGGAGCCAGGATGCCAAAAGATAAGGAGAGGGGGAAAATGACCATTTTACCCTCAACAAAACAAGATGGAGAACGAGATCTGATCTCAGCCATTCGATCTGAAAAACTCTAGATCGGATGGCTGAGATCTCCAGCTCCCGATAAGGAGCCCAGCTTCCCAGCTCTTAATAGACTCTCTCTCTCTCTCTCTATATATATATATATATATATATATATATCCTACCTTTTTTCCGTTTAAAAAAACATTAAGTAATTGCGTAACTATTTTTATAAAAAAAAAGAAGATATGCCATACTCAATTTTATTTAGGAAAGAAGGTAAAAATAAAGTACAGTACAAAAAAGATTGGAAAAGTATTCAATTAAAGGGATAGGATACAAAAAAGATTGGAAAAGTATTCAATTAAAGGGATAGGATCAGTTAGTAGAAAACCTGTTGTATCATTTTAATTAAATTAGGTGGGTTAGTTCAATCTCTTCCGAAATAGAGGAAATAAACTCCTTTATCTTTAATATGCCATTGTATGTTCTCTATGTATCATCAATGAAAGATACCTTATTACATTTTCCATTTACATTAGTCATAGATGATTTTTTAAGTAAAATATACCCTTGGTGGTTCTTCGCCAAGGGTGTTGTTTAGTTAATGTATATACATGGAGGATATTAAAAGATTAAGAATGGAGAGTATTAGCTGTTGTTTAGTTAATGTATAGACATGGAGGATATTAAAAGATTAAGAATGGAGAGTATTAGCTATATAGATTTCAAAATTACAATTTAATACTATTGATGAACATATCCATTCAGCGAAACATTAATAACATATATGAAAACTGGGTTTACCTTATTTCATTATTATTGGCCAAGAAAATACTTAAAAGATGAGTGCCTGCAGGTAGGGCTGCAATCGAGCTAAGCCGAGCCGAATATCTTCAGGCTCGAGCTTGGCTCGTTTACGAAACGTGCTCAACTTTGAGCTCGAGCTCGGCTCGAGCTCGGTTCGAGCCGAGCTTTGACCGAGCTTTGACCATATTCGAGCCGAATAGCTCGCGAGCTTAGCCTTAAAAAAAATAATAATAAAGCTCGAGCTCGGCTCGTTTACGAAACGAGCTCGGTTTTGACCAAGCTTTGACCGAGCTCGAGCCGAATAGCTCGCGAATAGCTCGATTCGTTTGCAGCCCTACTTGCAGGTTTCTTACTACAGAACTAACAATTTATTCTGGTGGAGACATTTAAAAATATCGAATGGATATGGGTGCACAAATTTCCGACAATCCGATCCCAATTCAACACAAATATTAAGGAAAGGATCTGTTGGGTTTACCATTGTCACAATTACCCGGAATCCGGACCCAACATGGGCCCAGCACGGACTCAACATTGGATCGGAACCGACCCGATCCTAGACAGTAACATTAGGATCCGATAATTATGGACCCAGCCCGACCCGTAGACCTGGTAGAAGACCAATAAAACAAATTTTAGTATATTAAAACATGATATTTGTATGTATTTAAAAATATTTTTTTTGAAAGAAAATAAAGTTTAATATGTTCAAATAACTTAACAGAGAGCGTGCAAACTTTTCTTTTACACCCAATTTGCATCCCTAAAATCAACTTATCTACATTCATTTCCATATTAATTAATTTTACTTTCACTTGCTCTACGTAGCTAATTCGTATAATCCTCTATAAAAAAAATATGCTATGAATTTGAAAATCGAAATCTTTAGTAAACAATAAAAAATAAAATTATTGTCGTGTATTTTTTAACCCGTTGGATACCCCGAAAATGATTATATATATATAGCAACAACATTTTTATTTACTTTTAGTAATAGGTGAAAAATTGGAGACAACGAGTTGCTTGATGGAGCTCGAACGAAGAGTGAAGCGTTGAACTCGTTGTTTGAAGCCAACGAGTTGTTGATGGAGCTCGAGCGGTGAGCAGAGCATAGAACTCGTTGTTTGGAGCCAACAAGTTTTTGAGGAGCCTAAGCGGAGCACAAAGCGTCAAACTCGTTGTTTGGAGTTGACGAATTGTTAATGGAGCCTGAATGAAAAGTAAGGCATTGAACTCATTGTTTGGAGCTAACGAGTTGCTTGATGGAGCTTGAGCGGAGAGCGAAGCTTTGAACTCGTTGTTTAGAACCGACGAGTTGTTGATGGAGCTCGAGCGAAGTGCAAAGCGTTGAACTCGTTGTTTGGAGTCAACAAGTTGTTGACGAAGCTCAAGTGAAGAACCAAGCATTGAACTCGTTGTCGAGACCCAACGAGTTGTTGATGAAGCCTGGGGGAAGATCAAGGCGTTGAACTTGTTGTTAATAGCCAAGTTGTTGATGGAACTTAAGCGAAGAACAAAGCGTTGAACCCGTTGTTAGTAGCCAACGAGTTGTTGACAGAACTTGAGCGAAGAACAAGGCGTTGAACTCATTGTTTAGAGTCAATGAGTTGTTGATGGAGCCAGGACAAAGATCAAGGATTTGAACTCATTATTTAGAGTCAACGAGTTGTTGATGGAACCTGAGTGAAGACCATGGAGTCAAACTCGTTGTTTGGTGCCAACGAGTTGCTTGATAGAGCTTGAACGGAGATAACAGCGTTGAACTCGTTGTTTGGAGCCAATAAGAAGTTGATGGAGCTCGAGTGAAGGTCGATGGGGCTCGAGCAGTGAGTGGAGAGTTGAACTCATTGTTTAAAGCCAACGACTTGTTGACAGAACTTGAGTGAAGATCAAGGTGTTGAACTCATTGTTTAGAGTCAACAAGTTGTTGATGGAGCCTGAGCGAAAAGCAAGGCGTTGAACTCGTTGTTCGAAGTTAACGAGTTGTTGGTCGGAGGAACTCAAGTGGCGTGCGGAGCGTCGAACTCATTTTGTGTAGCGAATGAGTTGTGGTTGTTCTAAATCTTCTTAATATTGAAGTGAGGTCACTTGTGTTTTTCAGCGTTGAAGTAATTATGTTATTCTCCGTGCTGACGAGCAATCGTGTACACCAAATGATGTCCTCGGTATGCCGAGTTTGCACTTGTTCGCACTATGTTGTGCTTGACGGAGTTAGGACTTATCCGTTTGCACGGTGTGTTGTGCGGGACGGAATTGGAGCTTGCCCAGGTAAAGGTGGTAGGATAAACCTAGAGCTTACCCGCCTAAGCGAAACTTGTCTTGAATTGTCTTCTCAAGAGTTGAGGCGACCCTGGGGAGGTGTTAGCTGGCAGGAGGCCCGTGGAGAGGTTTGCGTCTATTGGGCATAGCATTTCTCTATTGTCTATCTGGAAGAACCACTCGTAGGACAGTTTGTTGTACAGTGTTTGCAATACTGTTGCAACGATTCTTAGGCATGAAACGTAGACTCATTGTAATTTTGCAGTTGTAATGATACTTGTTTGTGAAATAAGAAGATTTTGACATGCATGTGCCTTGTCCAGTAATTCGTCGTCTTGGGTGTTAGCTAGTCGTAGAAGTAGCTCTTGGGGAGAGTTGGACTCTGGACTTGCCATTTTGTACTTGTAAATATATGCCGCTGTACTAGATCTAAACATATGGGTTTGCAATAGTTATGTGATTTTGATGAAATCTCTTCATATGCTTGATCCTTTTTGCTCACCTTGTTGTTGAGATTGATAAGTCGTCGACTGAGCTCTTTGCAACTAAATAATAGGGTCTAAAGTCTGTTGTGTATACCTACTGAACTGTCGATGATTTGCGATGGAGGTTCGAACTTATCTTCCTTGTACTCAGCTAGTTGTAGGAGCAACTCTGAGGGAGAGCTATTTTTCAAACTTGTTGTATGGATCGTCCAACAAAGTGTGAGAATCACATCGAGTGACAAGTTGAACTTCAAATGTAACTTCTGCAAATTTTATTAGAGTAACTACAATCCACGATTTTGGACCTATAATTTGCTTTTAAGAATTTTTAATTAGTTTCATGAATAGGTCGAATGGTGAGTTGAACTCCGGACTTGCTTTGTAACAAGCTACTAAAGTAACATCGAGTCATGGGTATGAACTCTGAAACTGTCGTCGAGGCACTAACGGATTGCAGGAGCATATGGCGAAGCGAACTCTGAAATTTCTCTATTGTAAATTGCTAGAGTAACTTCGAGTCATGTGTATGGACTCCGAACTCGTCTTATAGAGAGCTTTTAACAAGTTTTTGGTGCCATTTTGTGTATAATTTTGGCACTAAAATCATTGTATGAATCTGTAGAGTTGTACAAGAATTTTGCACAAAATTAATAAAAAAAATTATTGGAAAATAAAACAAAGCGGTTGTTCTAGTGGCTGACCATTATTACATGTCGTGACTAGTAGTGAAAACGATCTTTATTGAAAAGTAAAACTGAAAGGCTGCTCTAGTGGCTGGCTGTTAGTATAAATTGAGAAAACTTGCTACTACTACTGAGAGATGACATTTTAGACGCCCTCGTTCAACCTCATAAGGTTATCTACTTTTCAAGTCCCTGCTGATATCTCCCTGCTCCACGGGTCTTTAAGTTATGAGCCATTAGGCGAACAACTTGGTAGACCATGTCTGGACCTGCCTGTTTTAGAACGTGCCTCCCATTGTTTTGCTAACGTTTTTGGTAGGACTTTCTTTTCATTGAATGAGCATAGTAGCGTCGGGCGGGGATTCAGGTTTATTACTGTGTTATGATGAGAACGAGTTTGGACCTGGTAAGAGATGATTTGCCATGTTTGAAAGTTCTCGGCAGCATTGTTTATGACAGTAGCTTCAAACTTGCTTACAGTCTTGGAATTATTGTGCCTGCTTTCTGGCGGTAACTCTACGGCATCGAGGAAAGAACCGAGCCCCCATTGTAGTGGTGTAGCATGCTCGTGCTACCTGTTGGCTCCCTACAACTTGGCATACGCCTGCTGTTGTTAGGAACTTCATTTTCATGTGGTAGGCAGGAAGCAACTACATGGAAGGCCGCTAGGCCTAGACGGCCAAATATTGCATTGTATGCAGCTTTGATGTCGACAACCAGGAGGTCCAGTGCCTCCGTCCGAGTTGTCGGGGCTTTTCCTGCCGTCACGTCGAGTGTGATGATTCCTTCGACTTGGACCGGTGCGCCTGAGAAGCCGTGAAGTGTAACTGTAACCCCTATTCCCGCAAATGAGTATTTTCTGAGTATTTTTCTGTATTTCGAGATTTATAAAATTGTTATTGTTAAATTCGTTTTGAGTTCTTAGTTAAAACATTTTCTTAAACAGTAATTATAACTATTTCAAATAAACTTTGTTTCTATTTTTACTTGATTAACTATTTGCAATTTAACCCTCAGAAATATTATTATTATTTCAACTATTTCAACGAGTTCCTATTTTTATGTATTGATATTATTCTGACGATTGCTATTATTATTATTGTTAGTATTTTATTTTCATTGTTTTATTCTTACTAATTGTTATTATTAGTATTATTATTATTTTATAGACATGGTTATTTTATTATTCTTATGGTTTCTGAGATTATGTATTATTATGATTGATTATTAAAAACAAATCCCTTCTCATTTGATAATTGTGTTTATAATTGTCTCCAATAATTTATGTAGCACAAATTGTATATTTGCAGATATCTTATTTCTTGTATTCGAATTTGTATTGATCAATTATGTTTATGTATAATGTATTTTTATTCTATTGGATCTATACCCAAATACCCAATATCCAATCTTACTTTTCTCCTATATATACTAATCATCTTCTCATTAATCTCATAACCCTAACCCTAATTTAACCCCAGCCGCCTTAACCCTATACCGGTTCTTGTTCATCCCTAACCCTTTCTCCCTATTTTCCCCGTCCCGCTCCGTCTCCCGCTCTCTCTCTGTTATCGCCAACCCATCGCCATCCATTGAAAACCTCTACCCCGTTCTCCGATCGCCTTCCACCACCTCCATAGTCGTCGACCTCTCCTTCTAGCCTCATCCCTGTCCTCGCCCATCTTACCGAAACCCATTAACCCTTCGCTTCGTCATCGCCATCCATCGCCATTACCCATCACCACCTCGTCCCTCGTCCTCGCTGTGCACCCCCCTTCATCCTCCGAAGATCCCCGTCACAGTCGTTGCCGTCCAAGTCCCGTCGAAGCCCAGTCGCATCGTCTCCTCTGTTTTCGAGTGGAAAACAGAGCTCTTCGTCGTAGCCATCGTCGCCGTCGTCGCTTCCCGACTGCAACGCCGTCGTAGTCAGCGTCACCGCCTCGCCGCAGTGTCGTCGTCCCGTGCTCGCCACAGCCGTCGCCAGCCCCCGTACCCTCTCTATCTCTCTCTCTGCCGAAGTGAGGAAGAAGAAGGGTAGTGATTGGTTGCATTCGACGTTGAGTGTTTTGGTGTAGCGGATCCAGACCCGGTGTCCCCTGTTTTGCTGTTCTGGGTGAATGACAGTGCTCTTGCTGTTTGCTTTGTTGTTTGATTTTCTTCGCACGTATTTCACACGTGTTTTTGGGAGTTTTCGCCCAGGATCCTGATCCCGTTATTCCTATTTAATTGTATCTGCAATATAACAGGCAAGTCTCTTCTTGAACCCTTTTATTGTTTGTGTTCAAGATTATTTGATCTCCTGCAAGTAGATCCCGTCCATTTTGTTATCAAAACTGCTTTTGACAATTCCGTTAAGATTATCGAGGGTTTACACGAGCTAACCCAACATACTCTTAACATCGTGCTATCTCTTTGATCTAAAACCTAGTCCCCATTGTTTCATGCATATGCACTTAAATAACTAGATTCATGCATAGGACTGCTTGATAAATTGGACATTGAAATTGTATGTGCTGAATTGAAGTTGCTCGATGAATTGACACCATGACTGTGATAATTGTATCTTAAACCTTAGAAATTTGCATGTTGACACCTAGGATCACATTAATTACCAATTTGCATGCTATATGTGATCGTATGATTTATTTGTTGCCTTTTTATGTTAAGTTGATTTCTGGTCGGCTGTAAGTTTCACTTTGAATCAGATTTTCAACCATGCTAATGACATAAGTTGAAAAAACTTGCTGAACATAAAATGTAGCCCTAGATGTCTTGATCATTTTTTCCTGGTCCAGATTTAAATTCCAATTTGTCATCTGCTAGATATCAGCTTTTTAGTACAACTGTGTTAGTAATTCCAGATTTATAACTTTATGCGTATCCTGCTGTTTCTTATTTTATTTGACCCTGTTAATAGTAAAACAAAAATCTGAAATAAATTCGGCTGGACCTAGACATGTATAGCTACTTCCCTGAATTTTTGTAGATTTTATTAATGAATTCTCTGACCCGAAACAATTCGTTGAACACAACATACTGCAAGCTGCCTGAACATAAAACCTGAATAGAATAGAGTTTTCACCTTTGTTCCTGTATCCTTTATATGCCTTAATTATACTCGTTGGAACCGTGTGGAAGTCTACTTTCCAAATCTTCTGGCAGATTCAGGTTTGCTATTTTGTAGTGACCATAATTCATATTTTGGTACAGCAAGGTCATGCTGTCCTGATTTTGTGAAATGCGTTTATATGATGTGTTTGCCTCATGCTTTGTCCGTAATGCTTAGAATTAGTCACACATAGTAAAATACAACATTGACACCCTCTTGCATGCTCACATAGGATGAGAATAAACTATTAAAAAGTCAGGGTATTAAGGGTAGACTTGGTAGTGAACAATCGAAAAATGTACTCGGTAAAGCCTTCTCGCTCGCACGAACACTTGACATGGAAGGAGGAGATTGTCATGGAAGAAGATTATCTCGTTATATCGTTATCTTGTTATCTTGTTATCACGTTATCTAGTTACGCCGAGTACACGATCCGTGAATTCACCATCAGTCTAAAACGATCACTGTGCTTGTGCCGAATCTGTGGAATGGGACGCAATAGTACATGCACTAGATAGATTAATAAAATACTTAATAACCTGCATCTCATGCTTGATCTTGTCTTGACATCACTCATTACATGCGTGATTATTGTACACCTTTGATATTATTACCTGCTCTTTGCTTTATTCTTTGACTTTGATTCTATCCCTTTTTTTTTTATATACATGCTTTCCTTTATCCTCTATTTTCTCTACTTGCTGCCCACGACTTGCTCTAAGGGCACTCTTTTCTTTCTTTTAGATCAAGTATTAACAGGTACCGAAGGAGCAATATCATAAGAAATTGGTGAGCAAACTCTCTGAAGATTGGAGCTGGACTATTAGACTACTTAGCTATCTTTTGTTATTTGCTTATTGTATTTCTTTTCATCATACTTTGTATTCTTGGACTTTATGACCTGAAGTTTGTTTTATCCCAGATGTTAGATTATTATTGGTAAATCTATTTCATGATTAACTTTGAGTTTATTCATTATTTATGTGATTATATTCTTTGCCTGCATGGTTGTTTCTCTTGTATATTGTTGAGTTAGACGGATACAGCTTATGGATGATGTAAAATCATTCGCTGGACCTTCGTTACGTGCTCGTATTCCTGTATTTTGGGAAGCGGGGCGTGACAAAAACCAACTGACTTGAGTCGATCTCGGGAGAGCTTGAGGTCATTGAAAGTGTTCATGAAAATGATGTTTACTGAGCTGTCGCTAGTCCACCAGGATGTGGCGTACCTCATGATTCACCATGCAAAGGTTAATGACCAATGCTTCGCAGTGAAGCGTTCAGACACCTTCAAGTCCTTGTCGGAAAAAGATATCGGAACCCCGGTCCTCTTGGCAGGTGGGATGTTATCTGACGTAAGCTTTGTGGGAGTAGGAATCTCCCCCCATCGGACCTCTGTGAATGGAGTGAAGAACTGCTATATGTTCAGAGTCTTGCAATTCAGATGGCCTCTTTTGACGCTTATTAGCCCCCCGAGCCGGAGGATTTTCCGTGTTAACTTACTGAACGAATTTGGAGAGATAGACCCTGCGAATCAGGGCTTTTAGTTCTTCTTTAAGAGCTCGACAGTTGTCTCTGTACCACTTATTTTTGTCTCTTCTCTTGCTAGATGTTGACATCTTGGAGACATGGCGAATTATTTCGTTCTTCTCAACTTCCATGAGGATGGCTGACACGCTTGCATTGAGAGAAGGGAACTTGTCGAAGTGTGGTGCTGAAAGTGGACGGCATTGACCTGCGCCATCTTTCTAAAACTTCCTAGGTTCTTCCTTGCTTCGGCCGTGAACAGTTTGACAATGTCTTTTAGTATTCTCCTTCCTTTTCCTTTAGTGCCAACAGAGAGAGACTTGTTTTTTCAGCCTTGCGGCTAGTAGCGAAGTGTGCAATACAGAGCTCCTCGAGCTAATCGAAGGAGAATATTGACTCCGAAGTGAGGCGAGAATACAATTTCCTTGCTAATGCTTTCAGTGTTGTGGGGAATGTTCGACTCATAAGCGCATGGTGGCGTTGTAGACCATCATGAGGGTCTTGAAACTCTCGAGACGGTCAGTTGGGTCTGATTCCCCATCATATGATTCAAATTTAGGAGCTTTGAAGTCCTTTGAGATGGGTGCATCAAGGATGGTTTTGTTGAAAGGAGATCAACTAGGGCAGTAGGTCATGCTGGAATGGTTTTCATCATTCTTCATTTGCTCTAGACAATCTTCTACTTCTCGGATATGACAAAGGACTTGGTCATCCTTCCCCTTGGATCCAGTTGCGTCGGTGGATCCTTCTTTGGGGGCTAGCCCAGATCTTGTCTATCTTGGATAGCTCGAAGGATGTCGAGCTTGAACTTATCCAATTCGGCTCTAATGACTGAGGCATCTTTCTCTTTGTTCCGCTCAAGAAGCTTTCGACTCTCATGAGTTGGGCTTCTTATTGCAGTGCACACCCTGTGAGAGAATGATTGCCTTGATCCCTGTCTAGGAGAGTTACTTCTCCAGTTTGCCAGACGTTCTGAGCGGGAGAACTCAGTTTGGGCACGCCTCTTGGCCATGCAGATTCATAGATCAGTTCCTTATTGTCTGGCACTGATAATTTGGCAGGAGATCTCTAGATCCCCGAGGACCTTACGAGGGCATTGAATCGGTTGAAGTATTATGTACTAAGCACGATCGTACCGAGGATGTTGTTCATAACGCCTTTGTCGGAAACCCCCTGGTGCCTCTCCGTTAAAAGGAGCTTAACTAGGCAGTCGGGACGACTGTTGAGGACGAGTCGGATCTCCCGCAGGAGGATCTGGTTGACAAAGAGAGTTGGTGCAATGGTTTGAGGCCGCCGCTCTGCCTCTTAGTCTTGGTGGCATGGTGGTAAGGCGAATTTGTGTAATTTTCCACAACGTCGTCAATATGTTACTGCTTATTTTGATGTGGGAGAAAACAGATAATGAGTTTATATATGATGGGAACTACTAAAAACCTGACTTTTGATCTTTACCGTAAAATGCGGTTAGAGCTCCTGAGATTGAATCTGGAACATTGATTAAACACAGTGATATGGATACGACAGTTGTTGACGCAGCTGATGGACCTGTAAAAAGCCTGAAACACTAGGGGTGGCCCCAGCAACAGACCCTCCGACGCTCAAGTTGGAATCAGAGAGAGTTTGAGAGAGAAACTGTTGAAACTGAAGAGGGGAAGGATATTTATAGGCCTGAAAAACAGTACAAGAGATTAATATGAATCCATTACATCGACTATGAATTCCTTATCTCCAATTCGAATCTTCCCCTCAAGAGACTAACGACCTTCATAAATTGGATCTCTTAGTGGGCTTGAAAGAGGCTTATGTCTTGTAAAGGTGCTAAGAGAAGACCCGGACTTGTTAAAGAGACCCAGTATGACTAATCCGCCTGTAGAAATTTTGAAATCTGTGCTAGAATCGTACGGCCCTAATTTACTATTATTTTTACCATTGTCATGTCAGTTTTGAGGTTTATCAGGAACAAATACATTGCTCATTATTGTTGCTAAATATTGCAGGTAACATCTTCTTTAAAAACTAAAGTTAGTTCTACTTAACCTGACTGCTTTGCAATAACTTGTGAAGAACCGCAACATGCAGTAAATACAAAAAAGTGAATGTTAATCTGAAATTAGCGGTAGAACTCTATAATCGATACTCTTCAGTGACCATTTCAAAATAGCTTCAAAACAAAAACGGAGAGACAAACTCTTCAGGAGCTACACACAAATCATCGCAAAGGTGCAAACATTGTCTACCTATTCTTATACCAATTTGAAAAATATATTATCCCATATTAAACAGTTCTCTCTACAATATCTTTTGGAGTAATTCAGCTAGGACAAAAAGAAAAGGAGATATATGGTCAAGACGTCTAAAACCAACCAACCTCAGACAGAAGATAAAAAACACATGGGCATGTACCATGTAAATAAGATCCATATATTTATATGTTACGGGATATTTCGAACATCCTCCAAAAAATACAAGTAATTTTATCCCACAAAGAAGTAAGAACCACACATATTTTTAAAGTATCATATAATTATACTTTAACATGAGCAAGCCTTATATAATGATTCTACTTTAACATCGGCAGTTCTTATAATGATTCAATGTGACCATTCAGGTCTCTCTTACACCTCATCCTAGTAGAACCGCAGTTACAATCATCTTAAGCGGCGCACTGAACAATTCACATCAAGCATTTCCTAGCCACCTTGTATAACCAGATATATACTTTCAACCAACCCTAATTTTGTATCTCTGTTTCTTAGTACTTGAATGCAAATCCATCCAAAAGATCTCTAAACTCAACTGCACAAAAGGTTTTCTTTTAATCCCCACCACTTTGTCTATTTAAAGATACAGTTGTATACATATATATGAAATTATCTCTAGCATCAAGGATAATGACATAAAAGCCGAAAACAAGTTTGTATATCAACCATCCACTGGATATCTATATATTGTTTATATATTGTTTGTAAAAGCCGAAAACAAGTTTGTAAAACAAGTTTGGGTAAGATACAGTTGTATACATATATATGAAATTATCTCTAGCATCAAGGATAATGGCATAAAAGCCGAAAACAAGTTTGTATATCAACCATCCACTAGATATCTATATATTGTTTATATATTGTTTGTAAAAGCCGAAAACAAGTTTGTAAACCGAGTTTCGGCAGAATAAATTGTTAGTTCCATGGTAAGAAACCATCCACTAGATATCTATATATTGTTTGCAAAAGCCGAAAACAAGTTTCGCCAGAATAAATTGTTAGTTCCATGGTAATAAATTGTTAGTGCTTCCTTGGCCAATATTGCCATATTATACGGTAAACCTAGTATGTGTGTGTGTGTGTTTGTGTGTGGATATATATATATATATATATATATATATATATATAGGGAAAAGGGGTATGAGCAATTGATAATGTGGGATACATGTGATTGGAAAATCATTAAAAGAGTTAGTTGTCCAATGTATCACATGCATGCCACATAATCAATTGCTCATTTACTAAATGAGCAAGTTGCTCATATCCCTTTTACCCATATATTGTTTACGTTTTGCGGAATAGATAATGTTGTTTATTAACCCTATTAATTGTAATTTTGAAATTTAAAAGGCTAATACTCTCCATTCTTGTATCTTTTAATATATCCTCCATGTTTACTAATTAACTAAAACAACATCCTCAGCAAAGAACCACCAACAAATTGCAAGCATGAATATTGTCATATATGATGTAAAAGGAAAATATAATGAGGTATCTTACATAACATAGAGAATCATATAATTATGAGAAAGAAATTTGATCCCCGTATTTATGAAAAGGTTAAATTTAACTCACCTAATTCCATAAAAATGATACTATATGTCTTCTACTGTGAGGATATTCTGAATAGTTAACTGATCCCATCACTTTACATACAATAACATTCTTTTTTTTACTTTGTTTTACCTGATTTCCTCAAGAAAATGCAGTACGGTATACCCTTTTTATCAGTTATGTGATTGATAGATGTTAATACTGTTACCCTACGACCAATTCATTTGAAAATTTTCCATCTAAGTGGCTTTTTTTGACATAGGTCAATTCGCCAAGTTAGAGCATCTGGAGTCGTTTGCCATTTACCCATATTTTGGTAAAAATGAGAAAAAAACACGCTGTAGTCGTTGGCCATTTACCAAAAATTTCGGTCTGATATGAACAGTGCTTGGCCAAATATAGCAGACGAAATGGCTTTTGCCAAAATATAGCTAATGAGGATAATCTTTCGTCCGTTTAATGAGACGGAAGATTATCTTTCGTCGAAGAGGTCGGACGAAAAAAGAAACACCGTCCTACACATTCGCAGCTCAAAATTGATCGAACGAAAGATAATATCCCGTCTATGAATTAAATAAATAAAAAATAAAAAATAAATCGTCGGCCGATACTTAATCTTTCGTCTCTACAATCCGCTAAAAGAAGAAATAGGGTTGGGACGGTAGATAATCTATCGTCCCTCCCATTTTTTCCCATTTTCAAGACCAGCACCTTCTCATTTATGTATGCTTTATCCATTTAATTAATGACCAGTTCATATCATGGGTCACTTGACCAGCACCTTTAGACATTTTCATTTTTTTTTTACACATGAGACAAAAGATAATATTTCGTCCCGTGATCGAATTTGACGCCGCATTTCGCGGACGATGCTTTATCCACCGTCTGACTTGAATTCTTTTTTTCCCAAATTTAACGGACGATAAATAATCCTCCGTCAGAGGTAATTTACGTGTATTTTTCGCTAGGACGATAGATAATCTTTCGTCTGATATTAAAAAACAAACGAAAAGCCAAAATCTGCCTTTGCACGACTACAGCGACTTCTCATATTTTCAATTTCCATTTGCCAAATACCCAAAATATGGCATCAAACGACTGCAGATGCTCTTATAAAAGCTACTTCATTTAAACCTCCTCATGCACCATCAAATACATCTATACAGATATTAAAAAACAAACGAAAAGCCAAAATCTGCCTTTGCACGACTGCAGCGACTTCTCATATTTTCTATTTCCATTTGCCAAATACCCAAAATATGGCATCAAACGACTGCAGATGCTCTTATAAAAGCTACTTCATTTAAACCTCCTCATTCACCATCAAATACATCTACACATCTCAAATGAACTACATCCTATAGCCAGTTGGATCAAACAATTCTGTGTGGCCTAAACTTAAGTAATAAAATAGAGTGGTTTTAACAACTTATATGTACTCTTGTGTATCTCATTGATGTCCTTAGGAATCAAACTCAGGTGACAATGAAAGCTAGAAGTGACTAGTAGATAAAAGAAACCCAAGCATATATCAACAAACAACATAGTTTGTGTTCTACCATAAGGTATAGTGCACTAAAAATCACAAGAAATAGGTTAAATCCTACTTACCACATAGAAAATAATGAATTATTCTATCATGAATCATTAACTCACGGTAACATAAATGAATAAGGGCTAATCATGTAGATTTTTAGCTACCAAACAATGGAATGATCAATAAATCCTGATAAACCGCAAGCGCACACAAACACACAAAGAACAAACAAAGAAAAAGTAAGCTATTTGGTTTATGAGCAATATAAACAATAAGCAAACTAGGTTAGTTAGAGAGTGCCACTGATCCTAGTGGTAAGTCTCCTTACTAGTGAACAGGTCGGGAGATCAAGGTCCATTTACACCAATCCATTTATTATGGGAGTAAGAGCGAGCTTGGTGTGGGGTGTGCGTGTCTGGCTATCGCCCAGTTAAAAAACAAAAAATAACAACAAATACTAGGTTAGCTATGACATATGAATTATGTTATAACACACAGACCAGCTTACTACCTATCTATAGAGAAGCAAAGCCACGCCTGAGTTTGCAAGAGAGTCAAAATGGAGCAGTGCTAACATAAAAAACACTTAGATGACGTACATTGCACGCGTTTCTCTGTCACCCATATTTGAAGAACATATTCGAAATTGATCTTTATTATGAAATATAAAATATTTTATGATACCCATCAATTTCCCATATGGTCTTTGAAGATATAAGTGTATGCAGACTATTGATTATAAAACTCTAGATAGTTTAAAGATAAATGAAAAAGAATGAGAGAGGGGCGAGATATCAATAAGACAATGACACACACCCCTTCCTTAATATATTATTATCGAAGTACACGTATTAGTACATACTAGTATAGAAATATGCATCTACCACGAATTTTCGATAATCACTAGAAATATGCATGCCCTATTTATTAATAAAAAGAAGAAATATAGATGGATAGCAAGGGAATGGTAGAAAAGTTAGCATATTGATAAGATAAACGGTTTTAGATAATGCATTTTGGTGAGAAAGAGCAACCTTAAAATTATCGCAACTGTAAAGTCAGTTTAAGCCTCCTTCATATATCAGTCTTATAAATGTGTTAATATACATCCCAATATAAAATCATTTTTATAAATAAATTTAACACCGAGAAAACACAAAAAAAATTATGTAAGTTATCTCATTTGAAGGTGTTCACTTCCAATTCTTTGTTTAATCAACAATGTTCTGTCGAACATGTGCTCTCTACATATAATATGTTGGTTCCATTTGAAGAGAAAATTATGCGTCAGTATACAAATAAAAATTATCAGCACAGTAAACATGATAACGTACATATCATTTATCGGCCATGATGCACATGCAGAATATATATACATCTCTACTATTTTAATGGGAGAGTTTGTCACCAAACAAACTTCATTTGTAACCAAACAAACACGTGCATTGTAACCCAACAAACACGTGGAATGTACATGCGTAACTAATATAAAGGATGTCTTAGGTTCAATACTAGACAACGTCGAAATTTTTTAAAATATATATATATTTATAAAGACGTTCATCGCACGTGTAAATTACTAGTAAATAGATATGCCTAACTCGAACTATGATAGATATAAAATAAGTGGCATAATTAAAGTCTATAACTAGATAATGTTGAACTAATAAACCACATATAAATATTATTTTTAATAAATAAACAATAGGTTTTCACCAGTATATCAAACCAAAATTCCACACTGAACATTAAATGATAGATATAAAATAAGCGGCATATATAATTAAAGTCTATAACTAGAGAATGTTGAACTAATAAACCACATATAAATATTATTTTTGTTAAACAAACAATACACTTTCACTAGTATATCAAACCAAAATTCCACACTGAACATTCATATGCTAAATAAGGAAAATTGAGCCTTTTTTTAAGGAAGAAAAAAAATTCAACCATCACTAAAAGTAATTTGCAACAAAGAAAACACATTTCATCTAATATCAAAAAAACATATACATCCCTCAAGAATTGCATAGCATCATGCAGAATATATATAATGCAGAATATATATAAACTAGGTTTGCCCGTTGACACGTGCCTACGGCACGTCTTCAGAATGGTGCACCTTGTTTGATCATATAAAATAGTTTTGGAGGTCAAGCAAATTAATTGAAGTAGCAAACATAGTATATGAGAAACTTTTGGGAGTCCAGCAAAAAACATATTATATGATTTTTTTTTTTGATTTTTTTTGAATTATTTTTAAAGTTTTTAAATATATAATTTTTTTAATTCTTTAATTTTTAAATTTTTTTAAAAATTCAAAAATTTTATTTTCTTAATTTTTTGAATAGAAGAAAGAGGGAGAGAGAAAAAAAAATTAAATAAATAAATATAAAAGTTGTTTTGGGTGGGGATTTGAATGAGTTTTGGGGAGAAATTTTTGGGGGGAGAAAAATATGTTTTGTGGGGTTAAATCTAGGCCTTTGATTTTTTTGAGATTGAAGGAGAGCCACTTGATAGCTTTCTTTGTGTTTTATTATATAGATAGATATGCCTAACTTGAACTATGATAGATGGAAGCAAATTATCAAGATAGATATAAAATAAGCGGCATATATAATTAAACTCTATAACTAGAGAATGTTGAACTAATAAACCACATATAAATATTATTTTTGATAAATAAACAATACGTTAACACTAGTATATCAAACCAAAATTCCACACTGAACATTCATATGCTAAATAAGGAAAACTCAGCCATTACTAAAAGCACTTTGCAATAAACAACAAAACATTTCATCTAATAACAAGAAAACATATATCCCTCAAGAATTGCAGGCATGCATTTAGCAATGTAGAAGATATAGGGCAGAATAGAATAAATGGAATGCACAAAAAATTAGGAGAGCAAGCATGCAGCAGGTAAGTTCCCATATATAGAATAGGTTGCGTGAGTAAAACCACAACTATTGCCATGGCGTTGAAAAATAGTTCTCTACACCATAAAAAAAAGAAAGTTTGTTAATAGGATACAAGTTCCAAAGTGATGCTCTACAGCGCATACCACATGCATACCCTTTAATCTAATCAACTGAATACAAAAACATTAGCGTGAAAGGAGACTAAACAAAGAAATAGGAAATCAAATTAGTATTACTAGTATTAATCTATGTGCGATGCACGTCTAAAAGAAAGTAAAATCTTCAAATTAAATGAATATATATTGAATATAAAAAAATTAGTATATATTTGAATGTTTTGATTTGGGCCACACATGCGGTGCACATTTATATTTGTTGAATATAGTTTGGACGTGTGTTATACGTGTTTATATACTTACAAAGTTAGGGTTGTTTGTTACAAACCCCAACTCTCCCATTAAAATAGTAGAGATATGAAGCTAAATTTTTTGAATATAAATATAAAAATCAGTCAATTTAAAAAAAAATTAAAAAAACAACCAGTCAAGAATAGGCTGCTACAGCACTGAAGGTAGGTTTTTGAATTGCATTATCTCTCGCTTCGCTAAAAATAGAGGATGGAGTCTTCTTTATTAGTGAGTTGGAGAGTGAATGGAAGCTAGGATCCTAACAAAGCTACAAATGAAAGTAGCAGTGGGTAGTAACTATCTTCATTGGAGAAGCATCGATCACTTCATCAACAGTGTAACTAGTCTTGTCCATGTCTCTTCTACCCTCTTTTTACAACAGTGGGTAGCAAACAAGAAGAAAAATAAACTCACAATAATTATTGTTAGAAGAGAAATATTATAATGCAATATACTAAGAAAGAAAACAAGAACATCTAGTTACACAATGCCCCTCATAAATTTCTCATGCATGATCCAAAAGAAAGAATTAGAAACTAAACATACATATTTCATTACTCAAAAACAACAACAATGCCATTGTTGTTTCATGAGATGTAGAAGGAGCTTTGATTTAATTTAACTTAATATTAATTTAATTTTAATTTATTGGGTTACCATAATTAGTTGTAGCTCCAAGCAATCCACCACCACCACCGTAAATATCAGTCGAAATCATTGCAGCCGACGGCGACCCATTCCTCCCTCCTCCCCCGCCGCTTGTCGAAGCTCCACCCAAATGTAGCTCTGAAATATTCGGAATCGCATTGTTATTATTATTGTTGCTATCATTCTCCCTATTCTCTTCGCCTTGGTCGTAAAGAAACCCTTTGAAAACATGCCCACCAATCTTCACCATCGCCTGGTACGCAAACTCGTCCTCGCCTTCATCATCCACCGACGTCACCCTCACGCATTTGAACACCGCCGGTGCCCTCACCTGCCCCGGCAAACTCTCCCGAAAACTCGCATCTAAAAACAAAATCAAACACGAAATTAAAACTATTATACATTTTCTCACAAAAGCAACAAAATAAATAAATATATAAATAAATAAATAAATAAATAAATAAATAAATAATCAATTTGCATAATTCACTCACTTTGGTGACTGGAACTAGTATCGAAACTGCGACTAGTGTTGGAAGTGGAAGTGTGGGAGGTCGTAGGCTGTGAAGTCAAAAGCCGCTGCTTCTTCGACGCGGAAGTGGAAGCAGACGAGCATCCACCAGCTGGGGCACCCGAGAGCTGGCGCTCACGGCGGCGAGCAGCGGGGACCCACGTGCTCTTCACGTGAGTAGAACAATCAAATCCGCGGCTCTTACAGCAAGTTCTGCACCGTCTATGGCTACAATCCTTCTTGGCCTGGTTCCCGCAGTCCTGGCAGGTGATCGTACCAGCACTGCCGCTGCTCGCAGTGAGAATACCAGTGGGGTCGAGCATCGCAAATGGCGGCTTTTTGAGGTAAGGATTGTTGTTGTTGGAATTAGGGTTAGGGTTTTGCTGCCAGGTGAGATTTATGGGAGTTGCGGATTTGGAACGGGAATCTTGATGGGGATCTTGATCTACGAGGCAAGGCGCGGCGGAGAGGAGAGGGATGATAGGGTGATCCGCGGAGGAGAACAAGGATTCCTGATTGGTATGTTGGTGGTGGTTATGGTGGTGGAAGGAGGCGGCGGGGGCGACGACGTAGACGTCGCGGAGGCCGACCATGCCGATATCGGCGGCAGCGATGTTGTAGTTGATTTGGCGGGAGGACGAGGAAGAAGGGGGCCATAGTCCGGCGGCGATGGAAGAGGAAGAGGAGGAGGTGGCGCTGCCGGGGGGAGCGGCGGCGCTGAAGCCGAGGCAGAGGTCGTCGCCACGGCCGATGGTGGAGGCGGAGGCAGAGATCCAGTCAGCGAAGGCGCCGCTGTCCGAAGGGAACCGTCTGCTTCCAGAGGAAGCCAGTATATATACAAGAAAAGAAAAAATAAAGAGAATTTGGGTCGGAACTGGTTGTCTTTCTTTGAATAAATATTTTAAGTGCTTTTAATTATCAGAGGAAGAAGCTTAGAAGCAGCAGCGGCTAGCACTGCAATTATTATAGAAGCAGCGTCTTGTTTGCATCAAAGCTCAACTAGTTAGAGTTGGTGATGATGATGATGATGATGATGATGATGAGTGGGGGCAGGGCAAGGGAAAGCAGTAAACTTTTTTCAGATTTTTTATTTTATTTTATTTTGTTTTTTTATTTTTATTTTTATTTTTTTTTAGAGGGAAAAATGAGTGGGGACTCTGAAATTCCTTCTGGATGAGTGGGGGATGTTGCTATTCTTTATTCCTTTTTTTTTTTTTTTTTTTTTTTTGGCAGCTTCTTCGTTTCTTCACTTATTACTGCTAGGCTGCTGCTGCTGGCTGGCTACTGACTTTTTTTGAAGCTGAGAACTGAACAAAACTCTGATGATATAGGCCTGCAACTTGCTACTGCAACTGGTTGCAGAGTATTGTTGTATTGTTTTAAAAGGTTTTTTTTTTTTTGCTTTCGGCTCTCACATTCACAACCAAAAGATGGGGATATGGAATATTGAAAGAAAAAATCCAGCCAAGCTCTTATTCTGAGAGTCTACTCTCCTGTCTATTTACACTCTCCTTCGTCCGTTGGGCATTGCCATTGGGCATTGGCGCTCTCTTTCAATGCATCCAACTCTATTTACTCTACGCTCTTTACCCTACTCTACTACTCTATTTACCCTACTCTCTACTACTCTACCAGGCCATTGCATTACTACCGCCCCACCCAATCTCACGTGATCTTCATTCTTTATTGGAGCTTAGTAGCTTACCCTCTCCTCTTCTTCTTTGTGGACCTTTGTGAATTACACTATTTGCAAACTTGTCCATTATAGAAACTTGTAAATTGCACACGTGCTCTATAAAAAAAATATATATACTATAGGACAAATAAATATACAAGTCAAAACTGAATGTTTATGAAAGCAAAATTATGAAAGTGATTACATTTTAATCAAATATGAAGGGAAAAAAAACATTAAGAGTTATATGAAAAAGCTTTCATATTCAAATAAAATTCTTAAAGAAATAAAAATATCCAATTGAGCTGGTATGCCTGCATAATTATATACCAGCATAATTTACATTAGGTTCCTTTATGTTTAGATAAACAGTTAAAATCGATTTTGGACATAATCAATCTAGGTCCAATTATTGATTAATCACCGATTAACCAGCGATATTTCTAATTAATCGTCTTAGAAACTAATCGGACTTAAACCGATTACCGATTAATCGGCAATGAATTCTGATTTTAACTTCTTAGATGCTTTTTCATTTTTTTCGCTCAATTAAGACTATAATTTTTCAACACAATAGTTTATCTCCGGTGGTTTTTTCCTGGTATACCTAAAGAAGGATTTTTTTTGCAAATTCAATTTTTTTCTTCTTTAGAGGAAGCAATTTATTTATACCCCATGGACGGTAGAATAAAGGAAATCTCTTAGGCAAACAGAAAGTTTTTTGGTGCGTAGAAAGTGCAATAGTTAAATATATGGTTTTGATTGAAATGAATAAAATAAGACGTTATAACATACCAGCTTGATAATGGTAAAAATCGCAGTAAATCAGGGTCGTACGATTCAAGCACAGATCGTAAAGCTTCTACAGGCTGATTATTCATAATGGGTCTTTTTTACAGGTTCAAGCCTTCTCCAGGCTCCTCTACAAGTCCTGGACCGCTTTCAAGCCCATTAAAAGTGACAGATTAGGCCAACCAGGAGAGATACCCAGCCCATGAGGGTTGTGAGTCAAATCTCTTATCCTCAGACAAGAGAACCATATCTCGTAAGGGGGAGAATTAACAGGAGATGAAGAATTCATATCAATCTAACGGATTCATCCCAATCTCATAAACTGTTTATCAGGCCATTTAATACCCTCCTCCTCCTCAGTCAGAAGGTGACCTGCAATTTCTCTCTCAAACTCTTTTTTTCTCTCTAATTCTGACTTGAGCATTAGAGGGTCTGTCGTCGGGGCCACCCCCGGTGTTTCAGGCTTTTTGCAGGTCCATCGGTAGCGTCAGCAACTGTCCAATTCAGATCACGGTGTTCAATCAACGATCCATATCAACTCATGGGAGCTATAACTACTTTTTACGACAACGATTAAATGTTAGATCTTTAGTAGTTTCCGTCAAATATAAACTCACTATCTGTTTGCTCCTATACCAAAATTAGCAACAATAGATTTGCATCGTCTGTGAAAAACTACACAGATCAAACTAACCGTCATGTCACCATGACTAAAAGGCATAGCGGCGGCCTCAAACTGTCATACCAATGCTCTTCGTCAACAAGCTCCTCCTGTAGAGAACCGAATTTCTCCTTAACAGCTGGACCAGCCCCAACAGCCTAATCAAGCTCTATCAACGGAGAGGCACCAGGGAGCTCCCGACGAAGCCATCATGAACAGCGCTCTCTACACGACTGTATCTCAGTATATAATCCTTCCACTGATTCAATGGCCTCGTGAGGTTCCCAGGGGTCGAGAGATCTCTGTCAAATCATCAGCACCAAGCAACAAGGAACCGATCTACGGATCCATTTGGATGAGAGGCGCGCCCGAACCGAGGCCTCCCGCTTAGAATATCAAGTGAACCGAAGAATCAGCTCTCCCCGAAGGCAGAGATCAAGGCACTCCTCTCACAAGAACTGCACTACAAAAAGAAGCCTGACTCATGCGTGTTGAAAGCATCTTGAGAGAAAAAAACGAAAGAGGCCATAGTCACTATGACCCGAATTGGAAAACTTCAAGCTTGACATACTTTAAGCAATCCAAGGCAGTCAAGATCAGGGGCGACCCTCAAAAGAAGAAGAATTTGGCGACTCAACTGGATCCAACGGGAAGGACAATCAAGTCCTTCACCGCATCCGAGAAGTAGAAGATCACCTGGAACATATGAAGAATTAGGGGAACTGCTTCAGCAGGGCTTACCGTCCCAGTCAACCTCCATTCAGCAAGTCCATGCTTAGTACACCAATTCCAAAGAACTTCAAAGCTCCTCAATTTGAGTCATACGATGGAGAATCTAACCTGGCAGACCATATTAAGAGTTTCAAAACTCTTATGGTGGTCTACAACACCACTGATGTGCTCATGTGCCGAACGTTCCCAGTAACTTTGAAAGGATCAATAAGGGAATGGTACCCCCGCCTCACTCCAGAGTCAATATAATTCTTCGACCAGCTCGAAGAGCTTTTCATAGCGCACTTCATTACTAGCAGCAAGGGTGAAAAAACAAGTGCTTCCCTATTGAAATTAAAGCAAAAGAATGGAGAACTGCTGAAGGGTTTTGTCAAGTGCTTCACAGCTGAAGTAAGGTCCATCTCCTCCTTAGATTCGTCAGTGGAAGCTGCCGCCTTCCGCCATAACATCACTAACAAAGACCTGAAAGTCTCTCTCGCAGAGAAGCATTCTAAAAATTGAGCTCCTAGGAAGGAGTGACAAATATATCAGAGTCGAGGAAGCTCTTTATCCTCAAGGAAAGAATGATTTATGTTCCAGGAACAAACGAAATAATTATAGCAGGTCAACATCATCCACCTCCAGCACCACGTTCGACAAATTCGCTCATCTCAATGTAAGCGTATCAGTCATCCTCATGGAAGTTGAGAAGGACGGAATAATCCATCTTACATAAAGATGTCCATAGCTAGTAAGAGAAGAGACGTGAGCAAGTGGTGCACATTTCACAGAGATCATGGGCACACTACTTACTACTGTCGAGCCCTCAAAGAAGAACTTGAAGGCCTGATTTGCCGGGGGTATCTCTCTCAATTTGTCCAAAATAAGAACGTTAAAACCCTTCCGGCACGCGGGGGGGGGGGGGGGGGGGGGGGGGGGGGGGTGGGGTAATAAGCGTCGAGAGAGGTCCTCAGAATCGAAAGACTCAGAACATGTGGTTATTCTCCACTCCATTCACGGAGGCTCAATAGGGAAAAATTCTAACTCCTCCCGCAAAGCCTTTGTCAAGGAAGTCAACTTCGTACATAACATTTTGCCTGCCAAAAATACCAGGGTCCCTATATTTTTCACCGACAAAGATTTAGAAGGTGTATGAACACCTCACTGTGATGCATTAGTGATAAGACTTTGTATGGTGAATCATGAGGTACGCCGCATCCTGGTGGATAACAGTAGCTCGATAAACATCCTTTTTATGAACACTTTCAACGGCATCAAGCTCTTCCAGGACCGGCTCAAGCCAACTAGCTATACACTCCACGGATACTCCGATGTCCCCGTTCAAGTAGAAGGAATCGTCACACTCGATGTGACAGCAGAAAAAGCCCTCGCTATTCGAACGGAAGGACTGGAATTTATGGTAGACGATGTCAAAGCCACATACAACACAATATTCGGCCGTCCTGGCCTAGCGGTCTTCCATACAGTTGCTTCTGCCTTCCACATGAAAAGAAGTTCCCAACAACAATAGGTGTAAGCTAAGGTGTAGGGAGTCAATAGGCAGCACGAGCTTACTACACTGTTACAATGAAGACAATTCTGCCAAGAACTTCCAAACCTGCCAAATCATCTCATTCTAGGTCCATGTTCGGCCTCATCAAAATACTACGACATACTTGAATCCTCTGCCTGAAGCCACTTAGCTAATTCAATAGATTCCTGATTAAACACATTGAAAAATCCAAATATTTCTCATTCTCTATGCAAAACAATGGGAGGCTCGCTCCAAAATAGGCAAGTTCAGGTAATGTCTACAAAATTGTTTGTCTAACGGTTCATCAACTTGAAGATCCGGGGAGCAAGGAGATATCATTAGGGACTTGGAAAGTGGAACACCTACGGAATTTCAACAATGAGATACGGATCTCGTGCTCCCACCGGGAATTGCTCCCGCCTTATCAAGGTACTTCAGAAATTAATAGATGAGATACGGATCTCGTGCTCCCAACTCGTGAGAAGGCACAGACTGTATCCCTTTGAGAAGAAGGGTACAACCCAATAACACCGCCTAGTGTCGGCATATAGGAGAGGTCGGATCATAAGGTATCATCCTTAACACCAACTCTTTTCCTTTGGCAAAAATGATAATAAGTAAAGTTTAAGTAGTAATAGCCATAAGTTACTGCCCTAACGATGTCATTAACCCAGAACAATCCTAGGGGTGACAACATTATATACACAACCTGCTAAGTCTTAAGTTGGACTTCACAAGATAACTCTACTAGGCTGCTCAACCTAGACTTACCAGAATCCCTAAGGATCTGGTTCATGGCCTATCGATCCAAGACCCTGGCGAAGGGATCTCCCTCATTCATCACTACTCCTAACTCAGATCTCGTCAACATACTCGGCCCGCGATCAACCCACATCAGTTAAGATCCATCGGCGCTCGAGGTGTGATTTATCCATAGTTTCAAAGGTGGTAAGATGCGAAGTCTTGATGGTCGATAACCTCTAAGGTAACTATAAGACCCTAGAAGAGCTTTTAACAAGGTAACAATCCTAGTGACTTTCCCAACCATTATTTTCCATATATTGAAGATGAAGCATGGCCACATCATATGGCCCAATTTCAATTAGAACCATATACAACTAGAACTCATGGGTTCTTTTCCCAAATTTGAACTAGGACAACATGTGACTAGGTTCATGGGTTCTTTCTCAAAGTTGAGCTAGAATCACCTAGAACCTAATTGCATGGGTTCCTCCCCAATTCGAGCTAGAACTATCATGGAGCTAGTTTCATGGGTTTCTTCTTAAAAATCAAACTAGAGCAAATGTGGAACATGGGTTCATTTCAATAGTTCCATTGGATTAGCATGCAAGCTAACTCATGGGTTCCTTTTAGAATTTAACCGAAACCACTACAATCATATAACTCAAACATGCATGGATTCTTTTGAATCTAAAAACAACTATACATCTCAAACATGGGTTCTTTACTAGAACTACTATAATAATACAAGCATGCGTTCTTTACTTAGAACAACTACAATAACTCAAGCATGAGTTCTTTACTAGAACTACTATAATAACTCAAGCATGGTATACTTACTATAATCAGCTCAAGCATGAGTTTCTCACTATAATCACCCTACAACAACTCAAGCATGGTATACAACTTAAACATGGGTTCCACTACTACATCAACCTACAACAACTCAAACATGGTATACTTACTATAATCAACTCAAGCATGGTATACTTACTATAATCAACTCAAGCATGGGTTTCTCACTATAATCAACCTACAATAACTCAAGCATGGTATACAACTTAAACATGGGTTCCACTACTACATCAACCTACAACAACTCAAGCATGGTATTCTTTTGACCTAAAACAACATGAAACTCAAGCATGATTCTTGTGTCCTTTACTAAAACAACTTAAGCATGATGGGTTCTTTAGCGCATACAACTTTAGCATGGTACATGGATTCTTTTTGAAACTAGAACAAGTACGAATGGGTTTATGGATTTCACAAACATGAATAGGTTCTCTTTTTGACATAGAACATAAAACTCAAGCATGAGTCTCTAGCAACCTATAAAAGTTTAGAACATGGTACAATGACTTATCTAAATTATTACAAGACCACTTCTTTAGGAAATTACAAGTCCTATATAATTACAAGACTACATTTATTTAGTCTACAAATTTTCACATACTACAACCCACTTTTCTTCAATCCTACAAGCTCCTACATACAATAAGAGCAACTTTTTATGAACTAGGGTTAGCAAAAATTGAATTCTTAACAAAGTAGAAGATGGGTTCTACGACCCTAGAATGGGTAAGTAAACATTCTTACTACACTAATCTTTATAAGCACATAGTTATAGTCCAAGTCATAGTTTTGAGTTCAACAAAACAACCATAATAACAACAATAAACATACAAGGTTAAAGATTCAACCTTCATGTGTTTTATTTAAGTTCCACCACCCATCTGTTTTATGGATCATTTTGATCCCTACAACCACCTTATGCTTAATACTTAGTCCAAGTCATTTTTAGAACACACATACAACAAAAAGTGGACAAGAATCCACACAAATAAAAAGAGAGAACTTCATCTTGATTTCCTACCATTCTTATGCATAAATCTTAGTCCAATTAGTTCAAAATAATCATCATAACAACAATAACCATAGCAAGGTTCAATACTTTATCTTTATGTGATCTTGTGGAGTTCTACCAATCCATCCTTCTCATGGGATCATTTTGATCCCTACAATCATGCTTGTGCTTAGGAATTTAGTCCAAGTTATTTAGGAACACATATACACAATACCACATCATAAGATGAGTTCCTTTTAACCTACAACCATTTATATGCTTAGAAAATAGTCCAAGTTGTTATAAAACATACACATACAACATCTACCATCATAAAGATGGGTTCTTTTTATCTTACAACAACCAACCATCAAAGATGGGTTCTTTACTCACATAGAACCAATAATAACTCTAAAGATGGGTTCTTTTCTACATACAAAAATAAATAAGAACAAAATAACTAAAATTAGAAGTAGAGAACCCCCACCTTGTGATTCTCTTGTAGGAAGGACTAGCTGGCAACCTTCTCCTTCCTCCTTAGCTTCTACTACAAAAATCTCCAATGAAGAACACTCCTATGGAAAACCCCCAATTGAAGAACACTTAGGGCTTCTTTCTTTTTCTTTTCCTCTTTTTGTTTTTTCTTGTAAATGTGGCAAAAAGTGAAGTGGAGGGGTATTTATAGGATGAAATGAGGGTGAAAAGTGCAAAATACACAACCACATTTGTACAAAACCCCTTGGGGGTTAATTTGGCTGGCCAAAATGGATGAGGTGGAGGGGGTGAGGTGGAGGGATGAGGTGGAGAAGAGGGTTCTAGTAGAAAATACACATATTAACTCTTATGTGTCTCTAATTAATCTTAACCCTAGGTTTAAGTCTCCAAACAAATTCTAGCCCTCCAATTTGATTAATCATGACAAAAATAAGACATTTTTGTCTAAAACACATGCTACATGATTTGTACAAATGTACGAAATCGGTACAATACGCTTACGTATGTATATATATATACACTGATAATTTCCGTTTGTAAGACCGCATAATCCGTATAAAAATAAATTAATTCCGAAAATAATAATAAAATAAATTTTATTATCAGCCCGGAAAATTGCAGTACTAATTTGATACAATACAAATGTATACAGACTGGTATGTATACACAGATAATGTTTATTAACAAAACCGAGTGATATCCACAAAAATATTTCAATTCTGAAAATAAATGTAAAATAATAATAAAATAATAATTTTAAATACCTACCCGGGATTTTCCAGACATTTTTCTCAAAAATGCATTTTCCAGGGTTTTGTACAAGTGCACAAAACTGATACCATACCTGTATATATTTACTAGTATATATGTCCAGGTAACTTTTTATGAGTGAATCCAAGAAGTTCCCATTTAAAAATATTTTAATTTAAAAAATAATAATTTATACAATATAATATCTATCCGGGATATTACAATACTCCCTCTTTAGAATAGTATTGTCCTCAGAAGTACGTTAAGTCATGAAAACAGAAAAAAACCCCATACACTAAATAACTCGGGGAAAGAAAGCTTATACGGCTTTCCGGCTCTTAAGTGACTCATCCACGAACTGATTCTCCAAAGAACCCGACCTCGATCCCAAAGTTGTCTGCAAACTTTACCAAAGTCGAGACAAAATTCTCGAATCTTGGTCAGAATCCCTGATACTGGTACTCCATGCTGCTTTCTTACGCCTTCAATGTGGACTTCCACTAATTTCTCTAGCGCCTAAGTCATCTTTCTCGGAAAAATGTGCAGACTTTTGTCAACCGAGTCCCCAATAACCCGACTTGAGTCATACCTTTCCAAACTTGGGATAATCCTGTGATGAAGTCCATACCGATATTCTGATATTTTCCTTCATCAACTTGCCGCTTCAGTGCTTCATTCCCTGCATCTTCTGTTTAAGCCTTCTGACTTGATTCCTTAGACTCAGTTGTTGCTTTAATCGTGCCAAAACTGAGCTCCAATCTTCTGTAATTACCCCAATACTAGCTTGCCTGATCTCATCATTTAGCTTCTTACCTCCTCCACGGTCTTTGGCTGAGGTCAATTCTTCACCTATCTCGATCCTTTGCACTTCGGTAGCCACTCCCTCCTTAGAATAGGACATAGCTTACGAACATCACTTCTAACTTCCAAGATTTTCTCCTATAATTTGCTCAAAGCTGATGCTCCAGATGGTGTAATCAACAAAACCACATCTAGAGTTGCCTCTCGCACACATCTCAACTCTTGAAAAATAATTCAGACAAAAGAATGTGATGAACCACAATTGAACAAAACAGTTGCATGTATTCCATATATATATAAATCCAACTGGTTACAAAAAGTGTTACATCATATATAACTTCTTCAGTCCAAAAATAAATTTCAAAAGATGCAACTTTTAGACTTAGTTGCAGTTCCATATACACATATTGTTACTGGCTCTCCTGCCTTCTTCGACTTGCCCTTAGTAAGTGCGAACTCTCACCCTTGGTGAACAGGCTCCTTTCCTTTAGCGTTCATCTTCGGGGCTGATCTGCTGTTCTTCTTATGAAACTGGAGACAGTTTGGCCTAATATGACCAATCTCCCCACATTTGTAACAGACATGGGTATCTATTTGAGTGTCCTTCCTTGGGCACTGGCTCATGAAATGACCATGCTCTCCACACTAGAAACAGCTTCCTGGCTCGGCAGCTCCAAGTTTGCTGTCTGGTTTCTGAATCTTCGGCTTCTGACCTTGGTTCTCGAACCCTGATGCTGGTGCAGATCTTTTCTTCTGGACTTGCTCCAATTTATGCTGCAATCGTACCAATCCAAAATCAGAGTATTCCCGCACCTCTGCTAGGCTTTCTAATACAGCTCTGCAAGCCTTTCTCAGTTGCTTAGCTTGACGAACTTTCTTGGTCCTGTGATTCCTTAGCTTCTTCATTTTTCGTTGTATGCTGGCTGTCGCTGCTGCGCGTTGATCCATACTTAATCCTTGCGGTGATGAAGGCGAGTCCGTCTTGAGGTCAGCTTGTAGTGAAATTTCCTTTGGCTCCTCGCTCGAGATCATCGGATCATCCCTTGAAATTGGCTCACTCTCTTCCATTAGCACATCCTCGGTTAGGATATCCTCGAACACCATCCTTCAAACGCATATACTGGATTAGTCCAGATATAGAAAAAATATAAAAATATAGGTTGAAAGAAACAACAATATGAAATATAATTATCTACAACTAGCTAAAACCCGACTCCTAAAAGGCATCCAAGTTTAATTTTCCTACTATGTTGGACTGTAAATTGAAGTCAGCTCTGATACCCCTCTGTAATGCCCCGATTTACGGTAACTGGGAAACCGTGACATAAGCCAAAATCTTTTCTTCAATTAGCCATAATACATAGAAAAACAGGAAAATTTAAAACTTTTTATTCAACACAAATGTATTACAAATCCGAATGTTACAAATTGCAATACATTACAATAGCGTTATAATAATACCTTTACAATCCCAAGTATTACAACTTTCTACATATTACATCAGAGTACAATGAATAAAGAACAACACGGTATTTCACTTGGATGCTTTCCAACAAATAGATAGATTACAAAATTATTACAATGGAACAATAGTAAATAACATATAATGCAGCGAAAATGAAAACGACTCTTGCTTCTGTCGCCTTGAGTCCTCCTGAATCCTGTACATGTACTTCTGCAATCCGGTACCTATTGAAATGGGGATGTCAGTACATATACTGATGTTTTTAAGGCTGATGACTAGCAGCAATTCTCCACTTAAGCAAATAGATCGATGAAAAGAGAAACGTGTATATATAATTGATGTGTCAGTGCATGCTATGCCTTAGACTTTAATACCCGATTAACTAATGCGATGATGTTCTTATTCTAATGCAAGCAAGTCTCCGAACAGTATGCATCCCATATTACATACGCCCCATCTCAAGACGTTTCTTCATATAGAGAGATTTGAACCCGTGCCATTAATTCTACTATTGTACTAAACTTGTTTATGAAAATACAACATGACTGATGAGGTTGCAGGTACGGTCTAGTTTCGTTACTGCAGTCATATAGTGGTGATCGCATTCGCCACTATTGCTCGACCTCACTCAAATATCTTTGACGAATTCTTGGGGTCTCGCAAGCGTAGGTTAGCACGTAGCATCCCCTGTGGCACCCCTAGGGTCTCGCAAGCGCAGGGTAGCACGTAGCATCCCCTGTGGCACCCATAGATATAAGACAAGACAGAGTTTCGGGGGTCCATCCCCATAGCTCCGACAGGAATCGCACCCGCCTTATCAAGGTACTTCAGAAATTAACAGACGAGATACGGATCCCGTGCTCCCAACTCGTGAGAAGCCACAGACCGTATTCCTTTGAGAAGAAGGGTACAACCTAATAACACCGCCTAGTGCAGGCCTATAGGACAAGTCGGATCATAAGGTATCACCCTTAACACCAACTCTTTCCATTCGGCAAAAATGATAATAAGTAAAGTTTAAGTAGTATTAGCTATAAGTTACTACCCTAACGATGTCACTAACCCTGAACAATCTTAGGGGTGACAACAGTATATATGCAACCTGCTCAACCTAGACTTACCAGAATCCCTAAGGATCTGGTTCATAGCCTATCGATCCAAGACCCTAGCAATAGGATCTCCCTCACTCATCACTAGCCCTAACTCGGATCTCGTCAACATACTCGACCCGCGATCAACCCGCAACAGTTAAGATCCATCGGCGCTCGAGGTGTGATTTATCCATAATTTCCAAGGTGGTAAGATGCGAGTCTTGATGGTCGATGACCTCTAGGGTAACTATAAGACCCTAGACGAGCTTTTAACAAGGTAACAATCCTAGTGACTTTCCCAACCATTATTTCCCATATATTGAAGATGAAGCATGTGCGCATCATTTGGTCCAATTTCAATTAGAACCGCATACAACTAGAACTCATAGGTTCTTTTCCCCAATTTGAACTAGGACAACATGCGACTAGGTTCATGGGTTCTTTCTCAAAGTTGAGCTAGAATCACCTAGAACCTAATTGCATGGGTTCCTCGTCAATTTGAGCTAGAACTATCATGGAGCTAGTTTCATGGGTTTCTTCTTAAAAATCGAACTAGAGCAAATGTGGAACATGGGTTCATTTCAATAGTTCCATTGGATTAGCATGCAAGCTAACTCATGGGTTTCTTTTAGAATTTAACCGAAACCACTACAATCATATAACTCAAACATGCATGGATTCTGTAACCCCTGTTTTCCAAAAAATGCATTTCTGTGTATTTTCTGTATTTAAAATTTTTGTAAATTAGTTTTCCGCCTTCAAATTATTTTTGTTAAAATATAGTGTAAGATCTTCTATTAAAATCTATTTTGATCAATAATTGTATTTGTAACTATTTTCTATGATTTTATATTTTAGTACAATTCTTATTATTGTTATTATTACTTTTATTTTTACTACTACTGTTATTACTAGTACTATTAATATTTTATCATTTTTTTTATTATTGTTATTGTTCTCAGTATTATTCGTATTACTGTTATTTTTAATATTGTTATTATTATTATTATTATTATTGGTTATTGTTTTATTATTATTATTAATATTTTTATAAAATCCTAACTGTATATTTTTATTATTTGGGTATTTTATTTTACCCTATTTACCCTATTGGATTTTATCCTATTATAAAACCCAAATATCCTATTGCCCACTACGCATTTAAACTATCCTAACCTGTTTTCTATCCCCATTAACCCGAAATACCCTATACCTAATTCCCTAACTCAATCTCCTACCCGCTCACCCCAAACCCCTATACCCTCTTTCTCTAATACCAGCCTAACCCGTTTGCAACCAAACCCACCCGAAACCCCTTACCCTAATTTTCCCTTCTCCTATATAACCACATCCCGACTCTTCATTTCCCTGTAGCCGCTTCGCCTTCTCCCCTCAGCCACCCCCTATTCATCCTCTCTCTCTCTCTTCCGATCATCTTTCCCCTGTCACAACCCCACAGTCGCCACCCTGGTTGCCTCCTCCACCTTCGACTGCAGCAGCATCACGATGCCGACGAGCCCTCTGTAGCGACCACAGCGTGCTCCTCATGCTGTGTCCCTCCGACCTCCGATGCAACTTCCCTGTGTTGCGTTGTGCCGCCTTCAGCGCGCCACTGTAGCACCACGGCAACACACCCTTGTGCTGACCTCCTCCCGTCAGCCAACTGTAGCAAACTCACTGTGTCACGCCCCTGTAGTTGCCACCGTGTCACCTGAGCGCACCGTGTTCTGCCATTGTCTCGCCCCCGGTTGTTCTTCGTGGTGTGGTCACTGTTTGGTTGGGTTTTGATCTCCTCCTTGGTTGTGAGCCGTCGATCGACTTGATCATCTTGATCATGATTGATTGAGTGTTAGCCGTCCGTCTGATCTTGTTCATGATCTTGATTCTTGATTTCTTGATGTGGGCCATTGATCTCCTCTTGATCATCTGATTATATCCTAGCCGTCCGATCTCTCCTTGATCGTCACGATCACGATGATCATCAACTTCCTTTGATCGCAACCGTTCGATCGATTGATCTTGATCTTCATCATTATCTACACCATCAGGGAAATCTGACCGCCCGATCTGATCCGATCATCTCAATCTTGATCTTTGATCTCAGCCGTCCAATTGTGTTCGTGATCTCGATCGTCTTCATCTTGTTCGTGATCATGTGTTCGTGATTGGTTCGTGGTCCGTTTGTTGGTTCGTGCCTCGGGAATCCGTTCCTGTTATTCTTGCTCTTCTGTCGTTCCTATCGTCGTCTCTCAGGCAAGTAACTTGTACTTAAATTCCTTTGTATGATACAAGTCAAAAATACTGCTTGTAGTGTAGTTGTGTTCTAGAGATAACTCGTGTGTGATGTATGATTGATGAGTTTGTCTCTATAGTGTTTTGACCATAGTTTCCTCACGACACAAAATTTGACATGAAACAACCTAGATTTTGCCCGTTCTTGATATGATGTTTATGTGAATCAATTATGAGAATTCGTGTGCTTGTGAGATCCATGTGAGATACTTGTTGTGGACATGTTGTATACCCTATTTCATGATGTTTGGACACCTGGCAGACTCTAATTCATGTTTAGTTATGTTTCAATTAAGTTTCGTGTGATTCATGTTGATTTTGTTCCTAAAGAAAATTCTGTATTTTGCCGATGATCTGTCTTGATCAGTAATTTAGACCATATTAAGGTGAGAATCTTAATTTCAGAATAAAATATGAATTGTAGAGAAATTTGTCTTCTTTCCAACCCCTCTGACCTTGGTCAATTTCGTTTTCATATGTGTGAGATATGACTGTTTTACTACAGAGGTATAGATCTTTTCCAGATTTCATTTCTTGGTGATTTTGAAGACTAATATTATTTTGATACTTGTTTTTTTTTTGTGAGGAAGAATTTTGATACTTGTGCTACATATATTATTTTGATACTTGTGCTACATATATTATTTTGATCCAAAACCTTGATCAATATTTCTTTATCTAGTTAGGGATTACCCAGAATTTTGGTGGATTTTATTGATGAGTTTTAAATGCCATTTCATGCTTGTTTATAAAGACTGTACTTGCTGTAATTTGCTCGCTATTCTGTAAAGAATCGTATTTTCACCGTATTTCCTTCTACTATATGAAAAATTCTTGTGAAATAAGAAAGTTAATATATTTTATCTATTTTCATCTCCCTTTGGCGGATTTGGATTTCGTTTCACTATTTGCGAAATATTATAGTTTTCGTACAGCAGTGTTGGAAATTCCAGATTTGCCAAACTATCGTTTATTGATATTTTCTGATTTTTGATGACTGATCTACTTTTACTGAAAAATTCTGAAACTTTATATTTAGATATTGGACATATAGAGGAATACCCCAAATTTTTTGTGGATTTGTTTATTGAGTTTTGATGCTGCTTTCCTGACTTTGAATTCGTTTTCCTGATTCCTGGCTGAATGCATTTTTTCTGTTTTCAAATCAGTTTTGAGTTATGTTTTTTTGAAACACTATATGACTTATATATATTCGCTGGATCCGTATGGAAGTTTATTTTCCAGATTCTTTGACGGATCTAGATTTGGAGTTTGGTGGTAACGGGATTTACTGTTTTAGTACTGTACTGTCATACTGTCCTGAATATGAACATACACTGTTTTGCTCGTTTATATGACTGTCTATCATCTATGCATGCTTATTTGTCACCCTAGACCTGATGCTGATTATACGATGTTACCTTGACACTGTTTCATGCTTATACATGCCTGTTTGAGAATAATAATAAATAACCAAGCCAGGATTTAAGGGAAAGATCGAATAGTGGATAATTCAGAAACGTGTACTCTGAAGGGGGCCCGTATTTCCATTTTGATTCATGTTGATACATGAACCTGTAGCTGCATGGAACTATTGGTTCATGTACCTGTTACCTGTTGCTGCATGGACCTGTTGGTTCATGTACCTGTTACCTGTTGTTGCATGGACCTGTTGGTTTATGTACCTGTTACCTGTTGCTACACGGACCTGTTGATCGTGTACCTGTTGCTTCATGAACCTATTGCTGCATGAATTGGATAATTCGTGCACCTGTTGCTTCATGAACTTGTTTCTGTTCTTGTCCCTGAGTACACTGCCCTCTATGGTCCACTATGAAATCTAAAAACGAAACTGTTTGTTGTAGCAACCATGTGTTATAATATGGGGCACATGAAGTGCTACCTAGTTAGTAAAAATTACAAGACTTGACATGACATAACTTGACATACATGAATACCTGTTACTTGCTTGCCTGATACATGTTCACCTGGTGACCTGTATACCTGATTACCTGTTACATGATTACCTGGACATGATACTTTACACTTGTTACTTGATTTCGTGATACTTGATTCGTGATACTTGTTACTTGTTTACATGATACCTGTTTACTTGACAATTGATACATGCCACTTGTACTAGTTCATCTTGCCATACTAGTTGTTATAGTTTGATATCATGCTTATACCATGCTATTAGTTAATTTTCCCCATGTACTTGTATCCTGCATTACAAGCGGCCCGTAACCTGCAATTGACGAGTACTTGTTTTTTCTTTTCCTCTTCCCTACAATTGTTGAATTGCAGATTTTTGAGAACAGGTTCCAGATGGTATTGGTGACATGAAGTATTAGCACTGGATTTTATGATTATTATTTCTTGTAGCTTGCTTGAACAATATTGTATTCTTGTACTTGGAATTATTCTTGTATTTGGGCAATGTGACCCAGAGTATTGACTTATTCAGATCATAATTATTTGAGATTAATATATTTTGGTTTAGAGTATTATTGTTGGTATTTTTGTTCATATTTGCATGTTGGTTCATACTTTTGCTTCCGACTCTGATTATTTCGTGAGATGTTATAAAGATTCTTGAACAGCTTATGGATGATGAAAATCATTCGCTGGGTTTTTGTCGCGTATCCGTATTCCGTATTTTCTTTTGGGAAGCGGGGCATGACAGATTCTTTTGAATCTAAAAACAACTACACATCTCAAACATGGGTTCTTTACTAGAACTACTATAATAACACAAGCATGCATTCTTCACTTAGAACAACTACAATAACTCAAGCATGGGTTCTTTACTAGAACTACTATAATAACTCAAGCATGGTATACTTACTATAATCAACTCATGTATGGGTTTCTCACTATAATCAACCTACAACAACTCAAGCATGGTATACAACTTAAACATGGGTTCCACAACTACATCAACCTACAACAACTCAAGCTTGGTATACTTACTATAATCAACTCAAGCATGGGTTTCTCACTATAATCATCCTATAACAACTCAAGCATGGTATACTTACTATAATTAACTCAAGCATGATATACTTACTATAATCAACTCAAGCATGGGTTTCTCACTATAATCAACATACAACAACTCAAGCATGGTATACTTACTATAATCCACTCAAGCATGGTATATAATATGGCTAAAAATAGGGTTAAATCGGAACCGTCCAAATCGGGCACGAATCTTGAAGCCCAGGGGTAAAACGGTAATTTCACCTACCAATAGGTCTGAAGCGGATACTGGTTCTCCTCCTCGGAGAACCACTAACCCGCGAACGGATCTACCTCAACTGGGTGCGGGTTTCAACCCGCAACAAACCCGGTCTAGAAAGGATAGAATTAGGGTTTCTGATTAATACTAATCAATGACCCTGATTCATATCTATCCTTTCACTGGGGATTAGGGATTACATTCCTTATCTAACCACGGGAATTACATTCCTAATCTGATCCCAGCGGCGCCTATAAATACCCCCCACCCATCTCCATTAAGAGGTAATCAATCTTTTGCCAGTTTTACGCTCTTTCATAATCACTTCTGATTACTGACTTGAGCGTCGGAGGGTGCGTCGCCGGGAACAACCCCGGTGTCTCGCACTTTTTGCAGGTGAACGGCAGGAGCAACGGTCAAACTCCGGCGGAACAGGTAACAGATTTGCTATTCAAAGTTTTCCAAGAATCCACAAATACTATCTGTTTGCCCCCACACCAGATTCAGCGGCAACAGATTGGCACCGTCTGTGGGAACAAACGAATAGCTGCCTCCCCTCTTCCCGTTGCTCAGATCTTCTCCAGCCATGCCTCCTAGGAAAGTAAGATCTAGAGGGTCCAACCGCGGACCCAACCCCAATCAGCAACAGGAAGTTCCCATCCAGCCCGCTCAGCAGCAGGGGCAACTTCCTCCTCAAGCAGAGGACCCTCTCCAACAGGATCTGCCTCCTCCTCAGAATCAACAACCTCCTAAGGGTCCCAACCCGCAGAAACAACCTCTCCATCCGGACCACGTCTCCATCCACAATGCCTCTTCGGATTCTATGGCCTCCCACAATCCCCGAGCTTCCGACCTTCGCAACACCATCCTCAATCGGCAGAAGGATAAGGATCTTCGCCGCCGTCTGGATGAAAAGCGGACCCGAGAGGGAGCCTCCCGCCAGCAACGTCCGGATGAGCGATCTCCTCACCACCGAGACTACAGAAGCTCCCCTATCCGAAGGGGGCAGAGAGAGTCCCCCGAGCATCACAGGAGAAGACCCCATTCCCCTGCCGGTCGGCAACATCCTAGGAACGATGAGGCACCCATCACCCGTGCCGAGTTCCAGCAGTTCCAACCAACCGTCCTACAAGCTCTCAATCTCCGTCCTAACAACACCAATGCTCCCAGGATTCCCACTCCTCCTCCGGTCCTAAGTCCTCGCCAACGGTCCCTAACTCCTCCCCCAGCTCCAAGCAACCCCCGGCACATGCCAAGTTCTCGCCGCTCCAGGAGCTACCGTCGTCGTAGCCCCCGCTCTCCCTCGTACGAAGACGAGTCTATAGGCTCGGCTGATTATCGTCGAAGGGATGACGCTGTCTACCGCCGTCTCCACGAAATGGAGAGGCGCTTGGGTCAGTTAGATCGAGAAGAAGAGCTTAGAGGAAGGACCCTTCATCCTAGTCGACCTCCTTCTTCCCGAACCATAATGGATGCACCCGTACCAATCGGCTTTAAGCCTCCTCAATTCAAGACTTATTCCGAGGAGACTGACCCCGTCAATCACATCGAAAGCTTCAAGACCCTCATGCTCATCCATCAAGCTTCCGATGCTCTGCTCTGCAAAACCTTTTCCCGCAACTCTCAAGGGTCCGGCTCGAGAATGGTACTCTCGCCTTGCACCTTCCTCAATATTCTCCTTCGAGCAATTTGAGACACTCTTTGTCACCCACTTCGTGAGTAGCCGCAGAACTGAGAAGGCCAGCATTTCGCTACTCTACCTCCACCAGAAGAAGGGTGAGAAGCTGAGAGACTATGTAAAAAGGTTCACAGCTGAAGCCAGGTCCATAGCATCCCTCGACCAGTCGGTCGCTGCAGCAGCATTTCAATCCAATGTCCTCAACTCCAGCCTCCGCTCCTCCCTCGCCAAGAAGCCCCCACAGAACTTCTCTGACCTCCTCCTCCGGAGCGAAAAGTATATTCGGGCCGAAGAAGCTGAGCGCCACCCCAACATGGAGGGGTCTTCCTCCGGGACTAAGAGAAAGGGAACAGAAGAGGAAGGGGCCAAGAAGCTCCAGAAAGATAATGGCGGCCAGTGCCGACCTCCCCCCAGATTTGAAAATTTTACTCCCCTTAATGCCAACATCTCCACGATTCTTATGGAAGTTGAGAAGGAGGGGGTGATACCTCCTGCACCAAAAATGAACACCCCTGGCAAAAAAAGGGATAAAGAGAACTGGTGCCGTTATCACCGGGACCATGGCCACGACACCAATGATTATCGAGCCTTGAAGAATGAGATAGAAGCCCTCATCCAGAGGGGGCAGCTGACCAGGTTCGTGAGAAAGGACCGAGCTGACCTTCCTCCCCCGCCTCGGGGGGCTAATAAGCGTCCTGAACGCAATGAAACGCCTGACTTCGAGGAGGAGCGTGTCCTGCACCTCATTCATGGGGGCCCAATAGGGGGCTCCTCCAACTCCTCTTGAAAGGCGTTTATAAGGGAAGTCAATTCGGTTCGTGCCACCCCTCCTCCTAAAGGCCTCGGAGTGCCCATCACATTCTCAGATGAAGACCTTGAGGGTGTCCGAATGCCCCATTGTGACGCACTCGTCATCAGCCTCCATATGGCAAACTTCAAAGTGGAGAGAATCCTAGTGGACAATGGCAGCTCCGTTAACATCCTCTTCCTCGCTGCTTTCAAGGGCCTCAAACTATCCCGAGACAGACTCAAGCCCACCGGCTACACGCTCCATGGGTTCACGGGAGTGCCAGTGACTATTGAAGGGGTGATCACCCTGGACGTAACCGCTGGAAAAACACCTACCACCCGAACGAAGTCGATGGACTTTATGGTCATGGATGTCCCTACAGCTTACAATGTCATTTTGGGTCGGCCCGGCCTAGCTGCCCTTGAAGCCGTCCCTTCCGCCTATCACCTCAAGATGAAATTCTCCACCCGGGCAGGAGTAGGGAAGGTAAAAGGCAATCAGGAAACGGCCCGCAAATGCTACATGACCTCTACCCTCGGTCCAGTCCTCTCCCTCGAAACTCTGGAAATCCCCCAAGATGTTGCCCTGACCAACGTCCGAGCTGGTGGATGAGTTGGAGGAAGTGCTCTTCTCTGAGCAGGACCCAACCCCAAAGTTCTTTGTTAGCAAGACCCTCTCATCCGCCCTATGCTCCGACATAGTCCAGTGCATTCGAAGGAACCGAGACCTCTTTGCTTGGTCAGCTGCAGACATGCCCGGAATTTCCGAAGAGCTCTTGGTCCACTACCTCAGCGTTGCTCGGGGTCCAAACCGGTCCAACAGAAGAGGCGCAAGTTTGCCCCCGAGCGCCAGCTTGCTATAAAAGAGGAGGTGGACAAGCTCTTGAAGGCCCGGTTTATACAAGAGGTAAACTATCCCGAATGGCTGTCGAATGTAGTAATGGTGAAGAAGTCCAATGGACCTGGAGGATTTGTATCGATTTCACCGATCTCAACAAGGCTTGCCCCAAGGACCCCTTCCCTCTTCCAAGTATTGACACTTTGGTTGACGCCACTTCGGGTCATGAACTCCTCAGCTTCATGGACGCCTTCTCAGGCTACAATCAGATCCGGATGTTCCCCCCAGATATCCCGAAGACCTCATTTGTGACCGACCAGGGCCTCTACTACTATAGGGTTATGCCCTTCGGTTTGAAGAATGCAGGTGCCACATATCAACGCCTCGTCAACAAGGTTTTTCAAGCTCAGATCGGCCGAAATATGGAGGTATATGTTGACAATATGCTCGTAAAGAGCATCCACGGGGCCGATCATGTGGTCGATCTGCAGGAGGCGTTCGATGTACTGAGAAAGCACAACATGAGGCTCAATCCGAACAAGTGTGCGTTCGGAGTCTCGTCAGGAAAGTTCCTCGGCTTCATGGTCAGCCAACGAGGAATCGAAGCTAATCCTGAGAAAATCAAGGCCATATTAGACATGGCCCCTCCCAAGAACGTTAAGGAAGTTCAGAGGCTAACAGGCCGCCTAGCCGCTATAGGGCGTTTCCTCTCGAAGTCCGGGGAGAAGTGCTTCCCCTTCTTCAAGGCCCTTAGGGGGGCTAAAGGTTTCGAATGGGGTCAACAGCAACAGGAGTCGTTCGACCAACTCAAGGCTTACCTCGTCAATCCTCCTCTCCTCAGCAAACCAATTCCTGGTGAACCCCTCTACCTTTACCTGGCAGCCTCCGAGCAGACCCTCAGCGCCGTTCTCGTGTAGGAAGAAGATAAGATCCAAAGGCCCATATATTACGTGAGCAAGGTACTTCGGGATGCTGAGCTCCGTTACCCGAGGATAGAAAAGATGGCTTATGCCCTAGTGATGGCCGCAAGGAAGCTTCGCCCATATTTTCAGTCTCATTCGGTGGTCGTTCTTACTGACCAACGGCTGAAGCAAGTGCTCCACAAGCCAGAGACCTCCGGTCGCTTTATGAAGTGGTCTATTGAGCTGAGCCAGCATGATATAACGTATCAGCCTCGGACCGCGATCAAGGCTCAGGCCTTAGCAGAATTCATAGTTGAAAGTACCATCCCCGAGTTCAGCCAAGCAATGAAGGGACCACCTGTCTGGTCGGTTTATATGGATGGCTCCTCTTGTAACGAGGGAAGCGGAGCTGGGGTCATTCTGGCCGACCCAGATGATTTCATCCTCCAATACTCCCTCCGCATCAACTTCAAGGCCTCTAACAATGAAGCAGGGTATGAAGCACTCATAGCCGGCCTTGGAATGGCTCGCAATGCAGGGGCACAGCGCCTTCGGGTCTTTAGCGACTCTCAGCTGGTCGTGAATCAGGTCCTGGGCGAGTATGAGGCACGAGATGACCGAATGGTTAAGTACCTAGCCAAGGTCAGGAATCTCATGGCCCTATTTGAAGAAGCCCTCATCCAGTGAATCCCCCGTGAAGAGAATGCCCAGGCCGATGCCCTCTCCAAGCTAGCCTCCTCCTCCCTCCAAGGTCTCGAGCAGACCGTCTTAATTGAGGTACTCCTGAAGACAAGTATAGAAGACGAAACTTCTGATTCAATGGAGTCTCTACCTGTTCTGCTTCAAGATAACTGGATGAAACCCCTCATCGAGTTCCTGAGAGATGGGCTCCTCCCCGAAGATCCAAAGGAAGCACGCCGAGTAAGAGCCCGAGCAGAGCGATACACACTTATCGAGGGCATCCTATACAAGCGCTCCTTCACACAGGTAGACGGCAGGCCTTATTTGAGATGCCTCACCCCGGAACAAGTCGACTACGCCCTGCAAGAACTTCACGAGGGCATCGGCGGGGCACATTTAGGGTCTAGATCCTTAGCCCGCAAAGTGTTGAATTATGGATATTTCTGGCCTACTCTCCTACAGGACGCCGAACAGCACGTTCGGCAATGCAGCTCATGTTAGAAGTACTCCAACATTCGTCGCCTCCCACAAGCTCCACTCACTTCCCTATCAAGTCCTATCCCTTTCGCAATGTGGGGGATGGATTTACTAGGGCCATTCCCACCAGCTCCCGGCCAGTTCAAATTCTTAGTCGTAGCAATCGACTACTTCTCGAAGTGGATAGAGGCCGAGCCCTTGGCCACGATCACCGAGAACAAAGTTCTTCAGTTCTTCTGGAAGAACGTAATCTGCCGATTCGGTGTCCCTCGGGTCCTCATAACAGACAACGGAACCCAGTTTACCGGGGCTGCCTTCCGAGCTCTATGGAAGACCTCGCCATCCAACACCGATTCTCCTCCGTTTCCCATCCACAGTCGAATGGCCAAGTGGAGAATGCTAACCGGCAGATCCTCTCCGGTATTAAGAAGAGGTTGGATAAATGCTCTAAAGGCTTATGGGTCGATCAGCTCCCTAACGTGCTGTGGAACTACCGCACCACAAAACGGACCCCCACAGGAGAGTTCCCATTCAATCTCACCTATGGGTCCGAGGCTATGATCCCCCTAGAAGTTGGTATACTCTCTCCTCGTCTAATGGCTTATGAAGAAGAACAAAATGCCAGAGAGCTCCGAGCAAATCTAGACCTGATTGATGAGATCCGAGAAAGAGCTGCCATTCATCAACAAAGCTACCGAAGAAGGATCGAGTTGGCATACAATAAGAGAGTCCGTCCTACCGACCTCAAAGAAGGGGACTTGGTCCTCAGAAAGTTAGCCATCTCTTTTCCTGGTCAGAAGAGCAAACTAGCTCCAAATTGAGAGGGACCCTATAAGATCGCCAAAGTAGTTCGGCCCGAGACATACAGACTAGAAGACCTCGAAGGCAGAGAGATCCCCAGGACTTGGAATGCCGAGCATCTTTTGAAATACCAAGAGAGAGCACTAACGCCTCTCTAAGTATTTTGGGATGTCGAACCGTTCCTCTCCTTTTACTTGAATTTTTTTCTTTATTTCTCTCTTGTAATAACGGCCCACAACTTTAGAAGCAGCCGACCATCAGTCATCAATAAAGAAAGCTTTTTCATATTTTACTTGTAAAATTGTTTGCATCTCTCTGCTTTTACTCTTCGCCCTAACGATGGTTCGGAGTCCAACACTTGGCTCGACTCTACTTCGCAAGCTTGCTCTTAAGCGAGCTAGAAGTAGTTCGCCATTTGGAACTGCTCCCACAACCGTTGAACAACTCTAACAATGGTTCGGAGTCCAACACTTGGCTCGACTCTACTTCGCAAGCTCGCTCTTAAGCGAGCTAGAAGTAGTTCGCCATTCGGAACTGCTCCCACAACCGTTGAACAACTCTAACGATGGTTTGGAGTCCAACACTTGGCTCGACTCTACTTCGCAAGCTTGCTCTTAAGCGAGCTAGAAGTAGTTCGCCATTCGGAATTGCTCCCACAACCGTTGAACCACTCTAACGGCGAGTTCGGAGTCTAACACTTGGCTCGACTCTACTTCGCAAGCTTGCTCTTAAGCGAGCTAGAAGTATTTCGCCATTCGGAATTGCTTCCACAACCGTTGAACAACTCTAACGGCGAGTTCGGAGTCCAACACTTGGCTCGACTCTACTTCGCAAGCTTGCTCTTAAGCGAGCTAGAAGTAGTTCGTCATTCGGAACTGCTCCTACAATCGTTGAATAACTCTAACGGCGAGTTCGGAGTCCAACACTTGGCTCGACTCTACTTCGCAAGCTCGCTCTTAAGCGAGCTAGAAGTAGTTCACCATTCGGAACTGCTCCCACAACCGTTGAACAACTCTAACGATGGTTCGGAGTCCAACACTTGGCTCAACTCTACTTCGCAAGCTTTCTCTTAAGCGAGCTAGAAGTAGTTCACCATTCGGAATTGCTCCCACAACCGTTGAACAACTCTAACGGTGAGTTCGGAGTCCAACACTTGGCTCGACTCTACTTCGCAAGCTTGCCCTTAAGCGAGCTAGAAGTAGTTCGCCATTCGAAACTGCTCCCACAACCGTTGAACAACTCTAACGGCGAGTTCGGAGTCCAACACTTGGCTCGACTCTACTTCGCAAGCTTGCTCTTAAGCGAGCTAGAAGTAGTTCGCCATTCGGAACTGATCCCACAACCGTTGAACAACTCTAACGGCGAGTTCGGAGTCCAACACTTGGCTCGACTCTACTTCGCAAGCTTGCTCTTAAGCGAGCTAGAAGTAGTTCGCCATTCGGAATTGCTCCCACAACTACTGAACAACTCTAATGGCGAGTTCGGAGTCCAACGCTCGGCTCGACTACACTGCCTCAGTATCCCGAACCGAGCGGACGAGGAACCGACCTCCACATATGGAGAAATATTCCGCCGAACCAATTTCACCGTTAGATCATCTCAAAATGCGTACTAGAACGTGATGAACGGATCAGATCGTGCCACGTATCCGCAAAACGATAAGATAGCATTTTTTCAAAACTCGAGCCTCCCAACTCGTGATTCGTGCCATGATCGTGATCGACCGTCCAGATTGAACCACTCTCACGGCGAGTTCGGAGTCCAACGCTCGGCTCGACTGCACTACCTCAGTATCCCGAGCCGAGCGGACGAGGAACCGACCTTTACATATGGAGAAAAATTCCGCCAAACCAATTTCACTGTTAGATCATCTCAAAATGCGTACTAGAACGTGATGAACGAATCAGATCGTGCCACGTATCCGCAAAACGATAAGATAGCATTTTCTCGAAACTCGAGCCTCCTGACTCGTGATTCGTGCCATGATCGTGATCGACCGTCCAGATTGAACCACTCTAATGGCGAGTTCGGAGTCCAACGCTCGGCTCGACTGCACTACCTCAGTATCTCGAGCCGAGCGGACGAGGAACCGACCTCCACATATGGAGAAAAATTCCGCCGAACCAATTTCACTGTTGGATCGTCTCAAAATGCATACTAGAACGTGATGAACGGATCAGATCGTGCCACGTATCCACAAAACGACAAGATAGCATTTTCTCGAAACTCGAGCCTCCCGACTCGTGATTCGTGCCATGATCGTGATCGACCACCCAGATTGAACCACTCTAACGGCGAGTTTGGAGTCCAACGCTCAGCTCTACTGCACTACCTCAGTATCCCGAGTCGAGCGGACGAGGAACCGACCTCCACATATGGAGAAAAATTCTGCCGAACCAATTTCACCGTTGGATCGTCTCAAAATGCGTACTAGAACGTGATGAACGGATCAGATCGTGCCACGTATCCACAAAACGACAAGATAGTGTTTTATCGAAACTCGAGCCTTCCGCCTCGTGATTCGTGCCATGATCGTGATCGACCGTCCAGATTGAGCCACGTGGCTCGGGTCTGAAATCCGAGCTACCACATTACCGAAGTGCCAAGTTGCCTCGGTATATCCCGAGCAAGTGCTAAAGTTCTACAGCTAACGCAAGAGTTCTATGGCTAGAATGCTCGAATAAATTAACTACTGGTTCTTATGGATTGGTTTCAAGAGCAAGGCAACTACGGCACAACAATGAGCAGGCGAACTTCGATTTCATTAAAACAACTTGATAAATTTACAAGGCAAGAAGTTACAACAAAAAAGATAAAAAAGATGATGCAAGAAATCAAAAGCTCAGTACAACTTGTTCAGTGCCTCCTCGGAATGGGGACATTCCGATTCAGAGACACTCGGGGTTTTCGTCTCTCATCTCCGAGCTCGTCTCTAGGCCGATGAACTGGGACGCCTCTTCGCCACTAACCCTAACAGTGACTCCGACCGAGGCTCCGCTCGAGCTAACAGCTACACCGCTTTGCGCATCGGCCGCGGTCCGACCTGTGGCGGGGGGACGAGTTGCGAGCTCGTAGAAGGAAATACCTCGTTCGCACTCCTCGCGTGTAGACGAGCGACCTCCTCCTCGAGCTCGACAATCCTATCTTTCAAGGTGTCGTCCTTCACCGATATCTTTAGCCGAGGGAGTTTTGTCGAACCCGGGTACTCAGCACTATCGGAGATGATGCGGCACAGATGGGTCACCTCGATGCTTTTGTCAACTATAACCCTCTGCAGCTGCTCGACCTTCGTCGCGAACTCGTCTCGCTCGGCCTGTGCCGAGGCCAGCTCTTCCTCCTTCATCGAGAGCTCCTCCTCGGCTATCCGCAAGTGGTGTACCTTGGCCAGCAGTTCGTTGTTCTTCTTCTCCACGTTGAACAGCACTCTTCGGATCAGGTCTATCTCGCCCTCGGGATAAGCCTCGCGAGACTGCTTAAACAGTTCTGCACGACGCCGAGCTGCTGCGGTATCTAGAGCATGTTCGAAGATCTGAAAGACGAGAACATCACAATTGGAAGACTAAAGTCCGAGCCAAACACTTAGACAAATTTGAAATAAGATTTTCATTCATAAAGAAGAGGCGGTGGCCAGTCCGCAAAGGCGTTACATTCTAAAAAAGGAAAAACAAAATTACAAAAGACGAGGAGATCAGGGGTCCACCTGCGTCGGCGGCTCGACCACAGGCGCCTCGCCAGACGGCCCCTCATTCCCCGTCGCCCCGGCCTGGGGGTCGGTCACCACAGTCTCAGGGACCACCTCCTCCTCCTCGTCGCCTTCCTCCTCTTCGCCTTCCTCCTCTTCGCTCTCTGTCGCAGCTCCGGGCCACAGCTTGTATCCGACCCGCTGAAAGCCAGGGATGCGGTCCTGGACATGGTCGAGCGCCCTCTCGTAGGACTTCTCCATGTTGGAGGCCATGTGCGCCTTCACCTCGGCCTCGACTTCGGCCCTGATCACCGCCGCCACGGCGTCTTTCTCCGCCTTCGCCTCCGCCAGGGCCTTCGCCGATGCCGCCAGCTCCTCGGCAGCCTTGGCGACTTTGGCAACCTCCTCAGCAAGCCGCCCTTTCGCTCGCTCCGGGTCCTGCCTCAAGGTCGGCGATCCGGACCTCCAAGCCGTCCGCGCGTCTCTGCTCTGCCTCGAGCTGCCGAACCGCCCTCACCTTCTCTGCCCTGTCCTTGTCACTGGCGGCCTTCAACTCCCTCTCCTGTTCGGCAAACGCTTGAAGGAGATGGCCGAAGTGACAAGTGGCCTGCCGAAGGAAAAAGAGAATAAGAACAAAGTAAAAGCCGAACGGCAGACTTAAGAAATTCTCAAGAAAAAAGAATGCAAAACTTACCGACACAAGCGACCGAGCGACTTCGTAGGTGTCATCGCCAGTCGTCCCGCCTTCAGTGCGGCTCGATCCTTCGGGGTCGCTAAGTGCTTGACGGCTTACATACATATCTGCGAGTCCCCGAGGAAGCCGTCGTGGTTCTTGACTCGCCAGTCCGGGACGAACAGCTTCTTATGCTGCTCGGTCAGGATCTCCTCGGCCTGAGTGGTCAGGGGCGGAGCCTGGAGCGACAGCGCCACCGAAACATCGAAGGCCTCAACGGCCGTGGCAGACGCAGTAGGAGCCGAGGGGTCAGCGGAAACGACCACCGCTGGCGAGGGGACCTCAGCAACGGTAATAGGCGGAGCAACTGCTGAAGGAACCTTAGAGGGCCGGCCGAACGAAGCCGTCATGCTCGGCCTCTTCCTCTTCCTTCCGTCGGCAACCTTGCCTCGCTCATTCATCATCCCCAAAAAGTCCATCTTCGGCGCTTCTGTTCCAAACAACAAAACAAACAGCAAGTTAGCGAAACGAGCTAAAAACTTAGAGAAAAAAATATATATTACGAGATGTCAGGAGCATACTCGGGTCGATCGGACTAAGGCCTGACCCGTGTAGCACCTCCTCGGTCATTTCCCTCCAGCTCAACATTGGGAGAGCCGTGATCTTCCCCACCACTTCCTCCTCGGCGGCTGTCAGTACCGGGTCGACCCTTGCAAACTTTGGCACCTCTACTTTCCACTGAGTCGAAATCATCAGCATCGAGGGCTCCCTCAACAAAAAGAACTTCTCCTTCCAACCTTTTATCGAGTCCGGATTCTCTATAAGCCTAACGCCTTTCCGGGGTGACAGGTAGTAGCGATGCTCGGTCTTGTGCATTCGGTGAATCCGATACATGCTCCGAAGGATCGTCATGTCTGGCTCGACCTCGGCGTTGTGGCACTGCAGCAAGAAAGCATTCACGTGGCGCAAGGTGTTCGGCATGAACTGGGTCGGCGCCAGGCAGTACCACTGGAGGACCTCTAACACAAAGGGGTGCAGAGGAAAGCGCAATCCGGCGTTCAGCAAGTCGTAGTCGAACATACACATATCCGACGACGACAGTTTGGAGTTCGCTCACATCCCAGGGCCGGGGAGGATCAGCTTGTACTCCGGAGGGATGGCGAACCCTTTTCTGATCCGGAGCAGGTCCCTCTCGGAATAATACCGATGCAATCTCATCCACCTCGGTGGTCAGAACCGGGATGTTCTCCTCGTAGACTACCGACCGACCTATGATCGCCTTCTTCATAAGGTCGCCCTCGTATTGCCTGACTCCGGCATGGCCGGACAGTACACAAGGGTACCGGCCCGACTCAGGGGCTTGCCTCACGGTCTCCACAATCTCCTCGACTACAGGAGATCGAGCCACTATCTTCTTCTTCTTCTTCTTCACCTCGGCCACAGGACGGCTCGGCCACCTCCTTCCCCTTTCTTCGGATCTCCATTTGCCTCCTCTCCTCGGCGCCACTATCGCCCGAGGACGAGGCCTCACTCCCCGAGTCTACCCTTGACATCTCTAAAAAAAGCTAAGGCAAATAAACTGACCTTGATGTGACGTGTCCTTGAAGTGACGTTCATGGTCGGAATTAGTTCACCGGAAATCGCCTGGCCCACGCGACAGCTAACACAACCGCCTTGGAGCTAAAATTGCCGCTAGCAGAGCACGCAGAGAGTAAAAGTGAAAACTTGGGGTAAAAAGTGAGAAATGAGCTCTGGGGTGGGGGAGTGAGAATTTATAACTGCGAAGCGACGTTTGGGCTTCCTTGGGCATTTAAAAGCCCACTAAGAGAAGGCAAAGCGCCAAAACGGAGAGTTGCGATGTTTCAAAACAAAAACTCCTCAAATCGCTTAAGTCCATGACTCGGCCACCGGTGTGCCTAGCCGAGCTACCGAACAGCTTGGCTAAGCAACCGAGCTACTGAGTCGGAGGGTGGCGACGGTTCAAAGCCATAACCCTTCAAAGCACCTAACTACATTCCTCGACAAACAACACCTCGACCTGCCACCGAATAACCGTTCTAAACGAACCGAGGTGCCGAGGTACCGACCTCCACATATGGAGAAAAATTCTACCGAGGCCGAATCACCGTCGGATCGTTCCAAAATTCGTGTCAAAACTCGATGGACGGTTCAGATAGCGCCACGCTCACAAAACGACAAAATAACGTTTTCTCGAGATCTGAACCCCGTCTTCGTGATTCACGCCGTGATGGACCCTCAGGATCGCGCCACGTAGCTCGGCAGATCCTGAGGCTCCGGGCCAAGCTGCAGAAGGAGCCGAACCGAGGTGCAGAGGAACCGACCCCCACATATGGAGAAAAATTCCGCCGACCCTCCTCAGCCGTTGGATCTTGTCAGAAAATGTGCTCGACGTGATGGACGGCTCAGATCTTGCCACGTTCACTAAACGACAAGATAGCGTTTTTTGGGGATCCGCGCTGAGATGGACGCCGTGATCTTGCCACGTAGTTCGGCAGATTCCGAGCTAAGTGCCGAGCTACCGAACAGCTGGGCTGGACCACCGAGCCCCTAATACAGTAAACAAGGAATTGAGCCACCGAAGCGCTTAGCCGAGCTAACGAACAGCTTGGTCGAGCCTTCGAGCTATTAGGTCGAACCGAACGGAGCACTTATTCGGCCCACAACGCCGAACTGCCGAGCCGAGGGGATGAGGAACCAACCCCCACATATGGAGAAAAATTCCGCCGACCCTCCTCAGCCGTTGGATCTTGTCAAAAAATGTGCTCGACGTGATGTATGGCTCAGATCTTGCCACGTTCACTAAACGACAAGATAGCTTTTTTAGGGATCCGCGCTGAGATGGACGCTCAGGATCTTGCCATGTAGTTCGGCAGATTCCGAGCTAAACGCCGAACTGCCAAGCCGAGGGGACGAGGAACCGACCGCCACATATGGAGAAATAACTCGCCGACCCTCCTCAGCCGTTGGATCCTGTCAAAAAACGCGTTCGACGCGATGGACGGCTCAGATATTGCCATGTTCACTAAACGACAAGATAGCATTTTTTGGGATCCGTGCTGAGATGGACGCTCAGGATCTTGCAGCGAAGTTCGGCAGATTCTGAGGTTCCGAGTCGAGCTACCGAGGAGGCGAGCCGAGCGACCGAGGCACCGACCCTCTCATACGGAGAAACTATCTGCCGAGCAACATGGATCGTCCGATCAAACGCGCTCGACGCTGATGGAGGGTTCAGATCGCACCACGCCATAAATCGGTATTAAAATAGTTTTTATTTATTTTATTCATTTTATTTATTTAAAAATTGCGAAAAAATTACTAAAAATTCAGGAAAATTAACTAAAAAGTCTAGGAAATAATTATAAATTCGGGGGTATATTTTTGAGCCCCTGAACGAACAATTATTGCCTAGAACGTGTTGTTAAGACCCCCGAACGACCTGTTAACACTTCGCAAAATTAAATAAATAATCCGAAAAATAGATAAAAAACACCAAACATCCAGAAAATCTCAAACAACTTAGAGTTCAAACAACTTGAAAAATCACCACACTACCTCCTTCAAAGATTCAAGACCTTCCATTTGGACTCCGATACAACTCCACTAGCCATTAAAACAGTAAAACTACTCCTCAAAGGCTGATCAAACTCAGTCTTCGAGAGTGGGGGGCTCGTGATATGGCTAAAAATGGGGTTAAATCGGAACCGTCCAAATCGGGCACGAATCTTGAAGCCCAGGGGTAAAACGGTAATTTCACCTACCAATAGGTCTGAAGTGGGTACTGGTTCTCCTCCTCGGAGACCCACTAACCCGCGAACGGATCCACCTCAACTGGGTGTGGGTTTCAACCCACTGCAAACCCGGTTCAGAAAGGATAGAATTAGGATTTCTGATTAATCCTAATCAACGACCCTGATTCATATCTATCCTTTCATTGGGGATTAGGGATTACATTCCTTATCTAACCACGGGAATTACATTCCTAATCTGATCCCAGCAGGCGCCTATAAATACCCCCCACCCACCTCCATTAAGAGGTAATCAATCTTTTGCCAGTTTTATGCTCTTTCATAATCACTTCTGATTACTGACTTGAGTATCGGAAGGTACATCACCGGGAACAACCCCGGTGTCTCGTACTTTTTGCAGGTGAACGGCAGGAGCAACGGTCAAACTCCGGCGGAACAGGTAACAGGTTTGCTATTCAAAATTTTCCAAGAATCCACAAATACTATCTGTTTGCCTCCACACCAGATTCAGCGGCAACAGTATACTTACTATAATCAACTCAAGCATGGGTTTCTCACTATAATCAACCTACAACAACTCAAGCATGTTATACTTACTATAATCAACTCAAGCATGGTATACTTACTATACTCAACTCAAGCATGGGTTTCTCACTATAATCAACCTACAACAACTCAAGCATGGTATACTTACTATAATCAACTCAAGCATGGGTTTCTCACTATAATCAACCTACAACAACTCAAGCATGGTATACTTACTATAATCAACTCAAGCATGGTATACTTACTATAATCAACTCAAACATGGTATACTTACTATAATCAACTCAAGCATGGGTTTCTCACTATAATCAACCTACAACAACTCAAGCATGGTACACAACATAAACATGGGTTCCACTACTACATCAACCTACAACAACTCAAGCATGGTATTCTTTTGACCTAAAACAACATGAAACTCAAGCATGATTCTTGTGTCATTTACTAGAACAACTTAAGCATGATGGGTTCTTTAGCACATACAACTTTAGCATGGTACATGGATTCTTTTTGAAACTAGAACAAGTACGAATGGGTTCATGGATTTCACAAGCATGAATATGTTCTCTTTTTGACATAGATAACAAAACTACAAATTATTACAAGACTACTTCTTTAGGAAATTACAAGTCCTATATAATTACAAAGACTATATTTATTTAGTCTACAAATTTCCACATACTGCAACCCACTTTTCTTCAATCCTACAAGTTCCTACATACTATAAGAGCAACTTTTTATGAACTAGGATTAGCAAAGATTGATTTTTTAATAAAGTAGAGAACAACATACAACAAAAACTTATCTTTAAAAAGCTAGATGAGTTCTACAACCCTAGAATGGGTAAGTAAACATTCTTACTACACTAATCTTTATAAGTACATAGTTATAGTCCAAGTCATAGTTTTGAGTTCAACAAAACAACCATAATAACAACAATAAACATACAAGGTTAAATATTCAACCTTTATGTATTTTATTTATGTTCCACCACCCATCTTTTTCATGGGATCCTTTTGATCCCTACAACCACCTTATGCTTAATACTTAGTCCAAGTCATTTGTAGAACACACATACAACAAAAGTGGACAAGAATCCACACAAATAAAAAGAGAGAACTTCATCTTGATTTCCCACCGTTCTTATGCACAAATCTTAGTCCAATTAGTTCAAAATAATCATCATAACAACAATAACCATAGCAAGGTTCAATACTTTATCTTTATGAGATCTTGTGGAGTTCTACCAATCCATCCTTCTCATGGGATCATTTTGATCCCTACAATCATGCTTGTGCTTAGGAATTTAGTCCAAGTTATTTAGGAACACATATACACAATACCACATCAAAAGATGAGTTCCTTTTAATCTACAACCATTTATATGCTTAGAAAATAGTCCAAGTTGTTATAAAACATACACATACAACATCTACCATCATAAAGATGGGTTCTTTTTATCTTACAACAACCAACCATCAAAGATGTGTTCTTTACTCACATAGAACCAATAATAACCCTAAAGATGGGTTCTTTTCTACATACAAAAATAAATAAGAACAAAAAAACTAAAATTAGAAGTAGAGAACCCCCACCTTGTGATTCGCTTGTAGGAAGGACTAGCTAGCAACCTTCTCCTTCCTCCTTAGCTTCTACTACAAAAATCTCCAATGAAGAACACTCCTATGGAAAACCCCCAATTGAAGAACACTTAGTTCCTTCTTTTTCTTTTCCTCTTTTTTTTTCTTGTAAATGTGGCAAAGAGTGAAGTGGAGGGGTATTTATAGGATGAAATGAGGGTGAAAAGTGCAAATACACAACCACATTTGTACAAAACCCCTTGGGGGTTAATTTGGCTGGCCAAAATGGATGAGGTGGAGGGATGAGGTGGAGAAGAGGGTTCTAGTAGAAAATAAACATATTAACTCTTATGTGTCTCTAATTAATCTTAACCCTAGGTTTAAGTCTCCAAACAAATCCTAGCCCTCCAATTTGATTAATCATGACAAAAATAAGATATTTTTGTCCAAAACACATACTACACTTGTACAAATGTACGAAATCGATACAATACGCTTACGTATGTATGTATGTATATATATATATATATATATATATATATATATATATATATATATATATATATACCGATAATTTTCGTTTGTAAGACCGCATAATCCGTATAAAAATAAATTAATTCCGAAAATAATAATAAAATAAATTTTATTATTAGCCCGGAAGATTCCAGTACCAATTTGATACAATACAGATGTATATAGACTGGTATGTATACACAGATAATATTTATTAACAAAACCGGGTGATATCCACAAAAATATTTCAATTCTAAAAATAAAAGTAAAATAATAATAAAATAATAATTTTAAATACCTGGCCGAAATTTTCCAGACATTTTCTCAAAAATGCATTTTTCAAGGTTTTGTACAAGTGCACAAAACTGATACAATACCTGTATATATTTACTAGTATATATGTCCATGTAACTTTTTATGAGTGAAACCAAGAAATTACCATTTAAAAATATTTTAATTTTAAAAAATAATAATTTGTACAATATAATATCTGTCCGGGATATTACCCCAAACACCAACTCCATCGTTGAGTTGTCTTTACAAACTTGCTGAGCAAGAACAACAAGTTCTACATCCAAATATGTCTCGCAGTTGTCTCTATAAACTTGCTGGGAGCAAACACCAAGTTCAAACATCTGACTTCGTCGCAGAGTTCTCTACAATCTTGCTCGGTGCAAACGGCAAGCTCTCAATGAACTCGATTAAGGAGTTGCCCCTCCAAACTTTCCAGAATCAAACGGCAAACTCTACGTTCAACTCCTTCTGAGAGTTGCTTCTATAAACTTGCTGGGATCAAACAACAAGCTCTACATCAAATCAATTAAGGGGTTGCCTCTCCAAACTTGTCGGGATCAAACAGTGAGCTCTACGACCAACTCCGTCTCAGAGTTGCCTCTCCAAACTTACTGGATCAAACGACAAGCTCTATGTTCAACTCCGTCTCAGAGTTGCCTCTCCAAACTTGTCGGGATCAAATGGCGAGCTCTATATTAAATTCCATCTTAGAGTTGGCACTCCGAACTTGTCGGGATTAAACGACAACCTCAACGCTCAACTCCGCCTCAGAGCTGCCTTTACAAAATTTGTTGGGCGCAAACAGCAAGTCCCACATCAACTCTGTCCAAGAGTTTTCTCCACAAACTCTCTGGGATCAAACAACGAGCTCTACGTTGAACTCAGTCTTAGAGTTACCTCTCTAAACTTTCCGGAATCAAACAACAAGCTCTAAGTCCAGCTCCCTCTAAGAGTTGTCTCTACAAAGTTGCTGGGCACAAACAGCAAGTTCAAACGTCCAACTTCGTCTCAAAGTTGTCTCCATAAACTCGTTGAGCACAATGCTGGGTCGACGAAAGGGAGGTTCGACGAAACGAACAAAGGAACGCTCGATCGACAAAACAAGTGAACAAACAACGTTTGGTCAATAAAAGAGCGGTTCTATGAAGCGAACGACAACTTTTGATCGATAAAAGTGCGGTTCAGCAAAACGAGCGACGAGACTTTTGATCCACAGAACATGTTAACAAGCACAAGAAGCCATGATTCATAAAAATGAACCTACTTGTTTATTTAAAGCCAAATTTTATGAAGTGAGCTTTGGGTGTATGTATACATATACAAATATAGACATATATATATATAATTGTGTGCATACACTAAGTAGCAAACACTTTAATTCAAGCAAAATCCAAGCTTGGAAATCCAACTTCAAGCCCTCCAAAGCTTTCAAATCTCAACCAGAAGATGATCAAAGGCAGCACAAGTTCAACAGATTAGGTAGAAAACTCCACAAATGTTTCGAACGCAACCTGGTCTTGAACTCTCTTGGATGGGTAGCCGGGTTCACAAACCTGACCCGAGATCAATAATAGGCTTCAACAATCAAACCATAAGCTATTCAAGAGCTCCAAACAGCAAAAACTCCAACTTCAAACATTCAAGAGCTACCAAAAAAGAGCCTGGTCGGGTTGCCATCGCGTTAGAGCCCAAACCCAAAACCCAAAACTTGATGTCTAAAAAATCAACTTCAAAAAGGAATACTGGAGTTCGGGTTCAAGCCCAACTTCATTTTGAACCCAAACTCGCTATCCAAATCCACTAAATCCATCAGCTTCAAAAACCTATGAAAGCTCCTCGTCTTCGAAAACCCTTCACCGAGCTGCCCCATCTCCAAACTGCCGAGCTCCAACTCCAAGCACCACCCTCGCTGAGCTACTCCATCTCCAAAACCCAAACTACAAAACATCAGAGTTCACAACCCAATTTTGATGCCTCGAATCTCCGTCGAGCTCGACCAATGCTTTGTAACGCCCTAATTTCTATTTACTGGGAAACCATGACATAAGCCAGAATCTTTTTCTTCAATTAGCTACAATACACAGAAAAACAGAAAAATTTAAAACTTTTTATTCAACACAAATGTATTACAAGTCTGAATGTTATAAAACTGCAATACATTACATCAGTGTTACAATAATACCTTTACAAGCCCAAGTGTTACAACTTTCAACAAATTTACATCAGAGTACAATGATTAAAAAACAATACTTGGTACTTCACATGGATGCTTCCCAACATAAAATAAATTACAACAAATGTTACAATGGAACAATGGTAACCAACATATAATAAGCGGAATATAAAACCGACTTTGCTTCTCTCGCCTTGAGTCCTCCTGAATCCTGTACCTGTAGTTTGCAATCCAGTACCTACTGAGATGGGGACGTCAGTACATATACTGACGCTTTAAGGCTGAAGACTAGCAGTGATTCTCCACTTTAAACAAACAGATTGATGAAAAGAGAAATGTGTAAATAATTAATGTGTCAGTGTATGCTATGACTTAGAATCTAATACAGGATTAACTAACGCAATGATACACTTATTCTAATGCAAGCAAGACTATGGAACAGTATGCAGCCATACTACATACGCCCCCATATAAGGCCGTTTCTTCAAATATAGGGATTCGAACCCGCACCATGAATTCTACTCTTGTACTCGACTTATTTCTGAAGACACGACGTGACTGATGAGGTTGCTCTGAAACGGTCTAATCCCGTTATTCGCAATCAGCTCATGGTATCTATGTTTGCCACTAATACCCGGCGTACCGGACCTCACTCAAAAATTTGACGAATCTTTGGAGTTTCTGCGGTGCAGGTTAGCTCGAAGCATCCCCTGTGGCCCCCTAGCTGATAGACCGTAGTCTTTGGCTTCTCGCTCTTAGATATAGAATATGACGGAGTTCCGGAGGTCCATCCCCTGGCTCCGATAGGAATCGCTCTCGACCTTATCAAGGCACTTTAAAAATTAACAGACGAGATACGGATCCCGTGCTCCCAACTCGTGAGAAGGCACAGACCGTATTCCTTTGACAAGAAGGGTACAACCAATAACACCGCCTAGTGTAGGTTTATAAGACAGATCGGATCATAAGGTATCACCCTTAACACCAACTCTTTCCCTTCGGCGAAAATGAATAATAAGTAAAGGTTAAGTAATAATAGCCAAAAGTTACTACCCTAATGATGTCACTAAACCCAAACATTCTCACGAGGTTTTCAATAAACTTTCTTAAGATTATCATGGTCTAACTCATGGCCTATCGATCCAAGACACCAGTGACGGGATCTCCCTCACTCATCACTATCCCTAACTCGGATCTCATCAACATTCTCGGCCTGCGATTAACCCACATCAGTTAAGATCCGTCGGTGCACGAGGTGTGATTTATTCATAGTTTCCATGGTGGTAAGATGCGAGTCTTGATGGTCGATGACCTCTAGGGTAACTATAAGACCCTAGACGAGCTTTTATCGAGCTAACAATACTAGTGACTTTCCCAACCATTATTACTCATACATTGAAGATGAAGTATGTTCACATTATATGGTCCAACTTCAATTAGAACTACATACAACTAGAATTCATGGGTTCTTTTTTCCAAATTTGAACTAGGACAACATGCGACTAGGTTCACAGGTTCTTTTTCAAGGTTGAGCTAGAACCACCTAGAACCTAAATGCATGGGTTCCTCGTCAATTTGAGCTAGAACTATCGTGGAGCTAGTTTCATGGGTTTGTTCTTAAAAAATCGAACTAGAACAAATATGGAACATCGATTCATTTCAATAGTTCAATTGGATTAGCATGCAAGCTAAAATCATGGGTTCCTTTTAGAAATTTAATTAAAACCACTACAACATATAACTTGAGCATGGGTTCTTTACTAGAACAACTACAATAACTCAAGAATGGGTTCTTTACTAGAACAACTACAACAACTCAAGTATGGGTTCTTTACTAGAAAAACTACAACTCAAACATGGGTTCTTTACTACAACAACTACAATAACTCAAGCATGGGTTCTTTAGCACATACAACTTAAGCATGGTTTCTTTACTATAATAATTAGCAACTCAAGCATGGGTTCTTTACTAGCAACTCAAGCATGGTTTCTTTACTACAATAATTAGCAACTCAAGCATGGGTTTCTTACTACAACAACTCAAGCATGAATTCTTTACTACAACAACTTAAGCATGGTTCTTTACTACAATAATTAGCAACTCAAGCATGGGTTCTTTAGCAACATACAACTTAAGCATGGGATCTTTACTAGAACAACTACAACAACTCAAGCATGGTTCTTTACTACAATAATTAGAAACTCATGCATGGGTTCTTTACTAGCAACTCAAGCATGGTTCCTTTACTACAACAACCAACAACAACTTTAGCATGATTCTTTACTACAATAATTAGCAACTAAGCATGGGTTCTTTACTAGAAACTCAAGCATGGTTCTTTACTACAATAATTAGCAACTCAAACATGGGTTCTTTACTAGCAACTCAAGCATGGTTTCTTTACTACAATAATTAGCAACTCAAGTATGGGTTCTTTACTACAACAACTCGAGCATGGTTTCTTTACTACAACAACCTACAACAACTTAAGCATGGTTTCTTTACTATAATAATTAGCAACTCAAGCATGGGTTCTTTACTAGCAACTCAAGCATGGTTCTTTACTGCAATAATTAGCAACTCAAGCATGTGTTCTTTACTAGCAACTCAAGCATGGTTTCTTTACTACAATAATTAGCAACTCAAGCATGGGTTCTTTAGTACAACAACTCAAGCATGATTTCTTTACTATAACAACCTACAACAACTTAAGCATGGTTTATTTACTACAACTCAAGTATGATGGGTTCTTTACTAGAACAGCCTACAACTCAAGCCTGGGTTTCTCACTAGAACAACTACAACTCAAGTATGAATTCTTTACTAAAACAACCTATAACAACTTAAGCATGGATCTTTAGCACATACAACTTAAGCATGGTTTGTTTAGCACATACAACCTAAGCATGGTTTCTTTAGCACATACAACTTAAGCATGAGTTTCTTACTACAACAACTCAAGCATGATTCATGGGTTCTTTTTGAATCTAGAATAACTACACATATAAACTCAAGCATGAATGGGTTCATGGTTCTTCTAGCAACCTATAATACAAAGACTTTATCTAAAGAACATGCTACTAAAGACTTTATCTAAATTATTACAAAGACTAAACTGTGACACCCCCAAATTTTTTTTTTTCAAAATTAAATCTCCAAATTCAATTCTTTCAATTTCTATATCACTTTAATTACAAACGAAGAAAGTTATATTTCAGGAAAAATTTTGGCAGTCTCCCCTGTAAATTTTGCCCCGAAACACAAAAAGCTTACGGAATTTTGCTCAAAATTCCGTAGCTCACAAAATATACAATAAATTTACGGGCTCCCCAGGCCAAAATGAGCAGAAACATACAGGCAATAATATATAATGCTCTGGGGGCCAAACTCATAACGAATTATCAAATATCAAATAAAAACCATAAATTTCTTTGAAAACGAGGTAAAATTTTTAGAAAAGTCTTTGCAAAACTTACCACAGAGTCCGGTACTCCACAACGAGATGGGTACGGGTCACAAACATACCACACCACCCCACACTACACTCATCATCATCATATACCTGCTTATACATCCATAATACAATTTAAATCATAAATTTCACTATTCCTATAACTAAATAATACAAATTTTTAAAATAAAAAGTTATACTATCACTCCACGCCTCACCTCTGCACTGATGAGAACCTGCAACAGTGGGGGATCTAGAGTAGTCCTCAGACTCCCCTAACCCCCCAAACACTAAGGGGTTAGCCATTTCTGGTGTGAGTATAATTACTAATCTAACGACAAATTAAAATAGTATAAAGAAAATAATTTAAACTTACGAATACCAAATTCAGTTAATGCAACCTGAATCCTGAACACAACACATCGTCAATACAGTGTTCATTCACATACTTAGCCAATCCTGCATTTAATTATTTAATTATCCATAACTTCTCACATTTCATAATATACTTCACATCAGCCTCATATATATATATATACACTTATTCGACATCCGTATAGTACGAATACACATAACATCTATTACTTTTCAATCTAACTACTCTAACCCAATATTCATTCTTCCACAAGTATCGTCATAATAGCATTTTACTATTTACATTAATACAACTACATGATGTTATTACATCATTTCTCCAGCTCTTTTATGAATTACAACTATCTACTTATTACAAAAATCTAATTTTATCAAATCTACAAGTTCCTACATATTACAAAACTTACTTTTATTGAATCTACAAATCCTACATATTACAAAACCTACTTTTCTTCAACCTAAAAGTTCCTACATACAATAAGAAAAGAAGTAATCCTTTCTATCATAAAAGCAAAATAGACATGCTACAAAAGAACTAATCTTTTACAATCTAGAAGCAAAATAGAAGCTTAATCTTTCATGAACTAGATTTACCAAGGACTTGATTTTTTTTTTGACAAAGTAGAAAGCAATATACAACAAAAGACTTATCATTTAATAGTTAGATGAGTTCTACAAACCCAAAATGGGTATGTAAGTATTTTTTTACTACACTAATCTTTATATGCTCACAGTTATAGTCCAAGTTGTAGTTTTGAGTTAAGAAAAATAACCATAACAACAATAATCATAACAAGGTTAAAGAGTCCATCTTTATGTGCTTTTAGTAAGTTCTACATTCAAAACACTTCATGCGGTCCTGACTCCCACTACTCATATGCACATATAATTAGTCCAAGTTGTTAAAATAACCACAACAAAGCTTAAAGATTACACCTTTATGTTGTTTTGGTTAAGTTCTACCATCCATCTTTCTCATGGGATCATTTTGATCCATACAACCATGGTTATGCTTAGTCTAAGTTATTTTTAGAACATACAACAAAACACACACAACAAAAAGAGAACAAGAATCAATACAAAATAAAATAGAGAAACCTCCACCTTAATTTTCAACCATTCTTATGCACAAATCTTAGTCCAAGTAGTTCAAAATAACCATAATAACAACAATAACCATAGCAAGGTTCAAAGATTCTATCTTTATGTTATTTAATTGAGTTCTACCACTCAACCCTTTATGTGATCATTTTTTATTCCCTACTACCATTTATATGCTCATGATCTTAGTTCAAGTAGTTAAAACACACAACATACACATACAAGAAAATAAAGAGAACAAAAATCATGTAAAAGAGAAGTAGAGAACCCCCACCTTGATTTTCTTTGTAGGAAGAACTAGACTAGCAACTTTCTCCTTCCTCCTAGATCCTATAGAAAATCTCTTATGGAAAACCCCCAAATGAAGAACACTTTAGGGTTTCTTCTCTTTCTTTTCCTCTCTATTTTTTTTTCTTCTTGTAAATGAGACGAAGGGGGGGGGGGGGGGGGGGGGGGGGGGGGGGGGGGGGGCTATTTATAGGAGAAAAGAGATGGTGTGGGTGCAAAATACACCAAGACATTTGCACAAACTCCCTTGGATTCAAGGTTGGCCGGCCAATACATGTATGAGGTGGAGGGGTGAGGTGGAGAAGAGGATTCTAGTAGAAAACACCTATTAATACTCTTATGTATCTCATTTAATCCTAAACCCTAGGTTTAAGTCTCCAAACAAATCCTAGCCATCCAATTTTGATTAATCATGACAAAAAGAGATATTTTTGTCCAAAACACATATTACATGATTTGTGAAAACGTACAAAATCGATACAATATGCGTATGTATATATTAATCAATATACCGATAATTTTCGTTTGTTAAGCCGCATAAACCGTATAAAAATAAATCAATTCTGAAAATAATAATAAAATAAATTTTATTATCGGCTTGGAAGATTACAGTACCAATTTGGTACAATACAGATGTATACAGACTGGTATATATACACAGATAATATTTATTAACAAAACCGGGTAATATCCACAAAAAATATTTCAGTTCTGAAAATAAAATTAAAATAATAATAAAACAGTAATTTTTAATACCAGCCCGAGATTTTATAGACATTTTCTCAAAAATGTATTTCACGGGATTTTGTACAAGTGCACAAAACCAATACAACACATATATATACTTACTAGCATATATATAAGGATAACTTTTATTAGTAAAACCAAGAAATTTCATAGAAAATATTTTAATTTTAAAAATAATAAAAATACAAATATAAAATCCGACCGGGATATTACACGCCTCAGCACCACGATGAAACCATAGCACGACGACCCTCTATAGCTCGACAAAAACAAAGCTCGAAGAAGGGAGCTGGACCAAAAACGAGATCAACCAAGGGAGCTCAACCAAAGCGAGCTCGACTGAGGGAGCTCGGCCAAAACAAGCTCGACCAAAGGGAGCTTGACCAAGGCGAGCTTGCTCAAAGCGAGCTCGACCAAAGCGAGCTCGACCCAAAGGAGCTCGACAAAAGCGAGCTCCACAAAAGAACTAGCTCGCCCATAACCTCGCAGCTCAACGACAAAAGGGAGCTCGACGAGTTCGCAAGGGAGCTCGACCACAGGAAGCACGACCAAGGGAAGCTCGACCAAGGCCTGGCTCGCCCAAAAAAAAAGCCCGAAATCCAAAAAAAATGGATGGAGCTCGACAAAATTGTCGGTTAATCTAGGGGGATCTCAGCCATTTCAAATCGTCAGATCAACAATAGAATCGAGTGGGTACAAGATGGAACCATGAGATAAATCCACGTCACCAGTCTTCATCCCCACCGCTCTGCCTAATTCTAAGTCGTTCGATCACTGCGAAAGGTGAGCCAATGCGTGAACGACGCGGAAGATTGCACCACATCCCACTCTCCTCTGATCTCGTTCCTCAGCCGTCTGATTCAGCTCAGCGAGCGAGCCCTGCCTGATCGACGCTTCAAATCACATTAAAAAGCATGCCGAGGTGATAATTCATTAAAAATTTCAATAAATTCATTTTTAATTCGAAAAACTAATTAAAAGTCAGAAAATAATTATTTAATTTAGAAAATTAATTAAAAATTTCTGGAAAATAATTTAAATTTGGGTTCATTAATCAAAAAATTTCAAAAAAGTGATTTTAAATTGGGGAAAATATTTTTAAAATTTTAGAAAAAACTGAAAAACTTTGGGAAAATCCAGGAAAGTGTTCGCCGCCTTCAGAAGCTTCTGATCAGTTCTAGGTATCTCTAATACAACCTGATAGCTAAGATTGTATTCTAAAATTCAAAATTAAGGCAAACTACTTCCCGAAAGCCAAGAAAATTGTCTCCCGGAAGTGAGGGGCTTATGATAATGGTAAAAATTACAAAAAATCAGGGCCATACAATTCAAGCACAGATCCTAAAGCTTCTACAAGCTGATTATTCATAACAAGCATCTTTAACAGGTCCGGACCTTCTCCAGACTCCTTTACAAGACATGGGCCGCTTTCAAGCCTATTAAAAGTGATAGACTAGGCCCACTAGGAGAGACATACAACCCATGAGAGCTGTGAGTCAAATCTCTTTTCCTCAGACAAGAGAAACAAGAGAAATTGCAGATCACCTTATAAATACCCTTCCCCTCCTCAGTCATAAGGTAATCTGCAATTTCTCTATCAAACTCTCTTTCTACGGGGCCACTCCCGGTTCTGACTTAAGTGACGGAGGGTCTGTCACCGGGCCACCCCCGGTATTTCAGGCTTTTTGTAGGTCCATCGGTCGCGTCAGCAACCGTCGGATTTATATCACGGTGTTCAATCAACGATCCAGATCAACTCATGGGTGCTCTAACTACTTTTTTTGGCAACAATCAAAGGTTAGATCTTTAATAGTTTCCTTCAAATATAAACTCACTATCTGTTAGCTCCCACTCCAAGTTAGCATCAACATAGCTTAATCAAATTTAATAATAAATGAATGCACGAAATATGTCTCTACATTAAAAAATATTACATTAAATTAAATTAAATTTTTAAAAAAAGGAAAACACTAAGATTGATTTTGTTGCTCTATATCCTAGACAATTCAATTTAATTCTAAACTCATCAAGAAATATATCTCAATCATGCAAGAATATATTCCATAAAGAAACAAAATTTTACCTTGCTTTGGAATTCCTCTAACTCAAATGCATCAGCAAAACATTTTTAAAAGATGATATCTAGCATTTAAACCTTTATTGAGCAAAGTCTTTCTTAGAGCACCTCTTTAAATATCAATGAAGACGTTCTTAACATTATAGCCTACAAAGAAAGTGAAAAGGGAAAAATGAGACTTAACGATTATGCAAACAATATACAAAAATATATAAATTATCCTCATATTACAAGGAAAATAAAGTACATTTCTGAACCATTAGTACTCCTTCTCATTGATGAAGTCTGGACATTACCGCACACACATAGCTTCATTTACTTCAAAGTATATAAGAGGAAAACGAATTTCATTACTGAAGATTGAGGACATTGAAGTACTTAACATTTGAAGCAATTCAATCAAACTCTTATATGTAGAGTTGCACTCAATCTTGCACTTTTCTTTAGAAAAACGGTGGAAAAATTTTCCCCGGGTCAATCTTGCACTTATCAATTAAGACATTTCGTCATATGCATACAATGTATTTTTTCTAGTACTCTAATCATTTTGACGGTACTCCACTGATTTGACTTCGAGATACACATTGTTTAATGTATACGTACTCGATAGATCTTATATTCTATTTATTTGCAAAAAAAAAACATTACTGTAAGAAGAAAACAAAGAGGGTTAAAAAAAAGGTTGGCATTACATAGTTCATGGAAGAGTTGTTAACTTTCACCGTCCACGTTCCACAACACTACAATTTTCCAAAGGGGCAACACCTTGCACCTCTCAAACATTGTTAAAATCGAACTCGATCATTTTTCTTCTCAATAAAGTTATAAGCTTATCTTAGATCATCAATTAGAAATTTAGTATTGACTTCTTTTCAATATTATAGAAATATGAATATCTCTAAGAAAAACCTATCATCGATCTGATATACATAAATGGAAAACATAATATTTTAGAAGAACGTAAAGGGCTGCATAATTTTCCAGGTTTAATCTTACCATCAAATCTTTCTCGCATCTCAATGTCTTGAAGTCGTTGATGAAGCGACCGGAAACTTCCAGAGTTTCATATGATTTAGTTGCCTATATGCGGTTGGTGGTGAGTTTTTCCAGAGAAGTAGATGGCAGCAAACTGAAATTTCATTATATTCATTTTGAGTAACGGAACTGTGGGCTTGGGCTGACATCCAGATTAGTAAAAGAAGAAGAAACATTTAAAATACAGTAAAGAGAGCATCACCAAGTTGTAGTACTTCTTAAACTGGCCGATGCCCCCCAATCATCTCAAATCCACTCACACAATCACTAAAAAAAATCGGAAAAAAATTAGTCAAAAACTCACAATTGTTGGGATCGTTGGCCACCACCAAGCTGTAGTACTTCCCGAACTCACTGCCGCTCTGCTTCGACACCATAGTCAAGATACTATTACACGCATTCTTTCGCATATGTTAAACAAAAACAAACAAAAAGAAAAACACAGTATTAGACCAAATCATATCAGATCGGATGGGTATCTTGAGGAAAGCTTACTCATTGTAGTGAAGTGGCAGTCGAATGAGCAGATAAAGAAAATAAGAATGAATCTAGCGTTTTGGCGACTTGAGGAGGCAGCGATGATTATGAATTGAGGTGGCGGCTGTGACACAGTGAGGAAGACGATGGCGATCGAGGTCGGAAATTAGGGTTTGAATTTGGGGATTTAAAGATTTGGATTTGATTAGGTTTTGGATTTGGAGGAGTTAGGGTTTTTGGATTTGATCGGGTTTTGAATTTGGGGGGTGAAGGTTGGATTGGGGGAATTGGGGATGGAAAAAAAATACGTGTAAGGTACGGGTTAGTTTGTCTACAAATGACAACCCTAACTCTTACATTGAGATTAGAAATGTTTTGCATAATTGTAATGTGCAATGCAAGAAAGAAAATGACAAGACAATTTGGATATATTTTTAAAGAAAATCAGTTGTAGTCACATCACACAGAAAAATAGCCGAAAAAATATATAATTAGTTCTTAACATGACATACATGACATAAATTTTTTTTTTTTTTTGGGGGGGGGGGGGGGCAATCAGTCAATTGAAAGAGTGATTTTCCAATATCCATAATTAATTTCATTTAAGAATAAAATTAAATTTGTGATTCTTACTTAAGAGTCAAAAATTTTATCGACTATACTATAATGTTTGATCTTTGATGTGGCTGGAGTCGAGAGGCTCTATCCGTTCCCATAAAAAAAAAACTATACTATAATGTTGGACTTTATTTTGAAGAGTTGATCTAATCTTGTTGTGCGGTACTACTTTGGTTACATATAAGTACGTAGAAAGTTGTGCAATTGAAAGTATTTTCCATCAAATACTGAGGGACATATTTTTCTTATTGATACGCAGGTAACAAACATCATTACAACCTAATAAACTTGAAACCTCTGGCATCTATGCCAGCTATATCGGAAAAATCGAAGGCAATACAGAATTTAAAATCAATCTTCTTCCTTCCACACGTCACCTATTCACATGCCAATTCCCCGGTCGATTCTCTTCGCAATCCATTTTGGGAATTTTTTCCCAAAACGCCCCATTTTTGCAAAGTTTTTCCCAAACCGCCCTACTTTTTTTTTTAATTCCCAAAGCGCCCCACTCGGTCTCTCAAAGACCGAGTCTAGTGCAAATAGACTCGGTCTTTGAAAGACCGAGTCTTGCGCTTTGAAAATTCAAAGAGCAAGACTCGGTCTTTCAAAGACCGAGTCTATTTGCACTAGACTCGGTCTTTGAGAGACCGACTCTTCACTCTGCGCTTTTTAAAGCGCAGATCCCCTTTTCTTTCTTCTTCTTCTTCACTTTCGATTGTTTTTTCTTTTCGCTTGTTCCCTCAACGAATCCGTCGCACTCTCTCATTTTCCGTTCGATTACTCTCGAAATCGAATGTTGAACTTCCCAAAACCAATTACTTTCTAATTCATTTTCGATTTTACCAAATCCTATTCCCCAAAATCGATTTTTTCTTTAAACCCTAAACCCCGAATACCCATAATTGGAAGATTTCGGTTGTACTGGTCAAGCTCTTCTTGCCAATTTCGTCTTCGTCTTCGGATTCTCCCACTTCTTAGGTATATTCCTGAAGCATTTCCTAAGTCTATGTGTTGATGCTATTGGAAATTTCTTGTTAGTGTTGATGCTATTGCTTAAGAAATTACTTGTTAGTGTTGATGCTATTGTGAAGTTCATTAGTTGAATTTGACTTATTGTTGACAAAGTAGATTGGTAGGAGTTGAGTTTATTGATGTTCCAAATGAATTTTGTTGTTTGTTTCGCGGGTGAGTTCCATCTGTACAAGTGAGTTCATTAGATGGAACTCACTTGAAGAAATTCACTTGTCCAAATGGAACTCACTTGTACAATTTTATAATCCTGATATTTGAAGTATCAGTATGTGCATTGGGTGATGGATGCATTGGGTGTGTTAATTCTGTCGGAAAAAACTGAAATATTATGGTGTTTATAATGATTTAAGCTTTACGCATAATATTACATGGAAAGACTTTGACGATGATGGTATATGTTGAAGAAATAGTTGAGTTAATTTTAGTATTAATACCCAAATTTTGTTGAGTTATTGATTTTTAAAAAAGAAAGAGTTGAAAGAGTTGAAGTTGGAATGAATAGAATTTTGTTGAAAGAGTTGAAAGAAATATTGAGTTGAAAGAGTTCAATTTTGTATAGAATTTTGTTGAAAGAGTTGATAGAGTTATTGAAACCTTGTTGAATAGAATTTTGTTCTTGAATCAATTTTGTATATAATTCCATATGGTATGTGTTGAATTTAGTTTTTTAGAATTTTATAGAGTCTAGGTTATGTATAGAATTTGTTGAATTTGTTATACTCTAGTGTTTTGCTAAAATTAGAGAATGAACGTCTTTGTTATATATAATTTGTTTTTATATCTAGCTTTTGTGTAGTTAATAACATTTTTGTTGAACTTGTAGGATTTGTAGTCTACTGTAAATGGCACGCACAAGGGGTAACATGGAGGTAGGAGAAAGTAGTAGACCTCCACGTAATCGCGGTGGACGTGATCGTGGTCGTGGTCGTCGTGGTGGTCGTGCTTCTACCGATGCTACTAATGTAAGTAATTAAATGTTGATTCTAATAGAATTGTATTATATTTTTCGGTCTACTGATGTAAATGTTATTGTTATATAGGTTGAATTCAATCCAAATGAGGCGGGCCCTTCGTCTTCATACATCCCTCCTGCAGGCCCCGGACCACTCGACCCTTCACTTCTCACCCTCCAGCCGATGCATCGATCGCAGTATATTTGGAACCTGACAGGTTCGTAGTCATCATTCCATATCGTCGACCTTCATCTGCATAAAGTGCCCATTTCTGAACCGGTTTCTCTTTCAACCAGTTAGCCGCCTCGACATTGACGGTTTCAAGTTCGGCGAGTTTGGCCATGAACTTTTTGGGTTGGTGTTGACAAGCTATACTTTTGGCCTTCTTGCGCAATGCCTTGCTACCAAATTTACTGAAAAAATTTGTTGCAAAATGACGCATGCAATATCGATGAAATCCATTCGGTTCGTTCCAAGTACCGTTTTGCAAATCCATAGCAGACAATATACCAGCATGACGATCCGAGATAACACACAACTCAGTGCGATCGGTGACATAATGCCGGACGCAAGTCATAAACCATGTCCACGTATTTATACTCTCTCCATCAACCAATGCAAATGCAAAAGGAAATAAGCAACCATTCGCATCCGGGGAAACAGCAATTAGCAAACAACCCTTGTACTTACCGTACAAGTGAGTTCCATCTACACTAATAACCGGTCTGCAAGACTTGAAACCTTCAATCGAAGGACCAAATGCCCAAAATACTCCCTTGAATGTTTCCTCGCTGGGGCTAGACTCAAATTTGTCCCAGTGGACAACGGTACCTGGATTTGCTGCTTGAATTGCTGTTAGTAGAAAAGGCAACTTCGTGTATGCTTCTTCGAAGGTACCGTACAACCTCTCAATTGCCTTTTGTTTTGCTTTCCAAGCTTTCTTATATGAAATCTGATAATTATATTCTATTTTCACAATCTCAATAATTACCCCCGGTGATACAGCAATATTCTTCTTCACCACACCCAAAATCAAATTACTGACAAGGTTAGCATCAATTTTGCAGTGGTCTTGATTCAACGTGGGATTCGTACAAGTATGCGGGCTGACTATCTTCTTCACCACAAAATTTCTCCCTCCTTTTGGAACAATAGCTCGTAATCTCCAAGGGCATCCACCATCACTTACTCCTGGGGGACCTTGTACGATCTCCTCTATTGTACGTTTTCTAGGTGCCTTTTTACATTTAACAGTGTATAGTGACGGTGATGTTTTCAATGTGACAAATTCACGATGTTTCTTGATAGAATATACCTTCACAGCATGCAGAATAAATTTCCGGTTCCAAATGACTATAACTACTACCAATCTTTGGATCAAGAATAATTTCACCACCAAAGTATAACCAAATAGGAATCTCAAGATCCATACCTAGGTATATTTATTAAAATATGCGAGTTATTATCTAAACGCAAACAAAATCTATACCAAATTTCAGAAAATTAAAGGCCAATATTCATCATACCTTCACAAGCGTCAAGAACAGAGCCGTATAGATTTCGTTAAAAGAGTTGAAGTTGGGATCCGCTCCAAATTTATCAAAAATCAGAAAAATGGATCTTTCAAAATAAGGGTTTTGGGTTGTTATAGTGGGTTATAGTGGAGATGGTTAGAGGGTTAGGAAGATATTGGTGTATATATTTAGATTAAGATTAGATTTTGTGGGTAGGAGGTCGCCCTAGATTTAGGAAGATGGGTTAGAGAAATAGAGTAGGTTAAAGTCGAGAAGAAGAAGAAGAAAGAAAAGGGGATCTGCGCTTTAAAAAGCGCAGAGTGAAGAGTCGGTCTCTCAAAGACCGAGTCTAGTGCAAATAGACTCGGTCTTTGAAAGACCGAGTCTTGCTCTTTGAATTTTCAAAGCGCAAGACTCGGTCTTTCAAAGACCGAGTCTATTTGCACTAGACTCGGTCTTTGAGAGACCGAGTGGGGCGCTTTGGGAATTAAAAAAAAAAGTAGGGCGGTTTGGGAAAAACTTTGCAAAAATGGGGCGTTTTGGGAAAAAATTCTCCATTTTGGTTGTCTTAGAAAATCTGTAATCGTTGGCTATTTTATTAAAATTTTCAAAATTTAGAAAAAGTAGCGCCGCAGTTGTTGACCATTTACCCAAAATTTAGGGTTTTGAATGAACAGTGACTAACTATATTTGGGAAACGAAATGGCATTTGCCAAAATATAGCTAACGAAAGATGATTTATCGTCGGATATATTTTTTTATATTAAACCTTACCGGACGGGAAATAATACACCGTCCCTAAATTTTTTTTTCTAACATATCGACGAACGGAAAATAAAATTCCGTCCGACCGATTAATTAAAAAAAAGCTGAAAGGACAGTAAATAAAGTCCCGTCCAAGAAAATAAAAAAAATTAGAAGGTTGGGACGATGGATAATCATCTGTCCCTCCCTTTAAAAAGTTATCTTTCCCAGTAATTTTTTTTTGAAAAAAAAATCCGCCGGACGGGAATTCATTTTTCGCCCCGTCCATTTAGTTAATTTTGTTATCTTTTTTTAACAGAGGATATTTAATCCTCCGTCCGTTCAAATTTATCTGTACAGAATTTTTTTTGTTGCGAGAGACGAAAAATAATCTTGCGCCTGAGATTTTAAAAAGTGAGAAAACCCAAATTTTAACTTTCGACGATTATGGCACAAACTTATTTTTTCCATTTCTATTTGCTAAATGCCCAAAATTTGGCTCTCCACAACTCCAGATGCTCTTAACGAGTAGAAAAACTTTTCCAATTCCAAGCCTCCAAAGTCAACCAATAACGTGCTGCCACATAAGCATAGAAGGGAAAGTAATTCTAGCATACTAGCATGCGGGTGGTTGAAAATTTAGTGGAAAGCCAACAATGTTCTCCTGCTCCTTAATTGTATTCTTTTTCAAGATTTTCTTATACATTTTTCCTACTTCTCTCAACTATTCCATGCACTAATATCTGTAGGGGTGGTTGATCATACTGAAATGAGTCAACCGACCGGTTTTCCAACCGAACCAATCGATTCGGTATCAAAAATTATGTTACCAAAAGTATGGTACGGTACAACCGTACCGAGTTCTAAAATCCGGTTCGGTTTCGGTATGAATATAGTCCAGTCGGTATTTTACTGTACCGTACCGAATTCATGCAAATGTGGAAACATGGTGAGTATGCTAGTGAGAAGCTGTTGGAATTAAAATCGGATAATGATGGATCTTACACTCTGCTTTCTAATATATATGCCAAAGCTGGGCGTTGGCGTGATGTGGCTAGGATTAAAACGGTAATGAAGAAGTCAGGAATCACAAAGAGGCCAGGTTGTAGTTGGGTTCAAGGTAAGAAGGGCACATCTTCTTTCTTTTGGAGATAGAAGGCATCCTCAATCTGAACAGATTTACTCCAAACAAATTAAAGTACTTGGATACGTACCAATGACTGATATTGCCTTGTGCATGATGTTTGATGATGAGGGAAAAATTCTCTTCTTTCTGAACACAGCGAGAAACTCGCTCTTGCCTTTGGCAATCTCACATCCTTACCTGGAACACCGATCCGGATCACAAAGAATGTGCGTGTTTGTGGTGACTGCCACAGTGCCCTGCCGTTTATTTTTATAATTTTTGAGCATGAGATTATATTGAGGGGCTAGAGTTGGTTCCATCACTTTAAGAACGGCCCTTGCTCATGTGGCGGTTACAGGTGATGCTGCAGATTCTCTTCAAAATTTTGGAAATTGTATGTTCAATTATTCTACAGTATTGAGGCTGTAGAAGGAGGGAATTATTTTTATCTCCTGAAAGATCATTATTATTATCTATTTTTATACTCGGTGATACTGTTTAGATTATACAGCCAATGAAAGAACTTCCACAGCTCTTCATCTAGAATCTCCCTGGTCTAGGTAGCTAGAAGCTTGTTTCTTTTGTTGTTGTTGTGTAATTCATATACATTCAATATGACTAATTTTCTTGTCTAAGCATCTGGCTTGTTTCTTTTGTTGTTATAGTGTAATTCATATACATATTCAATATGACTAATTTTCTTGTCTAAGCATCTGGAATTATTTGCTAAGGTATTTGTTGGGTCATATGTGGTATAACAGCAATACCGAACCGTACCAACTGAAGTAGTCGGTATACCGAAGTTTCGGTATACCGAACTTTTTGGTTGGTAACAGTTTGCATATTTTCAAACCGACCTAGTTTGGTACGGTAATGGTACAATGTCAAAAAGTCCGGTACCATACCGAGCCCACCCCTAAATATCTGTATAATAAAACACAAAGAAAGCTATCAAATGGCTTTCCTTCAATCCCCCAAATTAAAGGCCCATATCCAACCTCACAAAACAAATTTTCTCTCCAAAATTTTCCCCCCAAAACTGAAATTCAAATCCCACCGAATACAACTCATTTATTTATTTAATTATCTCTCTCTCTCTCTCTCTCTCACTATATATATATATATATATATACACTAGTATAATGTACGTGCAATGCACGTCTAAAAAAAATAAAGTCATCAAATTAAATGAATATATACTGAATAAGAAAAAAAATAGTTTATATTTGAATGTTTTGATTTGAGAGACACGTGCGGTGCACATTTATATTTGTTGGATATAGTTTAGAGTTTTGACGTGTATTATACGTGTTTATATAGTTACAAAGTTAGAGTTTGTTCGTTACAAATCCCAACTCTCCCATTAAAATAGTATATATATATATATATATATATATATATATATATATATATATATATGGAAACATGGACTTTTATTTACAACTGATTATTATCATACTATTCAAACTTGAGCCACATAATTATTGATTTACTGTTTACAAGGCTTTTCATATGCTGTATCGTTCTGAAGACGTGCCATAGGCACGTGCCCACGGGCAAATCTAGTACACTACTAATATACATGTGATGCACATATTAATTTTTTTAAAAATTTGAATTAAACTCTGATTTACACGTGCGATGCATGTCTTGATAAATAGGATTATATATTTTGAAAAGTAAATGTGAAGATTATAATGGGAGAGTTGGAGTTGCACGTAAGTAGGTAGATTTACAACTCCAACTCTTCCATTATAATAGTTATTATATATTATATTATAGATAGATGGATAGATAGATAAATAATAATTTATACGTGTGATGCACATTAAATATATTTAAAAATATTAAAGTAAAAAAATCTAACGTAGTGACTAGTGCGGATCCGAACCTGAGACCTCCCTCATATTAGTTAGGCATGTGCAATGCACGCGTTGGTAGATTTACAAATGACACTAAGGCCTTCTCCCATTATAATATTAGAGAGAAATTAGAGAGATTAGAGATTAGGGATGAAAAAGATATTGGGGATATTAAAAACAAAGTAGAATTAGAAGAAGGGTAACAACACAGCAACTGAAGCAAGTGTCATTGTGCTCTAATGATAAGTCTTTTAGCTGGTGAGCAAATATTGGAGGTTCAATCAACCATGAAATCACCTTTTTATTATGAGATTATTGTGAATATGTTTGTGGTGTGTGTGTGGGTACGGTCTTGTTCAGAAAACAAAACAAAACAACACACCATCACAAAAAATTAGGACAATCAACTAATTAAGCTCTTTGTTTGAGATGCAGTCAACCAAGACTAAAATTTGGTTAACAGATCCCTCAAGACTGAAAGCAAATTGGTTGAGTAGTTGGCTGAAGGAAATATGTGAAACAAGTTTTCATTCATTTCACTTTTAGTTACTATATCATTATACATGAGACATATGCATCCATGTACATTTAGAAGAGAGTTTTCTACCTACAATCGACTTAAGCTCTTTGTTTGAGATGCAGTCAACCAAGCCAATAATATGGTCAGCTGACTGCTCCAGGCCAGAGGCATCGGGTATCAAATTCCAGAAAATATGTGAGATAAATTTTCACTTATTTCTGTAAGTCCATGATCCGTCTATACATATTTTCTTACGTATATTTTTATTTCGGTTATCTACCGTACTTTTAATTCTCTTATATTCATTTGCATGCACCAGATTACCTAAGTACTTCACTAATTTCTGTTATAACCCAAATTTTGATATATTATTGTGGATCTTCTATTTTGAATTCAAACTCAACCTCAATTCTGATTCAAATATTTTAATTCTAATTCATACCCAAACTTGAATCCCAATTGCAAACCCTAACCCACTACCCTATTTATTTAATCCACCCTAATCACCCTTCATCTTTGTTAACCCTAACCCAAACATATCTATTTAATCCACCCTAATCACTCCCCCCCTCCCCCCCCCACCCCCCCCCCCCCTAAAAACATATATATATATATATATATATATATATATATATATATATATATATATATATATATATATATATATATCACCTCATCTTCAGTCTCAAACATCTTCATACTTTAACCACCTGAGCTCACCTCCAACTCCACTTTCTCCCGCACCACCCGACCACCCAATAGCCCATGCCAGCCCCTCGCCATCTCCTTGCTACTGTCAACCCACGCATCACCTCCATCATCCCCGACCACCCTTGTTGCCTCCACTTCCTTGCTGCCACCAAACCAAACACCCCAACATCCCCCCTTGATGCCATCCCGAACACTCCATCAAACCCATCTCAACCTCCATCAAAATGCAAGCACCTTGTTGTCTCCACCTCAACTCCATCAGCCCCGAACTCATCCCGACCTCGCCTCTTTGCTGCCTCCATAGAAACATTTCTTTTGGAATCCAACAACCAACACCTCCAATCCCGAATCCCAACACCCCCCCTCTTCTTCCATCTCAATTGTGACCTCCATTGAAACCCAAACAGTGAACCACTTGTTGCCTCTTCAACCTCAGCCTCCAAACATCAACTCCACCACCATAGGCAAACCCTCCAATCACCCGAATCGCCCTTCAACTGCGATCTTTATCCCCATCAAATCCTCGCTGCCATAGTTGTTGTCGTTGCTGCCGTTTTTATTGACTTTGTTGCTGCCTTGCTTGCTGTTCTTGCTGCATTGTTGCTGTTTGTGCTGGCGTTGTTGCTATCTCTTGTTGCTACAGTTGTTGTCCCCTCTTGTTGGGAATCGTGCACTGATTGAAGTATAAACAACGAGCCGTGAAGTTCTATGCACGAAAAAGGTTTCGTCGTATACAAGGTAAGCGATCTCTTTTCTTGAACACCTAATAAGTAGTTATTATTATTATTATTCGAATTACCATATCATTGAAATTCCATTCTTGATTCATAATTGAGTTTTATTCTTGTTTCATCATAGAATTTCATTCTTGATTCATCGGCGAATCTGATTCACAGTTTTCTTTTCGTTCCATGTTTATTCGAATAGCATGATTGTATTTTCAGAGTTTTATATGCATGTTGTAGCCCTTCAAGTGTACAATCCACAACATCTTTATGTTTTGCAAAACGATAAAAAGATTGTGAGATATTGATATTTTAGTATCGACACATCGTAAATTTCATATTACTATATGTGCATTAGACCTGTAAAGACCTTATTGGGCATAGCTACTGACCTTAGAATGTGTCGTGTGAATAAGCGTTGGATTTGGTAGGGATTATACTTTCTACAACATTTGACGGAATTAATTTTTCTTTCCTGTAGCAACGGAAAAGTGAGTTTTACTGCCGTCATATATTGCTGTCTAGAATTGTATTTTTTGTTCTTGAACTATACATATATTGTTGTTCATGTTTAATGAATTGTACTAATATAGTGGATTGATAGAACAGTTTTGTCACGCCCCGCTTTCCAAAAAAAGAAATACAGAATACGGATACGTGAATAAGTCTAGTGAACAGCTTTCACCATTCATAAGCTGTAGGGATCTTTACAATATTTCACGGGAATAACAAAAAGTAAACAAGGAGAAACCAACCACGCATGCATAACTGAATTAATATATTCAACAAGATTACTTGAAACAAGAAACAAGAATACTGAATTTCAAATGATCAAGTCTGGGACAAAAAGCCCAATACAAAAATAATCCATGTAACCAAGTTACAATTATTTAGGATAAGCAACAAGAGATAAATAAATATAGCAAGAACTCCGGCCAACTAGAATCTCAAATCACCTACTCCATCGGGTAGCTGATCGCCATAATCTGCAATTTAACAAATTGCACGAAAAAGGATGGAGAAACAAAACGATCGTCAATGCAAGTTACGTGCTGCTTGTAGTGTAGGCACAAGTACATGAAAAAAAAAATAGACAAGCATAGAGTAACAACGGAAGCAAACATAGCATGGAATAGACACGACAATAAATAGAATGACTAACATGAATCAGGAAACAAAATCAAGTAACATAATGTGCTAACAGGGTACGGGTAACATGTAACAGATGTCAAGTATCATACAAACAGGTAAACAGGTAAACAGGTAACAAGTAACATGTACATGTAAGCATGTAACAGATGTCATGTTATGTCAAGTCTTGTATTTATTTCTATCTAGGGAGCACTTCATGCATCTCATCCATTTACCACATGGTTGCTATATTCAAACAAGTTTGTGTTTAGATTTCGTAGTGGATTCTATAGGTTATGTACTCGGGTTTTCACAGGACTACAAAACATGGTCGGTAAACTTGATCGATAAACTTGATCGGTAACATGTAATTAACTTGGTCGGTAAACTTGATCGGTAAAATTGATCGGGTAACATGTAAATAACTTGGTTGGTAAACTTGAACGGTAAACACTATCGGTAACATGTAATTAACTTGGTCGGTAAACTTGATCGGTAACTTAGTCGGTAACTTGGTCAATAAACAAGTCATACGAAAAACACGGGTCCCCTTCTGAGTACAGGCTCCTATATTGTCCACTGCTAGATCTTTCCCTTAAACCCCGGCTTGTTCTTATTATTATTATCAAACATGCATATACGTACACAAAACATGGCAAGAATAATATGGTATGAACAAGTGACCGATTTAAGTTGGAAGATAAAAATGCATAGGTGAAAGAAAACTCGTAAAAGATTAGAACAACGAAAATTCTAGTTTAGGACAGCAAGACAATACTACACCAAATCTGGGATTCCCGTTGTCACAAATATGCAAACCTAGATCCGTCAGAAAATTTGAAAAAAATACTCTCTGTAATACCCCAAATTTTAAAATAATTTTTTAAAGATTTATAAATGAATTAAAATGATTTTTGGTGATTTAATAAATATTTTGCTGAAAATTTATCTTTTTACACGTGCAAAACACGTGCAAATATTTTCTTGGAAAGTTCAAAATCAGAATTATTTTGAGAAAACTCATTATTTATTATTAGATATTATTTTTAAATTTTCTGGATTTTTCTGACAATGATTGGACCTATTTGCAAATATTACAAAAAGAGGGACTTTTGGGCAAAATTACCACTTGGAGTAAAAACTCTAGATTTTCAGATTTTTGGGCTGGGTTGATGCCTAGTCAACTTATAGGTAAAGAGTTTACCTTTTGTTTTAATGAATTTGGTTTATTTTGCAAGTTTTGATAGAAAAGGATCTTTTCGCAAATTTGCCATTTAAAGGGATAAAAGTGTAAATTCATTTTTTGGGTATTTCAAACAGTGCCGGCTGGTTATAAAGTGTTTGTTTTGTTTTTAAAACTCAATTAAGTTGGTTTTATTTGGTTTCCAAGTATAAAGATTTATATATAGAAGGATATATTTAAAAGAGGTATTTTGCAAATCTATTTACAAAACCCTAAAACCTATTATTCCGGCCTATAAAAGAGTGGGTGCAGTCGTCTCTTGCTGTGCTACACAAGGATTTTTATTATTTCTATTTTCTTGGAGTTTTCAAGCGAGGATTCTTGGTTTTCTTGCGAAGGAGGATTTCTCTTATTCTTTATTTCTTTCGGTTGATTCTTCATAAAGGTGAGTGACATGTTTGTTTTGTATTGTTCCATGTATGTTGTATGTGATGATTTAACTATTAGAAAGTATGTTAGGAGTTTGTATGAAGATATAATAGATTCGATGAGTAGATGAGTTAAAAATTGAATCTTTACTTGAAACTATACTATTGATTACAAAAACCCTAATTTGATTAATTGTAATTGCTAAAGAACCTAATAGAAATCATGAGTAGGTTGTTTTCCTTTGTATACTTGCTGTTTTAACCAAGTTAATAAATTGTATGTTGATTATGGTATGAAAGTAAAACCAAACTCCACCTTTACTGTTGTATCCATATTTACACTATGTTTTGTTGATTTTGATGAGTAAAACCTTGTTGAATAAGTTGTTATAATTACATCTATATTCATGAGTGAACTGATGTAATCAATGGGGTCGTGTTTAACCAAGATTTGGAGGAATCTTTGGTTCAAAAGAGACTGAGTATTGATGTTTGGAAAAGGGGTTTGATTTTGGTCTGATGAGTTTAGGCCAATATTGGTTTTGTGAATTTTTGTTGAATCATATTTGTTTGAGTACTGAGATTGGATTAAACCTTAATATACCCTATGCACTAATTCTTTATGTTTATACACATATACATATATACAGATTATACACATGCACATCAACCTTATGTTTCTGTTTTGAAAATTTTGAGAATGCGTGATGGGGTTTTAATTGGATTTCAATTGTTTTGGTACTGAGAAGTTTTGAACCATATACTACTCTTATTTGGTGAATTTTGATACTAAAATTGGGGCTTGAATCCCTATTTTGAATATATACATATATATGTTGACTGATTTGAAAGTTTTTGTGGAAATCCCCAATTTTGAGATCTTGATGTGTTTTGATTGTTTTAATAACTCCTAAATATACTATATGATATGTTCAAGCATCTTAGGAAACTAGATTTTGATTTTATAAAGTTTTAATTGATGTATCAGTAAAACATGCACAAACCCAAACTGCAGTTTGTAGGTATGACAGTCGACTGGTAAGTTTCGACAGTCGACCGTCGCGAACCAGGTTGCAGTGTTTTCTTGGAGTTTTGGATTTCCGTGGGGGACAGTCGACTGACCCCTTTTTTTAGTCGACTGCCACTGCTCTGATTTATGTTTTCTTAATGTTTTGAATTTTACACAGGACAGTCGACTGGCTACAGTATGCAGTCGACTGTCACTACTCTGATTGATGGATTTCTTGAGTTTGGATTTTACGCGGGACAGTCCACCGACCACCATATGAAGTAGACTGCTACTGCTCTAACTGACGTTTTCTTGAGTTTTCCGATGCTTCTTTTGAACAATTGTTCCTTCAATATTATATTGTTTTAAAAGATGTTTTGCTATAGATTAAAAATGTTTTATAGAGATTTATATTGGAGCTTTAAATGTATTCTTTTGGACCTTATTTGAGTTATACGTGTTTTCAAAGGAATTGATGTTTTGTGATATTCTATAACTTAAAAATATGATTTTTAGTTATTTAATAGATTTAATATTTATTTGGATTGTGGAATTTTATATAAGATTTGGATTTTTGTCGATTTAAGAAGTTTATTCATATAATCGTTTTGACGATGGATTTGTGAGTTTCGTTGAAAGTTTTGGTCTTGATGGATGAGTTGTGATTTCCCTAGGAGTTGAGTGGGATTCCTGTGAACCGGCAGATGAGATTTGTTTATTTAGACCTGCGGGGTCTTGAGTTTGTTTTGTGGATTTAAGTTCGGCAGGATACACTAACTCTAGAGATGAGGATTTTTGTGTTTTAATAATAACCAACTTAAGGACAGACACTAGTGGAGATGTGATGCAACTTGGGAAACGTAAGTATATGTTCTTGGTCTGTTATTCCAACGGATGCGTTCCAGGACTGTTGGTTGTCCTGTCTCGAAAGGACATTTGTATGTTTGCGTGTCGAGGGTCTGCAGGCCTATTCACGGAGCATGTAGGGTGCATTCGCGTGTTGAGGGTCGGCGGGCCTATTCACGGGATGTACTCGGTGTATCTGCACGTCGAGGGCCTCGCAAGCCTATTCGTGGGGTACACAGTTGGGAGGTGATTCTCCAATTTTAGAGCTATTCTTACATGATGCTGGCGCGTCAAGGTCTGTGATGCCTATTCGCGGAGTATTCGTGATCTTGTTTCCATCACCGTAGTAGGATTAGTTGCACAACGAGGGATCTAACCCTATAAGTGGAGAACGTTAAGGGCTTGCACTGGACCTATGTAGTATGGAATGCATAGAATCCGACAAGTATGCATTAGAAAGTCAGCATATAGCGATTGTGTTTTCTTGACTTGGTTTTATGCGTGTTTGTTTTCTGTTTTCCTACACTTGACACTTAGTCTAGATTCACTTGATATTTCCATGTTTTATTTATTGTTGATTCTTATTTCTTTTATTCTTAATACATGTGGTTTATGATTCTATGCCTTATGATTATTTATTGTTGTTTCATATTCCTTTCATTTTTATGGTTGACTTATGTTGTTTATGACTTTATCCTTCATGTTTCATTTATGTTGTTTTCTTTTTATGTCACTCACACCGTTATGACCGACCCCTGTAGTTTTAGGGGTTAGGGTTATCTCTAGCCTCATATTTTACAGGTTGTTGCTTATAGCTTGGGATTTGGATGCTTGAGATAGAATGATGTTTTGGCTTATGTAAAATTGTAAAATATGTGTTGTAAAAAAGAAAGAGTGTAATTCAAGGTGTTTCGTATTCCGCTGTGTTTTGTAAACAAGTGATGTAATAAAAGTTGAAATAAAAATTATATGTGTTTTTGGCTATATTTACTATTACACTTGAAGTTGATGCTGGGAATTGTGCCATGTATTTCTAAGATATAATATTAGAAATTCGGGGCGCTACACTCTCGGCTAAGTCCAGCAAATATATATAAGTCATATGGTATTTCACAAAAATAGGACTCAAAACAGAATTGTATCCAGAAAACATGTTCAGCCAGATATCAGAAGTTTGTATTCATAAATAGGAAAACGGCATAAAAACTTACTGATTAAATCCAAGAAAAATCTGGGGTATTCCCTAGTATGTTTAGTATTAGCAAATATAATTTCATAATTTTCCAACACAGATAGTTTAGTCAAATAAAATCAGAAGACAGTAGAATGCAGTAATTTTTGTAAATCTGAAACTCTTGACATAGCAGTACTAAAACAGCATTATTTTACAAAATATAAATCGAAGTCCAGATCCGTCAAAAGGGTAGTAAAATAGAAACAGCAGGCTATAATTCTTATTCACAAAGTTTTTGTAAACAACAATTAGAATCAGGTCGAAATTTAGGTTTTTTACTGAACAGCATGAAAATTCTGCAAGTATAGTAGTTGTTTCCAAGTATAGAATTGTTTATAAAAGTTATCAATTAAATCCACAAAAATTATGGGTTAATCCCAATCAAGTCTAGTTGTAATCAGAAAAATATTGGATCAAAATATTACCTTTAGCATCAGTATAAAAATAAATAACCATACAGAATTCATATAAAATAGAATCTGGAATTTTCTACACATCGGTAGTAAAACAGCAATAACTTGCAACTGACAAATTGAAACTGAGATCTGTCAAGGAATTCTGGAAAGTAGACAGAATTATCTATAATTCATATTCACAAATAATTTTCATATACTAACCTTAATAGGGTCTAAAATACTGAACAAAAACGGGTAACAACAAGGACAGAATTATTCTTCATGCATAAAATCAACTAGCTCATATGTAACACCTGCAAATCATAACAAAGTGTGAAATATGGTATACTAGATGTCCAAACAATATGGTATAGGGTGTTTAACAAATCGACAATAGGATATACTACTAGTAACACATCAAGCATGCAAGATTCACACAACAACTAATGGATCACAACCAACATACATATATGCAACAGGGATCAATTATATCTAAGTCAAATTTCATGTCGTGTGTGTAATGAGACAACTACGGAAAATCAACTCATAGAGACAAGATATAACAGGAATTTTGCACAAGAATTGTCTCTAGAACACAACTACACTACAAGCGTTATTTAGTACTTGTATATGCAACAGAAGAGTATACAAGTTACTTGCCTTGAGAGACGACGGAGAAGATGCAAAAAGCGAGAATAACGAGAACGGATCTCGGCGAAAAACACGAACACACAGACGAACGATCACGTGCAAGATCACAAACATAAGGAACAACCGATCACAGACACGATCAGACATATCTCAATGATCAAGATGTGATGATGATGATGAAGATTCGACGGTTGAGATCTCACTCGACCAAAAGATCAACCTGCGGCACACACACAAGGAAAGGCAGTCGGGGTTGAGTGTGGGGACCGCGGGGAGGACGAAGGCGGACAATGACGACGAGACAGGGCTACCGGCATTAGGAGGACAGGTCGGGGGCTGTCGCGGCTGCTGTTCTGTCGACGGAGGAACACATCGTGGGGAGCGCACTGCGGCTTCGGGCTAAAGTCGGTAGCGGGTAGGGGAGCGGCTCCGGGTAGGTATATATATATATATATATATATATATATATATATGGATAGAATATTTGGTTAATAAGGGGTACCGGTTGTATGGGTAAACGGGTAGGTAGCTAATGGATATTGGGGTATAAAGATCCAATAAGAAGGAATAGGGTTTAGGGTTTAATGATCCAACAAGAAATAAAACAAGATTTATACAATAATTAAATAAGCCATGAAATAAATTAATTGGAGCTAAACATATAAATCGGAGACAAATAAATTGGGACAAAAAATTAAATTACATCAAGAAAATATTCAAAGCCAACAAAATATAGTCAAAATCAAAACAGATAGATTGATAATGAGAACGCAGATCAAATACATGGTTCGGAAGAAATAGAAGAGTACAAAATGAATAAATACACGGAAAAAGAAAATACACCCAAAATACAAAAAAATGGAAAACATGGGTTACAAGTTTCATATCATGCATTTGCACCTATCGTTCGAAACCTTCTTGATTACCATCTTGTCCTTATATCATGTATTGCATCAATTCTTGATATTTGTCCTAATTACCGTTACATTTCTATTGTATCATGCATCGTTATCATAGTTATTGTTATTATTTTAGATGGATGAACTAAGTATCACGTAGAATTAAGTTCCACATGGAGCTAAGTACCACGTAGAACTAAGTGACATGTCATAAGAATCGATGGAGGCCAACTCCAGAATCTGCCAATATCCAATATCCAAAGGAGTGACATGATAAAAGAATGACAAGTCGGGCTAATAAATAGTACAACTTAGTAGTGGACAATATAGAAAAGTGTACTGGGAAGGGGGCCCATGTTTCCGACATTATTGTTATCGATCATTGTTCATCATTCATTGTTTATTGTTTATCGTTATTGAAAGACCATTATCGTTATTGTTATTGAATGACCAAGTATATAATCCTATAGATTCCACCACTTAAGTTCAAACGTTCACTAGATTGTTATGCACCCGAAGCTATGGTATAGGACACAGGATTGTATGCATTAGATAGGTTAATAAAAGACAGATAGACATAAGATTGACACTGAGCATCGATACTTGCATTATTGATTATTGACTATTGTTCGCCGACAATTGCATCATTGATTATCGACTATTGATCCTGTCACTGATTATTGTTTATTGATCATTGCATATCGAGTATTATACCTCACAATTATGATAGTTTTATCATACTGTCATTACTTATATTGTACATGATCATATCATCTCAATATCCATATTGCTTTTCCTTATTTTTTTCTATATTGTATTTTACTGCTTGTTACTACTAACTGTATGAAACTTGGTCTAACAGACCCCCCCCCCCCCTTTTATGTAGGTACCAATGGTGAAATACCAGAGGAACTCGGTGAGCAGACCTTTTAGCCAACCGCGATGAGATTGATATACTATCTTATTTCATTCTAGTTGATATTTTATCTAGTTTGTCAAAACAAACTAGTTAACGTTTTATATTCATTTCAATACAGTGTATTTCCGGGCGTTTTGACCCGAAGTTTATGCCTTCCAGATGATGGTGATGTTTGAGGATTATTCATTCTATTTCATGTTTATGTGATTATTTTTATTGCTTGCTTGGTTGTGTTCGTAATTATAACGCCTCGAATTTCAAACATATATAATTCGTAGCATAAACATGATCTTTTACTTCAAATTCGCACAAAAATACAAGGAATTTAAAACTTTTCATTTACAACATCATTGTTTACATTAGCACAGCGGAAATAAATAAGTACATTACATATATGATAATGAACGCTCTTCAAACTTGTGACATCTCTCACAGTGACTTCAAGTCCATGCCAAATCCAATCCTGCAACTGCGAGCACGTCAGTTGCATACAACTGACGCAATGCTATAATACAGCGATTTCATCATCTTAATAATCACAAACTTGAATGTAGAAAATGTACAAGTGACTATCCTAATTATGTCAGTGTATGATATGGTCCTGACAATACAGATACTTAAACTTACAATGCAACACTAATGCACACTTGTTCGGAGTATATGCATTCCATACTATATAGGTCCGAGGGGAAGCCCTTAGGTACTCCTCATTATATGGTTCGATCCCTCATTATGAAATCCTACTACAGTGACTAAAACAAGATTTAGACATTCCACGAGTATAGGTTCCATTCCCGGAGTACATCCGCCCGACCATACAGAACCCTCATCGCGCAAACATCCCGTAAGCATCGCTCTAACTCAGAACAGTGGATACTCATCTCCCTTCCACCCAACTATTCATAATACCGGAGTACATCCGCCCTTCATAGCCCCGAAAATAATTGAGAATTATCTTGCATAAAAATTGCAGTCCCGGAATACATCCGCCCGATTGTAACCATAGTCCCGGAATACATCCGCCAGAACATGTTGAGCCCAGTCTCGGAATACATCCGTCCGATTGTAACTATAGAGAGCTGCCCCGCTCACGTTTGCCCAAGCTTCATCACATCCCCTTTTTCTAGTGTCTGTCCTTAAGTTCAACATAAATAATATCACTTAGAGCTAGCTTACCCTCCTACTGGACTTAAAATCAACAAACGGGAACATTCGCCCATACTGGAAATTTCTTAAATTTTCATTCACCGGGAACATTAGCCCACACTGGCCATTTCTCGAATTTTCACATATCTCAACTTGCCGGTATTCTGTGTATCGCTTGGTCTCTAGAATCCATTCATCTCAATCACAGAGATCTTCCAGGTTATTCTTAACCTCATAAAAATTTCTCATTTTACATCATTTAATTTCTTTTATCCATTCTCTTTACATTTATCATCTTAATGTAAATAGACAACTTCTTACAGCAATATTTAATAACAATTTGATTGATCAAAACCCTTATAAACATCACATATTTACTATTTCAAATTCATCCTTTAATTGCCTCTTAATTCATCATAAGGTACACTTTACGAGAATTCTAAATTTTAAATCCAATTTTTATACGTTGTAAAAGTTTTAGGAAAAAAAACTAGATAAAAGTCATCGTGTTTCAACCTCGTAGTAACTCCAATTATTATTATTATTATTATTATTATTATTTTTTTTTTTTTTTTTAAGTAACTTGATTCGCAACTTAAGTTATCCTCCAAATACTTTTGGAATTTACATATATATGTTTTAAAAATATTTTCCTAAAACTCCACATTAAATATTTCAAGAAAAAAAAATTTAAATTTTTTCTAAAAGACGGCTCTGTTCGGAATCAAACTCCAGACCAAGCAGAACTCGAATGCCCTAACAACCAATATACCAACTCATTGTTGGTGTACAGAAGATTCACACAGTTTATAACTCTCCCATACGGTAAATAAATAAATTAAAAATTTCTAAAAAGAAACAGAGCCTCATAGGGCTCAAACCCGTGGCCAAACATTGCTATACACAACGCCCACACCCACACGCTAAGACCAGGCTAGCAAGTCTCTTCATCTGATTATATTACGATTTCCATTTTCTTGAATGTGACTCTCTCTATTTCATAATTTCACTAGAAAATTCGATCTCACACTTACTGCGCATTATTTTACAATTCCTAGTGAATTTCCAGAGGATAATTCTCATCAAAATTAGTATGTTTTAGCATGAAATTTCATATAATAATCTACACTTATGTAATATAAAAATTGTCAAACATAGGAATATATATTACTCCTAATTCTATTGATTGAATCATATGAACAATTACTCATCAAATGACTACATTTTAGAGAAGCAATTACATTAACAATTCGTACACAAGAATCAACATCATGAATTAATTATACGGAATTTCTACTACATTGTCTTAGATGAAATTCTAGAAAAGTTCCCACACATTCACATATCAATTTAATTATCCTCTACCTAGTTTATGGCTAAGCATGCAAAAATAAAATTCTAGAAAAGCTCCTACACTTACACATACCAATTTAATTAAAATCTACATATGTTATAGCTAAGCATGCCCAATCTACTAAATATTAGAAGATAATGAGATCACCCACCTTTTAAAAAATTCCTAGAAATGAACTCCAAAGTCTCCTCTAAAAAATCCGAGCTTCGTACTCATGAAGGTTATCAATAGTGACCATTGCGGAAATGTACATAATTTTCTTTTATTTTGTTCATGCTAGGGGGCCTTGTATAAGGGATTTAATTGGAAGTTATATTAACCACCCCAAAACCCCCCACTAATCCACTTTTAACTCTTTCAAAAAATTTCATTTAACCCCTTTCCCTCTCAAACTATTAACTGGCCAATTGTGGGTGAGAAAACATGTGCACGTGCGTACTATGTGTGCACACAAAATCAATATACAAATTATTAGGACTTTTTTTAATCTAAATTAAATACATATGTTACACATTGTAATATGTATTTAATAAGACAAGTTTAAATTAATTATAATTAGAGTTTCATGCACAAATAAGAATATACATACTTCATAGATTTTATTTTGAAAAGAGAATACAATCAACACATGCACTGTGAAAGAGTGCGTCACATGTCTTAATACACCATAAATTTGGAGAACGAAAAATATTCATAAACAATCAAAAATACAGAAATACGTGCAATATTTTTATCAATAATATTACAGATATTACACGTAACGGTTAAATAAGCGTAATCGACACGTGCATTGAAAGTACGTGCAATACACGTAAAAATATAAGACTATAATTAATATTTGAGTTGGCCCAAAATAGGATAAAAATGAATTTTGAGAGGATGGAATATATATAAACAATCGAAATACAAAAAACGTAGGATATTCATATTAAAATACGTTACAGATATTTTTCGTGACAATACAAAACAAAAGTACATAATACATGTGCTGCAAAATTGTAATAACTCAATTTTGCACGTGTTACAATAATTATATCGTTGAGTTATAATTGTGCAGCTTATGGATGATGTGTATCATTCGTTGTGCCTTAGTTGCGTGCCTGTACTTCTTTATTTTGAAATGCGGGACGTGATAATTTCACTTTCACTTATTACATCATTATATATGAGCTATATGTATACATACCCTAGAAAGGTATTCTTCATAGCAGCACAAAAGAGAGGACAATCGGTTGGTTAAACTCTTTGTTTGAGATGCAGTCGCCCAAGCCCATAATTTAGTCGAGTGACTGCTCCAGGCTGAAAGCAATTGCGTCAAGTATCAGGCTCCATAAAATATGTAAAATAAGATTTCACTTTCATTTACTAAATTATTATATAAGAGCTATGTATATCTATGTCCTAAAAGAGAGTATAAGTGTCTTTAGAGTTTAGAGATATTAATTTTGAGAAAGATTCCATAAGAAAGAGAGAGAATTTCTAAGAGGGATTTTTTTTTTTTAATTATGGATATCTCTAATATTATAATGGAAGAGTTGGGGGATGTCATTTATAAACAAACAAATTTGTGTATCGGTCGTGCATAAGGGTAGTAATTGGCCCGAACTCGATCTGGGCTGTCCTAGGTCCAACTAGATAATTAGTGGGCTTGGGCTAATAATTATCGTTTCGGGCCAGACTTGGGCTCGGGTTCAATTATTTAGGCCCTAGAAAAATTCAGGTCGGGCTCGGGCCCAAGTGCTTAGGTCCGATGGACCCGAATCAAATTTTTATATGTGCATGTGTATGTTTATGTATATATCATGTATATTTATGTACAATTTTTTTTAAAGAGTATTCATATAAGTAAGTTGAAATGCACTAGCAGAAAACCTTGCAATAATAATGGATTATTTGCAAGCACCAATAATCCCTTGTTGGTGCTACCATTAACAATAAATTAATCACAACAAACTCATTAATTGCAAATGTTTTGACATCCACAAGAGTTTTATTGAATTGTTGCAAGCGTTGAAAATTACAAGCGAAAAATTGTAACAAAAATATTACATTACCAAAGTAGAAATAAAATATTTATTTTTTAAAATAAATTAAGTATAAACACGTGCATTACACAGATAATTTTTCTGCTCAACAATGTGATGCTAACAAATTACCCCACACAGAAAAAATAAAAATAAAAAATGTAATAAAAAAACTCTCATCTTCCCCCCCAAAACATAAACCCTTATCCCACCTCCCCCTCCCCCGAAAAAAACCTTCTTAATCCAGTCGCCTCCTCTCCTCCTCCTCCTCCTCCTCCTCCTCCACCCCTCCTCAATGCATCATCATCGCTGCCTCGTCCTCCTCCATGCCAATGACTCCCGAGCGTTCTCCATCCTGTTTGTCCTCACGTATCTCATGCCCCCCCTATCTCTCTTCTCTCCTTTCAGTTTAGGGCACACTTGAGGTGAATGATTGCGGGTTGACGATAAAGTGGTTAACTCAACCTTGTTCATAGTTTCGGCATGGGCTTCTAAATCACAGATAGGTTAATATACATAACAAGATGTTCTTTCAATTCATATAGGAAGAGATTATATGTTTATTAGTTTAACAATTCTTTTATTCATTGGTTGATGAGAGATTCAGATAGACGATTTCATGAAAATTAGGGGTATGAACATGTTTGGGTTTTTTTGGACATTTTATTTATTTTATTTTGTCATAGAATAAGGATATCATACTTTTGATGTAAACAATGATCACAACAGGATGTTCTTTCAATTCATATAGGATGAGATTATATGTTTATTTGTTTAACAAATTTTTAATTCTTTTTTTATGTGGAGATAAGTGATGTGGGCCAGTCAGGGCCGTTGGATCTCCTAAATATCCGCTCATCTCAGATCATCAGGTTAAAAGGTCCAACGGGCATTCTGCAACTTCAGGCCCACAGAAAAATGGGTCTGACCCGGTCCATCAGGGTCAGATACCCGTTTACTCTGCCTATAAATACCAGGCCCCCTCCTCCTTGAAAAAGGTAATAAAAAATTTCCCACCTGAACCCTAGCATTCTTACCCTTTCCAGTGACTGACTAGATCATCGAAGGGCCGATCGGTGGGATTTCTCTCGGTGTTTCTAGGCGATTTGTAGGTATTCCGATCAGCCAGCCACAACTATTTTTTCCAAGCCTACCTCCAGTAACAGAATGGATCTGTGGTTGCAATCTGTCCCTTCCACTTTACAAATTACAAGAACTCACACATGTTTCTTCCACACAAAAAACAAGCAGAATCAGGTTGGTGCTGTCAGTAGGGAGGCTTGATAGACCCAAAACCAGAATTCGGTCTCCAGACTCCTCCCCTCCTATGGACCCTAAACCAAGGAGGGCGAAAATGGCAGAGCGGTGCGCCGACCATCATCACGAGACTCACAGTCAGGTGGACACACAGGGTTCCGAAAGACACCGACCCGAGAGTCCATTGGGTTTGGGTTCATGCGCTCAGCCGCTGGGCGACCTGAGCGCCAGGAAGCTGATGACCTTTGGAAGATCTTCAACCATTGGAAACCTGAGGATGACCTCTGGAAATAGCTTGACCGTTCCAGGAGCGGAGCTGCCTCCTCTGTCCAGGTCCCAACCCATAGCCTACAAGGTTGGGAGTAACAATGCAGTCGCTCACCCAGAGATCGACGACCACTGACGGTCCAATTCGAAGAGGTCGTGGTCCCGAGGATAGAGTTCCAAGATTTCAGGAATGAGGTCCTCCTAGCCATCGGAGGCACCCCAAGAATGAACAACCAGTTGACGACCCCATCCAGGAAGAGAAAAACCTGGGTAGCTAGTTATAAGGCTTGACTCGACCACCAAGGAGGGATGAAGCTGTCCTTAGGCGACTCCAGGAGATGGAAAATTGCCTCGCTCGGATCGGCGAGTATGGAGGCCAATCTAGTCGGGGGTACCATTCTACCGGACTCCCATTCCCCGCTTGAATCCTTGACGCCTCGATCCTAAGGAATTTCCGACCACCTCAGTTCGAAACATACGATGGGAGAGTGATCCAGCTGATCACATAGAGGTGTTCAAAACCCTCATGATGATTCACAACGCCTCAGATCCTCTCCTCTTTCGAGTGTTCCTCGCAACTTGGCTGGCTCGACAAGGGAATGGTTCTCAAAGCTCACCCCCAACACAATCTTCTCTTTTGAAAGCTTGAGATAAACTTTCTCGCTCACTTTGTGACCAGTCACAAGGTCGAGAAGATGAGGGTGTCACTTCTGGACCTCAAACAGAAGGAAGGGGATGTTGGACCTGTAGGCAAGGCAAATAACACTAGAGGGGGATGAATAGTGTTGTATAAAAATTAATGAAGAACTTGAACTTTTTGTATTGTTAAGTCGACGCAAAAGATATACAGTCGACTGTTGCGTCAGATAAGAAGTGTATTTTACTGAAGAGTTACAAGTCTGATCAGTCGACTTATAGTGGAAAACCAGTCGACTTAGCAGACAAGTTTTTGAAATAAAACTCAGAAAAATTGAAATTGCAAGTTGAGAGAATACAACCACAGAGAGTCAATCACAGCCAAACACAACGATATATCCTGGTTCAGTCCTCCCGACCTACATCCAGTCCCCAAGCAACCCACTTGAAAATTTCCACTTTTCTTGAAAAAGTACAAGAATACTCTACGGCCTTTGACAACAACAATGTCAAATCCGTAGACCTCTCTCACCACTAGCAAGAGCAAACCCACTATACACCCTAGAGTGAAACTGACTCTAAAACTAAGAGCCCTACTCTCCAACCAAGAGTGAAAACAACAACAAAAAATTGAGTTTACAACAACCTATAGCCTTGTATGTGATAGTGCTTTGTATTGTGGCTATAACTTCTCAACTCAGTCTAAAACGAAATCAATGTTATATTAGACTGAAATTTAAAGAACCAAGTCTTAAAGAGTTTGTATGCTTTTGAAATGCTTGAAAACAAATGACTTGAGAGTTTAAAGAATACTTGGAGTTGAGTAACCTTTGTCAAATGAATTCTATACTCTTTTTATAGAGTTAGAAACGTTTGGACGTTTGAGAGGTTGAATCCCAACTGCCAAACAACGGCAGTAAAAAAGATTTGATTTTGAAAAACAAGTTTTAAAATCAGAAAACTGTCGAAACGGCTTGAACAGTCAACTGGGTTGTCATAATGAGTCGACTGGCCAGAGCTTGTATGAGTTCAGGCAGTTTCGTACTATGACAGTCGACTGGTTCCAAGGAGTGGTCGACTGGTACTCATACAACTGAACTTATTCAAGCTTGTTTTGACATTTTGATTTTGTAAAACACTCAGATTATTTAAAGTATGTGTGAGTGTGTGTGACAAGGCTTTTACAATTTTCTAAGACTCAAAGAATTAAAATTATAAGACACTTTGTTTAATACAATTGAAGCACTTTGAGTCTTGTCTTGAACTTGAGTCTTGTCTTGATCTTGAGCCTTTGTCTAGATGTCTTGAAGCTTGATCAATTACTCTTTAAAGCTTCATCAGATTGTGTTGCCTTTGTGTATTTCACCATGGTATTGGATTTCATACACTATGCAAGAGATATGTGATAGACAAACTTTATATTGTGTTGTAGTCCTCAAAACCAAGAATCAACATTCTCCTCCTTTTTCATGATGACAACACAATACCTTAAAATAACAATATACATAGCAAGATGTCACACATAATTTAATGATATACAAATGTGAAATAAGCTCCCCTTAAATAATGTACAATATGCACAAAATTGTGAAACATGCACAACATAAAACATATAAACAAAACCATATTTTTCTCTCCCTTTGTCATCAACAAAAACATAAAGAGGAAGGATACATCATAAAGAACAAACTAAACATTAACACATTGTTGCAGATTACATAATAGAAGAAAAAAAAATAACAAACAGAAAACATAGTTGAAAAGAAAAAAAATACATTAATTTTATTCGTCTTCGTCGTCGTCATCACCTGTGGAGGCAGGAGGAGGTTGTGGAAATTGTTGAGTTAATATGTCAGTAAGGTTAGCATGACGAGCCTCAAGATTATCCTATCTTGATAGGATAAGATCGGTACAATCCATGAGATAGTTAACCAAAGTATAAAGACTCTCGGGATCAGCAAAGACAGCTCTAGGAGGAGAAGAACTAGAAGCAGAAGACCGACGACCAGAAGTGGCCAAAGGAATAGGAGGTACATTCCTTTGAGGAGACCGAGGAGGAGAGTTAAGGATCTTCAAAAGCTTCAAGAGCAGCAATGGAGTGGTCTTCAGAGCAGCCGACTGGAAAATTTGGGAAAAAGTAAAAGTGAAAGGGGAATGAGAAGAATAAGGGTTTTTACTTGAGGGGTGCGGCTGAGATTAAAAGAAGGGTTGATATCAAAAAGAGGGTAAATGAAAGAGAGAGATACCTCAGTTAAGTGACGATTCGGAATCATAAAAAAATCAAACTAATGTCGCCTTAACTAATGCCTCAGTTAAGCGACAGTCGACTGGTTTTGATATCAGTCGACTTAGTCGAAAGAAAATTAAACCAAAACGAAACATCAAGTAAAACTTCTGTCAGTCAGGCTAGTTTCTGATATATTCGAATGTCTATAACACAAAATTCAGCCAAAATATGAACAACGAAAATACTTTATAAGTCGACTGAAAAATAAGTTTAAGTCGACTTAAACAAAAAATAAAATTTCAAGAAATATCATGAAAACAGTAAATTCCTAGTTCTCTTCCAAAGTTGATAAAAGTGTCTTCCTTAAGTGGTTTGGTAAATACATCTGCTACTTGTTTATCAGTAGAAATAAAATCCAAAGTTATATCTCCCTTTAAAACATGATCACGTAAAAAATGATGTCGAATATCAATAGGTTTTGTATGTGAGTGTTGAACCGGATTTTTATATAGATTAATAGCACTGGTATTATCACACATTATAACAGGTTTTGAAAATGAAATACCATAAAGTGACAAAAGTTGCAGCAATATATTCAGCAATAAAGTTTGTTTCATTCACAAAATTTAGGCACAAGCCAAACTTGCAGCAATATATTCAGCTTCTGTAGTAGATAGGGATACCGAATTTTTCTTTTTACTGCACCAAGATATTAGTGAATGTCCCAAAAAGTGACAAGTTCCACTAGTACTTTTACGATCAGTTTTACTACCAGCAAAATCAGCGTCACTATACGACAAAAGTTGAAAATTATCAGTGCGTGGATAAAATAAACCATATTCAGACGTGCCTTTAATGTATCTTAAAATACGTTTCACAGCTTTTAAGTGAGATTCTTTGGAATTTGACTGATATCTAGCACACTAACATACACTAAACATAATATCTGGTCTACTAGAAGTTATATATAAGAGTGAGCCAATCATATCTTGATAGAATTTTTGGTCGACACTCTTACCTAAATCATCTTTGTCAAGTGTAGTAGTAGTAGCCATAGGTGTGGTTTTACTACTAGTGTTATCCATGCCAAACCGTTTGAGTAATTCCTTAGCATATTTTCCTTGATTAATAAATATATCATTTTGTGACTGCTTTATTTTGTAGCCCAAGGAAACAATTGAGTTCACCCATGTGACTCATCTCAAACTCATTTTTCATGGTATTAGCAAACTCTTGACAGAGATTACTATTAGTAGATCCAAAAATTATGTCATCTACATATATTTGTATGATTAGAATATTTGTCTCTATTTTCCTGATAAACAAGGTAGTATCTACTTTACCTATCTCAAAACCAGTTTCTAAGAAAAAAGTATTTAACCGATCATACCAAGCACGAGGTGCTTGTTTAAGACCATATAAAGCCTTTTTCAATTTAAAAATATGGTTTGAGAATTGTTCATGTCCGAAACCAGGTGGTTGCTTAACATACACATCTTCCTTAATAAATCCATTCAAGAAAGCACTTTTAACATCCATTTGGAAAAGTGTAAAATCCATAAAACACGCAGAAGATAATAAGATCCTAATTGATTATAGTCTAGCAACAGGAGCATATATTTCATCAAAATCTATGCATTCTTCTGGATTATATCCTTGAGCAACTAATCTAGCCTTGTTCCTAACGACTTGTCCTGATTCATCTAACTTGTTTTTGAATACCCATTTGGTACCAATTATTGTATGGTTAGAAGGTCGTGGAACTAAATCCCATACATCATTTCTTATAAATTGGTTTAATTCATCTTGCATGGCATTCATCCAAAATTTATTCTCACAAGCTTCTTGTATATTTTTCGGTTCAAAATCCGACAAGAAACCGTATGAGAAATCATGTTAACATGAGATCTTGTTTGAATACCACGTGAAATGTCACCAATTATTAAGTCATGAGGATGATATCTAACTTCAACAAATGCTTTTGGTAAAGTTTGAGTCATCACAACAGGATCAGTCGACTTAACAAATCCATCAGCTGACTGATTCACATCAGTCGACTTGAGATCCTTATCAGTCGACTTGTCTAGGGTAGTTTGCTCTAGTATTTAATAACGTTATTTAAAGGTGATGATTCAATTTCGTCATCTTTAATAACAGTAAATGAAGGCAAGGATTCATCAAATGAAACATGCATATATTCTTCAATAGTCAAAGTTGACTTATTGAAAATTCTGTATGCCTTACTCCTATTTGAGTATCCAATGAAGATACCTTCATTAGATCTATCATCAAATTTATCTAAATTATTTTTAGTGTTTAATATGAAACACTTACATCAAAATACTTTAAAATAAGATACTTTAGGAATTCTTTCATAAAGTAATTCATAACAAATTTTTTTAAGCTTAGGCCTAATCAATATTCTATTTAAAACATAACATGCTGTAGAAACAGATTCAGCCCAGAAGTACTTAGGCAAATTGCTTTCAACAGGCATAGTACGTTCACACTCTTGCAATGTCCTATTCTTTCTTTCGACCACTCCATTTTGTGGTGAAGCTCTAGGAAATGCAAATGAATGTGTTATACCATTCTTGTTGCAATATTCTGAAAACGTTTCATTCTCAAATTGTAACTCTTGTTTCCCCGTATTTGTATTTTTATACTGTATTTTGCCCCATTGTACTCCTTATAAATTTGTGATCCAGTATTTTGTTTCTATTCGAATAAAATCATTAAATTGTTTTCGACTCAATTTTTGGTCCTTTTATCGAATTCATCTGTGTGCACTTTGTATCATTCTCCATGAAGAATTGACCGTTTCTTCTCATTTATCTCTTTAATCCCCATTTTGATACATTTTGACCAATTCTCCTGTTGGGCACGATTCGAAGCGGATACCCTAAAACCCAAAACCCGATACCCTCACTATATAACCCTAACCCTAACCCCTAACCCCGTATACTGTGCAGCCCCAAACAAACTAACCGCCGCTACCCCCCACGTCTTCTACTTCCGCTTCCTTCTCCTTCGATAACAACCCATCTCCAACCTTCGATCGCCCTCCGTTCGATCTCCCTCACCATCGCCTCGTCAGCACCCAATCACCATCACCACCAGTTCACAACCACCATCATCTTCACCATCGTCTCCTCCTCGAACCCAACTCATCCATTTCCCAAACTCCTGTCGTCTTCAACCTCTACCCACCGCCATTACCTCGCCAGTCTCCACCTCATCGCCTCGCCGTCGTTTCCACAATCCGCAACCTCACCAACCGCCACCTTCACACCAAAAACACCCCTGAGCCACCCCACTTCCCCTTGCTCCCCTGTTCTTGTACGCAGAACAGAGCATCGTCGCTCCTCGACACGTGCCATCCCATCATCACCGACGACCCCGCACTGCGTCGCTTCCTGACCAGTCGCCGCCGTCGATGTCGCCGCTCGCCAGTGTCGTCGCCATCTCACTCTTTCTCTCTCGCTCTCTGTTTCGACGAAGAAGCGAACGAAGAAGAAGAGCAGCTGTTTGGGCGGGATACGATCTCGGCCCTTGGATCGCATCAAGATCCGTGCACTTTTGATCTGATCAGATCGGTATTTGGTGTTCACCCACAGCAGATCCTCGATGGCTATTTCCTGTTCTGGCGATCCGCTGCGTAGGAAAGAATGCCATTGGTGCAATCTGGTGTTCCGTGTTTTGGCACAGCGAATCCCAGATCGCTGTACGCTGTTCGGCCCCGATCCGGTGTGGGGAAATTCACTATACCGTTGGATTTTCGCACGTGCTTCACACGTGCTTTTGTGAGACTCCGCCCGGGATTCTTTGACCTTATTTTCTTCAACAATCGGATCTAATCGTCGTCAATCAAGGCAAGTATTCTACTTGTACACATTTTTGTTCTAGTACAAGCATCCCTTGCAAAATACTACAAATAGTTAGAATTGTGACTCCTCCTTGACTATCGTTATTGATCAATATCAATCCTCCAAAATTTTATAATTCTAAGAGTCACAAAAATTTCATTGTATTAAATTATAATTACTTGGACTCTTTTACCCCTTAAACACATGAACACATGAGATTAAGGAGCCCTAAATTTGTAGACACATGGTATATTTGTATTTGATGAACTTGCAACCATTTGACTTGGAAAATAATTATTACTTGCTCGTTTAACCACCAATATCATGTATTTATGTCACACCATAACTTAGACGCCTAATAACAAATTTCCATGAAATCTATACTAGTAAGTTATTCCCACATGTTGCTGTCCAGAATCTTCTTTTGCTGTTTCGACCCATTTAACATTAGAATCTGAACCCAAGCCCTGAATAGAAAATGTAGATCTGGATGTCTAGATGTCGATAGACTCCGAAATGTTCGAATTTGGAGTTACGATCTAGGAGTTATTGTAGTTTTACTGCAGCTGTGTCGGTAGATGCAGATTTGTAAAACTGCTGCACACCTTTACTTTGCGAATTAATTTATCTATGTAAACAGCAAGCGTTGGACTTGAAATTTTATATGCGGTTGCTGGACACCCTATAGGACATCCCCAATTTTTTCAGAATTAATTAACATTATTTCAACCCTGTTTCACATGTATAAACCCAAATACACAATTCTGCCTGAACAAATGTAACAAGCGGGGGTTTGAGGGAAGGACTATAGAGTGGACAATATAGGTAAGTGTACTCGGAAGGGGGCCCGTGTTTCCCAAAGTTGTATGTTAAATGGAACTAAGTGTTACGTAGAACTAAGTGCCACGTCATGGTGACGGGGGCCACCTCTAGAATCTACGGGGGCCACCTCTAGAGCCCATTACAAGGTTACATCATATATACTTGAGATCACATGGAACTAAGTGCCACGTAGAACTAAGTGCCACGTCATGGGTGACGGGGGCCACCTCTAGAGCCTACGGAGGCCACCTCTAGAGTCCATGGTTGATCACTTGCTTGATATTTGATGCCTGAGTACGCCGCCCTATAGACTCCATTACTAGGTCTAAACAAAATTGTTTTGACTGTAGCAACCATGTAGTAAAAAGATGGATGCATGTCGTGCTACCTAGATAGTAATAACTACAAGACTTGAACATGAACTTGAACATGACACCTGTTACTTGATACTTGATGACATGATACATGAAACATGATACATGAGACTTGAAACTTGAAACTTGAACTTGATACGTGTTACTTGATACTTGACAACTTGTTACCAGATACTTGACAACTTGTTACCTGGTACTTGACAACTTGATACTTGACACTAGACTTGGCACTTGTTACATGACACTAGACTTGAGACTTGTCACTTGAGGTTAGATATCCCTACAGGTTCACTTGTCATTTGCTTCACCATTTGCATTTGTTATCCAGCTTGTTTACTAAGATGTCCCTCATGCTAGTTGGTTCTTAGTTTTCCACTACTTGTTGTATCTCTGTTACATTCTTGATTCCAATTCTTGTCCCACATTACTTTTACTCGCTTTTACTATTTGTGGCCCTAACTTGCACTAAGGGCATTTTCTCTTGTTCTTCCTATTTTTTCCTTTTTAATTATTAAGCAGACGTGGGAGACGAGCTACCTGCTGGAATTTGCGAGCAGACATTTCAGGTTTCGCTTGGAGTAAGGACTTGTTTAAATAATTGCTTTCCTTAAGGTATTTATTTCTTCTGCTGTATAAGACTTGTTTCCAAGTTTTAACTTGATCCAGACTTGAAACTATTTGGATGTTTTATTATATTTCAGTTGTTTCTGTTGCTAATAAATTATTCATGCATGCTTGGTTATATATAAATCTTGTTATATTCTTGTTATGATGCTGAGTCGATCCTACAGTTTATGGATGATGTTAAAATCATTCGCTGGGCTTCGCCACGCGCTCGTATTCCATATTTTTGGGAAGCGGGGCGTGACACAAATACTCCACCATGATCACTTCTAATAGTGACTATGGTTAGGGATTTTTGATTTAGAATTCGTTTGCAGAAATTTGCAAATTCTTCAAAGGCATCATATTTATGTTTTAAAAAGAAAACCCATGTAAATCTTGAAAAATCATCTACTCAAACAAATACATATCTACCTGTAATAGGACCAAATAAATCCATATGGATTAATTCGAGAGGCCTACTAGTAGAAATCATTTCTTTTGTCTTGAAAGTAGATTTGACTTGATTTCCTAGTTGACAAGCATCACATAACTTATCTTTCTTAAAAAATAGTCTTGGCAGCCCTTTAACTAGGTTGTATTTAGACAATTTAGCAATATTTTTCATATTTACATGGCCAAATCTCTTATGCCAAAGCCAAAAATCATTGTTAGAAGCTACTAAGCAAAAATCATTAGAAAAATTATTTGTTTTTAAGCATTACTCATAGATGTTGTTTTTCCTAAAACTTTGAAAAATAACATTTTGTATAGATGAATCATATATTAAACATGCATCTTTTTCAAAAATAATTTTATATCCCTTATCACAAAGTTGGCTAATACTTAACAGATTATGCTTTGGTCCACTAACTAGAAATACTTCTTCTATAGTAGGGGTAGTGCTCTTACCGACCATGCCTATTCCAATAACCTTCCATTTGTTGTCACCGAATGTGACTTTTCCTTCATCTATCTCTTGTATGGAAGAAAGAAGATTAGCATGACTAGTCATATGCTTGGAGCATCCGCTATCAAGTATCCAACGTACTCTTTTAGGTACCTATAAAATAAACATTGTGAATATGGTACATTTTTCATTGGGTTCGAAAGGGACTAGTTTTTAGGAAACCAAACCCAAAGTAAGTTTGATTTACCACCAAAAGCAGGAATATAATTTACAAAATTACATACATTAAGAGCATAAGAATTTATATAAGTAATTCTATCGTTTAGACTCAGGTTGACTGGAACTCAAATGTTTTTAGTTTATCCAGTCGACTTTATTGTACCTTTCAGTGGACTGTTATAAGAAGTCAGTCGACTGGGAAGTGAAATAGATCGACTTATCTGAGGTTTTTGTCTCTTTGAATAAGACTCCAAACCTCTAGACAAGCGACTGACATTAGAGTTCAGTCGACTGGTCCGAACTACAGAATTACTATTTTCATGAAAAATAATAGTTTTTGGTTTCTCAAAAAGCTCATATAATTTGTTCTTCACATTGGAAATAGAATTAGTCTTATTACTACTAGTATTCTTAGAAGAATGATGTTTTTCAAGAGTCTTTTGAAAACCAAGTCCAAATCTTTTATTAGATTGAACTTGATTTTGAAGAACTTCATTTATATTATCTTTTTCTTTGTTAAATTTTGATACATTCTTGGATATCTCTTCATAATTTTTCTTAAGAGATACAAGATCTACATCCAAATTTGAAAGTCGAGAATTTAAAGATTTGACTTCAACATTCAAGTCAAGATTTTCTTGAGAAAGTGTTTGATTGACTTTCTCTAAATTTTTAACTGTAATTTTCTCCTTCTTAAGTTCTTGAAAAACTTCATTGAAAGCATCTAATAAGTCATTTGAATCAAAGTTTTCACTTACATCGTTTTGTATGGCCATGAAACATACGTTCGCTACTTCATTTGACTCCTAATTCTCTTCTTCTGATGAAGAGTCATTATCATCCCAAGTTGCTTGATATGCCTTCTTGTTCTTCATATACTTGTTCTTTGTGTACTTGTCCTTCTTGCAGTTGGGAGCCTTCCCTTTTGATTTCTCATTTTTTATTGGGCAATCCTACTTCATATGACCTGTCTTGTTACACTTGAAACAAGTGGGAAGTTCATAGTATCTTTAAACTTGGAATTAAATTTACCTTTTCGTAAAAGTTTCTTGAACTTTCTAGTGAACATGGCTATTTCTTCTTCATCTTCTTCTTCATCTTTAGAATCCGACATGGCCTTGAAAGCGAGCGTCTTCTTCTTTGCTTGTTGAGGTTCTAGATCCTTCTTGCGTTCTTCAAGTTGTACTTTATATGCTATAAGGTTTCCCACAAGATTCTCAAAAGAGAGTTGTGATAAATCGTTGGCTTCTTCTATGGCGGTGGTCTTCTTCTCCCATTTGGGGGTTAGGGCACGAAGAACTTTTCTCACCATTTCTGCTTACGAGTACGTCTTTCCAATGGCCACAAGAGAGTTTGTAATGTCCATGAACCGTGCTATCATGTCCGACACATTCTCGTTCTCATTCATATGGAACATTTCAAACCTGTGAATAAGAATAGATATCTTAGATTCTTTAACCTTATTAGTACCTTCATGAGTTACCTCGAGTGTGTGCCAAATTTGATGAGCAGTTGTTGCATTTCACACACGATTGAACTCCTCTTTGGTAAGTGCACAGAATAAAGCATTCATCGCCATTGCATTGTTCATTGTGTTGCTCTTTATGTCATCATTCCATTGTGCATAGGGAATTGTAGGAGCGGTGAATTCTGTCTCAGTCATGTTCCAAATCTCATAGTTGATGGACTAAAGGCCGATCTTCATTCTACACTTCTAATAGTTATAGTTTGTTCAATCAAATAGGGGTGACCTTTGTGTGGATTGGCCTTCATGGTATTGGCTTGCATTTAAAGTAGATGCCATTGCACTCATCCAGGCTATGATACCAAGTGTTGGATCCTGTAGGCAAGGCAAATAACACTAGAGGGGGGGTGAATAGTGTTGTATAAAAATTAATTAAGAACTTGAACTTTTCGTACTGTTAAGTCGACTACAAAAGATATACAGTCGACTATTGCGTCAGATATGAAGAGTATTTTACTGAAGAGTTACAAGTCTGATTAGTCGATTTATAGTGGAAAACCATTCGACTTACCAGACAAGTTTTTGAAATAAACTCAGAAAAATTAAAATTGCAACTTGAGAGAATACAACCACAAAGAGTCAATCATAGCCAAACACAACGATATATCATGGTTCTGTCCTCCCGACCTACATCCAGTCCCCAAGCCACCCACTTGAGATTTTTCACTATTCTTGAAGAAGTACAATAATACTCTACGGCCTTTGACAACAATAATGTCAAATCCGTAGACCTCTCTTACCACTAGAGAGAGCAAACCCACTCTACACCAAAGAGTGAAACCCACTCTAAAACCAAGAGCCCTACTCTCCAACCGAGAGGACCACTCTCACAACCTGAAAGTGAAAACAATAACAAAAAGTTGAGTTTACAACAACCTATAGCCTTGTATGTGATAGTGCTTTGTATAGTGGCTATTAGGTCAACTTTTGAACTCAGTCTAAAACAAAATCAATGTTATATTAGATTGAAATTCAGAGAACAAGGTCTTAGAGAGTTTGTATGCTTTTGAAACGATTGAAAACAAAAGACTTGAGAGTTTAAAGAATACTTGTAGTTGACTAACCTTTGTCAAATGAATTCTATACTTTTTTTATAGAGTTAGAAACGTTTGGACGTTTGAGAGGTTGTTAAAAAATATTAGATTTTGAAAAACAAGTTTTAAAATAAGAAAACTGTCGAAACGGCTTGAACAGTCGACTAGGTTGCCATAATGAGTCGACTGGCCAGAGCTTGTATGAGTTCAGGCAGTTTCGTACTATGACAGTCGGCTGGTTCCAAGGAGTGGTCGATTGGTACTCATACAGCTGAACTTATTCAAGCTTGTTTTGATATTTTTGATTTTGTAAAACACTCAGATTATTTAAAGTATGTGTGAGTGTGTGTGTGTGTGACAAGGCTTTTACAAGTTTCTAAGACTTAAAGAATTAAAATTACAAGACACTTTGTTTAATACAATTGAAGCACTTTAAATCTTGTCTTGAACTTGAGTCTTTGTCTTGATCTGAGCTTTTGTCTAGAAGTCTTGAAGTTTGATCAATTACTCTTGAAAACTTCATCAGATTGTGTTGCCTTTGTGTATTTCACCATGATATTGGATTTGATACACTATGCAAGAGATATGTGATAGACAAACTTTATATTGTGTTGTAGTCATCAAAACCAAGAATCAACAGGGGAGTCCCTGCAGGACTTTGTGCGCTAGTTCACAACCGAAGCCAGGGTAGTCTCTTCTCTCGATGCTGGCGTCGCATCCGCAGATTTCCAACATATCGTTTCCCATGGCCAGCTAAAGGCCTCCCTGGCAAAGAATCCCCCGATTGATTATCCCGACCTCCTTCACAGGGTCGAAAAGTACATTTAAGCTGAAGAAGCTCTGCATCCTGAAGGCCTGACAGAAACCCCTGCTAAGTGGAAGAGGAAGGTAGATGGTTCGGAGCCCATGAAGAGGTCTCAAAAAGATTCCCTCGGTAAAAAATGGCCGCCTCTGGTCCCCCGCCTCGAAAAGTTCACCCCATTGACTAATAGCGTGTCGGCCATCCTTTTGGAGATTGAGGACAAGGGGACATCCGCCATCCTCCTTGACCCACCAACAACAAGAAAAAGGACCAGAAATTTTACTGTCGGTTCCATCGGGACCACGGGCACGAGACCGATATGTGTTGCGCTCTCATAGACGAAATAGAGGCCATCATCCAGAGGGGTTACTTGAAGGAATTCACTCGAACCAATCAATGAGACCAGCAGGCTTCACCCCCTCCTCGAACGACCGGTCGGCATCCTGAGGTGGAACCCGAGCCTGATGAGGTGGGAGGGCCGGCCATCCTTCACTGTGTTCTCAGTGGCCCCATGGGGGGAGAGTCGAATACTTCCCACAAGGCCTTCGTACGGGAGGTTAACTCGGTCCATGATCACCCACTCCCCAGGGACCAAGGCATGGTGGTCTCGTTCTCCAATGACGATCTGGAAGGTGTCCGACTACCTCACTGTGATGCCCTGGTGATCAGCCTTGGCCTGGTGAACCATGAAGTTTGCCGTATCCTCGTTGATAGTGGAAGCTCAGTGAACATCTTTTTCCTTGCCGCATTCAAAGTTCTCAAAATCTCTCGAGAAAGACTCAAGCCGGCGGGGTACATGATGCACGGGTTTTCAGGCACTTCTGTACAGATCGAGGGGATAATCACGGTCGATGTTACAGCTGGAACAGTCCCGAACATCCGAACAGAAGCCATGATTTCATGGTGGTCAATGTCAAAGCTGCCTACAATGTGATCCGGGGCAGGCCCTACCTCTATTCCCTTTAAGCGGTACCCTCCGCATACCACCTGAAAATGAAGTTCCCCACCGATCACGGAGTCGGCGTGGTCCGAGGCAATCAAGAATCGGCCAGGTCCTGCTACATGGCCGCGGTGGGAGGTAGAGTTTTTTCCCTTTAAGCGGTCGAACTTCTGTCCGATAGGAACTCATTGGGCTTTGAGCCCGTCGACCAATTGGAAGAAATCCCCTACACTGAGGAGGACATATCTAAGTGGTTACGTGTGAATTAGTCCTTCTCCTCAGACCTAAAACTAGCCATCACTAACTGCATCAGGCAGAATGTTAATCTCTTCACCTGGACGCCCTCCAATATGCCAAAAATCTAAGAGGACCTCATCATGCATCGTCTAAACATCCACCCAGATTTAAAGCCCGTCCAGCAGAAGCACCGCAAATTTGCCCCTGGAAGGTAGCTGGCGATCAAAGAAGAAGTGAACAAGCTCCTCTTGACCCATTTTATCTAGGAAGTCAGCTATCCCGAATGGTTGGCCAACGTAGTAATGGTGAAGAAACCAAGCGGGAAGTGGAGAATCTGCATAGACTTCACAAACCTCAACAAGGCCTACCCCAAAGATCTGTTCCCCCTTCCGAGCATTGACGCCCTGATTGATGCAACTCTGGCCACGAATTGCTGAGCTTCATGGATGCCTTTTCAGGCTATAACCAAATCATAATGTTCCCCCCCCACATCCCCAAAAATGCCTTCGTGACTGACCAGGGCCTATACTGTTACCGGGTCATGCCATTCGGGCTGAAGAAGGCTGGTGCTACCTACTAGAGGCTCGTCAATCGGGTGTTTAAGGAACAAATATGTTGGAACATGGAGGTCTATGTCGATGACATACTCTTAAAAAGCTGTTGAGGCCAAGACCACATCACCGATCTAGAGGAATTCTTCATAGTCCTAAGGTCCCACAACATGAGACTTAACCCCACCAAATGTGCTTTTGACGTCACTTCAGGGAAATCTCTCGGATTCGTGGTCAGCCAGTGGGGAATTGAGGCGAACCCCGACAAGATCCAGGCCATATTGGACATGGCCCCTCCAAGAAATATTAAAGAGGTCCAGAGGCTCTTGGGTCGGCTGGCGGCCATCGGCCGTTTTCGTTCCAAATCCGGTGAAACGTTGCTCCCATTCTTCAAAGCCCTCCGGATGGATAAAGGCTTCGAATGGGGAGAACCCCAACAGCAGGCCTTCGAACAGCTAAAGACCTACCTAGCCAACCCCCCGCTCCTCATCAAACTAGAACCGGGCGAGCCCTTCTACCTCTATCTAGCCGCATCTGAACACGCGCTCAGTGCCGTAATTTTCAGGGAGGAAGATAGGGTCCAGAAACTCATCTATTACGTTAGCAAAGTCTTGCACGTGGCGGAGCTTCGATATGCCCGAATGGAGAAAGTCGCTTACTCATTGGTAATAGCCGCTCGGAAACTCCGGCCGTATTTTCAAGCTCACTCCATTCATGTCCTAACAGATCAGTCGCTCAAGCTCTTCCTCAACAGACCAGAAAATTCCGATCGACTAATCAAACGGTCGATTGAGCTGAGCCCAACACGACATCAGCTACCATCCCCGGACAGCCATCAAAGGGCAAGCCCTCGCAAAACTCATCACAAAGTGTACAAGGTCTGAAGTACCCGAGATCCCATAGCAAGATCCCACATGGGAGATTTATGTAGATGGATCGTCTTGCGAGGGCGGAAGCAGAGCAGGCGTCATACTTCGCAGCCTCAATGATTTCGTTCTTTAATATTCCTTATGCCTCAATTTCCAGGCCTCTAATAACGTGGCAGAATACGAAGCAATGATCACCGACCTCACACTGGCCCGCAATGCGGGAGTAAGACGAGTAAGGGCCTTCATCGACTCTCAGCTCGTGGTTAAAAAAATTTTGGGGGATTACGAAGCCCATGATGCACGCATGGCCCGGTACTTGGCACGCGTCAAACTCATCTTGGAAGCCTTCAAGCACCCCACCGTCGAGCGGATACCTAGGGAACTCAATACTCTGGCAGACGCCTTGTCCAAGATCGCCCCATCATCATTCGAGGGCCTCGACCATACAGTCCTCATTGTGGTCCTCTACGTGCCAAGCATCAAGAAACCTGAGGTCATCTACCTCAATACGGGCATGCAGCAGCATAATTGGATGAATCACATCCACAAGTTCTTGGCAGAAGGCCAACTACCGGAAGACTCTGTCGAGGCTAGGAAGATAAGGGTTCGGTCGCAAAGGTTCAACTTGATTGAAAATATCCTCTTCAAATGTTCATACACCAGGGTGGACGGCAGACCTTACCTCCGATGTCTGAATGCTGATAAAACGAGGTATGCATTGGAAGAGTTACACGAGGGAATTGGAGGGTGCCATATGGACAGTAGGTCGCTCGCAAGGAAGGTGCTCAACCATGGGTACTATTGGCCGACCATACTTTAAGACGCCCGTGATCTCGTTAAGTGATGCAGCTCCTACCAGAGATTCTCCTCAATCAGACACTTGCCCCAAGCCGAACTCAGGTCGCTGATCAGTCCAGCTCCCTTCGCCATGTAGGGGATGGACTTGGTTGGCTCATTTTCGAAGGCCACAGGCCAAAGACGTTTCCTCATCGTGGCCATCGACTACTTCACTAAATGAGTCGAAGCCGAACCCTTGGCTACAACCACCGAGAATCACTCCCCAATTCTTTAGGAAGCACATTATCTATCTGTTTGGTATCCCGCGCATGCCCATCACCGATAATGGGACTCAGTTTGCAGGTAGAAAATTTCGAAAGTTCTGCGATGACCTGGGAATCTAGTAGCAGTTCTCATCAATAGCTCATCCCCAATCTAACGGCCAATCTGAAAATGCCAACCGTCAAATTCTTGACGATGTCAAAAAATGATTAGGCCAATCTCCCAAAGGACTGTGGATCGACGAGCTGCCTAACGTCCTATGGTCGTACCGAACAACCAAAAGAATTCCTACAGGCGATTGCCCTTCCAATCTGACATACGGGACAGAGGCTGTCATCCTAATGGAGGTCGGGCTCCCTTCGCCTAGGATCATGGGCTTCAACGAGGAATCCAACTCGAGCGACCTCAGGGCCAACTTGGACGTGGTCAATGAAAACCGCGAGTGACCCTCCATCCGATGAGCCATATACCAATAGCGAGTTCAGGAGATCTACAACAAAAAGGTTCATTCTGTCAACCTTAAGGAAGGCAACCTCGTGCTCAGGAAGCTTGCTATTTTCGACCCCAACAGAAAAGGCAAACTCGCCCCAAACTGGGAGGGCCCGTATAAGGTCTTCCAAGTGGTACGTCCAGACACATATCAACTCGAAAACCAGGGGGCAATGCAGTCAAGCGACCATGGAATGCAGAGCATCTTATCAAATTCCGTGAGGAGAGACGTTCGCCATAATTATAATAGGCACTGCGGCTCTTTTATGTTGTACCCAATTGCAAACCTGTACAAAAGTAATGAAATTTATTTTCAAAACTAAATATCGAGCAAGCTATTGTCGCTTACGTCCTTGCCCCTCGGCATGGACTTCGACCACCTACGAGAGATTTTTCAATCTCTCACATCCTCGCCCCTCAGTTTGGAATTTGATCACCTTCGAGGTATTTCTCAATCTCACACATCCTCACCCCTCGGTTTGGACTTCAACCACCTACATGAGATTCCTCCCTCAAGTCCTCGCCCCTCGGCTCGGACTTTGACCACCTATGAGGGATTTCTTAATCCCTTAAGTACTCGCCCCTCGGCTTGGACCCCGACCACCTACGAGGGATTTCTTAATATCTCACGACCTCGCCCCTCGGCCTGGACTTCGACCACCTACGAGAGATTTTTCAATCTCTCACGTCCTCGCCCCTTGACTTGGACTTCGATCACCTACAAAGGATTCTCAATCTCTCACGTCCTCGTCCCTCGGTTTGGACTTCGACGACCTACGAGGGATTTCTTAATCTCTCACCCCTTCGACTTCAACAACCTACGAGGAATTCCTCAATTCCTCAAGTCCTCGCCCCTCAGCTTGGACTTCGACCACCGACGAGGGATTTCTCAATCCCTCAAGTCCTTACCCTCGGCTTGGGCCCCGACCCCCTACGAGGGATTTCTCAATCCCTCACATCCTTGCCCCGCGGCATGGACTTCGACCATATACGAGAGATTTTTCAATCTCTTACGTCCTCGCCTCTGGGCTTGGACTTCGATCACCTACGAGGGATTTCTCAATCTCTCATGTCCTCACCCCTCAGCTTGGACCTCGACCTCCTATGAGGGATTCCTCAATCCCTCAAGTCCTTGCCCCTCGGCTTGGACTTCGACCACCTACAAGGAATTTCTCAATCCCTCAAGTCATCGTCCCTTGCTAGGACCACCTATGAGGGATCTCAATCCTTCACGTCCTCACCCGTTGGCCTGAACTTCAACCACCTACGAGACATCCTCGCCCCTCGGCCTGAACTTCAACCACCTACGAGAGATTTTTCAATCTCTCACGTCCTTGCCCCTCGGCTTGGACTTCGATCACTTACGAGGGATTTCTCAATCTCTCACGTCGTCGCCCCTTGGCTTGGACTTTGACCACCTACGAGGGATTCCTCAATCCCTCAAGTCATAGCCACTCGGCTTGGACTTAAAACAACCTACGAGGGATTTCTCAATCCCTCAAGTCCTTGCCGCTCGGCTTAGACTGGGACCATCTATGGTGGATTTCTCAATCCTTCAAGTCCTTGCCCCGCTGCTTTGACTTCGTCCACCTACGAGGGATTCCTCATTCCCTCAAGTCGTCGCCCCTCGGTTTGGACTTCGACCACCTACGAGGGATTTTTCAATCCCTCTCATCCTCACCCCTCGCCCCTTACCTCGAGCGAGCTATCAGCCATCGCTTAAGACCTCTAGCTTGGTGTTGACTCACTTATCCAAGTTTTAGTTTGATTTGCGGCCCTCGCCTCCAACAAGGACCTCTAAGCTCCATGCGCCAAGTTAATCCCTTTTCCACCCGCTGGCAGCCAGGGGTAGAGCAACCTTCATCACCGCTACCCCTAAATGTCAGATGGTGGTAGGTGAGCCACCAGTCAGAGGAAGCCTCAGATAGAATTTTTATTTTAGGCACTCACCTTCGGCAAGTGCCTCGAACGTTGTGAAGTGAGGAACAAGAAATAGTTAGGGGGGAGGGGGTCATATAGCCCAAGGTGAGGTGCATTTATGGCCTTTGAAGTTGAAACGTCTATCGGGCACATTGATGGCCTTGGAAGTCAATACGTCTATTGGGCACATTTATGACTTTGGAAGACGAAACGTCTCCCATTACCAGTCATTCATAATCGACCGATGCTCGGCATGCATCTCGAGTCAGTGCCTGGCTTTCTCGCCAAGCACACTGGGCTCGACGCTCAACCTGATCCTCGAGCTGACAACCCGATCCCTCAGTCTCACATGGGGTTTCGCGAGATTTCTCAATCTCTCGAGTCCTCTCCCCTCGGCTTGGACTTCGAAAATCTAGGAGAGATTTCTCAATTCTCGTCCTCACCCGTTGGCTTGAACTTCGAAAACTTATCTTGAACTCCGGCCACCTACGAGGGAGTTCCCATTCTTTCAAGTCCTCGCCCTTCGGCTTGGATTCCGGATGCATGCACATGGCAAAAGAACTCATAAAAAGCCAATACAATCATGTTTTCTTATTATTATTTCAACCAACAGAAGTGTATCAATACAATTGGCAAGTCTTTGTTACATTACTCGCAATTGAAATAAAGCTCCTACTCCGAGGCCGCAGGGTTGGTACGACGAGTTCAAGGCTGGTCGAATGAGTTTGCTCCTCTACGGGATCTCTTGGGGTCGCCAAGGTGGACACACCCGCAATCGAGCTCTAGGCGTCACCTAGCCTCATGGGTCCCAGCCGTAGGGTCGGTAACGAGACTCCGGCCGAAGGGCAGGAACCACCGAAAGAAGCGATTAGGATCCTGACATCCCGAGCATTATCTTGTATCGTTGTATCTCTAACTCTTTCTCCACAATGACCTTACGAAGGAAAGATTCAGACGATGGTTGCCGGACGGAAGTGCTGGACGAGGAAAATGCAGCTTCTGCGCTCCCCAGGTTTCGGTCGGCTATCAATTTCTTCAAGCGTGCCAACTCCAAGCTAAGTCCCTTCGACTTATCCATAAAATATTGGACAACAGCTTCTCGGTCGCAAGCCTCTTTGCATACCAGGTTAGTGCATAATCTAATACTGTGACCTTACCCCTAAGCCGTGCCATCTCGGTACGACCAGGGCCTACCCTCGAGGCCGCATCCATCTGGCAGAGACAAAAGAAACATCATACTGAGTCCTATTTACTTGGCTAACTTTACAAAATCTTACAAGGCTGATTGTGCCTCAGAAATCCAAGTCAAAAGGTTCGGCCAAAAAGAAAAAAAACACTTTTCATTGCTCAAAAATTTCATACAACCTTGGAGTGGTCAATCCGCGTTCGGAAGTTACAAAATGCAAAGAAGAAATAGGGGGAAACGGAAAAACAGAAGCTACTGTTCGAAAGGTGGGTGAACTTCGTCGTCAACGGTTGTCTCGGCAACAGCGTCGGCCCTAACAACATCTTCATCACCACCACCTCTGGCGGGTGGTCGGGCAGCTTCATGTGATAGTGGAAATGATCAAGCTCCAACTCGGGGTGGTAGTACTTGACGTGCCTGATCGCCATGGCATAGACCTCGTCCTAGCCTCGATGACCATGTCCATGCCGGCCTGCTTGATCTTCTTTATCTCAAGGGCTGCCACCATCTTCAGCTCACACTCCCTCTTCAGGCTGGCGTCAGCCTGGAAAGCTAGACCGACCTGAAGAGCTTGGTTACGAGACTCGACTACCAACAGTTTCAACTTGAGGTCCTTTATGTTGCCCTCATAGCGTTGTGCGATCCTCACCTTTTTTTTCAGCTCCCAGTGATGCAGCATCATCACCTGGGAACCCGCCATGCAAGCCTACGGCCGAGGGAATAAGACTTGACCGAAAAAAAATAAAAAATAATAGCAATAGCAACCAAAGTGTAGAAGGAAAGTAGAACGGAACACTGGTTACCTGCATGCTTTACTGAGCCCCCTTCATATAGCTGGACTCGATGGTATTGCACTCCATGGCCTGCTAGCCTTGAGGTGGGGTGAGCTTCTCAACAACTTCAATCATCACAGGACCCTCGGACAGGGTATCAACGACTCGAACGGCCCAGTCAGGGGCCTACAGTCGGAGCCCCGCATAGCCCAGGATCTCCTGGGACTCCGGATTGACGGGAGGGAGGCCACCCCTCACAACCTCAGTAACCTTCAGGTCACTTGAGCTTGGGGCTGTCTTAGAAGAGTCGGGGGTACCGGGGACCGCCCGAGTCTTCTGTCTCTTCGACCCCGGTTGGAAAGGTTCTTTGGAACCCCCCTGGGAAGAGACCTTCCCCTGCTTCTCCCTTCCGGCCCGTTCGGCCTTCTTCTTCTGTAGCAAGGCCCTCCTCTCGGCGATCTCTGCATCGTCCATATATGCAAAAGAAAGGTAAGTGCATAAGATGGAGAAAATAACTTGGATAAAAGGCAACGAAAGACATACTATAATTATTAGAGCTCAGTATGATCCGAGCTATATGCCTCTTCATCACATTCGGCCAACCAATGTTGTTGGCCACACATATCCGGTCGACATCCGCCAACTCCTCTGCCATAAGATCGGCCTTTCAGGGACCCTTAAGGTTGGGCTTGTAGAAGTTCCACTTCGTGGGTATCACCCACGGAGTCTGACACCGAATGACTAAGTATTTTCCCTTCCACCCCTTTATCGAGTATGGGTGGCTTTGAACGACATTCTTTCCTTGGCGGGGCGAGGTATAGTAGATACCTTTATACTCACCTGACGAGCTGATGCCCAAAATAGCTCGGAAGTACTTCAATCTTAGCGGCACTCTCCTCTCTTTGCAAAGTAGCATGAAGCACACGAACTACTTCCAAGAGTTCAGCCCGTATTGCATTATACTCAACGACGCCCACGACGAGACCTTCTAGATGAACGGGTGGATGGGCAGACGCAAGCCCGAGGTGAACGCATCCACAGGGAATAGGCAGAAGCACGGCGCTAAGTTATCTGTGGGTCGAAGCCCAGGGCTAGGGATCAACATCTCGTACTCTGGACCAATGATGTAACTGGCTCGGATGACTTGAAGATCGTCCGCGGTCAAAATAGTTGGCATTTTATCCATTGAGATCTTCGTTCGACCAGGCAAAAACAATTGCACACCATACCGGACCAATTCCTCGACACCGTCCGAATACATTTTAATCGAGCTCGGCTATCGAAGGAAGGGAATGTAGATACTGATATCTGGAGCCGTCTCGTCCAGACTATCTGACAAGGTCTACTTCATTTTCTTTCGTCGAACATGGGGGCCCTTCGAGGGGAAGGCATCTCAAAAGGCGCCAGATTGGGATCCTCTGCCAGGAGTCGACCTCAACTCCTCATCTTCCTCCACTCCTTCAACTGCCTTATCTTCCTCCACTCCTTCAACTACCTTGTCCTCCTCCACTCTACCCACCACTTCATTACCCTCTTCTTCCATGCGCACACTGCCTTCCGAGTCACTTGACTCCACTACGAAAGGTTTTCTATTGCGAAGCGGCTGGACGTCATAAACCGTCTCCTATGTCTCCGAAGACGTGGAGTCAGAAAGATGCGGGTCATCGCACCGAACCAATATAGAGGCTGACGAACTGACTGAGCCCTCGACATTATGAAATTACTAACCTGTTTAAAGTGCCAGAAAGTTGCCAAAAAGTTCACCACCGAAGACTACGCTGTTCTAGAGAGAAAAGCTTGGAGACTTAGATAGATGGAGCTAAAGCGAAAAATGAGAAAGGGCTGCAGAATATATACTAAAACCCAGCAACCTCTCGATTTTCGCAAAACCAGTGACTCCTTGATATCCGCAAACATGATGTCAGCATCACACGGGTTACTACAGGAGTGGTCCACGTACAACGCAACTCCTCTCCAAATCCAATTTTTCTCCAAGTCCAAAATGCTCGATTCTCGGCATACACTTCGAGCCTGCCAACAAAGAAACAATCTTTTGATTAGCCACCAAGGCTCGATGCTCGACATGTGCCTCGAGCAGGCAGCCAGCTTTCTCCCCAAAAGAGCCTTAAAGCATGGTCATCAGGCTCGACGCTCGGCATGTGCCTCGAGCAGAAGCCATTTTTCTCTCAAAAAGTGCCTCAAAGCAAGGTCATAAGGGTCGATCGCTCGGCATGTGCCTCGAGAAGGCAGTCAGCTTTCTCCCAAAAAGTGCCTAAAGGAAAGGCCACCAGGCTGGTCGTTCGGCACGTGCCTTGAGCAGGCTCGCAGCTTCCTCTCACAAAGCACCTTGCTCGAAGCGCTCGGCATCGACCCCCAAGCTTGGAGCTCGGCATGTGCCACGAGAAGGCATGCAACTTCCTCTCACAAAGTGCCTTACTCGAAGCCCTTAGCACCGACCCCCAAGCTCGGAGCTCGGCACGTGCCTCGAGCCGAAATGCAGCTTCCTCTCACAAAGTACGTCGCTCGAAGAGCTCGGCACTGACCTAAGCAGACACACATCTTCCTCTCGAAAAGCGCATCGTTCGAAGCACTCGGCACCGACCCCTAAGCTCGGAGATCGGCACGTACCTTGAGCAATCATGCAGTTCCCTCTTACAAAGCACCTCGCTCGAAGCGCTCGGCACCGACCCCTAAGATTGGAGCTCAGCAAGCACCTCGAGCAGGCACACAGCTTTCTCTCAGAAAGCACCTCGCTCTTAGCGCTCGACACCGACCCACCACGCTCGGCTCGGCCCCGACCTAAAACACTTGTTTCGAGAGCTCACTATCTCATCTTCGCAAAAAAAACTATCCTCGAATGTTATCGCAAGAACGGACTACTTGATGCACAAAAACCTTAAGGAGTTAGGGGGGGGGGGGGGGGGAGGGGGCTTATGATGTGGGTATAAGTGATCATCTGTCTTGATCAGTAGTTTAGACCATATTAAGATCAGAATCTTAATTTCAGTATAAAACATGATTTTTAGAGAAATTTGTCTTCTTTCTAAACTCTCTGACCTTGATCGATTTCATTTTTGTATGTGTGAGATATGACTGTTTTACTACAGAGGTGTATTTCATTTCTAGATTTCATTTCTTGATGATTTTGATGACTAAACTATTTTGATACTTATGCTAAACATATTATTTTGATCTGAAATTTGGGTCAGTATTTCTATATCTATCTAGGAATTACCCAGAATTTTGGTGGATTTAATTGATGAGTTTTACATACCATATCATGCTTGTTTATAAAGACTGCACTTGCTGTATTTTGCTCGCTGTTCTGTAAAGATTTGTATTTCCACCCTAATTCCTTTTACTGTATGAAAAATATTTATGAAATATGAAAGTTATCTTATTTTGTCTATTTTCATCTCCCTTTGACGGATTTGTATTTCGTTTCACGGTTTGCGAGATATTACAGTTTTTGTACAGCAGTGTTGGGAATTCTAGATTTGCCAAACTATCATTTCTTGATGTTTTCTAATTTTTGTTGGATAAAATAATCTTACTAGAAAATTATGAAACTTTATATTTTGATACTAGAAAGATAGGGGAATACCCCAGATTTTTCCTGGATTTATTTGAGGTGTTTGGAGCTGTTTTCCAGACCTGTGAATTCGATTTTTCTGATTTCTGGCTGAAGGTATTTTTTGGATTTAAATCAGTTTTGAGTTATGATTTTATAAAATACTATGTGACTTATTTATACTCGATGGATTCGGTTGGGAGTCTATTTTCTAGACCTTTTGACGGATTCAGGTTTGCATGGTTTTAACACTGGGAATTTCAGTTTTACTACAGTATGGTCTTACTGTCCTGAACTTGAGATTTGGTTATTTCATTCTTTTGTGTGTTACCTATTACCCATACATGTTTATCTTACAACTTAAACTTGTTATTTGATCATACCATGATATGCTTGCCTTGTTTCGTGAGACATACATGCTTGTTTGCTTTAATAATAAAATAAACCAAGCCGGGGTTTAAAGGGACAGATCTAATAGTGGATAATTCAGAAACGTGTACTCGGAAAAGAATCTATTGATTCTATGTGATACTTGAGATTTGGCTTGATACTTGATTACTTGAGGCTTGATATTTCACTACTTGAAGCTTGATATTTCACTTTGCTTGATACTCGATACTTGAGGCTTGATACTTCACTCTTGAGGCTTGTTTACTTGATACTTGAGGCTTGATACTTGATACTTGATTCTTGAGGCTTGTCCCTGAGTACACTGCCCTATATGGTCCACTATGAAATCTAAAACAAAATTACATTGACTGTAACAACCATGTGATAAAAGGATGGCACATGAAGTGTTACCTAGATAGTAATAATACAAGATATTTGATACTTGATTACATGATACATGATTACCTGATTCTTGATACTTGACACTTGTACTTGATTACTTGACACTTGTTATTTGTTACTTGATTTCGTGATACTTGATACATGACACTTGATACTTATTTACATGATAGTTGTTCACTTGACACTTGACACATGCCACTTGTACTTGTTTATCTTGCCATGCTAGTATTCAGTTTGTTATCATGCATATTCCATGTTATTAGTTAGTTTCCCCATGTACTTGTATCCTGCATTACAAGTGGCCCGTAACTTGCAATTGACAGGTACTTGTTTTCTTTTTTCTATCCCTGCAATTGTTAAATTGCAGATTTTGGAGAACATGTTCCAGATGGTATTGGTGACACGAAGTATTAGTGTTGGATCTTGTTATTATTATTTCTTGTTTCTTGCTTTGAACAATTGAATCTTGTACTTGGATTTATTTTGTAGTTGGGCAATGTGACCCAGGATATTTGACTTATTCAGATCATGATTATTTGAGATTAATATATTTTGGTTTCAAGTATTCTTGTTGGTATTTTGGTTCATATGTGCATGTTGGTTGATACTTTTGCTTCAGACTCTGATTATTCTTGTGAAGTGTTGTAAAGATTTCTGAACAGCTTATGGATGATGAAAATCATTTGCTGGGCTTTTGTCGTGTATCCGTATTCCGTATTCTCTTTTGGAAAGCGGGGCGTGACATATAGCATTTAGAAAATAGAAAAAGAAAGAAAGCACTGCAGTTGTTTTAGCCAAAAAATAGAAGAGACGGAATATCAGACGGAAGATGATCTTCCGTCTCACAGTTTATTTTTTATATAATTTTTTGTAAATGGCATTTTTGTAAATATGCAATGGCAATTTCGTAAATATGAAAAGAAAAGTTTTGAAGAATGTTATGGGACGGAAGAAGATCTTCCATTCCCCCGAGATTTTTTTATAATGGCATTTTCGTAAATAGAGACTGGCATTTTCGTAAATTTAGAAAAAAATTGCCCAGACGGGAAGATTGAGGGAAATTTTTTTTTTAAAATTAAATCTGCGTGGACCTTTTAAAATAATTCTAATAAAAAGAAGAGACACGGAAGATCTTCTCAACTTTTATTAATTTTTTAAAATAATAAAAGTTGAGAGACGGAAGAAGATCTTCCGTCTCTCTTCTTTTATTATTTTTTAAAACAATAAAAGTAGAGGACGGAAGATCTTCTTCCGTCTCTCAACTTTTATTCATTAAAAGTTCGCAGTTCCATCCATTGTCTTTTAATATTGAAAAACATTCAGAGATGGAAGAAGATCTTTCGTCTTCTATATTTGGCCATTGCTATATTTTGCTGTTAAATATAGCAGTCAACTGTTCATAACTTTTCTAAAAAAGAGTATTTAGCGAACGATAGTGGAAGCGAAATTGCTAAAATATATATATATTAACTTTTTAGCAAACGATAGTGGATGCTCTTAAAGGGTGATTGCTTGCTGATAGAAAAATCCAGGGATGAGGTGCATATTGCATGCCAATAGCTCACAGTACATAGTTGGGAAATGACTGGCAATGCTCAAGCACAATAATTTTCGGTGACAAATATTTCATTGCACTTACTAACTATAGTCCATGTGTGTACCAAAGAGTTTCTAAAAGAATGAAACTATAATTATGTATGCACTTGTTTGACTATATAACTAATAGTAAATGTTGTACAATTTCAGATGAGAATTCTTCCAGACAAGTCATTTCAGATTGGTAAGTGGGGTAACTGCTTCAACAACTATCTAGGAATTCTAGCCAAATGGTCAGATCTATTCACTATTGCAGTTGGTTGGTTGCATCAACCTTTTAGCAAACTAGAAGCTACATGGCGAATTCTTTTTGTAATATTATGCAAAGAACTTCTATTTGTCGATTTTAGATTGATCTTTATATAAATATAAAGTGTCATCTCTCGTGTTTGCAGAAATTTTATGTTATGGACAAAAATCCGAAAGCATGGGTGTATGTATTTCAAACTAAATACAGGGTATGCTTGGGTGTTGGAAGAGTAGATTGCGTTCTAATTTTTTCTTAAATACAAAGATGATTGGGAACGGTTTCGGCGGTTAGATCCTCAGGCATATGCAATCCAGTTTTTAGCATGTTCATATTATTGGGAGTCAGAGTCCTCACAGGTATACTTCCAGTAGTTCAAGATTGAAGCAAAAAAAGTACAAGCATTTGTACGTATTTGTAAACTTTTGTAGAAAAAATCGTTGTAGTGCAGTAGAAATCACCTATCAATTTATTTTGATCATCACTTGGGATCCAGTTCGTATTCGTAGACGGAGCATAAGTTGGTAAGAGAAACATTAAAATTCTCATTTTCTCTTCCTTCCAATTAAAGCTAGGTATCTACAAAAATATTGTACATAGTCCACAAGTTCATTTTCTCTTCCTTCGAACGTATACTAGATAGTCGAATACCTATAAAGTTGGGAAATATTTATAGGATATTTTTTTATGTTTTATTGTCCAGGCTTTGGAAAGTAAATTATACGGTATATAAAAATAAGTATAGTTGATGTCCGTTAAGATCTTTCTTAAATCCTTCCTGGAAGTCTGGAACCGTGAGCTTCCTATACTACCTCATCCTGGGTGATGGTGATAATGAACTTGATCAACATCAATTTAACCTAACATAGGATAGCCAATTATATGGAGTCTTGGATACTAAAATATGATGAATCAGGATAGCATGGCATAAGCATCAACTTTACTCCTTAAGAAAGGTCTTAGAATATTGTTTAGTTGTTGCAGGAGAATTTTAATGTCATCCTTGACACTGAAAACATCTTAAATTATTATATAATAGAATATTGTTTAAACTTAACTACTGGGAAACCCAAAGTGCAATTTTCTTCTTCATCAATGAGGTAAAGGATATTATAACATGCAATCTGATATAGGATCAAAACCACTAGACTCTAAAGACTACATTCACATCAAATTGCACTGAAAAATTGGTTCTTTCTTCTGTTGTTAACATGACTTCAGTAAGACTCGTCAGCCAATTTTGCTCCAAATTGCTCCAAATGTTTCTATAGTCATAGACAATTACTCAGAGCTAAGAAACAACAGAATGAGAGATAAATTTCCTGTTGAAATGTTACATGCATCATGGCTGAGGTCACTATCTTGTAAGGACATTGCCAGAAATTATAGATCCTATACTTGGTCGGAAAATATTTTTCTTCCCATCAGAGCATTGTCTTAATCATCGACACAAGCAACACTCCTGTCTTTTTGGAATATTTGTTTTGTGACAATGAACTGTTGTTTTTAAGACAAGGGATCAGTAACAACTTCCTCCAATAGTTTATAGTATCGAACCCTGCAATATACTTTGCTATTAGTTTTAGTTTCTTCGAAAGTCATTGGATATTGATTCATATGCTTTGCTTTGACTGTGAACATGCCTCTAAGATGATGGAAATGAGTGATATTGGAAGAATGCTGATGCATTTTTGCAAATTTTGAAGTAGTCATCTCTGTCATTTCTATGTTGATTATTTTGATTTCATTGATGCCCAAGTTGTCTCGATTTAAATATTACTAATGCCGAACATATAGATGGTATCAGTAAATGACTCTAAGGCCAGTTGATACTTATCTTGTATAAGTGCATGTACATAATCAGTGAGCATTAAGTCCACAACCTTTTTAACCTTCACATTAAGTGGGTTTTTTTTCAGAAGAAAAAATTGAAAGTCGGCAAGGTGACTGTCGACCAAATTGCGAATATATCTTATGGCACATTTAACAAAGACTACCAGAATGTAACAGAGAAGAACAAGAACCTCGTTATGGTGGTAGGATTTGCTTTCATTTCATTTAATTAATAGCCCTCATCTAATAAGTTTACAAATTTCTGTAACTTAGACTAATACTTTGGGTATACTTTAGAAAAGTGTAAAGACGATTTTCAGTCTTCGATATTTTTTTGATGTTATTCTTATTGTGACATGTATATCAATTATTCTTTTTCTTATTTTAGGATGCTTTGACTTATTTTGTCAAACAAGTTGCATTCAAGTTACAAGGTTTCAAAAATCCAGATCCATCAAGGCTGCCCCAAGAAGTTCAAGGTAGGTTCGTCGATAGTGTGTTTGGTAGTCCAAAAAAGAACCGCAGTAAACTTAAAAGAACCAAAATTTCGAAAAATAGAAAAGAAGATAATGTTGGTTCTCTCGCATTGGAATCAAGAATAGGTAAAAGGACCAAGAAGGATCAACTGTTAAATCTTTGTTCAAAAGGTGTGACAAGTTGGCAATACAAAATCAAGTACTTATAAACTTCTTTTGTGACCTGCATCTTGATAAGATGGAAGCCTTGAAACAAAGGTTGGAAAATACTACTTTCGACTCATGAAATAGTCAAATACGACAAGAGGTAGCCACAAATTTAGTTGCCTCAATTGGATAATTAATTATTACCTATATATATTGAATCCAATTCTAATTTTGTGTTGTTTCTTTTTCATGTAGTCTCATGTAGTGGCGATGACTATGAGACAGAGGATAATGAGGAACTTGCAGAAGACCTTACGTGAAAAGTTAAGTTGGAAATACATGGAAAGCAGTAGCGGGTTAAAAGTATTTTCGAAAACACTTTATTGTGCTTCTTGGAGTTTGACAACACATATTTTCGTCTAGAATATATTGTTGCTGTTTTGGAACTTTCAGTTAAAAATATAATTTTCAAATGAGAATGTTCTAAATTATATAATAGACAAGCTTATTTTAGTGTTCTTAAGTTTACAATTATCTAAATATGTATTAATTGTTCAAATTGTATATTTTGCATTATTGTGTTTTCTTTATATAATTGTGCGAATCAATATGAGAAATAATTATATGTTCTTGAGTGAAAAAATACATCGTTTTTGTAAATTTGGTTAAGTCATCCAAATATAATCAGCAATGGAGAAAACGTGTGCAATTGCATTTGCGAGGTAACGATTGCTAGGGAATAAGTACCTTGCAGACCTTTGTAGCAATAGTTCATCAACAAAAGGAAAAATCTCTTTTAAAACACACTTGCAAGAGACAAATTTGTTGTAGATATCTATGTAATAAATCACAAGGCAATTTAAAAAAAACTATCAAGTGGCTCACATTCGATTGAAATAAAATCAATGACTCACATTCACCATCTCAAAAGACAATTTTTCTCCAAAAAATTCTCCCCCAAAACAAAAATCTTTCTCACTTTATTACTATTTATCTCTCATTTTCAATTTTTTAGATTCCTCTCTCTCTCTCTCTCTCTCTCTCTCCCTCTATCTCTCTCTATACCCAGAAATTTAGATTTTTAGATTTCAGGTTTGTAAATTTCCGAATTTTCAGATTTTTAAAAATACTTTTGACTGCTCATGTAGAAAATTTCACCGAGTTTCGTGATTGATTTCAAATAAAATGGAAGATTTAAATGTATATCTCTTTCTATCTCTCTCTCTCCATAAATTAAGGTTTTCAGATTTCAGGTTTGTAAATTTCTGGATTTTTATACTTTACTCATGTAGAAAATTTCACTGAGTTTCCTGGTTGATTTCAAGGCAATGGAAGATTTAAACACTTGGGTAAATCTCAACCTCTAAAGCTACACTAAAAGTAGCAAATATCTCCTTAAAAAATAAATTTCATCATTTTGCACCCTTAAAGTTCTAAGTTGGATTTTACACCTTCATTTATAATTATTCAAACAGACTTTTATTTACAACTAATTATTGTCGTACTATTCAAATTTGAGCTACATAAACTCCATCATGGATGGGCTTGGAACTTGCTTGAAAGTATATTAACATCTGAAAGTAGAATACACTAAGACCACCAAAGTTAATCGTCAAATATTTTTCCTCCTTAATATACAGAGCAAGTTCTTCATCAGAACTAAACAACAACATCTGTCTGACTTCTCACTGCTTCCTGCAATCGATAACATCACTATATATGACCATGTAAGTTTTCTTTTTTTTTTCTATGATATTTACAACTCTTTCATATTAGATCAATTAGATTTTTCTTTTATATTTCTGACATTATAATGCTTACTTTCATATGCTGCATCGTTTCGAAGACATGTCGTATGCACGTACCCACGAGCAAACCTAGTTCTCTTATATATGGCAACAACAATGTACAACTTCAGTTGTAAATATCCTATTGTGGCTCATATTCGCAAGGGATAGTTAAAATTTCGTTGCGAATGCGTACATTAACCAGAAGAGATTTTGCAACAGCACAACTACAATGGATTGAAGAAAAATTCCTTACAAATGTACAATAACCATGGAATTGCACTCTTCTATAAAATGTTTTTTATATTGCGAATGTAGCATTTTCTACTGGTGATGAGTGTTAAAGTTTATAGATAGAGAAATCATGTCTTGTATATAAAATTAAATTAAAATTGACAAATTAGATGTGAATTACTCAAAAGTTTGTAGTATTCCTATTATTGTTATTTTTATCGTACGTTATTCTTGATATAGTTATATTTTATGAAAATATTATTTATTAGAACATTCATAAGTAGTTCGGGCCTAACTGGGCCTGGGCTCGGACCTAATTTTTTAAGCCTAGAGAAAAGTCGGGTCAGGTTCGAGCTTATGTTTTAAATTTCGGGCTTGGGCCTGGACTTATATGGGTCCGACCCGAACTCGGCCCGTTGCCAGCCCTAGTCGTGCATAACGAATATAAAGGAGGTCTCAGATTCGAGACTAGACTACGTCAGAATTTTTATTTTAAAAATACATATTTATTAAGACTTGCATTGCACATGTAAATTACTTGTGACTTTAGAGAGAGACTTTGTAAGATTGTTTTCTATAATTCCAATAAGAAATGTAGAAATGGCTCAACACAGAAAAGTAACCATTGTATTGAGTCAATCTTGACAAAAATCTTGTGTATTTGTGTCTGATGAGTACCTTTGTTATCTTTCCAATTTTTCACTTAACTTATTCTTTCTGTTATTTGGTTCTATCCTTTTATTCTTCTCCTGTCACGCCCTACTTCCCAAAAGAGAATACGGAATATGGATACGTGACTAAGCCCAGCGAATGATTTTCATCATCCATAAGCTGTTCGAAATCTTTACAACATTTCACAAGAATAAACAGAGTCGAAAGCAAGAAAAGTCAACCAAACATGCATTTATGAATCAAAATACCAACACGAATTCTTGAAACCAAAATATTATAATCTCAAATAATCCAGATCTGAATAAGTCAATAATCCTAGGTCACATTGCCCAAATAAAAATAAATCCATGTACAAGATACAATTGTTCAAAATAAGCAACAAGAAATAATAATAGCAAAATTTCAGCACTAATATCTCATATCATCAACTCCATCTGGCAGCTGATCATCCAGATCTGCAAATAGATAAATTACAGGAATAGGAAAAAGAAAACAAACTCCCTTCAATGCAAGTTACGGGCCGCTTGTGTGCAGAATACAAGTACATGGAAAGGGATAAACAAATAACTTGGAATATGCATGATAAAAAAAAATATAACTAGCATGGCAAGATGAACAAGTGTAAGTAGCATGTAACAAGTGTCAAGTGAATAAGTATCATGTAAATAAGAAATAAGTATCAAGTATCATGTAAACATGTAGCAAGTGTCATGTATCAAGTATCATGTATCATGTAGTCAAGTATCAAGTATCACGTTCAAGTGTCAGGGATCAAGTCTTGTAGTAATTACTATCTAGGTAGCACTTCATGCATCCCGGTTTTTACTAAATGGTTGCTACAACAAACAGTTTCACTTTAGATTTCATAGTGGACCATAGAGGGCAGTGTACTCAAGGACAAGTATCAAGTAATCAAGCTCCAAGCTCCAAGTATCATGTATCATGTATCACATGTCAAGTTGTGCAAGTGGCAAGTAATCACGTGTCTTGCGTGCAAGTGTCAAGGAATCACATGTCAAGTATCATGTATCCAGTTATCACGTAGGATCTGTGGATCCCCTTTTGAGTACACGTTTCTGTATTATCCACTATTAGATCTTTCCCTTCAAACCCTGGCTTGGTTATTTATTATTATTAAACAGGCATGTGCGAGTACAAAACATGGCAAGAATAACATGACATGGTCAAGTAACAAGTACAGGATGAAAAATAAACATGCATATGTGAAATATAACTCATAAAAGAATAGAACAACGAGAATTCTAGTTCAGGACAGCAAGACAGCACTGCACTAAAACAAGGATTTCCGTTGCTAAAAACATGTAAATTTGAATCCGTCGAAAGGTATAGAAAATAGAATCCCGACCAAATCCAGCAAACATATATAAGTCATATAGTATTTCACAAAAATATAACTCAAAACTGAATTGAAACTTGAAAACATGTTCTGCCAGAATCAGAAGATCATATTCAAAGTCAAGAAAACAGCATGAAAACTCATTAAATAAATCCACAAAAAATCTGGGGTATTCCCCTATATGTTTAGTAATAGAAAATCACGTTTCATAACTTTCCAACAAAAATAGAGCTGTCAAGTAAAATCAGAAAATATCAAGATGCAGTAGTTTTGTAAATCTGAAATCACAAACACTGCAGTACAAAAACAGCAATATCTTACAAACCATAACTCAAAATCCAAATCCGCCAAAGGGTTAATAAAATATATACAGTAGGCTAACATTCATATTCAGAAATATTTTACAAACAGCGAGTACAATTAGGTCAAAAATCAGGTTCTTTACTGAACAATATGAAAAATCTGCTAGTATAGTAATTGTTTGGAAAAATAGAACGGTTGGTAAAACTCATCAAATAAATCCATAAAAATTCAGAGTTAATCCCAATCAGGTCTAGTTATACTGTGACAAATATTGGATCAAAATAATACTTTTAACAGCATGATAAAAATAGATTACTCTTTAGAATTTATTACGAAAAAAAATCTGGAAACCTTTCGACACCACTGCAGTAAACTAGTCATAACTCACAAACCGTAAATCGAAATTGAGATCCGTCAAAAGGGTTAGAATATAGACAAAATTCACCACAAATCATGTTCACAAAATATTCTCAAATACTGACCTTAATAGAGTCTAAAATACTAATCAAAACGGAAAAACCAGCAAAACTGAAAATATCGCATATGCACAAAATCCACTAGTTCACATAGAACTCATCCAAAACACAACCAAACATGAAATATAGTGCACTGGGTGTCCAAACAATATGGTATAGGGTATTTCACGAGTACACAATAAGTCTACCATGAATAACACGAACAAGCACATGATATCATATAAACAAAACGCATGTATGCAACAAGATATGGTCAATTCTAGGTTCTTTCATGTCATGTATGTCGTAAGGCAACTATTGTCAAATCATCACTATAGAGACAATATCAACAGGGGATTTTCACACACAAATTGTCTCTAGAACCCAACTACACTACAGGCGGTATTTAGTACTTGTATTACACAAATAAAAGAATACAAGTTACTTGCCTGAAAGATGATAACGAAAACAGCACAAAAGCAAGAATAATGGGAACGAATTCCAGGCAACGAACATAACAAACGGATCACGAACACAAACCAACGAACGGTTCACAATGACGATCAAGATCAAGATGATCAAACAACGATCAGGAAGATCAGCACGGATGAGATCAAGATCAAGATCAAGATCAACAAGATCGGATAGTCCAGATCTAGGTGATGTTGAAGTTAATGATGATCGCGATCGAACGGACAAGATCACCCCAATGGTATGATCAAGATGATGATCAATATCAACGGGGTTGGACGACCAACATCAAATCAAGCATGATGGTGATGATCATGATGATCGACGACTCACACCAAAGATGATCAAAAGGAGATCGACAGCCCACAACGCTTGATCAAAACAACAGCACATGAAGGCTTGGCTCTGGTTGCTCGCTGTGTTGGTGACGAGGGAGGCTAGGAGGGGACCACGGGGTTGGTGCAATGCATGCAGAGGGCAGCGCACAGGGCAGTGCCGGCAGGCGGCAAGGCGGGCTGGCGGGACGATGGCCAGGGGACTGCCGCTATCGACGACACGGACAGGAGGCAGGGCACATGGGCTAGCATCGGAGTGGCATCGCGACTGGAGTTGTTGTCAATGTCGAGGTGAGGTGGGGTCTGCAGTCAGACAGGAAGGCATCGCGACTGGGAGGCGCTGCAGGGGAGCGCCGGAATAAGGGGGTGTAGGAGGGTGGCTGTCGAGTAGGGTAGGCTCGACAGGAAGGAGGGGGAAGGCTCGGAGGTCGAGGAGGTACTGGCTGGAGAGAGAGAGATATGAAATCAGGAGATGAGAGCAGGAGAGGTAGGGGAAAGGGTCGCGAGCAGAGGGAGACAAGGAAGGATCGGGAAGGTGAAGAGGTAGAGGGGGGAAGAAGGGGCGGTTGCATGGGTTATTTTTATAGTTAGGGTTAGGGTTGAAATGCACAGGGAAGATAGGGTAACGGGTATCAGGGTTAAATGGATATTGGGTTTGAGGGGTATAAGCTGGGTTATAGTGTAGGATATATTTGGTTTGGGTTTTGGAAAACAGGGTATGCAAGGTAGGGAATTAGCGGGTTGGAGATAGGGTATTGTGTAGAATAGGGTTTTAATAAAATCCAATAGGGAAATAGGGTTTTAAAAACTAATAGAAAAATAATTAACCAATAAAATGTAGAGTAATATTAAAAAAAATGTACTACAATGTGGAAATAATTTGAAATAACTACTAATACAATTTGCACATAGAAATAGATCTTTAATAACCAGTCAAAATTAATAACAATAATAATAATAAGAAAAATAATAATAGTAATAATAATAACAGTAATAGTAATAAAAATAGAAATCAAAATAATAATAACAATAATAAAATTTGTATTACAATATAAAATCAAAGAAAATAGTTACAAATAAATTTATTGGTCGAAAATAAATTTTAATAGAAGATCCAACAATACATTTTAAGAAAAAGAATTTGAAAGCGGGAAAATAATTTACAAAAATTTGAAATACCAAAAAGATACAGAAAATACGGATTTGGGAAAACAAGGGTTACATCTTCATTGATTGTTATAACATATCATTCATCTCCTTTTCAACAAGATAATGCTTAGTCATCCTTACTGCTAACAAATGATGTGATGATTTCAGGAAAACAACTCAGTATTGGGGTTTACATGTGCCTTGTGAGCGCCCGCACATCCTGCGGACATGAATGTCAGACCAACTGAACCCCACCCTGTGCGGAGATTCTTTTTGCACCATTTTTTTATTTTTCTGATCTGCAACGGCTAAAATAAATACAGAAATGTTTTCTCTGCTGCATTTATTCGTACGGTTTTTAATCGAAAAACGGTTTTCTCTGCCGTTACAACCCGTGCATTCATTCACCTGCCTACCCCATCCCTTATAAATTGAGACCCCTCTCTCCACTTTCCACTCACCAGAAGATCTCTCCTTCCCCTGCCCTACTATGTTCTTCTGTTCGGTTGTGTCGGTGAAAGATTTTCAACACATCAACCAATTTGGGAGTGTAGCGTTGTGCTGCCGTTGACACTCGACGACCGTTTCATCCTGTGAGACAGACGTCACTACGTTCCTCTAGCACTAGTATGGCAGTGAATCTGTTTTAAGGACTCTGTGTGAGGCACAGGACTCGGTTACTCCTCCGTTTAGTTTCATTTATTGTTTTTTTTATTTACAATTGTACGGTTTTCAATTTGTATGAGTTTCGATTCTCCTCTTCTCTTTCTCTAGTTTTGTGCCTCTCCATTAAAAGATTTTCTTGCAATTTGTATAACAATAACCTTATGATATAGTGAGGGACACATCTCAGAACTCCTCTATAATCATCTTAATATTCAAATTTTCAGAAGATATATATCATGTAGGGTTCACTAACCTAAACACTCCAATAGCCCTACTCCATCTTTGATATTGATTTTTTGTAAATTATTTAAATCATAATTGGACCATAATGATAGGAAATTATCTATCAAATCCTGCAACGAATCTTAGGGAGCGTTTTGTACCTGAAAATGTGTAAGAGAATTCTGGATTCTTTCCTATATTGGCTTGTTTGGTAAGTGAAATATATTTTTAAAAGAAACGATGAATTCGTGTGAAAATTAAAATTTTTTGTGGGAAAAGAATTTCATTTTTCTTTAGGAAAATTGACCAAATGACACCCAAAGTTTATACTAATTCTCAAATAGCACACAAAGTTTTTAAAATACTCAAATAGCACCCGAAATTTTTAAATATGGACAAAAAAGCAGATGTCGTTAAGTTTTCTTTTAAGTTAATCGAATATTCCCCAAATATACAGCTTAACGGATTTAAACCCATTCAAAAGAGTATGAAATGTCCAAATTGGCCCCACATCTTAACAATTTTAAAATCCGACCACCATCTCCACTGCCGACCACAACCGACCACCATCTCCGTCAACCACCACCATCACCACCACTATCTCCAACCACCATCACCACCACCAACCACCATCTCAGCCACCATCTCCAACCACCACCGAAACCCATCACCTCCGAAAATCACCTCCACCGACCCCCATCTCCACCACCTCCAAAATCCATCCCATCACCTTCATCTCCACCAAAATTTTTAAAAAAAAATCATAAAAGAAACTGAAAAAATGAACTGAAAGGGGAATAAGAGAGTGGGGGTATTTCTATAATTTCATGTTATTTCTGCTAAAAAATTAATGGAATGAATTTTTTATCATATTTTAACAACTTCGCGTGCTATTTGAGTATTGAAAAAATTTGGTTGCTATTTGAAAATTATTGTAGACTTTGGGTGCTATTTCGTTATTCCCTCTTTTCTTTAAATCCATTGGATTTGAGGTTTTCTGTTAAAAAAATAAAGAAACTAATATAACCTCAAAAATATTAAAGTAAACAATAAAAAATAATTTTAAAAAAATGCAATGCATTATATCAATGTATTAGATCATCCACTATCGTTTCTTCTAAATTTTCTATTTTTTGCATTTAGGATTTAGAAACGATCGAGGAGGGCTGCTATCGTTATTGCTAAAAATTCAAGATCGAAAAAAAATAAAACAATAGGACAGATGAACTTCCTCCGTCTAACATAAAATTAAAATTTTTTTATTAAAAAATGGAGGGACGGATGATGATCCTCCGTTTGAAATTTTTTTTTTTAATTTTGAATTAGCCCGGACGGATCTTTCATTTGTCCGAGGGTTTTTTTTAAAAAAAAAATTCGCAATGAAAAAAAAATTCAACCAGACTTCATCCGTCTTGTGGGTTTTTTTATTTTTATTTTTTATTTTTTGAATAAGTGGAATATATAAATTACAAATTTGCCCACCTTCATCTAAGTCTATTTAAATGCATGTCTATTTAAATTGAGGGGCAAATGAGTAATTTTTATAAAAGTTATAAAGAAAAGGAGAGACAGATGATCTTCATCCGTCTCTCATCTTTTTTATTTTAAATTTTTTAAATTCCAAAAATAAGAAAAGATGAGAGACGGAGCATCTTCATCTGTCTCCATCTTTTCGGTTTTTTTTTCTTTCCAAATTAATCAATGGACGAAGCATCATCTTCTGTCCGTCCGATTTTTCTCTCGAACGGGTCATCTTCCTCCGTCTTCTATATTCAACATTTCTTCTATCGCAGCTTCTATGTTTAGTGAACAACTGTTCACTCCTATTCTAAATTTTGAGTTTTTAACGAACGATTGGGGGATTTTTTTAACTCAAATGCTAACTTTTGAGTTTTTACAAAATAATAGTAGATGCTCTTACTAATATAATATTTTTCATAATTTTATTTCTATCTTTACATACTTACAATTAGTGTTGGCAACCGGGTCGATCGAGCCGGGTCGGGTCGGACCCGCCCGGGTTGGAACCGAAGTTAGGTGGGTCCGGGTCGGGTCGGTTGGTTAACCGGGCCGGGTTAGATTTGCAAAATGTCGACCGCCCAACCGGTGAACCCCTTCATGTCCAACTCGGGTCGGGTCGGGTCGGGTCGTGGGTTGGCCCGTGTGTTTGAATTTTTTTTTTACTTTAAAAAAATTGTAGTAATAATAATAATAATAATAATTAAAGAGTGAAATTGTGAAAAAAATGTATATATTAATGATATGATTTCAACTTTTACAAATTTGAAACTTTTTTTTATAAGAAACAAAGAATTATTATAAATAGGTTCTATACAATTACTATTTTTTTCTATAAAATGACAATTTTCTTCAATTTTCTAACTTATTTATAAGAAACAAAGATTTATTACAATTTTTTATACATTTACAAATTTCTTGCATATGTTGGTCTTCAATTTGTTGTTGTTGTTGGTCTTCAATTCTTCATGTTATTTGCTATTGTTGTTGTTGTTGTTCTTCCAGCGAGTTGCTTCCACTTGTAGACGTGTTGAACCCTATTCTTTGAGTCCTATCTTCGGCCTTCATCTAGTCTTCTGTACAGACGAGCATCTCCAATGATTGGGGCTTCAAGCGATTCCTGTAATCGGCTAGAACCCTGGCACTTGTAGAAAATGTACTTTCTGAAGCAAATGTAGAGACATGAGGAGTTAGTAGATCTTTAGCCATATATTTAAGAATACTAGAGGTATGTTCATGGTCTTTCCACCATTGTAAAATATCTAATGAAGAAGTAAAACTTTCAGAATCTTGTTGATTATACCAATGTAATTTATTTGGTTGATTAGTCATAGCTTTTTTGATTGAATTTTTGCAAGTAAATTAAATGTGGCATCATCTAATTTATTCTTACCATTACCTGTAGAAGTAGCAGAAGAAGAAGTAACTAAAGTAGTAGTACTACTAGATGAAAAACTTCTATCATAATAATCATACAAGTTATTTAATGTGGATTCAAATTTAGCTAAAAATGTTCCTCAATCAATTTCAGATTCATCTTCCCTGAGTAAAGTAAAAAACATTTCAATCAAACTCTTTGTACCTTCTAATTTGATACGAGGATCCATCACAGTAGCAATACAATACAACATAAGAGGAGAATTAAAATACTTCAAAATTTTGGTGTATGCAGGTTTCACAATATGACCAATAAAAGCATCATCGATCATTTCTTTGAAAGTTTGCATCATAGTAACTATTGAAATAAAAATGCTACTAGAAGTAGATTTGTAAGATTTTGAAAATTTTAAAGTTGCGGTTTTAAAAGGTTCTAAAAGTTTTAACAAAGATTCGGCATAAAACCAAGTTTGGGGAGTCATTTCAAAATTTGGCATAATTTTTGCCATACAAAAACCATTTATGCATGCTTTATATTCAGTAACAACATGTAGCAAATCAAAAGTAGAGTTCCATCGGTGTTTAACATCCTTTGAAAATTTTCTAAAATGTACATTTTTAAGCCTACACCAAGCTTTCCATTCTTGAAATATAGTGCCACTTAATGTAATAAAATGTACACAATTTCTAATGTTAACTATATATAGGTCGACTATTTTTAATGCATCTTGAACACATAAATTTATAATATGACATGCACATCTAACATGAAAAATATTGTCAGATGGAGGGTTTAATGCAGTTTTTAATATACTAATTGATGCATTATTATTAGATGCATTATCAAAACTTATATACATAATTTTATCATGAATATAAAAAAAAATCACAAATTTCTAAAATATGATTTGCAATTTCATTACCACTATGGGGATAGGGCACGCGACAAGTGATATGATCCTTTTTTGAAGGATCCAATCACTGTCGATCCAATGAAAAGTTATTGCCATCATTGGAATATTGTTGCAACCCTTCCAACAATCAAAAGTTAGAAAAACTCTACAAGTTAAACTCCATAAAATGGCAATCAAAGTTTCTCTCATTTCGTTGTACATTTTAAAACAATCAGACTTCAAAGTTTTCCTAGAGATTCTTTTAAAGAGCGGGTTTAAGGCGGTTTGATTAAAAGTTTCTAAGTCCCTACTCTCAGAATTGGAAAAATGATAACACTTCCTTGATTACTAATCGGACCATTTCCCGACGAACAAGTTCGGGATCATAAGAATGGCTATCAACTACACCGGTCCTAGGGTGGATTTTTTGTTGGCCGGGTAGGTCTACAAGAAGTTCTGTGTACATTTTGGATGTGTCGTTTTATTGTACCCGTCCCCTCACCCTTCTTCCATTTGTATGTCTTCGAACATATTTTACAAATTTTTATACCTATACCCGGATTTTCTTCATCCGTAATATAATCATAAAATTTGCGCCAATCACTAGTTTTCCATCTAGTTTTCCTACTACTACCCGGTTGTATTGTTTCGGTTGCTTGTCTTTGTGGTTCTTCTTCTGTGTCTATGTCTCCTACAAACTCATCATGTGTACCAATGTGTCCGGTCATAGGGAACTCTTCGGCGAGCTCATTTTCTGGGAAAATTGGAGACCTACGGAAGTGCCGGTGGAATCTTATCCACTTTGGCTACGGCCGCTACCTCGTGATCTAGACATGTTGATATAGTAGTGTATATGAAAAAATTAAATACAATTTAGGCGAGATAAGTTGAAAAAAAAATCTAGAAAATAGTAGGACGGTTGTGAGAGAGAAGATCAAAAAACCAACAAACAAATATGATAAAAAAAATTATAACTACAAAAAAAATATCAAGCAATAAGAGGGTTGTGAAATTTTGATATCGTACTTCGCGGATACTCGTATATAGAATGAGAGTGAAAATAAAATAGAATTAGAAGTACAAGTCCGGACTCGTATATAAATAGAAAGAAAGCTTCTTTATTGGAGCCTTGGAGGAGTTGAAGACTTGAAGACGTAGTTGAATATTGAACTCGATACGATCGGAATTTGTCGCTTCTATGTTGCTAGCTTCTTTGCTGACAAAATTTCAAAAAATTGAGATTGGATTGAGTAGTAGTAGTAGAGAGAGTAAGAGAATTAGGTGTAAAATTTTTAGATTGGGTTTAAGGGGTATTTATAGGGAAAAAATAAAAAAAAACCAAAAAAAGGATAGAACAACAACGGCCTTTGTTTTTCGAACGGTCGACCCGCGGGGGTCGAATGTTTGGCCCATACGGGTCTAACGGTTTGAAACCCGCAGGTTGGTGGGCGGGTTCATTACTATTCACCGGGTTCACGGGCCGGGTTCAATGGGTTGGAAACCATTATTTGACGACCCGGGTCGACCCGCTTAGACTCGCAGGTTATGTAACGCCCGGATTTCCAGACACTGGAAAACTGTGACATAAGCCAAAATCTTTTACTTCAATTAACTACAAAACATAGAAAAAATGGAAAAATTTAAAACTTTTTATTCAACACAAATGTATTACAAGTCCGAATGTTATAAAACTGCAATACATTATATCATCGTTACAATAATGCCATACAAGCCCAAGTGTTGCAAACTTTCAATAAGAATTTACATCAGAGTACAATGAATAATAAATAATACTTGGTACATCACTTGGATGCTTCACAGCAATTAATAAATTTACAATTGAAATAATGGTGACCAACATATATTACAATTGAAACAAAATCAACACTTTGCTTCTCTTGCCATGAGTCCTCCTGAATCCTGTACCTATAATTCTGCAATCCAGTACCTATCAAAGTGGGGACGTCATTACATATACTGATACTTTAAGACTAATGAATAGCAGTGATTCTCAACTTTAAACAAACAGATTGATGAAAAAAGAAAAGTGTATATATAATTGATATCTATGTATGCTATGACTTAGACTCTAATGCAAGACTAACCAAAGCAATGATGCACTTATTCTAATGCAAGAAAGTCTCCGGAACAGTATGCAGCCCATACTACATACGCCCATAACAAGCCGTTTCTTCATATATAGGGATTTGAACCCGCGCCATGAATTCTACTCTTGTACCCAACCTGTTTCTGAAGATACCGCGTGACTGATGAGGGTCCTGAAACGGTCTAATCTCACCATTCGCAGTCATATAGTTGTGTCTCCGTTTGCCACTATTGCCCAGCGTAACGGACCTCACTCAAAAATCTAACGAACCCTCAGAGTTAACTACAACACAAGTTAGCTCGAAGCATCCCCTATGGCCCCCTAGCTCATAGACCGCAGTCTTTGGCCTGTTCGCCTTTCCTGATATAGGACATGACGAAGTTCCGGTGGTCCATCTCCTAGCTCTGATAGGAAATTTCCCGACCTTATCATGGCACTTCATAAATTAATAGACAAAATACATATTCTGTGCTCCCAACTCATGAGAAGGCACAGACCGTATCCCTTTGATAGGAAGGGTACAACCAATAAACCACCTAGTGTTGACCTATAGAATAGGTCGGATCATAAGGTATCACCCTTAATACCAACTCCTCCCCTTCGGCGAAATGATAATAAATAAAGGTCAAGTAGTAATAGCCATAAGTTACTACCCTAACGATGTCACTAACCTTAAACAATCCGAGGGACGAAAACAGTACCAACACAGCATGCTAGGTCTTAAGTTAGACTTCGCAAGATAACTCTACTAGGTGCTCAACCTAGACATATCAGAATCCCTAAGGATCCTGTTCATAGCCTATCGATCCAAGACCCCCGCAATACGAATGTATTCACATGCTACTACCCTGAACTTGGATTCCGTCTACACTTCCGGCCGCGATCAACCTACACCGGTTAAGATCTGACGGTGCACGAGGGGTGACTCGTCCACAGTCCACGAGTAAAATAAATATACGTCTTGATGGTCGATGGCCCCTAGGAAAATGATATCACCCTAGATGAGCACAACAACTGCGTACTAGCTAATAAGCTACACACGAGCAAAACAACTTACTACGAGCAGACTGGCTATGTATGCGACAACAATCTATATAATAAAACACAAAGAAAGCTATCAAGTGGCTCTCCTTCAATCCCCCAAAATCAAAGGTCCAGATTTAACCTCACAAAACACATTTCCCCCCCTAAAACTCAAATTCAAATTCTCCCAAAACAACTCCTTTATTTATTTAATTCTCTCTCTCTCTCTCTCTCTCTCTCTCTCTCTCTCTCTATATATATATATATATATATATATATATATATATATATATATATATATATATATATATATTATAAAACACAAAGAAAGCTATCAAGTGGCTCACTTTCAATCTCCCCAAAATCAAAGGCCCAGATCTAACCTCACTAAACACATTTTCCCTCCCAAAATTTCAAACCCCAAAACCAAATTTTTCCTCCCAAAACTAAAAAACTCATTACTTTATTACTATCTCTCTCTTCTCTCTTCACTTTTTCATATTTCTTTATTTCTCTCCCCGCTTATCTCTCTCTCCCATTCTCTCTTTATTTACTTAGAAATTTAGATTTTAAGATTTCAGGTTTGTAAATTTTCAGAATTTTTATGTTTTTTTTAATTGCACATGTTATATTGAAAATAGCGAATATATGTTCAACAGTTAAATTTCATCATTTTCCAAGAAGTTAGATTTTACACCCCCATTTATAATTATTTTTCAACATATACTAATGGAAACATGGGCTTTTATTTACAACTAATTATTGTCATACTATTCAAACTTGAGTTACATAATTATTGTTTTACTGTTTACAGGGCTTTTCGTGTTTTGTATCATTCCGAAGACGTGCCGTAGGCACGTGCCCACTGGCTTCGCTAAAAATTAGCATGAACTATTTCCCAAAATAAACATGCTACTTATGAACCCAAGGAACACTTATTACTCATCATCAAGCACATGATTCAAACTACTAACAAAACTTGATCTTTTATTCATAAAAGCAACATAAAAGTCTTCTAACACCCTAGAAGCAATTAATCATGCTATCTTATCAGAATTCAACAAAATTGGAATTTTTTGAAAGGTGAGAACATCAAATACAACTCTCTAGTTGACAACATTCTCAGATTCAGTCAATAAGAGGTAGAAAAACCTCGAACAACCTAAATAGCGAGCATCAGCTAAAAAGGCCAGCTGCTGTGACTTTGTAAAAGTCATAACTCATACTCCGCTAATCGGAATCTAACCAAATAGAACCTCTAATACAACTCTCTAGTTGATAACCTTCTCAGATTCAGTCAATAAAAGGCACAAAAACTTTGAACAATCTAAACAGCGAAGCTTCAGCCAAAGGCTAGCTGCTGTGACTTGTAAAGATCATGACTCCTACTCTGCTTATCGGAATCTAACCAAATAGGACATATTTGGAAGGTGAGAACCTCTACTACAACTCTTTAGTTGATCACTGTCACGCCCCGCTTCCCAAAATACGGAACACGAGTACTTAATGTAGGCCCAGCGAATGATGTAAACACCATCCATAAGCTGTACCAGACTAACTCAGCAATAAGAACAACAAAGTAAAACCACACAGGAAATATAACCACATGAATCACATATAAATTCCAATAATAAATGAAATAATCCAACAATATAAATATCCAACATCTGGGATGAAAACAAACTACAGGTCATAAAGCCCAAAACAGAGTACAAGTCATAACAATATTCAAGAATATAAATCTAGCAGTAAATAAAACTAAGCAGCAGAGACTGGTTCCATCTTTAGAAACGTTGCTCACCAATTCCTTCAGGGATAGATCCTTCAGTACCTGTAAAATCTTGATCTAAAAAGAAAAAAAAAAACCCTTAGAGCAAGTCGTGGGCAGCAAGTAGAGGAAACAAAGGATAAAGGAAAGCATGAATATCAAAGAGTAAGGACATGGTCAAAGACAAAGAACAAAGCAAGACAGGCAAAATATCAAGGTCTACAGTAAGTCACGCAAGTAATGAATGATGTCAAGATCAAGCAGGAAGTGCCTGTTATTAATCATTTTATTAATCTATCTAGTGCACGTACTATTGCGTCCAATTCCACAGGTTCGGCGCAAACACACAGTGTACGCTTTAGACTGATGGTGAGTTTTCGGACCGTCTACTCAGCATAGTAATCAGTATATTCATGTTCAGGGACAGTAATTATCATGCAGTATTTTATGGCCATCAGTACCGGTCAGTACAGATCAGGCAGTAGGGCCCGACTGAGTAAAGTTTCTAATCGTTCACTACCAAGTCTACCCATGATACCCCGACTTTCTATTAATTCATTTTCATCCTATGTGAGCATGCAAGAGGGTGTCAATATTGTATAATACTAAGTGTGACTAATTCTAAACGCTACGGACAAAGCATGAGGCAACCACAACAAATAAGCACAATTCACATAATCAGGACAGCATGGCCATGCAGTACTAAAATTCAGGTTTTGGTCACTAAAAAATTGCAAAACTGAATCCACCGGAAGGCTTATAAAATAGACTTCCACATGGTTCTAGCGAGTATAATTAAGGCATATAAAAGATACAGGAACTAGGGTGAAAACTCTATTCTATTCTGGTTTTATGTTCAGGCAGCATGTATCAGGTTGTGTTCAACTAATTATTTCAGGTCAGAGAACTCATTGATAAAATCTATAAAATTTAGGGTGATACCCATACATGTCTAGGTCCAGCCTAATTTATTTTAGATTTTTCTCTTACTGTTAACAGTGTCAAATAAAATATAGAACAGCAGGATACGCATGAAATAGTGAGTCTGAAATTTCTAACATGGCTGTACTAAAATGTTGATATCTAGCAAATGACACAGCAGAACTTAGATCCGTCATAAGGATGTTAAACTAGAAATCAGAGGCTAAAAATTCATGTTTGTAAAGCAAATTCAAATTATGACATTATCATGGATGAAAGTTTGATACAAAATGAAACAACTAGCAGTTCAGAAATTTTCTTGACATGAATAGGCAAATAAATAAATCATATGATCACATATAGCATGTAAATTGGTAATCAAAGTGAATCACAGGTGTCAACATGCAATTTCTAAGCTTCTAAGCTTTAAGATACAATTATCACAGATCAGTTCATCAATTTTATCCAATCTAGCACATTCAATTTAACATGTCCAATTTATCAGGTAGTCCTATGCATGAATTTAGTTATTTAAATGTGCATATGTATGAAACAATGGGGACTAGGTTTTAGATCAAAGAGATAGCACGATGTTAAGAATATGTCGGGTTAGCTCGTGTAAACCCTCGATAAACTTAACTGAATTGTCAAAAGCAGATTGATAACGAAATGGACGAGATCTACTTGTAGGAGATCAAACAAACTTGAACAGAATAAAATGCTAGTTCAAGAAGAGACTTTCTGTTATATTGTAGATACAATTAATAAGAATAACGGGATCAGAATTCTGGGCGAAAATCCCAAAACACGTATGAAATCTGTGCGAAGAAACCCAAGCAAACAAATCCACAGCAACAACACAAATCCACACACTAGATCGGGACAGAACACGGGACAACGATCTCGGGATCTGATGCGCCAAAACACGGGACAACAATTCCGTCTAATGGATGATCTTCTTCACACCGGATCGGCCTAAACAGCGAATAGCAGTCTCGAATCCGCTGTGCGCCAAACACAGAACACCGAAATCACCCAATGGGTGATCATCTTCTACCTCGACAAGGAGAGAGAGAGAGCACGGTGGACGGGGACTGTGATTGCGATGGGGCGGCACTGTGGCGGGGCACCACGGCAAAGACGTTGTACCACGGTTGGGAAGCGCCGGCGGCGACGACAACTTCGATGAGCGGAGCTCTGTTTTTCGGTTGGAAACAGAGAGCGACAATGTCAATGATCGGGGACTCGAACGGCGACGCTAGGGGCTTCGGTGGGTTGGCGAGGGATGGCTAAACAATGGCGAGGTGCACGGAGAAAGGTTGGGGCAACGGCGTTGGTTTAAGGCGATGGCGAAGGTTCGGTGGTTTGGGTGAGCGGTTGAAGACGATGATAGGGTGACGACGGGGGCGGTGAGATGGTGGAGACGAGGGGGACGATGGTGGCGACGGTGGTGGAAGGTGATCGGAGATGGCAATAGGTATAGGGTTCGGTTTTGGGTTTGTTGGGGTTTTGAAGGGAAACAGAGAGATAGAAGGAGAGGGGTATGGAATCGGGAAGAGAGAAACGACAGAGAGAGAGAGAGGGATTATTTTTAGGGTTTAATTAATAGGGTATATATATAGGGATCAAGAATTTGGGTTTTGGGTTGAGATTATATGGATTTTGGGTATCGGTTTTGGCTTCAAAAAGAGAAAAATAAATGCAATGAGATGAGACAAATACAAAGGAGAACAAATCAGACTCAAGATAGAAAGAGCAAAATTGCAAAGAGAACAAAATCCAACCAAAAGATCACAGATCGATCAAGAGAGAATAAAAGAACTCAAGAAAAGACAAAATATACTATAACAAATGAATCCAAATACAATAATCAAAAGAAAACGAATTACAATAAAATTAGAAAATAGGTCTTACAATCACCTTCTTAGATTCAGTCAATAAAAAGTACAAAAACTTCGAACAATCCAAACAGCGAGCTTCAGCCAATTAAGGCCAGCTGCTGGGACTTGTAAGGGTCATAACTCCTACTCTGCTTATCGAAATCTAACAAAATAGGATATTTTGGAAAGCTAAGAACATCTAATACAACTTTCTAGTTAACAACTTTCTTAGATTGCTTACGAAATTCAAATTCCTGCTCTTTGAACACAATTCAAGAACAACAAAAGACAACAAAAAGACTGAAACTTGTAAAGGTCATAGCCCCTGATATACTTGTCAGAATCCAACAAAATTGGACTTTTTGAAAAGCTAAGAACATCTACTACAACTTCCTAGTTAACAAATATCTCAAATTCTTTATGGAATTCAAATTCCTGCTCTTTGAACAAAATTCAACAACAACAAAAGACAGCACAAAGCTGAAACTTGTAAACCTCACAACTTTTGCTATACATTTCGGAATCTAACAAAATTAGATATTTTGGAAAGCTAAAAACATCTACTATAACTTTTTAGTTGACCATTTTTTCAAATTACTTGTAGAGCTCAAAATCCAGCTCCTCAAACACAAGTCAAGAACAACAAAAAGGACAACAAAAGCTAAAACTTGTAAAGCTCATAACTTTTGCTATACTTATCGGAATCTAACAAAATTGGACTTTTTGGAAAGCTCAGAACAACGAATAAAACTTTCTAGTTAACAACTTTCTCAGATTCCGTATGGAACTTAAAATCCAGCTCTTTAAACACAATACAAAGACCAACAAAGACAGCAAAAGGCTGAAACTTGTAAAACTCATAACTTTTGCTATACTTGTCGGAATCTAACAAATTATACTTTTTCGAAAGGTGGGAACATATAATACAACTCTCTAGTTGATAACTTTTTCAGATTCTTTGTGGAACTCAAATCTCAGCTCCTTGAACACAATTCCAAGAACAACAAAAAGACAGCAAAAGCCGAAACTTGTAAAGCTCACAACTTTTGCTATACTTGTCGGAAGCTAACAAAATTGGACAATTCGGAAAGGGAAAAATATCTACTAAAACTTTCTAGTTGACCAGTTTTTCAGATTCCTTATAGAGCTCAAAATTCAACTCTTTGAACACAATTCAAGAACAACAAAAAGGACATCAAAAGGTGAAACTTGTAAAGCTCACAACTTTTGCTATACTTATCGGAATCTAACAAAATTAGACTTTTTGGAAAGCTCAGAACATCTGCTACAACTTTCTAGTTGACCACTTTTTCAGATTCCTTATAGAGCTCAAAATCTAGCTCTTTGAACACATTTTAAGAACAACAAAAAGGACAGCAAAAGCTGAAACTTGTAAAGCTCATAACCTTTGCTATACTTATCGGAATCTAACAGAATTGGACTTTCTAGAAAGCTCAGAATATCTAATACAACTTTCTAGTTGACCACTTTTTCAGATTCCTTATAGAGCTCAAAATCCATCTCTTTGAATACAATTCAAGAACAACAAAAAGGACAGCAAAAGCTGAAACTTGTAAAGCTCACAACTTTTGCTATACTTGTCAGAATCTAACAAAATTCGACTCTTTGGAAAGCTCAGAACACCTACTAAAGCTTCCTAGTTAACAACTTTCTTAGTTTCCATATGGAACTCAAAATCCAGCTCTTTGAACACAATTCAAAGAACTGCAAAAATTGAAACTTGTAAACCTCATAACTTTTGCTATACTCTTCGAAATCTAACTAAATTGAAAATTTTGGAAAAGGGATAACATCTTCTATAACTTTCTAGTTGACCACATTTTTAGATTCCTTATAGAGCTCAAAATCCAGCCCTTTGAACACATGCAAAAATTAACCAAAATAGCATTTTGCTTAAAAGCTCATTGTTTATGGGGAAACATTTGTTTGATCTATCAAATTAACCCCAAAAAACCTAAAAAAATTATAGAATGGTATTAACACATACAAGAAGCTCTCAAATTAATTTTGAGTCAAAATTTCAACTTTAGCATAAGTAATTAATCAAAACTACATACTAGTTTAAGATTGATTCTTTAGTGTTTGTTTTAGTGTTCCACTACTTCAATCTTTATATGACATTTTATTCTAGGCCATGATAATCATATGCACATGAATTGAGTCCAATTTTTTCACATAACAAGCAAATAACAATAATAATAACAATAACAAAAGTTGAGCACCCCCACCCAAATGTGTAGGAAGGACTTGCTAGTTCTTCTCCTCCTTGCTCCTTGTTCTTGCTCCTCTTAATGAACAACCTCAAGAACACTTAACCCATGAAACCCTAACTCATCTTTTGATTCTCTCTTTCTTTTCTTTTTTTTCTCAAATTTTTTTCTAAATTAAAAACAAGTAAAGAAGGAGTAGAAAAAAGTATAAGAGAATGAGATGTGAAGGAGATGGAGGAAAAATGAAAGGGGCTTCTTGCCCTTGTGATTGTGGCCGAGCCATGGGGGGGTGGGGGGTGGGGGGGGGGGGTAGGAGAAGGGAGTGGGCTTTGTGGTTGAGAAGAGAGCCACTTGTTCTCATTCTCATGGTTCAACAATTGGGTGATTAATTTGTAAATTTAAATTGCAATCACACCCTAATTCAATCTATACCCTCCATTTGATCATGACTGATAAAAAATAAGAGGTATTTTTCCAAAATCACATACTACATGATTTCGTACAAATGTACGAAATCGATACAGTACATATACGTACATACATCTATATATACAGATAATTTTTATTAGTTAAAATGAATAATCTCCACCAAAAATATTTTAATTCAGAAATAATAATAAAATAATTTCATTACCGGATCAGAAGATTTCAATACCAATTTGATACAATACAGATGTATACAAACTGGTATATATATATAGATAATGTTTATTAACTAAACTGGATAATGTCCCTCAAAAACATTTCAATTCTGAAAATAAAACTAAAATAATAATAAAATAATAATTTTTAATATCATACCCGGATATTTCAGACATTTTCTCAAAAACACTTTTTACAGGATTTTGTACAAGTGCACCAAACCGATACAATGCACACACACACACACACACACACACACACACACACACACACACACACATATATATAATTACTTGGTTTTACTGATAAAAAAGTTATATATATATATATATATATATATATATATATATATATATATATATATATATATATATATATATATATATATATATATAACTTTTTATCAGTAAAACCAAGTAATTTTCGTAAAAATATTTTAATTTTAAAAATAATTATAATACAAATATAATATCTAACCGGGATATTACAGGTTCGACCCGGATCCGAACTATATTTGAACGGCCGAATTTTGGCGAGCAGGTCGCGGGTCAGCCCGGCCCGATTGCCATCTAATATGGTACAGATGACGTGGCCCCTCATGGTGTAACACCCTAAATTTCTATTTATGTAGAGTTTGTGATTTTACGTGTTTGGCACGTATAATTTCATATGTATATTTTCTTTTATAAAAATATTTCTTTATGGCATGAACAAGAATTTGTTCCCTTTATTTTCCAAAAAGACTATTTTATAAAGAAAAGCTTAATTGAATTCTAGGCCTAATTGTCTCTTTTTAGCCAATCTTAATTAGTTAATTAATTTAATTAGTAGAGCCCATGGTTAATTGGCCCATTATTGAGCCCATTTAACTTAATTTCTCTTTTTATTAATCCAACTTGTAGTGTAGACAAGTTTAGTGAACAATTAATTAATTCACATGAACAAACTTGTAAAAGGGGGGTACTAGTTGGCACGTGCATGTACTAGAGTGTGCATTGTGCACTTTTGTACCTAAGCCAGATAATGCACGGGAGAGTGGGAGAGATGAGAGAGGTGGAGAGTTGGTTGTTTCATCATGGGTAGTTTCTTTAACTCCCTAGTTCATCTAGACCCTTGATCCTTAACCATTTGGACTCATCCTAGCCCTCCATTCACCCTTAAAATTTGTATGACCCCCCCCCCCCCCCCCCCCCCCCCCCCCCCCCCCCAACACTCTTCATTCTCACACTTGAAAATTTTGAAAAGATAAGAATAGAAAGAAAGAAAGAAAGGCAATTTAGAGAGACAAAAGATTGAGTAGTTTGTGAGTTCAAAAGATTGAGTGCTAGCGTGTGTTCTTCAACCCTAGAAGTGGCCGAATTTTTCGAGGAGCAAGGGGGAGGCTCGGGTTGCATTGCAAGCAAGGAGGAGAAGTCAACTTGGTGGCTCGATCTAGGAGGAGAAGGCTTCACTTGTTCATTGTGGGAGATCCCTAGGTGTTTTTGTTTGATTTTCTCTCCATTAGAGGTGGGTGATTGTCATGCTTCTAATTTAGACATCATGCTAGGGTTTGAATTGATAGAATTTCTAAAGAGAAACTAAGTAATTTAGCCTCATGTTTACCTATTTAGAGATTAAAAATTGTAGATAAGAGAATGCTTGACCAATTGATTGCTTAGTTAGTAAAATTGTGTTATAATGTGCTAGAATCTATCATGTTTTTGAAATATGCTTTATTGAGAAATTTGGGCTTATGAAACGAATGATTGATTAAATGCACAATGAAAATTTGATTATTTAATTTTAAGCAACACTAATGTAGAAAGATGAACACTTGTGTTCTAAAAATAATCTTTTGTGGAAACCTTGATTAGGAATAATGTGAAATTGTGATTCTTGTTTTCAATGTCGAAAATACATCCTTGATTTACTCTAAATAGCAACCTGGTGCAATCGACAGTCGACCGAATTAGAGTCGACAGTCGACTGTAAGGTAATAAATTTCAAATTTTAGTCACAGAATATTCGACCTACTGCATTTTTACAGTCGACTGTCCTAATTATTTGTTTTCGAGTTTTAAATCTTTACAGAACAGTCGACCGACCATATTTTACAGTCGACTGCCCTGATTATGCATTTTCGAGCTTTAGAGCCTCGCAGAACAACCAACTGGCCATGTTTAACAGTTGATTTCCCTGAAGTTCAAATAAATTTTATGAGATAATTTTCTATAACCTTTGGCCCAGTATAAATGAGAATTTGAGACTACTTTTGCAAGAAAGAACTTATTATAAGTTGTTAGTTTAAATTGTCTTTGGATAAAGAAAAAAATAAATGCATTGCTTAAAAGAATTTTTGAAATGAGACTTGGTATGGAAAAATTTGAAAGTGTGAATTTGGGTTTTAGTATTGATAAAGTGAGAATAAAAGAATTTTGAATGTGACAAGTTAGAAAATGAATTCATTTGTCTTATGCATGAAATTGTACATGAATGTGAAATAAAATGTCGTGATGAATTATGAAAGATCTTATGAATATGAATACTCAAATGCTATGAACATGAAATGGAATTAAAAGCTAGAGGGTAGCTAGGCCTTATACCGGCGTTGAATTGATACTTTTGAGAAGAGATGTTGAAAAGAAAAGACCATGTTTGGGTCGTATTGTTGAATTGATGATTAAGACCGGTATAGAGGAAATGCTGACTCTAGAGTATTGATTTTATTCATGATTCAATAACTAAGGATTATATACATAATGAAGATGTGATGAAAGTAAGAGAAAAACACGAGTATTAGGGCCTCAGAGCTACGGTGTGAGAGTATTCACAGGCTGTCTACAGGATGCGTCGTGTCATGACATGGATACGTCTCCAGGAGTCTGTACCGCAGGCGACGCTTGTGGGGTGTTTGGTGACTGCAGGTGGTGTCATGTCCCATGACGGAGGCTGAATTGTCCGCAGGCTGTCTACACGATGCATCGTGTCATGATGTGGGATTCCCCTCCAGGCTATCTGGACATGAGCTCGTAACTCATAGAACATCTAGGATACTTACTGTAGTTACCATAGTACTTTAAGTCATGTCGAGGGATTGAACCCTATAAGATGAAGAACGATTAAGGGCTTGCCCTCGGACCTATGTAGTATGGGATGCATAGAATCCGAACAAGTGTGCATTAGTGTCATGTAATTTAAATAACTGCATTAAGGACTAGGTGTACAGCACAACACGACATCAATAGGATAGTCCCTTTGTACTTTTGTTTGTGATCAAGTTTGTGGTTTGTTTAAGTATTTGAGAATCGTTATACTGTTCGGCATAGAGAGAATAGTCATGTATAATATTTCGTCGGTTGTAAGCAACTGACGTGCCCACAGTTTCTATGCAGGATAAAGTGATTAACAAGACTAAAATTTGCATGTTGCTTAAAGAATGATTCAAGTGTTGTACATTTCTATTCATGTAATTTGTTGTAAATTGCTTCCGCTGTAAATATGTAATATAAATGTAACTCTGATGTAATAAAGTTTTTAATTCCTTATAAAATTGTACGAAGAGAAGTGTAAGGATCCTGTGGAACTTAGAATTCAGTCTGTTTTGGAATTCGAGGTGTTACACCTGGGCCACCGGATCCCCTCAAAAACCGCACTTCTTTGATCATCAGGTCAACCCAGGGCCATATGGGCTTCTGCCACATCAGGCCCACGAGCAAACGGGTCCGACCTGGCCTAGCAGGGTCTCAGACCCGTTTCCTCTGCCTATAGATACCATACCCCCTCCTCACTGTGAGAGGTAATCAAACTTTCTCCCCCTGAACCCTAGCTACTGTTGCTTTTCCAATGACTGACTAGATCGTCGGAGGGCCCGTCGCTGGCACTTCTCCTGTTGTTTCTAGGCAATGTTCAGGTACCCAGGACTGAGCTGAGCTGCTGGATTCGAGCCGAGTTGCTGGATCCGAGCTGAGCACCCGGTCCCTACTCATCCCTACTACTCCCAAGCCGGTCCCTCAGCCGAGGGTCAGAACAGAGCCAGTATCGTAACTTCCACTATACAAACTACAAGAACTCACACATGTTGCAACCACACCCCAAAAACAAAATCAGGTTGGCGCCATCTGTGGGAACTACTCGGTTCTGACTTCAGTCCGATCCCAGCCAGGGACGTCATCCCGGAGTCCGAGCTTTTATATGGCACCTAAAACCAGAAGAGCTGTCACCTCTGGAAGTCGTCCAGATGCTTCTCCCCTAAACAACCATGCTGACGATCACGGATCCTACTATCCGAGGGTCGACGGCGAACCCAGAGTCGGATTGGGCGCTTCTCGCTCAGTCGGGACTGACTTACGTCGCATCATCGAGAACTGGCAAGCCAGCCGAACAAGGGGAGGGGCCGCTTCCAACTTAGTCCCGAACCACCCCAGGCAGCTATCCCTAGAGCGGGAGCCAGAGCTCAATTGCACAGCCCGGAGGCTGCCACCCCAGCGCGACATGGCCAGGCAAGCTCCTGTCATACGAGCCGAGTTCCAAAACATTCGGAACGAGGTCTTGGAGGCCATTTTAGGGGCCCCCAGAACCGAGACACTCCACCACTCTCACTCGCGGTCGGATACCGGGCGCAGCGAGCCTCGCGGCTCGACCTGCCCACCAGAGCGGGAAAACGCCGTCCTCCGATGCCTACAGGAAATAGAGAAATGCTTGGCCCATTTCGGTGAGGGTGGTCCGATGCCGGCTTAGGGTCATAGCCCGACCCAAACACCTTTCTCGACTCCTATCTTGGAAGCAGAGATTCCCAGGAATTTCCAGCCTCCCCAGTTCGAGACCTATGACGGCGAGGGTGATCCTGCTGATCACATGGAGGGGTTCAAGACCCTCATGATGATTCACAGCGCTTCGAATCCCCTCCTGTGCCGTGCCTTCCCTGCCACCCTTCGGGGCCCGGCTCGGGAATGGTTCTTTATGCTCGTCTCCGATTCGATCTTCTCGTTCGACCATCTAGAGGCCAACATTCTGGCCCACTTCGCGACCAACAGGAAGGTCGAGAAGACGAGCGCATCGTTGCTGGACCTCCGACAGAAGGAAGGAGAGTCACTCCGTGAGTTTGTCCGGAGGTTCACCACCGAGGCAAGGTCTGTCTCCTCCCTAAATGCTGGGGTCGCCTCGGTGACGTTCCGACACAATGTCCGACACGGCCAACTCGAAGCTTCCTTGGCCAAGAAGCCTCCCCTAGACTTCCCCAGCCTGCTCAACCGGGTCGAGAAGTACATTCGGGCGGAGGAGGCCTTAAACCCGGAAGGCACCAAAGAGGTCACTGGGAAGGGGAAGTGCAAGGTCGATGACGCCGAGCCCACCAAGAAGGTTCCAAAATACGAGACCGGCATGAAGAGGGTCCCTCCGGTCCCTCGCTTCGAGAGGTATACACCACTGTCGCAAAACATGTCGGCCAACCTCCTACAGGTTGAGGATAAGGAACTCGTCCGACTAACCCCCCCCCCCGACCGACCAACAACAAGAAACGAGATCAACGGTTCTACTGCCGCTTCCACCGGGACAACGGGCACGAAACCTACAATTTTCGAGCCCTCAAGGATGAAATAAAAGCCCTCATCCAACTGGGGTACCTCCGAGAATTCACTTGGGAAAGCCCGAGGGACCGAACGGATACGAGGAACCGAAGGCCTTCGCCTCCTCTTCGCACACCCAAACGACATCCCGAGCAAGACCCAGAGCCCGAGGAGACCGGAGGCCAGGCCATCCTACACTGCGTCCATGGGGGGCCTATGGGAGAGGAATCCAGTACTTCCCGCAAGGCATTCGTCCGAGAGGTGAACGCCGTTCGAGACCTTCCTTCCCCCCAGATCCAGCAATTTCCTGTCTCCTTCTCTAGAGAAGACCTGGAGGGGGTCCGGCTCCCGTACTGCGACGCACTCGTCATCAGCCTCGACATGGTGAACTTCGAAGTCCGACGGATCCTCGTGGACAACGGGAGCTCGGTGAACATCCTCTACTTGGAGGCATTTGAGAACCTCAAACTCCCCGGGGACAAGCTCAAACCGGCCGGGTACACCCTCCCCGGGTTCTTCGGCGTCCCAGTACAGATAAAGGGGATCGTGACCTTAGATGTAACTACCAGCACGATCCCCCTCAGTCGGACTGATTCAATGAACTTTATGGTAGTCAACATCAAAGCGGCGTACAATGCTATCCTCGGCGAACCCGAGCTCTGCTCTTTCCAGGCTGTCCCCTTCGCCTACCACCTAAAGCTGAAGTTTCCTACCAAGCAGGGGTCAGTGTCGTATAGGGGAACCAAGAGGCTGCGTGATCGTACTATATGATAGCGGTCAGAGGTGGGGTGTTTTCCCTCGACGCCGTCGAACTTCAACCTGAAAGAAGCCAACCAGAGCCCGAACCGACGGACGAACTGGAAGAAGTATCGTTCGAGGTAGAAGACAAGTTGAAGACGTTCCCCGTGAGCCGCTCCCTCACTCCCAACCTGAGGTCGGACCTAATCGACTGTATCCGCCGCAACATCGACCTCTTCGCTTAGAAACCAACCGACATGCCTGGGATCTCCGAAGACCTAATCGTGCACAAACTGAGCATGATCTCGAGCTCAAAATCGACTGTCCAGAAGTGGCGTAAGTTTGCCTTGGAGAGGCAGCAAGTTGTCAAGGCGGAGGTGGACAAACTATTGTCTGCCCGGTTTATTCAAGAGGTCAGCTACCCCGAGTGGCTGGTGAACGTCGTGATGGTGAAAAAGGTCAGTGGAGATGGAGGATCTGCATAGACTTTACAGATCTGAACAAGGCGTGCCCCAAAGATCCTTTTTCCCTCCCGAGCATCAATGCTTTATTCGACGCAACGTCGGGTCATGTGCTCCTAACCTTCATGGATGCCTTCTCGGGCTACAACCAAATCCGTATGTTCCCCCCGAATATCGCCAAGACATCCTTCGTCACCGGCCAGGGTCTCTACTGCTACCGGGTTCTGCCATTCAGGCTCAAGAACCCCGGAGCTACCTATTAGAGGCTCATCAACCGAGTCTTCAAAGATCAGATCGGTCATAACATGGAGGTATACGTCGACGACATGCTCGTCAAAATCCAACGGGGGCAGGACCACGTCGCTGACCTCGAAGAAGCCTTCGGCGTCCTTCGGACCCACAACATGAGACTCAATCCCACCAAATGTGCATTTAGCGTCTCCTCGGGAAAATTTCTTGGGTTCTTCATCAGCCAGTGCGGCATCGGGGCAAAACCCGAGAAGATACAGGCCATAATAAATATGGCCCCTCCAAGGAACATCAAGGAGGTGCAGCAGCTCACGGGGAGACTGGCAGCCATCGGCAGCTTCCTCTCCAAGTCTGAAGAGAAGTCCCTCCACTTCTTGAAGGCTCTGCGCGGAACCGGAGGCTTCGAATGGGGCGCTCAGCAGAAGGAGGTGTTTGACCAGTTGAAGGAATACCTTGCCAACTCCCCACTTCTGAGCAAACTCGAACCGGGCGAACCCCTCTGGCTTTACCCTTCAGCCTCGGAAAGCGCACTAAGTGTCGTTCTTGTATGAGAAGAAGACAAAGTCCAGAAGCTGTTATACTATGTAAACAAAGTCCTGCTCTCGGCCGAGACCCGATATGCGAAGATGGAGAAAGTAGCGTATGCACTGGTCATGGTCGCCCGAAAGCTCTGCCCTTATTTTTAGGAGCTCTCAATCCAGGTCCTCACGGACAAGCCCTTCAAGGCCATGCTCCACAAGCCAGAGAGCTCCGGTCGATTGGTCAAGTGATCGATCGAGCTAAGTCAATACGACATCAGCTACCAGCCAAGAACAGCCACTAAGGGGTAGGCCCTCACTGAATTAATCACGAAGTGCACCATCTCCGAGAAACCCAACAGTCAGGAAGCCGATCCAACATGGGAAGTTTACGTCGATGGCTCCTCTTGCAAAGCGGGAAGTGGTGCATGCATCATCTTGCGAGGTCCTGACAACTTCCTTCTCCAATATTCTCTCCGCCTCAACTTTTCGACCTCTAACAACGAGGTGAAGTATGAGGCTATGATTGTGGGACTTACCTTAGCGCACCAGGAGGGTGAAAGGCAGATCAGGGCCTATAGCGGCTCCCAGCTCGTGGTCAATCAGATCACTGGGGAGTACGAGGCTTGTGATGATCGAATGGTCCGGTACTTGGCAGTGGTCCAGCGGCTCTTAACATCCTTCGACTGTTCCGTAGTACTACGGATCCCAAGAGAGTAGAATGCCAAGGCAGATGCCCTATCAAAGCTCTCCTCCTTGTCCTTTGAAGGCCTTGACCATACAGTGCTAACTGAAGTCCTCCTAAAGTCGAGTATCGACCTCCCCATAACCCTCTGTATAAACAACGAAGCTCGGCCGGACAATTGGACCACTCCCATCCGAAGGTTCCTCGTAAGGGCAAGCTCCCCCAAGACTGAGCCGAAGCAAGAAGAACTAGTGTCCACTTAGAAAGGTTCATCGTGATCAACTAGACCCTTTTCAAACGCTCGTACACAACGACGAACGGAAGACCTTACCTCCGCTACCTATCCCATGACGAGGCCAAGTATGCTCTCAAGGAGCTCCATGACGGAATTGGCGGGTGCCACAATGGGAGCCATTCGCTCGCTAGAAAGGCCCTGAACCACGGGTATTACTGGCCCACAATGTTACAAAACGCCTTGGCCTTAGTCAAAAAGTGCGGTCCTTGTCAAAGACTCTCCTCAGTAAGAAGGGTTCCACAAGCAAACCTCCATTCCTTAGCCAGTCCCACCCCATTCGCCATGTGGGGGATGGACCTGGTCGGCCCCTTTCTGAAAGCAACGGGCCAAAGGAAGTTCCTGGTGGTAGCCATCGACTACTTCACCAAGTGGATCAATACCGAGCCCCTGGCAACGATCACAGAACAGCAAATTCAGCAATTCATCTAGAAACGCATCATCTGTCGGTTCGGGATTCCGCACATACTTATCACGGACAAAGGGACCTAGTTTGCAGGCAAGAATTTTCGAAAGTTCTGCGAAGATCTCGGCATCCAACAATGCTTCTCTTCGGTATGCCACCCGCAGTCGAACGGCCAGGCCGAGAATGCGAACCGCCAAATCCTTGACGACCTCAAGAAATGGCTTGATAATTCCTCCAAGGGACTATGGGTTGACGAGCTACCGAGCATGCTCTGGGCACATCGGACGACGAAGAGGATCCCCATGGGAGAATCACCGTTCAATCTAACTTATGGCATGGAATCAGTTATCCCCATCGAGATCGGGCTCCCTTCGCCCCAGATCATGGCTTTCGATGAAGAGAGCAACTCGGCGCAACTACGTGATAACCTGGACCTCATAGACGAGGTCAGGGGAAAATCCACCATCAGAAGGAGCATGTATCACCAGGGGATTGAAAGGTTCTACAATAAGAAGGTCCGTCTCACCGACATCAAACTTGGGGACCTCGTGCTCAGAAAGTTGGCGGTATCCAACTCGGGCCAAAAGAGGAAGCTGGCACCCAACTGGGAGGGCCCGTACAAGGTTTCTGAAGTTGTGCGCCCCAGCACATACTGACTCACCAATCCCGAGGGCAGGGCTGTGAAGAGACCCTGGAATGCGGAACACCTCATCAAATTCCTGGAGGGGGAGGAATAGCTCTTGTAACTTCCCTTCGTAAATAATAAGATGTAATCGGCACCACGAGCCTTGTTTTGTTGTGAGCGAACATGATGTAATTTTTTCCTAATTTTGCCTCATGCCAGCTTTCTTAAAACAAGTATGGGTGCTCAACATCGATCTCGAGCAAGACCTGGGCTTTTTCAAGTCTTGCAACCTTGATGCTCGGAGATGGCCTCGAGCTACTTCCTGTCCTTTCTTATAAACAAGTATGGGGGCTTGACATACAGTATTGACCTCGAGCAAGGCCTTGGCTTTTTCAAGCCCTGCAACCTTGACGCTCAGCGATGGCCTCGAGCTACTTCCTGTCCTTTCTTATAAACAAGTATGGGGGCTCGACATATGGCATCGACCTCGAGCAAGGCCTTGGCTTTTTCAAGCCCTGCAACCTCGACGCTCGGCGATGGTCTCGAGCTACATCCTGTCCTTTTTCACAAACAAGTATGGGGGCTCGACATACGGCATTGACCTCGAGCAATGCCTGGGCTTTTTCAAGCCCTGCGACCTTGATGCTTGGCGATGGCCTCGAGCTACTTCATATCCCTTTTTACAAACAAGTATGGATGCTCGACATACGGCATCGACCTCGAGCAAGGCCTGGGCTTTTTCAAGCCCTGTGACCTTGACGCTCGGCGATGGCCTCCAGCTACAACTTGTCCTTTTTCACAAACAAGTATGGGGGCTCGACATACGGCATCGACCTCGAGCAAGGCTTGGGCTTTTTCAAGCCCTGCGACCTTGATGCTCGGCAATGACCTCGACCTACTCTCTTTCCTTGTTCCAAACAGGCATGGGGGCTCGACATCGACCTCGAGCAGGGCCTTGGCTTTTTCAAGCCCTGTGACCTCGACGCTCGGCGATGGCCTCGAGCTACACCCTTTCCTTCTTACAACAAGTACGGGAATTCGGCACCCGACTTACTGAACAAGCCACCACTTAAAAGACATTTTGAAAAGTTGAGAAAAAATCAAAGTTTTAATTACTCATAAGCGCCACGAACGGCCATGATACAATGAAGACTATTACAACCACTCTACCAAAAACCCGAACTAAGTACTTCTCGCAGGACCTCCTCAACTAACACCAACCGTCTCAAGCCCCGCAGAGCGAGACCGCCCCCCTGCATGCTCAACCAGCGTGGTTAGTAAGGACGTCCCGAAAACGGAACTCTGCACGTCAGCGGGACACGCCATCTCCAGATAAAGGGTCGGGGAAGGACCCAGGGCAGAATGGCTTCCTCCCTCGAATGGGCCGAGTCGAGACCGACCCGTGCCTAACATGAGTTTCAACCTCTGAATCTCAAGCTCCTTATCTACCATGACCTCGCGAAGAACGGATTTTGAGGTCGGTCGCCTGGTGGAGGCATCCGAAATTGACCAGTTTGTCTCAGCACTACCCCAGTATCGGTCGGCTATGGCCTTCTTCAGGCGAGTGGCCTCTAGATTGAGCTCCTTAGACTTGTTCATAAAATAGCCTACCGCAGCTTCTCGATCGCGAGCCATCTTACGATAGCGAATGAAAACACTCTCCTTGGACTCTAGCTTATTTCGAAGTCGCCGAACCTCGGAAGAACTGAGGTCGGCCCCGGCAGTCTCGTTCATCTAGCAAAAACAAAGGAGAAACAATGATTCACTAAAAAAGCTTGCTAAAAACAACAAGTCACGGAGGGTCGGCCAAAAATTTGTTTTTATAAATTCAAAAATTATGTTACAAAAAGCGGTGGTCAGTCCGCACTAGGCAAATACAAATAAAAAAAAGTAAGAATCCTGCACTACTTTTTAAAGGGGATCGTCACCTCTTCGGCATCCGGTTCACCCCCTACCTCCTCCTCCAGGTGAGGCTCCTTCGGTGCCTCATCTCCCTCACCGCAGGGGGTCAATGGATGTACGGGAGGTACCCACCCGTAGTGGAGGTGGCCGATCTTGGCCTCCGGATAGAGGTGCAGGAAATGCTCCTTGGCTCGGTCATATGCGTCGTTTTAAGCTTGGATCAGCTCGTCTGCTGAATACATCTGATGCTCCTCATACTCTGCCTTAGCCTTTGCTCTAACCTCCGCTAGCTTGTGCGCATGATGATCTTGTAGAGAAGCCATCTCGGGTGGGAGGATCCTCTAAGCTCCCTGAGCCCCCATCAGCTCGTCCGTCAGGAAATTTCCCTCTCGGATGAACCGCTTGGCATTCCGCTTCTCGAGCTGAACCTCCTTCTCCAAGCACTTCCTTAGATGCGCCCCGTGCAGTAGCGCCTGGCCGAGGAGAATTGAATTAGATGCAAAATTCATAAATATTAAGCACAAAGCAGATAACTAACAAATACTTACTGCGACCTGCACCTGAGCCTACCTCATGTAGGTCGTCTCGGATGACTCTGTCGCCAGAGTTATCCGGTCGCGCTCCGTAACGAGCTTTTCTGCCCCTCCATCGTAGTCGGGCCCTCAGTAAGAGTGTCACCCTCCTTAACCGCCCAATCCGGGGTGAAAGGCCTTAGACCCATCTTGCCCACCATCTCTGGGGTGTCAGAGCGAAGTGCAGGGGTCCCTGCCTTCAGAACATCTGTCAACTTCTTACTGCTAGAGCTTGGCCCCGACTCCTTCGCCCCTTTAGACGAGTGGCTTTTCTTCGACTTCTTTAAGGCGGCTTCGAAGATCCTTGGGGCGCCCCCTGGGTGGACCCCGTTGCTGAGACAGCCTTCTCCTTGGCAGCCTTCTCCTTGTCGGTTCTCCTCTTTGCGGCCAAAGCCAGAAGGGTATTCCTTGCGTTGAGCTTGGCAGGTTTCATCACTACGGCAAAAAGAAAAAAAATGTTAACACGAAGGCAGAAAATTAAGCAAATTAGAAACAAAAACATACAAGGGTTGGCTGGGCTCAGTTCGGCTCGGGCCAGATGTAACTCGATGAAGCACGGCCAACCGATGTTGTGCCTCTCGACAATTTTATCTACTTTAGCCCACTCCTTTTCCGTCGAGTCCCTTCGCCTCGGGGGTTTATGGTTCGGCTTGAAAAAATTCTAAACGGTGAGGATTGCCCAAGGCATCTCTCTCTGGACAACGAGGTACTTCTCCTTCCATGCCTTTATCGAGTCCGGGTGACCGTGCATCACTCTCTTGTGGAGACGTGGCAACATATAGAAGATCCCCTCCATATCTCCGAGCGAGCTCACCCCCAAGACGGCGCGGAAATACTTAAGCTTCATCTTGACCCCCTTCTCCTGGCACTTTAGGATGAAGCAGACCAGAAGCTCACCCCCAAGCTACATCGGACTCAGCTCCCCCCACCTCAGCACCCTCTTGATAAACGGGTGCAGCGGCAACCTCAGTCCCGAGACGAAGGCATCCTTGGGAAACATGCAGAAGCTCTTCTCCAACTCAGTGGTTGGACGAAGACCAGGGATCGAAATCAGTAGCTCAAACTCCCGAGGGATGAAATAAGTCGCCTTTAATATAGGCAGGTAGTCTGCCTTCAGTACACACTGGACGTTATCCATCTTTATCATGGTCCGATAAGATTCACGCAACCCCACGGTAAATTGGACAAGTTCCTCCAAGTCGTCAGGATGCATCCTAATCGACCCTGGGTTCCTATTGGACAGGTGAGGAACCGCAAGCCCTTCTCCTGGCTCGGGTCCGAACTCATCCGGCGTGCTCGGACTGTCCGGCCGAATCCACTTCCTTTTCTTCCTATAGGGGCGAGGCTTACTCTCCGGAGACGGAGTCGACAACGGGGGCAGAGGGGAGAGAAAATTTTCTACCTCCGCTACCACTTCCTCAGCTCCTCCTTTAACCCCCTCCTGGTCGCCCACTCCCTCGGCTCGTCCTTCAACCCCCTCCTGGTCGCCTTCTCCCTCGGCTCCTCCTTCAACCCCCTCCCGATCGCCCTCTTCCTCGACAAGCTCCTCCTCAGACCCCTCGTCGGTCTCTTCCCCCGACGACCCCCCTTTTGGCATACGAATTCGCAAAGGGGCCACATCAAAAACCACATTGCTCATGCCCCCAGATACCGAATCCGACTGTCCTTCCTCCTCCGAAGTAGGGTCATCCAGGGACCAAGACGTCGACTCTGACTCGACCTTGACCACACCATGACCCGAAAAGCTTGCCTCAGAGTCGGACTGAGAGCGTGACATAAGGAAACAAAATACTAACCTAATTAACTGGAAAACAGGAGGATCACCGTAAAAGTTGTCACCGACAGCAAAGAGAGGAAAACTTCTATTATGAAGAGAGAGAGTGCAAAGTGAAGAAATGAAGGAAGGAGTGGGGGATTTATAGAATGGGAAAGACTCCTCGAATTCCGCAAAAAAGAATCCTCACCGTCCAATCTTGATCATCAAGATCTAACGGCCACTAGGATCTCGAACGCCTCGATTTCCACCCCCATGACGTCATCCTGACACGTAAAATTTCGGTTTTACCCTCGACCTTATCAGCCGGTATAGTGGCTCGGTTTTACCCAGTACTGCACTTTCTTCTTTACCACAACTCCCCCTTCCTCCCACGATATAGGAGCAAGTTAAGCCTCTTCGTTCCGTAAAGTTTGGAATTGATCAAAATAGCACTTGAAAGATTGCATACAAAATGGAAGTAACAGAGCATTAAGGGAAACTTTACTATCAATCAGAATGACTTACAACTACTGCATATCTTCTGGGCTTATCGCTCGGTAGTGAATCCGAGCCACACCAAAGCTTTTCCAACAAGCTTTTGGGGCTCGGAGCTTGGCTGTAACCTCGAGCCATCCCAGAGCTTTCAACGCCAATTATGGGGGCTCATCGCTCGGTGGGGAATACGAGCCACACCAAAGCTTTTCCAACAAGTTTAGGGGTTCGGAGCTCGGTTGTGACCTCGAGCCATACCAAAGCTTTTCCAACAAGCTTTGGGGCTCAGAGCTCGGTTGTAACCTCGAGCCATCCCAGAGCTTCTCACAAGCAATGTGGAGGCTCGTCGCTCGGTAGTGAATCCAAGCCACACCAAAGATTTTCCAACAACTTTTTGGGCTCGAAGCTCGGCTGTAAACTCAAGCCATCCCAGAGCATTCCATGCCAAGTATGGGGGTTCCTCGCTCAGTGAGGAATCCGAGCCACACCAAAGTTTTTCCAAAAAAATTTAGCGCTCAGCGCTCAGTTGTGACCTCGAGCCACACCAAAACATTTCCAACAAGTTTTGGGGGCTTGGAGCTCAGCTGTAACCTCGAGCCACCCCAGAGCTTTCTACGCCAGGTATGGGGGCTCGTCGCTAGATGGGGAATCCGAGCCATACCAAAGCTTTTCCAATAAGTTTTGGGCTTGGAGCTCGAATGTAACCTTGAGCCACCCAGAGCTTTCTACGCCAAGTATGGGGCCTCGTCGCTCAGTGGGAAATCTAAGCCACACCAAAGCTTTTCCAATAAGTTTTGGGGCTCGGAGCTCGGTTTTGACCTCGAGCCACGCCAAAGCTTTTTCAAAAAGTTTTAGGGTTCGGTGCTCGGTTGTAACCTCGAGCCATCCCAGAGCTTTCTACGCCAAATATGGAGGCTCGTCGCTCGGTGGGAAATCCGAGCCACACCGAAGCTTTTCCAACAAGTTTAAGGGCTCAGAGCTCGGCAATGACCTCGAGCCCTACCAAAGCTTTTCCAACAAGCTTTGGGGCTCGGAGCTCGGTGGTAACCTCGAGCCATCCCAGATCTTCTCACAAGCAATGTGGAGGCTCGTCGCTCGGTAATGAATCTTAGCCACACCAAAGCTTTTCCAACAAGTTTTGGGGCTCGGAGCTCGGCTGTATCCTCGAGCCATCCCAGAGTTTTCTACGCCAAGTATGGGGGCTCGTCGCTCGGTAGGGAACCCGAGCCACAGCAAATCTTTTCCAACAAGTTTTGGGGCTCGGAGCTCGGTTGTGACCTCGAGCCACACCTAAGCTTTTCCAACAAGTTTTGGGGCTCGGAGCTCGACTGTAACCTCAAGCCACCCAAGAGCTTTCTACTCCAAGTATGGGGGCTTGTCGCTCGGTGGGGAATCCGAGCCACACCAAAGATTTTCCAACAAGTTTTTGGGGCTCGGAGCTCGTTTGTGACCTCGAGCCACGCCAAAACTTTTCCAACAAGTTTTGGGGCTCGGAGCTCGGCTATAACCTCGAGCCACCCCAAAGCTTTCTATGCCAAGTATGGGGGCTCGTCCCTCAGTGGGAAATCCAAGCCACACCAAAGCTTTTCCAACAAGTTTTGGGGCTCGGAGCTCGGTTGTGACCTCGAGCCACACCAAAGATTTTCCAACAAGTTTTGTGGCTCGGAGCTCGGTTGTAACCTCGAGCCACCCAAGAGCTTTCTACGCCAAGTATGGGGGCTCATCGCTCGGTGGGGAATCCGAGCCACACCATAACTTTTCCAACAAGTTTTTGGGGCTCGGAGCTCATTTGTGACCTCGACCCATGCCAAAGCTTTTCCAACAAGTTTTGGGGCTCGGAGCTCGGCTATAACCTCGAGCCACCCCAGAGCTTTCTACGCCAAGTATGGGGGCTCATCCCTCAGTGGGGAATCCAAGCCACAACAAAGTTTTTCCAACAAGTTTTGGGGCTCGGAGCTCGGTTGTGACCTCGTGCCACACCAAAGCTTTTCCAACAAGTTTTGGGGCTCGGAGTTCGGCTGTAACTTCGATCCATCCCAGAACTTTCTACGTCAAGTATGGGGGCTCATCTCTCGGTGGGAAATTCGAGCTACACCAAAGCTTTTCCAACAAGTTTTGGTGCTCAGATCTCAATTGTGACCTCGAGCCATACTAAAGCTTTTCCAACAAGCTTTGGAGCTCGGAGCTCGGTTGTAACCTCGAGCCATCCCAGAGTTTCTCACAAGCAATGTGGAGGTTCGTCGCTAGGTAGTGAATCCGAGCCACACCAAAGCCTTTCCAACAAGTTTTGAGGCTCGTAGCTCGGCTGTAACCTTGAGCCATCCCAGAGCTTTCTACGCCAAGTATGGGGGCTCGTCGCTCTGTGGGAAATCCGAGCCACACCAAAGCTTATCCAACAAGTTTTGGGGCTCGGAGCTCGGTTGTGACCTCGAGCCATCCCAAAGCTTCTCACAAGAAATGAGGAGGCTCGTCGCTCGGTAGTAAATCCGAGCCACACCAAAGCTTTTCCAACAAGCTTTGGGGCTCGGAGCTCAGTTGTAATCTCGATCCATCCCAGAGCAATCTATGCCTAGTATGGGGGGTCGTCGCTCGGTGGGGAATCTGAGCCACACCAAAGCTTTTCCAACAAGTTTTGGGGCTCAGAGCTCGTTGTGACCTCGAGCCATCCCATTGCTTCTCACAAGCAATATGGAGGCTCGTCACTCGGTAGTGAATCCGAGCCACACCAAAGCTTTTTCCAACAAGTTTTGGGGCTCGAAGCTCAGTTGTAACCTCAAGCTATCCCGTAGATTCTCACAAGCAATATGGAGGCTCGTTGCTCGGTGGAGAATCCAAGCCGCACCAAAGCTTTTCCAACAAGCGAAAGTGGCTCGGAGCTCGGTCATGATCTCGAGCCACCCCATATCTTTCACAAGAAAAATGGGCTCGGAGCTCGGTCGTGACCTCGAGCCCCCACAGAGCTTTCACAAGTAGATGGGGTTCGGAGCTCGGTCGTAACCTCGAGCCTCCCCAGAGCTTTCACAAGCGAAGGGGGCTCGGAGCTCGGTAGTGACCTCGAGCCACCCCTGAGCTTTCACAAGCAGAGGGGGCTCGGAGCTTGGTCGTGACCTCGAGCCACCCCAGAGCTTTCACAAGCGAAACGGGGATCGGAGCTCGGTCGTGACCTCGAGCCACCACAGAGTTTTCACAAGCAGAGGGGGCTCGGAGCTCGGTCGTGACCTCGAGCCACCCCAGGACCTTTACGCGCAAAGGAGGCTCAGAGCTCGGAGGTGACCTCGAACCATCTCTTGGTTTTCACGACTGGCCTCGACGCTCGGTCTTAACGCCGAGCTACCCCAGGGCCATTCCCACATGCCTCGAGGCTGAACGCTCGGCATCGACGCCGATCCACCACGAGCTCGGGACCGACCCTAGCCTCCACATGGAATGGAGCTCGATGCCGACCACCGGCTCGGCCGCCGACCCTCGGATGCTCAACCTTCAGCACCTCTTCTTCTCTAGAGGGCCCCTTCATCCTACCCTGTTGGCCTCTTTAGAAAGTTATAGACCGCATTCGCCATACTCTATGTTCCGCTCTTCCTATAGAGACAAAACCACTCATCCACGGCTGGCTTTCCCATCCCTCCAGGAGTAGGGGGCTCCAGATATGGTACAGATGACGTGGCTCCTCCTGGGCCACCAAATCCCCTCAAAAACCGCACTTCTATGATCATCAGGTCAACCCAGGGCCATATGGGCTTCTGCCACGTCAGGCCCACGAGCAAACGGGTCCGACCCGGCCCAGCAGGATCTCAGACCCGTTTTCTCTGCCTATAAATACTAGACCTCCTCCTCACTGTGAGAGGTAATCAAACTTTCTTTCCCTGAACCCTAGCTACTGTTGATTTTTCATTGACTGACTAGATCGTCGGAGGGCCTGTCGCCGGGACTTCTCCCGTTGTTTTTAGGCAGTGTGCAGGTACCCAGGACCGAGCCGAGCTCACAGATCCGAGCCGAGCACTCGGTTCCTACCTCACTCCTGCTACTCCGGAGCCGGTTCCTCAACCTAGGGTCGGACCAGGACCAGTACCGCAACTTTCACTATACAAACTATAAAAACTCACACATGTTGCAACCACACCTCCCAAAACAAACCGCATCACCATCCTTACTTAGAATCCTTAAATCCTTATCTCGATATAGCGAAAAGATCCTATGAACACTTCGATAGTTCGATTGGAAGACCGAAGACCAAGGGGGAAGAAGAAAATATGCTTTGCGACGCGTGCACCCACCTTAATTTCTAGTCTGAGCGATCTAGATTTTCATTTCTAACTCTCAAGTGAGTCCCACCTATATATGTCTCTGGCTTCCATCACTTTTATCCCATCCCCCATTTATGTCGTTTTCTTCCTACTAAGGCCTAATCTAAAAGATGTAGACCCCTAAACTACTGCTCGTGAGGCCAATACATGCCATAACCTTTCCCAATCTCATTTGGTTATTGCCATTAAATTAAGAAAGAGGATGTTTATGTTGCCTTTTTAGGTGCATGGTAACATGCTTTCACAGCCTTTTCGGCTCCATGCAATTATAGGCCACTACTCCTTGCTCTGCATAATCCTATCTGGTCTTTTCAATTCCTCCCTTCTTTTCTTCTTTAAAAAACAAATATTAAAACAATGTAATTTCTCCTATTGTAAAACTGCATTTGGATTGCTAATTTACTATTGCTCTAACTGTATACACTTTTTTCCTAAAAATGTACCCTCGTGTTTGAGAACAAAAGTTGGGTTATCTCTCGTAGCTTCAAAATTTTATAGTTATCCTAATTTTGCATATTTTAAACTCATTTTATTTTAAGATAATTATAGTTATCTTACTAAAAATATATGAGACAGTTATCAAAACTTGATTCTTATCTCATTTTTCTTAAATTTGAAGATTACTTCAAAATGTAGGGTAACGGTATGATTATCAAAATTAGCATACATTGTACCTCAAAAGTTAAGATAATTTAAATTATCAAAACTTTGTGTTCCAAACATGTCCTAAATAGCTTCTTCAATATTTTTAAAACTAATTATTCAAGAATAGGCTCTGGAAGTGTTTCTCGTGGCAACTGTTGCTGCTGATTTTGGTGTGGAAGCAAACAGATGAATTTTTGGATTTTTGAGAAAACGAATAAGGCAAAATTGTTGACTTTCACCGGCGTGTTGACTCGTTTCTCGCTGCTGCCACGAACCTGCCAAAAAAATTCGATACACCAGGATGGATTCCGACGACGAACCCTCCGACGCTATTGTCAGTAATCAAAAAGATTATGAAATAGGTTTAAGTAGAAAAAGATTGATTATTCTGTCATGGTGGGGGAGAGGGGTATTTATGGTCGCCTTAGGGACCCATTTCGAGATAAGGATAAGTCTCCACTTCCCGGTGTTTTTGGATAAGATCTAGAGTTTAAATTGTTTCATAGAGATAACTACGAATTTGAATTCTCTTTATCCATCTGGGTTGGTTTGTAACGGGTTGCTACCCATACCCAGTAGGACAGATCCGTTCATGGATTATTGGGCTTTCAAGAAATACAAAGTTTCCATTTCAGATCCGTTTGTAGGTGAAATTACCGTTTTACCCCTGAGAGCTTTAAGCTTCACGCACGATTAGAACGGTCCCAATTTAATTCTATTTTTAGCCATATCACGAGCCCTCCACTCTTGGAGACTGAGTTCTACAGTCTTTGAGCAGTAGTTTTGTTGTTCTAATGGCGTACGGAATTTTATCGGAGTTCTTAAGGGAGTTCGGATCTTGCTCGAGATGTAACGGTGTTATTCTGAGAATGTAAAATGCCCAAAAATATTCTCAAATTTTTCTGGATTTTTTGTGATTTTTCCAGATTTTTTTGAATTTTTTCCAATTTTTAATCAATTTTTTAAATTTTTTATTCGATTTACGAATTTAAATAATTAATTTTCAAAAATATCAATTAACTATTCTAATTTAATAATTATATTTTCAAAATTTTTAAATTATTTTCAGAATTAATAATTATTTTTTTTAAAAAAATTATTTAATTTTTTTTTATTTTTAATATTTTTTTGGATTTTTAAAAAAATATTAATTCAATTAAATAAATAAATAAATAAATAAATAAATAAATAAATAAATAGATACATACCTGATGAAGTGGCGTTGTCCTGTGCGTTGATCATGATCAGGCGAGCACGCATCTCAAAGCATGACGTTTTTCCCAATTTCCAGGTTGGTACCTCGGTAGTTCGAATTTGGCCTCGGATCTGGCCGAGCAGCTTGAGGTGATGCTACGTGGACTGCCACGTGGCCTTTTTTTTTTCTTCTTCTCCCGCCTTCTTCTTTCCTCCTTCATCTGTCTTGACTTCGTCTTCGCCCACCTCCCTCCTTGGACCCCTTCTTCAAAGGCCACTGGAGCTTGGGTTCAGAAGGGGGATCAGCGAGGGGACCTTGACGAGGGTGGCACTCGCCGTTGTGGGGATGGTCGGCAAAGGCTCCGACTTTGGAGCGGATGCTCGGAGATAATGGAGCTCGAGCTCCGCATGGGGAGTTTGATTGCCATTCGAGTTCGGCGAAGATGATGGCGACGTCGAGCTCACAGGAGTTAGAGCTCGGAGATGGCATGGTGGCATCGAGGTCGGGAGCTCGACGACGGAGGAGGAAAGCTCGATGTTTGGAGGTGGAGACAGAGCTTGACAGTGGAGCTTCGACGAAGGTGGCGAGGCCATGGCGGAGCTCGGTGAAGGAGAGCTCGACTATGGGGTCGAGTTGGAGATGAGGAGCTTGACAATGGAGCTTCGACGAAGGTGGCGAGGCCATGGCAGATCTCGGTGAAGGAGAGCTCGACTATTGGGTCGAGTTGGAGACGAGGAGCTTGACAGTGGAGCTCGAGATGAGTTCGAAGCTCAGTCGAGGTGAGTTGGGCTATGGAGGAGCTCTGCGAGAAGGTGTGGGAGCTCAACGGAGGCGATATTCGGTGACGTGGAGCTCGATGCTTTGGGAAGGAGAGCTCAGAGGTGCGAGGGGAGCTCGCGAAGGGGGGAGTTCGATGATGGGTGCTTGAGCTCGGCCATGCCGGAGCTTAGTCGCGAGTTCGAGCTTGGAGCTCGTTAATGGCAGTGATGTTGCTTGGCCCAGTGGAGTTTTGGGTTCGATGAAGGTGGTATGTCCATGGTGCTGGAGGTCGAAGCTGGACGAAGGGGGAGTTGGAGCTCGGAGATCGGGAGTTCGGTGATGGCGGCAGTGAGGTTGGTGCTCAGTTTCGAAGTGGAGGTTGGGTTTTTCTTTCTTTGGTTTTTGGCCGGAAAGTGTGAAGGAGAAGGGGATGAAGAAGGGGTTGTACGGGTCGGTTTGTGGGTAATGGATCTGAACTTGACCCGTTAACCCCTTTTTCTCTTTCCCCTTTGGCTTTTTTTGTGCGAATCTGAGTCGTTGATCGTGTTTGAGCATGAATTTTGAGGTGGAACTTTTCTCCAATTTGCAGCTCGGTAACTCGGTAGTTCAGATCGTAATTCCGAGCTACGTGGCACGATCTGGGCCTCTTGATGAAAATCTGGCACGAATCGTGAGGCGATAATTTTTGCCAATTTGCAGCTCGGTAGCTCGGACCGTAATTTCGAGCTACGTGACACGATCTGGGCCTCTTAATGAAGATCTGGCACGAATCGGGAGGCGATAGTTTTCGCCAATTCGCAGCTCGGTAGCTCGGTAGCTCAGATTGTAGATCCGAAGTATGTGGCATGATCTGAGCCACTTGATGAAGATCTGGCACGAATCGTGAGGCGATAGTTTTTGCCAATTCGCAGGTCGGTAGCTCGTTAGCTCGAATTGTAGATCCAAAGTACGTGGCATGATCTGAGCCGCTTGATGAAGATCTGGCACGAATCGTGAGGCAATAGTTTTTGCCAATTTGCAGCTCGGTAGCTCGGATTGTAGATCCGAAATATGGAGCGAGATCAGAGCCGTCGATGAGGATCAAGCGTGAATTTTGAGGCGATGATTTTTCCCATTTTCAAGCTCGGCGCAGCTGTGTTGTGACCAACTTTTCCAGCACTACGGAGGTCCGATCAGGGCGTGTGACTCCTCGTTTCGAAGCTGACTCAAAGGTCTACAACTTTTCTTTGGATTCCAGTTGAGGAATCACCCGTATTTATGGTCAGAATAGGCCCGCAATATCTTTGTTTCTATTGAGAAGAGCTTCGGTCTCCGGAATCTTCGAAGAGGAGCTCCACTCCTGTGGGCTAAGAAGATGAGCTAGGGAGATCCTCGTAAGGCCCATGGGAGGATCCATTCATGGAGGCAAGTTCGAGGAGCAACTCTAGAGGAGAGTTTGAGCTCCGAGCCCATTGAGAAGAAGGCCGCTCGTGAGGCGAGCGGAGTGAAGAACATCACCAGGCTCTAAGAGAGAGTCACTCGGGAGATGAGTTTGAGGAGAAACTCTAGGGGAGAGTTTTGAGCTTCAAACTCGTTTAGAAGAGGACAACTCGGGAGGTGCGTGGGACCAAGAATCATCTCCAGGCTCTAGGAGAGAGTCGTTCGGGAGACGAGTTTGAGAAGCATCCCTAGGGAAGAGTTTTGAGCTCCGAACTCGTTTAGAAGAGGACCACTCGGGAGGCGAGTGGAACGAAGAATCATCTCCAAGCACTAGGAGAGAGCAATTCGGGAGACAAGTTTGAGGAGCAACTCTAGGGGAGAGTTTGAGCTCCGAACTTGTTGTTTAAGTGAGTTTCAACAGTTGTGGGAGCAATTCCAAATGGTGAGCTACTTTGTACTCGCTCGTTCACAAGTAGCTAAAGCAGCATCAAACCAAGTGTTGGACTCCAAACTTGTCGTTTGAGGGGGTTAACGAGTTGCAGGAGCAATTCCGAATGGTGAGCTGCTCTGCACTTGCTTGTTGCAAGCTGCTAAAGTAGCATCATACCAAGTGTTGGACTCCAAACTCGTTTTTTGAGCTAAGTAAGTTGTGGGAGCAGCTCCGTAGGACAAGCTGGGCTCCGAACATACCATTTAGCGAGTCGTAGATGTGACTCGGGGAGATAGAAATGAGGCAGACACAATAATTTTCAATAGAAAAAATCTATGTTTTATTGAAACAAACTCAATGGCCGCTTCAATGGGGTGAGCCATTATTACATGCTTTTGGCCGTATTAGAAGCATCGACCTTATTGAAATTGAATACCTACTTCTACGATAGGGTGAAGGCCTCTTGGGAGGAGTTTGGTTCTCCCCCCATTGGACCTCCTTGGATAAGGTGGAGGACGGCCGCAGGTTCGGAATTTTGGAACTCGGCAGACCTCTTTATTCGCTTATAGGCTCCTCGGGGTGGAAGGTCGGCCCCGTCTCTTCGGACGAACTTGGCCAGGTGTCCCCATTGTATGAGCTCTTCGATCTCCTCTTTGAGAGTCCGACAATCATCCGTATCGTGGCCGTGGTCCCTATGAAAGCGGCATCACTTATCCATGTTTATTTTCTTGTCAGGGGTATTCATTCTAGAGGGAGCGCGGAGTAGCCCTTCCTTTTTCACCTCCATAAGAACTGCTAATACACTTGCATTGAAGGGGGTGAACTTCTCAAAATGAGGAGCTGGGCGGTGTTGGCCATTGTCGTCCCTCTAGAATTTCTGGGACCCTTCTTCACTCGTATTCTTCCGTTTGTTCCCGGAAGACGATTCCTCAAGAGTAGGGGGTTGAGATCCTCTTCCACTCGGATGTTCTTCTCACTCCTAAGCAGGAGTTCTGAGAAGTACCGATGAGGCTTCTTGGCAAGGGACGCCTTGAGGTCGGCGTTAATGACGTTGTGCTCGAATGTCGCTGAGACTACTGATTGGTTGAGGGAGGCAATAGACCGGGCTTCGGCAGTGAAGCGCCGAACATAATCTCTTAAGCGTTCACCCTTTCTTTGGCTGAGGGTCACCAAAGATGTACTTGTTTTCTCGGCCAGGCGGCTACTCACGAAATGAGTAAGGAAGAGCCATTTGAGCTGATCGAAGGAGAAGATGGTATAATAACCCATATTTTTAAATAATGTTTGTAAGATTAACAAATAAATTAAAATGTTTTTTGGAGATTTAATAAATATTTTTCTGAAGATTTATCTTTTTACTCGTGCAAAACACCTGCCAATGTATTCTTGGGAAGCTTAAAATCAAAAATTATTTTTGGAAAACTCATTATTTATTACTAAATATTATTTGTGAATTTTCTGGATTTTTCTGATATTTGTTGGACCTATTTGCAAATATTACAAAAAGAGGGACTTTGTGCAATATTACCAATTGGAGTGAAAAATCCATATTTTTGGATTTTTGGGCTGGGTATAATGCCTAGTCAACTCAGGGTCAAAAATTTTACTCTTTGTTTTGCTGAATTTGATTTATTTTACAAGTTTCGATAAAATAGGATCTTTTTGCAAAATTGTCATTTCGAGGGGTAAAAGTGCAAATTTGTTTTCTGGGCTTTTTAAACAGTGTGGGCTGACTTTATGATGGTTGTTTTTTGTTTTCAAATCCCAAATAAATTGGTTTTATCAAGTTTCCAAGTATATGGATCTATATATGTAAAGATGTGTTTTAAAATGAGTATTTTGCAAATGTATTCAAAACCCTAAAACCTTGGATCCTAGCCTATTTAAGGGTGGAGTGCAGCCATCTTTCGCTACACAACACAAGGGATTTCATTATTTTATTTTCTTGGATTTCTTGCGAATGAGGGATTTTTCGTATTGCTTTATTATCTTCGTTTGATCTCTTCAACAAGGTGAGTGACATGTTTTGTGTTGTTTTGTTTTATGTATGTTGTATGTGATGATCTATAGATTAGAAAGCATGCTAGGAGTTTGTATAATGATATATGAAGTTTTGATGAGTGGATGAATTAAAAGTGAATCCTTTCATGAAACTATATTATTGATAATTGAAACCATAATTTGTTGACTTGAGATTGTTGAAGAATTGAATAGAAATCATGAGTAGGTTATTTTCCCTCACATATTGCTGTTTTGACTTGTTGAGAAGTGTGGTATGAAGGTATTGCATAAAGTGGATAAAAATATTACCTTTACTTGTGTTTTAATGCATAAACTCTATTTGGGGGCTTTTCGTTGAGTAAAAACTTGATTAGTGATTGTTATGATGCTTATATGCATGGATAATTTATTACGGATGATTGTGGATGAATTTAATGGTTATTGGATCTAAAAATTATGTCTTGGAGTTTGAGAAAGGGGTTTAGATTTGAATTTATGCATTATGATCAAATTGGGGATTTTCGTGATTTTGTGAAGTTTTGAGAAGTTTTCAATTGGATATGATTCATTTTAGTACTGAGATTAAATCTAAATATTTCACTATTTCTAATTGATGAGTTTTGAAGTTTTCTTGGTGCACAAACATGTGTACATATATCTTATTTCGTTGTTTTCGAAGAAATTGGGTTTTTGTGTGTTTTGATGGAGTTTTGATTGGTTTTCAATTGTTTTGGTTCTGAAAAAGTTTTAAACTCTTTACTACTCTTATTGATGGATTTTTGAAGTCTAAACTGATGTTAAAATTCGTATTCGAACATATATGTATATAAGATGTGGTTTTGAAAGATTTTTGGGTAAAACTCCTATTTTGAATCTTGATATGTTTTAATGTGTTTTAATAACTCTTATATGTTATACAAGTTACAATTAATCATCTCAGAAAATTAGTTCTTCAAATTTGTGATTTTACAAAGTGTAATTGTGTATCGGTTAAAACATGCACAACCTTTAAATTGCAGTCTAGAGGTCTAACAGTCGACCGACCAATGTCAACAGTCGACTGTTGGGGTCCTGGCTGGAGTATTTTCTTGAGTCTCGAATTTTCCTACGGGACAGTCGACTGACTACCTTATACAGTCGACTGTCTTGCTCTGAATTAATGTTTTCTTTAAGTGTTGGATTTTCCTGCGAGACAGTCGACTATCCAGATCACATAGTCGAATGCTACTGCTCTGATTGTGGTTTTCTTGGGTCTTCGGATTTTTCCGCGGGACAGTCGACTGTCACTGCGCTGCTTGATGTTTTTCTTGAGTTTGGGTTTCACGCGGAACAACCGACTGACTACTTTATGAAGTCGACTGCTACTACTCTGACTGATGTTTTCTTAAGTTTTTCTGATACTTCTTTTGATCGATTGTTCCTACAATATTATATTGTTTTAAAAGATGTTTTGCTACAGGTTAAAAATATTTTACAGAGATTTATATTTGAGCTTTAAATGTATTCTTTTGGACCTTATTTGAGTTATATGTGTTTTCAAATGAATTGATGTTTTATGATATTCTACAACTTAAAAATATGATTTTCATTTATTTAATAGATTTAATATTTATTTGGATTATGTAATTTTATATCAGATTTGGATTTTTGTGGATTTATGAAGTTTCTTCATAGAACCGTTTTGACGATGGATTTGTGAGTTTTATTGAATGTTTTGGTCTTGATGGATGAGTTGTGATTTCTCTAGGAGTTGAGTGGGAGTCCTGTGAACCGGCAGATGAGATTTGTGGATTTAGACCTGCGGGATCTTGGGTTTGTTTTGTGGAATTAAGTCCGGCAGGATACACTAACTCTAGAGAGGAGGTTTTGTGTTTTTAATAATAACAAACCTAAGGACAGGCACTAGTGGAGATGTGGTGTAACTTGGAAAACGTAAGTATATGCTCTGGTCTGTGAGTCCAACGGATGCGTTACAGGACTGTTTGTTGTTCTGTCTCGAGAGGATATTTGTATGTTCGCGTGTCGAAGGTCTGCAGACCTATTTACGAAGCATGCAGGGTGCATTCGCGTGTCGAGGATCGGCAGGCCTATTCACGGAATGTACCTGGTGTATCTATGCGTTGAAAGCCTTGCAAGCCTATTCATGGGGTACACGGTTGGAAGGCGATTCTCCAATTTTTGAGCTATTCGTACATGATGCTTGCGCGTTGAGGGCTGTGGTGCCTATTTGCGGAGTATTCTGGATCTTGTTTTCCATCACCGTAGTAGGATTAGTTGCATAACGAGGGATTTAACCCTATAAAGTGGAGATCGTTAAGGGCTTGCACCGGACCTATGTAGTATGGAATGTATAGAATCCGACAAGTATGCATTAGAGAGTCAGCATATAGCATTGATGTTTCTTGACTTGGTTTTATGCATGTTGTTTTCTGTTTTCTATACTTGACACTTAGTCTAGTTTCACTTGTTGTTTTCATACTCTACTATTTACCATCTTATATTCCTTGTTATTTTCATGCTTTACTTATTGTAATTTCTCTTTTCATTTATTCTTGCTGTTAATACATGTTGATGACTCTATGCCTTATATTTTATTTATGTTGTTTTCTTTTTATGTCACTCACACCGTTATGGCTGACCCCTGTAGTTTTAGGGGTTAGGGTTATCTCTAGCCTCATATTTTATAGGCTGTTGATTATTGCTTTGGAATTTGGATGCTTGAGATAGAATGATGTTATGGCTTATGTAAAATTGTAAAAGATGTGTTGTAAAGAAAAGTTTTGTAATTCAAGGTATTGTATTCCGCTGTGTTTTGTAAACAAGTGTTGTAATAAAAGTTGAAATAAAAATTATCTGTGTTTTTGGCTATGTTTACTATTGCAATTGAAGTTGATGCTGAAAATTGTGCCATGTATTTCTGATATATCATATTGAAAATTCGGGGCGCTACAGATGGAGGCCGGGGCGAGTGGTGAGTATCATTCTCTCGCAGGCCCCTTCAGCGTGGCAGGGAAGACTTTGCAAAGGAGCGCATCCGAAGCCTGGTGGATCATCATGAGAGTTTTAAAACTCTCGATGTGGTCGGCAGGGTCTGACTCCCCATTGTATGACTCAAAGTTAGGTAGTTTGAAGTTTTCCGGGATCGGGGCTTCCATGATGGCCCGGGAGAACGGAGGCCTGCTCGGGATTCTTCACCCGTTGTTCCTTTTCTCTGTCAAGTCGGCCAAGGCGACTCTTCATCTCGTGGAGACGGCGGTAGACCGAGTCTTCCCTTCGGTCATATCTTGCCGAGCCCCGAGACTTTTTCTCATGTGAAAGGGGACTGGGAGTGCGGTGGTGATGGCTTGGAGAAGGTTGAGGACTAGGTGCCCGTTGCTCGTGGTTGGGAGCAACAATGAGGGCCTGCAGAACGGCTTCTTGAAAATCCTGGAACTCTGCCCTTATGACTGGTGCCCCTTAGCCTGACGGTCCCTAGGTGTGGCTCGGCTTATTGGTGTATGACTTCTTCGCCGATGACGTGGAGGGGACTCTCTTCGCCATCTCGGGGGAGGGGATCTTCTGGTCCTCGGTCTGCAGGGGATCCGGACTCTTGATACCCCTGGGTGCTCAGGTTGATGGACTCCCCCAAGGGCTCGCCATCCATTCAGGCGAGTTCGGAGGTTGACCCCCTTTTGGTGGTTGACATTCACTTGACGGAGATCCTGCTCGGGAGGGCTTTGAGAAGCCATAGAGTCAACTAAAGGATTGTGGACCGCGACATGGTCATGAAGAAGATGTTGCTTCGGACGACTCCGACGAGAGCCTCCCTGGGCAGCCCCCCGAGACCCTGGAGGGGCCTGTTGAGGAGGAGGCTGCTGAGAAAGAACATCTTGAACCGGAGGAGGAGGAGGATGAGGAGTGGCTCTTCGGTTGGAGACTGCTGGCTTCTCCTTCTCTTTCGGATGCATGGCTCGAAACTACTCTCGATAATGAAGTTAGGTTGGATTGCTTTTTTGTTTCCCACAGATGTCGCCAATCTGTTGCTATTAATTTTGGTGTGGGAGCAAACTGATGAATTTTTGGATTCTTGAGAAAACGAATAAGGCAAACCTGTTGAATTTCACCGGCGTGTTGACTCGTTTCTCACTGCTGCCGCAAACCTGCCTAAAACTTCGATACACCGGGATGGATCCGGCGATGAACCCTCCGACGTTCTTGTCAGTAATCAGGAAGATTATAAAAGTGCTTTATGTAGAAAAAGATTGATTATTCTGTTATGGTGGGGGGAGAGGGGTATTTATAGTCGCCTTAGGGACCCGTTTTGAGATAAGAATAAATCTCTACTTCCTGGTGTTTTTTGGATAAGATCTAGAGTTTAAATCGTTTCTTAGAGATAATTATGATTTTGAATTACTCTTTATCCATCTGGGTTGATTTGTAACGGGTTGCTACCCATACCCAGTAGGACAGATCCGTTCATGGGTTTTTAGGCTTTGAAAAAAGACTGAGTTCTCATTTCAGATCCGTTTGTAGGTGAAATTACCGTTTTATTCTTGGGAGCTTTAAGATTCGCGCCCGATTTGAACGGTCCCGATTTAATCCTATTTTTAGCCATATCAGTAACCAGTGAAAGAGGAGATCTAAATTACAAAAAAAAATGTCCAATACTTTTGGTATTTCTCGTATAACTACTGTAAACCTACTTGAATTTTTTTCGTGCTGACCCACTTTTTGAAAATATTCACCAAAATGATCTACTTTCAAAAATATTTGCCCAACTGACCCAATTTTGCACACGTCGGCATAACACGTTCTTCGAAAAATGGCATAGGTTAATTCCATGCTGTTCTTCCAAAAAGCAGCATCAATTTAAACTTTTTTTAGTATTTCGTTATTTGTAAAAATAATATCAGTAAATTTTCTATACAAGTGTGAACCTTTTGACTTGAAAAAAATTTCAAGTGCTAAAACACCTTATAGATGCCTCAACTGATTGAATGCCTCAACTGCTAAAACATCAGTAATGTGACGGGTTGAATGTCGTTATCCCCAATAACAGCATTCACATTACTGATGTTGTTGTTGGAGATAACGACATCAGTTATAATACTCATTAAACTCTCTGCCTCCACAATCGTTCTTTCAAACAACGACATGAGATAACTGTTGTCGTTCTTAGAAACAGCGACAATAGTTCACATAAATAGATTAATCAAGTATAAGTAATAAAATGAACTGTTGTCGCTGTCCCAAACAATGAATATTATAGCTAATGCCGCTATCTCTAACAACGGCATCTGTAATGCGAATGCCATTGTTCGGGATGGTGACATCAGCTATAGAATTTTTTTACACTTGTAATTTTTTCCAAGTCAGATAAAGTACACGATTGGTAATAAGTTAACTAATGCCGTTACTCCAAATAGCGGTCTGAAATATTTTTTTTATTACAGATGCCTCTATTGGAAACAACGGCATATAAATAACCTATACCGTTATTTTCGATAGCAGTTAATGCTGACGTGTCCAAAATTGAGTCAGTTGAGTAAATATTTTCGAAAGTGGGTCAGAATGGTCAATACTTTCAAAAGGTGGGTCAGTACGGAATAAAAATCAACATACTTTAACATGCTTTCTTAAAATTATGCATGATCATTTAGTTTGTCATCTGATATTATTTTCAGTTTTATATGTTAGACTATATAGAACCATGTAGTCTAAGTAAGAAAATAATATCTTTCAATTACATATATATTTTCTCATCTACCAATAAAGTGATATCCATGACAAAAGATCCATGTCAACCATATAGCATGAGACACATGCATGCTGCGAATTATTTAGTCCTGTAAGTGTTAGGTGATAATGGTAAAAACTGCAGCAGATTAGAACCGTACGATTTCTGCCCAGATCTCAAAGCATCTACATGCAGATTAGTCATCACATACCTCTTTTACATTTTACAGGTATGGGCCTACTTCAAGATATGGGCTTCTCCCAAGTCCAAAAAAAATGACAGACTAGGCCCACTAGGAGAGACACCCAGCCCATACTGGCTAGGAGTCAAATCTCTTATCTCCTAACATGGATATCTTATCTCTTGAGGGGGAGAGACATGAAAGAGATGCGGTAGTTAAGTTGATCCAACGGACACAAATTAATCTCTTGAAATGTCTCTCAAGTCTATAAATACTCTTCCCCCTCTACAGTCAGAAGGTAATCAACAATTTTCCAGTTTTTACTCTTTTACTCTCTTTCTCTTTCTGGTTCTGACTTGAGCGTCGAATGGTCTGTCGCCGGGGGCCACCCCCCGGTGTTTCAAGATTTTTGCAAGTCCATCAGCCGCATCAGCAACCATTGAAATCATATCACAGGAGGTCAATCAACGATCCAGATTCATCCTCAGGAGCTCTAACAGTCTTTAACGGCGAAGGTCACAGGTTTGACTTTTAGTAGTTTCCTTCAATTATTAACTCACTGTTAGTCTGCTCCCACACTGAAATAATTAGCAACAGATTGGCGCCGTCTGTGGGAAACTATACAAGTAAGACTTATCACCATGCCACCAAGACTAAGAGGTAATGGGGTGGCCTCGAGCCTTGCACTACATCTCTTCGTCAACCAGCTCCTTCTATGGAAGATCAAATTCCTCCTCAACAGTCACCCCGGCAACCTAATCATGCTCCTTCGAACGGAGAGGCACCAGGGGCTCCGAGCATGAACAACATCCTCAGTACGACCGCATCTCAGTCCATAATGCCTCAACTGATTCAATCACGTTGCTGGGCCCACGGTGGTCTAGAGATCTCCACCAGATCATCAATAACAAGCAATCAGAAGCCAACCTGCGAATGAGGTTGAACGAGAGGTGTGCCCGATCTGAGGCCTCCCATTCATGACATCAAGCAAACCAGAGACCTCACCCTTCTAGACAAAGATCAAGGCAATCGTCCTCTCACAGGGAGCGACCGGCAATGGAAAACCCGACGCATGAGAGTCAAAGGCTTCCAGTATAGAATAAAGGGCAAAACACTCAAGTCACTAGGGCCGAAATGGATAAATTCAAGCTTGACATCCTCCATGCTCTCCAAGGGAGCCGAGATCTGGGCCTCCCCTTAACGAAGGATCCGCCGACTCAGCTGGATCTCAGGGGAAGGATGACAAATTCCTTTGCCGTATTAAAGAAGTAGAAGATCGCCTAGAACAGATGAAGAATGAGAGAAACTACTCCAACAGGGCCTACCGGCCTAGCCGACCTCCTTTCAGCAGAGCTATTCTTGACAAACCTATCCCAAGGGGCTTTAAGGCTCCTCAATTCGAATCCTACAATGGAGAATCAGACCCGACTGACCATATCGGGAGCTTTAAAATACTTATGATGGTCTATAACACTACCGATGCACTCATGTGTCGGACATTTTCCGCAACACTGAAAGGGTTAGCAAGGGAATGGTATTCACGTCTGACACCCGAATGCATATTTTCCTTCAATCAGCTCGAAGAACACTTCATTGCACACTTCGTTACTGGCCGGAGAGCTAAAAAGATCAACGTCTCCCTGCTAGAACAAAAGCAAAAGGATGGAGAACCGCTGAAAGACTTTGTCAAACATTTTAAAACTGAAGCAAAGTCAATTTCCGCCTTGAACACTTCAGTGGCAGTTGCAGCTTTCCTCCACAACGTCACTAATAAAGACCTAAAAGCCTCCCTCGCCAAAAAGTCACCCAAAAGTTTTACTGAGCTCCTAGAAAGGAGTGACAAGTACATCAGGGTCGAGGAAGCTCTCTATCCTCAAGACAAGAACGATTCATATTCCAGGAACAAACGGAAGAATTCCAGCGAGGAAGAACTCAGGAAGTTTAAGAAAAATAGTGCAAGTTCATGCCGTCCAACTCTAGCGCCATGCATCGACAAGTTCACTCATCTCAATGCAAGCGTATCAGCCATCCTCATGGAAGTGGAGAAGGACAGAATAATCCTCCCTCCCCCCGCGATGTCAATGTCGAGCAGGAGAAGAGACAAAAATAAGTGGTACACATTTCACAGAGATCATGGACACACTACTGACGACTGTCGAGCCCTTAAAGAAGAACTGGAAGCCCTGGTTCGCATGGTCTATCTCTCCAACTTCGTTCAGAAAGATAACGATGCCGAAAACCCTCCGTCCCGGGGGCCAAATAAGTGTCAAGAAAGGCCATACGAGCCGCAAGACTCAACACATGGCTCGTCATCCACTCCATTCACGGAGGCCCAAGGTGGGGAGATTCCAACTCCTCCTGCAAAGCTTTTGTCAAGGAAGTCAATTCCATAGATAACATTCTGCCTGCCAAACGCACCGGGGTCCCGATATCTTTCTCCGACAAGGACTTCGAAGGCGTACGAACACCTCATTACGACGCATTGGTCATAAACCGTTGCATGCTAAATCATGAGGTATGCCGCATCCTGGTGAACAATGGCAGCTCAGTAAACATTCTCTTCATGGCCACATCGAGGCTCTCAAGCTCTCTCGAGACCGACTCAAGCCAATCGGTTATACACTGCATGGATTCTCCAGTGTCCCCGTTCAAGTAAAAGGAGTCGTCACACTGGATGTAACAGTAGGAAAAGCCCCCGCTATTCAAACGGAAGCACTGGACTTTATGGTAGTCGATGTCAAAGCTGCATACAATGCTATATTCGGCCGTCCCGGCCTAGCGGCATTCCATGCAGTTGCCTCCGCATTTCACATGAAAATGAAGTTCCCAACAACAGCTGACATAGGCCAAGATGTAGGAAGCCAACAGGCAGCACGAGTATGCTACACCGCTACAATGGGGGGCTCGGTTCTCCCCCTCGATGCCATAGAGCTACCGTCAGAAAGCAGTCACAATAATTCAAAAACTGTAAACGAGCTTGAAGCCACTGCCATTACCAACTCTACCAAGAACTTTCAAACCTGTCACATCTTCTCTCACCAGGTCCAAACTAGTTTTCATCATGACACAGTAATAAACCTGAATCACTCGCCCTGAAGCCACTCCGCTCATTCATCGGAGACAAATAGTCATGCTTAAACACATTGGTGCATCAGAAGATTTCTCTTACTCTATGCAAAATAATGGGGGGCTCCCTCCAAAACAGGCAAGCCTAGGTAAGGTCTACCAAGTTGTTCGCCTAACGGCTCATCAACTTGAAGACCCAGGGGGGCAAGGAGATATCAGCAGAGACCTGGAAAGTAGAACACCTTGCAAAGGTGAACGAGAGCATCTCAAACGTCTTATCTTAATAGTAGTAGCAAATTTTTTCAATTTGTAACAACGGCCCGCCACTAGAGCAGCCGCTTAGTTTTATTTTCCAGCAAATTTTCTTAATTTGTAATAATGGCTAGCCACTAGAGCAGCCGCTTAGTTTTATTTTCCAATAAAATGAAGCATGAATTTTTGCAAAATTCTTGTACAACTCTACGGATACATACAATGAGTTGAGTGCCAAACTTGTACACAAACACGGCACCAAAAATTCATTAAAAGCTTCCTACAAGGCGGGTTCGGAGTCCACACCCATGGTTCAAAGTTACTCCAGCAATTTGCAATGAAACAAGTTCAGAGTGCGCTTCGTCATTCGATCTGCTCATGGAACCTATTAATTCATTAAAGCAAACAACTAGTTACACGCCCAACTTACGCTTAAAGCGGTGCAAAACACTCATTATAAGCTTCCCACAACACACATTCGGAATCCAGATCCACGACTCGGGGGTTACTCTCGCTACATGCAATCCTGCACATTTAAAGAACAACTCACCGATCAATCTGTTCCTGAAACTAGTTGAACTTCCTTGGAGACTTATACAATGAGTTGAGTGCCACACTTATGCATTTAAGCAGCACCAAACACTCGTTATACAGGATTCGGAGTCCACACCCATGGCTCGAAGACACTCTAACAATTTGCGATAAGGCAAGTTCACAGTGCACCTCGCCATTCGATCTGCTCCTGCAATCCGTTTGCGCCTCGACGTCCGGTTCGGAGTCCATACCCAAGGCTCAATAGAGACTCTCGCAATTCGCAAAGAAGCAAGTTCAGAGTGTGCTTCGCCTTTCGATCTGCTCTTGCAACTTGTTAATACTCAAACTAACAAGTTCGAAATTCATACCCATGGCTCATAATTACTCTCGCAACCTGCAATTACACACGTTCAGAGTTCAACTCGCCATTCAATCTGATCCTGCAACTAGTTAAATTTCCACAACAATAGATTAAGAGGTCTAAATCATGGATCATAGTTACTCTAGCAATACTTATAAAAAGCAACACTTGGAGTTCAACTCTCCATTCGATGTGACTCTCACAATCTGTCAGAGGCCACATACACCAAGTTTGGAAAACAACTATCCTTCAGAGTTGTCCCTACAACTAGCTGGGTTCAAGACGGAGCAGTGCTAAACTCTGTCATACACCGTCGACGGTTCTTTAGCTATACGCAACAGACTTGAGGCCCTGTTATTTAGCCACAAAGAACGCAGTAGATGACACATCAACCATGACAGCAAGGATCAAGCATGTGAAAGGAATTCTTCAAGCCAACCCCCAAGACGATGAATCACATGATAAGACACCGGCACGTAGAAGACTTCTTATTCCACAAACTACAAGTCTCATTACAACAGCAGAATTACAATGAGTCTACGTTTCACGTCTAAGAATTGCTACCAAAAAGTCTTGCGAACACTGTACGACAAACTGTCATGTGAGCTGTTCTTCCAGCTACACTCTGGAGAGATGCTCTACCTAAGAGAAACAAACCTCTTCACCGGCCTCTTACCAACTAACAGCTCCATAGGGCTGGCTCAACTCTTGATGATAAAATTCAAGACAAGTCTTCCTTAGGTGGGAAAGCTCTAGGTTTATCCGACCACCTTCACCTGAGATTGCTCCAACTCTATCTCGCTTAAAATGCCATGCGAACGGGAGAGTCCCAACTCTATCAAGTACGGTGTATCACGAAGGAGAGCAAGCTCTATGTCCCAAGGACCTCGTTTGATGTACGCACCTACTTGTCAGCAAAGTGAAGAATGGAATCACCTCAATGCTGATCAAGCACACATAACTTCACTTCAATATTAAGAAAATTCAGAATACCCACAACTCGTTCTCTCTAAAAATGAGTTCGGCGCTACGCACGCCACTTAAGTTCCTCTGCCCCACTACTCATAAACATCGAGAAACGGGTCCAACACCTTGATCATCGCTTGAGTGCCATCAGCGACTCGTTGACTCCGAACAAAGAATTCAATGCCTTGGTCTTTGCTTAAACCCCACTAAATAACCTGTTGGCTCCAAACAACAAGTTCAATGCTCTGCTCTACGCATGAGCTCTATCAACAACTCGTTGGATGCAAACGAAGATATCTATGCTCTGATTGCCACTTGAGCTCCGTCAACTACTCGTTGTCTCTACATATTGAGTTCAACACCTTGGTCTTCGCTTAAGCTTCACTCAAAACCCCATTGGCACAAAACAAAGGGTTCAACGCTCTGCCCTCCTGCATGAGCTCAGCCTACAACTCGTTGGACCCAAACAACGAGTTCAACGCTCTACTATCCGCATGAGCTCCGTCTACAACTCATTGGTCCCAAACAACGAGTTCAATGCTCTGCTCTCTGCATGAGCTCCGTCTACAACTCATCGGTCCCAAACAAGGAGTTCGATGCCTTTCTCTACGCTCAGGCTTCATCAATAACTTGTTGGCTCCAGACAACGAGTTCAATGCCTTGGTCTTCTCTCTGGCTGCATCTACAACTCGTTGACTCCAAACAATGAGTTCAACACTCTGCTCTCTACATGAGCTGCATCAATAGCTCGTTGGCCCCAAACAACGAGTTCAATACCTTGGTCTTCGCTCAAGCTTCACTCAATAACCCATTGGCACCAAACAACGGGTTCGATGCTCGGTTCTCTGCACGAGCTCCATCAATAACTCGTTGGCTCCAAACAATGGGTTCAATGTTCTGCTAATTGCTTGAGCACCATCAATCACTTGTCGGCTCGAAACAACGAGTTCAATACCTTGGTCTTCGTCCAAGCACCATCAACAACTCATTGGCCCCAAACAACGAGTTCTCTTTGCCCCTCGCACGAGCTCCATCAAAAACTTGTTGACTTCAAACAACAAGTTCAAGCTCAAGTTCATCTCATAGCTCATCTCACAAACTCGTCGGGATCAAATGGCAGTTTTTGAACCAACTCCTCCTACGAGTTGTCTCAAAACTTGCCGGAATCAAACGGTAGTTTCTACATCAACTCTATTTCAGAGCTGTCGCTAGACTTGTTGTCACGCCTCGTTTCCCAAAAAGGAATACGGAATACGGATACGTGACTAAGTTTAGCGAATGATTTTTATCATCCATAAGCTGTCAGGATCTTTACAATATTTCACAGGAATAATCAGAGTAGGAAGCAAGAGAAGTCAACCACACATGCATAAACTAATCAATATACCTACAGAATTTACTTGAAACAAGCTTAATAAATTTCAAATAAACCGGATCTGAACAAGTTAATAATTCTGGTTCACATTGCCCAATACAAATAATCCAAGTAATAGATACATTATTCAAAATAAGCAACAGGAAATAATAATAATAATAATAATAATAATAGCCAGAACTCCAGGAACTAGAATCTCAGATCACCTACTCCATCAGGCAACTGGTCACAAAAACTGCAATTTAATAAATTGCAGGAAGAGGAAAAGAAAACAAAACTCCCGTCAATGCAAGTTATGGACTGCTTGTAGTGCCGGCACAAGTACAGAAATAAAATAAACAGATATAGAGTAACAACGGAAACAAACATAGCATAAATTAGGCATGTCAACAAAGCAGGATAACTAATAGGAATCAGGAACAAAATCAAGTAACATGATATACTACAGGGTACAGGTAACATGTATTAAGTATCATGCAAGCAGGTAAACAGGTAACAGATGAACAGGTGAACAGGTGTCAAGTAGCATGTACAGGTATCATGTAACAAGTAAGCATATAAAGGGTATCATGTTAAGTCAAGTCTTGTATTTAATTCTAACTAGGTAGCACTTCATGCGTCCCAAACTTTTACCACATGGTTGCTACATTCAAACAAGTTATGCTTAGATTTCGTAGTGGAGGATATAGGGCCGTGTACTCAGGGATCAGGAAAACAGGTACAGGAACAAGTACAGGTAAAACCTACAGGTCCTCTTCTGAGTACACATTCCTACAGGGAAGTGTGCAATCAGGTAATCAGGTAAACAGGTACAGGTAGAACCTACTGGTCCTCTTCCGAGTACACCTTCCTATAGAGAAGCGTGCAGTCGGGTAATCAGGTAAACAGGATCGTGTATCATGTAGTCATGAACACGTAACAGGTGGGAAACACGGGCCCCCTTCTAAGTACACATTTCTATATTTTCCACTACTAGATCTTTCCCTTAACCCCGGCTTGGTTATTTGTTATTATTATCAAACAGACATGTATGTGACACAAAATAGAGCAAGAATAACATGTCATGAACAAGTAACAAGTTTAAGTTGAAAGATAAACATGCACAGGTGAAAGACAACACATAAAAAAGTAGAACAACGAAAATTCTAGTTCAGAACAGCAAGATAGTATTGCACTAATTCTGAAATTTTCGTTGCCACAAACATGCAAACCTGGATCCGTCAGAGAATCTGAAAAATAGATTTTTGGCCGAATCCAGAAAATATATATAAGTCATATGGTATTTCACGAAAATATGACTCAAAACAGAATTGTATCCAGAAAATATGTTCAGCCAGAAATCAGAAGTTTGCATTCATAAACAGGAAAACGGCATAAAAACTTACTGATTAAATCCACTAAATATCTGGGGTATTCCCTAGTATGTTTAGTATCAGAATATAAAGTTTCATAATTTTCCAACGTAGATAGTTTACTCAATTAAAAATCAGAAAGCAGCAAGGTATAGCAGTTTTGTAAATGTGGAATCATAAACACAGCAATACTAAAACAACAATATCTTACAAAATATAAATCGAAATCCAGATCCGTCAAAAGGGTGATAAAATAGATATAGTAGGCTACAATTCTTATTCACAAAGTTTTTGTAAAAATCAAATAGAATCAGGTTGAAATTTTGTTTCTTTACTGAACAGTATGAAAATTCTGCAAGTATAGTAGTTGTTTGCAAGTATAGAATAGTGTATAAAAGTTATCAATTAAATCCACAAAAATTAGAGGTTAATCCAAATCAAGTCTAGTTGTATTCAGCAAAAAAATTCGGATCAAAATATTATCTTTTACATCAGTATAAAAATAAATTGCCTTACATAATTCACATAAAACTGGATCTGAAATTTTCTACACATCTGTAGTAAAATAGCCATAACTCGCAACTCATAAATCAAATTTGAGATCTGTCAGAAAATCTGAAAGTAGACAGAATTCTCTATAACTCACAAATAATTTTCATATACTGACCTTAATAGGGTCTAAAATACTGAACAAAATAAGGGAACAACAAGGACAGAATTATTCATCATGCATAAAATTAACTAGGTCATTTGAAACACATCCAAATCATAACCAAACATGAAATAGGGTATACTGGATGTCCAAACAACATGGTATAGGGTATTTAACAGAATCAACAAAGAGTACACTACTAGTATCACACAAGCATTCAAGATTCTCACATCATATTAGGATTCACAACCAACATAATGATATGCAACAGGGATAAATTAGATCTAAGTTAAGTTTCATGTCATGTGTGTACCTAGAGACGACTACGGATGGATCAGCACATAGAGACAAGATATAATATGAGTTTTGCACAAGAATTGTCTCTAGAACAAACCTACAATACAGGTGGTATTTAGTACTTGTATTACACAACAAAAAGAATACAAGTTACTTGCCTGAGGACGACGAAAAAGACAGAGAGAAAGAGAATAACCGGAACGGATTCCTGGGCACGAACTCAACGAACGACTCAAGAACGAACACACGAACTACGAGCAAACGAGATCCAACACACGCATTCAAGAGAGGGCAGTGGAGGGACTGGATGAGAAGATGATGATGGCCGAGGGGACGGTCGACGGGAACAACGACGGCACACGAAGTTGCCGTTGCTATTATTCTGTTGTCGAAAGGGCACATGCAGTCGGGAGCATGGAGACGGAGCATGGCGACGGAGCATCGCGACAGGAGAAGGGCACGGAACCAGGGTGCGTCGGGGTTCGGCAGGGGCACATGGCAGCGCGATGGGGGTCTGCTGGTGTCTTCGAGAGCTCGTGACTGCAGCGAGCTGCTGCTGTCGAGGAGAGGCGCGACTAGAGTCTACTGTCTACCGTCGAGGAGTCGCGACAGGAGGGGATTTGGAAGGAGAACCAAATATTATTCACATTTAGGAGTAATAATCTTAATACAATTAGACATTTAAAAGCTCTTTATGTGGTATTTAACTCTTATTTTCTCTTTTCCATAGGAAACAGCCTAAAGCAGCGAAACGAAGCAGATTCAGGATTTTAAGGATGAACTCAGAATATTACAGAGCATCAGTCGACTTATTCTTCCACACAGGCGACTGGACAGAGAAATCTTCAGAAAGTCTCAACACAGTCGACTTACTCCAACACCAGTCGACTGATATGCAGCAGAGTTAGAAGATAAGATAGTTAAAGATTCATCAAAATCTAAATCCAAATCAAAGCAGGAAAGGAAGGAAAGAAGAAGAGAGAAAGAAATAAACGCAGATCAAAGAAAGAAAGGAAATAAATAAAAAGAAGAGGACCTTTCTATAAAAGAAGAGTGCAAACCTTAAATCTCTAGCCGTGTTCTATAAATATCAACCAAAAAGGCCGAATTTGAGAGAGCTCGGAGAGGGGATCCATCGATCAGCAAGAATCACGATATCAGCATCAAAGGAGGAGGAGAAGTCGACTGCTGATTGGGCTGAAGTTCAACATCATACAAATCAGCGTTCTTCTGTTCTTTCTCTTTAGTTTTTATTTCTATTGTAGTCATGAACTCTATTATATTAATCAATAAAGGTTGTATTATGTGCAACTAATTTCATAGTTGGGTTGATTGAAACCATAGTCATGTAATGCTTATATTTTTCTAAATGCTACTCTATTATTTATTGATTAAACCTGAGAGTATTGGTATAGATTTATAATGCTTAAACTTGTTCAGATGTTCTAAGAGCAGTCGACTGAAGTGACAGCCAGTCGACTGACATAAAGAACCTGAGTTTATCAAGTTTGTGTAGTATAGATCTGAATCTGTTATATGGGCATATTGAGACGACCCGTATCTCGTGTTCATATCTTGTAACAAGGGAATCTTTAGGGGTTCTTGGTTTAATCAACTTGAAGGATCTAGATCTGATACCAATTTCTAGAACTTCAAGTGTTTGTTCGTTTCCATTGTTCTTATGTTTTCTTTAAGTGCAACTTAGTAGATACCATGCTAAATACTTAATGAAAGAAACGAATTAGAGTAGATACCATGCCTAATTCTTGGCATAGGGAAACATTAACTTTAAGGAGTAGATACCATGCCCTTGAAGGAACAAACATGAGTAATAAGAGTAGTGGATAACTCAGCATTACTGACTATTGGTGGAGACCAAAACCCAACTACTTTAATAGATATTCGTGACTCAATTTGTGATGCTATTTAATTTAGATTTTTATCCTTTCATTTCCTTAGACTTTTAGATCAACACTTTAAGATTCTGTTTTCTATTTTATTGATTAGTAAGTTAATTTCTACAATCTCTGTGGGATCGACCCTTGCTCGTCACTGCGCTTCTCCAAACGATTCGTACACTTGCGAGGTTTTTAATTTGTGTCTAGTTTAGATCATCTAGACAGCACAACAAGTTTTTGGCGCCGCTGCCGGGGATTGTTTAGTATTTTAACTTACAAATCAGTAAAATCTTTTTCTTTTAATTTTATTTTATTTCTTCTTTTTCTTTTCTTATATTTTTTTTCAGGTTAAACTTTGCACAGACTCAGACCAGTCGACTGTCTCCAAGGACCAGTCGACTGTACAGCGAAGAATTCAAAAAGCAACAATAGGTGAGAAATTATTAAATCAAGTACCAATGCAAGACAAATTCATTCCAAAGAATATTGAGCAACCGTCATGTATAGCTTTTCAACCTAAAGTCACAGGGAATATGCATCTATCACCTCAATTACTCAGCATGGTTCCCCACTTCAATGGTAGACTAGACGAAGATCCGCATCTACATCTGCAAGATTTCTATCATCTTTGCAGGACACAAAGCATCCAAGGGCTTACCCCCGAACAAATCAGGTTAATCTTGTTTCCATTTTCTTTAAAACTCAATGCTAAATTGTGGTATAATTCTTTGGAAGCAGGATCAATTAATTCATGGGAGCAATTGGCGACAAAATTCTTCAAAGAGTTCTTTCCAGACCAGAAAACCAGACAACTAAAAAGGGAGATTCTCCTCTTCCAACAAAAGGATGATGATTTGTTTTTCGAGGCATGGAAGGACTTTAAGAACAAGCTTCTCAAGTGTCCTACGCACAACATACCCAAGGATGATCAGGTACAATCATTTTATGAGGGTTTAAATGACGCTAACAAAGCAATTGTAGATGCAGGCTGCAATGGAATGTTGATGAGGAAGAGTGCTGAGGAGGCCATAGAGTTATTTGAAGAACTCAGCGAGAACTCACAACAATTCTCCACAAGGAGGGGTCTTTTGAGAAAACAGGGAGTTTACGAAATTTCTCATAATAGAAACATGCAATTAGAAATGGAAACCATGAACAAAAAGATTGATATGCTTGTGAATTCAAAGTTGGGTGGCATAAAAAGCCAACCAAAAGAAATTTGTGCAAATTGTTTTCATTCTAATCATACAACTAATTCATGTCCCATGTTTTCTTTCGCAGATCAGGAGCACACAAACTACGTAGAACAGGGAATGTACCCGCCCCAGAACAATTTTTTTTCAAACACGTATAACCCAGGGTGGCAAAACCATCAAGACAATCAATTTGCACCAGGGGATACGCAGCAATTCCAGGGTGGGAATGGGTATGAGGAGCCAGCACAAGAACAAAAGAAGTTGGATTTCGAATCCACCATTCTGCAGTTACTCCAACAGCAACAGCAAACAAGCAATCAACAAAGACAGGCCATTCAAAAATTGGAATTTCAAATTGGTCAAATTGCTACGGAGTTAAGTGAAAGAAAGGCAGGAGAATTTCCATCACAAACCATACCTAACCCTAGAGGACAAGAATAGCTCCAATCAAGGACAACACTAGAAGAAGAGATTGAGTTTACAATGTTTGATGGGCCACAATTTCCACACGATAATAATGAATGTTGTAATGTTAATGTGGTTCAGGAAATTTACGACCAAACATTTCAGGAACATGGTGTTGATCCATTACAAGCAACAATTACACACCCTCTAACATTATCTCATGTTGAACAGGAACACTATGACTGGAGGATTGCCGAGGCAGTACATCACCTTGAAACTCCAAAGTCATATACAGGTAAGCTTGCACCTGCAGTTAAAATTTTTGTGTCTGATAAAACTTGTGTTTCTGCAGACAAGTCGACTGATGGACGGGATAAGTCGACTGTCCCGACTGCTACCAGGATCCTAGACGTGGAGCTGAAGCCACTACATGAACACCTGCAGTATGAATATTTGGGGGCCAACCAGACATCACCTGTGACAGTTGCTGCAGATTTCAGGATGCAGGAAGAAGAGAGGCTGCAGGGAGTCTTTCAAAAGCACAATGGTGCATTAAGATGGACCATTGCTGATAAACTAATGTCAAGATGGTACGGTTCATGAATTGTTGCACAGGTTTCCCCCACATGGAGCATTGGCGAATAATCAAACGTTCCAGGTGAATGGGCATAGGGGGGAAACCTTATAATAAGATGAGTTGTGAGCCGCGAGCCATTCAATACATTGCATAACTCATCAAGTCTAGCTGAAGACAGGAAACATAGCGCTTATTGGAGGCAACCCAATTTTTCAGGGGAGTACTTACACTCTCTATTTATTTTATTTCTTTAATCATTTCTTTATTTCTTTATTTTCTTTCCTTCAAACTAGTTGGTAACACATGCCTATTTATCTTAAGTTTTATGCGAACATTGAGGACAATGTTCCATCTAAGTTTGGGGGTATTATTAGTTAGTTACATTTGGAGTCTTTTGATTTTTTTTAGGATAAACAATTTCTTAGAAAGTAATAGTAAGGATACTTATTTACTTTAGGATTGTTGAGTTTCATAATTCCTTACAAAATTGTATGAGTCATGTGATTATACATAATAAACAAATGTGATGCTTTTTCTGGTGATTATTCCCTTTTGATCTAGTCCTAAATTGAGTTTAAGTAAATAGAGTGATAATATATATATATATATATATATATATATATATATATATATATATATATATATATATATATATATATATATATATATTTGAATAAAGTCAATCTACTCCAATATTTTGAGTGCTTAGTAACTAGGGGTATTCATCACCAATGTTTACCTTTACGTCAAACGGCAACTTGAAATATGAGTATGCAAAGCACTTTAAAGTTTGTGACTTGTTGAGTAACCGGATGGATTCACCACAAATGTTTTGCATTCGCGTCAAAAGGCAAGTGACAACTTTAAAGAAGAGACTATATATTGATAAAAAAAAAAAATAAAAAAAAAAAAAAAAAAAAAAAAAAAAAACCAAACAAACAAACTCTAGTTTGCTACTCGGTTTGTAGTAGAGAAAAGGGGATAATCGCAGATGGAGTGTTACATACTATAACTATAATTAATTGCATGACAAGTATGATTGAGCCGGGGATTATGACTAAACAATTGCACTAGAGAAAGTGGGTATACTTGTGTTTACTTCATTTGCAAATTGTTTATTACTTTGATTGCAAAAATTTTGATGCTTGCATAATGAGACACTTTCTTGGTATGAAGGGTGAGTACTATTATTTTTCCCTTGTTCTTAATTTTAGTTTGCTTGAGGACAAGCAAAAGCTAAGTTTGGGGGTATTTGATGAACCAAATATTATTCACATTTAGGAGCAATAATCTTAATACAATTAGACATTTAAAAGCTCTTTATGTGGTATTTAACTCTTATTTTCTCTTTTCCATAGGAAACAGCCTAAAGCAGCGAAACGAAGCAGATTCAGGATTTTAAGGATGAACTCAGAATATTACATAGCATTAGTCGACTTATTCTTCCACACAGGCGACTGGACAGAGAAATCTTCAGAAAGTCTCGACACAGTCGACTTACTCCAACACCAGTCGACTGATACGCAGCAGAGTTAGAAGATAAGATAGTTAAAGATTCGTCAAAATCTAAATCCAAATCAAAGCAGGAAAGGAAGGAAAGAAGAAGAGAGAAAGAAATAAACGCAGATCAAAGAAAGAAAGGAAATATATAAAAAGAAGAGGACCTTTCTATAAAAGAAGAGTGCAAACCCTAAATCTCTAGCCGTGTTCTATAAATATCAACCAAAAAGGCCGAATTTGAGAGAGCTCGGAGAGGGGATCCATCGATCAGCAAGAATCACGATATTAGCATCAAAGGAGGAGAAGAAGTCGACTGCTGATTGGGCTGAAGTTCAACATCATACAAATCAGTGTTCTTCTGTTCTTTCTCTTTAGTTTTTATTTCTATTGTAGTCATGAACTCTATTATATTAATCAATAAAGGTTGTATTATGTGCAACTAATTTCATAGTTGGGTTGATTGAAACCATAGTCATGTAATGCTTATATTTTTCTAAATGCTACTCTATTATTTATTGATTAAACCTGAGAGTATTGGTATAGATTTATAATGCTCGAACTTGTTCAGATGTTCTAAGAGCAGTCGACTGAAGTGACAGCCAGTCGACTGACATACAGAACCTGAGTTTATCAAGTTTGTGTAGTATAGATCTGAATCTGTTATATGGGCATATTGAGACGACCCGTATCTCGTGTTCATATCTTGTAACAAGGGAATCTTTAAGGGTTCTTGGTTTAATCAACTTGAAGGATCTAGATCTGATACCAATTTCTAGAACTTCAAGTGTTTGTTCGTTTCCATTGTTCTTATATTTTCTTTAAGTGCAACTTAGTAGATACCATGCTAAATACTTAATGAAAGAAATGAATTAGAGTAGATACCATGCCTAATTCTTGGCATAGGAAAACATTAACTTTAAGGAGTAGATACCATGCCCTTGAAGGAACAAACATGAGTAATAAGAGTAGTGGATAACTCAGCATTACTGACTATTGGTGGAGACCAAAATCCAACTACTTTAATAGATATTCGTGACTCAATTTGTGATGCTATTTAATTTAGATTTTTATCCTTTCATTTCCTTAGACTTTTATATCAACACTTTAAGATTCTGTTTTCTATTTTATTGATTAGTAAGTTAATTTCTACAGTCTCTGTGGGATCGACCCTTGCTCGTCACTGCGCTTCTCCAAACGATTCGTACACTTGCGAAGTTTTTAATTTGTGTCTAGTTTAGATCATCTAGACAGCACAACAGGAGGTCGGGTGGCGCTGTAGGACTGTCGACACAGCGAGAGGAGAAGGGAAGGAGGAGGGCACCGGAGGTAAAGGGAGAGGATCGGGAGGAAGGCGACTAGGGTTTAGATATGATAGGGTTTCGATAAACAGGGGGGGGTACATATATAAGGAGTTAGGGTTTTAGGGTTCTGATGGTTAACGGGTGGCTTGATAATGGGTATCGGATAGGGATCCAATAAGGTTAATAGAGTAGGGTTTTGGGGTTATTAAATGGGATCCAACAAGAATTAGAATAGGATTTAAAATGAATGAATAAAATCGGACATGAACAATTTAAAATAAAGAGGATCGAAAATAATAGATCGATAAAACAGAGACGAAACAATAGGCTGACAATTGAATCAAGAAGACCAAATAAAAATGCTACAAATCAAATAGATGAATAAATTGAAAAAGAAAATCCAATACAAGGTTCAAAAAGAGATACAATGTGAATAAATACACAAAAAGAAAAATACACACAAAATACGAAAATAGGAAAATATGGGTTACACTTGTTAGGAACAAATAACAAGTTCCACGCACAACTCCATCCCGGAATTACCTCTCCAAACTTGCTGGGATCAAACAGAAAGCTCTACGTCAGCTCAGTCAAAGAGTTCTCTCTAAAATTGTCGGGCATAAACGGCAAGCTCAAACGACCATCTCCACTACGACTTGTCTCTCTAAGCTCCCCAGGATCAAACGACAGTTTCTAAACTAACTCCGTCAAGGAGTGACCTCTATAAACTCACTAGGGCCAAACAGCAAGTTCCAGCTCAAGTTCATCTCATAGCTCTCTATACAAAATCGTCGGGATCAAACGGTAGTTTCTATATCACCACTATCTTAGAGCTATTGCTAAACTCGCCGGGATAAAATGGCAATTTCAAAACTCAACTCCATCACAAGGTTCTCCCCAAGCTCGCTAGGATCAAACAGCGAGCACAAGTCAACTCAGTCAAAGAGTTGTCTCCAAAAACTTGCCGGGATCAAACGGCAGTTTCTACATCAACCAAGCGACGAGTTGCCCCTACAAACTCGCCGGGATCAAACGGCATTTTCTACATCTACTCTATCTCAGAGCTTTCTCCAAACTCGCTGGGATCAAATGACAGTTTCTACATCAACTCTATCTCAGAGTTGTCTCCAAACTCGCTAGGATCAAACGGTGGGCGCTACGTCAACTCAGTCAAAGAGTTGTCTCTCTAAACTTGCCGGATGCAAACGGCAAACTCAAACGTCCAACTCCATCACAGAGTTCTCTCCAAACTTGCTAGGATCAAACAGCAAGTTCTACGTCAACTCAGTCAAAGAGTTGTCCCTCTAAACTTGTCGGCGCAAACGGCAAGCCCAAACATTGAACTTTATCTCAAAGTTTTCTCTACAAACTTGTTGAGAACAAACAACAAGTTCAACACTCAATTCGTTGTAGAGCTTTCTCCATAAACCTGCTAGGATCAAACAGCAAGTCTGCAACAGCTCTCACAGGATAGCTATATGCGTACAAGATTCCCCAATCAAGGGTGATGGAGCAAAAAGCTGGGTATACACATATAAGCAATTATATATATATATATATATATATATATATATATATATATATATATATATATATATATATATATATATACATATTGTTGCATATACACAAAAAATGTAAACGTATAAAAAGTTATATGCAAACCCAAGTCCACAAAATACATAAAAAACCCTCCCAAAGTAGGCTTGCAGATTAGATAAGTGAGGGGATGAAGCCGGGTCAGGTTCGGATCCACAACCCAAACCCACATACATAATTCAGAAAGGGTAAAGTCAAGGGGTACTAATGGGTCGGGTTTCAGACCCACCAACCTACAACCCGCTCCGCACTCCTCTTCTCCTCCTTCTTCTTCTTCAGAATTTGGCACCAAAAAAGATCCGCTTCAAAACGAAGCTCGTCCATCATAGAGACTCGGCAGAGAACCCTTCACCTCGCTCCAACTCCGACCTCGAATCACTCACCTCGTCCAAAACACTCCGACTCCAAGCACCGCTTCGTCAAGAGCCTTGTTGAAGGTCCTGGCCGATAACTCGCCAGCCATACTCGCCATGAAACAGAGCTTGATGAAAGGAATAGCTCAACAGCGAACCCACAACTTGATAGCTCGGCAAAATACAAGAGCTTGATAGCTCGGCGGAGCTCAACCACCATACCTCGACGATAAGGGGGCTCTCATAGTTCGACGGGGGAATTGCTCACAGCTCGCCAAAGAATCTCCATAGCTCGGCCATAGCAAGCTATCTCCATAGCTCGGCCGAAAGTAGAGCTTCAAAGCTCGACGAGAAAGCTAGAAGATCTCCACAGCTCAACGAAGCTTCAAACTTCCCATGGCTTGGCAAAGTTTTCATCACTCATAACATGTCGACCAATCTCAACCCATAACTCGACCGAAACAGTGTTAGCTTCGAAGCTCCGATAAAAAAGCTCATAGCTCGGCGAAGCGTCGTCTCGGTAGCTCGACCACGGAGCAGGCCTCCATAGCTCGACAATGCCATTGATGGATCGATGGGGAATCAGAGACCATAGCTCGACGAGTTTAGCTCGTAGCTCAGCCAAAAGAGCTAAACAATGGACCCCTATCAGAGCTTGACGATAGCCCCATAGCTCCGCAGCACGACGAGATCCTCAAGAGTCGATGAGATCGCCCATAGCTCGGTGGAATGGTCGGCCAAGCTAAGGGGTTGCTCACAGCCACAGTCAACCCTTGGATCTCTCCAAAAATCGAGTTCGAGCGCAACGGATGGCTCAGATGCATCCACGTCGCTCCATCGTCTTTCCTAGCGCTCCTCTGGCTTACGACCGTTCGATTTCCCTCAACACACGAGCAGATCCATCACGGACGTACCTAATTAATCCACGTCGCCCCCTCCTCCCATCACAGATGTCTGAATCACAGCCGTCTGATCTCCTCGATGCACGAGCTGCCACCTGATGAGGATCCAGATCGCGTCAATATCTGTGCACTAGTCGATTTTTTACAGAAACCCCCTTAAAATCATTTAAAAATCGAAAGTTTAATTAAAAAATTCAAAAATAATTATTTTAATTTGGAAAATTAATTTAAAAATCCGAAAAAATAATTAAAATTGAATTTATTAATTATAAAATTTGAAAAAATGATTTCAAAATTGGGAAAAATTCTAGAAAATTCTGAAAAATTTGAAGAACTATGAAAAAATCTAGGAAAATATTCACTGCCTTCAGAAGCCACAGATCAGTTCCCGGTATCTCCGAACACTCCGACTGCTAGGATTATATGCCAGATTCTAAAAATGAGACGTACTACTCCCTGAAAGCCAAGAAAATTGCCTTCCGGGAGTGGGGGGCTTATGATGATGGTAAAAATCGTAGCAGATTAGAGTCATATGATTCCTGCATAGATCTCTAAGCATCTATAGGCAGATTAGCCATCACTTTCCTCTTTTACAGGTCTGGACCAACTCCAGGACATGGGAGATTGATGAAGTCACAATTAATGCAAAAATAGCTAATTGGAAAGCAATAATCATGTTTTGAATCCTCCAAGCTACCAACAAATGAACTATACCATTTGATCCCTTGCTTAGTCAAAATTGGAATAAAATGCATCGTAGAGGGATTTGACCATGAATCAACTGATTTCTTTAGAACTAAATTACCACTTTATTTTATTCGGGCATGGAGTTGAAGTAAGTGAAGTTTAGTAATTACTTCACAAATGGATATACTCTATCATGTACATATGTATATATAGTATACGGTAGATATATCGAAACATAGATTGAATCTGGGATGTTTCTACAGATAGTTAGTGTATCATCTCATATGGCCATGTTCCCACTAGGAGAGACACGCAGCCCATGTTGGCTAGGAGTCAAATCACTTATCCCCTAACAAGGATATCTTATCTCTTGAGGGGGAGAGACATGAAAGAGATAAGGTAGTTAAGTCGATCCAACGGACACAAATCAATCTTTTGAAATGTCTCTCAAGCCTATAAATACTCCTCCCTCTCTACAGTGAGAAGGTAATCAATAATTTGCTAGTTTTTACTCTGTGTCTCTCTCTTTTTGGTTCTGACATGAGCATCGGAGGGTCTGTCGCCGGGCGCCACCCCCCGGTAATTTAGGATTTCTACAGGTCCATCGGCCGTATCAGCAACCGTTGAATTCATATCATAGGAGGTCAATCAACGATCCATATTCATCCTCAAGAGCTCTAACAATCTTAAACTGCCAAGGTCACAGGTTTGACTTTTAGTAGTTTTCTTCAATTATTAACTCACTATCTGTTTGCTCCCACACCGAAATAAGAAGCAACAAAAGCATCAGAAGAGCGATTAATACTGACGTGTCCAAAATTGAGTCAGTTGGGTAAATATTGTCGAAAGTGGGTTAGATTGGTCAATATTTTCAAAAAGTGGTTCTGTACGTAATAAAATTCAATATACTTTAACATGCTTTCTCAAAATTATGCATGATCATTTAGTTTGTCATTTGATATTATTTTCAATTTTATATGTTAGACTAAATAGAACCATGTAGTCTCTTATTTGTAAGTAAGAAAATAATATCTCTCAATTACATATATATTTTCTCATCTACCAATAAAGTGATATCCATGACAAAAGATCCATGTCAACCATATAGCATGAGACACATGCATGATGCGAATTATTTAGTCTTGTAAGTGTTAGGAAAAGAGGGTGATTTTCCTTTTGATGTGCAGCAAAACAAGCAGACACGATTTGGCAATTGAAGTTTTCCAAACAAGAACAATGATAAGAAATCAAGCAAATAAAATAATAAATAGTCTAACACAATATTTAGGAATGAAACCGGAGGAAATTCACTATCAAGGAGATGAGTATAATCGGAGAATAATCATTCCCTCTAACTATGCACTAACTATGCAGAATAACAATTTCCTCGACCTAAGGCTTACCGATCTCTCACTACAAGATCACAAAGTGGTTTCCTAGTTTATAAAAGTTCTCCCAAACTCTATAAATTCCCATGAAATCTTACTCTATTTTATAGCCATAAAGAAGCCCGACATTTACTATAAATAAAACGAAGCCGGGCATCCCCCTTTATTGCCTAAGAACCAATCTACATTAAATATGATTGATTATGGGCTTTTTGGCCCAAATCTGCAACCCCTTCAATTTTGATTTGAAGCGGGGAAGTCGATTGTCCTAAAAATAGTCGATTGCAATGCCAAATAGAGAGACAAAGTGCAGCTTCAGTCGGCGCAGTTGACTGCTCATATGGACAGTCAATTGCCTTTTGTTTGGTTTGAAAACAAAAGAACATCCAACGATAAGTAGATAAAGTAATTCCAACGATAGGTAGATAAAGTAATTATGGGTTGTGTTGGCTGTTTTTTGGTCAAAACCAAGATTCCCTTCCTTCCTTTTAGTCCCACATCGGTGGGAATGTTTGTCATGTGAGTGGCTATAATACAATCCATCCTTTACTCCATTGTAGACTTGTGTGGCGTGGAGATAACCCGTGGGCCACACGCGCGCCGCCGCCGCCTGGCCCGGTTCGGTTCGGCGCGCGTAGTGGGCACGGGTGTGCGCGCCGCACCTGCGGACACGAATGCCGATCCGATTTGCTCTTCGGGTTCGGGTTGAGGCCCAAAACTTCTTTTGCTATTTATTTTTTCCTTTTGACTATTTCCTCCTAAAATGTTGGATTAGTTACTCAGATCCAAAAATCTTCCCACTTTCTCTCCACACGTTCACAGATTTTTACCTATATACTTCCATCTTCTCATCTCTTTACTACGACTGAAAAATATTTGCTCCTAAAAAAAAAAAAAAAAAACTCTTTCTCCCGTTCGCATCTTCTCTGTCTACTTCCGGTTTCAGTTTTTCCAGTTCCGTTCTGGGCAAGAACAAAGTTCGGGTCGATCTCTCGACGTTGTGTGCGGCAGCGAGACGCCGGTGATACCGGGGGTTTTACCACTAGGAGCATCTGCGAAAAGTCTGCACATAAGACCGCGGATCAACTCTTAGGGCAGTGCGTTCTGCGCGACTTTCCCATAGGCCGGTAACTCTGTTTTAATTTATTTTGTTTCTTATATCGAGTTGCGAAAGAAAACAAAGATTCGAGGACAATTTAGCTAACAATCTAAGAGTTGATTTATACTTTCAGCTATCGCATGTTCATATTCAATTGGGGTATTGTCATGTGAATGAAATAAGGTTAATCATTTTGGGGCAAAGTGGTCGAATCCCATAAACTAGTCGGGCCTAGTTCTATTACTATATGACCTACCCACCTCAACAATTTTGTTGCGACATATTGAATCACACTTTGTCACCAGACACATTATTTTGAACTTTCCTCATCAAACAAAGAGCCTTGCTCCAAATGTTATTCATGAGCATACTTAATATTTACAGTTGACAGCTTTAGAAGTTGTAAGACTGGTTTATTAAAACCATCTATTAAAATTCTGTGTCATTTGTATCCTTTTGTACTGATTCTGCAATGATAAAATAATCATGAAAATCATGGCAAGGGATTAAATTTCACTTCAGAAAAGGATGAAAAAACAATAGATAAAGACAAATGGATACTCCATTATTGTGTACCATAACAACCTAACATAACTATTGAAGCTTATTACAATATAGTTCTTTTCTAAGGCATACACAGGAATGCACTATATAAAGCCTGCATATACCGCTAGAACAAAAGAATATTGAAAGAATAACAAGTAAGAAAATGTTGATTCAAGAGCTTCAAGTGCTCTGTGTGGTAAATATGATTTGACTTTTCACGGCATACATTGTGTTTTATTTATGCTTATTAACACATGATGTGTATCAATTAATACACCGCAGTTAACCCATTGAAGTATTTTGCCTCTTTAATAGTCTTCAAATTCATATTAAGTAAAGTAGCTGAAACCACCTTGAGGTTTGACCTACAAACATGCACCACCAAATACCATCCAAACCAAACCTTCTTTCTTTCCAAAAAGAAAAAATTGTAGACCATAATGGCGATGACAGGTACTGTGCAGTAAAACAGCCATGTTGCCAATTTTGAATCATGATTATAGTCAATGATTCAATATATTTAAAATTAACAATAGTTCCTATGGACCAGGAAAATTGATTTAGGGAACGATCTCAGGTTGAAAAAAAAAAAAAATTATGAATCTTCTTGGAGCATTGACTCCATAGGCAATCCCATTTTGATGGAAGAAGCCTTAGATGATTTACACATAATGAAACTAATGAAGGATAAAGATATAAAGGATAATTGTTTCCATAAAATGCTTAAGCATAACTGAAAATTAAAATAAAAATTTGTTCATAGCATTTCATGGTTGAAAAGTTCAACTATATGCTGCATGCAGTGTAGAGTTGTATGCATTTTTTTGTGCAACTTGATTGTACAACTTTCCATCTAGAATATAGGCAAGAACTTCAGTATAGATTAAAAAGCGATAATTGAAAGTCTCGCAAAGAGAACTTGCTGGTGAAAGTGAGGCTAAAGCTTTGTCAAGCATGGTTGTATTACTAATTACAAGGATAAATAATTGAGAATGCAATAAATTGTGTTAATGAAAAGGGGAAAATTTGTATGCATAATTGTATTACTAATTGCAACAAAACCTCTTCGAAAGTATGTTGTTCCTTTAAAGTTTAATTCCTTTCTAATGTTTTTTGTTGTTGTTGAGAATGTACATTTCTGATGTTAATTAGCATAGTTCAATCATGGTTTTCTAATTATGTTATGAAACATCAATAATAATTGATGTTGAATTGCTGACATGAAGTGATGATTTTGGGACAAGTTCTCATGTGAACTTTTCTATTTGTGTTTATTCGAAGTCCTGCATAGTTTATGTCTCCAGTTATATGCTCAGGAATATATTATGCATACATTATATTTATGGGATTATGAGATTTATTTGTATCGACCTAAGATACCACATGCATCTGCATGAAGGTACTGTAGTAAGGCCATGTTTCTTCTTCCTCTGGTTTGTTTGTATGTAATACTTTTAAAGTCCCACAATATCTATTATCTACTGATTTATCCAATGTAGGAACAATCCAATATTCTAAGTTTATGTCAAGAATGGAAGACAATGGTAACAAAAGAGCTTCCTGCTATAATGATCTATTTCATATATGTCAATAACATTCTCATCATTCAAACTCTGAGACACGAACACGAACTAATACTTCCCAATCCAAATACCTTTAATCGTTACATTACCTAATTGGAATTTTATTATGATAATTGCCAATATCATAATTTGAGTTTATGCCAACCTGTTTGATATACTAGTTAAATGTTGTCATTATGTAGGGTAATATATATACTTATACAGTACTAATTGTAGTCATGGTTAGTGATATACCAATATTTCAGACACTATGTAATATGTATATAAAATTGTGTATATATTTCTCCTGATCATGTCAATGTACAAATCCATTCATAAAGACTTATATAGCTTGCAATTACTATGAATATGCTCATAACTATGATCATGTAATTACACGCCATTTGTATACCACTTTGAACATATCTGAGAGTTATACACCCTACATGTTATTCTACAATAAATAGTGTATATAATTATAACCGGGATATAAATATATACAATGTTATACTAATCCATGTATGGTATTTTTTTAATATTTACATAAAAAATGATAATGTGCTACAGTCAGATTGCACCAAGTATGGAATGTAAGAATTATTGAAATACGATGTATATTTAGCAGTAATAACTGTAAGTACACTGCTTTAAAAATAGCTAACATGAGTTTCCATCCATAATAGACAGTTCTTGGATCAAAGTATACGTAAGCCCATATATAGGGAAGAATAATTTTGGTCAATCCATTTTCTTGTAATCCCAAGTCAGGGCAATATCTTGGGATTGTCGTTCTAGGATAATGATTTGTAACATAAATTCCAATTTTTCATATGGTATTCATGTATGATAATGAATTTACAGGCGTTATATCATTCTATACTCTTACACTAGACGTATAAGAATAAAAGAGATCATCTGTTAGACGACAGATGACCTGTGTTCATAATAGTGATTATAACAAATGGGAAATGGTACATCTATAACACTTAATTATAACCTAGTGGATATATGTAATTTAGTTAGATCAGTGTCAGAAATCCTATGTATAACTACGGTTGACAACGTTATCTCATCAAACATGAGTTTTACATATTGGGCTGAACTCTGTAGAGTGATTGAATTGGAAAAACAAATATGTTGAGACGAATGGGGATGAGCATGTGTTGTGAAGTATGCACTGTCTTATATGTCACTCTAGTAATGTATTGAAATCAGTATAATTTCACCCGAGTGACTGGCCAACATTAATAATATGGGTTTTTGAACCGGGTTGGCGAATCCAATATGTCAACTTTATTACTTTTCAACTATGTGTTATATCTAAATAGACAATTATAACAACACGTTGTGAGCCAGAATTTTCATGTTATCACATTATAACTATTCGCGATAACATGAAATTTTCTTCATATAAGTGGTGAGCCAGAATTTTCTTAGTATGATTGTTACCGTTGATTTAGTAACTTTCACAAGTGATTATTACCCTAGCAAGACTCGATATCCACTATGTACCAAAATACCCACAATATATGGGTAATACGAGACTTAGTATCCGGACCATCAAGGTACATATATTTTTGCAACTATCACGCACATATTACATGATAACATATACAAGGCACCTGAAGCTGAGGTATTCGTTGATATACAAAATATCAACGAATATTTTGTATATCATACCAAATATGTTATATTACGCAATAGTACTGATATCTAACACTATGTATGGTATATTCGTAATAACAATGTTATTTTCATATTTATACTAAGTGAATACATCATAGTATTCGTTGATGTGAAGGTTACTCAGATGCAAACTGGGTAACTGACTCACGTGAAATCCACAACTGGATATGTCTTTACCCTAGGAGGAGCTGCGATCTCTTGAGGTTCATGTAAACAAACTATCATAGCTAGAAGTACTATGGACACTGAAATGATAGCTTTGGACACTACTTGTACAGAAGCTGAATGGCTAAGAAATTTGATTATGCATATACCTGTTACTAATATTCTTGTTCCTGCTATTTCTATAAATTGTGATGATAAATATGTTATAGAACTACTAAAGCATGATTCTGTGAATGCTAAGATGAACAGGCACCTGCAGCTGCGCTTCAAGTCAATCAAGAGCCTATTAGGCAAATATGTGGTTCTTGACTATATAAAGTCAGAAAAGAACCTTGCAGACCACTTGACAAAGGGTCTGTCTAGGACATTGATCCTAGAATCATCGAGGGGATGGGGTTAAGCCCATAAGTAAGTCACCAGTAGTGGCAACCCAACCGAGTCTGACTGGAGATTCCAAGAAGCCGGTTCAATGGGTAGAAACAAGCTGGACTTCGGTGACTATTATGGAACACTGACTCAGAGATTAAATTCTCATAAATTAATGCCCAGGTGGCTGTACGAGGTTGTACAATGATATCCTATCCCTATGGTGACAGTGTTCTGGTGTGATCTGGTTAGGATGTGTTCTAAACTCTTAATAGGTCCAAGCATTATTATGTAGGGTTGACTCCGATCACCAACCCTTTGAGAACTTACCTATATAAGAGGTCGTGAAGGCCGCGACTATGGGACAGGGCGATCCCAGACAACTCTCATGAATATGGAAAAAGTGCGCATGGCCATTCTAAAGCGCTACCCGATAGATCCAAGAACCTCTAGCGTACTATGTGTGCTATTTTCTGAATCTGATTCAAGAAGTCTGATTCAAGCCATAGTCCATTAAGCACTTCTTCAGACAAAGACAATAGTCACTACGTGAGATTCAAGGCTGTAGTCCATCTCATTTATGCATAGTATACTCTTGTCCAGAACTTCTATATCATTATTCTTTTGTTATCACTGTCTTTGGATCTTGGTTTGGGGGGGATTGTTGGCTGTTTTTTGGTCAAAACCAAAATTCCCTTTCTTCCTTTTAGTCCCACATCGGTGGAAATGTTTGCCATGTGAGTGGCTATAATACAATCCATCATTTACTCCATTGTAGACTTGTGTGGTGTGGAGATAACCCGTGGGCCACACGCGCGCCGCCACCGCCGCCTGGCTCGGATCGGTTCGGCGCGCGTAGTGGGCACGAGTGTGCGCGCCCGCACCTGCGGACACGAATGCCGATCCGATTTGCTCTTCGGGTTCGGGTTGAGGCCCAAAACTTCTTTTGCTATTTATTTTTTCCTTCTGACTATTTCCTCCTAAAATGTTGGATTAGTTACTCAGATCCGAAAATCCTCCCACTTTCTCTCCACACGTTCACAGGTTTTTACCTATATACTTCCATCTTCTCATCTCTTTACTACGACTGAAAAATATTTGCTCCTCAAAAAAAAAAAAAAAAAAAATCTTTCTCCCGTTCGCATCTTCTCTGTCTACTTCCGGTTTCAGTTTTTCCAGTTCCGTTCTGGGCAAGAACAAAGTTCGGGTCGATTTCTCGACGTTGTGTGCGGCAGCGAGACGCCGGTGATACCGGGGGTTTTACCACTAGGAGCATCTGCGAAAAGTCTGCACATAAGACCGCGGATCAACTCTTAGGGCAATGCGTTCCGCGTGACTTTCTCATAGGCCGGTAACTCTGTTTTAATTTATTTTGTTTCTTTTATCGAGTTGCGAAAGAAAACAAAGATTCGAGGACAATTTAGCTAACAGGTTGTTTGTTGGAAACTCATGCGAAGACGGTTTCTCCCCAATAGGATACAAATTCGGTGATGCTCTTTCTGATCATCCATATCCTCGCCCCAGTTGATATGGGAATATTCAACAAGTTGAAAATCAATAGTTGAAGAATAGTGTAAACCATAATCAATATACCTTTGATATAACGGAGAATTTGTGTGGCGCCTTTGAGATTCGTCGACTTTGGCTCCTTCCTTAAATGACCTGCTAGCCCAATAGTACTATATACAATTTTGGCTGTAGTACAAGTCAAGTATCTTAGGCTTCTAATCAAACATTTGTACATGCTTGCTTCCACCATGACGATTATGATGAGTTATTTCCCTTTATGGCTTTAGTGAAAATATTTGCAATGATCATTCTATTAAGACACAAAATTTTATGGAATATCAAATGGATGTCAAATATGCCTTCTTTACTAACTACCTTGAAGAGAAGGTTTACATCAGAACACCTATAAGGTACATCAACGAGGGGTGTCAATGCAAAGTACTTAACGCGAAGAAAGTTCTTTATAAGTTAAAGCAATGACAGTTTGTTCTTTGGCCCAATACTCTGGATTTGTTTCGTTAAATTCTTACTAGTAATCTGCACGTGCAATGCACGTTTTATGGGAACCATGCATGTTGACTCCTGAGGAACGGTAGTTACCATATAGGCTAACAGTTTCGGAAAATGAAGAATTTTGTGGGTTTCCATGAGTATGGGAACCATGCAAAGTTGACTCTTGGAAAACAGTAGTTACCATATATTCTTTCCCAATGCATAATAAAATTGCAATTTCCCAATCAGAATTATTAAGAAAAATTGCAATTAATAGCTTCCTATATATTAAGTTCTTTCCCAATGCATAATAAAATTACAATTTCCCAATCAGAATTATTAAGGGAAATTGCAATTAATTGCTTGCCGATGTTAAGTTTAAACCGGTTAGTAGCAATTATAAAAATTGACAATTTTAACCCTATATTTTTTTTAAACCTTTTATGTTCATGGGGGCATGATAGTAAAAAGCCGCCAAAATTGGGCTTTGCTTAATAATAGTATAGATTAATGAAACAGGGTGGCCAGATTCCACCTTTTCCTTCAAAAAAAAAAAACTTAAAGCAATGACCAAGAGCATGGAATGCAAGGATTGTTAGTTATTTCAAGACTAAGAGCTCCACAATAGTGCGCTATACGTCCATAATATGCATTTAATAGCAATGAGAGCGCTGCATTAGTGTGCTATTCTGTCATATTTCAACTTTTTCGCTATAGGAGAATGCTATATTTGAGAAAAGATATAGCAATATGTATATTACAGCAGACGAAACATAATATTTCGTCTCAAATATTTTATAATATTTTAATCCATCGGAGAAACATCATGTTTTGTCCGATGAAATTATATATTTTTTAATTTAAAAAACGCCGGAAAATAAAAAAAGGGCACGAACGAAACATCATGTTTCACCCGTTGAAATGGAGGGCTTTTTTGCTAATATTTGACAGGTTTTGGATTCTCTGTGTTAGATCGCATATGATTTTCTATGGGATATTTGATTGGGACGGTTGAATTACCTTAAACTAACACCTAAATTTAAAAAGTTAAAAAAAACAAACAATAATAATAATAATAATAATAATAATAATCCTGGAAGCGGAAATGGAGGTCCTTTTTTGCATTTTTTTTGACATTTTATGGGATTCTATGGGTTGGAGAGCATATGATTTTCTATGGGATATTTGATTGCGACGATTGGATTACCCTAAACTAACACCTAAAAATAAAATAAATAAATTAATAAATAAACTCAAAAATTCAAGACAAAACATCATGTTTCGTCCGTTAAAATTTTATCTAACTTTGCTATATTTTGTCATTTCTCCACTACAGCAAAACAACGAAATGCTATTTTTATTTATCTATTTTGCCATTTTTTAAATGCACAATTGTAGATGCTCTAAGGGTTGCATGCAATCTCTATATAAGCCACTTCTCTACATGAAGACGAAGAATCGATTGAGGGATCATACTTATTTGTTTAAACGTTGATGAAATAATCTAGGGATGGCGAACGGGTCGAACGGGCCGGGCCGGGCCGAACCCGTCCTGGTTGGCACGTATCTTGGGCGGGCTCGGGCCGGTATGGCCACTTAGCCGGGTCGGGCCCAAACTTGATTTAGGTGGCCCCACCAACCCGTGAACCCTTTATGGTTCAACCCCGGGTCGGGTCGGGTTGGGTCGACCCGCGGGTTGGCCCATTTATATAGGTAGGTTTTTTTTTTTGTAGCTTAAAATAATAATAATAATAATAATAATAAGTAATAATACTAATAAACATTAAAAATCGTAATAATAATAATAAGATTGAAAGAGTGAAATTGGCAAAAAATTTTGAAATATTATTCATATGAATTTAAGTTATACAATTTTCACAATTTCTAATGAAATGAAGATTTCAATTCACAAATAAGTTTTATAAAATAACATATTTCTTATATACAATTTTAATTGACTCCAATTTTTCTAATTTAACATAACAAGTAAAGATATAATACAATTCCTAACGTGTCGGTCGAGTTGCTATTACAAGCAAAGCAACTATTGTTGTTGTTGTTCTTCCGGCGAGTTGCTCCCACTTGTGGACGTTGATAGTGCTTTCCCTTGTGTCCTATCTTCACCCTTCAACCAGTCTTCTGTGCAAACGAGTATCTCTAACGAGTCGGGCTTCAAGCGATTCCTGTAATCAGTTAGAACCCTGCCACTTGAAGAAAATGCACTCACAGAAGCAACTGTAGAGACAGGAGGAGTTAGTAAATCTTTAGCCATAATTGACAGAATACTAAAAGTGTGTTCATGGTCTTTCCACCATTGTAAAGTATCTAGTGGAGAAGTAGAAGGCTCAGAATCGTGTTGGTTATACCAATTTAATTCATTTGGTTGATTAGTCCTAGGTTTCTTTGATTGAATTTGTTCCAGTAAATTAAATGTTCTATCACCAATTCTACTTTTACCCTTACCTTTAGAAGTACCAGAAGAAAAACTAATTACAAAAGTTGAACTACTAGAAGCAAAACGTCTATCATAATAATCATACAAGTTATTTAACGTAGATTCAAACTGAACTAAAAAAGTAGCGCAATCAATTACTAATTCTACATTTTCTCCAAGTAATGCAAAAAATATTTCTATCAAACTCTTCGTACCTTCTAATTTGATACGAGGATCCATAACGGTAGCAACACAAATCAACATAGGAGGAGAAAAATAATACTTCAAAAAATTTTTGTATGCAGGTTTTACAATCTCACCAACATTGATATCATTTAACATTTCGTTAAATATTCGCATCATGCTAACTAATTCAATAAAAATGCTACTAGAAGCAGATTCATATGTTCTTAAAAATTTTAAAGTTGCGGTTTTAAAGAATTCTAAAAATTTCAACAAAGATTCGGCAAAAAACCAATCCGGGGGAGTCATTTCAAAATTCTGCATATTTTTTGCGATACAAAAATCATTTACAACTGCTTTATATTCGGTAACAACATTTAGTAAATCAAAAGTAGAATTCCATCGGTGTCTAACATCCTTTGGAAATATTCTAAAAGGTACATTTCTAACCCTACACCAAGCTTTCCATTCTTGTAATATGCTTGGACTTAATGCAATGAAATGTACACAATTTCTAATTTTAACTATATATGGATCGGCTATTTTTAATGCATCTTGAACACATAAATTTATAATATGACATGCATATCTAACATAAAAAATATTGTCAGATGGAGGGTTTAATACGGATTTTAAAGTAGTAATTGCTACATTTTTGTTAGATGCATTATCAAAACTAATACACATAATTTTATCGCGAATATGAAAAACATCATAAATTTCTATAATACGATTTGTTATTTCAGCGCCACTATGGGGATATAGCAACGCCGCAAGTGATATGATTCTTTTTTGAAGAATCCAATCATTATCGATCTAATGACAGGTTATTCCCATCATTGGAATATTGTTGACACCCGTCCAACAATCCGAAGTTAAACTAACTCTACAAGTTAAACTCCATAAAATTGCAATCAAAGCGTCCTTCATTTCAATGTACATTTTAAAACAATCCGATTTACAAGTATTTCTTGGAATTCTTCTAAAATGAGGGTTTAGGGCCGTTTGATTAAAATTTTTCAAGTTCCTACTCTCGGGATAGGAAAATGGTAAGTCTTCCTTAATGACTAATCGGGCCATTTTCCGACGAACAAGATCGAGATCATAAGGGTGGCTATCAACTAGACTGGTCCTAGGGTTGATTTTTTATTGGTATTGTAGGTCAGCAAGAAAGTCTTTATGGTTATGTTGGATGTGCCTACTAATTGTACCGGTGCCGTCACCCCTCTTGAATTTGTATGTTTTACCACATGTTTTACATACTTTCAAACCTATACCCGGAGTATGTTCGTCCGGGATATAATCGTAAAACTTATGACAATCACTAGTTTCACCTCTACTTTTCCTACTACTACGGGGTTGTGTGGTTTCGGTTAGTTGTTGTTGTTCTTCTTCTTCTTCCAATTGTATGTCACCTACAATCTCGTCGTGTGTACCCCATTGTTGGGTAGGAGGATCATGGTACTCTTGGGCGGGCTCACTAATTGGGACAATTGGTGGCCTACGGGAAGAGGAGGAAGAATCTTGCCCGCTACGACCGCTATCGCGTGATCTAGACATAATGTAGTAATGTAGTAAGGTATATAAAAAAAAATACACAATGTAGGAACGGTGAATTATAAAAAAAATCTAAAAAACAAGAGGGTTGAGATAGAGAAGATAAAAAAACCAACAATAATTTTAACTACAACGCAAAAAAAAAATATAATGCGAGAGGTATGAAATTTTGATACCCTTCACCGTGGAATACGCGTATGTAAAACAAACCGTTAAAATAATAATAGAATAGAACTAGAAAGAAGCACTTTGTCGATTCCGCAATTGAAGAGTTGAGGAGAGCTTGAAGGAGAATTGACGAGGATTGAAGAGAGTTGAAGATGTTGAAGACGTTGAATTTTGATTTCGATACGATCGAAAATTAATCGTGTATATGCCTCGTTGTAGACTTGCTTGTTGAATACTACAATTGTTGAAAAATTCCTTCAAAATGATGTATAATAGTAGAGAGAGTAAGAGAGTATGGTGTGATTTTTTAGGAGATTTTTGAGGATATTTATAGGCTAAAAATATGAAAAAAAACCAAAAAAAAACCAAAAAAACCAAAAAAACGGCTAAAAGATCCATTCAGAACGGCTCTGTTGAACAGTGCACCAACGGGCCACTGACCCGCGAGTCAACGGTCGACCCGTAACGGGTCGAACGTTCGACCCGTATGGGTCCAACGGGTCGTAACCTGCGGGTCGACCCGCGGGTTGGCTGCGGGTTGGACTGTTTTTAACGGGTTCGCGGGCCGGGTTAGGCGGGTTGGATTCGCGTTTTCTTCGACCCGGGTCGACCCGTTACTGTACACGGGTTCGACCTGAACCCGCCAATCTCTTAACCGGTCTGGGTTCAACGGGCGGGTCGCGGGTGGGTCGCGGGTGGGTCGCCGGTTGACCTGGCCCAGTTGCCATCCCTAAAATAATCTTTGTCTAAAACATATTTTCTATGTTTGATGATGGAGGACACATGCCAATTCTTAAACACCCTCGAAAATTAGGTACTCTAATTGTGATATTATATATATATATATATATATATATATATATATATATATATATAGGGTAAAAGGGGTATGAGCAAATTGCTCATTTAGTAAATAAGCAATTGATTATGTGGCATGCATGTGATACATTGGACAACTAACCCTTTTAAGACTTTTTCAATCACATGTATGCCACATCATCAATTGCTCATTTACTAAATGAGCAAGTTGCTCATACCCCTTTTTCCCATATATATATATCACATGCATGCCACATCATCAATTGCTCATTTACTAAATGAGCAAGTTGTACCCCTTTTTCCCATATATATATATATATATATATATATATATATATATATATATATATATGGGAAAAAGGGGTATGAGCAACTTGCTCATTTAGTAAATGAGCAATTGATGATGTGGCATACATGTGATTGAAAAAGTCTTAAAAGGGTTAGTTGTCCAATGTATCACATGCATGCCACATAATCAATTGCTCATTTACTAAATGAGCAAGTTGCTCATATCCCTTTTACCCTATATATATATATATATATATATATATATATATATATATATATATATATATATATATATATATATATTGTTACCGCTGATTTCGGTGTGGGGGTAAACAGATAGAATTTGTGAGTCCGAGAACAACCTGAACAGTTGACTCAAGCCTTCTTGCTCCTGGCGCAACCTGCAAAGAAGTGCGAGACACCGGGGTTGATTCCGGCGACGCACCCTCCGACATTTTTGTCAGTAATCAGAAGAGATTAAGAAAGAGCTTAAAAGTGGTGAGGAAGTGATTAACCTGGTCATGGTGGTAGAGGGGTGGTATTTATAGTCGCCAGGGGAGCCGTTTAAGGGTTTGATTTCCTGTGTAACAGCCGGGAGCAAAATCCTCAGTCTGTTTAGGAAATCTTTCCTTGATTCCCGGTGGAAGCAAATCAGGGCTATTGATTTGGCCAAATCAGGGATCCTGATTTGTCTCTCGTTGGTTTCGAGTTCGCCTTGGGTCGGGACCCGTACCCGATAGGTGTGGGTCCATTCGCGGGTTATTGGATCTGTGAGAAGGAGATTCTGTACCCGCCTGGGACCCGCTTGTATGTGAAATTACCTTTTTACCCCCGAGCGTCAAGATTCGTGCCCAATCTGGACGGTTCCGATTTAACCCCATTTTTAGCCATATCACGAGCCCCCCACTCCTAAAGACTGAGCGTGATCAGCCTTTGAGGAGTAGTTTGACTGTTTTGGTGGCTAGCGGAGTTGTATCGGAGTCCATGTGGAGGACTTAGGATCTTGAAGGGGGTAGTGAGGTAACTTTTTGATGCCATGTGCTGTTTCCTAGCCATATCGAGTATTTGGCGTCTTTCATCTAATTTTTTTTTTGATTATTTATTTAATTTTGCGATGTGTTTACTAATTGTTTGGGGGGCCTTAACAGTGCATTCTGGGCAATAATTGTACGTTCAGGAGCCCAAAAATATACCCCCGAATTTTCAATTATTTTCTAGAATTTTTAGTTAAATTTCCCGAATTTTTAGCAATTTTTCGCAATTTTTAAATAAATAAAGCGATTTAAATAAATAAAAAACGATTTTTAATACTGATTTATGGCGTGGCACAATCTGGACCTCTGATCATCGTCGAGCGTGATTTTCTGAGAGATCTGACGGTCTCCATAGCTCGGCGTCTTTTTTCTCCGTTTACGAGCTCGGAATAGCACTTGCTCGGCTGCCGACCGGAGACTAGGGGGTTCGGCGTTCCGAGCGACGTGGCGCAATCTGAGCCATCGGATGGCGGCGCGTTTCCCAAGAAAATGCTATCTTGTCTTTTAGCGCACGTGGCGCAATCTGGACCGTTCATCATTAGAAGCACGAATTTCTGAGAGATCCAACGGTCGTAGTAGCTCGGTGTCTTTTTTCTCCGTTTACGAGCTCGGAATGGCACTTGCTCGGCTGCCGACCGGAGACTAGGGGGTTCGGCGTTCCGAGCGACGTGGTGCAGTCTGAACCGTTGGATGACGATGCGCATCTCGAGACGGGCACATTTCTCAAGAAAACACTATCTTGTCGTTTAGTGTCCTCGGCGAGATCTGGGCCGTCTGATTGAGATCATGCGCGAAAGTTGAGGAGAAAGTGTGTTTTCTCCGTTTTCGAGCTTGGAAAGGCACTTGCTCGGAATCCGACCGGAGACATGGGGTTTCGGCAGGACGAGCGACATGGCGCAGTCTGAGCCATTGGATGACGACGTGCATCTCAAGACGGGCGCATTTCTCAAGAAAACACAATCTTGTCGTTTAGTGTCCTCGGCGAGATCTGGGCCGTCTGATTGAGATCATGCGCGAAAGTTGAGGAGAAAGTGTGTTTTCTCCGTTTACGAGCTCGGAAAGGCACTTGCTCGGCATCCGACCGGATACAGGGGGGGTCTCGGCAGGACGAGTGACGTGGCGCAATCCGTCTCGAGACGATCCTGTTCTCAAGGACATTAATGGTGCTCCGGGGTTTGTGCGGCGTTCCACCTTCTCCAGGTCATTAAGGATAACTCCTTCAATTAATTCGTGGCATTTCAACTTTCGAGGGTCATAATGGCTGGTTCTTGGAGGTTAGGCTATAAGTACTCCATTCCCCTTGTCATTTTCAGTCGCAGTAATGTTGAGTTTCAGACCTCGGTGGTGTCTGCCTCTGGCGGACGCCAGTCTTGTGGGGTCTGGACCTTGATAGGTTCGGAGGGGTGGTCACTCTACTGTCTTCTTCTTCTCCCGTTCCTGACGGCCCTCATTGTGGGTGTCAGGATCGGGGGAGAACGAGGCAGGAGTAGTGACGACTGTGATCCGAACCTGAGGTAAGAGTCGCTCCGGGATGATGGGTGGTCGTTCTTCCACCAAGGTCTTCTGCCGACTCCGGCTGTCCCGAGGTGGATGGCGGGGTCGGAGGAGATCATGGTGGAAGAGGTGACGATCCAAATTCGGAACCGGGGGCCAAGTCGCTTCGGAAGGACGAGCGGTCGTTCTTTCGCCATGATCTTCGGCATTCCGAGCTTGTTTGTTTGCAACTGTGAAGGCTCTGTTGCCAGAGTCCTCTATCAGGCCGAACCTTCACAGTTACAACCAACTAGCTCGGAATGGTGTGTTCCTCTCGGTCTCTGAGTGTTGATCTGTTTTCGACCGGGGCCCGTGGGTCGGCGGAATACCGACCGAGACCCAGGTCCTGGGGGGTACTTGCCGATGGCGGTACCTTAAAACTTTGAATCAAAACTTTTTCTGGTTTCTTCAGACAGAGGTGAGGTATGGAGGACGTATAGGCGATCTGAGCGTGTTGGCGCAATTTTAACCGTTGGAAGATGGCTCACATCTCGAGACGGGCACATTTCTCGAGAAAACACTATCTTGTCGTTTAGCGTCCTCGGCGAGATCTGGGCCGTCTGATCGAGATCGTGCGCGAAAATTAAGGAGAAAGTGTGTTTTCTCCGCTTGCAGGCTCGGAAAGGCACTTGCTCGGAGCCGACCGGAGGTTCTGCAATCTGGCTCGGATTGCGTGTAGCTCGGATTCAGATCCCATTGCGCTGAGCTAGTTGACTTCGTAAGGGAGGCAGTTGTGTTGGGCCTTCGCGACGTTTCGAGAGCAGCCCAAAAGTCGCGCTCCTTCGTTTGGAAGTCCAAAGGACATTCCATTTTACTATAAATCTTCACCCCCCCCCTTAGACCAAGTATCATTTTTCACTTTTACTCTTTCTCTTCAGTTTTTACTTTGCCTTCGAAGTTTTCTGCTCTCTGGTGGCATTGCTAGCTGTCGCGGTAGCGTTCCTTGTCTCCGGCGAACTTTCCGACCGTACCTATCACTTCAAGGTTAGTCTATTTCCCTTCTCTTTTAGAAAAAATGGTTAAGATCACGGATGAGACCCCCGCCTCGGAGCCCCGAGGGGATAAAGGGAAGGAGGTAGTGGAGCCGAGCGATCAGAATGTCGTTCGTCCGGACAGAGAGGGCGAAGTGGCCGAGCTGCCTAAAGAGGTTGCGGCGGTGTCCCGGGAGGGGAAGGCCGTGGTCACGATCGTAGAAACGCCGAAGACGGCGGGAGCGTTCGGTCGGCAGCCCATTTCTCTGTCGAGCGTGGGAGGCGTACGGGACTACGCCGAGGACACCTTGGAGAGAGTAATCCAAGGCACGGCCAAGTTGGTGGAGGAGAACGAGCCGAGGGAGCTGTCCGAGGTGGATCATACCATCTCGTCTCTCACCGAGGGTGACCTTCACCTGATCCGAGAGGGCTTCCGGATCCCTGCCGACTATGGACTGCTCCTCCCCGGGCCGGGTTTCCGAGCCAACACAAAGTCCTCGTCGGACGTGTGCGTCTTTCCGGTCGACTCCCTTATTGCCGGACTCCGCTTTCCCCTCCACCCATTCGTGGTTGATGTTCTGACATGGTACGGTTTAAGCCCCGCCCAACTGATGCCGAACACATGGAGGCACGTCATGGCTTTCATCCTCCGATGCTAAGAGGTCGGCGGTAAGCCGAGTATGTTCCTCTTTCGGAGTCTCTATCGACCCTGTCAGCCAAGGAGAGACGAACAGAGGTTCTATCTTTCGCCCCGGACGGGCGTGAAGCTGATCGAGAATCCAGACTCGATCAAACATTGGAAGGAGAAGTACTTCCTCATCCGAGCTCCGGCGCCGTGGGTGATACCGACGGTTTGGGCAAAGGAGGGTCTGCCCTAAGCGGACCAAGAAGGAGGCGGCGCTGAGTGATGAGGAGGCGGAGGTCCAGAGGAAGCTCTCGCCCTGCCAGTGCTAAGCTGGAAAGATATTACCGAGGAGGATCTGTTCCGTGGGGGTCTCAGTCCGATCGACCCTAGTACGCTTCTGGTATTTATACTCTTTGTTTAAAGTTCATGAAAATTTTTCTAAGTTTTTTCATTCGGCTTTTGCAGAGACGATGAAGCTGGATTACAAAGCTCTGGTGGCGAAGGGCCGGTCGGAGCAGGAGGCGAAGAAGAAGAGGCCTTCGGTAGGGCCTCAGGACAGCCGAGCCCCGAAGAAGCCTTCGGTCGAGAAGACTGCCGACAAACCGAAGGTCGCGGTCCTCGAGCAGGGGGAGATCAGGGTTCTCGACCCCCCTGCTTCGGAGGTGCCGACTCCGACCCCGAAGGTGGATGCTCCCGGTTCGTCGAGCGGTACGTTCGGCGTGAAGAGGTGCTGTCCCTCCAAGTTCCGCCCCTTACTGCCGATGCTGAGAAGATCTTAACCGAGCGCCACAAGCAGATATTTGTCCCTGACTAGCAGGTGATGAATGTCGACGGCTTCTTGGGCGATGGCAACATTTGCATGGAGGCGGTGAGGCACCTGCCGACTCCGAAGGACCGAGCGACCCTGAAGGCCGGGCTAGCAGGGGACGCCGCGATGCAGATTGCTCGGAATACTATGTCGGTAAGTAGGTCGAGCTCTCCCTCATCGAAAGTTCTTTCTTAAAATTTTTTCTAAGTTTTTGGGTTCGAATTTTAATCTGCTGTTCTTTTTCAGACCCTCTGCCACTTCAATTTCCTGCTCGAGGAGTTTTCTAACAAGGAGCAGGAGAAGGAGCGGGAGAGGGCAGAGCGCGTCAAGGCCACGCAGCGGCTCGATGCCGAGCAGCTCCTCTCGACGAAGAGGGCTGCCGAAGTGGCGGGGTTGGAGAAGCAGCTGGCCGACGCCATTCAGCTGTCGAAGGACACGGCGTCCAAGCTTGAGGCGTCGGAGAAGGAGGCAGCCGAGCTGAAGGAGGAGCTGGCCAACGCTCGGTCGGAAGCGGAGAAGGCTCGGAAGAGGGCCGAGAGGATCATGGCCAAGTACCAGAAGAAGGTGAAGAAGGTGAGGAAGGCCGTGCAGGAGGAGGCCGCGCAGCACATGCTCCAGAACATGGAGGAAGCCTACAGTCGAGCCCTGCTCCACATTGCCGCCAAGAACCCGGGCTTCGACACGTCCTCCTACCACTTTTACGACCTCGTGGAAGGGGAGGAGGGTGTCCCCGAGGGGTTGCTCGGTCCCGAGGGAGAGACGGAAGGCGCCGAAGGCCCAGGGGAGACCAAAGCCGAGGGCGAGGAGGAGGACGACTCCGGGGAGGAGAGTGGGAGCGAGGACGGAGGCGAGGGCGATGGCGAGGACAAGGCCGGGGGGTCGACGGACCCTAGCGGCAAAAAGGTCGACCCCTGACTCGGGTTGTCTCTCTTTTTAGTGTTTTTTTTTGTAAGCCTAACTGCGGACTGGCCACTGCTTTTGTAAAACTTTCTCCTCGGTTTTGAATGAAAACATTTTGTTTGGCCAAAATTTATCCAAGTGTTGAGCCTCGGATTTGTGTGTGACTAGTTGTAGATGTTTCCGTGTATTGTCCCATCGGATTTATCTCTGCTTTTCAGGTGAAGTTCGGTCCGATCACGGAGGTTGTATACCTTCGGAAGGAGCTGGCGAAAACGAAGGGCGAGCTCCTGCAGAGCCGACAGAATAGGTTTCTCCTGCTCGGCAAGCTGGAGGAGACGAAGGCAGCTGTGCGGAGGTACTGTCGCGAGCTGTGGCAACTGCGGAAGGACCCCCAAGCTCCTTGTCCCGAAGGGGAAGTCGAGCGGCTCAGTAGAGAGCTCACTGTCGCCGAGCAGAAGAATGACGATCTTTTGGCTGAGGTCCAACACTTGGAATTAGCAGAGAAAGAACGCTCGGCGGAGGAAGAGAAGCTGACCTCCGAGCTGGAGAAGGCGTCGGCCGAGCGCAAGAGGTTATTGGCCGAAGTCGACAGGCTCAGAAGGATCACGATAGATAGGGGAATCAAGGTCACCCACTTCCGCCAGCTCGCGGCCGATGGTGCCAACGCCTCTGGCTCGTCAAGGCCTTCTCGTTCGAAGAAGTCGGCAAAGGACGACGCTCTGAGAGACAGAATCATTGAACTGGAGGAAGAGATCGCGTCGCTCAAGCCCGTGCCGGAGAGGGCTAACGTTCGCAGTACATCGTGCACTCGCGAAGAGAGCGAGAGGGGGATTACGTTTTACGAACTCGCGACACGCTTGCCTATGACCAGGCAGAGTCCAGCCGACGCTCAGAGCAGTGCGGCCATCTGGTCGAGCGGGGCCTCGGCAGGCGCCGCAGTTAGAGCCAGCAGCGAAGGGGGGTCGCGCTTCGTTGGTTTAGGATCGAGCTCGGAGGGCAGGCCTCGTCGTCCTCGCGTTTCCCTAAACCGAAGCATTCCCCTTCTGAAGAGGCCCTGATCATGTCGTTTTTCATCCCCTCTGACTTGTTGTAAAATGTTGTAGTAGAGTCGGTCTTGATGTATGCGAAGCCACCATATATATATGAATGTAAATCTGAAAGTTTCTTCAGAAAATTTCCAAGTGTTGGACTTCGGCAGTGCATTGAAATTTTGCTATTTGTTTTCCCCTTTTTTCAGCTCGAGACGGCCGATTCAGATGCTGATCTCCACGGCTCGGATGATGACTCCGAATCCGAAGCCACTTCTGGGACGGTGGTTCTGAGTCCTAGGAGCGTCGAGCTGGAGTTACGCCGAGCTGAGGGTGAGCGAGCTCACCTTTTGTCCGTCCTCGGCCTACGGGAAGCCGAGATCCAACGTCTGGAGAATAGGATCGCCGAGTTGAACCCTGCAGAAGGGGACGAGGATTCGCAAACCGCGTTCAGCAACGCTCTTCTGGTCAAGTGTATTCGGCACAACCAGTCGAAGATTATAGCCGAGCAGGATGATTTGCTCTCGGAGATTCGACACTTGCAGACTGTGGTAGCGAAGCTCCGGAACGATGCAGGGGAGTTACCAGTCGAGGAGGACGAACAGTCTAGTGAGGATATTTCCATGTGAGGGCCAAGTGTAGTAGGTCGGCGTCGTGTATTTTATTTGCAAGCACTTTGTAACCATGGAACAGATGCGCTTTGTATTTCAGCCTGGCTGTTTAATAAAATATCTTTCATTGCTCTGCACTTTTGTCTTGCTTATAACTGTGTTGGTCGCGCCGAGGTCTTTGAACTGAGCGTGTTAGTTCCGTCGGCGAGAGTGTCGAACCGAACGGGTTCCTATATGTACGGTATTTTGTCGTTTAGTGACTCTGACAAGGTACGGAGCGAATTCCTAGGCGGCTCTGTCCCCAAGAAAGCGTTATCTTTTGTCATTTAGCACAGGTGGCAAGATCTGAGCCGTTGAACGTAGGCACGAATCTCGAGGCGGCTCAGTTCCCAAGAAAACGTTATCTTGTCATTTAGCGCAGGTGGCATTATCTGAGCCGTCTGATCGAGATCATGCACGAAAGTTGAGGAGAAAGTGAGTTTTCTCCGTTTGCGAGCTCGGGAAGGCACTTGCTCGGTAGCCGACCGAAGGCGTAGGGCTTCGGGCTTCGGCTGATAGGCAAGGGGCTCGGATTATGTGGTCGAACGTAGCTTCGGTACACCTCCACTGGCGAAGCGGAGTGGGGGGTCCACTCCCAGTCTGCCGCGAAGTGAGTCTGGGGGGACTAGGAGCCAAGTGTTGGACCCCAGGACAATCGTTGTAGTCCAACGGTTGTGGGAGCAATTCCGAACGGCGATCTACCCCTGGCTCGTCCGGAGGCGAGCCGAGAGGTAAAGTCGAGCCGAGTGTTGGACTCCGAACCATCGGTGAAGTTCAACGGTTGTGGGAGCAATTCCGAACGGCGATCTACCCCTGGCTCGTCCGGAGGCGAGCCGAGAGGTAAAGTCGAGCCGAGTGTTGGACTCCGAACCATCGGTGAAGTTCAACGGTTGTGGGAGCAGTTCTGAACGATGGTCTACCTCTGGTTCGTCCGGGGACGAGCCGAGCAGGTGAGGTCGAGCCGAACGTGGACTCCGAACCATTGGTTGAAATCACTTATTTAAAAAGCAGGTGACAAGAGGGGAGAGAAACATACGAATTCAAAAACATGCAAGAGCTTTCTTTATTAATTAATAATCGACGGCGAACCGTTTTACATAGTACAATTTATGAAAATAGGTTACAAGTCGGAGGACTGGAATGGCTCGATATCCTATGATACTTAGAGTGGCGCCGGAGCGCTTTCTTGGTATTTTAGGAGGTGGTCGGCATTCCAGGTCCTCGGAAGCTCTCTTCCCTCTAGGTCTTCAAGGCGATATGTTCCGGGCCGAACTACCTTTGTGATCCTGTACGGCCCTTCCCAGTTTGGAGCCAGCTTGCTCTTCCGACTGGGGAAGGATATGGCTAGCTTTCTCAAGACCAAATCTCCTTGCTTAAGGTTGGCGGGTCGGACCTTTTTGTTGTACGCTAATTCAACCTTTCTTCTGTAAGTCTGCTGCCGAATTGATGCCCTTTCCCTCAGTTCATCTATCAGGTCCAAGTCTGCTCTGAGGTCTCTGGCATTCTGTGCTTCGTCATAGGCTGTGAGCCGAGGGGAAGGTATTCCGACCTCGAGAGGTATCACGGCCTCGGACCCATAGGTGAGGTTGAAAGGGGACTCGCCTGTGGGGGTCCGCTTGCTCGTGCGGTAGTTCCATAGAACGTTGGGGAGTTGGTCGACCCATAAGCCCTTGGAACTTTTGTCTAGCCTTTTCTTGATGCCTGCGAGGATCTGCCGGTTAGCATTTTCTGCCTGTCCGTTCGACTGAGGGTGGGAGATGGACGAGAAGCGCTGCTGGATGGCCAGGTCGTCGCATAGAGCTCGGAATGCTGCGCCAGTGAACAGAGTCCCGTTGTCCGTCACGAGGACGCGGGGGATGCCGAACCTACAAATGATGCTCTTCCAGAAGAACTGTACCACCTTGTTCTCGGTTATGGTGGCGAGGGGCTCGGCCTCGACCCACTTCGAGAAGTAGTCGATGGCTACGACCAAGAACCTGAACTGACCCGGAGCCGGAGGGAAAGGCCCTAGTAAATCCATCCCCCACATTGCAAAGGGGATGGGACTTGATAGGGAGGCGAGGTTGGCCTGAGGGAGGCGTCGGATGCTGGAGTGTCTCTGACAAGAGCTGCATCGCCGAACGTGTCGCTCGGCGTCTTGAAGGAGGGTCGGCCAGAAGTATCCATAATTTAAAGCTTTTCGGGCCAAGGACCTGAATCCTGAGTGTGCCCCTCCGATGCCTTCGTGGAGCTCCTGCAGGGCATATTCGGCCTGATCCGGAGAGAGGCACCTTAGGTACGGTCAGCCGTCTATTTGAGAGGAAGAGCGTTTGTATAGGATGCCCTCGATCAAGACATACCGCTCGGCCTGGGTTCTGACTCGGCGAGCCTCCTTGGGGTCTTCGGGTAGGAGCCCGTCCCTCAAGAACTCCACAAGAGACTTCATCCAATTATCTTGTAACATGACCGGCAGCGATTCCGCCGAGCCAGGCGTCTCGTCTTCGATGCTCGGCTTAGATTCGATCAGTACGGTCTGTTCGAGCCTTGCAGGGAGAACGAGGCCAATTTGGAGAGGGCATCGGCCTGTGAGTTCTCTTCACGAGGGACCCGCTCGATGAGCGCCTCCTCAAACCGGCCCATGAGGTCCCGAACCCTAGCAAGGTACTTCGCCATCCGCTCATCTCGAGCCTCGTACTCACCCAAGACTTGGTTCACGACGAGCTGGGAATCGCTGTGGATTCGGAGGCGCTGCGCCCCAGCACTTCGTGCGAGTCCGAGACCAGCGATGAGTGCTTCGTACTCCGCCTCGTTGTTCGAGGCCTTGAAGTTCATACGGATCGCGTACTGGAGGACGAAGTTGTCAGGGCCATTCAAAATGATGCCAGCGCCGCTTCCTTCATTACACGAGGATCCGTCCACGAAGACTGTCCAAATGGGGGGTCCCTTCGGGACGTGGCCGACCTCAGGGATAGTGGACTCTACGATGAAGTCGGCGAGTGCCTGCGCCTAATTGCTGTCCGAGGTTGGTAAGAGATGTCATGCTGGCTCAGCTCTATGGACCACTTCATCAGCCGGCCCCGAGGTCTCAGGCTTGTAGAGGATCTGTTTTAGGGGTTGGTCGGTGAGGACGACGATCGAGTGGGACTGAAAGTATGGCCGAAGCTTCCTCGCCGCCGTGACTAGGGCATAGGCCATCTTCTCTATCTTCGGATAGCGGAGCTCGGCGTCCCGAAGCACCTTGCTCACGTAGTAGATAGGTCTTTGGGTTCGATCCTCCTCTCTCACCAAGACAGCGCTCAAGGTCTGCTCGGAAGCAGCCAAGTAGACGAAGAGGGTCTCGCCCGGGACTGGTTTGCTGAGCAGAGGGGGGTTCACTAAGTATGCCTTCAACTGGTCGAACGACTCCTGTTGTGGTTGGTCCCCATTCAAAACCCTTAGCCCCCCTGAGTGCTTTGAAGAAGGGGAGGCACTTTTCCCCCGACTTCGAGAGAAACCGACCGATAGCAGCGAGCCGACCAGTGAGCTTCTGCACCTCCTTGATGTTCCGAGGCGGGGCCATGTCTAGTATGGCCTTAATCTTCTCGGGATTAGCTTCGATTCCTCGTTGGCTTACCATGAAGCCGAGGAACTTTCCCGAAGAGACCCCGAACGCGCACTTGTTCGGGTTCAGCCGCATGTTGTGCCTTCTCAACATGCCGAAGGCCTCCTGGAAGTCGGCTACATGGTCTGTGCCCCGGATGCTCTTGACGAGCATGTCGTCAACGTACACCTCCATGTTTCGGCCGATCTGGCTCTGGAAGACCTTGTTGACGAGGCGCTGGTAGGTGGCGCCCACGTTCTTCAAACCGAACGGCATGACCCGGTAGCAGTAGAGGCCTTGGTCGGTGACGAAGGAGGTCTTCGGAATGTCTGGGGGGAACATTCGGATTTGATTGTATCCCGAGAAAGCGTCTATGAAGCTGAGGAGCTCATGGCCCGAGGTGGCGTCAATAAGGGTGTCGATGTTCGGGAGAGGGAATGGATCCTTCGGACACGCCTTGTTCAGGTCGGTGAAGTCAATGCATATCCTCCACGAGCCATTGGACTTCTTGACCATTACAACATTCGACAGCCACTCGGGGTAATTCACCTCCTGTATGAACTTGGCCTTCAGCAGTTTATCCACCTCCTCCTTGATGGCCTGCTGTCGCTCGGGAGCGAACTTTCGCCTCTTCTGCTGAACCGGTTTGCACCCCGGTTCGATACTCAGACGGTGGACGAGCAGCTCCTCGGAAATGCCGGGCATGTCCGCGGCCGACCAAGCGAACAAGTCACGGTTATCCCGGATGCATTGAATCAGGTCCGAGCACAGTGCGGTCGGCAAGGACTTGCTGATGAGGAATTTCTGGCTCGGGTCCTCGTCCGAGAAGAGCACTTCTTCTAACTCGTCCGCCGGCTCGGACGTTGGCCGAGCTTTCGACTCGGGGATTTCTAGTGTCTCGAGCGAGAGCACTGGTCCCCCGGTGGAAGTCATGTAGCACTTCCGGGCTGTTTCTTGGCTTCCCCTGACTTCCCCTACTCCCGACCGAGTGGGGAACTTCATTTTCAAATGGTACGCCGAGGGGACAGCTTCCAAGGCGGCTAGGCCGGGTCGGCCTAGGATGACATTATACGCCGCCGGGACGTCGACGACCATGAAGTCCATCGGCTCGGTCCGGGTAGTAGGGGCGCTTCCCACGGTTACGTCTAGGGTTATCACCCCCTCGACAGTTACCGGGACCCCCGTGAACCCGTGGAGTGTGTAACCGGCCGGTTTGAGACGGTCCCGGGACAGCTGCAGGCCTCGGAAGGCCGAGAGGAAGAGAATATTGACCGAACTCCTATTGTCTACTAAAATCCTCTGCACCTTGAAGTTGGCCATGCGGAGGTCGATGACGAGGGCATCACAGTGTGGGGTTCGGACCCCTTCGAGGTCGGCATCAGAGAAAGACACAGGGACGCCGAGACCTTTGGGGGGAGGGGCACTGTGAACCGAGTTGACCTCTCGGACGAAGGCCTTCCGGGAGGAATTAGAGGAGCCCCCCATGGGGCCTCCATGGATCAAGTGCAGAATCCGTTCCTCCTCGAACTCGGGTGTCTCTTCGCGTCGCTCGGAACGCTTGTTAGCCCCCTGAGGCGGAGGAGAATTGCGGTCCGCCCGATCGTTAGCCTTCACGAATTTGGCCAATTGCCCCCTCCGGATGAGGGCTTCGATCTCATCTCTCAAAGCCCGGCAGTCGTTCGTGTCGTGGCCGTGGTCCCGATGGTAACGACACCATTTATCTTTGTTCCTCCTCTTTGCCGGGGTGTGCATCCTCGGAGCTGGAGGGATGACCCCCTCCTTCTCCACTTCCATTAGGATAGTAGAGACGTTAGTGGTGAGGGGAGTGAACTTCTCGAACCTGGGGGGAGGGCGACGCTGACCGCCATTGTCCTTCTGAGCTTTCTTGGACCCCTCTTCCCCAGTCGCCTTCCTCTTCGACCCTGAGGAGGGCCCCCCGAAGCTTGGAAGGGCTTCAGCCTCCTCTGCTCGGATGTACTTCTCGCACCTCAGGAGGAGGTCGGCGAAGTCATGTGGGGGCTTCTTGGCCAGGGACGATCGGAGGTTGGCGTTGAGAACGTTCGACTGGAACGCCACGGTCGCCACTGACTGGTCTAGGGAGGCGATAGACCTAACCTCTGCGGTGAATCTCTTCACATAGTCCCGCAGCTTCTCTTCCCTTTCCTGCCGCAGGTTCAGTAGGGAGAGGCTTGTCTTCTCAGCTCGCCTGCTACTCACGAAGTGAGTTATGAACAGTGTTTCAAACTGCTCGAACGAGAAGATGGAGGAGGGGGCGAGTCTGGAATACCATTCCCGAGCCGACCCCCTGAGGGTGGCAGGGAAGGTCCTGCAGAGCACGGCGTCGGAAGCTTGATGGATCAGCATCAGGGTCTTGAAGAGCACGGCGTCGGAAGCTTGATGGATCAGCATCAGGGTCTTGAAGCTTTCGACGTGGTCGACCGGGTCGGATTCCCCTGAGTACGTTTCAAACTGCGGAGGTTTGAAACCCCTCGGTATGTGGGCCTCCATGATCGACCGCGAGAAAGGGGGTCGGCTGGGACGGACGGTTCCTGCGCGGGACTCCTCCTCCCTGTCCATGCGGCCGATACGCCTTTCCACCTCATGGAGACGGCGGATGAGGGCATCGTCCCTCCGCTGGTAATCGTATGACCCCCCGGACTCCTCTTCATAGGAGGGGGAGCGCGGACTGCGGCGCCGGTAGTCCTGGGATCGGCGAGGACTGTATTGCTGCCGCTGGCGGCTGGGAGCCGGGGAAGGACTTCGGGTTCGGCGGCGAGGACTGGGGTCCCTCGGGGGCGTCGGAGCCCTCTGAGCATTTTGGACGTTCTGCCGAAGGTTGAGGGCCTGTAGCACAGTGTCCTGAAATTGCAGGAACTCGGCACGAGTGATCGGTGCGTCATTGTTCCTCCGAGGATGCCGATCCGCGGGGGAATGCGGCCTCCTCCTCCTGCGTTCGGGAGACATTGCCCGGCCCCTGCGGTCCGGGGACCTCCTACCGTCTCGGCGACGAGGAGACCGCTCACCCTGACGCTGGCGGGAGGCTCCCTCTCGGGCCCGCCTCTCGTCAAGGTGGGTGCGGAGGTCGTCGTCCTTCTGGCAGTTCAGGAGCATGTTGCGGAGGTCGGGATGATGAGAAGCCATCGAGTCCGAGGACCCATTATGGACCGAGACATGGTCCGGGTTGAGGGGCTGCTTCTGCTTCCGACCGTTATGGCCGGAAGGGCCATTGTTGGGTTGCTGCTTGGGAAGAGGAGGTTGGCCCTGCTGGGCCGGAGGAGGAAGGTCGGGCTGAGGAATAGGATTGAAGGGGGCTTCCTCAGTAGGGTCGGCGGGATTAGCTCCACGGTTTGACCCTCGGGATCTGACCTTCTTTGGAGGCATGGTTGGAGAGGACGACAGAGAAGGGGCTGAAGCTGTTCGTGTGGTTGTTTCCCACAGACGGCGCCAATCTGTTACCGCTGATTTCGGTGTGGGGGTAAACAGATAGAATTTGTGAGTCCGAGAACAACCTGAACAGTTGACTCAAGCCTTCTTTCTCCTGGCGCAACCTGCAAGGAAGTGCGAGACACCGGGGTTGATTCCGGCGACGCACCCTCCGATGCTCTTGTCAGTAATCAGAAGAGATTAAGAAAGAGCTTAAAAGTGGTGAGGAAGTGATTAACCTGGTCATGGTGGTAGAGGGGTGGTATTTATAGTCGCCAGGGGAGCCGTTTAAGGGTTTGATTTCCTGTGTAACAGCCGGGAGCAAAATCCTCAGTCTGTTTAGGAAATCTTTCCTTGATTCCCGGTGGGAGCAAATCAGGGCTGTTGATTTGGCCAAATCAGGGATCCTGATTTGTCTCTCATTGGTTTCGGGTTCGCCTTGGGTCGGGACCCGTACCCGATAGGTGTGGGTCCGTTCACGGGTTATTGGATCTGTGAGAAGGAGATTCAGTACCCGCCTGGGACCCGCTTGTATGTGAAATTACCTTTTTACCCCCGAGCATCAAGATTCGTGCCCAATCTGGACGGTTCCGATTTAACCCCATTTTTAGCCATATCATATATATATATATATATATATATATATATATATATATATATATATATATATATATATATATATATATATATATATATATTATTGCCGCTAAATTTGGTGTGGGGGCAAATAGATAGTATTTGTGGATTCTTAGGAAAACTGAATAGCAAACCTGTATACCTGTTCCGTCGGAGTTTGATGCTGGCTCCTGCCGTATACCTGCAAAAAAGTACGAGACACCGGGGTTGTTCCCAGCGACGCACCCTCCGACGCTCAAGTCGGTAATCAGGGATGATTAAGAAAGAGCGCAAAAACTGGAGAAAGATTGATTACCTCTTAATGGAGATGGATGGGGGGTATTTATAGGCGTCTTAGGGACCAGATTAGGAATGTAATCCCCGTGATCTGATAAGGAATATACTCCTTGTAAACAGATTAGGAATGTAACCCCTAATTCCCAGTGGAGGGATAGGCATGAATCAGGGCCGTTGATTAGGATCTAATCAGAAATCCTAATTCTATCCCTCTGAATCGGGCTTTCTTTGCTGGTTGAAATCCGCATCCGATTAAAGTGGATCCGTTCGTGGGTTATTGGATCTTTGACGAAGAGATCCAGTACCCATCTCAGACCCATTGGTAGGTGAAATTACCGTTTTACCCCTGGGCTTCAAGATTCGTGCCCGATTTGGACGGTCCCGATTAAACCCCATTTTTAGCCATATCATATATATATATAGGAGAGAGAGTTTACTCCTTCTCTTTTTTCTCTATTTTAAAATAGGGAAAGGATCGAAAAAATATGGATCCATATTTAACTAACACATGTATTACGCACAATTTTATTAAAAAACCAAAATAATTAAAAAAAATTCAATCCCTCAAACACAATCTATTTCCCTCCCAGTTTCTATTTCTCACAAAATTTCACATCTCTATCCAAATCCATCTTCATCCCCTAATTTTGAATTATATTTTTAAGCAAACACAATTCATAAATTATTTTTATATGATTTTCTTACTTTATCATCTTTACCCTAATCTGTGCTATAATGCATAGTTTGTAATGTATAACCTATTTACTAAATATTAATAATGTTATAATAAACGTGTTAACATAAATTAGTTGAAACTGCCACATCTTTTTATTGCATGCATTTTTTAGCTTTAGGAATATTTAATTGGATAATATTATAGTTTGACAGTGAATCTCTAACCATCTGTTGATATGAGAATAATAATGAAGATTTCAATAATTTTGGTACCGATGATATTTATAAATTTTTCTCAATTCCCTCGTACTTTTTTAAAGTTCACTATAATTTGATGAGTCTTTCAAAATTTCTTTTAACTGTATAATTTATAAATGGTAATACCAGTTATTATATAGTAGTTGTTTTTTGATGAATCGGATAGGGTCTTGCGACCTCAGCCATCAGAAACCCAATATATTAATGCAATAAAAAGTTAATTTTACAAGCCGTAAAATGGAATAAAGACGCATAGATAACATCGATAAAAGGGATAACAAAAACACTAAAGTGCGAAAAAAAGGAGCTCTTCGATACTGCACCAGCTCCATCCCAGCAAGAACAACCAACTGGTCAGGGCACACTTCGAGGATACTGGAGCCCCATCTGCCCCAAGAAGCCTAGAGAAACACCATCCGATCTCCCTCACCGCTGTCAGCAGGGCTATACCAGAATGCCACTAATAGTCGGCTAAACAACCCAACTAGGCAAGGAACAACCCGATGGATAGGAACCTGAGATAACCGCACAACGCAGGAATCGAAAATAATCGAAAAACAGCAACTGGTAGAGAAGAATAATCCCAGGAACATCTCAGAAACTAATGAAATCGCATGAAAGAGATGGCTGAGAAATAAACCATCTCAAGAGACACTTTAAATAATCAGGAAGCAAGCATCACACATAGAGCGACAGATAATAAGCAAAGAAAAAACAATAGATTAAAACATAACGATGCTCAGAGCATCAAACACCATAGTCCTCCCAAAATCCAAATGCCCATATCCTTGAAAGGACAAAAACATCTGATGACAAACCGTCCAAGTAAAGAGATGACAGTAAGATAGGATAAGCAAGTCTATGATAAGGATGCTGATGATAGATAACAGCACAAACAAAAGACAGCCATTAGTTTCCATAACATAAGAAAATGAGAGCAAACCGCTGCCAGAGCAGTCAAAAAATTAAAACCAAATCCCTTAGAAGCAACATCAGTCGAGAATCATGACCACAGAACAGAGCAAAACAGAGCTGGCAGCCGCACCCTAAGGGATGATTCAAGCCTGCATAAGAAAGGGGTAGAAGAATGAAAAAGTGTATAATAAATCCAGTAAAACAAGGCAAATTATATCGCATGAAGAGTACGAAGACAAAGATAAGCATCTTCTAATTTATGGTAAGCAGTAGTGGCTATGTCAATAGGTTTCAACTCCGAAGACCAGAGTTTGAATAAGAAAAAAAACTCATCAATCATCGCAGCTATCGAAGATCTACGATGCTGGAACAAACTGAAATTCCTCTCCTTCCAAATGATCCAAATAATGGTATGAACCGACAAGATCCAAGCACTTCGGAACGAGGAGTTCGAAGGCTTAGCGGACCAGCAAGAGGCTAAATCTGGGGGGATAGATCCAGTACCCCACGCCAGAGAGCAAATCTTCCACAACGGTATGATAATGGGGCATTGAGTAAAGAGATGATTAACGTCTTCAGCGTGCTGAGCGCACAGCGAGCAGAGCTGTTCCCAGGCTAAATTTCTTTTGTTCAGAACTTCAACAGTGAACAGCTTGTTATTATATAGTAGTTGTTAATTAGTGTGAACAAATATTGAGACGGACGAGAGTTTATTAAAGTTTTGGAAACCATGGAGACTTATAAATTATTGATTGTGGAAGTGGGACCCAGAGAAGAAAGGAAAAATGAAAAATATGCGTCCCAATCTGTACGGACTCCCAACTGCACGCCATTATGTCCGCAAATTTAGCTTTGGCTGTCTCTGGCCCAGCTACTTCGGCTTCCAGAGTACCAGGAATCCCCGGTCATTGCAATCACTTAAATTTTTCTTCTTCGTTTCTTCAACACATTTTCCACTGAATTTTCGATTTCAAAAATTAAATTATAATATGATTAACCTGTTGCATTAATTTTTACTAAATATATTATCTATGTTACTTAGAGCATCTACACTCGTCATTGTTATTTTATAGTAAAATACCAAAATGACAAATAGAAAAATTACAATTCGCTGCACTGGTAGACTGCTATAATATGACAAATTTTTTTTAAAAAATTGAACGGATGAAACATATTGTCCCGTCGCAATTACAAATTATTAATAATTTAATTAATTAGTTATTAGTAATTTAATTAGTTATTTATATATATCTTAAGCTAATAGGCCTACCCCATCTCTCCTTTCTCTATTTTGAAATAGAGAAAGGAGAGCAAAAGTAGGAACTTACACGTGCAACCCACACCAGTTGCCAAAAGAGAGTTAATTAAAAAAACACCAAAAAAATCCTTTCTACTTCCACATCTCCTTAAAACCCACAAACCCTAACTCTCCCTACCCCAAAACCCACCCACAGCTCCTCACCCGTCCGTCCCTACCGCCGCCTGCCGTCCACCCCGCCCCGATCCCGCCTGTCTCTACCCTCCATCGCTGCCTCCCGCCGCCTGTTCGCCGCCTCCACCTCCCGAGATGATGCATCAGACTGGGATTTATTGTTCACGGTAAAAAATTTCTTAGATTTAATTTTCGTCAAACCCATTTGCACTTTCACTTCGATCCTGTCTTATTTTGTTCATGTTCTTCATTTTGTTTTCTGTACCTCAATGCTTTCACTCTCTCTGTACTTTTTTCAACTACAAGTCGTGCAGCTAAAATTCTCAGCCATATTATTTTTATTAAAAAAAGCTATTTTTATCATTTTGAATTGGTTTACAACTATTGTTCTTAGTTTTGTTACAATTTACTTGGGACCACTCATGGTCAATACCTATTAATGTAACTGTAGGTTCTTCTTCCCTTTTTCTCTTATCCCGTTTGCCACCTCCATCTCCTTCACTCCTCGCCACCGCCCACGATCCTTCCGCCTCTCGCGCTCTCCACCTACAACTCCCACGCTCCTCCCGCTTCTCGGAATCAGCTAGAAGTGGGCGCTAGGGTTTCGTCTTATCTTCCGATTTAATAACCAGAGGTACGATTCGATCCCTAATTTCCATCAAATTTAAATTATAGGGTTAGGCTAACCCTATAATTTGAGGGGCTTGTTGTTTCCTGGATCCAGAAGACCTGAAACAGCATTATAGGCTTACCGTTCTGTAACATTTTCATGTCGTTTGAATTACGATTCCATCCCTAATTCCCTAATTCTCATTTTTTTTTAAATTATGCGGAGGTTATATAAATGTTAGAGAGTAATTATAGTATATCTAAATGCAATTGTCAAATGTAAGACAAGTCTTCTACTTTTAATTATAAAGTTGTAATTTTAATTGAATTTTAACCATTATAGTGTATCATTGCTTTTGTTTTTTGCTAGAATGAAAAAGATACAACTTAAAGAATGCTCTTTGTCAAAGACTATTGCCATTGTGGGGTCTATGATATTGTCATGTCGTTTTGATATGATTAAGTTCATTATACTTATAATATTTTAGTGTAACGTTGATGAGATTTCAATTAGCATGTTTAGTTTAGGAGAACCAAAAGTATAACGAGTTAATTAGATGAAAATGGAATTGGAATTTTAGAATAGGAGTGATTTATTAACATCGAAAACATAGATGTCGATCAATTAAAATATACTATGTGTCTACATTTTTTTTCTTAATAGAAAATAAATTTGGCATTTCTTAAAAATATGGACATAACAAATGATTATTCATTGTGATGACATAGTTTAAATTATTGCATGTTTCAGGATATTTGGCAAGAAAAATTTCACATTTTTTAAAATAAATTTGGGGGATAATTTTGGAAGAGCCGAACCCTAATTTGAGTTTGTTTAGTTTTGATGTAATTGCGTCGTCGTACCATTAATTATTTAATTCCCCCTTTGATTTTAAGTAGTAATTGTTAGGATTTATTTTGCGTTTCTTGAAGTTGAGGTTGAGTAGCATATTTCTCGAAGTGGCATGTTTATTTTTTGACTAAAAGTAAGCATTGAATTATATATTATATATCTTTGATAATCTAAAAGTTAGGATCCATTTTAATTTTGTTCTATTTTCTTTCGTTCTTTTTTTTTGGAGTATGAAATAGATTTGGTATGTTTAATGTAATTGGGTGCAATCCTGAATAATTTGATGTACCCTGGTTTTGTCATAAGATTTATGCAATAGTATATTAGCCTTCATAGTGCGTTCAAATGTTTACTATACATATTGGAATTGCAGTTTGATTATTACTTTCAATGAAGTAATGTGGATGTACCCTGTATTAAGGATTGACATCGAGTAAGAGTTTGTTCAGCTAGCTGAATAATGTCTCATAAATACCCTGCATTAATATGCCGTGTTCAGTGTTCTAAAAGTCACTAAGCGATAGTAGGGCTGCCGATGAGGGCACACCGCCTAGATAACTTTAGAAATCAAAAACGCCAGAGCTGTTCACAATAGGTCCTCCCTCTCTTATTTTGATTTCTTTATTTTTTATTAGCATTATTATTTTTATTTCTTTAATGGTCATGTTTCTTTTTTTTTCAATTTTGGAGATGAGTTTTATGTTTTTGATGAAGTTGAACAATGAGAAAGAATCGATCGAACTGAAGAATGTCACTGTAGTTCACGGAAGGTACCTCCATCTTCTTTCGATTTTTAAATTTTTCATCAGTATTATTATGTTTTATTTCTTTAATTTTCGTGTTCTTTTTTTAGTTTTGGGAATGAGTTTTAGGTTTTTGATGAAGTTAAATAACGAGACGGTCTCGATCGAACTCAAGAACGTCACTGCTGTTCACGGAAGGTATCTCTCGCTTCTTTAGATTTTTTGATTTTTTATTAGCATTATTATGTTTTATTTCTTTAATTTTCGTGTTCTTTTTCCAGTTTTGGGATGAATTTTAGGGTTTTGATGAAGTTAAACAACGAGACGGTCTCGATTGAACTCAACCACGTCACTGCTGTTCACTGCAGGTACCTCCCTATCTTCTTTGATTTCTTGATTTTTAATAGTATTATTATGTTTTATTTCTTTAATTTTTGTGTTCCTTTTTTAGTTTTGGAGATGAGTTTGAGGTTTTTGATGAAGCTGGACGATAAGATGGTTTTGGTCGAACTCAAGAATGTCACTACTGCTCACAACACTATCATAGGTACCTTATCACCATTTTTTTCCCTCTAATTTAGGATTTTGTAGTTAATATTTTTTGTTAGAATTTGTAGATAATCAGTGACTTATGAGTCTGTCAAACTTATTTTAGGCTGTGCAATTTGCACAAGGTAATACTAGTTTAGACTTTAGAATAGGCTAAATCGCATAAAACTATCCTATATTTTTAGCATTAATTACTCAAATAATTGTCTTAATCTTGTTTAATATGTAACCTTCTAAAGCATTTATTTTTACAGATGAGAACCCTAATAAAAAAATGCTATAAGTTTAGAGTAGTTTTTTACATTAGATAAATGTCTAAACTATATGATTAATTGTTACAGTTGTGGAGAAAAAAAAGTTTCAAGATGATCAATCCGACCAAATGAGGCCATTGACAAGTCAAGTTCATATTACATGAGCCAAATTTAAGTACACTATTTCACTTTTATTCGTCTGCATGTGAAATAAACATGACCTTTTTTTTTAAACTAGGAAATGTAGACATAATGTCTACCTCAGAATATATAGTAAAGCATAAAACTATGTACAAACTAACTAGGGTGAAATTGGTCTAATGATATGGGGTGAAGGGTTAAGAAGAGAGAGATGAAACTTCTAGCTAGGATGAAGAGAAGGTAGATGACTATTGTCGTACACTTCAACTTATCCTAAGTATGAGTTCATATAGACTCTCTAGCCCAAAACGATCACATAACCAACAAAACTGGCCTCATTCACCGCATAACAGCATCAAAGTTGACAGTAAATAAAAGTACAGAATAATAATGCGAAAATATAAACTTTTAAGTAATACAAAACAGGGAGAACCCTAAAAAAATAGCTTTGATAAAGAAGTCCTGAAACTCAGAGGAGGAGCCATTCAGAGTTGCTACTGATATCCATAGGATGTTCTGTCATCCCTTAATACGTAGGAGATCAAGTGCATTAGAACTTTCCAGTGAACTCATCATCGCAGTCTTCTTCCTACTAGTACCTACTACATTTAACAATGAAGCAAACCAAAATTTAGCTTTGGCAGTATCAGTATCAACAGTATGAAAAGTAGAATTGAAGACTCTGCAATTTCTCTTTATCCATAAACTCCAGCAAACAGCAAAGGTGACAAGTGTCCATGTGTGTGAATCTGTGTGTTGTGAAGGGGAAAGACACCAACTAGAGAATGCATGTTCAAGGGATGTAGGGAGAGTTGAGATCTACAGTTTGGAGGTGAAGAAATCCCATGCCTGAGTAGCTAAAGGGCATGTGAAGAAAATGTGAAAGCTAGTCTCCACAGAACACGGGCATGATGCACATGTCTGATCTCCATTCCAACCCTTCTTATGCATGACTTCTTTAGAATTGAGCTTATTTCAACTTAGCATCCAAATGAAGATCTTAATTTTGAAAGGTGCCAAGCTTCTCCACGTAGGAGTCTGATAAGGAGATCAAATGCCTCCATCGTTGAAGAATTTATATGTAGAATTGGCTGAGAATGATCAATATGTGTTATGGATCCATATAGGCATATTAGGAGTATCTGGAGTGGGAGAGAAATCAGAAAATGATAGAAATATGGCTTCTTTTCCTCTATGCATGGCTTGGTTAACAATTATTTGAAGTCTCCATCTCTAGTGCACCATTTATCCAATCTCCTTGGGACCTGAGGGGGCTTGAATATTCCATGTAGCAGAGGCCAGAAGGGGGTGAGAGTGAAGAACTAAGGTATGATGAAACCATTTGTGTTGCTAGAAGAGAATTCTTGTACCATCACCTAGAGTCCATCTAATATTGTTGAGGAAGTGGTCTTCGAGCGAGAAGATACCTTTCCAAAGGGCAGAAGTATATGTAGGGCAAGAGTAAGATGAGAATGCTTCGTTGAAATATAGGAAATATAGCACTGAACATTCCAGGGGAGGGGTTGGAGCAAAGCTTCCACACTACAAGGAATTTGCCATATACCAACGGACACCTATAGTGACGGACCACTAAAACCGTGGGTATAGGCATTATATACCTACAGACGTATAGTGAACTGTGGGTATAGGTATTCTATAGCTTTAGAGCTTTTAATCCATAACTATAAGTTTTACTATCGGGATAAAACACTGTGGGTATATTCCATAATTTATTTTTCCCCCAACTTTTTTATTTCCCCCCCAAATCCTAAATCCCCCAATTTATACACTCTCTCTCACACCCATCTCTCTCTCTCTCTCTCTCTCTCTCTCTCTCTCTCACCTGAATCCCCGACTCACCATAGCGTCGTCGTCATTCATCCACGTCGCCGTCGTCGTCCCCCTCCCACCATCGCCGTTGCTCGTCCATCGCCACCGCCGCCGTCTTCCTTTCAACCATCGTTGTCTTCCTCTGCCGCCACCCACCGCGTCGCCTACCTCTTCCTCCACCGTTGTCTTTCATTATCCGTCGTCACTCATCGCTTCTACCATCACCCGCGGTCATCTATTTTTGATTAATTTTGCAAACCCTAGGTATAAATTTGATACTTGGTGCTTCCTCCTTAGTTGATGAATTTTGATTGCCATGTTGTTGTTTACCATGCTTCACTGATTCCTGCAAGATTGCCATGTTCACTATTACACTATTGATTTCAATTCCATCATTCCAATATCATTCTCTATTTATGCACTAGGAAAATAATTGAGCTGGAGAACATCCCAAGATAAGAACAGATATGCATTAGCATGATCAGCTGTTATGTTCTTCATCAATATTCATTATTGGATTTGAAGTGCTGTCATGTTTAAGTTATATTCATGTTTTGTTACTTCCTAAGTGTCACTTGCTATCTTTCTATTAGCATACTGAGTTTTTTATAGAGTAAATATAGTTACAAAAATCGTCATGAATATACTGTTGGTCAAAAGCACCAAAAATGGATTGAATTTTCTCATCCCGTATTTAAAGTAATAATATTAGCAAAAAAAAAAAATATTTATTATAAGAGAATATCTTAGTAATAATATTAGCCATCACAACTATTACATAAATATGGTTGTGGGTTTTCTCGCAGAAGACTGTTTTTCATAGTGTAGTGAAATATAAATTGAAAGTGAAGCAACCCTTAGTCTTGGCATTTTCACATAATTGAAAGTGAAGCAACCAGTCCATATTTTTACCACACAATACGAATGAAACATTTTGTCTCAGAAGAATAGGAATGAAACGTACCCATTGATGTTTCTTATAATAACTCAGCACTTAGCAGTAAGTTCCTGGAAAGTGGTGAGAATCCGAATCCACCACAAAACAGCCACATCTGTGCACCTGCAAATATAAATACTGCAATGTTCAAGATAGACTAATGTGCGGATTCATTAGTTCCCCTCCATTTCCAGCTGAATCAAATCTAAAAGAAATTCAGTTCATAACTACAAGTTCCAAAACAACACCGAAGCAGTCTATTATTCCAAGTACAGAAAGAGCTGAGCGTGATAATTTTCAGTTTAGACCAGTTCCATTAAGGGGCTTATGTTTTGCTGAAAACTTATTAATTGAATGATGTTAAAAGATTTCACCAGATCATATGACACAAAGAACTTACATCCTAAGCCTAAGCAACCTATTATTTGCAAGCTACTACTACACCTGCAGAATTAAAATAGGAGCGAAGTCACAGAAAAATAACAATTAAAAGCCAACTTTTGGGTCCAGATCTTGAAACTACAAATTTATTTTTACCATTATTTCTAATATTATAATTAGAAAACTAATTTTTTCCCCACAAATTTTGGTGAAGCAAAATAAACTCAACTTATATGTAGTCTATATCTCTTGGATCTTGTGAATAATCTATTTCTTTGCCTCTTACATGTAAAAGACAAAAAATAATTTTGCCGTGTAATACTTCATATCCACATAATTTATATACCAATTTTTTTGAACTTGGTATTGAACGGGAATTGAAAATAATAGATTATGTGAAATAACGAATGGAATTATCCCTCACACACGCACATATTTTTCTCTCTATTTTTAATAATTATTTATTTACATTTTCTTCTCTATTTTTTAATTATTATTTATTTACATTTTCAGTTAATTTTTTCAAATGGAGTATAGAGGGTGGATCCGCGATCCATCAAAACAAAGTGAACTATATATTCGAGGGATTAATGAATTTCTTGAATTTGCTTTTCAACATTCAGAAGAGAATGGAAAAATATTGTGCCCTTGCACAAAATGTGCCAACTGTAAATCACATTCTCGCACAATTGTTTATGAACACTTAACTGATCCATGATGTGGATTTCTTAGAGGTTATAGGCAATGGATATTTCATGGTGAGAGGCTTACAACTTCAAGTAGCACAACTGAACAACATTTAGAAATGGGGCATGACATGGATGGGTTAATTCGTGACGTTTTTCCAATGCACCCTATAGAAGAGCCATTTTGTGGTGAAGGTGAAAGGAATCCAGAAGTAGGAGAGAACATTAAGTTTTACCATTTGGTGAAAGAAAATGAGCAAATGCTCTATCCAAACTATAAGAAGTATAGCAAGTTATCATTTATGCACTACAAAAGAAACTCGATTTCCCGGCATTTTTTTACGTCTTTACCGGCGTTTTTTTACGCCGGTGAAACTGTCACCGGCGTTTATAATAGCGCCGGTCCAAATGCCGCCGAAGCGAGCGTCGCGGAAAGGAAGGGGTCTACACCGGCAGTTTTAGTGGACGCCGGTAAATGTGATACCTACACCGGCGGCCAGAAAACGCCGGTGTATGGGGGCCACTGAGTGCCGTTCTTTTACCCCCAATATACATTCACCGGCGGCTATAAACCGCCGGTGTTTATCAATTGACTGGCGTTTATAGAAACGCCGGTGTAGATTGAACGTATACCGGCGGTCTGCGACTGCCGGTGTATGTGCGTTTATGAGTGTCCGCTTTTCCCTACTTACAAGCACCGGCGTGATCAAAAACACGGTGAACCCAACTACACCGGCGTTTTATAAAACGTCGGTGTTTCTTTTTACCGTTACAGCTGATGGCATACACCGGCGTCTAGCGGAATACACCGGCATTTGTGTGAACGCCGGTATATCGCACACTGCAACTAATTCAATAGATAGACCGGTGTTTTATAAAACGCCGGTCTATCTATGCCAGCTTGTATTCCTTTCTCGGGTTTTCCGTTCGATTTCAATTCACAGTTTATTTTACAAAACCTGTAAACTAATCCACAACTGATTCAACCAATTTCGTTGCATATTAATGCACAAATCACAACCAAACACAAGAATAATAAAGTTTAACACGTGTCATATCACAAATATTTCAACAAACTAATTAACAGTGTCATAATCACAACCAAATTTGCCGCAAAATTAACAGTCATAATTAACAAATTAATATACCGATGAACATCCCAAATATCTCAGGTCTGACAAATATCCCAAATTAACAGTCTGACATAACTCTCATAAAAAAAACAGTCTGACATAACAGCAAGGAGGACATAAGAACAATAATACAGCAAGGACACAAGAACAGCAAGGAGGACCACGGATTCATACCCCTCAAGGAGCTTCAGTTCTGATCATCAGAATTTTCTTCATTTGGGCGACCGCTCTGTGAAAAAAAAAACAATAGTTTAATTCAACAGTAGACCACAATACAGAATATACATATTATTTGAACTTGCAAAAAATCTAACTGTATCTTAAATTATAAGATCAAAGTGCCAATTGCAAATGGAATTGTTGATGATATATAGAGAGGTAAAATAATTACATTGCAATGCTAAAAATCCGGTACTTAATTTTGTTTTTTAAATATATCTAAAATAACAAAACAAATAAAAATTCAGTATCTAACTTGAAAACTCTATATTCTCCTTTGATTGGGAATATCCACTACCTAAAACAGTAAAACAAATGAAAATTCAGTATCTAAGCATGTCTTTCATGGATTGTTCAGACAATCCATGAAACTGTCATCGTGGACGGAAACCAAATATAAAAAAAATAAGAAAAATAAGATAGGGCTCATATCAAGTGTATTTTTAGGGAACTGTCATCGTGGAAGGAAACCAAATATAGAAGCCAGAAATGGAAACAGAAAGAAGAATGGTAGATACTTTGGATACACCAGGCTAACATAGCGGCATTTTCCTCATCTCTCTCATCCCTTGTTTCCCTTCAGCACACGAACACAAAGAGACATCAGCAACAACAGTAAGAGCGACAAGAACAACAATAATAATAAATTATTATGAACAAGATGTCTCTATATGGGTTTCCAGATCTCCACTCGAGCCCTCTCGTTCACAGCCCAACTAAGAACATAGACAACAGCCACTGAACAATCCAATCACAGCCCAATCAAAATTTGCCATCCTGAATCTTAATGAAATAAGCTTCATTAGCAGTAAAAGAAGATGGGGATGCTAGCAGCATACTCAGTTTGGAAGTGAACCCATTTTTGGTTAAAAAATCATGCCAAAGAGGGCAATCTGCAGGTTACTTTAACAGTGCCTTAAAATGAAAATTTCCATTATCTGAGCTTATATGTTGCTCTACCAATTCTTTAGCCCAACGAAACCTAAAACCCAATTGTTGTGCATATCCGAAGGATTTTGGCATACGTAGCTATAGCAGCCTCAGTTCACAGTAAACCCATTTAATATCAAAAAAACATGCCAAGAAGACAATCAGATGCATGAAATCAGCTTCATTAACAGTGAAAGAAGATGGGGATGCTAGCAGCATACTCAGTTTGGAAGTGATCCCATTTCTGGTTAAAAAATCATGCCAAAGATGGCAATCCGGATACTTTAACAGTACCTTAAAATCAAAATTTCCATTATCTGAGCTTATATGTTGCTCTATCAATTCTTTAGCCCAACTAAATCTAAAACCCAATTGTTGTGCATATCCGGAGGATTTTGGCATCCAGCTATAGCATCCTCAGTTGACAGTGAACCCATTTAATATCAAAAAATCTTGCCAAGAAGACAATCAGATGCATGAAATAAGCTTCATTAACAGTAAAAGAAGATGAAAATTCTAGCAGCATACTTAGTTTGGAAGTGAACCCTTTTTCGGTTAAAAAATCATGCCAAAGAGGGCAATCTGCAGGTTACTTTAACAGTATCTTGAAATGAAAATTTCCATTATCTGAGCATATATGTTGCTCTACTAATTCTTTAGCCCAACTAAATCTAAAACCCAATTGTTCAGCATATCTGGAGGATTTTGGCATACGTAGCTATAGCATCCTCAGTTCACAGTGAACCCATTTTATATAAAAAAACATGCCAAGAAGACAATCAGATGCATGAAATCAGCTTCATTAACAGTGAAAGAAGATGGGGATGCTAGCAGCATACTCAGTTTGGAAGTGATCCCATTTTTGGTTAAAAAATCATGCCAAAGATGGCAATCTGCAGGTTACTTTAACAGTACCTTAAAATGAAAATTTCCATTATCTTAGCTTATATGTTGCTCTATCAATTCTTTAGCCCAACTAAATCTAAAACCCAATTGTTGTGCATATCCGGAGGATTTTGGCATAGAGCTATACCATCCTCAGTTCACAGTGAACCCATTTAATATCAAAAAAACATGCCAAGAAGACAATCAGATGCATGAAATCAGCTTCATTAACAGTGAAAGAAGATGAGGCCTATGCTAGCAGCATACTTAGTTTGGAAGTGAACCCTTTTTTTGGTTAAAAAATCATGCCAAAGATGGCAATCTGCAGGTTACTTTAACAGTATCTTAAAATGAACATTTCCGTTATCTGAGCCAATTCTTTAGCCCAACTAAATCTAAAACCCAATTGTTGTGCATATCCGGAGGATTTTGGCATACGTAGCTATAGCATCCTCAGTTCACAGTGAACCCATTTTGGTCAAAAAAGCATGCCAAGAAGACAATCAGATGCATGAAATCAGCTTCATTAACAGTAAAAGAACATGAAAATTTCCAGTATCCAAGCATATATTTTTCTATTAATTCTCCATCCCAACTAAACCATTCATGTTAAGGAAATCAAGATGCATCTATCAGAAAAAACATGCTAAGTTTGAAAAATAAGGGAAATCAAGAGATGATACCGAAGAGAGCGAGAGAGAGAGCGGAGGAAGGAAATCGAAAATGACGAATATGGCTCATATCAAGTGTAGTTTTATGGAATTATCATCGTGGAAGGAAACCAAATATAGAAGCCAGAAAGAGGAATGGTAGAGAATGAGGATACACCAGGCTAACATAGCGGCATTTTCCTCATCTCTCTCTCATCCCTTCTTTCCCTTCAACACACGGACACATAGAGACATCAGCAACAACAGCAAGATCGACAAGAACAACAATAATAATAAATTATTATGAACAAGATGTCTCTATATGGGTTTCCAGATCTCCAGTCCAACTCGTCTCTTTCTAATCACAGCCCAATTAAGAACAATTGGTCACAGTCACTGTTAAAGAAACATATATGCTCAGATAATGGAAATTTTCATTTTAAGATACTTTTAAAGCAACCTGATTGCCATCTTTGGCATGATTGCCATCCTTATCTTCTTTTACTGTTAATGAAGCTTATCTCATGCATCTGATTATCATCTTGGCATGTTTTTTTTACCAAAAATGGGTTCACTGTGAACTGAGGATGCTATAGGTACGTATGCCAAAATCCTCCGGATATGCACAACAATTGGGTTTTAGATTTAGTTGGGCTCAAGAATTAGTAGAACAACATATAAGCTCAGATACTGTTAAAGTAACCTGCAGATTGCCATCTTTGGCATGATTTTGTAACAAAAAATGGGTTCACTGTGAAACTAAGTATGCTGCTAGCATACCAAAATCCTCCAAATCAGTACAACAACATGGCTGAAGAAACCTTATTAGCAGGTCATCCAATGTCATCTAAGCATGTTATGTGCCAAAGTGGGGTTGGTCATACAATGCATGAACGACACGTATTAGTTGTTTGTGAGTATGCAATAGGGTGCAGCTATGAACAGGGCTCATATCAAGTTACATAGTACGGACTGTCATCGTGGAAGGAAACCAATTTAATATATAAGCCATATATGGAGCCAGAAAGAGGGATGATAGAGAATGAGGATACACCAGGCTAACATAGCGGCATTTTCCTCATCTCTCTCTCATCCCTTCTTTCCCTTCAACACACGGACACATAGAGACATCAGCAACAACAGCAAGAGGGGATTGGTCCAACAATAAGTATAGATTATAATAAACGAGATGTCTCTATTTGGGTTTCTAGATCTCCACTCCAGCCCTTTCTTTCTAATCACAGCCCACTTAAGAAACATAGACGAAATACTTATAGACGACAGCCACAATGCAGACTCACAAACACTAGTACGTGTATTTCATGCATTCAAGACCATAATGTCTTTAAAAATACCAATTTAAATACTTACCGAGGGTGGAACTTGGGATTGCTGCCCTATTAAACTGGCCATTTGTTCTTGGAGGAGTGTAACTTGTGCCTTTAAGGAAGTCATCTCCTCGTCCCGATTGGCACTTGAACTAGACTCACTCCGTCTGAATAGCCGCGAGGGGGTTGGTCCTAGGCCCATACCACGGACACGTCCATGCCTCTCCTTTCCCCTAACATCGGTCAAGGCAACTCTCTGCCGGGTACGCCAATCTGTGCGTGCCGCCGTAGGGTCAGAATCTGAAGCAGAGGAATTTCATCATACCTTTTCCGAGCGTTGGTCTGTAAAAGGACATAACAATCAAAGTTAAAAGCAGATGAGATTTCGACTACTCATTAGATATTAGTTCACAAATTACCAGAATCCGTGCTGCCTCAGGGCTCGCATACGTCCCATCCTTCGATTTGTGGGTGGCATCGAAAAAGTCAATGTCACCAAACTCCGTAGGACCCCCCAAATCTTCTGCCTATATATTAGTAAGATGAAATGGTTATAAATAAATAATTGTAAGTAAAAAATGTTCAATACTATTGTGCCTACCAATTCTTCCCGAACCAGAGCGAAGCTCTGTGTACCAGCGGTGTGCAACACTAGCTGCTTTGACCGACTGGCAACTCCCACCTCCGCCCTTTTCTATACATGCAACAATGAAGTTAGCAGAAAAATTCATTACAGTAACCATGCAACCACATACTCATTAGATTTTTGTGTGTTTAATATAAATACCTGACCGATCGCGGAACTCCAGTAGTGCACAAGAAATTGCCAATCTGAAGGCTCCACATTTTCTGGCACATTCATTGCATTCTCTTCCTCTGAAAGGTCTTTGTCATAAAACTTCCCCTTCAAGTCACTCTTGTGGTCCCTCCACTTCTTGGAGAGTGACTTTTCAACCCAAGGCGTAAGAGAGTCGGCGAACGAGAAGTATTGCTGCAAAATTTATTACCCATCACTAAAAATACATATTTCAATAATATATTTGCGCAGACCAATTATGTATTTTAGATGAGAAATACCATGATTGTCGTAATAGCAGTGGCCTTTGTCGTGGTTGGCACCTTCGGCCAACTCTCGTATGACAAAGGAAGTATCCGGGGGTTCCTTGCTATAACCCCAATGAAGGAAGAAAATTTGCTGGCGTTATCGCCAACCGGTTGCCCGACACCGTTCACCTCCACCTCGATCCTTTCGTCATTCTGAAGCCTCCAAATATTCGTCATCTTAGTCCGCCCACGATGTTTTTTGACAGTGGGCGGCATGCTACCCTCACCCTCATCTGTTTGACTGCCACTATTATGTAGTGGCTGCTCATCCCCATGGCTCTCGTTGCCATCATTTATATTTATCCTCTTTCCATGCCTCGACATATTGTACCTATCAAGGATTCAATAACTTCTTTAGAGATGCAAATTTAATTAATAACATGTTTATAATAACTACCATAAAATTTGTACTTTAGTAGGATTAACAAACCAACATAATTAAAAAAAAATTAAAAAAATGAGATTTGTAACAAATTAAATTACAATGATAGTTTGGTTCAAATCACACTAAGCATAGTTAAATGTAAATAACACCAACCAGTAGAAAATAGGAAGATAATTAAACCGGTGTATTAAATTGTTGTGCATATCCGGAGGATTTTGGCATACGTAGCTATAGCATCCTCAGTTCACAGTGAACCCATTTTGGTTAAAAAAACATGCCAAGATGACAATCAGATGCATGAAATAAGCTTCATTAACAGTAAAAGAACATGAATATTCTAGCAGCATACTCAGTTTGGAAGTGAACCCATTTTTGGTTAAAAAATCATGCCAAAGATGGCAATCTGCAGGTTACTTTAACAGTACCTTAAAATGAAAATTTCCATTATCTTAGCTTATATGTTGCTCTACCAATTCTTTAGCCCAACTAAATCTAAAATCCAATTGTTGTGCATATCCGGAGAATTTTGGCATACGTACCTATAGCATCCTCAGTTCACAGTGAACCCATTTAATATCAAAAACACATGCCAAGAAGACAATCAGATGCATGAAATCAGCTTCATTAATAGTGAAAGAAGATGGGGATGCTAGCAGCATACTCAGTTTGGAAGTGATCCCATTTTTGGTTAAAAAATCATGCCAAAGATGGCAATCTGCAGGTTACTTTAACAGTATCTTAAAAAGAAAATTTCCATTATCTGAGCTTATATGTTGCTCTATCAATTCTTTAGCCCAACTAAATCTAAAACCCAATTGTTGTGCATATCCGAAGGATTTTGGCATACAGCTATAGCATCCTCAGTTCACAGTGAACCCATTTAATATCAAAAAAACATGCCAAGAAGGCAATCAGATGCATGAAATAAGCTTCATTAACAGTGAAAGAAGATGAAAATTCTAGCAGCATACTTAGTTTGGAAGATGAAAATTCTAGCAGCATACTTAGTTTGTTAAAAAATCATGCCAAAGATGGCAAACAGGTTACTTTAACAGTATCTTGAAATGAAAATTTCCATTATCTGAGCATATATGTTGCTCTACTAATTCTTTAGCCCAACTAAATCTAAAACCCAATTGTTCAGCATATCCGGAGGATTTTGGCATACGTAGCTATAGCATCCTCAGTTCACAGTGAACCCATTTTGGTTAAAAAAAACATGCTAAGATGACAATCAAATGCATGGAATAAGCTTCTTTAACAGTAAAAGAAGATGAAAATTCTAGCAGCATTTACAGTTTGGAAGTGAACCCATTTTTGGTTAAAAAATCATGCTAAAGAGGGCAAACAGGTTACTTTAACAGTACCTTAAAACCCAATTTCCATTATCTGAGCTTATATGTTGCTCCACTAATTCTTGTGCCCAACTAAATCTAAAACCCAATTGTTGTGAATATTCGGACCATTTTGGCATACATAGCTATAGCATCCTCAGTTGACAGTGAACCCATTTAGTATCAAAAAACCATGCCAAGAAGACAATCAGACGCATGAAATAAGCTTCATTAACAGTAAAAGAAGATGAAAATTCTAGCAGCATACTTAGTTTGGAAGTGAACCCATTTTTGGTTAAAAAATCATGCCAAGGAGGGCAATCTGCAGGTTACTTTAACAGTATCTTGAAATGAAAATTTCCATTATCTTATGTTGCTCTACTAATTCTTCAGCCCAACTAAATCTAAAACCCAATTGTTGTGCATATCCGGACCATTTTGGCATACGTAGCTATAGCATCCTCAGTTCACAGTGAACCCATTTTATATCAAAAAAACATGCCAAGAATCACATGCATGAAATCAGCTTCATTAACAGTAAAAGAACATGAAAATTTCCAGTACCTAAGCATATATTTTTCTATTAATTCTTCATCCCAACTAAACCATTCATGTTAAGGAAATCAAGATGCATCTATCAGAAAAAACATGCTAAGTTTCAAAAATAAGGGAAATCAAAAGATGATACCGAAGAGAGAGAGAGAGCAGGGCGACGAGCGCGGGGGGGAGGAGATAGAGAGAGAACGGGGTGACACGGTCGTTTCCGATCGCCGATTCACCTCCAAATCGGGATAGGGAGGAGGGAAATCGAAAATGGCGAAGGGAAGAAGGGACGATGACGAAAGGTCGAAGGCTGTCGAAGAGGACGAAGCGGCGGAGGCAAATGCGCGGGAAGTAGAGCGAGGAAGGAGGGAAAACGAAGCGCCCTCTTTTTCTTTATTTTTTTGGGGTTTGGCAAAATGGCGAGCGAAAGGTTAGGGTAGATGGGATTTATCGCAGCTTTTCACCGGCGTTTTAATTAGACACGCCGGTGAATAATACACTTCACCGGCATTTTTAAATAAAACGCCGGTGAATACGCGGATTCACCGACATTTTAATTCGACCGCCGGTGTATAACCATCCCATCTGGCGCCCCATTCCTATTTGCTACCTACCCCGGCGCTACTAGTAAAATGCCGGGGAATATTCGCCGCTAAATCGAGTATCTTTTGTAGTGATGGTACATTTGTATCATTTAAAGTGTCATCATGGGTGGAGGGACAAGTCATTCTCTATGTTACTGGATTTATTAATAGATGCTCTACCAAAAGGAAATGTTTTGCCAAAGTCATACTATGAAACGAAAAAGATGATTTCAGGGTTAAGTTTGGGGTATGAGAAGATCCATGCTTTTCCTAATGACTGCATATTTTATCGGGATAGATATATCAAAGATGAAGTATGTCCAAAGTACGGTACGTCAAGGTGGAAAACAATAGATATTCTTCTGATCTAGATTAGCTTTTGATCCGACATTGATATTATGACTTCTTAATTTGAATTAGGAGTTGTCATACAGTTGAAAGTAGTTTGCCCCCTCCCTCCCTTGACTGTGACATTTGTGATATTAGATTAAACATTAGCAACGATCATACTGTCAACTTGGTGGGATGTTCTGAAGGCTTGGGAACAAACATCTTAAATTTACATAATGGGGCCAAAACATGGTTAATATCTGATTTCAAACGATGGCGTGAATTGAAAGCACTTCTAATAGGCTGGTTTGAAATTAATTGCTAATTTCCTCCGATGTTAAAGATTTAGCAGATGGGATGGTTTTTAATATATGAGAAAAAAAATATTGACTGAAAGTTTGGTGGTTTGGAAGGTGGAAATTTTAGCATAGACCACAATCTGGAATTTGCACTAAAACTTGGTGGAATTGGGCTTATGATGATCAGGGATTTTTTATATATTATAATATAATATTTTTCATTGAATTCTAACTGAGGATTTGGAGTTTTTACGGAAGATTTTGTTGTTCTTACAAAAAACTGTGTATAAATGCAAAGGTAAATGGAAATGAAACATATTTGTGACATTAAACAGTATATGATGTAATTAAATAATGGGTGGTGGGTTGGACAGGTGGTGGTGCTATATTCTTGTCCAATTTGAGCCTCATTGGGTCTGGACATGGCTCCTTGATCCCTAAATATGTTAGCCTCTGTTGAAACTCATTGGTCATATGTACAAGAAAGTTACGAATGAAGAATGTTTTTCTTGAGGTTGCCATGGACGAGCTTGGAGGCTTGGTGGATGTAGGCTAGGCCCTGTGCAATGTCTTTGGCTATTTTTAAGCATGATGTCCAGTGGAGGGGCTTGGCTTTGGTAGATCTTGAACATGCGTTGATATGAAGAAAATAGTTAAACTTTCATTTTACTTTCACCATAAATTCACATGCCGAAACATAAGAGTATTTATCATTTCTGCATAAGCACTCAAAAACAATAACGTGGACAGAAACCAGTCTTGGCTAAGGAAACAATTTGAGATAAAAGAGGCTTGCCATAAATCAAATGCCTTTTGGTGGATGAAAAATTATACTTTTCTGTCATGTAGGTTATGATCACACAGAAAATGGGTGGAGGATCATATTGCCATGAGTAATTAAATCAAACTCAAGAGAAAAATAACCTCATGTCTGAAATAGAATAGCAGTATCCTCCTACTATTGATGGTGACCACAATGTTTAACATTAGTGTTCATGCATGAAATACTTAGTACACAAATACGTCCAGAATCTATTGAAAGCACATCAAATTGTTGAAAAGTTTTTCTTTAAAGTCATCTAGCGTTTATCAGCATTTGTGTCACGCACAGGATTTATACTTTATTTATTTATAACAATTTAATTATATAAGTTTTGTTTTACTTATAGATGCGGAACCTAAACGGTTGAAAGGCCCAACAAGAATGTTAGATGTGTGGGACATGGAAGATGGTGATTTCATAATTGTTAATTTAGACAAGTACGGTCGACCCGTTAGTGAGGAAGGGACAACTCTTACTCATTTCAGAGGCAGTATGGCTCGAAGGCATCAATATGCTCCCATCAGCTACAAATCCTGGAAAGACATGCCAAAGGAGGACAAAGAAGCGATGCTGGGAATAATAGAGGTATTATAATTGTATATTTAAATTATATTGTATCAAAAGCTGTAATATGACTCATTTTATGTTGTATTTATTTAACATCTTTCTTTGTTTAGTCCAAATTTGAGTTTGTTCCTCCTATAAATGACATAACAAGAGAAATGTTGAAATTTGAGTTGCATGAGAAGTTGTGACAATGGAAGAGCGATTTAAATTCAATGGCATATGACCCAAGTAAAACAGAAGAAGAAGTTGCATCTGCATTACCGGATGATAGGGTTGACCGAAATCAATATCGTGAATTGGTTCGTTATTGGTTTTCTGAAGAAGGATAAGTAAGTCATATAGCAAATATATTCTTGCATATTATGAGTAATATTTTGACTTTGGTTTCTTCATTCGTCTAATAATTTGTTGTATCAATTGTAGAAAGTAAGTAAAATTAATAGACAGAATCGTGCTAAGTTTGAAGATCTCCATTGTATGGGTACAAAAAGTCTCCCAAAATTGATTGATGAAAAGGTTTGTTTATATTTGTACTTTTCATTGAGTAAAATGTAATTACAAAATACTTATAACTTGTTTGTTTGGTTTCAGAAAAAAAAAAGGCAAAGGATTATCACCTCAACGTAAAGAGATTTACATTGATACTCGCACTCGTAAAGATGGATCAATTGTCAATGAGAAGGCAGCTAGATTGATTGTAAAATTTGTTTCCATCCATCCTTATTTAGTTCTCATTCACTTCTAAAGCTTTACTGTATTAACTATTAGTAATATTGATCAGATATTCAGATTAGAATTAAAAGACTATATATTTTTTCTCTTGAATAATGTTACTTGTACTTCCAGTTACGTGTACAATGCTCAATAATGATATCCACTTGAATATGCAGATCCAAATCATTAATTCTATGGATAGTATTCACTTAATGTTAAACTTGAACTATTCCACACCCTTCAGTCTTTATAATTCACTTCATATTAGAGGTAGTTCTGTTCTTTTTTCACATGCTAATAATGGAATTTGCATACATTAATCATCTAGATGCTAAAAGCTAAATTTGGTTATAGGAACTTGACTGAGCTAGACATACAGGAATGTGTGATTGATGATCTTGATGGTAACTGGCTAAACTATTTCCCTGAAACCTTCACTTTTCATGAAGTCCTTAATTTTCTGAATCTGAATTCTGAAGTTGATTTTGATGCCTTAGAGAGGCTTGTTAGTAGGTGCAGATCATTAAGGTTTTAAAAGTGAACAGAATTGTCACTCTAGAACAGCTTTGGAGGCTGCATGTGCGAGCTCCACAACTTACAGAGCTCGGAACTAGTTCATTCTGACAATATCACGCTCTTCCTGCAGATGCACAGCTGGAAACTGTATTCAGTAACTGCAAGAACTTGAATACTCTTTCGGGTTTGTGGGTAGTATCCCCACTATATCTTCCTTTATTATATCCAGCCTGTATGAATTTTTCATTCTTGAATTTGAGTTAAGCACCTCTATGAATTTGTCATTCTTGAATAATCTTTCGGGTTTGTGGGATGATCTGTACTTATCTATGATATCTCTAATATTTGTAATGTTTCAGGTTGAACTAAACAAACGTAATAATGAGGCTGAAACATCTTAATCAGCCCAAAATACACAAAGTCATATGCCTTTGAAGGATGACACATATTCCCAAGTACAAGGACCTGAAAAGAGAGGACGTGTGCGTTGTATGGGCAAGATTCCTAAGCCTAAAAAACAGAAGGTTTCTTTGTCTGAAAATGAAGAGTTACGTAATAGAGCTAAGCACGTGGAAAGCCTATTGACAAATGTTCTGTCGTTGATTCATAATCGATTCTCTGGAAAAGATGTGAATGACATTATACAGGCTGTATGACAGGTATATTATATTTTACTCTTGGAGTTCATATTTCAATGTTATGTTTTGTATGAGATATTTTTGTATTTATTACTGATTTTCCATATGTTTAATTCTTATGTATTGCATTTGTAATGTCTTTTTTTTATGTTGCTCTATCTGTTTTTGTTTGAGAGATACATTTTTTTCTCTAATGAATGATGGAAATATCTATTAAGAAGAGTTTATAAGTTGTATTTTATTTTTAATAGGTTACAGATGCTTCAAGTGCCCCTGACCATACGAATTCTCTAAATCCAGACACTAATGAAGATACTGAAGATGGTATCTAATTAGTTTTAACTAATTCTTACTTAAATTATTAATATTTCTTATGTTGAGTTATGCTATTATTCATTTGTTCTTTTTGTTTCTTGCAGGTGAAGATTAGAAGCTAATTTTCTCTTGATGGAGCAAACTTAGAAATTGAGTGGATGAGATTGTTATAAGACTTTATATGATTATTATATGTCAGTATGGTACTCTTAGGTTGACTTTTCAACTATTTTGTAATTGACACGCTTGTAATACTTCATTTATTTTTAATATGATTGAAGTTTAATTTTATTTAATTTTGTTTCATAAACACATTTATTTATTTTATTGTGTACTTAGTTTATAATTGGATTAATATTATAAAAGAATATATTAAATTATCATAAGCTTAATTAATAAGAAAAAGTTGTGTATAGAGCAAATTATGACCTATCCATAAAATTTGTGGGTGTATATGTGTAAAAAATGTCGCTAAAACATATACCAACGGACCACACAAAAAGAACCATACCAACGGAATAAACACGGTGGGTATATATTTAAAAATTTGGATGCGAAAATCATCGCTAAAACCTATAGCAATGGAGTTTCAACCGTGGGTATAGAAAAGCAAAAGGTGTCTTTAAAACCTATACCAACGGATACGAAACCGTGGGTATAACACCGAGGTTTTGTCCAACGGGTGAAAAAACCGTCGCTATAGGCTATAGTGACGGCATTCTGCCGTGGTTATAGCTCATTATTGACGACGGAAAAATATGTCCATCGGTATAGGTCTTACGGGCTATACCTACGGTTTTCCGTCTTTTACCCATGAATTTTTGCTGTCACTATATGTCAAATTCCTTGTAGTGCCACCACCACTTCATGAGAAGAGATTTGTTGAAACATCTGAGGTTGAACACTCCCAGCCCTACATGGGATTTAGATTAACATACCCGCTGCCAGTTAGATTTTCTTTGCCTCTACAATCTGTGTCTTCACCCGTCCACAAAAATCTGCTTTGAAGTTGATCGATTAATCTAATCACCCATGCTGGAAGTTTGAAGAAGGAAGAAAAGTAGAAAGGAGGTGCACAAACAGAGTTTATAAGGATTACCCTTCCTCATTTGGAAAGCATGTGACCTCTCCAAGAAGAAAGTCTCTTCTCAATCTTGAAGATAATAGGTTGTCATTCTCTCTTTCTAATCTTTTTCTTAAACAGTGGTAATATGTAACACCCCAGATTTGTGAGAAATAATAAAGAAAATATATGAGTATTAAAGGGTCACCTATAGGAGATTCTATGGGCTTTGGAGGAAATGGAATTATTAAAAAGAGGCCTATAGAGATTATATGGGGGTTAGGATTAATAGGTGTATTAAATGAATGAAAATGAAAGAAAGAGAAAAGAAGGAAGGAGTGGTGTGCTGACGTGGGCTAGGGGGGAATGGGATTTAGTCCCACATTGTTGAGAGGAAAGAGAGAGAAGGAATATAAGTAGAAAAAGCCAATGATAAAGGGTAGACATCGAATGTAGAACTTGTATATAGGAGATGCGTAAGACCCTTGGTGGGCAGCGATATGTGTATGAGATGCGTAAGACCCTTGGTGGGCAGCGATATGTGTAATTTATCTAGGAGATAAGTCTACATTCGACTAGAAAGGCGATCTTGTGCTAGATTATACATCTCGTATTCAGGAGGACGTTGAATTCTTAAGAGGGGGTGAATGTAACACCCCAGATTTGTGAGAAATAATAAAGAAAATATATGAATATTAGAGGGTGACCTATAGGAGATTCTATGGGCTATGGAGGAAATGGAATTATTAAAAGGAGGCCTATAGAGATTATATGGAGCTTAGGAATAATAGGTGTATTAAATGAATGAAAATGAAAGAAAGAGAAAAGAAGGAAGGAGTGGTGTGCTAACGTGGGCTAGGTAGGAGTGGGATTTAGTCCCACATTATTGGGAGGAAAGAGAGAGAGAGAGGGACTATAAGTAGAAAAAGCCAATGATAAAGGGTATCTAACGTCCGGACAGCCTTTTTGAGGCACCATGTGGTGGGCAGTTGTTAGAATTTAGTTAATTCTGTGCATACGAGTTGAGTACGGGGCGTTCCACAAGACCAGATATTTTAGGGGGGGGGGGTTTCAAAGGCTTGTAGTTCAGGATTTGAGAGAAAGAGATCAACTTGTGAATGAAGGGGCCAAAGTAGACTCAGGAGGATTTGCAAAAGTTGATATCAAGACCTGAAGTATCTAAAAATAGATATAAAAGTTTCTTGAGGCTGATGAGCTCCTTTTTTTCCTCTGTAGAAAACAAGAGTGTCATCTGTGAATTGAAGTACTGAGAGTTGAGAGAGTGGATTTCTGAGTTGTAGAGGTCAAAAAGTGTCTTCTTTTCTTCCTTGGTGGAGCATCTTAGCACGGACATCAACCACCAAAATGAATAGCATTGGCGATAAAAGGTCTACTGCTTAAGTCCTCTTTTGCTATGAATTACTCTCCCTCTTTATCCATTAATGAGAATTGTGGATTTAGCAATGTGTAGGATGTCATGGATCCAAGCACACCATCTAGCTCAAAATCTCTTAGCTACTAGAAATTCCTCTCGGAATTCCCAATTAACAGAGTCGAAGGCCTTTTTAAAATAAATCTTTAAAATGATAACATATTACTTTCTTTTGGAAAAGAGGTTGATCATTTCATGAGCTATAAGGAAACAGTTAAGTGAGGATTTACCTTTGAGGAAGGCACTTTTTGATGAGGACTCTAGTGAAGTAAATAGAGGGCTCAATCTGTTAGCTAGAACCTTAGTGAAGATCTTGAAAGAGCAATTGAGAAGGCTGATAGGTCGAAACTCAGAGACTTGATTAGCTCCCTCACATTTAAGAATCAACATGATGTCGGCATAATTTAATCTCTCTAAGCTGTCATTGCCATTGTAAATATCTTGGAAGAGGTTGTAGATGTATGTTTGGAGGATATCCCAAAATTGGTGAAAAAAGCACACTGACAATCTGTAGCGCACCGAATTTCCAATAAATAAAATAATAAATAAGTGGCACAATTTCCAGAATCAACTTCAATGGCAATCATAAACACACATTTTCAAATACAAGGAAAATTAAAACCTTTTATTATAACTTTCCATTCTTACATTTGCATAGCAGAAAATTTAATATATTTATTACAACACAACCCAATACTTAAACTTTAATCATCTTAAATTCAGGATTCCACTTTACTTGGGCAACTCACTTGCAAATCCTGTGAGATAAAGTGAAGAGTGGGCACGTCAGTTGAAGGCAACTAACATAAACTATAGTAATAGTGATACTTCCAAATCTCACAATCACAAACATGGTGCATCTTAATATAGCAATAATAAATGATGCATAAACAATAATAAATGAAACATAGAACAACAATAAAAGAAGCGTAAAACAACAAATGAAGCTAGGCTAAGTGTCAAGTGTACGAGAAGAAAACAGAAAGCAAGCATGCATAAAATAAGTCAAGAAACACAAATGCATATGATGATTTCTAATGCATACTTGTCGGATTCTATGCATTCTATTGCAAGCCCTTATCGTTCTCCACTTTATTGGGTTCAATCCCACGTTACGCAACTAACCTACTTCGTTGATAGAAACAAGATCCAGACACTGCGAATAGGCCTATGTCCCGGTATCTACCCGCCAGACTAGCACCCTCAACGTGCAAGCATCATGTAAGCGTCGCCCTGAACATTCCATGCCAGAAATTTCACGAATATGTCCTAGCCTTCGGAATAAAACCGCCCAACTGTACAAGACCGTCGACGTGCGAACTCGGGAGATATCATGATAATCATAGCCTTCGGAATCAAACCGCCCAATTACGACTATAGTCACGAATCCCATTCGTCGACTATACAAGGCCCCCCTACTTACGTTTCCCAAGATCAATCACATCTCCACCAGTACCTGTCCTTATGTTCAATTAATTAAATCACAGTCCACCTACAGTTAGTGTACCATACCGGACATAACTCTATTGAAATCTATAACAATAGCCCCACTGGTCCAAATTCCATAAAATCTGATTTGCTAGCATGCTAGGGTCCCACTCAACCTCTAGAGAATTATAACTCAAATATCATCAACAATCTTTCGAGGGTCCACACCAAGACCCTAAGCCTCAAATCAAAATCCAACTTGGTTGATTATACAAACTACTCTTCATTAACCACATTCCTTTTAATCAACTAATATTGCCATAAGAACTCATTTATATATATGGAAACACATTCATCTACGAAATATAGATTTTTACAAAATACGAAAGTTATATGATTTTGTTATTCAAAACAGTACACTCTAAATTCAATATTAAATTCTGAAATTATTCATTTAAATCCAGCACATATCAAGGAACTCACCATAAAAATCTAGGCTCAAACAAATTGAATTAAGGGGTTTAAATTCAACAAATTCTGAAAACTATCTTTTATCCAAAAAATCTGAAAGTTATACCTTCTTATCTTTAAGAACAGTCCATTCAAAAATAAATATTAAATTCTGAAAAAATTAATTTAAATGCAAGACATATCAAGGAACTCACCATAAAAATCTGGACTCAAACAAATTAAATTAAAGGGTTTGAATTCAACAAATTCTGAAAACTATCTTTTACCCAAAAATCTGAAAGTTATACTCTCTTATCTTTAAGAGTAGTCCATTCAAAAATAAATATTACATTCTGAAAAAATTAATTTAAATCCAACGCATATCAAAGAACTCACTATAAAATTCTGGACTCAAACAAATTAGATTAAAGGGTTTTAATTCAAAATTTCTGAAAACTATCTTTTATCCAAAATATGAAATTTAACAACTTCAAAATTTCATCATAACTCAATCAAACCACTCATATATATTTGTTTAAACACATATATATACGCTTCTATATGTATACTAGAGTCCCCCAAACATAGCACACAAAACAACGCTAAAAAATAACTCGAAAACACCAAAAAACAAACCAAACAAAATCAAAACAGCAGCAGCCTATTGTTGTGCTGTTCGGGTTTGAATAGTAACTTTCGGGTTACTGTTCACCCGAACCCTACCCTTGGGTATTGACCCCTAAACCCTAGCCCCAAATTTTAATTTATTTTCTATGCATATTTCTTCCCATATAGTATTTGCATGCATCAATAATTAGGGTTATCGTCAAGAATTATATTTACATTAAAACAGCGAATAAACATGGATAATATGTAAAATTTAAAATCAATCAAGCATGAATTTAAGAGCATACAATGAGTTCTAATTATTTCTACAAATCTCTTTCATCTACAAGTTAAGATCATCAATCAAATTTTTTTGACCCCAAGTTAGATCTTCATCTACAAATTTTTTTATTTGTATGTTCACTAGGTTTGCCGATGGACACGTGCCTACGACGCGTTTTCTGAAAAGCCCTGTAAATAGTAAAATATACGCACAGGTTTGTGAAGGAAGATTTATATAGATGTGTATTTGGCAGTAGACATTGATGTACTCTAAAGGATGATTTATATAGATGTGTATTGCAGGATCAATTGTCAACAGCTCGGGATTGAAAAAGAGTATTGTGAATCTATAACAATAGTGGATTGAAATGACTTGCTATGTGTGACTTCAACATAAGATATTTCATATTTGATTTGGATCCTGCCATAAGTAGCAATTCCCCATTATTATATTTTCATCTAGTTAACCATGTATGATTTTAAAAGAGGTAAGAGAGAGAAAGAGAGAGAGAGAGAGAGAGAGAGAGAGAGAGAGAGAGAGAGAGAGAGAGAAAGTTTATTGTGATGTACATGTGAAGACCTTTTGTTAAATGTGATCAAGTACCATTACATCTCCATATTAATATATCTATATCCATATACTAGAGAGTTACTGCAAATTTGATCTGAAACAGGCTTGTTGGCCCCAATTTTTGATATATTTCAGTGTATGAGATATTTTACATTCTTGAATATATTTATAGAAAAAAAGAGCTACATGACGATAGAACTAATAACAGAGACGACAACATTAGTCCCAACTCTCCAAAATAATTACAGAGTGATTCACATAAAATACATAAGCCTAACTATCAGGCATTTCACTAGTTAAATAGACAGTAACATAAAGAGAAAAAGAAAGCATAACAAACATTCTGAGAACATGAAGATTGCAGATGGATAGACGACTAAACCCGCCATAATGAAGAGACCTGAAAACCTACGATCATTGATGGAAAAACATTTTAATGAAAAAGGAATCAATCAAGTCAAAACCAATGAGAATTCAAAAAACCAACACTAATAGTTTGTAAAAAAATTTATTTTCAAACCAATACCTTTCAAAATGACTGATATTGCCTTCAAAGTGGACGGTTTGAACCCAAAATGCTCTTCATCACCCCAACATATATGCATAATAAAGCTTGCTATTACCATGTATGTTTTATTTTTAATTTTTTCCTACACCTACTCAATTAAATCCTCATTTCTATTGTAGAATACTAATAGGAACTTTAGTTTGGCAGAATCTCCCCTTAAATATTAGTCATTTTCAGCAATTTCTTGCGATTCTGCTAACAATTAAAAATATCACATCACAGGCAGTTAATATCAATCCTCTCCAGGCCAATCCAAGAAACATCACACTGGCAACATATATATAGGGCTCTGGGGAAAATATCTTTATATGATGCAAGATACAAAATAAAAACCAAGATTTCGTTTGAAAACATAATGGAATTTTAGAAAAACCTTTGAAAAACCACACATAGAACCCAATACTCCACAAATTTGCGGGTACAGGTTTTAACATACTATATCTCATCACTATATATCATCCTCCCATACATATTACTTACATAGTCTCCCAAAATACTAAATATTACACAAATTTTCTCAACTACCCTCATTCTACATAACTTAAGTTAACAAAATATACAACTAATACATCATCCACCAACCCTATTACCGAAGAAAGTAAAACTACCAAAAAAAAGATTTCAGGGATGTTACAATAGGGATGAAACACTATGCTTTGAGTCATCAATATGGAATCCAAGGTTGTTACAGTGAGCCTAAACAAACAGTAAGAGTATTTCAAGAATCTATCAAAATCAATGATAATTTAAAAACCAAACAGTAAGAGTATTTAGGAAAATTTATTTTCAAACCAATACCTTTCAAAAGAGATTTCCTTCAAACTCGATGGTTTGAACCAACATTTTCTTCATCACCCTACCAAAAGTGAAAGTACAATATGTACGTAACGGTTTTCGAGTGTAAACGTTAATCTGGCCATAAAAAAGAAGTATTAAATTAGCGGTAAACATAAGATATAGTTGCATTAAATATCCATTTACCTAATTACAACCTCATTTGGTCAATGTAGTTGCATTTATAAATTTGATATCCATGTGAGCTTCATCCAGTCCTATTACAGTTCAATTTCAAATGTCATACAACAGTTAAACAATAATGTAAAAAGTTTATTGAAATAATTGGATAGATTTGTTACTTTTTAATCTAAATTACCTGTAAATTTTTAAATAACTATAAAAGAACTTCAGGATAAACAATATTTGTTGTTGAGCTCAAACAATCTTATGGTAGGAGTAGAAAAATATGATCAAAACTTGTACACCTAGAGAGTGCAATATAAAGTTGTTCGTGACTGAAAACTGGTTAGCACAAATCTATCCCCACAATAACAACAGATTGTCCTTTTGATTTATTTTTCGTTACAGCATACGCTAATCGAACTAGAAATTGACATCTTGTCATTTCGAAAGGTAGATCCGAAGACGAAGATGAAGGGGTTAGAGGTATTCTTCGAATAAATACCAAATTTCATGCTTTATCGCCAGTAAAATTATAGCCTTAATTACACGCGACGATTATGCACACCGAACTAAAATTAATCGAGTGCCACTACACATACCATCCTTTGGTGCAATATTCCTCAGCAATATGATTGGGCACCCAACTTTCAGCTCGAGTTTAAATGGTGGTAGCCCGGGAGGACCTAAAGAGTTCAAAAACTCATTAGGGTATCGATTGGTGATGTTTCGATCAACTCCATCCTTCTCAGACATTTTATCTGCAACAAGAAATGTAAATTTTGGCCCCGGATAAAGATTTAATGCAGGAGCATTGATGAAATTGACATCATCATTTCTCGCTGATAGAATTATCAGATCTGTGAGATATTTGGAAGTGATAGTGTCGATAACATTTTGTTGCTGGTAAATGGTAGATTAAAGTTCATCTAGTTTGCGACACCTACGAATTGTTGAATGAAGTTTTACAATCTCATCGGGTTTGGAGCCAATCTATATAATAAAGAACACTTATTTGTTAGTAAGAGTAATCATAAAAGATTTGTTTAGTTATTGAACCCCCTTCGGTACTACTGGTAGGATTTGTCGAAAGTCCCCACTGAGCACCACAGTGATACCCCCAAATGGATTTTTATTATCACGGATATCGTGAAGTGTACGGTCAACAGCTTCAACACAAAACCTATGCTGCATAGGGACCTCATCCCAAATGATTAGCTTTGCTTCCCTGAACAAATCTGCCTAGGATGATTGCATAGTGAACCCACAACAAGAATTATCCAACACATCAAGTGGGATGGAAAATATTGAGTGTGCAGTTCCACCTCCTACCAGTAACAATGATGCAATTCCAGAAGAAGCAACAGTTATAACAATGAAACCATCACTACGACATTTTGTTGCTAGTGTATTGTATAAAAAGGTTTTTCTCGTACCGGCCCCTCTGTTCAAGAAGAAAGTAGTTCCCTTACCGCCCATAACTGATGTAATTATTGCAGAGTACGCAGTATGTTGTGCATCGTTAAGTGAATCTATGTTTGCTTGTATATTATCTTGTCAGGCTTCAACTTGCAGTACTCTATGTTCCCAAATAAACTTGTTGCCAACAACCGTACTCCAATTTTGCATAGGATGGGGCATGGGTGGGAAATCATCTAAACTCTGGCCTAATTCATGAAGCATTTGGTTTAACAAATATAGACCATAATCTTGAACTTGAGTTTGGGTAGGATTGGGAATGAAAAACAATGTATGCAGCTTGTGCTCAAGATCATCACATATATGCATTGAGAATTGGTTCTATAAGGTACGTGGTTCCAATGGAGAGCATTGCGTAAGAATGACACTAAATAACCTTCTATGTTGGTAGCCGGTGCTAATAATTGCAGCTTCCTCGAGACATTGTACCCACTCGCTATCATCTTCCAATAGTCCTCTGGCAATATATGCTAATTTGAATGAAGCTTACTCAACATTATCGACTTTACGTAAGCACTGAAATGATTGTGGTCCATTGAAAACTGTTAGTAGTAGATGCAAATAAAAGCGCTCACCTGAATTTGGACTTGCAAAGTACATTCTACCGATTGCGTACCCCTTATTCCAAACAAAATGTTGCGGTAACTCTTGGTAGGTGAATGCGCGTGCGGCTAAATTGGATGAGCAATATGCAAAAAACCCGTAAGAGTTGTCATTTCTAGTTCGGCTCTAGATACCACAGTGTCCATCCTATCACCCGAATTATAAACAACACGATGTATTCTAGGCAAATTCAGTGCCAAGCGTACAACCACTGGCACCTTTAATGTAAACAGTGTCCAAAAATTCGCCACACAGCTTCTGGAGGGCCAATTTACCATCGAGATATTGCTTGATCTCATCTACTCCTCCCAACACAATTGTTGCACGGTCATTTCCTTTTGAAAATATATTTGTGGATATATATAACACATTTCACCCCAGCACAAACTTCAACATTAATATGACAATTAAACATTTTAGAAAGGTAAGCATTATAAGGTACAATATCTGTATTATCAACCTACTACCCCCTCACAGTATAAAAATATTTAGTATCACGACGATGGTAGATTGGATAGCCATCTTGATCCATAGTTGTTGCTTCAGAGAACTCTCTAGGATATCTTTTTTTTTCCATGCATGATGCTTGAGGATTTCTTCCACCATACAGGCCATGCACCATACAATTTTTGACAGTTTCAAAGAGTAGGGGATCCTTTATTGGATTTGAAAATTCAGCACAAACTATTTCATGTACTTGTTGGCATGTCCGAATTTTGTCTGAATTCCAAGAAAGAAAAGAGCGTGCATATGAGGTAGCCTGCATTTCTGAAGCTCAATGGTAAAGACATGCGCAAATTTTTGACCGAATACTTTTGCTTTCTCTATCCCCTTCATCAAAGCATTTTTCTTCAACTAAAAAATGTGAGAAACTAAATCAGGGTGATCAGTGGCTTTCTGATGTGGGAATAAAGCTGCAATTATTTCTGGCCATTTTGGATTTGCAGTCATGGTAAGAAAAATATCTGGGTGTTGGTAGTGGCACGTAAAAGCCATTGAATCTTGAAAGATTTCAAACATATGTCGTAGACTGCCAATGAATGAAGATGGCGAAATGATTCGTTGTCCGACTTGATCAAGTCCTAACCCATCTGCAGCGATGTTGGTAAGACCTTGGTAAAGTTCAGCTCGAAGTTTTCCCTGATTAAGCTTATGATATTTTAGTTGATTCTGCTCAGTGGCTGCCCAAGCATCTACCACAAATTCTTGCAAAAGTTTTCCTCTCTCAGAATAGTTGAATACTCTGTCTTGCATTGAAATAAACGATAACTATTGAATTGCATTTGAGTTAGTCTAGCAGTCAAAGGTCTTCTATTGATGACATTCCATTGTTTCAAATCTGGTTCCCATCCCAACTCACCATAAGGGAATAGAAAGACATAATGCAAGGGCAAATATGCTGGGTGGCACTCATTAATTTTCATTAACTCGTTGTTTCCTTTTCAAGTGCACTATGATATCTCTCATACCACTAATTTCAGTTCCATCACCAAGTATAATCACTACAATCTCATCAGTAGTTGGAAGATTATACCTGCGTCGGTCATTTGCTGAATTGTAGTGTAGAACTGTGGGTAAGGTGTGATATGAAGAACTTGCCTGGTTTAAAATTGCATAAGCTTGACGGAAGTTATATGAAAATTTATTGAACTCCAAAAAATCCTGAATAATATTGAGAACATCAGCTCTCAAATGAGGATTTCGAGAGGTACGAAAACCTAAAGCAGAATCTGGATCGTAAATGTAGAGTTGTGCATAAACAGCAGCTTAGCCTGGCTGAGGTATTAATGATCCCATTCGGTAGGCGCAGCTCTCCATGTATGGTGAATGAGGTAGGCCCCCGACCAAGGAGGACCTTTTCATCCATTTTAACACACAAACTCGTAAAATCATTTGCTGCATTGTACTCTCGAGTATAAGTCCGAAATGAAGTGATTGTACACTATCACCATCATATAGTTCTTGAAGTGGTAGGGGGTGGTGTAATAAACAAAGGTAGCTTCACTTTCTCCTTGTAAACAACATTTTCTGAAATAATTATTTCAGGCAGAGGAGACCGATAATTTTTCATCATTCCAATGCAATGCTGAACAATAAGAGCAGGTTACATTCATCATGCCGAGAAAGTGCCGTTCTGGATTTAACTTATTTGTTATGATGGCTATGTAAGTTCACACTTGTATATATTTGTATTTAAGTTTATGCTATGGATAATATGCTTATTACAATAATATACACGGGTTAAAGGTTAAATTTTTTTAACCTATTCGTTATGCCATTAGATTTTGACGTAGCAGCTTGATATTAGCAGCTTGATATGGTCTCCTACATTGTGCCAATTGACGCGGAGTGCACCCTTCATATCTCCCTACTTGTGAATCAATCATTTGGCTGAACATGGAGAGCAACTAACCGAAGACATTTTGAAAAAGTTAAAATTTCAAAAATAATATAAACAATATTTACCTAACAGCGTCAAAAGAATGAGTGGTTCTTTGCAGGCCAATATTTGGCAGCAGTGAAGATGTTTGTCCATCGTACGTATTATTTTGATGAGGAAAAAGGTAGATGAAACCAAATTTGTAGTTATCTGTGGTACATTAGAAGGATTTTCGAAAATAGGAAGACTTGTTCGAGCTAAACATTCGTCAGTTGTGTTTAATACTCGTGTGGAGCACATTTCAAGTTTCTCTCGTTCTCGTTGTCTACGTTGGGCTGATGTAGCTTTGGATATAATATGAACATTATAAGCCTAAAGATGTGAAAATGAATTGTTATAAATGTCTTTTTCAAAAGAGAACCGCTTACTTATTTCGGAATGTATTAATTTTCATTACATCAATAAGAAATAATAGAAGCAGTGTGAGGACAAAAAGAAAAGGCAAGATAAAGAGCAAGATAAACATGTACCGCGCTACACATTTCATTTTCCTTTGCCAGAATAACTCGTTGTTTCATTTCTCTACATTGGTTGGTTAAAAAGAAGTAGGAATTAAAAAAATATCAATAATGAGCATCTAATATAATAAGAGGTTAAGCTTACCTTGCGAAGGGATATCAGATTAAGCTTGCGTTCATCTCGAATGGTAACCCCTACATTTTTTGTCGAAGGAATTGCACCTGTAATAGAAAAAAAAACCATTTTGAATGTAAGAGGACAATTAATTAACAATGAAAAGCTACACTTACTGTTTTTTCCAAGTCAACATCAACCTGTAAGATATGAAAGTAAATATTATAATGTGAAGAACATAAAACAAACAATTTTTTAACTAATATGAAAGAGTTGTAGATGTCATAAAAAAACTTACATGGCCATATATAGTGATGTTATCCATTGATGTTGTTCAATTCTGATGAAGGACTTGATCTGTATATAAAAGAGGGGAAATATATGAAACTTTGACGTTTTAATTACTTTGACAAACCAATCAACAACTTACATTAGTTAAAATTTAACACAGAATTTGGATAGCCAGTAGATGTCCAGTTTTAAGCTAAACCAATCAATTACTTACATTAGCACGTTTATTCAAGATTAAGACATTGGAGTTTAACTGTATTCAACATAATGTCACTCTAGTAATGTAGTGAAATCGGCATAATTTCCGAATGATCTTCATCAGGCATGAACACAAACTCTTAGTCTCAAATATTCTACTTGTATCATCTCCACATCAATTATTCATGTTAATCACAACTTCTTTAACTTGCAATTAAAATTCTAGCATCACTTCAATTGCACTGTATTCTTTTGGGTTCGCATACAACATTTTCACTGCAAATTTGATTAGAATGGTTCAGAATCTCAGAATGGCAGATTGGCAATTTTTTTATGTAGAATCTATTCTATCACCAATATGATTTCTTTAACAAATAACATGCAACATAAAGTGACATTTTCTTGACTATAGCGACTAAGTTTGATCATAACTAAAGGCATAGCATTCATAATTTTTGGTTGAATATGAACCTACTATCAGTATGAACATAAACTTCTGTATTCAACTTTTGTATTCAACTTCTACAACATAATTATTTCAAATCTAACTCATCACAGTGCATTGTTGAACATCTAACTCGTCTTCTGTATTCAACTAATCAAATTCTGTATTCAACTTCTATGTATTCAACTCATCAAAGAACTAATAAACTAATCAACTTATGTATTCAACTTCTATGTAATAAACCTAACTCATCACATATTCTTCAATTATTTGAAATGTTACTCATCACAGTGCGCTTCTGATGATAATCTAACTCATCATAGACAAAGAAAGAATGAATTAACTTCTACAAAGTATTACGCAAATATTGTACAACAGAGTGCACTGTTGAACAACCCACTAACTTGATCTCCAAATCTAACTCATAAACATTCAACTAATCAATTTCAAAACAAAAAAAAAAACATACCTCAGAATCTTGCGAGTCTGCGAATTTGCGAAATCATTAATCCTCGCTCACATAAGTCAGTGGCCGAAACACCTATAAATTTTGAAATGATCAAAACTTTATCATCCAAGATTAAACTTTAGCTAGAGACTAAACTTAAAATTGTTTGAGAGAGAGATTAAACGGAGATTGGATCCTAAATTAAATCTAATCGAAAATTAGATTTAGTTCCCATGTCGAGATTAAACTTAAAATTGTATGAGCGAAGATTATTTTAGATTACTTTAGATTAAGCGAAAATTGGATCCTAAGTTATGAGGCTAGAAATAATTTGAAATAAAATCTAGAAACATTTTAAATTAGTCATATTGTTAATTACATTGTATTCATGTTAAATAGGAGACATGCCTTGTCAGATTGTTAATTACACATGCTAAACCTGCATCTACTATATATGGAAAATTTAGGCAATTACACATGCTAGAACCCTAAAGATCACAACTCAATAAAATCGACATCCCAATTCAGCCAAATAAGCACTGAGTTATTCCATGTTGCACTCAAATACTATTCTAACAAATTCATAAAATCCTCCTCAGTGTATCATCCAACTACAGAGAAATAAAAAATTCATAAAATCCCCCTTTGTGTATCATCCACTGAAGTTGCAATCTTGATTACTCAGATTGCAGAAAATTCTCAACATGGGAACTAATCTACAACATAAAACGGGTAACAAAAATTTCATCCAAGTATGAAACAAACAACAATTTTATCACATGGACATCCACAAATCACCCATAACTCAAATGGGAACTCCCCAAATGGCCATATCTTTGCATCCAAACACCAGTTTGCAAATTGGGCGAAAATGCAACTAACTCAAACTACCAATCTAACACAAACCCAGCAAAACCAATGCAATAGTGATTCCTGGAAGCTAGACAACCTTAAGTCCACTCTTTCATCAATTACACATGCTAATTACACATGCCCTGTCAGATTCTGCTCAAACGTAGACTCAAACCAAACAAAGGGATGGTGAAGCTTCGACGGTGGTCGATCTCGGGAAGAGAGAGACGATGAAGCTTCGGGATTTTGGAATGTGTATTTGGGCATGGAAAACAAAGGGATTTCGTGATCGATGAGAGAGAGGGGGGGGAGTCGGGATCAATGAGAGAGAGATGGAGAGAGAGAGATAAAGAGAAAGGGGTTAGGATCGATGAGAGAGAGAGAGAGTGAGCGAGAGAGAGAGAGAAAGAAAGAAAGAAAGAGAGAGAGAGAGAGAGAGAGAGAGAGAGAGGTCGGGTGGAGAGAGACACACACACAGAGAGAGAGGGAGGGGGGGAATTTGATTTTGGGGTTTCAAATTTTGGAAGGGAAAAAGTCTTTTGTGAGCTTTAATCTGGACCCTTGATTTCCTTCAAATTGAAGGTGAGCCACTTGATAGCATTTCTTTTTTGTTTTATTATATAGATGATAAATTTATAACTAAATATTTAATACACAATCCATCGTCTTACAATAAATTCATAAATCAAGATGAGTTCTTCTATGTGTCTAACATCAATGACATTCTTAATATGATAATCACAACATCAATGGAGTTCTAATTTCATAAAAATATCAATACCACAATCATTCCCCATGCATACACCCATCAAAACTCTAGGATCTAAAACATGAAATTAATTCTAATTAAAATAGTGAATTCTCTTATAAAAATTGCAACTCTATTTTGTATAACCACTAAAAGTTCATTCATCATGCATAACATTATCTTCTAATATTTTATATCATGATCAACTATCATAACAATGGATCTACAAATTCACAACAAACCCTAGCATGATCTCTATTAGATTCATGATAATAATAAAATAAAAAAACACATCAAGAGACAGGAAGTTCCACCCACCTCAAAGAAGATCAATGAAGAACAATATTAACAAGAAGAAAAGCCCTCCTCCTCTTTGCGAAAATCCAAAAATCCAAGCCTCCAACTCCAAGAAATAACAGGGGTAAAAATATGGTAAAAATATTAAAGAGGATGATATATATATATATATATATATATATATATATATATATATATATTTGTGTTCCAAAAAAGAGAGATGGCTGCTCTCTATTATAGGCCGGCTGCACATCTAGGGTTTTATCGTAGTTTTGCAATTTAGTCCCCCAACAATCACAAAATTGCATAAATATATATACTCAATGAAATCAAATCAAATCAAATTAGAGGGATAAGATCTCTCCCTGCAATCTCCCTACTACCCGATTGGCCTACCAAAATAGTACAACCAAATTTAAATTCGAATTTTACCTCCGATCGATATTTTGCACAAAAACCCTTTTCTTTCAAAGTATTTACAAAAATAGTTTCTTTATTTAAAAAAGTCCCAAAATTTAGAATATACTCAATTATAAATAGAAGAATTTATTCAGAAATTTAAAAGTAAAAATTTGCACGTGTTTTGCGCGTGCAACGACAATTTCATAAAATAGCCAAATTAATCAAAAAATTAATTTGAAATTATTTATTAATTCAAAATGATATATCATATATAGAAAATAATTTTAAATTAATTTTTAGCTATTTTACAGCCGGAATGTAATTCTTTCGTCAAAATCAATTATATCAACATAGAGTCCAAAAATGAGTTTCTTTGATCAAGTAATCTGAAAAATTAAATATATCATACTTAAATGAGGGACATCAATTATTGAAAACCAAATTTTAAGAAATCCGACACTTTCTAACTTTGCATGTGCTTTGCAAGTGTAACAACAATTTCAAAAAAACGGTAAAAATAGTCAATTTTACTAATTCAGTATTATTTAATAAATCCAAAAATACATTTTATTTTACGGAGTGTTACACAATCCATCAGGATCATGTGCCTTGTCTGAACTCATGTCAAACGCTTTCTTCTTGATTTCCTCCATTGTGAAGGGGGCATCAAGGTGAGAGAGGTCAGGGGTAGAAGGATAAAGGGAGGGCCAGTCTGTAAAGAAGTTGGAGTGTCTTTGTTGGCCACACATATTAAAGAAATGATCCTTAAAGCAAGATCTGAAATTAGCTGGGTCAGAGACAAGAGAACCTCATGTTGGATAGCATGAATGAAATTTCTTCTTCTTCTGCCATTGACAATACAATGGAAAAACTTGGTGTTTGCATCACCCACTTTAATCTAGGTTACTCTGGATCTTTGCCTCCAGTGGACTGCTTCCGCTTAAACCAAACCTGTGTATGCATTGATCAGGACATCATATTCATCTTGCTCAGGGGGAAAAAAGTGGTTTGGACTCTCTGATGATGTCTAGGGAGTGTATCATATTTAGAAGATCAACTTTCTTAGACTTGATACTCCTAAAATGATCCATCTACCAACTCTTTGAGGCTAGAACATCAACTCCTAACCCTCCGGTTATGAGCTGTTCCCACCATGTACTAACAAAAGGCTTGAAACTGGGGTGGGAGAGCCATGCTTTTTCGAACTTGAAGGAGAAGGAATTTGGTACGATAGCCATAGTGTTGAGGACAATAGGGCATGATCAGAGGCTACCCTAGGAATGGCAAATTGAGATGAGCTAGGGAAATGCAAGTCTCATTCCTTGGAAATTAAGAATCAGTCCTGTCTTGCCATGGAAAGATTGTTGTGCATATTAGACAAAGTAAATTTTCTACCTTAGAGTGGGAGGTCAATAAGTTGCAAGGAATGGATTAGGTCCCTGACTATATTCATCTCTCTAAGGGATCCCCTCCCTCCTAATCTTTCATCATCTAACAATGCGATGTTAAAGTCTCTACAAAGAACCCAACAAGGCTTGAGGAAGAATCTTCTTTGAACAATTTTGATGCGTGCAAACATCTGTATCTTCTTTATCATGGGGAGCATAAACAGAGATAATAGACCATTCATCTGCAGAGAGTCTCTCTCTCTCAAAGAAATAGATACTGAGAATATATCCAAAGTAAAGTAAATAAGATCAAATAAATTATCATTCCATCCAATTAGGATACCTCCACAGGTATCAAGTGCATCAAGAATGATCCATTCAGTGATGATAGAATCCTCTATAGATGTGGGTTTTCTCTTTCTAGGCTTGGGGGGATTTGATTCTTGTAGACAAACAATTAAGAAAGAATTCAACTTGATACCATCCTTAATAAGAGTGCATTTATCAGGACATCCAAGTCCTCTAACATTTCATGAACCAATCTTCATTAGAGACAGATAATAACACAGTTTAACACCAAAATGCAGAAAGCACAGAAATCGAAAAACTAAGTGAGACAACTATTAGAACCTCAAGAAAGAGGTTATGTTGGCCTATCGGAGCCAACAACTGCTCCCTTAGAGTTTCTAATGATTGCAATGATGTGCTAGTTTTTTGGCTCAATTCCCAGTGTTTTGGCAATGTCAGTGAAGAGTGCATCATCTAATTTAGCAAAGGAATGTTTAAGATGATTTGAACCAGACTGACTAGTACCTCTGGTCTTTGAAGTTTATTTAGCCCGGCTGGCTATGGTGAGGTGCTGAAGGAATGAAGATTTTTTGGTAGATGCCTTCTACATCTTCTACATAGTGGCCATATCTTCAAAACCTAGGAAGACATAAGTGTATTCAGTTGAAGCAGAAGAGGTATCTCTGGTTTTGTCGCTATAACTCCCATTTTCAATTTTTGCTGAATTGTATCCCTTTCCTCTCTTTGTATTATTGTAATTATATTTTCAATGCAAATTTTCATTTCTTCTCATGAACCTAAGTTGTATTTTCCATTTCATAATTTTTGAACCCAATTCCTAGCCCATACTCATACTCTATTAATTATTTTAAATCATAAGCCTAAACCCAGCCCAACAATATTATTATCCTTGTTTATTAATGTAAGCCCAACTATTAAACCCAAACCCGCATTGGTGTACCCAAGCCCATTAACCCAACTTAAACCCACTAACTCAATTTTTCCCAGATCTCACCAACTCCTTCCTCACGTTCCTCATAAATCACTCTCCATATCCCCACTAATCCTAACTAAACCTCTGTTCCCCTGCTTAATCACTCTAATTAATCCTTATTAATCAACCTAATCTCCTCCTAATCATCATTAGACCCAAACAACCCTTCAACTTCCACCTCTCTCTCTCCTTCTGCCGCTCACCTCAACCCACTACCTCACCATCACCCGCCTGCCTCGCAAGCCGTGTCGTCCACAACTACCGCCACTCGACCTCACCATTGCCCCTGCATTCTTCTCTTCCATCTCTCCATCACCGAGCCATTGCCAATTCCTCCACAGCCTCCCTCAAACTCGTCACCATCCCCCTTGTTGCCGCCATAGGCGCAACCCACTACTTGACTGCCGCCTCCTACTCCACCCTCACTCCACCATCGAAACACCACTCCTTCTGCCTAATGCTCTACTCAGGCACCGTCGTCATTCCGAGCATCTTCACCACCTTCCACCGCTAGCCTCGTCGCCCTCCAACCTACGCCCCATTCCTGTCTTGCTCCACATCGAAGGCCCCCTCCTTCACCACCGCAGAAATCGTCAGTACCACCCCCAACGCTAGAACACCTCTCGACCACCACTGCAGACCACCACTCTGAATGCCACTCTCCTTCTCGCAGCTCCTTCTGACCATCGCCAACGATAGCATCCCCCCCTTCTTCACCTTACTGCACCCGAGAGCCCATGCCGATTGCCTTCACCGCAGCAACCTCACTGCCGTCTCATGCCGTTGTAGTTTGCACGTGTTGTCATCGGGACTCTCGTCCCGTTATTCTTTTACATTCGAAGTCATCATCTATAAGGCAAGTATACCCTTGTACACCTTTTTTGTTCCTGTACAAGCTTTTGCTTTGAAACCCACAAGTATTTTTGATCGAGTCGTCGTGATATAATCTCATTCTTCAATCCTTTCACATGTTGATTAAATCTTGACCCGTTAGTATATGTTATCCAACTCAGTTCTATTAACTCTGTACACATAAAATCATCATGAATATCCTTGTTATCACGTGCATTACATGAACACAAAACAAAGAATCAAAGACATATAAATCCATGCTAAGATTTATGTTATTGGTCGTGTTATGATGTGGTAGTATAAATATTCAATTCGATAATTATTACCGTAGAAATGGAAAGTTTTCATATTGGTAATTGTAGAAATGCCCTTGAACTTCTAGTCATGAATGCCCTGTTAATATCTCGTGGTGGTGTATGCATTAGTACAACTCAATTGTCGTTTGATAAATTTACCATGTTGTTGTCCTGCTGCCAAGCCTGTATTGTAGTGGACTTTCTACCTCATTGCTGTCAGAATTAGACCAATGCTTATAAATAAAAATCAGATACCATTGAATCTAGAGTCTGGAACATTCGACGGATCTAAATTCATAGTTGTAGATAATGAGTTATCATGTTTCTCGTACTGCTAGGTCTACACTTTCCATATTGTCACTTATAGCACACCAACATGTTTCACAAATTAAAATGTCATGTTAATGGGTGAATTAGGACTTGATATTTATCAGCATATTACTAGACTTGATTAGGAGTCGTAATATAATTTTTATAGGATTTTTAATAGTTTTTTAGACCCGTTATATGCATGTAAACTTGGACTTAAACTGCTGTTAGAATACTAGAGTAAAGACCGGAACTTTTAACCCAGTAGCATTTTTAAAAAATTAAATATAAGTTGTAGCCCTCTGTGTGAGGAACCCAGAACACTTGACGGATTCTCAATCCGACTTGTAGAATGCAAAATAATTAACTTTTACTACTGTACTGTCGAAATTCCAGATTTGTTGTTTATAACTACACTGCCATGTTAAATTAAATGGAACAGTAGGATAAATTAAGAAATTAGACCTGAGAATTTTAAGAATGTTAATTACCAATATCAGAAACTTAATTATAATTTTTTAAATGGTTTTAGTTAAGTTTTTAGATTAATTATCTATATAATAACTTGATGCAGAGTTGCTGTCTACATAGCAAACTCATAAAGAAGTAGCTGGTGGACCCTGTTTCTGTAGTTGAAATGTATCGTGTAAATATGCATTGAAACCGGCAGGGAGTCTAGTTTCTAGAACTCCTGACGGAACTGATTTCACTTTCCTGTAGCAGTGGGAAAGTTAGATTTTGTGCAGCACTGTCTTCCAGCCAAGAGTTATGCCTTCATGTTTCTAAATACATATATGTTTGTATCTAGCATTTTATGAACTAGATTATATTTCCTGCACTGCATAGACCTTGAAACCCACCTTGATCATGTCCCATTATTTGTTATCTTGTCCATGTTCATGTTAGCTATTCTAAAAGAATAAAAAACCAGGGTAATAAGGGTAAGACAAAGTAGTGGACGATATAGGAGATTGTACTAAGAAGAGGGCCCTTGTTTCCCAAGCTAGTGGTTTCGGTTACAAGTTACATGGAACTAAGTGCCACGTCATGGGTGACAGGGAGCCACCTCTAGACGCTATTACATGATTACATGATTACATGATTACATGATTACACATTTACAAGTTACATGGAACTAAGTGTCATGTCATGGATGACAGGGGCCACCTCTAGACTCTACGGGGGCCACCTCTAGACTCCATTATATGATTACATGATTCCTGTTTACATGATTTCCCGAGTACTTGACCTTGTATAATTCGCTCCTAGAGTCTAAACGTTAACATGCTTGTATGCATCCGAACCTGTAGTATGGGACACAAGATTGCATGCATTTGATAAGACTGATTAAATGAATAGACTTAAGATTAACACTGAGCACATGCATATTCTTGTTTACATGTTACATGTCCTGTTTACAAGTCCTATATAATTCATGTTTACTAGTTTCATGATTCATGTTTACATGTTACATGCTCAGTACCAGTTTCATGATTCCTGCTCATAAGACAAGTTACCTGATTCTCGATTACATTTTGTATTCCTCATTACATGATTTGTTTTCTATACACATGATTTCCTATTCTTGCTATAAACATGTTCTTGTTACCTACTTGCTTGTACTACTTGTGGCCCGTTACTTGCTCTAACTGGTGTTCTCCTTCCCCAACTCGAGATGATGAATTTACAAGAGTGGGAGAAGAATTGCCAGAAGGAATTAGTGATCAAGTGTTCTAAGGAATGAAGATGGATCTCACCCTGCTTTTATTTGCTTTATGTTATATTCTCAGTTCTATTTGTTTTACAGCAAACATTGTATTCCGGGCATGTTGTCCCGAAATTATTTCTTTCTTGATGTTGGTTATTTATGGACTATTACATGATTTATTTATGTTACTGTTTATGTGATTATAAATTGCATTCGTGGTTGTGTTTACTTTCATATTGTTGAGTTGATTATAACAGCTTATGAAGGATGTGATTATATCATTCGCTGGACTTCAGTCACGACCCTGTATCTTATTATATTCCGGGAAGTGGGGCATGAAAGGTTTTTAGTGGTGTCAGAGCTAGGTTTGAACCTAATTACTTTGATGGTTTAGCCTGGTTTTAACTCAACAATATGCGCACCACGTTAATCACATAAATATTTAATAACCCATATATCATCTGGAATACTCACCGGTTCTGATTGTATGCAGACTATGGCTCATGGGGGTTCTTCTTCTTCCCAGCCAAGGGATGAACAGTTCGAGAATGCAGCCGTTCTCCAAGCGCTGCAACAAGTGATGTAACTTCAACAGGAGCATAACGAATTGATGAAGGCAAGCTTGGAGGCCACAAACCGAGCCGCCGTCGGACCCACGCTAGGATTTCTGCCACCGAGGCCTGGTACGATTGTAGATTTCATGAGGTTGCACCCGGACAAGTTCACGGGTACCGAGACTCCACTGGAAGCTGAGCAGTGGCTGGTTTGGACTGAGCAACTATTGCAACCAGCGCATATTTCCGATGTCGACCGAGTGGATGTCGTAAGCGTCCAGCTCATCGACCTAGCCCAGATCTGGTGGAGGGCAGACACCGAAAGGTTGGAGAGGTCTATCACCTGGGCCACTTTTATCGAGAGCTTCCTGATGAAGTTCTTCCTCGACGTCACCTTGGTTGAGATGGAACGGCAGTTCATCTCTCTAACACAGGTCCGTCTATTTGTGTTAATTAATGTTTCATTTCGTTACATACACATTGTGTAGCAATGTTAAACTAAACCAACCCTTATGAATGAAAGTCAGAACCTGTTGAATCTAGTTTCTGGAACATTCGACAGATCTGAATTCTGAGTTGTAGATAATGAGTTATCATGTTTTTCGTACTGCTAGGTCTACACATTCCACATCGTTACTTATAGCACACCGACATGTTTCAGAAATTAAAATGTCATGTTAATGGGTGAATTAGGACTTGATATTTATCAGCATACTACTAGACTTGATTAGAAGTCGTAATATAATTTTTATAGGACTTTTGAATAGATTTTCAGACCCGTTATATGCATGTAAACTTGGCCTTAAACTGCTGCTATAACACTAAACTAGTAAAGACCAGAACTTTTGACCCAGTAGCAGTTAAAATAATTTAGAAAAATTTAAATAGAAGTTGTATCCCTCTATGTGAGGAATCCAGAACACTTGACGGATTCTCAATCCAGTTTGTAAAATGAAAAATATTTAAGTTTTACTACTGCACTGTCGAAATTTCAGGTTTGGTGTTTGTAACTACACTGCCATGTTAAATTAATTGGAACAGTAGGATAACTTAAGAAATTAGACCTGATGATTTTAAGAATGTTAATTACCAATGTCAGGAACTTAATTATAATTTTTGAAATGGTTTTAGTTAAATTTTTAGATGAATTATCCATACAATAACTTGATACTGAGTTGTTGTCTGCACAGCAAACTCATAAAGAACTAGCTGGTAGACCCTATTTCAGTAGTTGAAATGTATCATGTGAATATGTGTCGGAACCGGCAAAGAGTCTAGTTTCTAGAACTCCTGACGAAACTGATTTCACTTTCCTGTAGCAGTGAAAAAGTTGGGTTTTGTGAAGCAATGTCTTACTGCCTAGAGTTATGCCTTCATACATATATGTGTACCTAGCATTTTATGAACTGAGCTATATTTCCTGCACTGCATAGACCTTGACACCACCCTTGATCCTGTCCCGTTACCTGTTATCATGTCCATGTTCATGTTAGCTATTATAAAAGAATAACAAGCAGGGGTAATAAGGGTAAGACCTAGTAGAAGACGAAATAAGAGATTGTACTCGGAAGGAGGCCCATGTTTCCCAAGCTAGTGGTTTCGGTTACAAGTTATATGGAACTAAGTGACACGTGGAACTAAATGTCATGTCATGGGTTATGGGGGCCGCCTCTAGACTCCATTACATGATTACATGATTACATGATTACACGTTCACAAGTTACATGGAACTAAGAGCCACGTAGAACTAAGTGTCGCGTCATGGGTGACGGTGGCCACCTCTAGACTCTACGAAGGCCACCTCTAGACTCCATTACATAATTACATGATGCATGTTTACATGATTTTCCAAGTACTTGACCATGTATAATTCACCACTAGATTCTAAAATGTAATGCCCCGAATTCCAAACACAGGTAATTCATAGCGCAACAAGATCGTTTACTTCAATTCGTATAATTTTACAAGGAAATTAAAACTTTTCATCATACAACATTGTCTTTACATCAATGCAGCGGAATTTAAATGAATACAACATGATATATATAACTATAACATCAACAACTTAAATCTGAAAAATAATCTTTAGCATCAATTCATCTTTATGTCTTTTTGCCAATCCAAGCCCTGCACTGGAAACTGTGGACACGTCAGTTGCATACAATTGACGCAATACTATAAACAACGATTCTCTTACTTTAGCAAACACAAACTTGAATGCACTACAAAGTGTAAAAGTGACTATCCTAAACATGACAGTGTATGATATGACTTAATACCTAATGCAGGTTTACACTACGTTGATACTTATGAATACTTATTCAAATTCTATGCATCCTATACTACATGGGTCTGAGGGTGTTGTAAGTCTCAGCTATCTAAATAAACAGATAAACTAAACACAAATTAAAACCTCGCAAGTGTACGAATCGTCTATAGAAGCATAGTGAAAGGCAAGGGTCGATCCCACAAAGATTGTAGTAATTAACTCACTAATCAATAAAACAAAAAGAAAATACTTATCATAAAGTTTTGTTCTAAAGTATGTTTGAAAGGAATTGAAGAGATTAAAAACTAGATCAAGTAGTATCTCAAAAATATCAATTAAATGAGTTGGGCATAATTTCCACCTATAGTCACGAATGTTAGATCACCTTCTACACTACTCTAATCACTCATGTTTGTTCATTTAAGGGCATGGTATCTACTCCTTAAAGTTAAGATTTCCCTAGGCCAAGAATTAGGCATGGTATATACTCTAATTCGTTTCTTTCCTTAAGTATTTAGAATGGTATCTACTAAGTTGCACTTGAAGAAAGCATAGGAACGATAGAAATAACAAACACTCAAAATTCTAGAAGTTGGTATCAAATCTAGATCCTTCAAGTTGATTAAACCAAGAACCCCTAAAGATTCCTGTGTTATAAGTATGAGCACGAGATATGGGTCATCTTTATACTCATATAACAGAGTCAATTTTCATCATAAGCTAACTTTGGTAATATCAGGTTCTTCAGATCAATCGACTGTTGCTAGCTCTCAGTCGACTGATTTGACCAACTTTCTAACGATTGTTGATTCATATTATAATTTTGATCAAGACAATCAGGTTTAATCAATAAGTGATAAAAGTAGTGTATTAGAAGATTATAAACATTACATGACTACGGTTTCAATCTGCCCAACAATGAAATTAGTTGCAAATAATACAACTTTTATTACATAAACATTTAGAGTTCATGATTTTAACAATAAAACAAAAACTAGAAAGAAGAAGAAGTAACACTGATTATTATGATATTCAGCCTTGAAGACGACTTGAACTGCCTCTCAGTCGACTTGATCTTGTCCTTCAGTGCACTTGATCTCCTTCCTTCGTTTGATTGTACTTGATCTTCTTTCGTTGATTCCTTCTCTTCTTTATCTCTCGATCTGATTTTCACTATCTGATATCCAGTGATTGAGAGATATATGATTTCCGAAGTTTTTGAGAGATCCCCCAAACTTGTGTTTTCCAGCCTTTTTATAGTCTCTTTTGCCCACATCTGCAGATCTCAAGTTCCAACGTTCCTATCTCTTCACGCATCGGATATGGATTGAGTCGATCTTCTTACTTGCCAAACCCGGGTTTTTAACTTGATTTGTTAGGCAGTTGTTATTTGTAGTTATCCCATATCTGTTCCCTGGATTTTGGCAGCTCACTTTGATTCGGATTTGGATGAGGATGAATCTTCAACTGTTCTTATCTTTTAACTCCCGATGAATGATAGTCGACTGGTTTTGGAATCAGTCGACTGTGTCGTGAATTTGTAGATTCATAATTAGTCAGTCAAGGTCGACTGTCTTTGGAGTAAGTCGACTGTACTGCGCAGCTTCGGAATCTCAACCTCCTCTGTTCAGTCGACTGTCGTTGAAGGACCAGTCGACTTGTGTTCTGCAGCTTCCTGTGTATCATCCTCACAGTCTGGAGTAAATCTTGAATCTGCTTCGTTTAGCTGCTTTTAGGCTGTTTCCTATAGAAAAGAGAAAAGAAGAGTAAATTACCACATATAGAGAATTTAAATGTCTAATTGTATTCAGATTATTGCTCCTAAATGTGGATATTATTGGATTCATCAAATACCCCCAAACTTAGTTTTTGCTTGTCCTCAAGCAAAATAGACTACAAGCATCGCTTGAACATCTTGACCCTCCCAACATTTACCTCAGAGAATTTGCTACTTTTGGTGTCAAGGTTAGAACAAGCATTAAGATAGGTCTAAACAAGTTTTAATTTAAATTTTTAATTTAAATGTTAATCACTTATTCACAAGAATACTCAACTTGAATATCAATAATTAGGGTGGTCAATGCCTATGCAACATACTCATGATTAAGGTTAGCAAGCTCAACTATATTTCAACTCCAAAATCTCACCATGGCATACACTCCCCAAAAAAATATAGCTCTCATTAACATGGGAATTTCAAATTAGATCTCGTGACAAATTTTATTACTTGGATGAAACCATATGCTTGATCTTGCTACTACATCTTCACACCATTGATTTTGCACACTACTTGGATCAGAAGGTCTTATATAGGTTGTAATGAGGCCATGAGTGAGGGTTTAAACAATTGAAGGAAAAAGGAATACAAAATTTCTAAAGAATTAGTAGATCAACTTGCATTGTTCTAAGAGTTTTTTTTTTTTTTTTTTTGCACAATAAGTATGAGGCCATATAATACAGGCCTATACTTTATTTCTACCAACACAACTCAGCAATTTACAACTTTTCATTTTTTTTTTCTTATGACAAATCCTCCAACTTTACTTTATATTTCAACCCCTCACCTTGACATGCCACATCTCTTTTACAATTCTTGCTCTACTAACTCAATAGATATAGGTATGGTAACCTATTCATCTAGGCATGGTTAAGAATGATGTGTCTTACAAAAGAAGGCTTTTATAGGCTTCAAAGGGGCAACTAGTAAATAATTAATGTTGGGTAGGCTATTTGTCTTTGGTGATAGATTCTTAAGGTGCCTTAATCATTTTCAAGTTTTCATGCAAAACTCAAAAACAAGTTTCGAAAAGTAGCAAAAACAAGTTCTAGTTCACCTCAAGAATGCAGTCAACTGAGATCTTCAAGTGTATGAATCTCTCAAAAAAAATTAAATAAGGCTCAAAACTCACAATTTGTGTATTTAAGTTTACTCACAGTCGAACTTGTTATTCTCTTTCAAAATTTGTCGAATTGACATGACCACATGAATAAATGTTTCAAGTATGATTCATATGATAAGTTACTAACATTTCTAAAGATAAAGACCACAATTAATACTTGTTCTCCACTCTCTACCTATAGTAACTGAGCTCAAATCATTAAATGTTGGACTGGTCAAAATCAAAAGACTCCAAATGTGAATAAATACCCCCAAACTTAGATGGAAAATTATTCTCAATGTTTGCACAAAAACTTAAAATAGCCATGTGTCCATCCAGTTTGAAGGAAAGAAAATGAAATAAAGAAATGAATAAAGAAAAATAAAGAGAAATAAAGAGAGAGTGTAAGTACTCCCCTGAAAATTGGGTTGCCTCCCAATAAGCGCTGCGTTTCTTGTCTTCAGCTAGACTTGATGAGTTTATGCAATGTATTGAATGACTCGCGGCTTAAAACTCATCTTATTATAAGGTTTCCCCCTATGCCCATTCACCTTGAACGTTTGATTTTCCTTTCTGCTATGAACCTCCAACGCTCCATGTAGGAAAACCTTTGTAACAACGTACGGACCGTACCATCTTGACATAAGCCTATCCGCAATGGTCCACCTTAATGCACCCTTGTGTTCTTGCCATATTCTCAATTGCTTCACTTCTTCCTGCATCCTCAAGTTTGCAGCAACTATCACAGGTAACGTCTGGTTTTCACCCACATATGCATACTTCAAGTGTTCAGGTGGCGGCTTTAGTTCCACGTCTGGTGTCCTGGTAACAGAAGAAATAAAAGTATTATTAGACACAAGATTTTCAAACACAGGTGCAAACTTACCTGAATATGATTTTGGATTTCCAAGGGTATGTATTGTCTCTGCAATCCTCCAATCATCATATTCCTATTCAACTTGAGATAGTGTTAGAGAGTGTGTAATTGTGGCTTGTAATGGATCGACACTATGTTCCTGAAATGTTTGGTCACAAATTTCCTGAACCATATTAACATTATAACATTCATGATCATCGTGTGGTAATTTTGGTGCATCAAACATTTCAAACTCAATCTTGTCCTCTAGGGTTGTCACCGATTGGAGCTGTTCTTGTCTTCTAGGGTTTGGTATGGTTTATGATGGGAGTTCTCCTGCCTTTCTTTCACTTAACTCCTTAGCAATTTGACCAATTTGAGTGTCCAATTTCTGATTGGCCTGCCCTTGTTGGTTGCTTGTTTGCTGTTGCTGTTGGAGTAATTGAAGAACGGTGGATTCGAAATCCAACTTCTTCTGTTCTTGAACTGGCCGATCAAACCCATTCCTACTCTGGAATTGCTGTGCATGCCCTTGTGCGAATTGATTGCATTGATGGTTTTGATTATTGCTCCAGGAGAAATTTGGATGGTTTCGCCACCCTGGGTTGTACGTGTTTGAAAAAGGGTTGTTCTTGGGCTGGTACATTCCCTGTCCTACGTAGTTTGCGTGCTCCTGATCTGTGAAAGAAGACATGGGACATGTATTAGTTGTATGATCCGAAAGAGAACAAATTGCACAAATTTCTTTTGTTTGGTTTTTTACGCCACCCAACGTCGAAATTGCATTAACAAGCATATCAATTTTTTGTTCATGTTTACCATTTCTAATTGTATGTTATTATTACTAGAAATTTCGTAAACTCCCTGTTTTTTCGAAAGGCCCCTTCCCCTTGTTAAGAATTGTTGTGAGTTCTCGCTGAGTTCTTCGAATAGCTCGATGGCCTCCTCACCACTCTTCCTCATCAAGATTTCGTTGCAAGCTGAATCCACAATTGCTTTGTTAGTGTCATTTAAACCCTCATAAAATGCTTGTACCTGATCATCCTTAGGCATGTTGTGCGTAGGACACTTGAGAAGCTTGTTCTTAAAGTCCTTCCATGCCTCGAAGAACAAATCACCATCTTTTTGTTGGAAGAGTTGAATTTCTCTTTTTAGTTGTTTGGTTTTCTGAGCTGGAAAGAATTCCTTCAAGAACTTTGTTGCCAATTGCTCCCATGATTGAATTGATCCTGGTTCCAAAGAATTATACCACAATTTAGCATTAAGTTTTAGTGAAAATGGAAACAAAATTAACCTGATTTGTTCAGGGGTAAGCCCTTGGATGCTTTGCGTTCTGCAAAGATCAAAGAAATCTTGCAAATGGAGGTGCGGATCCTCATCTAGTCTGCCACTGAAGTGGGGAACCATGCTGAGTAATTGAGGTGATAGATGCATATTCCCTGTGACACTAGGTTGATAAGCTATGCAAGAAGGTTGCTTAATATTCTTCGGAGTGAATTTGTCTTGCATTGGTACTCGATTTGGTACTTCCTCACCCATTGTTGCTTTTGGAATAATTCGCTGTACAGTCGACTGATCCTTGGAGACAGTCGACTGATCTGAATCTGTCTGTGCAGAGTGTAACCTAAAAGAAAATATAATAAAAAGAAAAGAAAAAAGAGAAAGATTTTTTTTTATTGATTTGTAAGTTAAAATACTAAACAATCCCCGGCAGCGGCGCCAAAAACTTGTTGTAAGTCTCAACTATCTAAATAAACAGATAAACTAGACACAAATTAAAACCTCGCAAGTGTACGAATCATCTATAGAAGCGTAGTGAAAAGCAAGGGTCGATCCCACAGAGATTGTAGTAATTAACTCACTAATCAATAAAACAAAAAGAAAATACTTATCATAAAGTTTTGTTCTAAAGTATGTTTGAAAGGAATTGAAGAGATTAAAAACTAGATCAAGTAGTATCTCAAAAATATCAATTAAATGAGTTGGGCATAATTTCCACCTACAGTCACGAATGTTAGATCACCTTCTACACTACTCTAATCACTCATGTTTGTTCATTTAAGGGTATGGTATCTACTCCTTAAAGTTAAGATTTCCCTAGGCCAAGAATTAGGCATGGTATCTACTCTAATTCGTTTCTTTCCTTAAGTATTTAGCATGGTATCTACTAAGTTGCACTTGAAGAAAGCATAGGAACGATGGAAATAACAAACACTCAAAGTTCTCGAAGTTGGTATCAAATCTAGATCCTTCAAGTTGATTAAACCAAGAACCCCTAAAGATTCCTGTGTTACAAGTATGAGCACGAGATATGAGTCATCTCTATACTCATATAACAGAGTCAATTTTATAATAAGCTAACTTTGGTAATATCAGGTTCTTCAGATCAGTCGACTGTTGCTAGCTCTCAGTCGACTGATTTGACGAACTTTCTAACGATTGTTGATTCATATTATAATTTTGATCAAGACAATCAGGTTTAATCAATAAGTGATAAAAGTAGTGTATTAGAAGATTATAAACATTACATGACTACGGTTTCAATCTGCCCAACAATGAAATTAGTTGCACATAATACAACTTTTATTACATAAACATTTAGAGTTCATAATTTTAACAACAAAACAAAAACTAGAAAGAAGAAGAAGTAACACTGATTATTATGATATTCAGCCTTGAAGTCGACTTGATCTTGTCCTTCAGTGCACTTGATCTCCTTCCTTCGTTTGATTGTACTTGATCTTCTTTCGTTGATTCCTTCTCTTCTTTCTCTCTCGATCTGATTGTCACTATCAGATATCCAGTGATTGAGAGATATATGATTTCTGAGATTTTTGAGAGATCCCCCAAACTTGTGTTTTCCAGCCTTTTTATAGTCTCTTTTGCCCACATCTGCAGATCTCAAGTTCCAACGTTCCTATCTCTTCACGCATCGGATATGGATTGAGTCGATCTTCTTACTTGCCAAACCCGGGTTTTTAACTTGATTTGTTGGGCAGTTGTTATTTGCAGTTATCCCATATCTGTTCCCTGGATTTTGGCAGCTCACTTTGATTCGGATTTGGATAAGGATGAATCTTCAACTGTTCTTATCTTTTAACTCCCGCTGAATGACAGTCGACTGGTTTTGGAATCAGTAGACTGTGTCGTGAATTCTGTAGATTCATAATTAGTCAGTCAAGTCGACTGTCTTTGGAGTAAGTCGACTGTACTGCGCAGCTTCGAAATCTCAACCTCCTCTGTTCAGTCGACTGTCGTTGAAGGACCAGTCGACTTGTGTTCTGCAGCTTCCTGTGTATCATCCTCACAGTCTGGAGTAAATCTTCAATCTGCTTCGTTTAGCTGCTTTTAGGCTGTTTCCTATAGAAAAGAGAAAAGAAGAGTAAATTACCACATATAGAGAATTTAAATGTCTAATTGTATTCAGATTATTGCTCCTAAATGTGGATATTATTGGATTCATCAGAGGGCCAGCACCTACGTACTCCACATTATAGGGTTAGATCCATCGCCATGTAAACTACTACTGTGGCTACTACAAGTTTTAGACATTCTGCGTGTACCTAGACCATGCCCTAATATTTCGGAGACTATTTTACTCATACCTAGGAATTTTCAAGAATACCCCACACTGCAAGCAATGGTGCCTTACTACACACAGACATCCCATGAGCGTCGCCTCGATCCCGATAATTTCCGAGATCAATCCCACACCGCAGGTAATTCTGGAGACTATTTCACTCACGCCTCGATAATTCCGTGGATTATCTCACACCACAGATCATCTTAAGGCCTACATACTCACGTTTACCCTTGTTTCATCATGCCTCCAACTAGTGCCTATCCTTAAGTTTAATTTTAATCATCATAACCTAGAGCTAGCTTACCCTATCGGACTTAAATCAACACAAGAGAAAGTTAGCCCAAACTGGCTACTTCTGAAGAGAAACTGAACCTACTCTGGTTAGTTCTCAAATTTTTATCATTCACAAATGTCGGTTATCAAGGGTCTCGCCTAGCCTCTAGATTCCAACAACCGTCTCATTAGAGATCAATTAGGTTATATCCAACATCACTGTTTCAACTTTTAATCAAGAATTCTCTTTATCCATGAAGTATTCAACTTTTATAACTCATTCAATAATAATTTTCAAATCAAATTTCATATAAACGACTTTTTAGTAAACCAATCACTTCCAAAGTTTTCTCGAAACTCATTTCTTCAAAATTAATTACTTCCTAACATTTATAGCTATTTTCATATTATTCTATACTTAAAGCAAAACTCGTTTCTTTAATTAGATCATTATTTTTATTACCAAACTTCTTTAAAAATCATCACTAGAATTTCATTACTTCCAATTCAAATTTTACCTTTAATTTCATTATAAACCAACTCTTAATAGTCTCAATCTTATATATATCTTCTTTATTTTAAATTAAACTCCAACTCAAATCAACATATAAAATCTACTCTTTAAATTCATTAAAAAAATATTTTTTGAATAGCATGAAGTAATTCCCAATCATTCTAATATTATTGTAATAATTTTCCATAAAGTTCCTCTCTTTTTAAAGCTTGAAATCATTTTTAAAAATCTAACATTATTGTAATAATTTTCCATAAAGTTCCTCACTTTTTAAAGTTTGAAATCAATAAAAAAAATATTTAAAATCCAACAGTGAGCCCCCAGGCTTGAACCAGCACCAAGCAGCAAGCAGACCAAACGGCAAACCACTGAGCCAACTCAGTGCTCAGTAATAAAGTGCTCTGAGTATTTAAATACCCAACTACTCATGATTTCTGTCTTTTAAAATATTTTTGATATGAACAGAGCCAACCCCAGTTCAAACCTACGACCACAGAGACCCCCCAACGCCATGTGGCAGCGCCTGGCACAAGGCACATGCGCTAGCCACCAAGACCAAGCATCACATCTGACTTAATATGGGTTAGAAACTTTGTAGTCCAACTCTCAGTTTATTCCTATATTTTAATTTATTCATTCAAATTGATTTCAATCAATTGTATCCAATATATTTGCTCATATAACATATTTCTAAAATTTCAGCAACAAATTCATATTGATTTTATTTATAATAAAGTAATTTTATACACAACAAATGTAAATAGCAATTTTTTAGAACTTTCATATACAATATGCCTTTTATAATTTCACCACACTACTCCACTAGCACATATATATATATATATATATATATTTCTTTTCAATGTTATTTGAAATGATGGAGAAATTCTCTCTAAAATTATAATCTACTCAAATCAAACACGACTCAATTTCATTTGCAATTCATCTACAAAATCTACTCATATTATACTACAATTTTGTATGACAATCATATAAAATATTTTAATGTAAATTGTAGTTCAACTACACCATAATTCTACATTATAAATTTTTAATAACATACATTTTTCCACATTCCTCAACTACTAATTTCTAGATATCAATTCAATATGCATCACACAAAAACATTAGAAATTAAATAATTCAAATTATATCTACAATTCTAACATGAATTTCCTATGCATGAATTCTATATACAATTAGAAAGTAAGTAGAGACACCCACCTATCAAAGAGTATACTAGTAGCAACCCCCCTTCAAAAGCATTTCAAAAAATCCCCAAAAGCCACACAAAATGCCCACCGAAATCCACACAGCAAGCAACCCGAGCACTGCCTATTCTTTTGAATTTTCTATTATTATTAACTTTTTGTTATGTTTAGAATGGTCTAGGTGTAAGGGAATTATAGGGTTAATTAGGTAGTTATATTAACTAATTGCCCATTAATAAATCCACTCCTCCACTACTTTCTCCACTCCTCCAATGAACAGCCGACTATTTCCCTATTGGAGTGTGCACATTGCATGTGTGCACGTGCACGTGCTTTGTGTACACTCACATAATTTAGTTAATTATTTTTATTGAATAAAAATGGGTATTCTACATGAAAAGTAGTGTGGGCTGTTTATTTTTATTAAAAAATTTGTGGGCTTTGGAAGAAATTTTAGGCCCATGGGTTTTCATAAAAATAAATAATAAAAAATATAAAAATAAAGTGAGAAGAAAAATGCGCATTACTTCTTACAAAATTTTAGATACACCAATCCATACAAAATTTTACGTGCAATGTACGTGCAAAATACAAAATAAATTTGAGACAGAGAAAATCAATCAAAATACAAAATACGCAGAATATTTATACTAACAATGTTACGTATATTTCATGTAATGGAAAATATACATAATCAACACGTGTATTGAAAGCACGTGCAATGTACGTAAAAACACAAGGATCGAAAATTGATATTTGAGTTGGCCCAAATAGGATAAGTGTCACGCCCCGCTTTCCAAAAAGAATACAGAATATGGATACGCAACTCAATCCAGCGAATGATTTGCATCATCTATAAGTTGTTCCGGAATCTTTACAATATCTCACAAAATAATTAGAGTCGGAAGCAAAAGAGAATCAACCACACACATGAAAAATTGAATTAATGAACCAACAGAATTTACTTGAAACAAAATGTATTAATCTCAAATAAATCAGAATCTAAATAAGACAAAATCCTGGGTCACATCGCCCAAAATACAAAGTAATCATCCAAGTACTCAAAATACATTATTCAAAGCAACAATAATAGCAATACTAATAAGCAAGAAATCCAGCACTAATATCTCATTTCGCTAATACCGTCGGGCAGCTGACCATCCTGATCTGCAATTGATAATTGCAGGAGAAGGAAAGAGAAAACAAGTAATCATCAATTGCAAGTTACGGACCACTTATAATGCAGGATACAAGTACATGGGAAAGGTAAATAAATAGTATGGAATAATGCATCAACATTAATAACTAGTATGAATCAGTAAAACAAAGTCAACTAGCATGGTATACTAATAGTACAAATGAATGTGTCAAGTATAGTGTCATATGGCAACTAACATTGTCCAGTAATAGTAAGTTCAATATATCAGTGTAACAATCTAACAGTATCAGTCTATTAGTATCAGTCTAACAGTATCAGTCTTATGTTCTTACAGTCTTGTGTGTATTGCTAGCTAGGTAGCACTTCATGCGCCCCAAAATATAACACATGGTTGCTACAACAAACAGTTTCGCTTTTAAATTTCATAGTGGACCATAATGGGGCAGTGTACTCAGGTATCAGTTACAGTAACAGTAGCAGTAAAAGTAACAGTAACAGTAGCAGTGAAAGTAATAGTAACAGTAACAGTAGCAGTAAAAGTAACAGTAACAGTAGCAGTGAAAGTAATAGTAACAGTAACAGTATGGAACACTAGTTCCCTTCCAAGTATACATTTTCATATTTTCCACTACTAGATTTTCCCTTAAGAAACCCCGGCTTGATCACTTTTATTATGGTTATCAAAAGACATAATAGTGCATGAAATAGTGTCAAATTATCATGGTACAATCAGTATTAGGTTCAGGAAAACAAATAAACATGCATAGGCGATATACGGTCACATAAACTAGCCAAACAGTGTATGTTCATATTCAGGACAATATGGCACTACAGTACTAAAACAGTGATTCCCGTTACTACAGAAATCCAAATCTAAATCCGTCAAAGAATCTGGAAAATAGACTTCCACACGAATCCAGCGATTATATGTAAGCCATATAGTAATTCACGAAATCATAACTCAAAACTGATTTGAATCCAGAAAATACGTTCAGCCAAAAATCAGTAAATCGTATTCAAAGTCAGAAAAACAGCATTAAAACACCTCAAATAAATCCAGAAAAAATCTGGGATAATTCCCTATATGTCTATTCACAAAGTTTTATAATACTGCAGTAAAATTAGTTCAGTCAACAAAAATAAAAAAAATCAAGAAATGATAGTTTGGCAAATCTGGAATTCCCAACACTACTATACGAGAAATGTAATATCTCGCAAACCGTGAAACAAAATCCAAATCCGTCAAAGGGAGATAGAAATAGAAAAAATAAGCTAACTTTTATATTTCATAAATATTTTCCATACATTAAAAGGAAATAGGGTGAAAATATGATTCTTTATAGAACAGCAAGCAAAATACAACAAGTATAGCTTTCATAACCAAGCATGAAACGGCGTATAAAATTCATCAATAAAATCCACCAAAATTCTGGGTAATCCCTAGATAGATATAGAAATACTGTGCAAAGTTTCAGATCAAAATAATATAATTAAGACTAGTATCAAAATAGTTTAATCATCAAAATCATCAAGAAACGAAATATGGAAAATAGAATTTACCTCTGTAGTAAAATAGCCATAACTCACTCATACGAAAACGAAATTGATCAAGGTCGGAGAGTTTGGAAAGAAGACAGATTTCTTTACAATTCATGTCTAATACAAAAATTAAGAATTCTAACCTCAATATGGTCTAAAATACAAACCAAAACTGATCATCGACAATTACAGATTTTCTCTTGAAAACAAAACCAACATAAACCACACGAAACTCGTTCCAATCATAATCAAATATGGTATAGAGTCTACTAAGTGTCCAAACATCATGAAATAGAGTATATGACATATTCACAACCATCATATCACATGGATCTCTTCAAACACATAATTTCACCTAATTCTCACATATATGAATAGATCAAGAACGGTCAAAACCTAGTGGTTTTCATGTCGATTTTTGTGTCGTGAGGCAACTATGGTCAAATAGCACAATAGAGATAAAACCCATCAACGATAACGCACATACGAGTTGTCTCTAGAACCCAACTACACTATAAGCGGTATTTTTTGACTTGTATCATACAAAGAAATTTGAGTACAAGTTACTTGTCTTAACCGAAGATGAAAACAAAGAACACCAAGAATAACGTGAACGGATCCCGACCACGAACAAAACCACGAATCAAACCAATCACGAACCAAGAACCAACGATCCACACGTGTGAACTACGTGCACTTGCAAACCAAGAGAGAGAGAGGGAGAACGGTTGGGATTCACGGCGGCACTGGCCAATGCAGGTGCTACTGCTATTGCTGTTCCTAGCATCGGTGGATGGCAAGGAGGATGGAAAGAGAGATGGAGTGACGGATGGAGAGGTGCTCGGTGATCAGAATAGGGGATAGGGGGTTGCAGTGTGGTCGGGTAAGGGATGCAACGGGGGAGAGGTGGTCGGATGGGGGTGTTGGACGATCGGGAGAAGGTCAGGCAGTGCAGCTAGGGGCTGACGGTGCAAACCAGGGAAAGAAAGATCGGGGTAGGGTTTAGGTATAGGCAGTAGGGTTAGGGAGAGAGATGAGAGTATATATATATGGGGTTAAATTAGGATTTTTAGTAGGATTGTGGGTAATGGGTATTGGGTTTAATTAGGTAGTTCAGAAGTAGTAATAGGATTGATCCAATAGGATAAATTTGTATAGGATTAATAATAGAATTGTAGTATTTAATCTGGCATTGGTAACCAATTAGGGATCAAACAATAGGATTGGAAATAGGATGAGAAACCAAAGATACAAATAAACAGAGCAAGACACAATGAAGAACGAAAATACCCACAATGATCAAGAACAAATCAAGGAACCGAAAGTAAATCACAAAAGATCAAAATTGAGCCAAAAATGAATATATATTGAAAACAACTCCAATATACGGTCTAGAAAAATACGAGAGAGTACAAATATTCAAGGAGAAGAAAAATATATCAAAAATACGAAAAACGAAAAACAGGGGTTACAATCCTACCCGTCTAACAAAAAGAATTTCGTCCTCGAAATTCAAAAAGAAGATACATAGGATAACTCCAAAAGAAAAGAAAATAAGGCAAAACAAAACAAAACAACCACTACTCAAACAAATGAGGAAACTTCTGCTTAGTCTCCTCCTCCAACTCCCAAGTCAACTCACTAGGCGAGTGAGGATTCCAAGCAACACGAACCAACTTAATGACCTTGTTCTTAAGCACTTTCTCCCGCCGATCCACAATAGCAACTGACAGAATCTCATAAGTCAAATCCAGCTGCACGGTCAACTCAGAGTAGTCGATCACGTGACTCTCATCGCGGATATATCTCCTGAGTTATGAGACATGGAAAACATCGTGCACTCCTGATAACGCTGGCGGCAAAGTAAGACGATAGACCACCTTACCTACTCGCTCCAAAATCTCAAACGGTCCAATAAACCTAGGGCTAAGCCTGGCCCCCACCACTGAACCGAATGACACCGCACCAAGGCGAGACCTTAAGAAAAACATGGTCACCAACAACAAACTCCAAAGCCTCCGATGGACATCAGCCCACCGCCTCTGCCTATCCTGAGCTGCCTGAAGATGCTTCCTAATCTGAGTCACAGCATCAACTGTCCTGGTGATCAACTCCGGACCCAACAACTGCCTCTCACCAATGTCATCCCAGTATACTGGTGATATGCATTTACATCCATAAAGTGCCTCGAACGGTGCAGCTTTAAGACTAGCCTGAAAGCTGTTATTGTACGTGAACTCTACGAGATGCAAATGGTCCTCCCAAGATCCACCGAACTGCAACATACAGGATAGCAACATGTCCTCAAGAATCTGAATAGTCTGCTCTGACTATCGATCAGTCTGAGGATAAAAAGTTGTACTGTACTTCAACTTACTCCCCGAACTAGCCTGAAGACTCTCCCAAAACTGAGATCTGAATCTCGCCCTGTTGGATACAATACTAACTAGAACCTCATGAAGCCTGACAATCTCTTGCATGTACTTCTCCGTTAGGCTCTCAGTAGACTGACCGACACGAAAAGGAATGAAGTGAGCACTGTTCGTCAAACGGTCGACAATCACCCAAACAGCATTATGACCCTTATGACTCCTCAGCAAAGCGGTCACAAAATCCATGGTGATATGCTCCCACTTGCACTCCAGAATAGGAAGCGGTTGAAGAAGTCCAGCGGTTCTCTGATGCTCTGCCTTAACCTGCTGACAGATCAAACACTGAGCAACAAACCGAGCTACAGACCTTTTCATACCATGCCACCAGAAACGAAGCTTCAAATCTCGATACATCTTAGTACCTCCAGGATGGATAGAATACGAGGACTGATGAACTTCCTCAAGCAACCTCTGACGAACTTCACCCTTAGGGACACACCAACGGGAAACAAAACGAAGCGAACCATCGGCATGAATAACCATGTTCGTTCTGGACCCGGACTCAACCTCAGCTCGAAAACCCTACAACTACGCATCACCAGCCTGAGCCTCTTTAATCTAACCAACAAAAGAAGACTGAAGCTGGAGCGCAAGACAACTCTGACCAGAACTCGACAACAAAACCTCCAAATCCAACCTCCTCATCTGCTTAATGAGATCACTCTACTAAGTAAAAAACATAACTGCCGGTCTCCTGCTCAAAGCATCTAGCACCAAGTTTACTTTCCCAGGATGGTATTGCAAACTGATGTCATAATCGGCCATAAGCTCCGACCATCGCCTTTGCCTCGTGTTTAATTCCTTCTGGGTGAAAACGTACTTGAGACTTTTGTGGTCTGTAAAGATCTCCATGCGGTCTCCAAGTAAATAATGTCTCCACAACTTCAAAGCATGGATCACTGCCGCTAACTCCAAGTCATGAGTAGGATAGTTCTTTTCATGCGGCCTCAACTGCCTCAATGCATATGCAACAACATGGCCCTTCTACATAAGAACTGCTCCAAGATCCTTACCAGAAGCATTACAGTGAATTACAAATCCGCCTGAACCATTTGGAATAGTCAACACAGGCGCTGACGTCAATCTGTTTTTCAACTCAACAAAATCCCCATTGCACTCACCAGACCAACAAAACTTCTGATCCTTCCCTGTCAGTTTAGTTAACGGTCCTGCAATCTTCGAAAAATCTTGAACGAATTTTCGATAATAGCCCGCAAGACTAAGAAAACTCTGAACTTTGGAAACTGACTTAAGAATATGCCAATCCTTCACAGCTTCAACCTTGGTTGGATCCACAGAAACACCATCGCCAGAAATAATGTGCCACAAGAAAGAAACCCTGTCAAGCCAAAACTTGCACTTGCTGAGTTTTCCATAGAGCTGATTCTCTCTCAAAGTCTGCAAAACCACTCTAAGAAGCTCAGCATGATCTTCCCGATTCCGAGAATACACCAGAATATCATCAATGAAGACCACCACAGATCTATCCAAGAACTAAGAGAAAACCCGGTTCATAAGACTCATGAATACAGCTGGCACATTAGTGACCCCGAACGGCATCACAAGATACTCATAGTGCCCGTATCTAGTCCTGAATACAGTCTTCTGTATATCAGCAGCCTTTACCTTGACATGGTGATACCCAGAATGAAGATCCATCTTCGAGAAAATAGCAGCCCCACTCAACTGGTCAAACAAATCATCGATCCTCGGCAAAGGATACCAGTTCTTCACAGTAACACTGTTTAGTTTCCGATAATCCACGCACAGGCGACGACTACCATCCTTCTTGTTAACAAAAAGGACCGGAGCACCCCAAGGCGAAACACTTGGTCAGATAAAACCCAAATCAAGAAGCTCCTGAATCTGCACCTTAAGCTCTGCTAGCTCAACATGTGCCATCCTGTAGGGACTCTTCGATATCGGTGTCGTTCTAGGCTGAACATCAATACCAAACTCCACTTCCTTATCAGGGGGTAAGCCAGGCAACTCATCTAGGAAACATCCAAGAAATCCCGAACTACTAGAGGCACAGCTTCACAGCCTGAGTGCAATTCCATCGCACAATCCATCTATACAACTGCAGTCTTTGCTCAGCCAAGGAAAGACTCCCCAACATGGAACTCAAATTTTGCTCGATCTGGAATTCTAAAAACAACTTTCTTGGTACGGTAATCAATAATGGTATGGGCTTTACCCAACCAATCCATACCCAGAATAACATCGAATCCTGAATTTCTAATGATAATCAGGTTGGATTTGAAATCTGCGTCCCCAATAACAATGAAACATTGCCTGCACTCACGGGAACAAATGAAAACACCACCACCTGTCAAAATGTTCTAAGCCTTAAACATGTTGCTACACTCCAACTGATGGCGAGCGACAAATCGTGAGGAGACAAAAGAATAGGTTTTCAAGAATCAAAGAGAACATGAGCAGGAAAAGATCAAACAAGGACGACAATTGCCACAACTCCTTCAGTTATCTCAGCATCTGCAGCAGTCAAGTTGAAAGCTTGACTACTCCTCGGAACAGCAGTCCTCTGACCGACAATCTGACGCTGAGGAGGAAGCAGAAGCCTAACTGGACCATGAGCTGGGCCTGCTTGCTGAACAGGACCCCTGGCTGGAAGAGCCACCTGCTGCTACTGTAGAAAATCGCGTACTGAATGATCAGCGGCGCCACACCTAAGCACCGGCGATTGACGTACCAACAATTCTTATGCTCATGCCCAGACATCTGACAGAAGTCGCAAAAACCACCCTTTTGAAAACTAGCAGAAGGATACGGAGCTCCCCTGACCGGATGGGTTGGAACAGGCCTCCAAACAGGACCACCAGAAGGCCTAGCAGCAGGATGCAGAACAGTCTGCGGAGAAGGAACCAAACCACCACGAGCTTGCTCCTGAGCTCGAGATGCCTCAAGAGCTTCAGCATAAGTACGCAACTGGAGAGAGACAAGATGCCTCTTGATATCCTGCACAAGCCCATTTGTGATTCTACGAGCCCTATCCTCTTCGGTAGCCACAAGAACGGTAGCAAAGCGGCTAAGTTTAGTAAACTCAGCTGCGTACTCATCCACTGACCTGGAATCCTATTTTAGGGCCAGGAATTGCTGTTCCATCTCGACTCGAGTACTACTGAAGAAGAACTTCTCCAAAAATTCCCGAGTGAAAGTAGTCCAAGCAATAGGCCTCTCAAGTCGCTCGGACTCGATCATCCACCAAATATGAGCTAAATCCACCAGCTGGATGGAAACCACGTCCACCCTATCAGCCTCGGAAACATGTGCCGCCAAGAGCAAGAGCTCGGTCCGGATCAATCACTGTTCAGCCTCCAAAGGCATCTCAGTGCCGGAAAAGCGGTCGGGATGCAGCCTTATAAAATCCGTAACTGTTCCTCGACGAGGTGGAAGATTTGCCTGCACAGGCACAACGGAAGGCAGAACCCGGGAAGCTTCAAGAGCAGCCATCACTAGATCGCTGTGGTTTTGCTGCTGATTGACCAGTAGCTCAAGCACAGTAGTGACAGCCTCAACCGGATCAGGCTGATAAGAATTTCCACGAGCCATAGCTGCACTAAAAATAAAAACAATTAGCATCCAGAATCAAAGTTGATAATAATTCATTTATGCATGCATGATTGGTGAAATATTGAGTCGATCCCAGTTCGAGCCAGACTTGTCTAATATATTAGGCAACTAATACATTAGCCAAATCTGGGCTCTGATACCACTAAAAGTCTTGTCACGCCCCGCTTCCCAAAAAGAATACGGAATACGGATACGTGACTCAACCCGGCGAATGATTTGCATCATCCATAAGCTGTTCAGGAATGTTTACAATATCTCACAAAATAATCAGAGTCGGAAGCAAAAGAGAATCAACCACATACTTGCAAAATTGAATTAATGAACCAACAGAATTTACTTGAAACAAAATGTATTAATCTCAAATAAATCAGAATCAGGATAAGACAAAATCCTGGATCACATCGCCCAAAATACAAAGTAATCATCCAAGTACTCAAAATACATTATTCAAAGCAACAATAATAGCAATACTAATAAGCAAGAAATCTAGCACTAATATCTTATTTCACCAATGCCGTCAGGCAGCTGACCATCCTGATCTGCAATTGATAATTGTCGGAGAAGGAAAGAGAAAACAAGTACCCGTCAATTGCAAGTTACGGGCCAATTATAATGTAGGATACAAGTACATGGGGAAGGTAAACAAATAGCATGGAATAATGCATCAACAGTAATAACTAGCATGAATCAGTAAAACAAAGTCAACTAGCATGGTATACTAACAGTACAATTGAATGTGTCTAGTGTCATATGGCAACGAACATTGTCCAGTAACAGTAAGTTCAGTATATCAGTGTAACAGTCTAACAGTATCAGTCTAACCGTATCAGTCTAACAATATCAGTCTTATGTTCTTACAGTCTTGTGTGTATTACTAGCTAGGTAGCACTTCATGCGCCCCAAAATATAACACATGGTTGCTACAACAAACAGTTTCGCTTTTAGATTTTATAGTGGACCATAATGGGGCAGTGTACTCAGGTATCAGTAACAGTCGCAGTAGCAGTAAAAGTAACAGTAACAGTAGAAGTGAAAGTAACAGTAACAGTAACAGTATGGAACACTAGTTCCCTTCTAAGTATATGTTTCCATATTTTTCACTACTAGATCTTCCCTTAAGAAACCCCGGCTTGATAACTTTTATTATGGTTATTAACAGACATAATAGTGCATGAAATAGTGTCAAATTATCATGGTACAATGAGTATTAGGTTCAAGGTAACAAATAAATATGCATAGGTGATATACGGTCACATAAACTAGCCAAACAGTATATGTTCATATTCAGGACAGCATGACAGTACAGTACTAAAACAGTAATTCCCGTTATTACAGAAATCCAAATCTGAATCTGTCGAAGAATCTGGAAAATAGATTTGCACACGAATCTAGTGATTATATATAAGCCATATAGTAATTCACGAAATCATAACTCAAAACTGATTTGAATCCAGAAAATACGTTCAGCCAGAAATCAGAAAATCGTATTCAAAGTCAGAAAAACAACATTAAAACACCTCAAATAAATTCAGAAAAAATCTGGGGTAATTCTCAAAATACAGCAAGTATAGCTTTCATAACCAAGCATGAAACAACGTAAAAAATTTATCAATAAAATCTACCAAAATTCTGGGTAATCCCTAGATAGATATAGAAACACTGTGCAAAGTTTCAGATCAAAATAATATATTTAGGACTAGTATCAAAAGAGTTTAATCATCAAAATCATCAAGAAACGAAATCTGAAAATAGAATACACCTATGTTGTAAAATAGCCATAACCCACACATACGAAAACGAAATCGATCAAGATCAAAGAGTTTGGGAAGAAGACAGATTTCTCTACAATTCATGTCTAATACAAAAATTAAGAATTCTGACCTTAATATGGTCTAAAATGCAAACCAAAACTGATCATCGATAATTACAGATTTTCTCTTGAAAACATAACCAACATAAAGCACACGGAATTCGTTCCAATCACAATCAAACATGGTATAGAGTCTACTAAGTATCCAAACATCATGAAATAGAGTATATAACATATTCACAACTATCATATCACATGGATCTCATCAAACACATAATTTTACCTAATTCTCACATATATGAATAGATCAAGAACGGTCAAACCTAGTTGTTTTCATGTCAATTTTTGTGTCGTCAGACAACTATGCTCAAATAGCACAATAGAGAAAAAACCCATCAAAGATAACACACACACGAGTTGTCTCTAGAACCCAACTATACTATCAGTATTTTTTGACTTGTATCATACAAAGAAATTTGAGTACAAGTTACTTGTCTTAACCGAAGACGAAAATGAAAAACACCAAGAATAACGGGAACGAATCCCGGCCACGAACAAAACCCACGAACAAAACCATGAATCAAAGCAATCACGAACCAAGAACCAACGATCCACACGTGCGAACTACGTGCACGTGCAAACCAAGAGAGAGAGGGAGAACGGTCGGGATGCACGGCGACGCTGGCCGATTCTGGCACTGTTGTTGTTGCTATTCCTGGCGTCGGCGGATAGCAAACAGGACGGAAAGAGAGATGGAGTGATGGATGAAGAGGTTCTCGGTGATCGGAATAGGGGATAGGGGGTTGCGGTGTGGTCGGGTGAGTGATGCAGTGGGGGAGAGGTGGTCGGATGGGGGTGTTGGACGATCTGGAGGAGGCCAGGGGGTGCGACTAGGGGCTGATGGCGCAAACCAGGGAAAGAGAGATCTGGGTAGGATTTAGGTATAGGCAGGTAGGGTTAGGGAGAGAGATGAAAGTATATATATATATGGGGTTGAATTAGGGTTTTTAGTAGGATTGTGGGTAATGGGTATTGGTTTAATTAGGTAGTTCAGAAGTAGTAATAGAATTGATCTAATAGGATAAATTTGTATAGGATTAATAATAGGATTGTAGGATTTAATCTGGCATTGGTAATCAATTAGGGATCAAACAATAGGATTGGAAATAAGATGAGCAACCAAATCACCATGAGCACCCAAAGATACAAATAAAGATAGCAAGACACAATGAAGAGCGAAAATAACAACAATGATCAAGAACAAATCAAGGAACCGAAAGTAAATCACAAAAGATCAAGATTGATCCAAAAATAAATATATATTGAAAACAACTCCAATATATGGTCCAGAAAAATACGAGAGAGTACAAATATTCAAGGAGAAGAAAAATACATCAAAAATACGAAAAACGAAAAACATGGGTTACAATAAGAATGAATTTCGAGAAGAAAATGTACAAATAGTCGAAATACAAAATACGTATGATATTTATATTAAAATACGTTACGAATATTACCCGTAACAGTACAAAATATACGTGTGTAACACACGAGGGCAAAATTATCATAACTCAATTTTGCGAGGTGTTACATAAACATTAACATGCTTGCATGCACCCGAACCTATGGTATGGAACGCAGGATTACATGCATTAGATAAGACTGATCAAATGAATAGACTTAAGATTAACACTGAGCACATGCATATTCCTGTTTATATATTATATGTCTCGTTTACAAGCTATATGATTCCTGTTTACTAGCTGTTTACATGTTACATGCTCGGTCCCAGTTTCATGATTCCTTCTCACAAGATAATTTACCTGATTCTCGATTACATGTTTGTATTCCTCGTTACATGATTTGTTTCCTGTACACATGATTCTATGTTCTTGCTATATTCCTGTTCTTGTTACCTACTTGCTTGTACTACTTGCAGCCCGTTACTTGCTCTAACGGTTGTTCTCCTTCCCCAACTCGAGATGATAAATTTACACAGTGGGAGAAAAATTGCCAGAAGGAATTAGTGATCAAGTGTTCTAAGGAATGAAGATGGATCTGACCCTGCTTTTATTTGCAGTATGTTATATTCTCAGTTCTATTTGTTTTACTGCAAACTTTGTATTTCGGGCATGTTGTCCCAAAGTTATTTCTTTCTGGATGTTGGTTATTTATGAACTATTGCATGATTTATTTATGTTACTCATGTTTATGTGATTATAAATTGCCTGGGTGGTTGTGTTTACTTTCATATTGTTGAGTTGATTATGACAACTTATGAATGATGCAATTATATCATTCGCTGGACCTCTGTCACGAACCTGTATCTTATTTTATTCTAGGAAGCAGGGCGTGATAGTTGCAGGCACTGGACATATCATGGCTTGGGCTAAACAAACCCAACATTTTGGTCGACAAAGATTTTTATATTTGAATTTCCTTTCCCTCCCATTCAATCTGCACTAAATCATCTTTTTCTAGCTGGCATACCAAATTTGGCTTATTGCCAAAAACTGCTTGCGAGATAGTAGGGACTACCTCTTTAGCTGTTACCAAATCAGGATTCCCCAAGATATCCACCTCCAAAATTTATCCTTCCATAACAGTTTTTTCCCTTCCCTGATTTTCCACTTCTTCCCGTCATTGTCAGAGTTTGCCGACGATGGTAGTATTGGTGACGCAATCTGTTGCGAGGGAGCACCTGAGGCCAGTGGCTGTTTAGATGTTGAGTTCTCCTTGCTCTTATCAGGAGTTGGGTTGGCAACCTTCAAACCATCTACGCCATCAGATTAGACCTCAGATCCTTCTTTCTTCCTACAAAAAGAGTTCCGGCGACCGTGAAAAGTTGGACCTTGTCATTCTCGACATCTTTGACATGAATTGGATTTCTAAGAATAAGCACAGGGAACTCATAAGTATGCTTCGCTAACGTCCAGGGAACAGTGTTTGTGATCAATAAGGCTTTAGGAATGCAGGAGGCGTCTTCCACCTCAGTCAACACCAGGGCTTGGTCTCTCTTCTCAGCTTTCTTCATCCCGTTGCTCATAACCACCAACATAGCAAAATGTTTGAAGAATGATTCCGAAGATGCATGATTCCACATGTGGAAAGGTAGCAATGGCATGTTGATCCAAATGTAGCTAGGAGTGGTTCAGAGTTTAGCTGCGAAATCTAGAGACCAGGGGGAGAAGGTAACATTGAATCCAGAGAAACAAAAGATAGCTTCAATGATCGCTTGATTTGCACTTTTGACGGTGGGGAACTAGACATAGAAAACCCCGTCACCCACCTTCTTCAAGGACCACCACCACCCTTTTGGCTTCCCATTCAAAGTTAAGAGCATACTCCACATCTTTCATCGTTAGGGAGAACTTGGGGTTGATGAGGTGTAGTAAGGCGCTCGCAAGCAACGCCGGAAGGGTGGCCACCATGTTTTAGTTGTGGGGAACCTCCACAACAATGGCTTCACAACAGTTGAATAGTGGGCAGTCTCTCACCTTGTTACCAAATTTCTTACAACTAAAGTAGTGGAAACCGTATCGACGATAGTCAGCGGCCAAATGACCCTAATGCCACACTTCATGCAATTTTTCTCCATTTTGTTGTGGATCTAGGGTTAAGGGTGGGTTTTCTTGGGGGGGAAAGAGGGGTTTGGGGATGGGTTGTTGTTAGTTTTTTTTTTTTTTTTTTTTTTTTTTTTTTTTTTTTTTTTTTTTGGGCAGGCGGGGGGGGGGGGGGGGGGGGGGGAATAACTTGATAACTTGAGCATAAGATATTCTCTCTTCCCAAGACGTCCATGCGGATATTCTCTCTTCCCAAGGTGTCCATGCAGCTTCTGTCTCTCTCTCTCTCATCATTTCCCATCTTATTTTTCATAAAATAAACATGACATAGTTTATGCAATTTTCATTTAGTAAAGAGATTAGTTAATTTTAATTTGACTCTTGTGCTTTTCAGAGCCCAAATAATTAAGATCCATATTTTTTCACGATTATTAATCAAACAAATAATTATTATGAGTTAGGCATAGAAATAGAATCCATAAGTAGGGGATTTCATTCATAAGAGCATTCAAGTCATTTGCTAAATTGCCATTTTTGTCATTTTTTGACAAAGAAGTCGCTGTAGTCGTTTGCCAATTTGCCATTTTTTTCATTTTTAGAAACAATATTTTTCTATATTTGAGAAAAGATTTGGTAATTGTCATATTACAGATCATGTTTCGTCCCTATTATTTTAATGCTTCGCCTGAGAAAAAAAAAGATGATTATTTTAAAAACTAATATGTTTAATTAGGTGTTTAGTTAGTTAATTAGTTTAGTTAGATAATTAGTTAAATAATTAGGGGTTAAATTTTAAGTGGTAAAAAGGTGAAAGTGGGACGAAACATCACATCGTAGGTCTCACCAAATTTTAAAAAAAAAATAAAAAATTAAGGGTGTGTTTGGTTTTATTTTATTTTTTTTCTCTAAAAAAACGAAATCATGTTTGGTAAGGTAGTTTTCTGGAAAAAAAATTCACAAAATAGTTCCCCCCACTTTTCTTTCTCCCTTCTCTCTCTTCACGAGTAGCTCAGGTTGTTTCTTTACTCCATTCACCTCCTTCCTCCCTTCTCGATTTTATCGCTCCAAACCAGATCTGAGTAAATCTCCACCCAAAATCAACGATTTTTGAATTATTTAGCCGCAAATCTACTCCACCTTGTTGATTCTCTGTCGCTGGCGGAGAGCATACTACTCTCGATCAGTCGATTTGGTGGGGAGAGTGATCGATTTAGGGTTGATGGTCTGTGAGACCCGTGCTGCATACAAAAGAAGGTGTATTCGACAACGGGCAAGTCGAATCAAACGCCGATTGAAGGTTGAATCTTTTGCTGACAATTTCTTTGCTCTTCACCTGCAATCGAAGGTATGATCCGATTGGTACCCATTTATAATCTTGTTACAGCGCTATTATTGCGGTTTATAAGATGCTATTCCCAATTTTTTGAACGAAATTTGAAGAAAGTGTTTGTCTTATGGGTTTGTTCAACGGATCATTAGCGGGATTGTACACAGTGAATGGGGTGGATTGGGAGATGATGACTTCCAATCCTATGGCTAGAACCGTGGGCCAAAACTGGTTTTTTTGGGTTTAATTATTTGTTAAAAAAAAAATTTTGAGGTACTGATTTTACGGATTAAAGACTGTGAATTGGGATGGATTTGGATATCATTACATGTGATCTTATGGTCGATTAAACTCCTTATTATTTGATTAAAATAAGGGTGAATTTTGTTCCTGTGAAAAACATTTTTTTCAAAGTTCTACATTGGAGATTGAAGAAGATCTCAATTTTGAATATATTTTACTTCCGCAAATGAGTTCGGATCACTCTTTAAGTGCTACAATTTGTCATTGTTGATTACTATTTATCGTTTCTTTTCCTAATATAGATGAGTAGTATGGGGAAGGGGAAGGAGATGGAGGTGGATGATGATGTTGGGTTATGGAATCCAACTATTGTGCGGGTATTTGTGCATCTTATGGAGGAGGAAGTAGACCAAAATAGTCTCAAAAGTTCTACATTTGAAGCCAAAGTTTGGCAATGATTTACACAACATATGAAAATTATGTGTAATCGTTCATTCACGGTTAAACAATTGAAGGATAAACATTCGAGACTAAGAATTCTATGGAGGGTGTTTGACCATATGAAGAAGCAGAGTGGTTTCGGTTGGGATGAAGAGAATGAAACAGTCACTACCGAGAAGAATGTTTGGGACAACTATGTTAAGGTTCATATATAAACTCATTTTTTTTATTGTCTGTGAATCTGTTCTTATTATACTTAACCAGGACTTTAGTACTTGTAAATTAACAACACAATTTTTGATTAGGCACACCCTAAGACAAAACAATTTGAGAAGAAGGGGTTGGCAAACTACGATGCTTTGACAAAAAAATTTCAAGAGTCTACTGCCCAGGGCTATGTCTCTAGGGCTTCAACACAAAGGGTGTACGATTCCGATGAGGAACGGAGAGTGAATTATGAGTTTGCCCACTCTAATCTACCATACATAAATGTACCTGATGAGGATGATGATGCACCATTTGTTTCGGGGTCGGGGTCGGGGTCGGGGTCTCGCAAGAGAAAATCTGGTGCATCAAGTGGTTGAGCAACAAAAGGCTCGGATATCAAAGAATGCCATGATTCCTTTTTGGAAACCCATGAGTTCAAAAGAAACAAGTACAAGAAGAAAATGGGGGACCAAAGTAATGTTTCGGTTGAACATGATTATTCTGACCTGGATCAATGCATTGATATAATTAATGCGATGCCTGTGCTTGATTACAAACAAACAGGGAAGGCACTTGATGTGTTAGTTGAATCCCCTCATTGGAGACATTCTTTCCTTCGCATGACCCCGGAAGTTAGGGAGAGATGGGTGAAGTGTCATGGTGAGCAACAGCGATCCCATTTGGTTGGTTGGGTGGGTCCATCATATCCAAATTGTTCAATCCTTTCAAAAAAATTTCATATTTGTATATGAGCTATTGTATTCTGACTATTTAATGGTAGAACGTGGTGGTTATTATTTTAATTGAATTTTTTTTTTTTGGAAAATGGATTTGCTATTAGTAGCTATTGTTGCTTTTTTTATAATCTGAGCTTAGCAATGTTACATAACGTAATATGTTAGTTTAAAATTCTGTAAATAACCTCCACTATAGTCGTAGTATTAAATCTTTAACTTACTTTATACAACTGAATTGTAATTTTTTTCATAGTGAAGTACTATTGCAAGTGCTACCGTAGTGATGGACACGTCTTCATCTGATAGTGACGATTTTGATGACTTGATGGAACTCCAATTCCTACATGACAACTCTGAAAAAAATCCACAATGCACTCCAAAACTAACAGAACGTAAATATTTGCAAGAAATCTTAGATGGTCCCCCGGATAAGTTTCATCGCATATTCCGTATAAATCAAGATTGTTTTTGGCTTTGTGTGGTTTTCTGAAAAATGGCAACTACCTCGAGGAAACGGAGGAGGAAGCCCGACGTAGACGCATGTCTTTTGAAGAAAGTGTTGCCATTTTTTTGTATATTGTCGGCCACAGTCATAGAATGCGAGCATGTGCTGATAGGTTTCAACACTCGCTTGAAACAATCGAGCGACATTTTACAATTGTTTTGAAAGGTTTGGCAAGAGCATCCACAGTACTAATTACTCCCCCGAACACTACATGTATACATGAAAGGATCACTAATTCCACGGACTTTTATCCATGGTTTAAGGTATTTTGTTACCTCCATCCCGACTAACATATGATTTTAATATTTCAAAGTTTGATAAAGTTGTAGTATTCAAATTCATTAATGTAGGGAGCTATCGGTGCTGCTGATGGCACATTAATCGATGCTTCGGTACCCGCTAGTCGAAGCAATGCTTGTCATGGGCGAAAGGGTAATATAACTCAAAATCTGTTGGCGGTTTGTGACTTTGATATGATGTTCACATTTATTTATGCGGGATGGGAAGGCAGTGCTAACGACTCCCGTGTAATACAGAGTGCATTATCACAAGGACTGTTGCAAATACCTCCCAATGATAAATATTATTTAGTAGATTGTGGTTATACTAATATGCATGGTTTTTTAGCTCCCTACCGTGGTGAGCCATATCACTAACAGGACTTTCAAGGGGCCAACCATGCACCAACCCAACCTAGGCAACTTTTTAATAAATAGCATGCGAGGCTACGAAATGTGATTGAAAGAACATTTGGTGTATTCAAGAAAAGGTTTTCCATCTTCAGCCACATGACAAACTACTATTTTACAAGAGAGGTTATAATGGTCACAGCATGTTGTGCACTTCATAATTTTATACATAGATATTCAGTTGACGATACTTTTTTTGAGGAATTTGTTGATGAACAATTAATTCATCACCAACAAATTGAAGATATCACATCCACATCTCAAGGGTTGGATTTGTCATCTTCCCAATTGAACCGTATGAATACGAAAAGAGATGAAATTGCTACGACAATGTGAAATGCGAGATATTAATATAATTTTGATGAAACATATTCATTGTATCATTTACTGTATTGAATATAATGTTTTATGCATTGTATGAGATGTTATCTTGACAATTTACAGATGAACAGACACTACACATGGATTCAATTTTGTTACCAACAATGGTCAGAAGAATGAATGGATTTGTCAGTAACAGGAATTGAGATGATTATCATTTTTTTTAATTCACTAAGATGATGTCGTTATAGGCAATGATGAAAGGTTCTACTCAATTGCCAAAGTTTGTCCCCCCCCCCCCCCCCCCCTCCCTCTTTCTGCTTGGTTGTGTTGACCAGCAAAAGATATTGAAAATATGAAAAAAATGAGTGAATAACCACGGAAATGATGTGTGATAGCCTTTAAGCTGATCTGTGGTTGATATTTGAAGTAAGAATGAATCCATTATGTGAAGTGATAATGATGAAATCATTTGTTGATGACAATGGGGGGGGTGGACATTTTAATTAGTACTAGTAGGCATGGCATTATCAAAAATGCAGCCCCAGACTGGAGTTTTTATCATTGATTGAACAATTGTTCTATAGAACCATGTTCTGAGCCTACGACTAATTTGGGTTTTTTTGCTTATTCACATGGCTTTGTTGTAGTATTTGATTTTATTGAAGTAGATTGTGTTAGCATACTGATTATTATTGTTCAAAGCATGAGAACCCATCAGAATCATCCCAATGCACACCCCTAATTATTACCATTCAGAGTTGTAACCTATGAACAGCACTGAGAAACCATCATAAAATTATAAGCCATGAGCAGCCTCACAAACCCATCATAGTAAGGAAATTGTACATAGTAGGGAAATTGTACAGAAGAATAAAGGAGTTGTTTATAAATAGCATCACAAGCCATCATCTCTATATTCAAATCAGTAGACAATACTTGTTTTTGTTTGGTTGGTAGAAATTGACAATCGTGGAGATGATGATGATATATTCTGATCCTATATAACCTTTGCAGTATTGAAAATGACCAAACACTGGTAAATACAAATATGGAAGATGGTAGTAACGAAACAGATCCAATGTACTAAATTTTGTACATGAACATATGAGGAACCTGGAGATGATGGGCGGTCAAACTGAGATGCTTCTTAAATAAACTATTGATTTCTTCATAGTTAAAAGATGGAACTGCGTTACCTTCCTGTGATGGGTACTGTTGCTACTCATGGCTTGTGATGGGTACTCATGGATTATGATAGCTTCTCATTCTTTGGCCAAAAATGATAATATGCTAACACAAGGTTTTCAATAAAATTTTTTTATGTGCCTTTGAAAATTTTGGAGATGATGGATGAGGATCCTCTGTAACTTAAGTATTCTTTTTTCTATTTAACAATTTTCCATATTGTGTACAATTTTCTTCCTGTGAAGGGTTCAAATTCTGCTAATGGCTTATCATGTTATCATGGTTGCTCAAGGCTTTTGTCACTTGATAACTGTGAAGAAAGGTAATTGGGGTGTGCATGTTTTATGCTTCTGATATGTTCTCATGCTTTGGGCAATAATAATCAGTATGCTATCTCATGGATTCAATAAATGTTAGTGATGTGCATTTGAAAATTTTGGAAATGAGGGCTTCTGATCCTGTGTGACTCAAGTGTTGATTTTAGTTAATTTAACAAATTTCGAAAATGTGTACAATCTCCTACCTCTGAAAGGTCTCTAATTCTGCACATGGGTTATGATGTTATCATGGTTCGTCAAGGCTTTTGATACTTGATAACTGTGAAGAATAATTGGGGTGTGCATTGAGATGCTTCTGATGGGTTCTCATGCTTTGGGCAAAAAGCTATCAGTATGCTAACACAAGCTTTTGAATATATTTTGTTGATGAAAGGTTCTACTCAATGTTCAGTGTGTTCCCCCCCCCCCCTCCACCCCCACCCCCACACACACTCCCTATTTTCCCATTGGTTGTATTGACCAGCAGCAGATATTGAAAAGATGAAAAATATAAGTTAATAACCATGGAAATGATGCGTGATAGCTGTTGCCGCTAAATTTGGTGTGGGGGCAAACAGATAGAACTTGTGGGTTCTTGGGGAAACTGAATAGGAAAACCTGCGTACCTGTTCCGTCGGGCCTCGATCGTCGTTCCTACCGTGCACCTGCAAAAAGTGCGAGACACCGGGGTTGTTCCCGGCGACGCACCCTCCGACGCTCAAGTCAGTAATCTGGCAGACTATGAAAGAGCGTAAAGACTGGCGAAAGGTTGATTACCTCTTAATGGAGATGGATGGGGGCTATTTATAGGCGTCTTTGGGACCGGATTAGGAATGTAATCCCTGCGATTAGATAAGGAATATTCCCCGTAATCAGATGAGGTAAGTAATCTGATAAGGTATATTCCCCGTAATCAGATAAGGAATTGAATCCCTAATTCCAAGTGAACAGATAGATGTAAATCAGGGCCGTTGATTAGGATTAATCAGGGACCTTGATTGTATCTTGCTGGACCGGGTGTGCAGCGGGTTGGAACCCGTACCCGGTTGACGTGGGTCCGTTTATGGGTTATTGGTCTTTTGAATTAAAGACCCAGTTCCCATTTCCGGCCCGTTTGCAGGCGAAATTACCGTTTTACCCCTGAGCTTCAAGATTCGTGTTCCGTTTGGACGATTTCGATTTAACCCTATTTTTAGCCATATCACGAGCCCCCCACTCCCGAAGATTGATGTTTAATCAGACTTTGAGGAGTAGTTTCACTGTTTTCACTGGCTATCAGGGTTCTATCGGGAACTAAACGGAGCACTGCTGAATCGCGAAGGAGGTGGTACGGTGATCTTTCCGGCAGACGGAACTCTTGAACCGTCATCGTGCTCTTCTTAGTTAGCGGTTTTGGTCGTTTCCGCTTGTTGGGCGTTGGTGCGAAGGGAGCCGAAGTTCCGCTCGTGACGCACCCGGTGCCGCGGACACCTGGTGATTGACGCCGAACTCACTTGGTGCCGAACTCTCCCCCGTAAGAGGGTCGGGGACACGAGCGGTCGGTGGAAGGTGCCGAGCTGACTAAGTGCCGAACTCTCCCCCGTAAGAGGGTCGGTGGCACAAGAGCTCGGAGAACGGTGCCGAGCTGAATTAGTGCCGAACTCACGCCTATAAAACGATCGGTGGCACGAGCGTTCGGCGAATGGCACCGAGCTGAAAACGTGCCGAACTCATGCCTAGAAAACGATCGGTGGCACGAGTGTGTTCGGCGAATGGCGCCGAGCTGAAAACGCGCCGAACTCACGCCTATAAAATGATCGGTGGCACGAGTGTGTTCGGCGACCTGCACCGAGCTGAAAACGTGCCGAACTCACGCCTATAAAACGATCGGTGGCACGAGCGTTCGGCGAATGGCACCGAGCTGAAAACGTGCCGAACTCGCGCCTAGAAAACGATCGGTGGCACGAGTGTGTTCGGCGAATGGCGCCGAGCTGAAAACGCGCCGAACTCACGCCTATAAAACGATCGGTGGCACGAGTGTGTTCAGCGACCTGCAGCGAGCTGAAAACGCGCCGAACTCATGCCTATAAAACGATCGGTGGCACGAGTGTGTTCGGCGAATGGCGCCGAGCTGAAAACGTGTCGAACTCGCGCCTAGAAAACGATCGGTGGCACGAGTGTGTTCGGCGAATGGCGCCGAGCTGAAAACGCGCCGAACTCACGCCTATAAAACGATCGGTGGCACGAGTGTGTTCGGCGACCTGCAGCGAGCTGAAAACGCGCCGAACTCACGCCTATAAAACGATCGGTGGCACGAGTGTGTTCGGCGAATGGCGCCGAGCTGAAAATGCGCCGAACTCACGCCTATAAAACGATCGGTGGCACGAGTGTGTTTGGCGACCTGCAACGAGCTGAAAACGCGCCGAACTCACGCCTATAAAACGATCGATGGCACGAGTGTGTTCGGCGAATGGCGCCGAGCTGAAAACGCGCCGAACTCACGCCTATAAAACGATCGGTGGCACGAGTGTGTTCGGCGAGCTGCGGCGAGCTGAAAACGTGCCGAACTCACGCCCGTAAAACGATCGGTGGTACGAGCGTTCGGCGAATGGCGCCGAGCTGAAAACGCGCCGAACTCACGCCTATAAAACGATCGGTGGCACGACTGTGTTCGGCGAATGGCGCCGAGCTGAAAACGCGCCGAACTCACGCCTATAAAACGATCGGTGGCACGAGTGTGTTCGGCGACCTGCAGCGAGCTGAAAACGCGCCGAACTCACGCCTATAAAACGATCGGTGGCACGAGTGTGTTCGGCGAATGGCGCCGAGCTGAAAACGCGCCGAACTCACGCCTATAAAACGATCGGTGGCACGAGTGTGTTCGGCGACCTGCAGCGAGCTGAAAACGCACCGAACTCACGCCTATAAAACGATCGGTGGCACGAGTGTGTTCGGCGAATGGCGCCGAGCTGAAAACGCGCCGAACTCACGCCTATAAAATGATCGGTGACACGAGTGTGTTCGGCGAGCTGCAGCGAGCTGAAAACGTGCCGAACTCACGCCCGTAAAACGATCGGTTGGCACGAGCGTTCGGCGAATGGCGCCGAGCTGAAAACGCGCCGAACTCACGCCTATAAAACGATCGGTGGCACGAGTGTGTTCGGCGAATGGCGCCGAGCTGAAAACGCGCCGAACTCACGCCTATAAAACGATCGGTGGCACGAGTGTGTTCGGCGAATGGCGCCGGGCTGAAAACGTGCCGAACTCACGCCTGTAAAACGATCGGTGGCACGAGTGTGTTCGGCGACCTGCAGTGAGCTGAAAATGTGCCGAACTCACGCCCGTAAAACGATCGGTGGCACGAGCGCTCGGCAGCTTGCGCCGAAGGTTCGGACTTGTTTGTTTCTCTTTGGGTGGAGTTTTGGCGGTTCTGGCGGATGTGACCCTCTGCGCTTCTGACAGATGTGACGTCGTCTGTGTTTTTTGACAGATGTGACGTCCATTAATGCTGCCCCCTGGGCTTCTGCCAGACGTGATGGTCAGTAATGCGCCGTCTGGATCAGCGCGGAGAACAAGGTGACGTTTGGGGTCTCTTTTTGTCGTTTTTTGGAGGTGGGCCTGCGTTAGAGGCCCATTTACCTCGATTGAAGCGCTGGCTCCTCTATAAAAACCCTCACCCCCTCTTCATTTTTGACTTTCCAAGTTTTTTTTGTTCACGTCTTGGTCTGCTGTGAGAGAGCTTTAGGTGATCACTGACTGTTTTCCGGCGAAGTTTCCGACGAGTTCCCCTTTCAAGGTAACCTTCATATTTATCTTCTAAATATGTCTGTTTCCCATACTTCTTCTTCGTCCGAGCCCTCCCTCGGAGCCGATGGAGCTCCAACTTCGAGTCGAGCTGCCAAGGGTAAGAAGGTGTTCGGCAAGGACTCCATTGTTCAGGATCCGAAGCGCATGGGGGCGTTCGGCCAGCTGCCGGGACCGTTGACGGGGCTCCATAGGGTTCGAGAAATCCCAGAGGATAAGGCGGAACGGATAGTGTACGGGAGGGTGAGGTCGTTCGAGGAGAACGCGGCGAGGGAGACCACGGAGGCCGACGAGACAGTGTCGATCCTCTCCGAAGAGGACCTGGATTCGATTCGGGACTGCTTCCAGATTCCGCGGGAGTACGAGCTTATGCTGCCGGGCCCCGGGGTTAGGGCCAATTCGCCGTTGCCGGTGACTATATGTTGCTGGCCGGTCGATGCCTTTATCGCCGGAGCTCGGCTACCTCTCCATCCGTTCGCGGTAACGGTCTTAAATTGGTTCGGGGTCAGCCCTATCCAACTTATGCCGAACGCCTGGAGAGTCATAAACGGCTTCGTACTCCACTGCCAGGCGGAGGGGATTCAGCCGGAGTTGAATGTGCTCCGGACTATCTATCAGCTGCACCAAGGGAATAGGTCGGCCTACCGGTACTATCTGACTCCGAGGCATGGGGGGAGGTTGGTCCTCTGTCCGGACTCTATCAAGTTTTGGCGCGAGAAGTACCTTCTGGTGCGCAGCGCGGAGGCCTGGCCTATTCCCGTTGGTTGGGTGGAAGGTGTTCCGAAGAAGGTGAAGGCGCCGCCGGCACTTCGACCCGAAGACGAAGACGCCGTACGGGTGCTTCTCGATCGGCCGAAGTACGACTGGAGGGAGTTGACCGAGGACGTCTTGTATGAGGGAGGGCTCGCACATGTTAACCCCAGTATGCTGCTTTTATTTATTGTCTTCGTTCCCTTTTTGCTTCCTTTCCCTTGTCTTGTTTCGAGCTAACCAACTTAAACTTTTGGTGCAGAGCAAATGGACTACCAAGCAGTGCTAGCGTTGAGGACGAGCCTCGCCAACAAGGCTCCGAGGAAGAGGAAGAGGGTGGCGTCGAAGCAGCCGGCGCCCAAGGCCCCGAAGATTACGGAGGTGGCCGAAGAGGTAGAGATCTTGGATTCCCCCGTGGTCGAGGTCGGGGCCGCTTCGTCGTCGGCCAAGGTCGGCGAGTTGCCCGTCACCGAGGTCCTGACCATGGTGACGCCGCCGTTGACAAAGGCGGCCGAGGAGCTTCTGACCGAGGCTCATAAAAGGATCCACGTCCCGGACTGGCAGGTTCGGAAGCACGACGGGTTCCTGGGTAATTCCTTGGCGAGCATGGAGGCCGTCAAGCACCTCGCCACGCCGAAGGATCGCGCGGCGATGGAGGCCGGACGAGAGGGAGACGACATCATCGAGATAGCGCGCTCGGCGGTGTCGGTAAGTGCTGAGCCGAGCTCCCTCCTCTTCATGCCGACCTTCTTAAGTTTGTAATATTTGTGACTTTTTGCGTTTTATTCGCAGATCGTTGTTCACTTCGGGCACCTCACCGAGAGGTTGTCGGCCCAGGAGAAGGAGATGAAGAAGGAGAACGAACAGGCCCGGAAGGAGAGGGACAAGATCCGGGGCGAGCTCGACAAACTCGAGCTGAATTTTGAGGCGAAGTCGGCGAGGGCGACCTACCTCGAGGACCGGGTCAAGACGCTGGAGGACCAGCTTCGGCAGCAGAAGGAGGAGGCGGCGAAGCAGATGGCGGATGCGGCCGAGGCCCAAGCGGCGGCAGTGAAAAAGGTGGAGGAGGCGACTTTGGAGAAGGCGTAGGGCTACCTCGCCGTGAACATGGCCAAAGCTTTCGCCGACGCCCTCGCCCGGGTCACGGCGGCCTACCCCTCTGTTGACGTCTTGGGTTGGCGGCTTTTCCCGGGGTACGTCGAAGGCTTTGACCCCGAATCGGAGGGGAAAGATGAAGAGGAGGAAAGAGGCGACGACGAGCCATTGGTCGATCCGGCCGTCGGAGCTCAGGGGTCGGTGGTCACCCCCTTGGCGACGGTTGCCCCTTCGGAGGCGTCGCCCTCGACCCCTTCTCGCCGCCCCGGGAAAGAGGTCGAGCACTGATCCCGTCTGTTTTTTTTTTGTTTCTTTTTGTGTAACGCCTAATAGCGGACTGGCCACCGCTACTTTTTGTAATGAATGAAAAACTTCAACTTTTTGGGCTCGGCGTCTTGCACTTTGTCTGTTGTATGTTAAGTGTTCGAGAGTTTGTTCACTAGAACCCCCGAAGTCTAGGACTTGGGCCATGTCTGAACTTTTGTTGCTCGTCTGTATTTCTTTTCAGCTCGCCCTGGTAGGCCAAGAGATCAAGCGCGCAGGGTCGGATGCTAAGGTTCGAGCCGAGGCCGGGCTCGGGGCGACAAGGTTGAGTCTGGCGAGGTGCAGAGAGCGACTTTACGAGGTCGAGCTAGGACTGCGCCGAGCCGAAGCAGAGCGAGGACAGCTTCAACTTATCTTAGGGCAGCGGGACAGCGATATCCGGCGTCTGGAGGGCAGGATTGCCGAGATGACTGCCCCGGGCGAGGGCGATGCCTCGCCATCTGCCTTCACTAGTAGTCTTCGGACCAAGTGCTTTCGCCACACGCTGACAAAGGTAACGGCGGAGAGGGACGACCTGCTTTCGGAGATTCAGCATTTGCAATCCACGGAGACTAAGCTTCGGACGGAGGGAGAGGAGCTGACAACTAAGGTGGCCGATCTCACGGCTGAACGAGATGAATTGGCGGCCGAAGTCGATGTTTTGAAGAGAGCCACCGTCGATAGGAGCATCGAAGTCACCCATCTTCGTCACCTCATTGCGAGCCATGTTGGAGTTCCGACCTCGGCCATACCGGCGTCATTTGAGGCCGACGCGCAAGATGGTTCATTGAGGGGTCGGATTTCCGAGCTGGAAGCGGAGGTGGCTCGCCTGAGGCCGCGTTCGGGGCCGATTAATGTGAGGAGCACGTCATGCACCCGAGCGGAGAGCGAGCGGGGCATCACCTTTTACGAGATGGCGACCCGCGAGCGCCTCGGCCATTCGAGCCCGGGGGACGCGCAGAGCTCAGTGGCCATTTCGTCGAGCGGCGCATCCGTCGGCGTGACGGCCAGAAGCAGTGCCGAGGACACGTCTCAACTTGCCGGCCTGGGATCGGGTTCCGGAGGCAAACGTCGCCGACCTCAAGTGTCCTTGAAGAGGAGCATCCCTGTACCTCGGAAGCGTTGATGGGTCCGGGCTCGGTGTCTTGTAATATTCGCTTTTCAGCTTCTTGTAATCGTTTAGTGTCTTGTAATATTCGCTTTTCAGCTTCTTGTAATCGTTTAGTGTCTTGTAATATTGATGTATGTAAGGGTTGTTTTTAATAAAGTTGGAATCGATTTAACTGTCGTCATATCATAGTTGCTCAATGTTTGCTCTGATTGTGGAGTCGTGGGACCGAGGTCTGAGACTTGGTGTTTTTGATTGGTGTTGACCGCCGAACTTAAGCGCGTAATGCGGTCAGTGGCGCGAACGTTCGGTGAACGATGCCGAGCTGAAAAGTGCCGAACTCACGCCCGTAAAACGATCGGTGGCACGAGTGTTCGGCTAACCGTGGCGAGCTGAAAACGTGCCGAACTCACGCCCGTAAAACGATCGGTGGCACGAGCGCGTGCGGCGAACTGCAGCGAGCTGAAAACGTGCCGAACTCACGTCCGCAAAACGGTCGGTGGCACGAGTGTTCGGCTAACCGTGGCGAGCTGAAAACGTGCCGAACTCACGCCCGTAAAACGATCGGTGGCACGAGCACGTGCGGCGAACTGCAGCGAGCTGAAAACGTGCCGAACTCACGTCCGTAAAACGGTCGGTGGCACGAGCGTCCGGCTAACTGTGGCGAGTCGAGATCGTATCGAACTCTCGCCCGAAGAACGATCTTGGCAACAAAGTGTTGGAGTCCGAACCTTTGTAAGATTGAGGGCGTGGGAGCAATTTCGAATGGCGAGCTGCCTCTGGTTCGCTCGGAAGCGAACTTGCGAAGCAGAATCGAGCCAAGTGTTGGACTCCGGAACCATCGTAAGATTAGGGGCGTGGGAGCAATTCCGAATGGCGAACTACCCCTGGCTCGCCTAGGGGCGAACTAGCAGAGTAGAGTCGAACCAAGTGTTGGACTCCGTACCATTCAACGGCTGTGGGAGCAATTCCGAATGGCGAGCTACTTCTGGTTCGCTCGGAAGCGAACTTGCGAAGCAGAATCGAGCCAAGTGTTGGACTCCGGAACCATCGTAAGGTTAAGGGCGTGGGAGCAATTTCGAATGGCGAACTACCCCTGGCTCGCCTAGGGGCGAACTAGCGGAGTAGAGTCGATCCAAGTGTTGGACTCCGTACCATTCAACGGCTGTGGGAGCAATTCCGAATGGCGAGCTACTTCTGGTTCGCTCGGAAGCGAACTTGTGAAGCAGAATCGAGCCAAGTGTTGGACTCCGGAACCATCGTAAGATTAAGGAATTAAAAACAGAGACGTAGTAGCAAATGCGAAAAGAACTTTATTTATTAATATCTAATAGTCGGCTGCTTCTAAAGTTGCTAGCCGTTATTACAATGAAAAAAGAACAAAGGAAAAATTACTAGTAGCAGGAGAGGAGTGGTCCGACATCTCGAGTTACTTAGATAGGCGGGGTTGCCTTCTCTTGGTATTTCAAAAGATGGTCGGCGTTCCAAGTCCTGGGAATTTCTCTACCCTCAAGATCTTCTAGCTTGTATGCACCGGGGCGGATCACTTTGGAGACTTTGTACGGTCCCTCCCAATTTGGGGCCAGTTTGCTCTTCTGTCCGGGGAACGAAATGGCCAATTTTCGGAGGACCAGATCCCCTTCTTTCAGGTCAGTTGGGCGGACCCGTTTGTTGTAGGCGAGTTCGATCCTTCTCCGATAACTTTGCTGCCGTATGGCTGCCCTTTCCCGGATTTCGTCTATCAAGTCCAGGCTCGTTCTGAGCTCCCTGGCATTCTGTTCTTCTTCAAAGGCTACCAGGCGAGGAGAGGGTATCCCAACTTCTAGTGGGATGAGGGCCTCGGACCCATAAGTGAGATTAAACGGACTCTCGCCCGTCGGGGTCCGCTTCGTGGTTCGGTAATTCCACAACACATTGGGCAGCTGATCCACCCACAATCCCTTGGAGCACTTGTCGAGTCTCTTCTTGATGCCGGAGAGGATCTGTCGGTTGGCATTCTCGGCTTGGCCATTTGACTGGGGATGAGAGACGGAGGAGAAGCGGTGCTGTATGGCTAGATCTTCACATAAGGCTCGGAAGGCAGCTCCAGCGAACTGCGTACCGTTATCTGTAACTACGACTCGGGGGACACCCAACCGACAGATTATATTTTTCCAGAAGAATTGAACGACTCTATGTTCGGTAATTGTAGCCAGGGGCTCGGCCTCTATCCATTTCGAGAAATAGTCGACTGCCACGACTAGGAACTTCAACTGTCCGGGGGCCGGTGGAAATGGCCCAAGTAAATCCATCCCCCACATTGCAAAGGGGATCGGACTTGATAAGGAGGAGAGTGGTGCTTGTGGAAGGCGTCGGATGTCGGAATACTTCTGGCAGGAGGTGCATTGCCGAACGTGTCGTTCGGCATCCCGTAGGAGAGTGGGCCAGAAATATCCGTAGTTTAATACTTTGCGTGCCAAGGCTCTGGAGCCGGAGTGGGCTCCGCCGATGCCCTCATGGAGCTCTTGCAGGGCGTAATCGGCTTGTCCGGGGGAGAGGCATCTTAGGTAGGGTCGGCCATCCACCTGGGTGAATGAGCGCTTATAGAGAATGCCCTCGACCAGTATGTAACGCTCGGCTCGGGTCCTTATCTTTCGGGCTTCCTTCGGATCCCTTGGGAGGAGTCCGTCTCTTAAAAACTCGACGAGGGGCCTCATCCAATTATCTTCGAGGGGGAGTGGCAGTGTTTCGACGGAATTGAAAGCCTTGTCCTCTATGCTTAGCTTGAGGAGGACTTCTATCAGAATAGTTTGTTCGAGGCCTTGCAGGGATGAGGAAGCTAATTTGGACAGGGCGTCGGCCTGGGCATTTTCCTCTCTGGGGATTCTTCGGATGAGGGCCTCCTCGAAGAGCGCCATGAGGCTCTTTACTTTAGCCAAGTACTTTACCATCCTGCCATCGCGGGCTTCATATTCACCGAGGACCTGGTTGACGACCAACTGAGAGTCGCTGAAGATCTGCAGGCGTCGCGCCCCTGCGTTTCGGGCCATCCCGAGGCCGGCTATGAGTGCCTCGTATTCGGCTTCATTATTCGAGGCTTTAAAGTTTATCCGGAGGGAATATTGAAGGACAAAGTCGTCTGGGCCCGCAAGGATGACTCCAGCCCCGCTCCCCTCGTTGCAAGAGGATCCATCGACATATACCGACCAGATAGGCGGTCCCTTCGTTGTCTGCTCGGAGTCGGGGATTGTCGTTTCAACTATGAATTCGGCTAGCGCCTGCGCCTTGATTGCGGTTCGAGGCTGATAAGTAATATCATGTTGGCTCAGCTCGATCGACCACTTCATGAGGCGGCCGGAAGTCTCTGGCTTGTGAAGGATCTGTTTCAACGGCTGGTCGGTAAGAACGACCACCGAATGAGACTGGAAGTATGGCCGAAGCTTTCTTGCAGCCATTATCAGGGCGTAGGCTATTTTCTCAATTTTCGGGTACCGGAGCTCGGCGTCCCGGAGCACTTTGCTGACGTAGTAAATGGGCTTCTGAGTTCTTTCTTCTTCCCTGACTAAGACCGCACTTAGTGTCTGTTCCGAGGCTGCCAGGTAGAAGTAGAGGGGTTCGCCCGGTATGGGTTTGCTGAGAAGGGGCGGATTGACGAGGTAAGCCTTAAGCTGATCGAAGGAATCTTGTTGTGGCTGCCCCCACTCGAACCCCTTAGTCCCCCTCAGGGCTTTGAAGAACGGGAGGCACTTCTCCCCAGACTTCGACAAAAAGCGCCCAATGGCGGCTAATCGACCAGTCAGTTTCTGAACTTCTTTGACGTTTCTAGGCGGGGCCATGTCCAGTATGGCCCTGGTCTTCTCCGGATTTGCCTCTATTCCTCGTTGGCTAACCATAAAGCCGAGGAACTTGCCTGATGAGACGCCGAACGCACACTTGTTCGGGTTGAGCCTCATATTGTGCTTTCTCAAAACATCGAACGCTTCTTGGAGATCGGCCACGTGATCAATGCCTCGGATGCTTTTCACAAGCATGTCATCCACGTACACTTCCATGTTTCGACCGATCTGCGCCTGAAATACCTTGTTAACAAGGTGCTGGTACGTTGCCCCGGCATTCTTTAGGCCGAAAGGCATGACTCTGTAGCAGTAGAGCCCTTGGTCGGTCACAAAAGATGTCTTCAGAATATCCGGGGGGAACATCCTTATCTGATTGTAACCCGAGAAAGCGTCCATGAAGCTGAGGAGCTCATGTCCCGAGGTTGCGTCAATCAGAGTGTCGATGCTCGGCAGAGGGAAGGGGTCTTTAGGGCAGGCCTTGTTGAGGTCAGTGAAATCAATACAGATTCTCCATGTACCGTTGGACTTTTTCACCATCACTACGTTTGACAACCACTCAGGATAATTTACTTCCTATATGAACCGGGCCTTCAGCAATTTGTCCACCTCTTCTTTGATAGCGAGCTGACGCTCGGGAGCGAACTTGCGCCTCTTCTGCTGGACCGGTTTGGACTCCGGGTCAACACTGAGGCGGTGGACCAAGAGTTCTTCGGAGATACCGGGCATGTCTGTAGCTGTCCATGCGAAGAGGTCTTGGTTGGCTCGGATGCATTCTACAATATCCGCGTATAGTGCGGATGGGAGGGTTTTGCTGACGAAGAACCTGCGGGTCGGCTCCTGCTCCGAGAAGAGTACCTCTTCCAACTCGTCTACCGGCTCGGAAGTTGGCCGAGCAGCATCTTGGGGGATCTCGAGTGTTTCTAAGGAGAGGACGGGTCCGAGGGTGGAAGTCATATAACACTTGCGGGCCTGTTCCTGATTGCCCCTGACTTCTCCCACTCCAGCCCGAGTGGGGAATTTCATTTTAAGATGGTACGCAGAAGGGACGGCTTCAAGGGCGGCTAGGCCGGGCCGACCCAAAATGACGTTGTAGGCCGCTGGGACATCTACGACCATGAAATCCATCGGCTCCGTGCGGGTAGTAGGAGTTTTGCCGGCCGTGACATCGAGGGTGATTACCCCTTCAATCGTCACCGAAACTCCCATGAACCCATGGAGCGTGTAGCCGGCGGGCTTGAGTCTGTCTCGGGAGAGCTTCAGCCCCTTGAAGGCGTCGAGGAAGAGGATGTTGACGGAGCTACCGTTATCCACTAAGATCCTCTCGACTTTGAAATTGGCCATGTGAAGGTTGATGACGAGTGCGTCACAATGAGGGGTGCGGACACCCTCGAGATCCTCATCAGAGAAGGTGACGGGCACTCCGAGGCCTTTAGGAGGAGGGGTGGTTCGGACCGAGTTTACCTCTCTTATGAATGCTTTCCGAGAAGAGTTTGAGGAGCCCCCCATTGGACCCCCGTGGATGAGGTGGAGGACTCGTTCTTCCTCATACTCTGGCGTCTCTTCCCATTCCAGACGCTTGTTAGCCCCCCGAGGCTGGGGAGGAAGTTCGGCTTGGTCCTTTCTCACGAATTTTGCCAACTGCCCTCTCTGGATAAGGGCCTCAATTTCGTTTCTTAGTGCACGGCAATCGTTGGTGTCGTGCCCATGGTCCCGGTGATAGCGGCACCATTTCTCTCTATCTCTTCTCTTAGCAGGGGTGTTCATCTTCGGAGCGGGAGGTAAGACCCCTTCTTTTTCGACTTCCATGAAAATGGTGGAAATGTTTGTGGTGAGGGGAGTAAATTTCTCAAACCTAGGGGGAGGCCGGCGTTGGCCAGCATTATCCTTCTGGAACTTTTTTGCTCCCTCTTCTTTCGTTCCCTTCCTCTTAGACCCGGAGGCGGTTCCTTCCCAGTTGGGCTGTTCCTCGGCCTCTTCAGCTCGGATGTATTTTTCAGTGCGGAGGAGGAGGTCAGAAAAGTCGTGCGGCGGTTTCTTGGTGAGGGAGGAGCGGAGGTTGGAATTGAGGATATTGGATTGGAACGCCGCGGTGGCGACGGATTGGTCAAGGGAAGCGATGGTCCTGGCTTCAGCTGTGAACCTCTTCACGTAGTCCCTCAATTTCTCCCCTTTCTGTTGACGGAGGTGCAATAGTGAGATGCTGGTCTTCTCGGCCCTCCGGCTGCTGACGAAATGGGTGATGAACAGAGTTTCGAACTGTTCGAAGGAGAATATCGACGCCGGGGCAAGTCGAGAGTACCATTCTCGAGCTGGGCCTTTGAGAGTTGCGGGAAATGTTTTGCAGAGGAGGGCATCGGAAGCTTGATGGAGGAGCATCAAGGTCTTAAAGCTTTCGATGTGGTCAACTGGATCGGTTTCCCCGGTGTAGTTCTCGAACTGGGGAGGTTTGAATCCGAACGGAACAGGGGCATCTACTATGGTCCGGGAGAATGGGGGTCGGCTAGGACGTAGGGTCCTCCCCCTGAGCTCCTCTTCTCGGTTCATCTGTCCCAAGAGTTTTTCCACCTCGTTTAGGCGGCGGTTCATGGTGTCATCTCTCCGGCGGTGATCCGCCGGGCCGCGGGACTCGTCTTTGTATGAGGGGGAGCGAGGGCTGCGGCGATAGTAGCTTCGAGAACGGCGAGGACTTGGGGTGCGTCTAGAATTGGTAGGAGCGGGTCGAGGAGAAGGAGACTGTTGACGAGGGCTCCGGACCGGAGGAGGGGATAGGGCCCTCGGCTCATTGGGGTTCTGACGGAGGTTGAGGGCCTGTTGTACCATTGCTTGGAACTGCTGGAACTCGGCACGGGTGATGGGCGCCTCATTGTTCCGAGGCAGCTGCCGGCCTGCTGGAGAGTGCCTCCTTCGGTAGTGGTCGGGGGAGTCCTTCCTCCCTCTTCGGACGGGGGACCTCCTGCACTCTCGGTGCCGGGGGGATCGCTCTTGCTGGCGGGAGGCTTCCCCCCGAGCCCGTTTTTCATCCAGATGGCGACGAAGGTCATCATCTTCCGGGCATTTGGGAGGGGCATTGTGGCGACCAGAGGCTCGGGGATGATGGGAGGCCATGGAGGCACTGGAGGCGTTGTGGATGGAGATGTTCTCTTGGTGAAGAGGCTGTTTCTGGGGGTTAGGCCCCTTTGGATCAGGAGGTGGAGGGTTCCGTTGGAGCGGCTCTTCCATGGTAGGAGGGAGTTGCCCTTGTTGCTGAGCGGGATCAGGATGGACTTCTTGCTGGTCAGGGTTGGGCGCTCGGTTGGAGCCCCTAGACCTAACTTTGCGAGGCGGCATGGCAGGAGAGAACCTGTTCACCGGGAAGAGGAGAGGTCCCTATTCGTTAGTTTCCCACAGACGGCGCCAATCTGTTGCAGCTAAATTTGGTGTGGGGGCAAACAGATAGAACTTGTGGGTTCTTGGGGAAACTGAATAGGAAAACCTGCGTACCTGTTCCGTCGGGCCTCGATCGTCGTTCCTACCGTGCACCTGCAAAAAGTGCGAGACACCGGGGTTGTTCCCGGCGACGCACCCTCCGACGCTCAAGTCAGTAATCTGGCAGACTATGAAAGAGCGTAAAGACTGGCGAAAGGTTGATTACCTCTTAATGGAGATGGATGGAGGGTATTTATAGGCGTCTTTGGGACCGGATTAGGAATGTAATCCCTACGATTAGATAAGGAATATTCCCCGTAATCAGATGAGGTAAGTAATCTGATAAGGTATATTCCCCGTAACCAGATAAGGAATTGAATCCCTAATTCCTAGTGAACAGATAGATGTAAATCAGGGCCGTTGATTAGGATTAATCAGGGACCTTGATTGTATCTTGCTGGACCGGGTGTGCAGCGGGTTGGAACCCGTACCCGGTTGACGTGGGTCCGTTTATGGGTTATTGGTCTTTTGAATTAAAGACCCAGTTCCCATTTCCGGCCCGTTTGCAGGCGAAATTACCGTTTTACCCCTGAGCTTCAAGATTCGTGTTCCGTTTGGACGATTTCGATTTAACCCTATTTTTAGCCATATCAATAGCCTTTAAGCTGATCTGTGGATTGTTGTTTAGAATTATGTATTGTTGCTACTCAAGAGTTCTGATAGCTGCATTGATGGATTCTGATAACTTCTTCTTTCTTTGTAAGGGAATTTGGTATGAATTTCACTTTCAAATGTACCTCCTTGTTACTATGTTATAATTGTGAATTCTAATAATAATTTATTTTTATTGTTACCATGTTCTGATGCAAATAAGGATGGCTTCTCCTGTTTGGAGAAAAATTTTCTACTAAAAATGGTACATGATAGCTTCTGGAGATGATGGCTTTATGATTGCCATACTATGTACCATTTCCTTGCTATGATGGCTTCTAAAATGTTTCTGATGCTGCTCATGGCTTCTAATGTGTCTGATGCGGTATTAGCTGCATTGATGCTCTGATGGCTTCTGATGCTGTGAGGCTTCTCATGGCTGTAGTTTCGGTGGAATTGTTTCTTGTCAAGAATGTTGTTGTCGGTCTCCATCTAACTGGGAAGTGATTCATTTATTTGTTTTAAATCACCCTACTGTTTTACCTCTATCAGTCTAGGCAATGATGAATAAACAAAAGTTATGATGCATGTGATATGATAAAACCCTTTTTGTTTGATGCTTTATAAGGGAGTAAAAGTCATCGATTCCAGAGATGATCATTTTCATTATTGGCATGAATGTCAAATGCATTAGGATGCATGATTATTACTAGTTGGCATGGCATTCAAATGCAGCCCTAGACTAATCTCCATGTTCTATTCAATCTTTTTTCTATACATAACTGTTCTGAGCCTATGACTAATTGAATCCAATTTAATATTACCTATATTTCGTTTCCAGAATAATTTTTTAACAATATGTTTTCAATCCTTAGCAGGAAGAAGATTGGTAACATAAATAGCAGCTGAACTTCTATTTTACAACTTCAAAAGTATTGCGCAATTGGATAGTGATATCCTACACTTCTTAATTGGGTTTAGTTGTCTGCTACTTTATAAGGGATAAGGTCTTATGTTTCAGTTTGCAAATTATGTTTTACCATCTTGTTATGTTATAAATGTTAATAATATCATTATGTTATAACTATGAATTATAAAAATAATTTGCATTGGGATGCTTCTGATGCCAGTTCATGCTTTTGGCTTAAACAAAAGCTAACAGAAGATTTTCAAAAATTTTTGTTGATGTGCCTTTCTAAAAATTGGAGATGATGTTTTCTGATCCTTTACAAATCCCTTATTGGGTTTATTTACTTTAACAAATTTCCACACTGTGTACAATCTCCTTCCCGTGCAGGGTTCCCGTGCTGCTCATGGCTGATGATGATATGATGGTTTCTCATCGCATCCGCTGCTATATAAGGGATAAGTAATCATGGCTTCTGATTATGTTGTATCAGTATAATTCAGCTGATTTGGGAATCCAGGATCCAAGTATATATAATATAATGTATTGGAGCTTCACAAACAGAGAGTTGCAATGTAATATAATGTATATCAGGTTTAATCTTATTATGAATCTAGTAATTTAAGCAAGTTTAATGTGAAGTAAAAAAAAGGATGCGATCAAATAATTTTCATTACATTATATTCAAATGATCTTTCATACTACTCTTTTGCATATCGCATTTCAAGTTAAGGGAATGTTACATACAATAAGAATACAAAAATGCCTATTGCCTATGGCATAGTCGAATATCAGTTCATAAGAACAAGCTTAAGGGTTATCACATTAATACAACTCCTCATATTGATAAGATTTGCTCGGTTCTGATGCTGCTCAGGCTTCTTTTTCCCATACTTGTACAACTTTGCTCTGTAACTGCAGCAATTAAAAAAACACCATATCAAAATTAATGCAAATTGATTGAACATGCGCCTTTTATAATCTCATACGAGCATGAAAAAAACTGTTTTGTGCTATAATTTGAGAATTTATTTTTATAACCAAACACGATTTAAGACCTCATTTTTGAATTTTTTTTTAATCAAAATTCATATTTACTAGTTTACCAAACGCATTTTATACTCTTAGTTTCAAAAAAAAGTTTTCTGGAAAAAATATTACCAAACAGCTTTTATACTCACTTTTTCACAAAATTGTTTTCAAAAAACAGTTTTCAGGAAAAAATATTACCAAACAGCTTTTACACTCTTTTTTTCAGAAAACTTTTTTCAGAAAATAGTTTTCAGAAGAAAAAAAATATTACCAAACAGCTTTTAGACTCTTTTTTAAGAAAACTGCTTTCAGAAAAAAAATATTACCAAACAGCTTTTCCACTCTTTTTTCAGAAAACAGTTTTCAGAAAAAAATATTACCAAACAGCTTTTACACTAGTTTTCAGAAAACAGTTTTCAGAAAACTGTTTTCAAAACAACAAACCAAACGCACTTTAAAAAACTTTTAATAACTGTTAAAAATTGCACAAATTTAGACGGAGATCATGTTTCGTCCGTACTACCCATATTTTTCATATTTATAAAGCAACACTTATTTTCCTTTAGTTAATTCAAAAAGATCAGCTGAGGTTAGTTGGATTTCAATGAGAGGAATACCCTGATATATTTTGTTTAATAGATTTAACACAATTCCCTAAAAAAAAATAGATTTAACACAATGAAAGAACTTATAAAAATATCGTTTTCTCCATCATTTTTTAATTCTCCCATCTTCGGTTGCTCCTGTTTACACCTTCTATTCCTCCATTTAACACTAACATAACTCACATTCTATGTTGATTCCGCTAAACTTCTATTTCTACTTTAGGATTGTTGGAATTAAGTATACATTCAAAATACTCATTTTGTTGACAATATTGTCTCATGGTCCAACGGTTAAAGTTTTAAGTTCACAAGAGGTTGGGGGTTCAATTCGTACATTTCACATGATATAAATATTTATATATCTATGACCGGACCGGGCCTTAGACCTTATATGGGTCTATTGAAAAAAGCAGAACATTTTTTTTTCCTTTTTGAACTGTCAAAATTCAAAACATTTTTTTTTTAAAAATATAACTGTTTCAAACTTAAAGAGACTTTATGTTATAGTAGTTTCAAAAATTAAATGATATTCATTACATAGCTGTTTTTGATTAATGGATACAGATTAATAGCTTCCTGGTTACAAGCTATAAGAAGACACATAAGAAGAAAAAAAAAATCAATCTTTTCTCCAAATCTATTTTATGAGGTTTTTGTTTGCTAATTGCTGGTGCAAGTTGGTACGTGCTGCGATTGAAGTCTAGGCAGCACTGTAAATCAGAAGCTCGTTGTATCTCGGGATAAGTATTTGGTGATCAACGATTCATCTCCGGAATCGTCCAAATAGTTTTTTAAAGAAAGTGCAACCCACGCCTCGAGCCACTTCTTACTTTTTTTCTGTTACAGATCAATTCCAAAAGGTTCACTTGGTACATTCAGATCCAATTTCTCTAAGAAGGATTACTTAGAGATGGAAGAAAAAGGAGTGAGCTAGTATACAAGGTGAAAGGGTACAGGGAACAATGTGAAACAATCATTTTAACCTACTATTGTCCATAATTTTACTCCAACTAAACTTCAGGTGTTCTTTTGAATTAACCAAAAAGAAATTAATGTTCTAAAAAAGTACTATTTAAATTTTTTGAGGAAGACAAGTGATAATTTGGAAATGCCAGAACATTTTGGTGCTATTTATAAAAAAAATTTTAAAAAAGGGACCCACTATTTTATATCACACGGTTTCCTTGGATCACCCTCATCTTTTGCACTATTTTATATTTTGGTGCCAGTATCAATCAAAGAAGTCTGATTTCGCCCTCATTTAAGAGGGTGAAACCAAGCGACGTCTACAGTAACATATTTTCTCGTTCTCCTAACCAATATTAAATTCTCACACTCGAAGGATAGAGTGATTCTCACAAAGAGGCCAGTTTTATAAACAAATTGCAAATATGGGCCAGCTGACAAAGTAATTGCAATAATATATCACTTGGGAAATTTTTATAAAAAGTACTCTACGTTTCAAATTATTTACACAATCTCAAAACTAAATTATTTATATAATTCACTACTTTATGTCAAACGGATACTTCACAAAAAAACAAAAAATTAAGGTTAAAAACCTTTCAAAATTTAAAATAACACGTTGTTAATAAACTAAAGAAAACATATATTTGTTAAGAAAATATAAGATTATTTAGTAATAATAAGTAGAGTAACTGAAAAACTACTTAAATAAATATAAAAAGTAATAGCATATAATGTATTAGATTATAAAAACGAAGAAACAAGTTGATATTACCAACACCTACTAGCACGCAAAAAATCTATACAATAAAATACAAAGAAAGCTATCAAGTGGCTCTTATTCAATTGAGTTGAAATCAATGGTTCAGATATAACCTCACACAACATATTTTTCCGCCTAAAAGTTCTCTCCAAAACTCAAATTCAAATTCTCCAAAACAACTCCTTTATTTATTTATTTCTCTCTCTCTCTCATTCTCGCTCTATTTACTCAGAAATTTATATTTTCAGATTTCAGGTTTGTAAATTTTCATATTTTCTATGCATTTTTTATTGCTCATGTTACATTGAAAATAGCAAATATCTCATCAACAGTTAAATTTTATCATTTTCCACTCTCAAAGTTCTAAGAAGTTGGATTTTACACCCCCCATTTATAATTATTTTTCAACATATACTAATGGAAACATGGACTTTTATTTACAACTTATTATTGTTTTACTATTCAAACTTGAGCTACATAATTGTTGTTTTACTATTTACAAGACTTTCATATGTTGTATCGTTTCGAAGACATGCCGTAGGCACGTGCCCACGAGTAAATCTAGTCTATATAATAAAACACAAAGAAAGCTGTCAAGTGGCTCTCCTTCAATCCCCCCAAAATCAATGGCCCAGATCTAACATCATAAAATACATTTTCCCCCCAAAACTCAAATTCAAATTCCCCTCACCCAAAACAACTCCTTTATTTATTTAATTATCTCTCTCTGTCTCTCTCTATCTCTCTCTTTTTCTCTCCTATTCAAAAAATTAAGAAAATAAAAAATTTAAAAATTTTAAAAAATAAAAAACTCAAAAAATCAAAAAAACAAAAATTAAAAAATTAAAAAACTTTAAAAATAATTCAAATATATAAAAAATATTAAACCTTAAAAAAATTTAAATTTTTTTTAAAAAGTCAAAAAATTTAAAATTTTAAAATTTTTAAAATTTTTTAAAATTTAAAATTTTTTTAAAATAAAAAAATTTAAAAATTTAAAAAATTTGAAAATTTGAAAATTTGAAAATCTAAAAAAAAATCTGATGTCGAACCCCAATCAAGAGGTCGTCACCGATATCTGATCCGCTGCTGATTCCGTATTGGTAACTCTTCAAATCGAGCGCAAATATCAAGCGACTCCGTATCGGCGACTCCCCTCCACCGAATCGAGAGCCTCTATATGCAATGTGAAGACTCTAATTTCATCTTATTAACCGAATTCTCATTCTAATTTTTAATTTTGTGTGTGCAGGGGATTACTTAGTTTTTTGCTGCCTCGAACTTTGTGTGTGCATGAGATCTAAGTTCAGAGAGGTATGATTGTTTTATTTTGGGGTTTTAAAAATTTTAATTTAGTGATTTATTTGATGAGTTTTTTATGGGTTTTGATTTAAGGTGTACGCAAGTGAGAGATGGATTATTTGCAACATTGATTTCTTTACTACAAGAGAAATTAAATACTATTGTGAAGTGTTCCCTTCACTGGTTATTAGAAACCATGGATAATATAACATATAAGAACTTTTAGTGTATGTTCGGATATATAGGATTGGGATGACTAGAGTTTACCAGTGAAGGGTGCTAACTCTCCACTCAAGAAAGACAGCTAAAGTAAATATGTTATTTATCAATTTTGATTTTTTTTATTTTTATAAAGGTGCAGTGGGGAGACAAAGTGGAGATAAAAGAAATGATTAGCTTGAATTAGAGTTTTGAGAACTTCATGTATTTCATTTTGGTTGAAATAATAATAAGCGGTATTTTAATTGTAAACTGAGTCTCAGACAAATAAATATTTAGATTATTGGTATTGTAGATACCTTCACACCTGCACTTGCGTTAGCATTGTATTTAGACATGCTCATAGTGGTTATGGGATTAGAGTAAGCTCTATAAAACCCATATGATAATGTCTTTATATAACGATTACAAGCATCTAAAAGTGATGCTGAAGTTAAAACAAACTCTATGCAATGTTTCTAACAAACTATATGCATTTTAGGTAAGTTCAAGCTAATGATCAAGAAGGCGATGGTTGAGCTTAAAGGTAGATATACTGCTTCCTCATATTATATGTGTGCTACTTCAATTAATTTGCCGGACCTCCAAAACTATTTTACATAATCAAACCAGGTGCACCGTTCTGAAGACGTGTCGTAGGCACGTGTCAACGGGCAAACCTAGTAAAACTATAAAAATTAAGCTAGTATGGATAATATTGCAAAAGAAGAAACATCAATACATAAATTAAATTAAAAAACAGAATTAGAAATTTATATGATAAATATTCAAGAATTAGAAGAAGATTACAATGACCCAGAATTCGTAGGAGATATAAGAAAAGAATTACAAATCATTAATGAAAACATAAAAGAACTAAGTAGGTGTATAACAATGACAAAGAGAAAGAATTAGACATAGCAGAAGTTATTAAGGAGTTATAAGCTATAACAAAACTTAATATAAACATTTTTAAACTACAAGATTTAATGGCAAATTTCAATTCAGAGGAAGTAGAAGAAGCCTTAAGGAATCTAGATATAACAAAGAAAAAATAAAAATGGATTAAGGAAAAAAAACAAGACTATAACAAACCCTAAATAAAATTCAATCAATATGTACGAATACTTAAGACCACCACCTAATAAAAGATCTATTCCTAGTAGCATACTATGAAATGGCAAAGTAGAGAAATGAGTAAGTCAGGAAAACAAAAAGAAAAAGAAACCCCAAAATATGAACCCACAGAACATTACGAAAAATGAATAGCAAGAAATGGAGAATGGCTAGATCTAAACTGTGTAAAAGATTTAGATAAAACAATAGAAGAATGGGTAAAAGCATCCTCAATATTAGGATTTAGGCAAAATCTCTCAGGAAATACATTCGAGAAATTTATAGAAGCAATTTTTATAGGAGTAGTAGCAAAATGGTGGAATGGACTAATAGAAAAAGAAAGATATAATATCATATAATCAAGACCAATTGATTATAAGGGAACAGAAGAAAATCCCGCACAAAGAATCTTAGGATTAAAAGAAATAATTACAAATTATGAGATAGCAATAAGAACAGAATTTGTTGTCTATGAAAAAACAGAAAGACACAACATATATAAAAAGAACCAAGTAAGAGGAAAGCTAAGTAATTTTGAAATATGTGATATGTGTTATTTTGACAACAATGTTTGTGAATTCGGAGAATATTTCCAAGATAGTTATTATGCAAAAGAAGAAAAAAGTCCAATCTTAAACTCATTTTCCCTAAAATTACATGATCCATGGAGTATAAAAATATATAGTGCATACATGAATGAGAAAGTAAAACCAGAAACAAATACTTTAGAATATAGAACACAATTTGTAAAAGATTATAGAGATAAAGAATGTCACGAAGCTAGATCAACTATAAAATACTATAAAACATATAAATAAAGAATTTGTTCTGAAGAAGCAAAACCAAATAATTGGGGATGTAAGAATAGCTATAATTATACAAAAAGACATCAAAAAATGCAAAAAAATAAACCAAAATATAGGAAAACATGTAAGAAATATAGAAAACCATATAAAAAAATACTTCAGAAAAATAAATAAAACAAATAATACCCGAAAAATCCAAGAAAAATGTGATTGTTATATATGCGGAGAAATATGACATATATCGCCAAACTGTCTTAAGAAAATGAAGAAAGAAAATGTAAAATACTTAGAAAAAATTGAAGAAATGAATAACCTAAACAATGAACCCATAGATATGAAGAAGAAATGTCAAAAATAAGTGAAAATGAGAAAATAATGATAATGGAAGAAGATAGTGAAAGCAATGAGGATGAAATAGAAGAATATGAAATAAATGTGATAACAGATATAACATAAATAGAAGAATAATTAGAAAGAGATAAAAATAATGAAGAAGTAAGAGAACGAATGAGTTTTGACATATAGAAATATGATAAAATAAGTGCAACTAAATTGGACATAAACCCGAAAGAAAATATTTAAACCTCTAATATTTGAAAAAAGGAATACCATAACAATAGCCAAGAATTATGAATAACCTATAGATATTGAACAAGCTCAAGGAAAAATTATAATTCCATTAATAACAGAAATGATAATAAGACAAGAAATGGAAAAAAAGAAGTGAGAAAACCAGAAAAACATTCAACCGCATACAATTAGGAGCAGTATAAATAACAATAAAAGCTTATTTCAAAGAAGGAATAAATACACCCTTAGAAATATACTTAATGAATGATAGAGTAATATTAAGTACACAAGATACTTTAATAGGAATGGTACAAGAGAGTTTAATGTACCAAAAAAAAATTTACGACAAAATCTAATTTCTCTATATGCTTGGCAGAAGAAAATAAGGATAAAAGTATAGTTATGTATCACAGGTTATCAGGAACGACAGAGAAAAGTAAGATTATGAGTATATAAATAAGAAATATTTATGCTTTTACAAGTAAGCATGAGGTAAAAAAAGGAAATACTGATAACTTTAAAATAAAACAACTATTCTAGAAAATTATAAGATACAAACTAACCAAAGAATACCATGAAATGACCATACCAAATTATATTGAATTCGACTTTAACAACGCAAAAGTATTTCAAAAGGAAAAACACCAAATAATATTTGGAAAAAGATCACTATTAATAAGAAACAAACAACATGCATTGAAACTAATACCAATAATAAATATATTACACCGATCGAAGATGGGGTCCCCCCATAGGTGCGCACCTTTACAGCACAAGGTGGGGCTTGGGCCTGCAGACGGGATCCCCCCATGAGGTGTCCTGTAAAAATTGTTGAGGTGGAGATGTATCTATTTTTGTTCGGTAGTGGGTTAGTCGCATCCAGAATTCGACACCCATTAATCAACGGCCACAGGTTTTGCAACAGCGCCACCACTACGCCCTCATCAATAATCCTGCAATCTACAACGTCCACCGCCCGTAGGGGCGAGAGGGGAAGTTGATGCTTCTGTTAGTTGTGGTTGTTTCGGGTTTTGCTTGAGAGAGAGAGAGAGAGAGTAAGACAGTAAAGATGTTGCTTCTCTCTATTCTGTGCTGGTGTCTGTAGTGTTTGTGAGAAATCACTAGAAGGAGCAAATGCGTGTGAGAGGCGAATGTATCATCTTCACGACTCTCTCTTTGTTGGTGTTCATGGTTAGGGTGACCGAGTGTTTTGTTTGGTGAGAAATTGCTGATGAGAGCTATAGCATGACAGAGGTGAGTACCCTCTCCACGGCTCTCATTTTGGGTTCGACTCCGATTGGGCCATGTGTGAAGTTGCGTTGGTGAGGTAGAAGGAGGGGAGCGGCAATTTTTCAAATCCCACATGATTCGCTTCAGGTGGGTGGGCGCATGCCGTGGAGGTGGGTGCTCGAAGCTTGCTTGACGGACATACAACTAGTTGGTCCTCGTAGTTTAGAGTGAGAGCTGATTATATGTACTGGTCATGTCGCTTCATGTTTTTTTCTGTCTGTAGGTTGTAACTTGCCCCAGTATGCTGGGGTTATTTTGTTAATTTCTTATTAATGAAACAGGGTGGCCTTATTCCACATTTTCCCTCAAAAAAATAATAATAAATATATTAGATAACCAAAATAATAATTAAGTTAAGATGAAAATAGAATACTATGACAATGGTAAATGGAACAAACAAATAGCCTTTGTAGATACAGAAGTTACTAATTCAAACATTAAACAAATAAGTATAAAAACAACAGAATTAATACAATTAGAAAACTCATAATACTATTTGTATTACTATAACAATAAACATACAAATATCCATTAAATAGTATTACCACTAAGATTAAATAATAGAAATGAAATGCTATTACATTCATATGTAGACCCAGAACACAATGTTAATGAGATGTTATAAGGAACTGACTTTCCTACATCAGTACAACCATACTCAATACAAGAGGAAAAAGTAACACTAACAGTAAATAATGAAAGTATAATAATAAATAGAATATTGTCTAAATGAATCCATTAAGAGCAACAAAAAATACATTATGCATACTAACAGAATTTGTATACGAATGATACAAATCAAGAAACTATCATAGTCTAATAGACATTGGAGCAGACACAAGCTTATGCTGTGAAAATATACTACCAAAATGGAAAGTAGATGGAACTAATAAAAAAGTAATAACTGGATTAACAAAAAAAATATTATACTTGACAAATATCAACAAAATGTTACGATACAAGTAGGAATTTACATCCTAAAAATACCAATAATTTATCAATTGGAAGACATGATTAATGATATCTTATTAGGAAACTACTTTTTACAACAATACTATCCTATGACTATATCACAAAGACTATTATATTTACAGTACCTTGTAAACACCAAGAAATAACAATTAGGATAATACAACCTTATTCTAGGACAAACTTATTACATATCAAAGTTTCTTCAACCCAACATGGTGAATATCTGTATTTACCAAATAAAACTAGAATACAACAAGTCCAAGAAATAATTACACGAGATATTTTACAAAAAATAATTAGAATATCTGTGTGGAGAAACCCCTTTAGCAAATACTTAAGTAAACCCGCAGCTCATATAGAGTTAATAGATAAAAATAAAATAATAAAGATTAAACCTATAAGACATACTCTAACAGATTTAGAAGAATTCAAAATACATATAAAAGAAAAATTGGAAAACAGTTACATAAGAAAATCACAAAGTCCACATTAATCGCCAGCATTCGTAGTAAGAAAATACTCAGAAGAAAAAAGAGATAAATCTATAGTAAATTATAAAGAACTAAATAAAAATAATTCAAGATTTGGATATCCACTTCCGGATATGCACATACTACTAAACACAATAAAAACAAGAAAGATATATATTCAAAATTTGATTGCAAATCGGGATGTTACCACATAAAACTAAAAAGAAGAATTAAAATAGTTAACAACATTTAACACTCCGCAAGGATTTTATGAATGGAACATATTACCCTTCAGATATAAAAATAGTCCAGGAGTATTTCTGTAACACCCTGAATTCCAAAACAGACTGAATTCGAAATTTCACAGGATCTTTACACTTCTCTTCGTACAATTTTACAAGGAATTTAAAACTCTATTACATCAAGTTACATTTAAACCACGGAAGTAAATTTACATCAATTACATTAATGGAATAAAACAACACTTGAACAATTCTTTAAGCATCAATTCCTCCTTAGTCTTTTTCATTCACTTTGTCCTGCATGGAAACTGTGGGCTCATCAGTTCATTCAACAGACACAAGGATATAATACATCAATTTTCTCTTACTTAGAAAGCACACACTTGTCACAAACAAAACTATGGGGACTATCCTATTGATGTCGTGTTGTGCAGTGCACTTAGTCCTTAATGCAGTTATTCATATTATATGTCACCAATGCGCGCTTGTTCAGATTCTATGCATCCCATACTACATAGGTCCGAGAGCAAGCCCTTAATCGTACTTCATCTTGTAGGGTTCAATCCCTCGCCATGACTTAAACTACTACGGTAACTACGGTAAGTATACTAGATGTTCTATGAGTTACGAGTCCATATCCAGAAAGTCTGGATGGGAATCCTACGCACTGACATAACGCATCATGCAGGCAGACTATGGACAATTCAAGCTCCGTCATGGAACGATGGCGCCCCCCTTTGTCACCAAACACCCCACAAGCGTCGCCACCGGGACGATAATTTCGGAGTAGTGCTCACGCCATGACATGACAATCAAGCAGGCAGTCTGTGAATCACTCTCACACAGCCAGTCCGGTGGCCCTCATACTCGTGTTTTTCTCTTACTTTCGTCACATCTACACTATGTATCTAGTCCTTAATTTATTTGAATCATGAATAAAATCAATCCCCTAGAGTTAGCACTTCCTTTATACCGGTCTTAACCATTAATTCAACCATACGACCCAAACTAGGTCTTTTCTTTTCAATATCTCATCTCAAAAATATCTTTCAATGTCGGTATAAGGCTTAGCTACTCTCTAGCTTTCAATTCTATTTCATGTTCATAGCATTTGTGTATTCATATTCATAAGACCTTTCATAATTCATCATGATATTTGATTTCACTTTCATGTACAATTTTATGCATAGAATAAATTTCGTTTGTCACAATCATAATACATTCTTTCCACATAATTCTCTTATTCTCATTTTATCAAGACTAAATCTAAAATTCACACTTTCAACTTTCCCATTATCAAAAATCTCTTTTCAAAACTCTTTTAAACAATACATTTATTTTTTCGTTATCTAAAGACATTTAAAACTTGAAACTCAACAGTGAGGGAAGTCGACTGTTAAAGCATAGTCGGTCAACTGTTCTGCGAGGATTTAAAACGTGAAAATCAAATAGTCAGGGCAGTCGACTGTTAAAGCATAGTCGATCGACTATTCTGCGAGGATTTAAACTCGAAAACTAAATAGTCAGGACAGTCGACTGTTAACGCATATTCGGTCGACTGTTCTGCGAGGATTTAAACTCGAAAACTAAATAGTCAGGACAGTCGACTGTTAACGCATAGTCGGTCGACTGTTCTGCAACTAAAATTCGAAATTTAGAATTTATACAGTAACTTAAGATTTTAAAAACCATTTAACTCTCATTTTTCATATAAAAGACTATTCTTTTATTTGTACAAAAATGGTCACAAAAGCTTTATGTACTCTTAATTTGTCTCTTTTCAAAGAGACAATACTAATTTGATAATTCTCAGATGAGTTACTCTTTATTAAACTAATAAATTCTTCCTTTTCTTCTTTTATCAATAAAAATCCAATCTTTCTCTTAACTTAGTCCTAATTACAAAATGTTCATTTTTCTTTCTTTCCAACATGTAAATTTGGGAATTTTTGTATCAATCTTACTAACAATAAACATGTATGATTTTTTAATCAATCTACTTTCATAGCATGGAGACTTCTCATAGTTCACATCTTATAAACAACACATTTCTTCATATTGCATTTTTTTCACATACATGAACATTTCAACATAGAGATTCATATTTTCTTAATTAACAAATAAGTATATTATCAAGTTATTACAACAATATTTCTATTCACATCATTCAATCAATTTTACTACTTATTTCACGTAATTCCACATGGGTTCATTTTCTCTTTAAACATGGTACTAACATAAAGTAATATTTCCTTTTTTTGTTTATTCTAACATGATCACAAACATAAACCTAGTATGGTAACTAGTTACAAGTTGGAGAAAATTGCACACTTCTAATGGAGAGAAAACAAACAAGAACTCCTAAGAATCTCCTAGAATGAACAAGGGAAGCCTTCTCCTCCTAGATCAAGCCACCAATTGACTTCTCCTCCTTGCTTGTATGGAACCCAACCACTCTCCCTTGCTTTTTGAAGTATGCCGGCCACCTCCTAGGATGAGCACACACACCAACTAGCACTCAATCTTTTAACTCACAACACTCCTAATCTTTTACTCACAATTTTGCCTTTCTTTTTTTTTCAATTCTTTTTCAAGTGAAAATGTGAGTGAGTGAGGGGGTATTTATACTAATTTGGAGTGCAAATGGAAGGCTAGGATTAATCCAACTAGTTAAGGATCAAAGGCCAAGATGAATTAGGGAGTTGTAGTAACTAGCCATGATGGAGCAACCACCTCCCCACTTCACCCATCTCTCCCTCTCTCTTTGCAAAATCCGGCCTATCCCATAGGTGCACTTGCACGTGCTGGTGCAATGCACATGCCAACTACTACCCCCTGCCAAAAGTTTGTTCATGTGTTTTAATTAATTGTTTACTAAATTGGTCTACACTACAAGTTAGGCTAATTAAAAGAGGAATTAAATTAAATGGGCTAACTAATTGGCCAAATGACCATGAGCTCTAGTAAATTAATTAATTAATTAATTATAGTGGGCTAGAAAGAGATAATTAGGCCTAGGATTTAATTAGGCTTTTAAAAATAGGCTTTTTAGAAAATAAAGAGAATAAGTACTTGTTCATGCTCTAAAGAAATATTTTTCTAGAAAAATGCATATGAAATTTTACGTTCAAAACACGTATAATCACAAACTCTTATAAATAAAATTCAGGATGTTACAATTTCAAGAATATATGGATAAGAAATTTAAAACATATAATAATTTTATACTATTATATGTAATTGATATCCTAATAGGATCCGAAAACGTAAAGCAACATGAAGAACATTTACTAAAATTTATAGAAATACTAAAAAATACATGAATTATATTATAAAAAAATATTCAAAACAAAGATTGAATTCTTAGGAACAAAAATATCACATGAAGAAATTGGACTACAGCCACATATTGCAGAAAAAAAAAGATATTCCCAAATATTTTGAATATCTCAGGAGAAAAAAAACAAGTACAAGCTATAATTGGGCTACTAAATTAAACAAGATGATATATACCAAATTTATCAGCAGAAACAAATTGGCTACAACAAAAATTAAGAAAGTTCAAGAAATGGGAATGTAACCCCAATTTTTGTTTTTTGATTTTTATTGTAACTTTCTTCTTTCTTAATTATTGTATTCGAACCCCTTTTTAAATAATAAATCTTATTTTGGGCTCATTTATTTTCTTTTGATCATCTGTATTCATTTGGCTTGGACCCTGAATTTATTTTTGTTGCATTGCAAATTTCATTCTTTTGTGCTTTGGCTTATTTTGATTCATTATATTCAAATCCTATCTATTCCTATCTATTTCTCTCTTTTTGGATCCTAAACCCATACCCGTTAACCCGCATCCCAAACCCAACATCTTAATTACCCTATAAATACCCCTTTAACCCTAATTTATTAATTACCCTAAGTAATATTTCCTCTCTCTCTCCTCCCGCCACTCTCTCTCCCGACCCATCCATTGTTTCCCCATCAAACCCATCGACCCCCAACCCCTTCGTCCTCTTCCTCCGACCACCCTCGACTGCCACCCACCATCATCGATGCCTCGACCTTCGACCTCTCATCTAACCACAGAAGCACCCATCCACCCTATCGTCAAAACCGCAGCCAACCGCAACTCCTCGTCAACCCTTGCCCTCGACAGCAACCTCCCTCCTTCCACTCGACTGTCGAAGCCTAGTCCTCGTCATTAGTCGGCTATCTTGAAGCCCTTTTTTCGTCGACTCTTCTTGTCCACCGTCGCCGCCTTCCTCCGCCCAGTCAATCACCACCGTCGACCCTCGCCCTAGCCCCTACCAGCGCTGCCCACCATAGAAGCCAGTGCTTTCCCCTGCCATTGCTGCTTTATGCTTGCTGTGTAGGATTTTGTAACGCCCTGATTTCCTATATCGGGAAACCGTGACATGATCCAGAATCTTTTCCTTTAATTAGCCACAATACACAGAAAACGGAAAAATTTATAACTTTTTATTCAACACAAATATATTACAAGTCCGAATGTTATAAAACTGCAATACACTACATCAATGTTACAATAATGCCTTACAAGCCCAAGTGTTACAACTTTCAATAAATTTACATCAGAGTACAATAAATAATTAATAACACTTGGTACTTCACTTGGATGCTTCCCAACAATAAACATATAACAATAGGAACAATAATCAACACAATGCTTCACTTGAATGCTCCACTTGTCTGGAGTCATCCTGAACCCTGAACCTGTAGTCCTATAATCCAGCACCTAATTGAGTGGGGATATCAGTACTATACTAACGTAATTGCTGATTATAAACAACAGATTGATGAAAAGAAAAATGTGTATACATAATTTTGTTGTGTCAGTGTATGCTATGACTTAGACTCTAATGCAAGATTAACTAATGCAAGCAAGACTCTGGACAGTATGTAGCCCATAAATACATACGCCCATATCAAGCCGTTTCATCATATTTAGGGATTTGAAACCGCGCCATGAATTCTACTCTTGTACTCAACCTGTTCCTGAAGATACAATGTGACTGATGAGGTTGCTCTGAAATGGTCTAATTTTGCCATTCGCAGTCATAGTGGTGTCTTTGTTTGCCACTATTACACGTCCTACCGGGCCTTCCTAAAAAATCAGACGAACACCTAGAGTTTACTACAACACAGGTTAGCTTGAAGCATCCCTTGTGGCCCCTTAACTCAGAGACCGTAGTCTAAGGCCTGTTCGCTTTTCCTGACATATAACATGACGGAATTCCGGGGTCCATCCCCTAATTCCGATAGGAAAACCTCCCGTTCTTATCATGGCACTTCAGAAATTAACAGACGAGATACGGATCCCGTGCTCCTAACTCGTGAGAAGGCACAGACCGTATCCCTTTGAAAGGAAGGGTACAACCAATAACACCACCTAGTGTTGGCCTATAGGACAGGTCGGATCATAAGGTATCACCCCTAATACCAACTCTTTCCCTTTGGCGAAGTAATAGATAAAAAGGTTATGTAACAATAGTTACCAGTTACTACCCTAACGATGTCACTAACCTTAAACAATCCGAGGGATGACAACAATACTAACACAACATGCTAGGTCTTAAATTAGACTTTGCAAGATAACTTTGCTAAGTGCTCAACCTAGACTTACCAGGATCACCAAGGATCCTGTCACAACCTATCGATCCAAGACTCTGGCAATACGAATTTATTCGCATGCTACTACCCTGAACTTGGATTCCGTCTACGCTCCCGGCCGGCGATCAACCTACACCGGTTAAAATATAATGGTGCACGAGGGGTGACTCGTCCACAGTCCCTAAGGGGTAAAATAAATACACGCCTTGATGGTCGATGGCCCCTAGGACAATGATATCACCCTAAACGAGCACAAGCTGCGTACTAGCTAATAAGCTATGTACGAGCTAACAAATCACATACGAGCCAAATGAGCTACGCCTGAATAAACAAACTACATACGAGCCAGGTGAGCTATGGATGAAACGGACCAATACTAATAATTGGTACGAACTATTTCTCAATCATAAAATATGCTATTACATGACTTATTGAGCACAAGAAATACTTATTACTCATAATCAAGTGCATGATTCAAACTGCTAATAATTCACGACAACTCGAGTTAACATGAACTAGAATTTCGTGTATAAGCTTACTAACATGAACTAACATGCATTTTAAGCTTACTAATTTAACATACAAGATGAACATTCAAAACATAATCTCTTAACCATTTATAACTCTAGATGAAGAATACTCATATGATTAGCCTAAGTTGTTCTATAAAACAACAACACTTTAAAAATGAGTTCTTTATCAATTAGAAACCATAAAACAACAATACAAAATGGGTTCCTTGTATGTATCAAGTAGAATCATCTACCTAATAACTTGACCTATAACATATACCATTATTAAGTTTGGTTCTTTTAACATACTAATCTCAAAATGAGTTCTATTAATATTCTAACATAAAAAATGAGTTCTATTAACATACTAACCCCAAAATGGGTTCTTTAACATACTAACTTTAAAAATGAGTTCTTTTAACATACTAACCCTAAAATGAGTTCTATTAACATACTAACCCTAAAATGAGTTCTATTAACATGCTAACATCAAAAATGAGTTCTGTTAACATACTAACCCCAAAATGGGTTCTTTAACATAATAACTTCAAAAATGAGTTCTTTTAACATACTAACCCTACAATGAGTTCTATTAACATGATAACATCAAAAATAAGTTTTTATTAACATACTAACCCCGAAATGGGTTCTTTAATATACTAACTTAAAATATGAGTTTTTTTAACATACTAACCCCAAAATGGATTCTTTATCAATTTTTAACTAGAATAATCATGGAAGTCTTCTAGCAACCTAGAAGCAAATAGAGCATGCTACTACAAACTTGATCTTTTATGAACTAGAATTACCAAAATTTGATTTTTGACAAGTATGAAAGTAAACCTATAACAAACTACTGAGACTCTATCTTTTATGAACTAGGAATTCTACATATTACAAAAGACTACTCTTTTATGAATTACAAGTTTCTACAAATTACAAAAACTACTCTTTTTATGAATTACAAGTCCTACATACAACAAAAGTCTACTTTTTATGAATTATAAATCCTACATATAATAAAAGTCTACCTTTTTTTATGAACTAGAAGTTACACATACAACTAGAAACTACTCTTTTATGAACTAGAAGTTCTACACACATATAAAGATTACTCTTTTGTGAACTAGAAGTTCTTCATACAACAAATTATTAAAAGATGGGTCTTTTATGAACTACTAGAAGTTCTACATATACCAAAAGATTACTCCTTTAAGAACTAGAAGTTGTACATACACCAAAAGATTACTCCTTTAAGAACTAGAAGTTCTACATACAATAAAAGTTCACTTTTTATGAACTAGAAGTTACACATACAACTAAAAACTTTTAAGTTTTCCACTTTAATCATGTATGTAGATATTCTTAATTCATCTATTCTTAGATGCACATGGATTTAGTCCAAGTTTTAATATTTTATTTACAATAAACCATGTGTTTATATTTTATTAATAATTATAACAACAATGATAAAAATAAGAACAATTTGTTTGAGTTCCATCGTTCAATTTCTTTATGTGTTCATTTGATCCACCCGTATTCATATGCACATGTTTTTATTCCAAGTTGTTCTTAAATAACATACAACAAGGAAATAAAATAATCAAAACAACAAATAACAACAATTAGTATTAAAGATTCAATCTTTATGTGTTTTATTTGAGTTCTACCATTCAATCGTTTTATGTGATCATTTTTTATCCACAACCATTCATATGCACAAGATCTTAGTCTAAGTTGGTCTTAACATACAATAAAAATAAACAACAAAACAAAAAAAAAATAAAAACTAAGAAGAGAAACCCCCACCTTTGTTTATCTAGGTAGGAATAACTTGCTAGCTTTCCATCTCTTTTCTCCTAGCTTTTACTACTACCAACAATGAGAACTCTCTCATTAGAACTTCTTTCTTTCTTTTGCTTCTCCATTTTTTTTTTCTCTTTAGCAAATGAGACAAGAAGTGAAGGGGAGGGATATTTATAGGAGGATGGGAGAGTGAGAGTATGAGAGGGTGAGTGGATTGAACTAGGGTTTGGCACTTGGTTGCCTTGGGATATTGGCCGGCCACTATGGGTGAGGGAGAGGGGCGAGGGTGAGTGTAAGTGAGGTGAGTTAGCTTAGGTGAGAAGGAACAACACCTATTAATACAAATTTGTATTTCCAATCATTATAAAAATCTATGTTTATCCCTCCAAATAAATTCTAGCCATTCATCTTTGATCAATCCTGACAAAAATAAAGATATTTTTGTCCAAAACACATACTACATGATTTGTACAAATGTACGAAATCGATATAATACGTATACATATATAAAAATATATATACTGATAATTTTTAATTGTCAAACCGAACAATCCGCAAAAAAATTATTTAATTCCAAAAATAAAAATAAAATAATAATAAAAATAAATTTTATTATCGGCTCGGAAGATTTCAGCACCAAATTGATATAATACATATACATATAGACTTGTATATATAAAGATAATGATTATTAATTAAACCGAGTAATATTCACAAAAAATATTTCAATTCTGAAAATAAAAATAAAAATAAAAATTTTTAATATCAGATCGGGATATTATAGATATTTTCTCAAAACGCATATTACACGATTTTGTACAAGTGCACAAAATCGATACAATACATATATATACTTACTAGTATATATATACATATAATGATTATTTATTAAAACTAAGTAATTATATAAGAAATGTTTTAATTTTAAAAATAATAATAATACAAATATAGTATCCGACCGGGATATTACAGATTTTACGTGCGTTGCACGTATAGTTGCTGCTCTTTTTGCACATGTTACTTGCTACGTGTTTGCGCATATTTCGTTGTTGTCGGGATCCTTACTCCGTTATTCCTTCGTGTTTGGATTAACCGTCTAGAAGACAAGTATCTCTTGAACTAGCTTTATTTTTCTTGTTCAAGAATTATTTGATCTCTGCAAGTAGATCCTGTTCATTTATCATACTGTTACTATTCAATTTTCATTGAGTTTATTAAGGGTTTAGACGAGCTAACCCAAGATATTCTCAACTTAGTGCCAATATCTTTGATTCAAACCCAAGCCGTTGTATGTAGTCACTCAGATACATGACACAAATATTAAATTAGAACTTGCATATAGAAATTGATGATTGAAAACTTTCGATTGACTGTGATGATCATGCGATGTTGATTTGTCTCATTAATATCAGAATTTCACCCTAAGGATTAAGTATGATTTGCTGATAATTTAATTTTTTGAAGTTATATGTATGAGTAATTATTTCGTTGACTTTTAATAAAAACCTGCTTACTGGCTTGCTGTTTGTTCTATGTTGATTTGAGTTTTCGATCCAGTTGCTTTCGTAATTTTCGTAATATGGTAAAACTTTCTAAACATCATCTGTAGCTTTTTGAATCTATTTTTCAGAACTTTTTACAGAACTAGATTCCGAGTTACAAACTGAAAGATATCATATCTTCAGTACTGCTGTGTTTTCAAATTTCAGATTTCTGTCCAGATATACATCAACCTGATTCCCTATTAAAATAAAATGCTAACAACATAATTAGAACTTGAAATTTTGTATTTTGTTACTAGACATGATTGAGAATCACCTTTTTGTTTTTGTAATATTATTTGGTAATTTTTCAGACCTTTTATAAATAAGAAAACTTGACTCTAGGCTGCTGTTAGAACACAAATTCAGTAAAGAACATGATTTTTGACCCATCTACAGATAATATCAATTTTAACTCATTAAATAAGAATTGTATCCCTGTGTGTCTAGAATCTAGATCATTCTGACAGTTTTTCAATCCGATCTATACATTACAAAATATCTATATTTTTGTTTAATGACGTCTGAATTCCATAATACAGTTTAAATGTGCATCACCCTGCTTAATAAATTAAAATAGTAGATCAAACTTGAGAAATAAAATATAAGGTTAATTTTTTGTTACTAGACATTTTCACGAATCAAAATATAATTTTATGAGATTTTTGAAGGATTTTATAGCCTACTTTTGTACACAAGTATTTTGACTCTAATATGTTTTCTGCACACAATTTCAGTAAAGAATGAACTTATAGACCTAGTTTCGGTATTTATTATACGTCGTATGTATATTCACTGGAACCGGTAGAGAGTCTAATTTTCAGAATCTTTGACGGAACCAGTTTTGCTTTCCTGTTGCAACGGAAATCTCTGTTTTTGTACAGCAACGTATGGCTGTCCAGAATGTGTGCTTTTGTGTTTTGCTTGTATATCCATGTTTGATTTTGCATCTAGGCAATAGAATTAGTTGTATCATGCATTGCATAACTTTGTCATCTCTTTGACATCATTTCAAATCTTCTTTTACCTATTGCATGTTCACATTTAAGTATAATAAAATAATAGAAAGTCGGGGTAAATATGGATCGACTTGGTAGTGAACATTCGGAGACTGTACTCAGTATGGCCCCTTGTTCTTATTGTCATAGAAGGTGGAGTCTTGGTCGTGGAATCTTGCTTGATTAAATTCTAGTCATCGTGCTGAGTACACGATCTATTGAGTTCACCATCATAGTCTAAACGTTCACTATTTGCATGCATCGAACCTGTGAAATGAGACACAGTATTACGTGCATTAGATAGGATAATAAAATACTATTGAACTTAGGATTGACACTTGTATTCTTGATCATGATTATTATTATTGATCATGCATCATTGATTACAATTACTGTTTATTGCATCATGATTTCTAGACTTTGATTCTATTGTCAGCTTTGTTATTTACACTACAAACCAAACGGGCTATAACGGCGTTTCTATCCCGGCGTTGAAGTCAAACGCCGGGATAGAGAACATTGTTTTCTTTTTTTATTAAATTGCATATCTATCACGGCGTTTAGGAACATCGCCGATATAGAGGGGAGATATCCCGACGTGTATATTAAAACACGCCGCAATAGCCCCTATCTATTTCCCAGATCCATCCCGTCCCATTGTTTATTTCCCCCAATCTCTCTCTCTCCTCCTCGCTCCATTTTCGCCCCTTGCCGCCGCCGGCTCTCTCCCCTCGCCGCCGCCGGCTCTCTCCCCCTTGCCTCTTCTATCCTGCCCCTTTTTTCATTTCCCATATCCTCTTCAAAACCGTGCTCGACTTCCCACTCAGCTTCGAAAACCCTCGAATCGTCTTCTTCTTCTTCTTCCAAAACCCTAGATCGAACTCGAAGCTGCGGAAATTTTGATCCGCATTCTGAACCCCAACCCCGACCACCACCATCGCCTTTGTTGTCTCCCTTCTCAGCCGTCCTCCACTATCTCCCTCCCCCGCCGTCGTCCTCCGTCTCCACCGTCGACGACATTCGAGTCTTCAGGTAAAAATTAATTTAATGTTAATTAGGGGTTTTAGGATTGTTTGAGGGTTAATTTTGTTTTGGGATTTGTTAGTTTTAGGGTTTCTTCAGAAAAATTTTAACTGAATTGAATTGATTTTGTGCACTTATAATGCTCAATGATTAGCTATACTCTTTATTAATTTGAAGTTTGTTTTTGTTCTAGGATTTTGCCTAGGAGTCTTATGGTCAAGGAGGTATATATTCATGCTTCAAGTTTTTGTTTTTGTTCTGTTAAAATTAGTCAAAAACACACCCAAAAAAAATTTCAAAAATGGAAGCTTTATTCTTTACTTGATTCTTAAACTTGGTTTATCAACCATTGTTTTCTATAAGTAATGGCACTAGATAATGAAGCAAGCATAATTTTGTAATTATGTCCTAGCCCTACTGTTATAGAGTTTGAATCTACTGCGCCCTTGAGAAACTATGATTTGCTCAATATTTATGTATCAGATAAGCCTACAAAGATAGATTTTCTTTTCTTAAAGTTATTTCTATACCGACCTTCATAAAAAAGATAGAATTTCATTTGTTTTGCATGTGCCGCACGTGCTTAAAATTCAAATCATGTTAATACAGTCTATGCATATTTCAGGAATTAGTAAGATATTGTTAATTTTGAAATTCTATCCTGCCGATTGAAATTCTATCCTACCGATTTCATTGTCAATACATATATAGGATCTTGCTATTCAACGGGTCTGCATGGTAAGCATTCCTGTGTGGAGAACTCAATGAGACACCACTGCCCTATATGTTATGAGGTACATGTTCATTACATATTTCCCCTTTCACGTCCTTTTTTTTTCTTTTTTGAAGTTTGAACATTTAATAATGTCCAAACCTCTACTGCAGAAGGAGACTCGTGTATTAAAATGTGGACACGCAATACATTCAGAATGTTTTGAGGAAATGGTGAATCATGCACAGTGAGCCCCTTTTGATATTACATATTTTGTTATTACATTATTGTCTTCTAATTTGGCTAGAATTTTTTGGGATTTAAAAGAATAATTGTCTTTTATGCTAAACCTTTGGTTATTTTTCTTCTTTTAGTATATATGCATGCCCGATTTGCTCCAAGTCAGTCATCGATATGTCAACACACTGGAGGAAACTTGATGAGGAGGTAAGATCATTGCAGCCTTTTATTTCAGGATTATAGAGGATTATTCTTCAATCTTATTGACACAGCTGTAATACTGGACGTAGTTAGAAATTTGGTGGATGGTCACATAGTTTAAAAGTGTCTGTTGAGATTTAGTTGATGGGTTTAGTTTGATTGGATGGCTGATATAGTTTGGGACTTAAAATGTATGCATGGGTATAATTTTGAAATTGATGATTGTTAAGTTATATGTACAAACTGAACTAAGATTACATAATATTCTTCAGTTTAATACGTGTCGGTTATTCCTTGACATTCTCTATTAATATTTTGTTAAATTATATATATGAATGCCGTTTGCATCCAAGGTTTTAGGCGATCATAGCTAGATTATTTTTTCTCTAATTAGAAAATTATAGTAAGATTATAGAAGGATAAAAAGAAGAGGATAAACTAATAAATTGTTCAATTGACATAGGTTTAGGAGTGAAACTGGCCAAAAAAAAATTCAAAATCACTTACAAGATTTCAAGGGTGTTCATGTAAAGGGGTGTTTGGTACGTGGTAACATGCAAGGAAATCCCCGAGAATTTGAATTCCCAGGAATCTATCAATGTTGCTGCATGAAATATCAAATTTGCACCTCTAATTCGGTGTGTAGAAGCTGATTAGGTACAAATGCCAACCATTAATTCGTGCTTTACTTGCTTAGAAGTTACACTATAACAAACCATATCTTTTGTGGGTTGAGGAAAAAAGTTAATCATTGTATCTACTTAAATTGATGTAATACAACTACTCAATCATATTTTTATGGTTATAACAGGAATAACAAATAACATTAGTACCACTGAGTTGTAGCTCAGCTGGTAAAGGGATGTAGTAGTAAATGCCTTCAATTTTTGTTATCAGTATACTGCTTTAAATTTGAGGTATACCGTATTCTGATTGCTGCCAAATCTTTCCATTATTGGTTTTCAGGTAGACTCAAAAATCTGGACAGCACCACCAAAGAGCGACGATTATTATCAATGTATCAAACCCGGAAAAGAGAAAGAAAGTACATATTTCAAATTCTCCCCCTATTTTTGTTTTTTTCATGCTAAAAGCATGAAGTGTGTTCTGACATTTGTTAATTTTAATCAGGGAATCTTGGGAGGAAAACAAATGGGTATCTCGTTGTTCATGCCAATGGTGGTTTAAATCAGATGCGAATGGGGGTATGCATCATAGCCATAATTTAAGTTATGCACTGTTGTTTCCAAAGAATAAACAATTCAAGCTAACTGAATTTAATCACTTGGATGCAGATATGTGATATGGTAGTTGCAGCAAAATTGATGAATGCGACACTAGTTTTTCCTTATTTAGATCATTCTTCATTTTGGAGTGATCCAAGGTACTGAGTTCTTACTGGTTCATTAACTCTATTTTTCAAGAAACTTAAAGAGTTTGTCCATGGACTTGATCAAACAGTCAATTTTCACAATAATCTATTAGTCCCGAAGTCATCTCAATACAATATAGTAATGGTGCACAATTACAATACAATGCATACTGTAATTCTCACAATAATCTATTAGTAATTCGGAAGAGGGAAAAAAAAATATTTTAACATTCAGGATGAATAAGCATGTCAGTAAACATATAAAAAAAGGAACTACAAAGGCCCTAATTAGAAACAGATAACCCAGGTTAGATGAGGTAAGAAATCTGGAGGTATGAGTAGTACGACTGTATTATGAGGTATCTAAGATAGTATCCACAGGAGTGTTAGCTTGGCAGTGCCATGTATATGTCTGCTTGACTTCCCTGATGCCAACTAGGAAGAACATTAAAAAAAAAGTGATAGTGTGCATCTTACTCTGTTTGTTACGATTTTTTTTGCTTAAACATGGTAATGCACGCCATCATTTCTACCAACCATAATGTTTAAGGAAAAAGTTTGTCTGTACTGATTAGAAATTGGAATACTGATTATAAGGAGGTTAGTTATTATGTAGCAGATGTAGAGATTGGAATACTGATTATAAGAAAATTTTGTTCTGTTTTTAGTCGATTGCAAACCCTTAGAAGGTCATAGGTTGTTCCTTTTTCTCAAGCTTCAACAATTTATATCAGATATCTATATCACTCTTTGAGCATGCACCATTATCTGCAGTATCAGAGGACAATGAGGCCATTAGATTTCATTATTAGCTGATTTCTTCGATCTCACATTTGTTAATTGTATTTTGAGGAAAACCTTCTTAATGGTTTTACAGAAATTCTCAGTGATATACTAAGTATAGTCTAGTTTTTTTCATCTTGCTATAGATTAAGATTTTTTTTTTTAAAAAAAATTTGAAATCTGGGGATGAAATTATTGTACCTGAATGAGGAATGAATTCATGAAATCTTTCATTAATTGGGCATAACATATATTTATATATACAAATAGGTTATCACAGGGAGTGGAAGAGATCATCTAACAATAACTAGTGATTGTAATTATTTAACTGAGAATTTGTTTGCTTGCTTGTGAATGTTGTTTAAATGGGTAGTTGAGTTCTGGTTGTGTGTACTGCTGACATTCTTCGGGTACCTGCTAGGAATTATCTATGCCGTCTATGCCCTAACTAAAGATGAATACTAATTGTACTGCTTTTGCACTACTCACACAGTTTTACGTGTTTTTAGAACTATACAGCAAATTTAGAACTATAAAGCAAATTGAGCCACCCTCATTTGATGCTTCCTATATACAGTTATCATTTATACATTATCAATTATACAGTTATTTATTTCTCTGTGTATGTGTATGTGTATGTGTATGTGTTGCCTCTCATATCCATTACTTTACTGAAATATTTATGTTTTTTCTACAGGGCCAGCGTATTCCATCGGTTACCCGTCACGCACATACACTAAGGCAAAATAACGATAGAATTGGAAGCAACAGCGGGCCACACGAGGAAACTCCTCTGCTGTAGTTTGTTGAATTTGGACTTTTTTAAAAATGTTTTGTAGGAATTATATCTATGTTTTGTAATAACATATACATTTGATACTCGTTGTATGACAATTTATATGTTTTACATATTTTGTTTTCTATTGAGTTGTTTTTTGTGATGTGTGACTTTTGGTTCTTGATTATGATATTATTGATTTACCTGATTTTCATTTAAATTTAATATGATTAAATGTATTTGTAATATGCGATTAATTACTGGATTTTTCAATTGAAAATTTTATAATAAAATGTCAAAAAAAAAAAAAAACCCTATCGCGGCATTTACCACGAAACGCCGCAATATGTACTACAGCTTCTGTGTACCCTCTATCGCGGTGCCGGGCCAGCACCGCAGCAGGGTACCAAGGCTAGCTTTTTAATCGTGGTGTGGTGCAGTCCCGGCGCTTGGAAAAAGCGCCGCTATAGCTATTTTTTAAAAAAACGAAACGCTCCTATAACGGCGGTTTGGCAATGCCGTTATAGGTGGATACCCTATAGCGGCGGCGTTCGAACACGCCGCGATAGCCTATATGGCTATAACGACGCACGTTCTAACGGCACTTTTAGCGGTGATTTCCGATTTCAGAAGCGCCGTTATGAGCTATAACGGCGCCAAAAAATGCCGCTATAGCCTTGTAAAAGTGCCGTTATAGCCTGTGCGGTTTGTAGTGTTATTATCTTTGACCTTTGACTTTGTTCTAGCCTATTATTTCTTGACATACCATGTTTTTTTTACTTCTTTGCTTTCGCTACTTGTTGTCCGTGACTTGCTCTAAGGACATTATTTTCTCTATTTTTAGATCACGAGTTTCAGAAGGAAATTTGAATCAAGGACTTGGTGAACATACTTTTTGAAGATCGAAGCTGGATTATTAGACTACTATAGTTTTATCATGTTATTTGTTTATTTCATTGCTTTTATCATACTTGTATTCCGGGCTCGTGTGTCCCGAAGTTTACTTTTTCCCAGATGTTGGATATTTTTAGTGAATCTATTTCTTGGTTATTTTGGAGTTTATTCCTTGTTTATGTGGTTATTCTTTTTCTGCGTGGTTGTTTTTCTTGTATATTGTTGAGTTAATCAGTTAACAGCTATGGATGGTATTCTTATCATTCGTTGGGCCTTTGTTACGTGCTCATGTTCCCGTATCTTGGGAAGTGGTGCGTGACAGGGAAGGACCATAGAGGATCAAGAAAAACATAAAATATTGAAACAACAAACTTCAGAATTAAATAAACTAAGATTACATGTTAAATAATGCATATGGATAATAGAAACAGATGCAAGTGAAGAGAATTTGGGAGTAATATTAAAATTTATAGAAAAATCTGAAAAAGAAGAAAGACTGGTCAGATACACTAGTTGTTCATTCACACAAACACAAAAAAAATTACCACTTAAATAAAAAAGATTTATTAGCAATCTTAAAATCAATAAAAAAGTTTGAGTTATTCATAATACATACACAATTCATAGTATAAACAGATAATACCCAAGTAAAGACTTGGATTAACAAAATAATAGATCCATCTATAGCAAATAAAATATTAATAAGATGGTAAATAGAACTAGCACTATGATTTTTCAATAAAAAATATAAAATGAAAAGATAATTTTTAGCTGATTTTCTGTCACGAAATTAACCATTTCTTTTTTGCAGAATGGAAGCTAGAGTTCAGCAAATAGAAAAAAACATAATTTTCCCCAAGGAAAATGTGGAACAGATTAAGGGAACATTTAATTAATTACAATTACAAATATACGGACACCAAAGTCTATTCTACCAGCACATAAATTAGCTTGGAACTACAGAAAATATGGTGGACAATGTTAGTGAAATAATGAGTGAAATGGGTGCACCCACCAATTCCCTAAAAGAAGAAGAAAATCATCATCAAATAAAATTACATACAAGGAGATGCTACTCAGTGAGAAACCTCTTACCAAAGCATGAAAGAAAATATTATTTTTACAATATATTGAGAAATTATGCCAAGTAACCGAGGTGAACCAGTTAATCAAGACTATATCACAACAGTATATGAACAAGGCCATCACTTTACTAGGAGAATCCTAAAACACCGCGAGCACTATTTGAAAGATGACTTATTCACTGTATTTATCCATCCAGAGAATGTAAAGAACTTATCCAATTTCCAAGAAAAATATATAATGCAACCAAGAGTTATTTTGGTCTTATAAAGGCCTAAAAAATATATGGTAAAATGAATTCAGCAATCTCTGAGTATGTTGAAGAAAATGAAAAATTTCCAACATAATATTTTATAAAAATTGGGATGAATACCCAAGTAATATATGGAGTATCTAACAATGTGCCATACAAAGTTGAAGAACTTGAGAAGTTAATCTCAGAAGAAAAAAAAAAAGGCAATAAGATTTAGAAATATGTATTGTGAACTAAAAGACATAAAGTTAAGAGACAGCAAAATATTGATTTATGATAGTCCAGACCTAGAGAAAATAATAATGTCTAGCATAGAATAAATAAAGCAGCCATAAGATAAGTGTGAGCTATTTGATAGCTGGTACCGAATACTATCTACAGGAGTAATGACAATAATAGAACAAACAGTTAGATACTACTGTAGCATGATGAAGACATGGCACCAGCATAAATGTGGAGCATGTGAATATGTTGGCTAGGAGGAATCTCTTTTTCTAGAGGACTCTACAATGGAGTAAGTAGTGACGTATTTACCTCAATTATTGACCTATAATGTAAGCCATGACATAACCAGAATAATAATTGAAACAAATGTAATGAATGATGTAATGTAAAGTTATCCCTTCCTCGACAGAAGGGCAGAATTAGTAAGGAAGGAGGCAGACAATCTAGGAGAGAGATTTCATATAATCTTGTAAGAAGAGTTTGGTCTGTATGAAATCTGGAATCAATAAAAATTATCTTTCAACTAGTTCTTGTTCAATGTAAGGTATGAATAACTAATCTCTTCTTCTCAAGAAGAGTTTTGTATGGTTCTACCAGAAAGATCTTGCAAAAAAGACCAACTTACAACCTTTTACAGTTAAGCTATACACCTAGTGGTAGAAAACGAGCTAGATTGTAGTTGCTTATATTGAAGTGCTACTCAGTTATTCCAGACGTATCCCTTGAATGAAGCTCTTTTGAAGAGCATAGTAGTCATGCGATGGGAGAAATGTAAAAGGAGCACTGAAATTGGGGTGCATACCAGAGGGATTTTATCCACTAGTAGTAACTGATACAGAATATCTTAAAGAGACTCAGCTAAATCGGAAGCATGTTGGACCCTTTTTGTTCGACTTTTGTGGTATCCTTAGAAACCTCTCCCTACACTTGATTTCTAAACTTATTATTTCAAACTTTAAATTCTTCAGAATCATAAAAAAGAAGATTGAATAATAATAATAGTTATAATTATGAGTTAATTCAAGAATTAATGACTAATTATCATGGAAGTGATGGAATGTGGATTTTGATGTTTATTATCCTCAAAGTTTAACAAGCCCAGTTGATTTTTATGAGTTTAAACATTTTTTCTCTAGCATAGAACAAGTACTAATCATAACAATAAAACAGGTTAATTCTGTCCAGAATAGTAATATATGTTCAGATAATTGACGACCTAACTTTTCATGAAAGATCTTTATTATTCTTTGAAAATGGAGAATTTAGTAGGTATATATTTATTCATACAACAGCATACATGCAATATCTTGAAGAAAATGAACACATAGAAGAACCTCCATATGATAGTGATAGTGAATTCTCAGAAACAGAATCAAAAATCAAGAGAGGATTTGAGGATATGCTTAAGTATTTTAATTTATGGGAGAATGATAATGTATTTTATTTTTAAGAAGATAAGGTACGTTACTATAAGAGGCAACTAGAAGGAAGAAATTGTGGTACCTAGAAGAGGAAAGAGGCTACCTGTCACGATAACACCCAACTCAACACCAACAACAGCAATATTACCATCACCAGGAACAACACCTTCGCCAACTCCATACTCAACACCATGAACAACACCAACCTAAACACCATCAACAACACAACACCCTAACTCTCATCATGAAACCACCCACCCTCAAGCTTGCCTACAAAACCAATCCCCAAACCATAAACAATATCTACTGACCCAAGCCCCAATCCAAAATACTTCCATCATCCCTCCATCTTCACCACTTGTTCAATCTTCGGCAGCCATTGAAAAACCTTCTCTCACTCTGGTGCATTAAGTTAAGGTGAATTACACCCCCCCCCCAAGGTGGCTTCTAGCGCCCATGTAAGGTGTCCAACCTCACCAACCTGGGTACAACTTCCTGTAGGAGGCACTAGTGATGATCAATGGGTGAAAGTTGAGAGTAAGAGTTCTCTTGATTTGGGTGGGGACTCAAAGGAGGAGGAACCATAGAAGGAGATTATAGGGAAATACAAAAATAAATAAAGCCCCCCCCCCCCCCCACCCCCCCCCCCCCAAAAAAAAGAAAAAAAAATGGAGAACATGATGAAACAAAGAAGAGAAAAGTGCAAATCAGCACCGTGTTTCAATCGTGGAGATTTGGGGCACTACCGGAAGGATTGTACGAAAGAGATCCATTGCCTCAAATGCATGAATTGGGGTCATATCTCTAACGTCTACACAAACGTCAAAATTAATCCCAATGACGATAAACGTCCAGTACAAAGAGGATGATCACTCGAAAACCCGACACACATCTGTCTTGCAAATAGCCTTGAGACTATAAAACAAGAATAGAAATGGCTCCGCCACTGGTGTGCGACAGCCAGAATCAGATCAGGGAGGCCATCGGAGAACCATTTCCTTGAAGCTTTTAATCTCAAGTGGCCGATGTGGGGTCACCATTATTAGGTAGCAAAAAAGATGTGCCACATGCAATTCCTGGTATCATTTCCCTTGCTGGAGAAGATGAATGACATCACCGACATGTGTACAGTGGACTTCGGCCATTTTAAAGCATAATTCTTCACATGGTATCCTAGTTTCATAGCGGAATTGCCTCGGGGTAAAACTTTTGGATTTGGATCCATAACGTCCCTCTTCATTTTTGTAAAATGGAGGTGTTGCAAGAGATTAGTTCAGAGTTTGGGACCATCGAAGATGTCGACGACAACACAGTTTGCCGTTCAGAGATTGTATCAACTTGAATAAAAATTCGAAGCCTAGATATCACCATGATGCCTCGATTTGCAAAAATGTTCTCGATAAGAAGGTGGTGTCTGAGGCGGTGCAAATGGCGGTATCACGTCCTTCCCCCTCATTTAGAGACGGGGCATGTGAAATTGAAAGTGCACACAGCGAGCTTGTTATAGAGGCGAGGGAGATGGAGGAGCGCCGGAGCCGTACAATGACAACCATTAAACCTCAAAAAACACACAGAGAACCACCACAATTGAGTGATGGTCATGATCTAGGTTTGACCAAAACCCCCAATGGTCAGGATCGACTTGAAAAGGTTGGTCAAAGGCTTGAACAACAACAAACAAGGCCAAACTACTCAGATCTGACAGATCTAGATCCATCTTTTGATGAAGATGGAAATATGAAAGCTCAAAAGGGAAATCAACAAAGAGTAGGTGTAGAGAAGGATCTGCATATGGAGCAGTTGGAAATGTCAGAGGTGGCCGAAGTTAAAAGTGGTAGGAACCCTAAGGCACACACCATCCAAAAACTGTTCAAAAAGGAGAAAATGTGGCTACTTTGGTGAGTGAACAAAAGCAGAGAGAGGGAAATTTGGGGGAGAAGACATGAGGAGAGGTGCTCGCCATCAGAGATCTTGCTCTAAAAGAGAAAAAGAGAGCGATTTTGGCATGTGAACAAAAGAAGAAAGGCGTCAAAATGTGGAAGAAGACAGGAGAAGGTGAAGAAACCCCTTCATATCCCTCATCTTATCCCTCGAATTCTCCACCTCTTCTCTCGACCACTCCACCTCCCAATCACAAGGCGACACGTAACCTACTCACGTGCGTAGCACATGAGGTGGTTGAGTTGGCTTCCCAAGACGAGTGGGTGTTGGTTCTTGGGCCCAAAGAGGAGCCCAACAAAGCAATCTCTATTCAGAAAGTCCCAAGAGAATGTTAATAATGTTGATTTGGTAGAAGACTTGGAATGGCCCAATTGTTTCAATTCATTTTCTACCTTGACTCTTAATTCTAGTAGGCCTACTCCGGGGTCCAAATTAGAAATTGGGAATCTCACTATCTTGGAAGTGGATGAAGATGATCAAGAAGCTAGATTAAACCTTGAAGATGATTATATCTACTTGGGGGATGATTCACTGTGCTCAGAGGAGTTTATAGAGGATACACAAGAACTCCATGCCAAGAATGGGGTATCCCTTACTCCAGGTTTTATCCCTTCCACATTCCCTTCCTCACAGACGAAGGTTGCTGAATCTTCACGCATCAGCAAGGGCTTTAGATTACATGAAGTTGCTAAAAGGGTCCTTGAGGAGTCCTTGGACGATTATCTTGCTGCCGTAACTAAATTCGCTAAGACCAATGGTGCAGGTACGCGTTCTTTTTTAGCGTCAATTTTTAACTTTAGGACTGATACTGAGATATTTAATCTAGCCAATACCTGTGGTCTAACGGTAGGCAATATTGATCGTAATCCCTTTCTGCTAAAAAGGATTAGGGGTTGGGAGATCGATAGAGTTAGTCTATGTAGAATCTCAGAGTCCACCTCAAATCACGATCCCAAGTAGGCGATTAATGAGTATACTTCTTTGGAACGTTAGAGGTCTGGGCGAGCGGGGCAAGAGAGAAATGGTTAGGGATGTTATCAACAAATCTAAGGTCGGTGTTGTGGGTTTGCAGGAGACCAAATTTTCACATATTTCCAGGCTTAGAAGACTTGGGGGGGGGGGGAGGGGGGGAGGGGGGGATTCGAATCATGGAGTGGAAAATTCGTCCTTCTAATGGAGCCTCAGGGGGAACCACCATTGTTTTAACGTTGAGGTGTTTGCTTGCTTAGACGAATTCTTTAGGCATTTCTCGTTATCAGTGCTGCTCCAATGCATGACAGATAATTGGATTCAAACAATCATTGTGGTGTACGGCCAAAACATTGCCTCTTTCAGGATGGCATTCTGGGCAGAACTCCGTGCGATTCGTGCACACTCGCAGAATCCCTGAGTAGTGGAGGGAGATTTTAACATCACTAGATTTGCCTCTAAGCACAGTGGTAGAGGCTCTAGTGATGCCGATATAGAAGCATTTAACACGGTTATTGTGGATCTCAAATTCTTTGACATTCCTATCACTGATAGACTTTTTACCTGGTCAAACATGCTTTTGTCTCCTATAATGGCTAAGCATGATAGGGTTTTGGTCTTTATTGACTGGGAGGCCAAATCCCCACTATCCTAGGCCAAATCTCTCCTCAAACCTATCTCGGATCATGTCCCTATTATCCTCTTTACTAGTAAAATATAACCCAGGAAAACTACCAAATTTAGGTTCGAAAAAGCATGGTTGGAAATCTAGGGTTTCCATCACATGTTTAATGAAAGCTAGTCCTGCCTAACCAGAGGGACTGAAGCGGCTGCTATCTTGTGTGAAAAAGTTAGAAGACTGAGGTCAAAGCTTAGAAAATGGAACCATACTAGATTTGCGACGATTTGGAGATCGAAGGATTCCCTTTTGGAAGGTATTGAGGAACTAGAAAAGATTGAAGAAACTAGAAACCTCACTTAAGAGGAGCAGAACAAGTTGCTACAATTAAGAATGAACATTACTCATCTATACAACAAGTTGCTACAAAAATGGCCACAACACTCTAGAATCTCATGGCTCAAAGAGGGAGACGTGAACACAGCCTTCTTCCATCAGGTAGCTAGTGCCCATCGAAGATCTAATCTCATTCACTCGATCCATACTGAATATGGATTACTACAAGAAGACAACGAAATCAAACTAGAATTCTAGACCCATTTCAAGAACTTGTTTGGGAGGAAAGCAGACTTAAGAGTCCAACTCAATCCAAACTTTTGGAAAAATGTCTCTGAGGACCTAGGCCAAGCTCTATAGTCAATTAAAGCTCCATTCACGGAGGAGAAAATTAGGGAGGTGGTGTCGAAACTTGGAAGGGAGAATGCAACAGGTCCGGACGGTTTCCCAATCCTCTTCAATCACACATTTTGGGAGGAAATCAAAGATGATCTTGTGAACTTGGTTCTATGACCATAGACTTAGGCTTGGTAGAATCAACTATGTTGAGGTCGTGTTGATCCCAAAGAAAGAAGATTCCGAACGGGTAGGAGACTTCCTCCCTATTAGTTTTCGTAACTGTTCTGTTAAGATTATGTAACCCCTGTTTTTCATTTTTCTATATTTTTGGGTGTATTTTTTCTTTTTGTGTATTCATTCTCATTGTATCTCTTTCTAGATTAATCTAAACGTGATCTCTTGATGTGGGCCGTCCAATCTTCTCTTGATCATCCTCTTGATCATCGAGATCCGTGCTTATGTTTGTGATTGCAATTGTGATCGTGTGTTTGTGTTTGGTTCGTCCGTTCGTGAGTCGTGGTTCATGAGTTGTGTTCGTTGTTGGGTTCGTGATTAGTTCGTTGAGTTTGTGCCTGGGAATCCATTCCCGTTATTCTTGCTTTTGCTTCTCTTTCATCGTTCTGTCATTCAGGAAAGTAACTTGTATTCTTTTCTTTGTGTAATATAAGTACTAAATACCGTCTGTAGTGTAGTTTTGTTCTAGAGACAATTCTTGTGTAAACCTTTGTTATATCTTATATCTATTGTATTGACCCACCCATAGTTGCCTCATTACACACATGACATGAAATAACATACGGATGACCACTTCTTATTGTATACATGCATGTTGTTTGTGATTCATGATTTGTTGTAGGATCTTGTATGTGATATGGCTAAAAATGGGATTTAATCGGAACCGTCCAAATCAGGCATAAATCTTGAAGCCCAGGGATAAAACGGTAATTTCACCTACCAATGGGCCTGAGATGGGTACTGGATCCCTTCGTCAAAGATCCAATAACCTACGAACGGATCCACCTCAATCGGGTGCGGGTTTCAACCAGCAGAAAGCTCGATCCAGAGGGATAGAATTAGGGTTTCTGATTAAATCCTAATCAACGGCCCTGATTCATGACTATCCTTCCACTGGGAATTAGGGATTACATTCCTAATCTGTTTATAAGGAGTATATTCCTTATCAGATCACGGGAATTACATTCCTAATCTGATCCCTAAGATGCTTATAAATACCCCCATCCATCTCCTATTAAGAGGTAATCAATCTTTTGCCAGTTTTCACGCTCTTTCTTAATCATCCCTGATTACTGACTTGAGCGTCGGAGGGTGCGTCGCCGGGAACAACCCCGGTGTCTCGCACTTTTTGCAGGTGTACGGCAGGAGTCAGCGTCAAACTCCGACGGAACAGGTATACAGGTTTGCTATTCAGTTTTCCTAAGAATTCACAAATACTATCTGTTTGCCTCCACACCAAATTTAGCGGCAACAGTATGCATGATGTGTTCGTTGTAGTATAACCTGTTGTAGACTTGTAAAATACCCTATACCATGTTGCTTGGAAACTTAGTATACCATATTTCATGTTTGGTTATGTTTTGGATGAGTTTCATATGAACGAGTTGATTTGTGCATGGAGGATATTTTCTGTTTTATCAATTCCCCGATTTTTTATCAGTATTTTAGACTCTATTAAGGTTAATATATGAAAACTATTTGTGAATATGAATTATAGAGAACTTTTTCTACTTTCCAGATTTTCTGACAGATCCCAGTTTCAATTTATGAGTTGCGAGTTATGAAAATTTTACTACAGATGTGTTTAAAATTCTAGATCCAGTTTTATATGAATTCTGCATGACTATTTATTTTTCTATTGATGTTAAGGATAATATTTTGATCCAATATTTTTCTGGTTACAACTAGACTTGATTGGGATTAACTCCTAATTTTGTGAATTTAATTGATAACTTTTATACACTATTCTATACTTGCAAACAACAACCATACTTACAGAATTTTCTTACTGTTCTGTAAAGAAACCTAATTTCAACCTGATTCTATTTGCTGTTTATAAAACCTTTGTGAATATGAATTATATCCTACTGTATCTATTTTATCACCCTTTTGACAGATATAGATTTTGATTTATATTTTGTGAGATATTTCTGTTTTAGTACTGCAGTGTTTATGATTGCAGATTTACAAAACTGCTGTATCTTGCTGTTTTTTTATTTTAATTGAGTATTCTATCTATGTTGGAAAATTATGAAACTTTATTTTTTGTAGTAAACATACTAGGGAATACCCCAGATTTTTCGTAGATTTAATCAGTGAGTTTTTATGATGTTTTCCTGTTCATGAATACGAACTTCTGATTTCTGGCTGAACACGTTTTCTGGATACAAATCTATTTTGAGACTTGTTTTTGTAAAATACCATATGAATTATATATATTTGCTGTATTCGGCCGAGAGTCTATTTTCTAGATTCTCTGACGGATCCAGGTTTGCATTTTTGTAGCAACAGGAATTTTAGATTTGGTGCAGTACTGTCTTGTTGTCCTGAACTAGAATTTTTGTTGTTCTATCCTTTATGTATTGTCTATCATCTGTATATGTTTATCTTCCAACTTGAACCTGTTACTTATTTATACCATGTTATTCTTGCCCTGTTTGTGACACATACATGCCTGTTTGATAATAATAATAAGTAACCAAGCCGGGATTAAGGGAAAGATCTAGTAGTGGAAAATATAGAAATGTGTACTTAGAAGGGGGCCCATGTTTTCCACCTGTTACGTGTTCATGAATACATGATACACGATCCTGTTTACTTGATTACCCGAATGCATTCTACCCTATAGGAAGGTGTACTCAGAAGAGGACCACTAGGTTCTACCTGTACCTGATTACCTGACTGCACACTTCCCTATAGGAAGGTGTACTCAGAAGAGGACCACTAGGTTCTACCTGTTCCTGTTCCTGTTTTCCTGATCCCTGAGTACACGACCCTATGGACTCCACTACGAAATCTAAACGTAACTTGTTTGAATATAGCAAGCATGTGGTAAAAATTTGGGACGCATGAAGTGCTACCTAGATATTAATAATACAAGACTTGGCATGACATAATACTTGTTATATGCTTACCTGTTACATGATTACCGGTATATGCTACTTGACACTTGTTCACCTGTTCATCAGTTACTTGTTTATCTGTACCTGCTACCTGTATACCTGTATACCTGATTACCTGTTTACCTGCTTGCTTGACACACGATACATGTTACCTTTACCCTGTTAGTATATCATGGTACTTGATTTTGTTCCTGATTCATGTTAGCTATCCTGCTCTGTTATATCTATTCCATGCTATATTTGTTTCCGCTGTTATTTTATATTTGTTTACCCTTTTCTTGTACTTTTGTCTGCACTACAAGCGGCCCATAACTTGCATTGACGGGCATTTTGTTTTCTTTTCCTCTTCCTACAATTTATTAAATTGTAGATTTTGGAGATCAGCAGCCCGATGAAGTAGGTGATATGAGATTCTAGATGCTGAAGTTTTTGCTATTAATATTTCCTGTTTGCTTATTTTGAATAATTGTATCTGATACTTGGATTATTTATATTTAGGCAATGTGACATAGGATTATTGACTTGTTCAGATCTGGTTTATTTGAGATTATTAAATTTGGTTTCAAGTAAAATCCTGTTGGTATTTTTATTCATATATGCATGCGTGGTTGACTTCTCTTGCTTCCTACTCTGATTATTCGTGAGAAATGTTGTAAAGATCCTGACAGCTTATGGATGATAAAAATCATTTTCTAGGCTTAGTCACGTATCCGGATTCCATATTCTCTTTTTGGGAAGCAGAGCGTGACAGATTATCACCAAGACACTTGCCAACTGATTTGGAAAGGTGATGGTCAAACTTATTAGTCGTAAGCAGACTGTATTCATCAAAGGACAATGTATCCTGGACTGTATAGCTACAGCAGAGGAAACTATCCATCAATGCCACATCTCGAATGCTAAGAGTTGTCTCCTCAAGTTGGATTTCGAGAAGGCGTATGATTCTTTGATTGGGACTATCTTTTGGAAGCACTTGCAAGCAATGGGTTTGGGGATAGGTGGATAAGATGGATCCATAATTGCCTCACCACTAGCAGGACTGCTAACATGGTGAATGATGGTACGTGTCATCCATTTTCTTACAAACGTGGCCTCCGACAAAGAGACCCCCCCCCTTTCTATTTACAGACGTTCTGAAGTCTATGTTGGTTAACTACTGACAGGCTGGGTTGGATCACTCATGTGGCTAGTGGGTATAACCATCTGGGATGTTCAATCCTTCAATATGCAAATGACACTCTACTGTTTGGAAATGGTGACCTCGGGGAAACCACCACTTTCAAAGGAGTCCTATACAGTTTTGAGGCATGGTTCGGTCTCAAGGTTAATTTCCATAAAAGCGCCTTAATCCCCATTTCTTTATCCCCAGAGGAGGCAAATGAGCATGCCACCATTCTCAACTGCAACGTTGAGAATTTCTCTATTAAATTTCTTGGGCTACTATTGAGACCGGGCAAACTCAAGAAGGCAGATTAGTTACCTCTGGTCTTAGGGTTAATTTCCATAAAAGCACCCTAATCCCCATTACTGTATCCTCAGAGGAGGCAAATGAGCATGCCACCATTCTCAACTACAACATTGAGAATTTTCCCATTAAATTCCTTAGGCTACCGTTGAGACCAAGCAAACTAAAGAAGGCAGATTGGTTACCTATCATTGATAGGGTTGAGAACAGACTTGCAGGTTGGAATGGTAATTCATTGTCCTTGGGATGGAGGTCCACATTAATCAACTTAGTCCTTTCAAACCTTCCAACTTATTATCTACCCTTCTTCGAAATGCCATGATGGGTTATCCAGAGAATTGATCGCATCCGAAAGTGATTCATTTGGAATGGTACAAATTCTGAAAGAGACGGATATCACCTCATTAAATGGGAAATAACGTGCATGAAGAAAACTCACGGAGGACTGGGTATAACCGATCTTCGAGATATGAATCTTGTGCTGTTGGTAAAGTGGTGGTGGAAAGTATTTCATCATAACGGAGAGGGATGACAAGACTTTGTTCAGGCTTATCTTAATGGGAACGGGACAAAATCTTGGCTTCACGGTGGGTCAACATGTTTCTTGGTTCTGGAAGGGGATTACCAAAGCCTATGATCCGTTCAATAGCTGTGTAACGTCTTATATCGGCAACGACAGACTTACTAGATTTTAGTAGGATAAATGGTGAGGTGATCACACACTGACAGATCTTTTCCCAGACTTATATGCACAAGCAATGCACCCACACTGCACGGTGGCACATCTTGGAGAAGAAGTTCCTGGAAATCAGCCTTTAAAAAAATACTTGACCAAGACTCTAACTCAGGTTCTTGGAGCTACAGGCGCATATTGCCAACTCTTGTGTAAAATGTTTACAGGGACCAGATAGGAAAGCGTGGGGACTTGAAAAAGATGACACTTTTACTGTACGATCACTTTATAATTGTATTCATTTCAAGGGTTATAGACCTAAATGGTCGACAATTATTTGGAAAAAAAGGCCCTGCTGAAATTGTAAGTCTTTTTGTGGCTTGGCTTAAACGACGTGTTCTTAACTAGAGATAACCTAGTCAAATGCCAACCGAATATTGATACCTCATGTGGTTTTTGCAATGCATTCATTGAAACCAGAGATCATCTATTCATGTGTTGTCACAGGAGCAAAGTGGTCCTCGTTGATGTCCTGAGTGCCTTGGGGACTAATGAATCCTAGTAAGTACGAGGACTTGTGGAGCGGCCCGAAGTTCGCTGCTGAGAGACGTTCTATGCGAGAAGCTTGGTATATCGCTATCGCTGCTACGACCTGGGTCATTTGGCAAGATATAAATAATTATCATTTTCGTGGGACTAATAATAGTATTTCTAGTAACTTGACTCACATCATGCAGCTTATTTCATTCTGAGCTACAACTGCAGTGACATGTCCTAGATGGAGGATTGTTAGCGTCTTCGAGCTGGAGAACTACGATGATGATGAGATCGAGATCGGTCATATGCTTGACTGAGGGACATGTCTTTGTTGTACTCTTGTACCATTGATAGATTCCCATTTCTCAGGGCCTATTAGGGGGATCTCGTTGCTTATTTGTACCCTAATGTTTGTATGTTTTTTTTGTTTTTGTCCCACCCTCCCATATTCGGGGGAGACCTTATGTTTTATTTATGCATTGTAGGACTCTGTATTTTGCTCAGTACTCTGAATTTATTTTATTAACCTATCTATCTATACTATTATTAAGCAAAGTCCCCATTTTGGCGGCTTTTTACTATCATGCCCTAATAAACATAAAAGGCTAAAAAAAATATAGGGTTAATTCTGACAATTTTTGTCCCTGATCCCTAAACAATCAGAGGGCACAAGCGTAATTTCCGCTTCACATTTACTTCAACCTCTCTATCATTCAAATCAAACTCTCTCTATCCCCCCCCCCCCCCCCCCCCCGCGCGGTCAATTCCTCTCCCATAAACATAGAGATATATAGAGAGAGAGAGAGAGAGAGAGAGAGAGAGAGAGAGAGAGAGAGAGAGAAACAACTTTTCTCATTTCAATTCATTAATTTTAGGAGAAACTTACTTTCAGAGAAGAAGAAGAAGAAGAAGAAGAAGAAGAAGAACCCTTCCGTCAATCACAGGTTAATATTAGATCCGATCTCATATCATATCGTCTAATCTTTTGATGAATTCGTAGATCTGAGATCTTTAACTTTGAAATCCAGTTCTCCGATCTCTTCTTTTCAAAGCAGCAGCAGAATCAAAGAGGAGAAAGAAAGAAAGAAAGAAAGAAAGGTATGGGGTTGTCGTTTAGGAAGCTGTTCAGTCGTTTGTCCGCGAAGAGGGAGATGAGGATCTTGATGGTGGGTCTCGATGCCGCTGGTAAGACCACCATACTCTACAAGCTCAAGCTCGGCGAGATCGTCACCACCATCCCTACCATCGGTACTTTTTATTTCATTCTTCTAATTACTTTTGTGATGCTATTTTATTATGCAACAAGAAAAGGAATGGTTTATTATGGTATCGATCGATCGATCTGAGATATGTCCATAATTGGGGGTTAGTTGAGATCAAGATGATGTTGTTTTGAGTCTGTATTGGTCTTTGGCCTATCCTGATCCTCATATTTAGCGTTAAAATTCGGGCGGAGTCAACCTGTCACTGATGCCTAGAGTTGGATGAAAACAAAACTAGAAAGACAATAAAAAAATTAAAAAAAATCATTGGGAAAAATACTACAAGCCAACATTAAGGAAAGAGATTTGATAAACCAATTTATTGAAGAATTTCAAAATTTATCCTTTGGTTCTACTGCTATTCAGTTGCGAAAAAACTAGAGCTCAGTGCTTGATGATCATAAGGACACTACAAGAGACAATTAAACTACCTGTTACCACCTCAAAATCTATTGTTCAAGATTTTTGTTTGCGAGGTGCCTCCCTTATCTTCTGTACAGCATATGGCTCTTTGAAGTTGCATTCTGTAAGGAAGATGCCACCAGTTGAGTTCTTAGTCATTGATGAAGCTGCACAGTTGAAGGAGTGTGAGTCACTGATTCCTCTACAGCTCTTTGGTTTAAGACATGTTGTCCTCATCGGGGATGAGTGCCAACTGCCCGCAATGGTAAAAGCAAGGTCTGGAAGAAAACCCTGACTGCTTCTTTTTTTGATAATCAACATGCATATTATGTTTTACCCATAAAATTCATTTATTTCTCAGGTTTCAGAAGATGCAATGTTCGGTAGGAGTCTTTTTGAAAGGTTGAGTTCTTTAGGCCATAAGAAGCACCTTCTCAATATTCAATATTGAATGCATCCCTCAATAAGTATTTTTCCCAATGGCAACTTCTACGATAAAAAAATTGCAGATGCTCCAAATGTACTTCAAAAGACACATGAAGTGCACTATCTTTTAGGCCCCATGTACGGTCCATATTCATTTATAAACATCGAATACGGTGAAGAAAGTTCTGATGATATTGGGCATAGCCAGAAAAATGTGGTTGAAGTAGCTGTTATACTGCAAATTCTGAGAAGCCTGTATAGTGGTATGTTTCCTTGATCCTCACGTATATTTTCCAGATAAGACTTTTAGCTTCCTGATTGTATGACTTTAGTAATCTATGGTCATATTTATAATGGGTGTCTTCAATACATGCAGAGCTTCCCAGTGGCAATGCACTGTATGGAACCAGAGCACTCCATCCAAGCCGGGTTCTATCTGAGACATCAAAAGCAGCCTTCTGCAAATTGCCCTCTATCACCGCACTTGGCTCTTAAGAATCCAAGCTTTGGGCGACTTATTCAATTTCTCATCGGATTTTGGGTGGTGTTGTAGCTGGTGCTATCATGTTGAGTCCGATCGCGTTGAAGTTTAGCCTCTTATGTGATGTAAGAATGTGAAGTTTCAGTATATTCTTCTTGCAGATTAGCTTTTGAGATTGTCACCAGCTAAAGTTCATAGCTACTGCTTTATGGGAATGGAATAAAAAATAGTTGCATCTGTTTTCTTTTATCACTAACTACAAAGTATCCATGACAAACTTAAAACGACATGTTATAATAATGGATATTATTGTTCTAAAATTTACTTCAGCTTTTGGCCTTCTCTGGAAAATGTCAAGGATCTTTGTTTAAGTCCCGTGCTTTTCTTTGTGTGAATTGGCTGTATCTGAAATTTTTGCTCAAATCTAGCCGGTACTCTGTTGCGGTAGTCAGTTGCAGAAAGAACTATATTGATTTTTTTAATTCTATTGTACTTTTCCTTTGCTATGTGGCATTTTGAATTTTGGCACCCCATTATCTATTATCATAACTCATTTAGTCAACACTAGACGTGCATCACACGTGCATTATACTAGTTATTAATGAAACAAAGTGAGCATATTCTTATTTGAAAAAAAAAAAACACAAAAAACCCAAAAAAAAAAAACACAAACTATCTTTAGCTAATCATGTATATCCATCTTAATTAGGCTCCTCTGCTGGAGCAGACTAGATTGTACTGGCCCTACTAATTAAGCTGTTGGTGTCCAAATCTTAATCGTACCAACTCAACTAGACCTAGCAGATAATGGGATTTTGAAGGTGATCAGATCATGCATTCTCCAACTAGATGTATTGCATGCTAGCCAGTTTCTTGGATGTGGATTGTGATACCTTCGCATGCACAACAATATTTTGTGTGCGCGTGTGTGCATCCATGCATTGACCCCTACTGCTATACCATGATTAATCAATGGACTATTATTTGAAACTAAACGCCCATCTTTCATATGCTCATATATGATGTGAATCTTTTGCTCCATTCAAACTTCCAAGTTGGATCAAGCTGTCAACGACTCAACATTATTGAAATGGAATACACTCCTAAGTCAGGATAAGATTGTCAATTAACCATTAGAACTTTTGGACACTTGATTAGCTAGCTTGCAACGACTCTTCTAAGCTAAGCGTCCATCATTTCTTTTGTAATCTCTCCACAAGCAATAATTGAAACAGTAATTAATAATAATTAACTAGTTTCAAACATGAGATTAAGATACTGCAACGGTCCAGAGTTAGGTTTAACTTTGACAACCCTAGCTAGGTTTGAAGAATTCCTTGATGATTGATTAATACATGAACCCAAACAACAAGCAAAAGATTCCATTCATTCCCTCATTCAAATCCAACAAAAACAACCCAACTTGGACTAGAATTAATTAATTCATTCATTTATTCATTTCTGCACCGAAAGGAAGACTTTCACGTACTGTATCGCCGCTTCCCCTTCCGTTTAATTAATGTTTTCATTTGTTGGAATACAGTACGATCGCTGTCTCTGTGGGCCCTCTAGCTGCTTTAACGTTGGGCTCGAGGCTTTCTAGTTTCTCGTTTTTCTCTCTTAACAATAAAAAAAATAAATATAAATAGTAAATTACTACGTGCAGAGTGCATGAAGCGGGGTGGGGGGAATAAAGTAAGTAGTATGAATGGGTTTGGGTTACCGTTGGATAGGAGACATGAAGGGAAATGGTGCCCTCTTCAGTTTCAGAGGAGACAATGCTCCGGAATGACATAATATTAATTTAATTTTAATTTACTTTAAACACCAAGAAAGAGAAAGGAAGGGTACAATTTGTTTTTGGATAAATTAAAGAAAGGGGCCAATAACGCAGTGCCGGCTGCTAAGTAATTTTTTCGGTATTTTCGAGCTTATTGCAATTCAATGCAAATCTTGGAAACCGGAGACCAAAAAAGATAAACAAAATTTTCGAGCTTACTGCAATTCAATGCAAATCTTGGAAACCGGAGACCAAAAAAGATAAACATGGAGTCATGTGCTAGCTCAGCAGCCTCAGCTAATCTCAGCTCAGCTCAGCTGGCCAGTTGTCAAGGGTTGTAATTGTCCTTAATCCAGCTTCAGTTTTTAAGTTGGTGATCATATTTTTAGGGTTCTCTACAGGGCAGATAGTGAAGTTGTCAGAAATATATTTGGCATATTTTTCGCGTCGAATTCCGGTGAGCTCCGGCCACCAGCAGTACCGGAAAGTGAATGGATTACGTTCCTATCGTCGAGTACTATTCCGTGATGTACTCATTTGCCAAAAACGGATTCTGTATGAATGAGAAATGCTGGTCCAAAGTTGGATAGTCGAAACGTACTAACTTAGGAATTTTGAGAAAATGGAAAGTCCCACATGGAAAGTTAGGAAAGATTTCTTTAGTATATAAGCTAAAAAAATGGACTAAAGGGTGTAACCCTGGGGTTACCACTAACGTGTAGTGCAGAGAGGACCTAGCCAAATTTACAAACACACACCCGGCCCTAGCCTGGATTATTTCTTTTTGTACCGCTCCAATTTTTTCGCTGGATCTATTTTAACTGTTGAGGCGTTTGAAATTCTGTAGCTGGTGCCATTATTCTGTAATAGCAGAATAATGGATCCATCAGTAGTGTTTTTTTGAGTCATTACTCTGCTGTTACAGAGTAATGGATCCATGACCATAAGTTACGTTCTCATCACCTATAAGACTATACAATTTTGTCTGCTAGAAACACATTTTTTGAACTTGATAATCTTCTTCTTCTTCTTCTTCCTCCGAGTCCTCTGAGTCTGAGAGTACAACACAACTACTGATTCGCTGATATCTCTGAAGTTAGGGTGCTGCTCTTAGGAAAAAGTAATATAGTTGTATCCTGTGAGCCAATTCGTCAACTACCGTCACACTACGGGGCGAATTTTGCTTTAATATCAGATATCTTAATCTCGAATCTGTATTGAAGTGTCTGGTTTGTTATTTTATTCCTGTAATTGTAGTTCTTCACAAACATTGTTAGGAATTTTTTATTTTATGATATTCGAGTTCTAACAGAAGTTTCATTCCCATTCGTTCAAATGTTGTTCTCATCTTTTCACTAATCTCCCTTAGAGCATCCACAATGATTTGCTATTAATTTTGTCATTTTTATTTCAATTTTTAGCAATCGATGTGCTGCAGTGGTTTGCTATTTTTCTCTTTTTTTGGCAAAATAGCTATAATAGATTGCTATATTTGACAAATGATTTGACAAAATGTATATTATAGGGGACGAAATATCATTTCGTATGTTCAATTTTATTATAATTTTAATTCATCGGACAAAACATCATGTTTCGTCCGATGAAATTAGAGATATTTTTTAATTAAAAAACCCCGGAAAATCAAAATTTAGCACTTACGAAATATCATGTTTCATCCACAGTATTGGAGGTTTTTTTTGCAAGAAAATTCAAATTGTATGAAACATATGTTTCGTCCAAGGCAAGAGGATATCATTTTTTGCAAAATTTTTGGTATTTTTTTAGATTCCTTGGGGTTGTATTGTATATGATTTTGTATGGGATTAAGATTTGAATGGTTGGATGAAAGAGATGAGTGGTGAGATGTGTATGTTGTATTTTATTTAACCTAAAAAATTATTTTTAATTAAAATCTTTTAGTCGGATGAAACATCATGTTCCGTCCGTTCAATTTTTCGTCCACTTTGCTATTTTTTAGCAATTGCCCACTGCAGCAAATCGCCTATAATTGCTATTGCTATTTTGCCATTTTGCTATATGTAAAACATCACAAATACTACACATACCTCAAAATCTACCTCAAACTTACCTCAACCACTAAAAGACAAACGCCCACCACTAAAAGACAAACAAAAATTGGTTAAAATATTAATCAATTTACACATATGCTCCAAGTGGAAATTACATTTTACACGTACCACTGTGGATGCTCTTACAACTCTTCAAATGCTATTTGTCCACCAAATGTTTGAGGTTTTTGTAATGAGCTTGTCTAGATAGAGGCAACAGAGTCATTTAGCCAATATGACCATCAGGCGAGTATGGTTAAGGGTTAAGAGCATTTCCAAGAGAGTTTATATATTTCACTCCACAAATTTAAAGTTGTAATTTCCATTTGTGGACCTATGTGATAATTTATGGACTAATATTGTTCAGTCCAAAACTTATTCTCCAATAAACTCTACAAATTATTATTTTACTAGATTTGCACGTAGGCACGTGCCTACGGCATGTCTTTGGAACGATACAACATATGAAAGTCTTGTAAACAGCAAAACAACAATTATGTAGCTCAAGTTTGAATAATAAAACAATAATTATTTGTAAATAAAAGTCCATATTTCCATTAGTATATGTTGAAAAATAATTATGAATGAGAGTGTAAAATCCAACTTCTTAGAACTGTTGATGAGATATTTGCTATTTTGAATGTAACATGAGCAATAAAAAATGCATAAATCTGAAAATTTACAAACCTGAAAATATAAATTACTGAGTAAAGAGAGAGATACTGAGAGAGAAAGAGAGAGAGAAATAAATAAATAAATGAGTTGTTTTGGGAGATTTGAATTTGAGTTTTGGGGGGAAACTTTTGGGCGGAAAAATATGTTTTGTGAGGTCAGATCTGGACCGTTGATTTACCCTATTGAATGAGAGCCACTTGATAGCTTTCTTTGTGTTTTATTATATAGATTCATTTATTTCAACCACATAATTCGACAAGTCAGACAGGAACGATTCAATTTAATAATAAAAAACTCTTTATAGAGTAATCCGCAAATTACATTTTTGAGAGTGATCTACTAAATTTCTAATTTAAAAAAATGAGTTTATAGACACTCTTGAAGATGACATTTTAATATTTTTGATGATGTGACTCCATAAATTAGAGCCCAATTTGTTTTTCCAAGGGACTATTGGAGATGCTCCAAGTGGAGTAAGTTTGAAAACTCTTCAAAAAATTCTAATTCGAGCTGATCAAAATTCTAATTCGAGCTGATCTTATACTTGCTAGCCTAGGAACGGATACAAAAATTGTTAGTGGAAAAAACTCTCGATTTTAATACTGCATTTAAATAGTAGGAGACTTGTTTGATCAAGTCTGAAAGAGTAATAAAAGCGCATTTAAATGCTGCAGAACAGCATCAAAAATCATGGAGAGCTTTGTATTATATGAAAAAAGCCATGTTAATTCAAGAGTGTTTAATACAATACTAGTATTATTCTGTCAAATTGCACGACCTAAAATATTAATTTGAGAGACTCATAAAATTATATAGAATTTTCAAAAATATGAGAAAATTTGAAGAAATTTATGAATATCGTTCATAATGTAATAACTGAAATATTCATTATCATCATCACATAAGCAGAAGGTTTAGAGAATACTGCAGAATCATAGTGTTATACAACTAAATATTACTAAAGCTGCTGAGGGGAGGGAGTTAAAGGGCGTGGGGGTAGGGCAGTGGGGGGCGCGAGCAGGGTGAGATGAGAAAGATTAGAGGAGAAGATACTGTGTTTGAGGAATTGAAGTTTTTATTTTGTTTTGATTTTTTAATAAAATCGTGCATACTACACGTGTTAGTAAAATATGAATTCCTATATTTTCTCTCCTTGTTCTATTTCAAAATAGAGAAAGAAAAAATCAGGTAGACTCTCTCTTCAATTAATATAAGATAAGATAAATTTCAGATAACCCTACTGAGTTTTTGAAGTTTGGCAGATAACTATACCTAGTTTTTTTTTTTTTTTTTTTTTTGTGGCAAATAGCCCTACTAAACTTTGTATTCCGTTATGAGCCTCTAACACTGTTAACTTTAGCATGAAATGACTAAAATAACTCTAGTTTCTTAATTATTTAACAGAACTACCCCTCTTCTTCCCTATTCTTCTTCTTCTAGTAAAACCTAAACCAAAATCCAATATTCTTCTTCTTCATTCTCTTCCTCCAAATTCAAATATCCCAAACCCTAAATCCAAAAAAAAACCCCAAAATGATCTCTCTCATCCTCCTCAAATTCAAAATAGCCCTCTTTTTGTCGGCGTTCCATATCAGCAAACCCTAATGGTATGATCACCATTCTTCTGATTCGTTCCATTCAGATTTCTAGGTTTAGGGGTTAGGGTTTTGTTTCATAATTTTGATCTTCTTGATTGATTCATTGATTTTAGGCGCTGTTGAATCAGCAAACCGTTGATTACCCCAGCTTCAAGCTCGTCATCATCGGCAATGGTGGAACTAGTAATTATCTCTCTTGTTTGAAAAAAAAAAGATTCATTTTTTATGAATAATTGAGGAAAAAATTTGATCTTTCATTTTCGATCAAGAGCATTTGTCCGATCCTTTGCAGATTTGAGATAAATGTCGGGTCTTTAAGGTTTTGGTCGTAATTACCTGCTATCAAATACTACCTTTCTGTCATGTCTTATATATTAGGCTTGTAGATATAAATAACTACTTTGAAAATGATCCAACTTCATATCTGTATAGATTGATAAGCTTTTTATTACCATGAAGAGTTGACTTAGCATTGCTGATGAGTGTCACGTATGTAATTATGTTCATTTGTAGGATGTATGTAACTACCGTTTCCGCTATTTTTATTTTTCCCCCTTTTGTAATATTTTATTTGTAATTGAATAAACTACTCTATTTTTTGTTTCTTGATTATTTTTTATATTAAATATTGTTCATGAAATTCTTCGTTCTTCTTGTTGAGCTGTTTCTTATTGATTCTATTTTCTTTTGTTAATTGTGGGATTTTTATTTGAACCCTATTAAACCCATTTCTTATTGAACCCTAAAATCCAATTTCAATTGTTCTTGATACAAAATAGCTATTATTGGATCCTAAACCACTAACCCAACACCCTAATTGTACCCTATAAATACAACTTTATTGCAAATCCTAAAATTTGGAAATTGAAAACCTAGAGCCGCTTACTCTCTCTCATATTCTCTCTCCTCTCTTTTTTCTCTCTCCTGTCTAAATCTCCCGCCCAAACTCCAAAACCACCACTATCTTCTTCCCCGGCCAACTCCGGCCATCCCCCCGACCTCGTCCTGAGCGCCGCCCGCCTCTTCGACAACCTCTGGTGACCCCCAACACTCAACACAGCAACCCCCTCCTCCTCTGTTTCCCATCCACAACGGCTAAACACCCCAACCCGTCACTGCCTCTTTCCGTCGACGTCGACCCCCGACGCCATCGCCCTCGCTCGCCGTTCACGCCACCCACCGCCGTGTCGACGTTAGCCAGTGACGTCGTTGAGCCCCTGGACGTTGCAGTGTTGCTGAGTTCTCTTTGGCTATTGTGCTTGGATTTTATTGCACGTATATCGCATGTGCTAATTTGTGCTAGTTCGTGGGTTCGTTGTTTCGGAATTCTTATCCTGTTATTCTTGGTATTCGTTTTCATTGTCTATAAGGCAAGTCACTGTCCTCTTGAATTGTTAATTGTATCAAAATCAAGCTTTATTGAAACTTTTTCAAGTAGAACCCTTCGTTTATCGTATTATACATTGTTCGTCTCTTTCGTTGGGTATATTGAGGGTTTACAGAAGTTAACCCCAATTTACTTGACATCGTGCCACTTTTGACTCCAAAGATTGAATCTTTCATGTGTGCATATAGAATTGATAATAGAGTTGTTCAAATAATTATCACACAACTAAATTATTGTAGAGAGAATTGCTAGGTTGTATGTTGTTTGATCGATTGATGTGATGATAAATTAATGTATGTATGTGTTCTTAATCTTATTTAATATGTTTTTATACTGATTGAGAAGTTTATCGACTAGTAGAATTGATACCCATCATGTTTAATTAATTTACTTCATGAAAAATACCCAAAACCTGTATATTGCTTGCTGACTGTATGTTGACTGCAATTTTTGATCCAGTAAATGATCTTAAAATAAATTACTTTCTGCATATGAATTGTAGCCTTATCTTTCTAGTTTCCAGAACATCTTGAATTTCTAAATTTCGAGTTGTGTAGCAAAATACTGCAGCTGTGTTTTTACTTTCAGATTTTCAGATTCTTTTACGTTTCATGTTTAAATAGTAAAAAGGCCGATCAAATGATAAAATTTTGCTCTGATAATTTCCAGATTGTTAGTAATCATGTTTAGGAGTCTAGAAAATATTTTTAATGAATTTATTATTGAGTTTTTGCTGATTCTAAAAAAAAATAACATGATGTCGATTTTCTATCTGAACATGGAATCTGTAAAGAACGATGTGTTTGACCTAGCTACTATTGTCAGATTTTGAACTTTAAATATGTGTTGGAACTATGTGGAAGTATAGTTTCTAGAATTTCTGACGGATTCAGTTTTCGATTTATGAAACAACAGGAAACTTTTTTTTGTACAGACTATTCTTGCTGTCCAGAATTTTATAATCTAGATTTTAATAGATTAATTATTCTTATATCGTAATATTGCATGAATTAATGTATGTATATTGTATTGCATGATCTTAATGAGTTATTGTCATCATTCTAATTGTCCTATTTCATGTTACCATCCTATTGTTCTCCTATTGATACTATTGTTCATCTCATATCATAAATTGCATATTGTATTGTTGCATTGATAAATAATTAATAAGCCAGAATTTAAGGGATTGACTGGAGTAGTTGATGATATAAAGACTGTACTCGGATGATGGCCCGTGTTATTACCATTATCGTCACCGTGTAAGAAATTACACCATGACCTGTATTATTACCGTTATTGTCATTGTATAAGAAATTACACCATGGCCCGTGTTATTACCGTTATCATCATCATACCCGGTACATAAATTATAAAATCTACCACTGTAGTCTAAACGAAATTGATTGTATGCATCGAACCTGTGGTATGGAACATATGGAACACAGTAGTACGTGCATTAGTTAGGATTTAAAATGATTAATAGACATATGGATTGACCCATTACCAACATTAAATGTTGTTCATCATTGTTCCTACTGATATCGAATATTGGCTAAGTGTTATTGTTATTGATCATTGAATATTGTTACCGAATATTGAATCGTTGTTTATAGCCATTGAATCAATTACCGTGATATTGATAATTGATTATCGTCCCATGTTATTAATTCCTATTGATCCATTGATTCATTTTTATAACGTTATTCTATTATTCCTTACTTTCTCTACTTGTTGTCCATGACTTGCTCTATGGAAAACTTTTCTTCTCTTTTTAGATGAAGTGTACACAGGTAATTAGGAGAATTACCTGCTAGGTTTGGAGAGCAAACTTTCTAAAGAACTACTGCTTTATAATTGAATTTTATTTTTAATGAATTTATTGTATTGAGACTTGTTACTATTGTGTATTGGGATTTATTATTGTTTTGAGGCTTATGTCCCGAATTTTATTATTGTTCCAGATGTTGGATTATTATTGTATTTGGATATTTTTATTACTTCATTCCAAGTATTATTGTTCATGAGATTATTATTATTGCCTGCACATTTGTTCAGTATTGATTATATTGTTGGGTCGATCGGATAAACAGCTTATCGGTGACGTTAGTCATTCGCTGGGCCAATGTCACGTATTCGTATTCCGTATTTTTGGGAAGCGGGGCGTGACAATGTAGAAACATTGTTAGCTGCATCATTCATCTATAATAAATTAATTATCTTATTTCTCTACAGAAGTAACTACTCTAATATATGTAGGTTTGTTAATTGGTTGAATCTGAACGAGATGATACAACAATGTCAATTTGGATCAGGGTGATGTCAGAATCTGTTCTTTTGTTTCAAGTTCGAATAGTTTAATTTAAACTTTTCTTCTATTTTGTGTTCATACTAATACGATTGAATCTATTTGTTAGGGCATCATTTCAAAAAATTTAGATTATGAATTTTATCTTATGTTAATGTTGATGTTATCTTGCTCTCCGATATCTCACTCGTAATCTCTTCGCACGACCTGTAACTCATGTTTTTCATTTTATGTATTTTGGAGTGTATTTTTTATTTTTTTGTATTTTATCTCTCTTGTATTTTTCTGAACCGTATATTGGATTTGTTCTCAATATATATTCATTTACTTCATTTTGAGCTCATTGTGTTGTTTGATCGTTGCTTTTGTTCATTTTTCGTCATTTTAATTCTTTTCACAATTTCTGGACTCGTTCTCTTTATTTTATTTTTTCTGTGGTGATTGTGATGGAATTTTGGTGGTGATTTCCCAAACCTATGATTTTTGACTCCTAATTAGATTTTCCAAGAGCCATAGAATCCACTCTAACTTGTATCCCCATTTGTTATTTACCCAATATCCAATACCCATTGTATACCTATTACTAATACCTAATACCCACAACCCATTAGCCCACATTAATCCCTTTATATAAACCCCTAACATTCTAAAACCCTAACCCTAACCCTAAACTCTATCTCCCTCTCCTAATCCCGGCCCTCTCTCTCCCCATCCTTGTGCTCCCAGCTGCTACCACCCGACCACACCTCCATCTGGCCTCCCCGTACCAGGCCGAGCCCCACCAAACCGACCACCACCTTACCCCCCAACTCCGGCCACCATCCTACACCAACTCCATACAAACCCGACACCCCACTTCCTTGATTGCCTAGCCGACACCACCAAAGCACCACCATCATCATCAACTAGCATCTGCTGCCCTCCTCTTGTGTTGATTCTCAAAGTGGGTATTTGCCACCTTGATCGTTGCTTCGAAGGAGATCGTTCGTGGGTGGATTTCATTCGTTTGGCTTGGATTTGTTGCTTGTAGCGGATTTCGTTCGTGGGTTTCATTTCTCTTCAAGGTTGGATCGTTCTTCATCCCCTAACTAAGGCAAGTAACTTGTACTACAATTCATTTGGTTTGATACAAAGTCAAAAAGTTCACCTAGAGTGTAATTGGGTCTACAGACAACCAAAGATTGTGTTTTTCTTGATGGATTTTATCTCTATTATGATAATTTGGCCATAGATGACTTATGACACAAATCTTGATAGGTGATACCCTAGGTTTTGCCCAAATCTTGATTTTTAGGCATGTATGTGACTATTTGTGTGAATTGATGTTTGCACTTAGAATCATGTGAGATAATAGGTGTGGACTTGTTAGTAACCCTAAATCATGATGTTTAGATGCTTTTTAGGTTGTATTTCAATTTTGGATGTGTTTCGATCAATAATCTTGAAGTCATGATGTTCTCGATTTGAAGTGTGAAATCTGTATTTACTGGGTGTTCTGTTTTGATTGCTGTTTTCGTTTATGCTACAGCCAGTATCTTGATTTCTGTATAAAAGATGAATTTTAGATAATTTTTTCTATTTTCAAACCCCACTGGTTTTGCTTGATTTGAATTTCGTATGACTGAGTTATGACTGTTTTAGTACAGAGGTGTCGAACAATTCCAGATTCAGTTTTTGGTTGATTTTGTTAACAAACTATTTTCAAAAACTATTCTACACATATTATCTTGATCTAATATTTTGGTCAGTGTTTCTATATGAAGTTAGAGATTACCCAAATTTTTGATGAATTTTAAAGACAAGTTTTATGTGGTGTTTCATACTCTTTTCTAGAATCATCTCATGATGTATTTTGCGCGTTGGTCAGTAAAGAACCCCATTTTCACTATGATTCCTAACACTCTATGAAATTTTTTTGAAAAATATGAAAGTTAGTAAATTCTATCTATTTTCATATCCCTTTGACGGAATTGGATTTCGTTTCACTGGTTGCGAGATATCTTAGTTTTCGTACAGCAGTGCTGATATTTCCATATTCGTTAAACTATGTTTTGTTGATGCTTTCGTATTTTTAGTGACTGATCTATTCTTTCTCGAATATTATGAAATTTTATATTTTAATTATAGACTTATAGGGCAATACCCCAGATTTTTCCTGAATTTATTTGATGAGTTTTGATGCTGTTTGTCTGACTGAGAATTCGTTTTCCTGATTTCTGACTGAACATGTTTTCTGTCTTCGAACTTGTTTTGAGTTAAGATGTTGTGAAGTACTATATGACTTAATTATATTCGTTGGATTCGTGTGGATGTCCAGTTTCTAGATCCTTCGAAGGATCCTGATTTGCATTTTTGTAGCAACAAGAATCACTGTTTTAGTACTGATCTGTCATGCTGTCCTGATTATGAACATACACAATTTTGCTCGTTTATGTGAATGTATATCACCCATGCTTGTATATTTGTTTCCCTAAACCTAATACTGATTATACCATGTTAGTTTGGTACTATTTCATACCCATTCATACCTGTTTGGTGACCATAATAAAAGTAACCAAGCCGGGGTTTAAGGGAAAGATCTAGTAGTGGAAAATATAGAAACGTGTACTTGGAAGAGGACATGTGTCCTACCTGCCTGTTATGTGTTCATGACCACATGATTCACAATCCTGTTTACCTGTACCTGATTGCATGCTTCCCTATAGGAAGATGTACTCGGAAGATAACCACTAGGTTATGCCTGTTTCCTGTACCTGACTGCATACTTCCCTTAGGAAGGTGTACTCGGAAGTGAACCACTAGGTTCTACCTGTTCCTATTTCCTGTACCTAAGTACACTGCCCCATGGACTCCACTATGAAATCTAAAACGAAACTGTTTGTTGTAGCAACCATGTTGTATGAACGGCATGAAGTGCTACCTAAATAGTAAATTAACAAGATTAGACATGACATAACCTGATACATGTTTACTTGTTACCTTTATACCTGTTACCTGATTTTCCTGTCACCTGATACATGGTTACCTGTATACCTATTATCCGATTATCCTATCACATGATTACTTCTTACCTGTTTACCTGTTTACTTGACATTAATACATATTTACTTGTTTACCTATTTACTTGACACATGTTACCTATACCTGTTAGTATACCATGTTGCTAGTTAGTTTCCTCATGTACTTGTATCCTACATTATTTGTGACCCGCGACTTGCAATTGACGGGTACTTGTTTTCTTCTTTTTCCCTTTTTCTGCAAATTTACTAATTGTAGATCAGGTTGGTCAGCTGCCCGATGGTAATGGCGAAAGGATGTATTAAGTTGGAAATTTCTGCTTTATGATTATTATTAGTTGTTGCTTGGACATTGAATAAAGTGTATTTGGTTTATTGGATATTATTTGTATTTGGGTGATGTGACCCATGATCTTTGTTTTCTTCAGACTCTGATTTATTTGAGAATATGTATTTGGATTCAAGTAAATTTCTGTTGGTGTTTTGTTTCAATATTGCATGTTGGTTGTGCTTTTTGCTTCCGACTCTGATTATATCTGTGATGTGTTGTAAAGATTCTGAGCAGCTTAAGGATGATGAAAATTATTTGCTGGGCTTTTGTTATGTATCCGTATTCCGTATTCCTTTTTGGAAAGCGAGGCGTGACAGGGTTTTTAGTGGTATCAGAGCATCAGGTTTGGCTAATGTATTAGTTGCCTAATATATTAGACAAGCTTGGCTTGAACTGGGATCTGCACAACATTTCACCAACCATGCATGCATAAATAAAATATGTACCAACTCAGATTCTGGATACTATTCTTGTTCCCTCCATTTTGATTCCTTCTTATTCAATCCCTTGATTCCTTATTTGCTTCTTTCTATCCCTTGATTGTCTTTGCTTTCTCCTTGTCTTTGGTTCCGTTTAGGTATCATCCTTGTTTGCTCTTTTCCTGCCTATGTTCTTTTTGATTATGGGGCAACCCATTCTTTTGTCTCCTCTCAATTTGTCGCTCGCCATCAGTTGGAGTGCAGCAACATGTCTGAGGCTTGGAACATCGTGACAGGTGGTGGAGTTGTCAGTTGTTCCCATGAGTGTAGGTAATGTCCCGTGGTTATTGGGGACGCAGAGTTCAAAGCCAACCTGATTATAATTGGAAATTCAGGATTCGACGTCATTCTGGGTATGGATTGGCTGGGTGAAGCCCATGCTGTTATTGATTGTCGTACCAAGAAAGTTGTCTTCAGAATTCCAGATCGAGCAGAATTTGAGTTCCATACTGGGAAATCTTCTCTTGGTTGAGCAAAGACTGCAGTTGAACATGTAGATTGTGCGATGGAATTGCACTCAGGCTGTGAGGCTGCACCTCTAGTAGTTTAGGATTTCTTGGATGTTTTTCCAGATGAGTTGTCTAGCTTACCCCCTGATAGGGAAGTGGAATTCGGTATTAATATTCAGCCTGGAACAAAGCCGATATCGAAGAGTCCCTACAGGATGGCACCAGTTGAGCAGGCAGTGCTTAAGGTGCAGATTCAGCAATTGCTTGATTTGGGTTTCATCAGACCTAGTGTTTCGCCTTGGAGTGCTCCGGTCCATTTTGTTGACAAGAAGGATGGTAGTCGTCGTCTGTACATGGATTATCGAGAGCTGAACAGAGTTACTGTGAAGAATCGGTATACGTTGCCCAGGATTGATGATTTGTTTGATCAGCTGAGTGGGGTTGCTGTTTTCTCGAAGTTGGATCTTCATTCTGGATATCACCAAGTCAAGGTGAAGGCTGCAGATATACAGAAGACTGCTTTCAGGACTAGATACGGGCACTATGAGTATCTTGTGATGCCATTCGGGGTTACGAACGTGCCGGCTGTATTCATGAGTCTTATGAACCGGATTTTCTCTCAGTTCTTAGACAAATTCGTGGTGGTCTTTATTGATGATATTTTGGTGTATTCTCGGAATCGGAAAGATCATGCTGAGCATCTTAGAGTGGTTTTGCAGACTTCGAGAGAGAATCAGCTCTATAGGAAACTTAGCAAGTGCGAGTTTTGGCTTGACAGGATTTCTTTATCAGGACATATTGTTTCTGGCGATGGTATTTCTGTAGATCCTGCCAAGATAGAGGTTGTGAAGGGTTGGTTTATTCCCAAGTTAGTTTCAGAAGTCAAGAGTTTTCTTGGTTTGGCTGGCTATTATCGGAAGTTCGTCCAGGATTTTTTGTAGATAGCAGGACCGTTGACTAAATTGACTGGGAAGGATAAGAAGTTTTGTTGGTCTGATAAGTGCAATGAGGATTTCGTTGATTTGAAGAACAGATTGACGTCAGTGCTTGGAGCAGTTCTTATGCAGAAGGGCTGTGTTATTGCGTATGCATCGAGGCAGTTGAGGCCGCATGAGAAGAACTATCCTACTCATGACTTGGAGTTAGTGGCAGTGATCTTTGCTCTGAAGCTGTGGAGACATTATTTACTGGGAGACTGAGTGGAGATCTTTACAGACCACAAAAGTCCCAAGTACGTCTTCACCCAGAAGGAGTTGAACATGAGACAAAGGCATTGGTTGGAACTTATGGCCGATTATGACATCAGTTTGCAATACCATCCTGGTAAAGTAAACTTGCTGCCAGATGTTTTGAGCAGGAGACCAACAGTTATGTTTCTTACTCAGCAGAGAGATCTCATTGAGCAGATGAGGAGGTTGGAGCTTGTTGTTGTGTTGCCAAGTTCTGGTCGGAGTTGTTTGGCGCTCCAGCTGCAGTCATCTCTTGTTGAGTAGATTAAAGAGGCACATGCTAGTGATGCACAGTTGCAGAGTTTTCGAGCTGAGGTTGAGTCTGGGTCCAGGACGGACATGGTTATTCATTCAGATGGATCGCTTCGTTTTGGGTCTAGATTATGTGTCCCGAAAGGTGAAGTTCGTCAGAGGTTGCTTGAGGAAGCCCATCAGTCTTCGTATTCTATCCATCCCTGCGGTACTAAGATGTATCAGGATTTGAAGCTTCATTTCTGGTGGCAGGGTATGAAAAGGGCTGTGGCTTAGTTTGTTGCTCAGTGTTTGATCTGCCAGCAGGTTAAGGCAGAGCATCAGAGAACCGCTGAACTTCGTCAACCGCTTCCTATTCCAGAGTGAAAGTGGGAACATATCACTACGGATTTCGTGATTGCTTTGCTGAGGAGTCCTAAGGGTCATAATGCCATTTGGGTGATTGTCGACCGTTTGACGAAGAGTGCTCACTTCATTCCTTTTCCTGTCGGTCAGTCTACTGAGAGCCTTGCTGAGAGGTACATGCAAGAGATTGTTAGACTTCATGGGGTTCCAGTTAGTATTGTATCCGACAGGGATACTAGATTCAGATCTCAGTTTTGGGAGAGTCTTCAGAACAGTTTGGGGAGCAAATTAAAGTACAGTACAACTTTTCATCCCCAGACCGATGGATAGTCAGAGCGTACTATTCAGATTCTTGAGAACATGTTGAGGTCCTGCATGCTTCAGTTTGGTGGGTCTTGGGAGGATCACTTGCATCTTGTAGAGTTCTCGTACAATAACAGCTTTCAAGCTAGAATTAAAGCTGCTCCGTTCGAGGCACTCTATGGACGGAAGTGCAGATCACCAATCTGCTGGGATGACATTGGTGAGAGGAAGTTGTTGGATCCAGAGTTGATCACCAAGACAGTGGATGTTATGGTTCAGATCAGGAAGCCTTTGTAGGCAGCTCAGGACAGGCAGAAGTCATAGGGCTTTGGAATTTGTTGTTGGTGACCATGTTTTCCTCAAGGTATTTCCGTGGCGCAGTGTCATTCAGTTCGGTGGTGGGGGCAATCTTAGCCCGAGGTTTATTGGATAGTTTGAGATTTTGGAGCGAGTAGGCAAAGTGGCCTTTCGTCTTGCATTGCCGCAAGCTTTATCAAGAGTGCACGATGTTTTCCATGTCTCACAACTCAGGAGATATATCCGAGATGAGATCCACGTGATCGACTATTCGGAGTTGACCGTTCGGCCAGATTTGACTTGTGAGATTCCGCCAGTTGCTATTGTGGATCGGCGTGAGAAAGTGCTTAAGAACAAGGTCATCAAGTTGGTTCATGTTGCTTGGAATCCTCACTTGCCTGGTAAGTCGACTTGGAAGTTGGAGGAGGAAATTCAGCAGAAATTTCCTCATTTGTTTGGGTAGTTGCATTGGTTTTGCTTTGTTCTTTTTCTTTGTTTTTTTTGTTACCCTATGTATCTTTCTTTTGAATTTTGAGAACGAAATTTTTCTGTTAGGTGGGTAGGATTGTAACCCCTATTTTTCATTTTATGTATTTTGAAGTGTATTTTTCATTTTTGTGTATTTTATCTCTCTTGTATTTTTCTGAACCGTATATTGGATTTGTTCTCAATATATATTCATTTTACTTCATTTTGAGATCCTTGTGTTGTTTGATCGTCGCTTTTGTTCGTTTTTCGTCATTTTGAATCTTTTCACCATTTTTGGACTCGTTCTCTTTATTTTATTTTTTCCGTGGTGATTGTGATGGAATTTTGGTGGTGATTTCCCAAACCTATGATTTTTGACTCCTAATTAGATTTTCCAAGAGCCATAGAATTCACTCTAACTTGTTGATGAACCCAATAATATTCACATTTAGGAGCAATAATCTTAATGCAATTGGACATTTAAATGCTCTATATGTGGTATTTTACTCTTCTTTTCTCTTTTCCATAGGAAACAACCTAAAAACAGCTAAACGAAGCAGATTCAGGATTTTGAGGATGATACACAGAAACTGCAGAGCATAAGTCGACTGGTTCTTCAAACAGGCTACTGGACAGCGAGGTTGAGTTTCCGAAGCTGCTCAGTACAGTCGACTTACTCCAAAGACAGTCGACTTGACTGATGAATTATGAATCTACAGATGTCTCGACACAGTCGACTGATTACAAAACCAGTCGACTGGTATTCAGCAGAGTTAGAAGATAAGAACAGTTGAAGATTCATCCTCATCCAAATCCGAAGCAAGATTAAGTTATCCAAACCCAGGTTGTCTGCGAATAACAACTCTTCATTAATCAAGTTAGAGAACCAGGATTGGCAAGTGAGAAGATCGACTCAGATCTATATCCGATGTGTAAAGAGATAGAATTGAAATTTGCAGATGTGGGCAAAAGAAATTATAAAAAGGCTGGAATAAGGAGTTGAGAGTATCGCTCAATCTCGGAATCATCAATCATCAACCAGCGAGCATTATTCTATCAGCATCGAAAAAAGAAGGAGATCAAGTACACTGTAAGGAACGATCTAGTCGACTTAGAAGCAACAAGTCGACTTCTTGGGCTGAACCTTCTCTTTCTAGTTTTTATTTTAATTATGTATTCGAAACTGTTAGTCAATAAAAGTCTTATTATGTGGAACTAATTTCATAGTTGGGTAGATTGAAACCGTAGTCATGTAATGCTTATATTCTTCTCAACGCTACTCTATTACTTATTGATTAAACCTGATTATATTGGTACATATTTATAATATGAATCAAACTTGTTCAGAAGTTCTTAGAGCAGTCGACTGAGAGTGACAGCAAGTCGACTGACATGCAGAACCTGAGATTATCAAGTTTGCTTATTATAAAACTGAATCTGTTATATGAGCATAGAGACGACCCGTATCTCGTGCTCATAACTTGTAACACAGGAATCTTTAGGGGTTCTTGGTTTAATCAACTTGAAGGATCTAGATCTGATACCAATTTCTAGAACTTCGAGTGTTTGTTCGTTTCCATTGTTCCTATGCTTCCTTTAAGTGCAACTTAGTAGATACCATGCTAAATACTTAAGGAAAGAAACGAATTAGAGTAGATACCATGCCTAATTCTTGGCCTAGGGAAACATTAACTTTAAGGAGTAGATACCATGCCCTTAAAGGAACAAACATGAGTAATTAGAGTAGTGTAGAAGGTGACTTAGCATTCTTGACTATAGGTGGAAATCAACGCCCAACTACTTAATAGATATTTGTGATTCAGAACCACTTGATCTAGTTTTTAATCTTTTCATTTCTTTTAGAACAACACTTTATGATCTTTATTTTTATTTTATTGATTAGTAAGTTAAGTACTACAATCTCTGTGGGATCGACCCTTGCTTTTCACTACGCTTCTATAAACGATTCGTACACTTGCGAGGTTTTAATTTGTGTCTTGTTTATCTATTTATTTAGATAGCTGGATTGCACAACAAGTTTTTGGCGCCGCTGCCGGGGATTGTTTAGTATTAAACTTACAAATCAGTAAAATCTTTTTCATTTTCTTTTCTTTTATTAATAAATATTTTTCTTTTAGGATACAGGACTTTGGTGAATGCACGGGAGACGATCACTTCATCCAGAGCTACTACCTATTGACGAAGAAACAGAACGCACTCTGCACAGACTAGGTCGGCTGTCTGCAACAAACCAGTCGACTGTTGCAAGGAACAGGTCGACTGCACAGAGACCCAATTCACAAGCAACAATGGGTGAGGAAGTACCAAATCGAGTACCAATGCAGGATAAATTCACGCCTAAGAATATTGAGCAACCTTCCTGCATTGCTTATCAACCTAATGTCACAGGGAATATGCATCTATCTCCTCAATTACTTAGCATGGTTCCCCACTTTAGTGGCAAACCAGACGAAGAGCCTCACCTCCATCTGCAAGATTTCTTTGATCTTTGTAGAACACAAAGCGTCCAAGGGCTTACCCCTGAACAAATCAGGTTAATCTTGTTTCCATTTTCTTTAAAACTTAATGCTAAATTGTGGTATAATTCTTTGGAACCAGGATCAATTCAATCATGGGAGCAATTGGTAACAAAGTTCTTGAAAGAATTCTTTCCAGCCCAGAAAACCAAACAACTTAAAAGGGAGATTCAACTCTTCCAACAAAAAGATGGAGATTTATTCTTCGAAGCATGGAAGGACTTCAAGAACAAGCTTCTCAAGTGTCCTACGCACAACATGCCTAAGGATGATCAGGTACAAGCATTTTATGAGGGTTTAAATGAAACTAACAAAGCAATTGTAGATTCAGCTTGCAACAGACTCTTGATGAGAAAGAGTGGTAAGGAGGCCATCAAGCTATTTGAAGAACTCAGCGAGAACTCACAACAATTCTCAACAAGAAGGGGCCTTTCGAAAAAACAGGGAGTTTACGAAATTTCTAGCAATGATAGCATGCAATTAGAAATGGTAAACATGAATAAAAAAATTGATATGCTTGTTAATGCAATGTCGACGATGGGTGGTGTAAAAAACCAAACAAAAGAAATTTGTGCAATTTGTTCTCATTCTGATCATACAACTAATACATGTCCCATGTCTTCTTTCACAGATCAGGAGCACGCAAACTACATAGGACAGGGAGTGTACCCGCCCAAGAACAACCCTTTTTCAAACACATATAACCCAGGGTGGCGAAACCATCCAAATTTCTCCTGGAGCAATAATCAAAACCATCAATGCACTCAATTTGCACAAGGGCATGCGCAGCAATTCCAGATTGGAAATGGGTTGGATTGGCCAGTGCAAGAACAGAAGAAGTTGGATTTCGAATCCACCGTTCTTAATTACTCCAACAGCAACATCAAACAAGCAACCAACAAGGGCAGACAATTCAGAAATTGGAGACTCAAATTGGTCAAATTGCTAAGGAGTTAAGTGAAAGAAAGGCAGGAGAACTCCCATCACAAACTATACCAAATCCTAGAGGCCAAGAACAGCTCAAATCAGTGACAACCCTAAGAAGTGGTAAGATAATTGACAGCAGGGTTGGAACACACGCAGACGAATCAGATACACAACCATCAAAAGCTTTGGGTTCCAACAAGGTAAGTGAAAAAGAAGGGGCAGTATTGCCACCATTCCTTCAAAGGTTAGTCAAGCAAAAGAAAGAACAACATTTATTTGATATCTTTGAAACGCTCAGAAAGGTAGAAATTAATATCCCCCTACTTGATGCTATTAAACAAATTCCTTCTTACGCCAAATTTTTGAAAGAATGCTGTACTCACAAAAGAACTTTTCAGGTTAGGGAGGATGTGGCTTTGACAGAGGAAGTGAGCACCGTATTGTTAAGGAAATTACCTCCTAAATTGAAGGACCCAGGTAGTTTTACCATTCCTTGCAGGGTTAGTGAGCACTTCTTTGAAAAGGCACTGCTAGACTTGGGGGCAAGCATAAATCTTCTTCCATACTCTGTTTACGAAAAGCTAGGATTAGGGGAACTCAAACCAACATCCATCACCTTGCAGTTAGCTGATCGCAGCATCAAGAGACCTAAAGGTATTTTAGAAGATGTATTGGTTCAGGTAAATGATTTCATTTTGCCTGCAGATTTTGTTGTGTTGGATATGGAGGACTCTTCAATGTCATCTTCTTTACCGATCATTTTAGGTAGGCCCTTTATGAGTACGGCTGATATAAAAATTTGTGTTAAAAAGGGTGCTATAAGTATGAAAATAAATGGTGAAAAGATTGAGTTTAAAATGTTTGATGCACCAAAATTACCACATGATGATCATGAATGTTATAATATTGATGTGGTACAGGAGATTGTCGATCAAACATTTCAGGTACATAGTATTGATCCACTACAGGCCACAATTACACAGTCTCTAACACTATCTCATGTTGAACAGGAATATGATGATTGGAGGATTACAGAGACAGTACACTTCCTTGAAACTCCAAAATCATATTCAGGTAAGTTTGCACCTGTGTTTGAAAATCTTGTGTCTAATAATACTTTTGTTTCTTTTGTTACCAGGACACCAAACGTGGAACTAATGCTGCTGCCAGAACAATTGAAGTATGCATATTTGGGTGAAAACCAGACATTACCTGTGACAGTTGCTGCAAACTTGAGTATGCAGGAAGAAGGGAAGTTGTTGAGAGTCTTGCAAGAACACAAGGGTGCATTAAGGTGGACCATTGCAGATAGGCTTATGTCAAGATGGTACGGTCCGTACGTTGTTACAAAGGTTTTCCCATATGGAGCGTTGGAGGTTCATAGCAAAGTGAAAAATCAAACGTTCAAGATGAATGGGCATAGTGGGAAACCTTATAGCGAGATGAGTTTTGAGCCGCAAGAGGAAGATATTGCATAAACTCATCATGTCTGGCTGAAGACTTAAAATTTAGCGCTTATTGGGAGGCAACCCAATTTTCAGGGGAGTACTTACACTTTCTCTTTATTTCTTTTTATTTCTTTATTCATCTTTTATTTTCAGTTTCTTTCCTTCAAATTAGATGGTGACACATGCCTATCTTAAGTTGTTTCAGACATTGAGGACAATGTTCCATCTAAGTTTGGGGGTAGTTATTCACATTATTTGGAGTCTCTTGATGTTGTGTCCTTTCTAACAACAATGATGAGAAATGAGCTCAGTTACTATAGGTAGAGAGTGGAGAACAAGTATTAAGTGTGGTCTTTATCTTTAAAAATGTTAATAACTTATCATATGGATCATACTTGAAACTTTCATTCATTTGGCTATGTCAATTTAACGAATTGTGAAAGAGAATAGCAAGTTCAACTGTGAGTAAACTTAAATACACAAATTTTGAGTTTTTGAGCCTTATTTATTTCTTTTGAGAGAGTCATACACTTGAAGATCTCAGTTGACTACATTCTTGAGATGATCTAGAATTTGTTTTTGCTACTTTTCGAAACTTATTTTTGGTTTTTGCATAAAAACTTGGAAATGATTAAGGCACCTAAGATTCTATCACCAAAGACAAATAGCCTACCCAACATCAATTATCCACTAGTTACCCCTTTGAAGCCTATAGAAGCTTTCTTTTTGTAAGACACATCATCCTTAACCAAGCCTAGATGAATAGGTTACCTTACCTATATCTATTGAGTTAGTAGAGCAAGAATTGTAAAAGAGATGTGGTATGCCAAGATGAAGGGGATGAAAACATAAAGAAAAGTTAGAGGATTTGTCATAAGAAAAAAAATGAAAAGTTGTAAATTGATGAGTTGTGGATGGGGGAAAGGTGTTGGTAGAAATAAAGTATAGGCCTATGATATATGGCCTTAAAAATTTTGTGTAAAAAAAAAAAAAAAAAAAAAAATCTCTCTTAGAACAAGGCAAGTTGCTCTACTAATCCTTTAGAATTTTGTATTCCTTTTCCCTTCAATTGTTTAAACCCTCACCCATGGCCCCATTACAACCTATAAAAGACCTTTTGATCCAAGTAAGATGCAAATCAATGGTGTGAAGATGTAGTAGCAAGATCAAGCATATGGTTTCATCCAAGTAATGATAAATTGTCACGAGATCTAACTTGGATGTCCCATGTCAAGGAGAGCTATATTTTTTTTGTGAGTGTATGCCATGGTGAGAATTTGGAGTTGAAATATAGTTGAGCTTGCTAACCTTAATCATGATTATGTTGCTTAGGCACTGGCCACACTACTATTTGATATTCAAGTTGAGTATTCGTGTGAATAAGTGATTAAAATTTGAATTAAAACTTGTTTAGACCTATCTTAATGCTTGTTCTAACCTTGACACTAACAGTAGCAAGTTCTCTGAGGTAAATGTTGGAAGGGTCAAGATGTTCAAGAGATGCTTGTAGTTTAATTTTGCTTGAGGACAAGCAAAAGCTAAGTTTGGGGGTATTTGATGAACCCAATAATATTCACATTTAGGAGCAATAATCTTAATGCAACTGGACATTTAAATGCTCTATATGTGCTATTTTACTCTTCTTTTCTCTTTTCCATAGGAAACAGCCTAAAAACAGCTAAACAAAGCAGATTCAGGATTTTGAGGATGATACACAGAAACTGCAGAGCATAAGTCGACTGGTTCTTCAAACAGGCGATTGGACAGAGAGGTTGAGTTTCCGAAGCTGCTCAGTACAGTCAACTTACTCCAAAGACAGTCGACTTGACTGATGAATTATGAATCTACAGATGTCTTGACACAGTCGACTGATTACAAAACCAGTCGACTGGTATTCAACAGAGTTAGAATATAAGAACAGTTGAAGATTCATCCTCATCCAAATACGAAGCAAGATTAAGTTATCCAAACCCAGGTTGTCTGCGAATAACAACTATTCATTAATCAAGTTAGAGAACCAGGATTGGCAAGTGAGAAGATCGACTCATATCTATATCCGATGTGTAAAGAGATAGAATTGAAATCTGCAGATGTGGGCAAAAGAAATTATAAAAAGGCTGGAATAAGGAGTTGAGAGTATCGCTTAATCTCGGAATCATCAATCATCAACCAGCGAGCATTATTCTATCAGCATCGAAGAAAGAAGGAGATCAAGTACGCTGTAAGGAACGATCCAGTCGACTTAGAAGCAACAAGTCGACTTCTTGGGCTGAACATCACCAGTGTTATTTCTTCTCTTTCTAGTTTTTATTTTAATCATGTATTCGAAACTGTTAGTTAATAAAAGTCTTATTATGTGGAACTAATTTCATAGTTGGGTAGATTGAAATCGTAGTCATGTAATGCTTATATTCTTCTCAACGCTACTCTATTACTTATTAATTAAACCTGATTGTATTGGTATAGATTTATAATATGAATCAAACTTGTTCAGAAGTTCTTAGAGCAGTCGACTGAGAGTGATAGCAAGTCGACTGACATGCGGAACCTGATATTATCAAGTTTGCGTATTATAAAATTGAATCTGTTATATGAGCATAAAGACGACCCGTATCTCGTGCTCATAACTTGTAACACAGGAATCTTTAGGGGTTCTTGGTTTAATCAACTTGAAGGATCTAGATCTGATACCAATTTCTAGAACTTCGAGTGTTTGTTCGTTTTCATTGTTCCTATGCTTCCTTTAAGTGCAACTTAGTAGATACCATGCTAAATACTTAAGGAAAGAAACGAATTAGAGTAGATACCATGCCTAATTCTTGGCCTAGGGAAATATTAACTTTAAGGAGTAGATACCATGCCCTTAAAGGAACAAACATGAGTAATTAGAGTAGTGTAGAAGGTGACTTAGCATTCTTGACTATAGGTGGAAATCAACGCCGAACTACTTAATAGATATTTGTGATTCAGAACCACTTGATCTAGTTTTTAATCTTTTCATTTCTTTTAGAACAACACTTTATGATCTTTATTTTTATTTTATTGATTAGTAAGTTAAGTACTACAATCTCTGTGGGATCGACCCTTGCTTTTCACTACGCTTCTATAAACGATTCGTACACTTACGAGGTTTTAATTTGTGTCTAGTTTATCTATTTATTTAGATAGCTGGATTGCACAACACTTGTATCCCCATTTGTTATTTACCCAATATTCCTTACCCATTGTATACCTATTACTAATACCTAATACCCACAACCCATTAGCCCACATTAACCCCTTTATATAAACTCATAACATTCTAAAACCCTAACCTTAACCCTAAACTCTCTCTCCTTCTCCTAATCTCGGCCCTCTCTCTCCCCATCCTTGTGCTCCCGGCTGCTACCACCCGACCACACCTCCATCCGACCTCCCCTACCAGGCCTGAGCCCCACCAAACCGACCACCACCTCACCCCCAACTCCGGCCACCATCCTACACCAACTCCATACAAACCCGACACCCCACTTCCTTGATTGCCTAGCCGACACCACCAAAGCACCACCATTATCATCAACTAGCATCTACTCCCTTCTCTTGTGTTGATTCTCAAAGTGGGTATTTGCCACTTTGATCGTTGCTTCGAAGGAGATCGTTCGTGGGTGGATTTCGTTCATTTGACTTGGATATGTTGCTTGTAGCGAATTTCTTTCGTGGGTTTCGTTTCTCTTTGCGGTTGGATCGTTCTTCATCCCCTAACTATGGCAAGTAACTTGTACTACAATTCATTTGGCTTGATACTAGTCAAAAAGTACATCTATAGTGTAGTTGGGTCTACAGACAACCAAAGATTGTGTTTTTCTTGATGAGTTTTGTCTCTATTGTGATAATTTGGCCATAGATGACTTATGACACAAATCTTGATAGGTGATACCCTAGGTTTTGCCCAAATCTTGATTTTTAGGCATGTATGTGACTATTTGTGTGAATTGATGTTAGGACTTAGACCCATGTGAGATAATAGGTGTGGACTTGTTAGTAACCCTAAATCATGATGTTTAGATGCTTGGTAGGTTTTATTTCAAGTTTGGATGTGTTTCGATCAATAATCTTGAAGTTATGATGTTCTCGATTTGAAGTGTGAAATCTGTATTTACTGGGTGTGCTATTTTGATTGATGTTTTCGTCTATGCTACAGCCAGTATCTTGATTCCTGTATAAAAGATGAATTTTAGATAATTTTGTCAATTTTCAAACCCCACTAGTTTTGCTTGATTTGGATTTCGTATGACTGTTTTAATACAGAGGTGTCGAACAATTCCAGATTCAATTTTTGGTTGATTTTGTTAACAAACTATTTTCAAGAACTATTCTACATATATTATCTTGATCTAATATTTTGGTCAGTGTTTCTATATGAAGTTAGAGATTACCCAGATTTTTGATGAATTTTAAAGACAAGTTTTATGTGGTGTTTCATACTCTTTTCTAGAATCATCTCATGATGTATTTTGCGCGCTGGTCAGTAAAGAACCCCATTTTCACTATGATTCCTTATACTGTATAAAAATTCTTTGTGAAATATGAAAGTTAGTAAATTCTATCTATTTTCATATCCCTTTGATGGAATTGGATTTCGATTCACTGGTTGCGACATATCTTAGTTTTCGTACAACTGTGTTGAGATTTTCAGATTCGTTAAACTATGTTTTCTTGATGCTTTCGTATTTTTGGTGACTGATCTATTCTTTCTGGAATATTATAAAAATTTATATTTTAATTCTAGACTTATAGGGCAATACCTCAGATTTTTCCTGAATTTATTTGATGATTTTTGATGCTGTTTTTCTGACTGAGAATTCGTTTTCTTGATTTCTGACTGAGCATGTTTTCTGTCTTCGAACTTGTTTTGAGTTAAGATGTTGTGAAGTACTATATGACTTAATTATATTCGTTGGATTCGTGTAGATGTCTAGTTTCCATATCCTTTGACGGATCTAGATTTGCATTTCTGTAACAACAAGAATCACTATTTTTGTACTGATCTGTCATGCTATCATGATTATGAACATACACTATTTTACTCGTTTATGTGAATGTATATCACCCATGCTTGTATATTGGTTTCCCTGAACCTAATACTGATTATACCATGTTATTTTGGTACTATTTCGTATCCATTCATGCTTGTTTGATGACCATAATAAAAGTAACCAAGCCGGGGTTTAAGGGAAAGATCTAGTAATGGAAAATATAGAAACGTGAACTTGGAAGAGGACCTGTGTCCTGCCTGCCTGTTATGTGTTCATGACCACATGATTCACGATCCTGTTTACCTATACCTGATTGCATGCTTCCCTATAGGAAGATGTACTCGGAAGATAACCACTAGGTTATGCCTGTTTCCTGTACCTGACTGCATACTTCACTTAGGAAGGTGTATTCGGAAGAGAACCACTAGGTTCTACCTGTTCCTGTTTTCTGTACCTAAGTACACTACCCCATGGACTTCACTATGAAATCTAAAACGAAACTGTTTGTTGTAGCAACCATGTTGTAAGGGTGGCATGAAGTGCTACCTAGATAGTAAATTAACAAGATTAGACATGACATAACCTGATACCTGTTTACCTGTTACCTGTATACCTGTTACCTGATTATCCTGTCACCTGATACATGGTTACTTGTATACCTGTTACCTGATTATCTTGTCACATGATTACTTGTTACTTGTTTACCTGTTTACTTGACATTAATACATATTTACTTGACACATGTTACCTATACCTGTTAGTATACCGTGTTGCTAGTTAGTTTCTCCATGTACTTGTATCCTACATTATTTGTGACCCGCGACTTGCAGTTGATGGGTATTTGTTTTCTTCTTTTCCCCTTTTTCTGTAAATTTACTAATTGCATATCAGGTTGGTCAGCTGCCCGATGTAATGGCGAGAGGATGTATTAAGTTGGAAATTTCTGCTTTATGATTATTATTTGTTGTTGCTTGGACATTGAATGAAGTGTATTTGGTTTATTGGATATTATTTGTATTTGGGCGATGTGACCCAGGATCTTTGTTTTCTCCAGACTCTAATTTATTTGAGAATATTGTATTTGGATTCAAGTAAATTTCTGTTGGTATTTTGTTTCAATATTGCATGTTGGTTGTGCCTTTTGCTTCCGACTCTGATTATATCTGTGATGTGTTGTAAAGATTCTGAACAGTTTAAGGATGATGAAAATTATTTGCTGGGCTTTTGTTACGTATTCGTATTCTGTATTCCTTTTTGGGAAGCGGGGCGGGACACGACCATTCAGGAAGAAATGGTATATCCCGTTGACAACCTACCTCCGAACCTACAAGATTGGTGACAACGTTGACATCAAGGGTTAACGGTCCGCACTCGGAGTCAAGGTCAACAAGCAGGTATAATCCATTGCAAACCCTAAAGTTTTGATTTTTGATAGCAAAAAAAGGGTTCAATTTGGTGTTGTTGGTAGATTGAGTTGTGAAATGGTGATGATTACATGCAGATTTAGAGTTGTCAGTAGATTGATTGAATTTGTGCTTTGTGTGAAGTTCATTCGGTGATTGAATCTGAGGAATCTGTGTGATTTTCAAGTGTTTTGTTTTATAAGTTGGATTTGTTTTTTTGGTAGATTTTATAGGATATGTTGTGAGATTCTTGTGGCAGAGTTATTAACTTTGGTGTGCATATAAGAATTTTGCTTTTGCAAGGTATATTGAATTGAATTGAATCAAAAGGAGGCTAAGACTTTTAGGCAAATGGCAGAGGTGAGATTTTTTATAATCTTATTGATAAAGATGAGTTTTTTTATCATTTTTCTATATTAGTATGAGTGATCCTAGTTTGCATGTGAGTGATCCTAGTTTTTGATCATTTTTCTATATAAGTATGAGTGATCCCAATTCCAGTGGTTCTTCATTCCAAACGCTATGTACTTTTATATAGGCGGTAACTAGCAATTAAGATGATAACTATATCCTTGAGACTTTGATGATCTAGCAATCATGGTTTTTCGCAATGATCTGAAAATGTTCACATGTAATTTAAAAAAAGGGTTCTTCCATAATGCAACCCCAAATCTTTGCTAATTCTACGATGCTATCTACGGTCTCGGTATCTGCGAGTTGACATCTAAAATCTTCATGAAGAGGGTAAAGGTTATATTTGGTTTTTACTGTAAAGTGAGAACATGTTGAATGAAGGTGAGTGAATGCCAAAAGAGAGGAGTAATTTGTGGGGACTGGGAGGAAGCATTGATGGATAGGAGTATAGGATAGATAGGGTAGATTTAAAAGAGGAAGAAATTGTTAAAATACGTACTTTAGACATTAACTTAAGAATAGGAATGTCTGGGAGTATTCCTCATAGTTGACGATGTTAGGTGTGTTTGGGGAATAATACCTAGATTTTAGGTACCGATTTGGAATGTTGTTGGGTGTAATTTGTGGTGACATCTTCAACTTAATGCTGCGAAGATGAATATGTTGTTATGTTGCCTGTTAGGGTGTCAAGTTTGGAAAAGATTGTGCTTGAAGCTTATTGATATGGCTAAAAAATAGGGTTAAATCGGAACCGTCCAAATCGGGAGTGAATCTTAAAGCCTGAGGGTAAAATGGAGACTTCACCTATAAACGGGTCTGAAGTAGGTACTTGGTCTTCTCTCCAGAGACCCAACAACCCGCGAATGGATCCATCTCAACTGGGTGAGGGTTTCAACCCGGTGCTGACCCGGTCCAACAGGATAGAATTAGGGTTTCTGATTAATCCTAATGAACGGCCCTGATTCGTATCTATCCTTTCACTGGGAATTAGGAATTACATTCCTAATCTGTTCCTAGGGATTACATTCCTAATTTGATCCCAAAGGCAGCTATAAATACCCCCCATCCACCACCATTAAGAGGTAATCAATCTTTTCCCAATTTACGCTCTTTCATAATCTTCTCTGATTACTGACTTGAGCGTCAGATGGTGCATCGCCGGGATCAACCCCGGTGTATCGCACTTTTTGCAGGTGAACGGCAGGAGTCAATGGTCAAACTCTGGTGAGAAGATTCCAGGTTTTTGCTATTCAGTTTTCCTAAGATTCCACAAATACTATCTGTTTGCCCCCACACCAGATTTAGCGGTAACAGATTGGCGCTGTCTGTGGGAACCCACGAATAGTGATCCTTCCTCTTCCCGTCGGTCAGATCTCCTCCAGCCATGCCCCCAAGGAAACTATGATCTAGAGGGTCCAACCGTGGACTCACTCCTCCTCAACCACAATAGGAGATCCCTCTCCAAACTGTCCAGCTGGCGGGACTTCCCCTTCAACCTGATCAGGCCCCGCAGCAAGACCAACCTCCTCCTCAGAATCTTCAACCCCCTTGGGGTCAGATCGGGCCTCAGAATGCTGGTGCGGAGGGCTCCCGTCCCAATCCTCAGAAACAACCTCTCCAACATGATCGCATCTCCGTGCACAACCCCTCTACTGATTCCATGGCATTTCACAATCCCCGAGCGTCCGATGACCTCCGCAACATTCTAGACAATCGGCGCAAAGAAGAGGATCTTCACCGCCATTTGGATGAAAGGCGGGCCCGAGAGGGAGCCTCCCGCCAACACCGTCTAAATGAGCGATCTCCTCATCACCGAGAATATAGAAGGTTCCCTCCTCGCAGAGGGAGGAGAGAGTCCCCAGGCCACCATAGGAGAAGACCCCATTCTCCTGCTAGTCGGAAACCCCCGAGCAATGATGAGGCGCCCATCACCCGTGCCGAGTTCCAGCAATTCCAAGCAACCATCTTACAAGCCCTCAATCTCCGACCCAACAAAAACAATGCTCAGAGGGTCCCCACTCCTCCGATCCGAAGTCCTCACCAACGGTCCCTAACTCCTCCCCCAGCTCCTAGCAACCCCCAGCACATTCCTAGTCCTCGCCGCTCCAGGAGCTACCGTCGTCGTAACCCCCGCTCTCCCTCGCATGAAGACGAGTCCAGAGGCTCGTTTGATTACCGTCGAAGGGATGACACTGTCTACCATCGCCTCCACGAAATGGAAAGGCGCTTGGGTCAGCTAGACAGAGAAGAAGAGCTTAGAGGAAGGACCCTTCGCCCAAGTCGACCTCCTTTCTCGCGAACCATCATGGAGGCTCCCGTTCCAATAGGCTTCAAGCCTCCCCAATTCGAGACTTATTCCGGGGAGTCCGACCCCATCGACCACATCGAAAGCTTTAAGACCCTCATGCTCATCCACCAAGCTTCCGATGCTCTGCTGTGTAAGACCTTCCCCGCTACCCTCAAGGGTCCAGCCCTAGAATGGTACTCTCGCCTCGCCCCATCTTCGATATTCTCCTTCGAGCAATTCGAGACCCTCTTCGTCACCCACTTCGTGAGTAGCCGCCAAACTGAGAAGACCAGCATTTCGCTACTCTACCTCAACCAGAAGAAGGGTGAGAAGCTGAGAGACTATGTAAAAAGGTTCACTGCGGAAGCTAGGTCTATCGCTTCCCTCAGCCAGTCGGTCGCTGCAGCAGCGTTCCAATCAAATGTCCTTAATTCCAGCCTCTGCTCCTCCCTGGCCAAGAAGCCCCAGCAGAACTTCTCCGATCTCCTTCTCCAAAGCGAGAAGTATATTCGGGCCGAGGAAGCTGAGCACCGCCCCAAATTTGAGGAGCCTTCCTCCGGATCCAAAAGAAAGGGAACAGAAGAAGAAGGAGCCAAGAAGCTCCAAAAGGACAATGGCGGTCAGCGCCGCCCTCCCCCCAGATTTGAGAAATTCACTCCTCTTAATGCCAACATTTCCACTATTCTCATGGATGTAGAGAAGGAAGGGGTGATACCTCCTGCCCCGAAGATGAACACCCCTGGCAAGAAGAGGGACAAATAGAAATGGTGCCGCTATCATCGGGACCATGGCCACGACACCAATGATTGTCGGGTCCTGAAGAACGAGATCGAGGCCCTCATCTAGAGGGGCAGCTGGCCAAATTCGTGAGAAAAGACCAAACCGACCTTCCTCCTCCTCGGGGGGCTAACAAGCGTCCGGAACGACGTGGTGAGACACCCGAATTCGAAGAGGAGCGTGTCCTACACCTCATTCATGGGGGCCCAATGGGGGGCTCCTCTAACTCCTCTCGGAAGGCTTTCATAAGGGAAGTCAATTCAGTACATGGCATGCCTCCTCCTAAAGGCCTCGGAGTACCCGTCACATTCTCAAATGAAGACCTGGTAGGCGTCCAACCCCCCATTGTGACGCACTAGTCATTAACCTCCATATGGCGAATTTCAAAGTGGAGAGGATCCTAGTGGACAATGACAGCTCCGTTAACATCCTCTTCCTCGATGCTTTCAAAGGACTCAAGCTATCCCGGGATAGACTTAAGCCTGCCGGCTACACACTCCACGGGTTCACGGGAGTGCCAGTGACTATCGAACGGGGTGATCACCCTCGACGTAACCGCTGGCAAAACTCCTACTACCCGAATGGAGCCGATGGACTTCATGGTCGTCGATGTCCCCGCCGCTTATAATGTGATCCTAGGCCGACCCGGTCTAGCTGCTCTCGAAGCCGTCTCTTCCGCTTATCACCTCATGATGAAGTTTCCCACCCGGGTAGGAGTAGGGGAAGTAAGAGGCAGTCAGGAGATGGACCGAAAATGCTACATGACCTCTACTGGAGGTCCAGTCCTCTCCCTCGAAACACTTGAAATCCCCCAAGAAAGTGTCCGACAAACGTCCGAGCCGGTGGATGAATTGAGGAAATGCTCTTCTCTAAGCAAGATCCGAGCCGCAAGTTCTTTATCAGTAAGACCCTCCCATCTGTCCTATGCTCCGACATAGTCCGGTGCATTAGAAAGAACCACCATCTCTTTGCCTGGTCGGCCGCCGACATGCCTGGAATTTCTGAAGAACTCCTAGTCCACCCCTCAGCGTTGCTCCAGGGTCCAAACCGGCCCAACAGAAGAGGCGCAAGTTTGCTCCCGAGCACCAGCAAGCTATAAAAGACGAAGTGGACAAGCTCCTAAAGGCTCAGTACATACAAGAGGTCAACTACCCCGAATGGCTCTCGAACGTTGTGATGGTAAAGAAGGCCAACGGGACCTGGAGAATTTGCATCGACTTTACCGACCTGAACAAAGCATGCCCCAAAGATCCATTCCCCCTTCCAGGCATTGACACCCTGATTGACGCCACTTCGGGCCATGAGCTTCTCAGCTTCATGGATGCTTTTTCCAGATACAATCAAATCCGCATGTTCCCCCCGGACATCCAGAAGACCTCCTTTATTACCGATTAGGGCCTCTACTGCTACAGGGTGATGCCTTTCGGGTTGAAGAATGCAGGCTCCACTTATCAACACCTCGTTAACAAAGTCTTCCAAAAACAGATCGGCCGTAACATGGAGGTGTATGTTGATGATATGCTTGTGAAGAGCATTCGTGGGGCCGACCATGTCACCGACCTGTAGGAGGCATTCGACGTGTTAAGAAAACATGATATGAGGCTCAATCCGAACAAGTGTGTGTTCGGAGTCGCGTCAGGAAAATTCCTGGGCTTCTTGGTCAGCCAAAGAGGGATTGAAGCCAACCCCGAGAAGATTAAGGCCATACTGGATATGGCTCCTCCCAAAAATATAAAAGAAGTTCAGAAACTAACCGCGCGCCTCGCAGCTATAGGACGCTTCCTTTCCAAGTCAGGGGAGAAGTGTCTTCCCTTCTTCAAGGCTCTCAGGGGGGCTAAGGGCTTCGAATGGGGTCAGCAACAGCAGGAGTCGTTCGATCAGCTTAAAGCCTGCCTAGTCAACCCCGCTCTCCTCAGCAAGCCTATCCCCAGGGAAACACTCTATCTCTACTTAGCTGCCTCCGAACAAACCCTCAGTGCTGTCTTGTTGAGGGAAGAAGACAAGGCTCAGAAGCCCATCTATTACGTAAGCAGGGTACTTCGTGATGCCGAGCTTCGTTATCCAAGGCTAGAGAAGATGGCATATGCCTTGGTTATGGCAGCTGGGAAGCTTCGCCCGTATTTTCAGTCGCACTCGGTGGTCGTTCTTACCGACCAACCGCTGAAGCAAGTTCTGCACAAGCCGGAGACCTCTGGCCGCCTCATGTAGTGGTCGATCGAGCTGAGCCAGCATGATATATCCTACCAACCTCGGACCGCGATCAAGGCTCAGGCCTTAGCTGAATTCATAGTTGAAAGCACCATTCCCGAGGTCAGTCAAGCGTCAAACGGACCTCCTATTTGGACGGTATATGTTGATGGATCCTCTTGTACCGAAGGGAGCGGAGCCGGGGTTATTCTGGCAGGCCCCGATGACTTCGTCCTCCAATACTCCCTCCGCATCAACTTCAAGGCCTCCAACAATGAAGCGGAATATGAAGCCCTTATAGCGGTATCGGAATGGCTCGCAAGGTAGGGGCACAACGACTCCACATATTTAGTGACTCTCAGCTGGTCGTGAATCAAGTCTTGGGCGAGTATGAAGCGCGAGATGACCGAATGGCTGAGTACCTCGCTAAGGTCCAAAATCTCATGGCTCTCTTCGAAGAGGCACTTATTCGACGGATCCCCAGGGAGGAAAATGCCCAAGCAGATGCTCTCTCCAAGTTAGCCTCCTCCTCCCTCCAAGGTCTCGAGCAGACCGTCTTGATTGAAGTGCTCTTGAAGCTGAGCATAGAAGAAGAAACTCCCGACTCCATGGAGTCGCTGCCTGTTCAACTTCAAAATAATTGGATGAAACCCCTGGTAGAATTCCTAAAGGATGGGCTCCTCCCCGAAGACCCTAAAGAAGCTTGCTTGAGTCAGAACCAGAGCGGAGCGGTACACCATTATTGAGGGGGTCTTGTACAAACGCTCCTTCACACAAGTTGACGGCAGACCTTATCTGAGGTGCCTCTCCCCCGAACAAGCCACATACGCCTTGCAAGAACTTCACGAAGGCATAGGCGGAGCACATTCAGGTTCCAGATCTCTTGCCCGAAAGGTACTGAATTATGGATACTTCTGGCCTACCCTCCTCCAAGACGCCGAACGACACGTTCGGCAATGTAGCTCTTGTCAAAAGCATTCCAACATTCGTTCGCCTACCTCAAGCTCAGCTCATCTCCCTATCAAGCCCTGATCCCCTTTGCAATGTGGGGAATGGATTTACTAGGGCCGTTTTCTGCTGCTCCTGGCCAGCTCAAATTCTTAGTCGAGGCGATCGACTACTTTTCAAAGTGGATAGAGGCCGAGCCCTTGGCTACAATCACCGAGAACAAAGTCCTTTAGTTCTTCTGGAAGAGCATCATCTGCAGGTTCGATGTCCCTCGGATCCTCATAACTGATAATGGAACACAATTTACAGGGGCCACATTCCGAGCACTATGTGAAGACATCGCCATCCAATAATGCTTCTCCTCCGTCTGCCCACCCGCAGTCAAATGGTCAAGTAGAAAATGCCAATCGACAAATCCTCTCCGGTATTAAAAAGAGGCTGGATAAGTCCGCTAAGGTTTTATGGGTCGACCAGCTCCCAAACGTACTGTGGAATTACCGCACTACCAAACGGACCCCTACAGGAGTGTCGCCATTTAATCTCACCTATGGGTCGGAAGCTGTGATCCACTTGGAAGTCGGTGTACCCTCTCCCCGCCTCATTGCCTATGAAGAAGAGCAGAATGCCAGGGAACTTCGGGCGAACCTGGATTTGACTGATGAGCTCCGAGAAAGAGCTTCGGTTCGCCAACAAAGCTACCGAAGGAGGATCGAGCTGGCCTACAATAAGAAAGTCCGTCCCACCGACCTCAAAGAAGGGGACTTGGTCCTCAGAAATTTAGCTATCTCATTGCACAGTCAGAAGAGTAAGCTGGCTCCAAATTGGGAAGGACCTTACAAGATCACCAAGGTGGTTCAACTCGGAACTTACCAGTCTAGAAGACCTCGAAGGAAGAGAGATTCCCAGGACTTGGAATGCCGACCATCTCTTAAAGTACAAGAGAGCGCATGAACGCCTCTCTGAGTACCGTCAGATGTCGAACCGTTCCTCCCCACTTGTAATTTTACTTTTGCTCCTTTATTTCTCCAATGTAATAACGGCTCGCAACTCAGAAGCAGCCGACTATTAGTTTTCAATAAAGAACATTTTTTCATATTTTACTTGTGAAATTGCTTGTATCTCTCTGCTTTACCTTCTTCAAACTCGAACGACGAGTTCGGAGTCCAATACTTGGCTCAACTCTGCTTCGCAAGCTCGCTCTTAAGCGAGTTCGCCATTCGGAATTGCTCAAAACATACTCAAATGACGAGTTCGGAGTCCTAACACTTGGCTCGACTCCACTTTGCAAGCTCGCTCTTAAGCAAGGTAGAAGTGGTTCGCCATTCGGAATTGCTCTCACAACCGTTGAAACATACTCAAACGACGAGTTCAGAGTCCAACACTTGGCTCGACACCGCTTCGCAAGCTCGCTCTTAAGCGAGCTAGAAGTGGTTTGCCATTCGGAATTGCTCCCACAACCGTTGAAACTTAAACGATGCACGCGAAATGTCTAGAACTACACTAGACAAAGGAGAAGAATACTAGGGGATGCTGAACCTTTGGTTCCCATGGTTCGTTTAAAGTTGAAGTGAGACATTCCGTGCCTATAAGAAGGAAGATTGGCTTCCGATTTTGAGTAGTTGTCAAAAGTTGGAGGAGTTGTCCTCGAATAAAAACCTACCAACAAAACACACAAACACAGAAGAGAAACAAGCTTTCACTCATAAAATTTTAGCGTACAAGAGCGCTCCAGTTACAAGACCAAGTTACTACTACGCGGTGCTAAAAAACTCAACGAAGGATAATTACAACTCATTCAATGCTTCTTAGGAACGGGGATGTTTCGGTTCAAAGACACTCGGGAACGGCATCTTCTGACTTCGGAGCTCGTCTGTAGACCAACAAATCGAGACGCCTCTTCGGCGCTGCCTCTGACCATAGCCCCAACCGAAGCGCCACTAGACGAGGCAGCCACCCCGCTTTGAGCATCGGCCGGGCTCCGCCTAACGATAGGTGAACGAGTTGCGAGCTCGTGAAAAGAGATTCCCCTCTCACTCTCTTCGCGCGTACACGACGTGCTCTGAATGTTGATTCTTGCCGGCTGAGGCTTGAGTCGAGCGACTTCCTCCTCGAACTCGATAATCCGATCCTTCAAGGAGTCGTCCTTTACAGAAATCTTAAAGCGAGGAAGCCGAGCAGAACCTTCAGCGCTAGAGCGATCGACTATGATTCGACGAAGGTGGGTCACTTCGATGCTTCTGTCGACCGTAACCCTCCTCAACTCATCGACCTTCGCCGTCAACTCGTCGTGCTCGGCCATCAATTTACCCACAACCGAAGTTAACTCGTCTTCCTCCACCAAAAGTTCTTCCTCAGCTATCTTCAAGTCTCGAACTTCCGCCACAAGAGCACCTTCCGCTCGAGTAATGTCGAACAGCGTCTTTCGGAGCAACTCCACCTCGCCTTCAAGACGAACCTCACGAGATCGCTTCTGTAGTTGTTTTAGCTCGGAAAAATAGCCTCTCGCCATTGTCTTGACCTCCGATAGATCTAACATGATTTTGAAGAGGTACTCTCGGCTGCGCGAGAGAGCTCGCTTCGCCGTTTTCAATTCAGTGCGTAGGCGAGAAACCTCAGCCGCTGAACTCGACTCGACCTAAAAAGTGAAGGAATATCAAAAGAAGTCTTCAACACTTGAGGTCACAACACGTGCGAAAAGCGTTGAACACTTTGCGAAATCTCGAAACTTTTGGCCAAAGATTTCAAAAGAGAAGTCATTTCATTGAAAATCCAAAATTTACACAAAAGCGGTGGCCAGTCCGCAATTAGGCATTACAATAATAATAATAATAATAATAATAATAATAATAATAATAATAATAATAATAATAATAATAATAATAATAATAATAATAATAATAATAATAATAATAAATTTGAAAAGAGGCGACTAAGTCAGGGGTCGACCTCATGATGTCATTCCGAAGCGTCATTGCTCGGCACGGTAACTATCGCGCCCTCGGTGCCCACCTCGTCCTTGACATCTTTGCCCTCCTGCCCGGGGGCGAGCTCGGCCAGAGGCAGTTCTTCCTCCCCCTCTACGGGGTCGTAGAAGTAGTAGGCGGAGCCGTCGAACCTGGGGATGCGAGCGGCCACATGCTTCAGCGCTCGGGCGTACGCCTCCTCCATGTTTGTCTACATGTGATCCTCGGCCTCATCCCGAACCGCCTGCTCCGCGGCCGCTACCTTCGAGCCTCCTCCGACGCCCTCAGTGCCTTGGATAACTCCTCTTCGAGACGAGCCATCTCCTTTTCCAAAGCTTCGACCTTGGCAGCCTCAGCGACCGAGTGCTTCAGTGCCTCGGCGAGCTTCGCCTCAAGACCGGCCACCTCGGCTGCGCTCGAAGCAGAAAGCATCTGCTCGGCCTCGAGCAGCTTGACCGCCTTGGCACGCTTCGACCGCTCCCGATCGTTTAGCACGGTCATCTCCTTCTCCTTGCTCGCAAACTCTTCGAGCAAGTGGTTGAAGTGGCATAGGGTCTGCAAGCAGCACAAGAAAAACTATTAGGCCCGAGCGAAAAAACATAGAATAATTGTTGAAGAAACTTCTGATACTCACCGACATGGTGTTCCGAGCGATCTGCATGGCGTCATCGCCCACAGAACCCGCCTTCAGCGCAGCGCGGTCTTTTAGGGTCGGCAGGTGCTTCACCGCCTGCATGCAGATGCCCCCGTCTCTGAGGAACCCGTCCACCTTCATCACCCGCCAGTCGGGGACGAAGAGGCGCTTGTTCTCCTCAGTAAGGATCTTCTCGGCCTCAGCTGTAAGTGGGGGGACCTCAAGGGCTAAGGCTGCACCCACGTCGAACTCCCCGCTCGATGACCCTGAGGCCGAGGGGACGTTCGCAGCTCGGCCACCCTGAGGCCCGGCCATAGTCCTCTTCCTCTTTCTCGACTCCTACTCCTTCGCCGCACGAGCCTTGGCTATCAGTCCTTTGTAATCCATGCTGGTTGTCTCTGAAAAAACCGAGCAAAAGGAGTTAGAAAATTTTAACCAAGAGATAAAGCTGAAGCAAGAAAAGAAGAGAAAAGCGTACTAGGGTCGATCGGACTGAGACCCCCACGAAACAAAACCTCCTCGGTGATGTCCTTCCAACTAAGGGTCGGAAGGCCGAGGAGCTTCTCCACCACCTCTTCCTCCTCTTTAGTGAGCACAGGCTCCTTCTTCGCCCGCTTCGGAACCCCGATCTTCCACTGTGTCGAAAAGACCCACGATTCGGGAGCACGGATGAGGAAGTACTTCTCCTTCCAGTGCTTGATCGAGTACGGGTTCTCGATCTGTTTTACGCCCTTCCTCGGCGACTGATAGTACTTCTACTCCATCTTGCTCATCTGGCAGATGAGGTAGAGGCTCCGAAGTATGACCATCTCCGGCTGCACACCAATCTCTTGGCACTAAAGGACGAAGGCGATCACGTATCGCCACATGTTCGGCATAAACTGAGCGGGACTCATGCCGTACCACCGTAGCACCTCGTTTACAAAAGGGGGCAGTGGCAGTCGAAGTCCGGCATTTAGGGCGTCATACGGAAAGACGCAAGTATCTGCCGAAGTAGGTGTGCACGCCCGGACACCGGGGCCGGGGAGTAGAAGAGCGTATTCTTTGGGGATCCGGAACCCACTCCTGATCCGATGCAGGTCCAACTCGGTCAAGATTGAGGAGATCTGATCCACCTCGAAAGGGTCCCTCGGATCATTCTCCTCGTATGACGGAGTCGTGCCCTGCGTCACCTTCTCCAACAGGTCCTCAAGGTAACCCGCACACCCCCAATGCTAGATAAGACAGACGGGTGCCGACCCAATTCGCCTGCCGTCTTCGGATGTTCGACTATCGTCGCCACCCCGATCGGCTCGGCAACCCCCTTCCCCTTGCTCGGCCTCACCGTTGTCACCTCGATCGGCTCGGCGATCTCCTTCCCCATGTCCGACCTAACCACCACCGCTCGGCCGATGCCTTGGTCCGAGGAGGGGGTCTCATCCTCAGAAAAAAACTTAACCATTTTCTAAGGATAAGGGGAGACACTAACCTTGAAGTGATGTGAATGGCCGGAAAAGATCGCCGAAATCTGAAAGCGCCTTGCCGCGACAGCTAGTAGTGCCACTCGAGAGTGAAAACTCCGCTAGTAGAGAGTAAAAGTGAAAGTAAGTGATATGGCTAAAAGTGGGGATAAATCGGAACCGTCCAAATCGAGCACGAATCTTGAAGTCCGGGGGTAAAACGGTAATTTCACCTACCGATGGGTCTGAAGCGGGTACTGGATCTCCCCATCGAAGACCCACTAACCCGTGAACGGATCCACCTCAACCGGGTGCGGGTTTCAACCCGCAGCAAACCCGGTCCAGAAAGGATAGAATTAGGGTTTCTGATTCAATCTTAATCAACAGCCCTAATTCATATCTATCCTTTCACTGGGGATTAGGGATTACATTCCTTATCTAACCACAGGGGGATTACATTCCTAATCTGATCCCAGCGGCGCCTATAAATACCCCCCATCCATCTCCATTAAGAGGTAATCAATCTTTTCCCAGTTTTTGCGCTCTCTCATAATCATTCCTGATTACTGACTTGAGCATCGGAGGGTGCGTCGCCGGGAACAACCCCGGTGTCTCGCACTTTTTGCAGGTGTACGGCAGGAGTCAGCGTCAAACCCCGGCGGAACAGGTAACAGGTTTGCTATTCAGTTTTCCTAAGAATCCACAAATACTATCTGTTTGCCCCCACACCAGATTTAACGGCAACAGATTGGCGCCGTCTGTGGGAAACTAACAAATAGCAACCTCCCCTATTCCCGTTGGTTTGATCCTTTCCAGCCATGCCTCCTAGGAAAGCCAGATCCAGAGGGTCCAACCGAGGACCCAACCCCGATCAGCAACAGGAAGTTCCCCCTTAGCCCGCTCAACAGCAAGGGCAACTTCCTCCTCAAGCCGTGGACCCTCTTCAACCAGACCTGCCTCCTCCTCAGAATCAACAACCTCCTAAGGGTCCCAACCCACAGAAACAACCTCTCCATCCGGACCACGTCTCCATCCACAATGCCTCTTCGAATTCGATGGCCTCCCACAATCCCCAAGTTTCCGACCTTCGTAACACCGTCCTCAATCGGCAGAAGGATGAGGATCTTCGTCGCCGTCTGGATGAAAAGCGGGCCCGAGAGGGAGCCTCCCGCCAACACCGTCTGGATGAGCGATCTCCTCACCGCCGAGACAACAGAAGGTCCCCCATCCGAAGGGGGTGGAGAGAGTCCCTCGAACATCACAGAAGAAGATCACACTCCCCTGCAGGTCGGCAACATACTAGGGACGATGAGGCACCCATCACCCGTGCCGAGTTCCAGAAGTTCCAAGCGACCGTCGTGCACGCTCTCAACCTCCGTCACAACACCAATACTCCACAGATCCCCTCTCCTCCTCCGGTCCGAAGTCCTCGCCGACGGTCCCCAACTCCTCCTCCCGCTCCTAGCAACTCCCAGCATATGCCAAGTCCTCGTCGCTCCAGGAGCTACCGACGTCGTAGCCCCTGCTCTCCCTCGTACGAAGACGAGTCTAGAGGCTCGGCTGATTACCGTCGAAGGGACGACGCTGTCTACCGCCGTCTCCACGAGATGGAGAGGCGCTTGGGTCAGTTAGACCGAGAAGAAGAGCTCAGAGGAAGGACCCTTCGTCCTAGTCGACCTCCTTTTTCCCGAACCATAATTGATGCACCCTACCAATCGGCTTCAAGCCTCCTCAATTTGAGACCTATTCCGGGGAGACTGACCCCGTCGATCACATCGAAAGCTTCAAGACCCTCATGCTCATCCATCAAGCTTCCGATGCCTTGCTCTACAAAACCTTCCCCGCAACTCTCAAGGGCCCGGCTCGAGAATGGTACTCTCGCCTCGCCCCTTCCTCAATATTCTCCTTCGAGCAGTTTGAGACTCTCTTCGTCACCCACTTCGTGAGTAGCCGCAGAACTGAGAAGACCAGCATCTCGCTACTCTACCTCCACCAGAAGAAGGGTGAGAAGCTGAGAGACTATGTGAAAAGGTTCACAGCTGAGGCCAGGTCCATAGCCTCCCTCGACCAATCGATCGCTGCAGCAGCATTTCAGTCCAACGTCCTCAACTCCAGCCTTTGCTCCTCCCTCGCCAAGAAGCCCCCATAGAACTTCTCTGACCTCCTACTCCGGAGTGAAAAGTATATTCGGGCTGAAGAAGCTGAGCACCGGCCCAACTTGGAGGGATCTTCCTCCGGGTCTAAGAGAAAGGGAACAGAAGAGGAAGGAGCCAAGAAGCTCCAGAAGGATGATGGCGGCTAGTGCCGACCTCCCCCCAGATTCGAGAAATTTACTCCTCGCACCACCAATGTCTCCACCATTCTAATGGAAGTTGAGAAGGAAGGAATCATACCTCCCGCTCTGAGGATGAACACCCCCGCCAAGAAGAGGGATAAAGAGAAGTGGTGCCGTTATCACCGGGACCATGGGCACGACACCAATGATTGTCGGGCCTTGAAGAATGAGATAGAAGCCCTCATCCAGAGAGGCCAGCTGACCAGGTTCGTAAGAAAAGACCGAGCCGACATTCCTCACCCGCCTCGGGGGGCTAATAAGCGTCCGAAACGCGATGAAACGCCTGACTTCGAGGAGGAGTGTGTCCTGCACCTCATTCATGGGGGCCCAATGGGGGGCTCCTCAAACTCCTCCCGAAAGGCATTCATTAAGGAAGTCAATTCGGTTCGCGCCACCCCTCATCCTAAAGGCCTCGGAGTACCCGTCACATTCTCAGACGAAGATCTTGAAGGTGTCCGCACCCCCCATTGTGACGCATTCGTTATCAATCTCCACATGGCGAACTTCAAAGTGGAGAGGATCCTAGTGGACAATGGCAGCTCCATTAACATCCTCTTCCTCGCTGCTTTTAAAGGCCTAAAGCTTTCTTTCGAGACAGACTCAAGCCCGCCGGCTACACGCTCCATGGGTTCACGGGAATGCCAGTGACTATTGAAGGGGTGATCACCCTCGATGTAACCGCTGGCAAAACTCCTACCATCTGAACGGAGTCGATGGACTTCATGGTCGTAGATGTTCCTGCAGCTTACAACGTCATTCTGGGTCGGCCCGGCCTAGCCGCCCTTGAAGACGTCCCTTCCGCATATCACCTCAAAATGAAGTTTCCCACTCGAGCCGGAGTAGGGGAAGTAAAAGGCAATCAGGAAACGGCTTGCAAGTGCTACATGACCTCTACCCTCGGTCCAGTCCTATCCCTAGAAACTCTAGAAATCCCCCAAGATGCTACCCGACCGACGTCCGAGCCGGTGGATGAATTGGAGGAAGTGCTCTTCTCTGAGCAGGATCCAACTCGAAAGTTCTTTGTTAGCAAGACCCTCCCGTCCGCCCTATGCTCGGACATAGTACAGTGCATCCGAAGGAACCGAGACCTCTTTGCTTGGTCAGCTGCAGACATGCCCGAAATTTCCGAAGAGCTCTTGGTCCACCACCTCAGCGTTGTTCCGGGGTCCAAACCGGTTCAACAGAAGAGGCGCAAGTTCGCCCCCGAGCGCCAGCTAACTATAAAAGAGGAGATGGACAAGCTCTTGAAGGCTCGGTTCATACAAGAGGTGAACTATCCCGAGTGGTTGTCGAATGTAGTAATGGTGAAGAAGTCCAATGGGACTTGGAGGGTTTGAATCGATTTTACCGATCTAAACAAGGCTTGCCCCAAGGATCCCTTCCCTCTTCCGAGTATTGACACTCTGATTGATGCCACCTCGGGACATGAGCTCCTCTGCTTCATGGATGCCTTCTCAGGCTACAACCAGATTCGGATGTTCCCTCCGGATATCCCGAAGACCTCATTCGTGACCGACCAGGGCCTCTACTGCTACAGGGTTATGCCCTTCGGTTTGAAGAATGCAGGCGCAACATATCAACGCCTCGTCAACAAAGTTTTCCAAGCTCAAATCGGCCGGAATATGGAGGTGTATGTTGACGACATGCTTGTAAAAAGCATCCGAGGAGCCGATCATGTGACTGACCTACAGGAGGCGTTCGATGTTCTGAGAAAGCACCACATGAGACTCAATCCAAACAAGTGTGCGTTCGGTGTCTCGTCAGGAAAGTTCCTCGGCTTCATGGTCAGCCAACGAGGGATTGAAGCCAACCCTGAGAAAATCAAGGCCATATTGGACATGGCCCCTCCCAAGAATGTTAAGGAAGTTCAGAGGCTAACAGGCCGTTTAGCCGCCATAGGGCGTTTTCTCTCGAAGTCCGGGGAGAAATGCCTCCCCTTCTTCAAGGCCCTCAGGGGGGCTAAAGGTTTCGAATGGGGACAGCAAAAGCAGGAGTCATTCGACCAGCTCAAGGCTTACCTCGTCAACCCTCCTCTCCTCAACAAGCCCATTCCTGGTGAACCCCTTTACCTCTACCTGGTAGCCTCCGAGCATACCCTCAGCGCCGTTTTAGTAAGGAAAGAAGACCGGGCTCAAAAGCCTATCTACTATGTGAGCAAAGTACTTCGGGATGCCAAGCTCAGCTATCCGAAGATAGAAAAGATGGCTTATGCCCTGGTGATGGCCGCGAGAAAGCTTCGCCCGTATTTTCAGTCCCATTCGGTAGTCGTTCTTACCAACCAACCGCTAAAGCAAGTGCTCCACAAGCCGGAGACCTCCGGTCGTCTTATGAAGTGGTCTATCGAGCTGAACCAGCATGATATAACTTATCAGCCTCGGACCGCGATCAAGGCTCAGGCCTTAGCAAAATTCATAGTTGAAAGTACCATCCCTGAGTTCAACCAAGCAATGAAGGGACCACCTGTCTGGTCGGTTTACGTGGACGGATCCTCTTGCAATGAGGGAAGCGGAGCCGGGGTCATTCTGGCAGGCCCAGATGACTTCATCCTCCAATACTCCCTCCGTATCAACTTCAAGGCCTCGAACAACGAAGCAGAATACGAGGCACTCATAGCCGGCCTTGGAATGGCTCGCAATGCAGGGGCGCAACGCCTCCGGATCTTTAGCGACTCTCAGCTAGTTGTAAATCAGGTCCTCGGCGAGTATGAAGCACGTGATGACAGGATGGTTAAATACTTAGCCAAAGTCAGGAGCCTTATGGCACTGTTTGAAGAAGCCCTCATCCAACGAATACCCCGAGAAGAAAATGCTCAGGTCGATGCCTTCTCCAAACTAGCCTCTTCCTCCCTTCAAGGTCTCGGAGTAGACCGTCTTGATAGAGGTCCTTCTGAAGCCAAGTATAGAGGACGAAACTTCCGACTCTATTGAGTTGCTGCCTATCTTGCTTGAAGATGACTGGATGAAACCCCTTGTTGAATTCTTGAGGGACGGGCTCCTCCCCGAAGATCCTAAGGAAGCTCGAAGAGTGAGAACCCGAGCCGAGCGTTACACATTAATCGGAGGCATCCTATATAAACGCTCTTTCCCACAGGTAGACGGCAGGCCTTACCTGAGATGCCTCTCCCCCGAGCAGGCCGACTACGCCCTACAAGAACTTCACGAGGGCATCGGCGAGGCACATTCGGGATCCAGATCCTTAGCCCGCAAAGTGTTAAATTACGGATATTTCTGGCCCACTCTCCTACGAGACGCGGAACGACACGTTCGGCAATGCAGCTCCTGTCAGAAGTACTCCGACATCCGACGCCTTCCACAAGCTCCACTAACTTCCCTATCAAGTCCAATCCCTTTCGCCATGTGGGGGATGGATTTACTAGGGCCATTTCCACCGGCTCCCGGTCAGTTCAAACTCTTAGTCGTGGCAATCGACTACTTCTCAAAATGGATAGAGGCCGAACCCTTGGCCACGATCACTGAGAACAAGGTCATTCAGTTCTTTTGGAAGAATGTCATCTGCCGATTCGGGGTCCCTCGGGTCCTCATAACAGACAACGGAACCCAGCTCACGGGGGCCGCCTTCCAAGCTCTATGTGAAGACCTCGCCATCCAACACCGATTCTCCTCCGTTTCCCATCCCCAGTCAAATGGCCAAGTCGAGAATGCTAACCGAAAGATCCTCTCCGACATTAAGAAGAGGTTGGATAAATGTTTCAAAGGCTTGTGGGTTGATCAGCTCCCAACGTGCTGTGGAACTACCGCACCACAATACGGACCCCCACAGGTGAGTCCCCGTTCAACCTCACCTATGGGTCCGAAGCTATGATCCCCCTGGAGGTTGGAATACCTTCTCCCCGGCTAATTGCTTATGAAGAAGAGCAAAATGCCAGAGAGCTCCGAGCAAGTCTAGACCTTATTGACGAGATCCAAGAAAGAGCTGTCGTTCGACAACAAAGCTATCAAAGAAGGATCGAGTTGGCATACAATAAGAAAGTCCTGTCCTACCGACCTCAAAGAGGGGGACCTGGTCCTCAGAAAGTTAGCAATCTCTTTCCCCGGTCAGAAGAGCAAACTAGCTCCAAATTGGGAGGGACCCTACAAGATCGCCAAAGTCATTCTGCCCGGCGCATACAGACTAGAAGACCTCGAAGGCAGGGAGATCCCCAGGACCTGGAATGCCGACCATCTCCTGAAATACCAAGAGAGAGCACCAACGCCTCTCTAAGTATTCGGGGATGTCGAACCGTTCCTCTCCTATTACTTGTTTTGCTTTTCTTTTATTTTCACTCTTGTAATAACGGCTCGCAACTTTAGAAGCAGCCAATTATTAGTCATTAATAAAGAAAGCTTTTTCATATTTTACTATTGTCTACATCTCTCTGCTTTTAACTCTTCACTCTAACGATGGTTCAGAGTCCAACACTTGGCTTGATTCTACTTCGCAAGTTCGCTCCTAAACGAGCTAGAAGTAGTTCGCCATTCGGAATTGCTCCCATAACCGTTGAACAACTCTAACGATGGTTCGGAGTCCAACACTTGGCTCGATTCTACTTCGCAAGTTCGCTCCTAAGCAAGCTAGAAGTAGTTCGCCATTCGGAATTGCTCCCACAACCGTCGAACAACTCTAACGATGGTTCGGAGTCCAACACTTGGCTCGATTCTACTACGCAAGTTCGCTCCTAAGCGAACTAGAAGTAGTTCGCCATTCGGAATTGCTCCCACAACCATCGAACAGCTCTAACAATGGTTCGACGATCAGCGCTCCCGGCCTAACGCTCGCAGTGCCGACCCCCAAACGAGCAGAAGTCCCGCTCCATGACCTCGGCACAATAGACACCGTCACAAACAAAGTAACCACACAGAGCAACGAAAAACGTACAAGTCCAAGAAAGAAATATTATTAAGAGTTGGGACGCAGTATAAGGCGGCTCTTCCATACCACAAGATTACAAGGCGTCAAAAAGCAAAAGTTACAATGCCGACCTGTTACACTTAAGCTAAATACAAAGACTTCAAAGAAAGAAAAAAAAATCTCTTCAATGCCTCCGTGGCGCAGGGATGTTCCGCTTCAAGGACACTCGAGGGCGGCAACGTTTACCTCCGGAACTCGACCCCAAACCAACGAATTGAGACGTGTCCTCGGTGCTGCTCCTAACAGCCGCTCCGACGGACGCTCCGCTCGATGAAATGGCAACAGCACTTTGTGCGTCCCCGGGACTAGGTTGGCCGATGGGCGAACGAGTCGCGAGCTCATAAAACGAAATGCCACGCTCGCTCTCTGCGTGAGTACACGAAGTGCTCCTGATGTTGATTGGCCCCGAACGCGGTTTGAGGCAAGCCACCTCCGCCTCCAGCTCTGAGATCTGCTCCCTCAGTGAGTCGTCTTTTACATTTACCTCGAAGCGAGGGGGTATTGCGGAGTTCGGCATGCCAGAGCGACTGGCGATAAGACGGCGGAGATGAGTGACTTCGATGCTCTTGTCCACCGTGGCTCGCTTCAGCGCGTCGACCTCGACCGTCAGTTCGTCATGCTCGCTCGTCAGTTTGGCCACCTCGGCCGTCAGTCCCTCTCCCTCCGTCCGAAGCTCCGTCTCTACTGTCTGCAGGTGACGAATCTCAGAAAGCAGATCGTCCCTCTCCGCTGTTATTTTTGATAAAGTGTGGCGGATGCACTTGATCTGAAGGCCATAGCTAAAGGCGGTTGTCGAACCGTCATCCTCTCCTAAGGGGGCCATCTTGGTGATCCTACTCTCTAGTCGCCGGATCTCGATATCTTGCCGACCCAGGATGAGTTGTAAGTGGTTCCGCTCGCTTTCGGCTCGGCGCAATCCCAGCTCGACTTCATAGAGCCGCTCTCGGTACCTCGCCAAGCACAGCCTCGTCGCTCCTAAGCTGACCTTGGCCCGAGCGTTGTCATCCGAGCGAGTGGGCTCAACGGCTTGAGTCACCACCACAGGCTGAAAAGGAGTCGAAGTAAACAACAAATTTCAAACACATTGCCGAACTTCTACACTTAGCCAAATCTCAAGAATTTTAAATTAGAAAAGAAAGACGCGAAGTCGAGCCCAAAAAGATGTTTTCATTCATTACAAAAAGAAATAGCGGAGGCCAGTCCGCGATTAGGCATTACAAAAAAAGCGAGCGGAGTCAGGGCGCGACCTCTTTCCCAGGGCGGCGAGGAGGGGTGGGGGTCGACGTCTCTGAAGGGGTCACCACCGGCAGCGGGGTAACCACAGACCTCGGGACCTCGGCGACGACTTCGACTTCAGCCTCGACTTCGTCCTCCCCTTTCTTCTTCTTCTTCTCCCTCTGACTCGGGGTCGAAGCTTTCGACGTGGCCCGGGAACAATCTCCATCCCGAGTAGTCCACATCAGGGTACGCCTTCATCACCCGGGCGAGGGCTTCGGCGTAGGCTTTGGCCATGTTCTGGGCAAGAAACCCTTACGCCTTCATCATGGTCGCGTCCTCCGCCTCCTTCACCGCGGCAGCTTTGGCCTCTACTGCTTCGGCCAATTGTTTGGCCGCCTCCTCCTTCTGGCAAAGAAGGTCGCCCTCCAACTTCGCGACCTGGCCCTCGAGGTACTCGACCCTCGCCGTCTTCCCTTCGAACTCGACCCGGAGCTTGTCGAGCTCATTCCCCATCCGAGCCTTCTCCTTCCGAGCTTGATCGGACTCCTGTTTCAGCTCCTTCTCCAGAGCCGTCAACCTCTCTATGAGGTGACCAAAATGGACGATGATCTGCATCAAGGAAAAAGGTATTAAAAGAGATAGAGAAATCAGACCCAAAGAGAATCAAGGATAGCAAAAATTCAGCACTTACCGAGACCGCCGAGCGAGCAATCTCGATGACGTCGTCGCCTTCTTGCCCGGCCTCCCTGGCAGCGCGATCCTTCGGCGTCGCCAGATGCTTGACCGCCTGCATACTCACCAAGGAGTTGCCGAGGAATCCGTCATGTTTTCGAACTTGCCAGTCCAGAACATGGATCCTTTTGTGCTCCTCGGTCAGGAGCTCCTCGGCCACCACCATCAGCGGGGGCGCCGCCATCCCGAGGGCTACGGCGATGGGGAACTCGCCGACCCCGGTTGACGCCGAGGCACCTCCATCGGCAGCGGCCGGGCTTCCGAGGGTCTCCGCATCCTCGGCCACCTTCGTGACCCTCGGAGGCTTGGCGGTCGGCAACTTAGTGGCCACCATCTTGCACTTCTTCGGTGCCTTGCTGGCGAGGCCCGCCCTCAAAGCCAACACCGCCTCGTAGTCCATCGCCTCTGCATTAAAGATAAAATTAGTTAGCACAATACAAATCATGAAAAATAAAGTACGAAAAACAAAGCACGAAAGCGTAAAAGAAGCCGCATACTGGGATCTCCGTAGCAGAGCCCTCCCCTGAACAAGACGTCCTCGGTCAGCTTCTTCCAATCATAATTCGGCCGATCGAGAAGTGTCCGAACTGCTTCTTCTTCTTCAGGGCGAAGCTTGGGCAGCGCCTTCAACCTCTTCGGCACCCCTTCCACCCAACCGAAAGGGATAGGCCAGGCCTCCGCACTCCGCACTATCAAGAACTTCTCACGCCAGTGCTTGATGGAGTCGGGGCATATAACGAGCCTACCACCATGCCTCGGAGCCAAATAGTACCGGAACTCCGACCGGTTTCCTTGGTGAAGCTGGTAGATCGTCCGAAGTACATTCAGCTCCGGCTCGATCCCAGCGGCCTGGCAGTGAAGTACGAAGCCGTTTATGACTCTTCATGTGTTCGGCATAAGTTGGATGGGGCTGACCCCGAACCACCTCAGAACGAGGATTGCGAACGGATGGAGAGGTAGCCGAGCCCCGGCAATAAAGGCATCAACCAGCCAGCAACACATAGTCACTGGCAGCGGCGAGTTAGGCCTAACCCCGGGACCCGGCAGCATAAGCCCGTACTCCTCCGGGATGTGGAAATAGTCCCGGATCACTCCCAGGTCTTCTTCGCGGAGGATCGACACCGTCTCATCCACCTCGGTCGTCTCCCTCGCCTCGTTTTCCTCAAAAGTCCTCCTCCTTCCGTGAACAATTCGCTCGGCGTGCTCCTCCAGAAGCTCTCGAACCCCGTGAAGTCCCTTCAGTTGCCCCAGCAATCTGCCGAACTCCCCCATTCACTTCGGCTCCTCCACGATCGAATCATTGCCGAACACCTTCTTGCCCTTATCTGGCCGACTCGGAGTGTGGGCTTCGACGACTTCAAGGGAGGGCTCGAACCAAGAAGATGAGTCGGAGATGGAAGGAAGAAACATATTTATACTTCGAAAGAAACTAAGTATAAATTACCTTAAAAAGATTTGCTGTCGGAAACTTCGCCGGAAAACGAACGAAAATCACCGGAATCACTCGCTGAGCACAAATAACCGCCTGAGCAAAAGAGAGGAGAAGTGAAAAATAAGAGAGGGGGGGGTGAGGTTTTATAGAGAGAGGCGCACAAAACGAGGTTAATGGGCCCAGACTGCCGGCCCATACACACAAAACGACAAAAGCGACCCAAACCGTTGCCTTGTTTGCCACGCCAAGCTGTACATCGCATTAATTACTGTCCCATCTGACGGAAGCTCAGAGGTCACCGCATTAAATGAGCGTCTCATCTGTCAGAGCTGTCAGAAGTTCAGAAGCCAACACATTTAATGGCTGCCACATCTGCCAGGAGTGCAGAAGCCACCAACTCTGTAGGGCATGCTTCGCCAAAAACGACAAGCCTTGGACCTCGGCACCAGCTGCCGAACGTTCTTGACACCGACCATGTTACATGGAAAAGTTGGGGTTCGACACCAGCTGCCGAGCGTTCTTCACACCGATCATGTCACATGGAAAGTTGGACCTCGGCACCAGCTACCGAGCGTTCTTGACACTGACCATGTTACATGGAAAGTTGGGGTTCGGCACCAGTTGCTGAGCGTTCTTGACACCGACCGTATTACATGGAAAGTTGGGGTTCGGCACCAGCTGCCGAGCATTCTTGACACCGATCATGTCACATGGAAAGTTGGACCTCGGCACCAGCTGCCAAGCGTTCTTCACACCGACCATGTTACATGGAAAAGTTGGGGTTCGGCACCAGCTGCCGAGCGTTCTTGACACCGATCATGTCACATGGAAAGTTGGACCTCGGCACCAGCTACCGAGCGTTCTTGACACTGACCATGTTACATGGAAAGTTAGACCTCGGCACCAGCTGTCGAGCGTTCTTGACACCGACCATGTTACATGGAAAGTCAGGGTTCGGCACCAGCTGCTGAGCGTTCTTGACACCGACCGTGTTACATGGAAAGTTGGGGTTCGGTACCAGCTGCCGAGCGTTCTTGACACCGACCATGTTACATGGAAAAGTTGGGGTTCGGCACCAGCTGCCGAGCGTTCTTGACACCGACCATGTTACATGGAAAAGTTGGGGTTCGGCACCAACTGCCGAGCGTTCATGACACCGACCTTGTTACATGGAAAAGTTGGGGTTCGGCACCAGCTGCCGAGCATTCATGACACCGACCATGTTACATGGAAAAGTTGGGGTTCGGCACCAGCTGCCGAGCGCTCTTGACACCGACCATGTTGCATGGAAAATTGGGGTTCGGCACCAGCTGTCGAGCGCTCTTGACACCGACCAGGTTACATGGAAAAAGCTACCTCGGACCTCGCCGAACTCCCTCTCAGCACTCACAACCTGGCCGAGGCACCTCTCTTCTTCGGAAAAAGATGCCGAACCACCCACAGACTTCGGCCTTCTGGGCAGCGAGCACTAGCTGGAAGGGGTCGGTGATGCAATACAAGCATGTAGGCCGCACAACGAAGGAAAACGACCGAGCCATTCGCCAAAAAATTGCGAAAAAACAATTAAAAATTCGGGAAGTTAAGGAAGGACTCCTGGAAAATAATTATAAAGTTGGGGAAACATTTTCTAATCCCCAAACAAGTAATTATTGCCAAGAACAGACTTTTAAGACCCCCGAACGACGAATTGACACTTCGCAAAGATAAACGAAAACACCGCATGGCCCGAAGAACTCAGGAGCAACTCAAAGTGCAACCAACTTGAAAAATCACCGCACAACCTCCTTCAAAGATTCAAAACCTTCCATTCGGACTCCGATACAACTCCACTAGCCATTAAAACAATAAAACTACTCCTCAAAGGCTGATTAAACTCAGTCTTCGGGAGTGGGGGGGCTCGTGATATGGCTAAAAATGGGGATAAATCGGAACCGTCCAAATCGGGCACGAATCTTGAAGTCCGGGGGTAAAACGGTAATTTCACCTACCGATGGGTCTGAAGCGGGTACTGGATCTCCCCCTCGAAGACCCACTAACCCGCGAATGGATCCACCTCAACCGGGTGTGGGTTTCAACCCGCAGCAAACCCGGTCCAGAAGGGATAGAATTAGGGTTTCTGATTCAATCTTAATCAACGGCCCTGATTCATTTCTATCATTTCACTGGGGATTAGGGATTACATTCCTTATCTAACCACAGGGGGATTACATTCCTAATTTGATCCCAACGGTGCCTATAAATACCCTCCATCCATCTCCATTAAGAGGTAATCAATCTTTTCCCAGATTTTGCGCTCTCTCATAATCATTCCTGATTACTGACTTGAGCGTCGAAGGGTGCGTCGCCGGGAACAACCCCAGTGTCTCGCACTTTTTACAGGTGTAAGGCAGGAGTCAGCATCAAACCCCGGCGGAACAGGTAACAGGTTTGCTATTCAGTTTTCCTAAGAATCCACAAATACTATCTGTTTGCCCCCACACCAGATTTAGCGGCAACAGTAAGAAATGAAAAGTGAAGAATGGGGAAAAGTGTGAGGGGGGTGAAGACTTATAGTTAAAGAAACGACTCTTGGACTTTGTAATGTAAAGACGCAACTCTTGGGCTTCCCCCCCAAGGCGTTATCAAAGCCCAAACGACCAAGTAGCGAAGAGCGGCGACCGTTCACGAGAAGTAACGACGGTTCGGTATGAGCCGGTCCGCTCGGCTGCACCTCAATCCATAAGTCGCCGATGCACCCTACTTGGCAACCAAAAAGCACTCAGATCGGATCACGATTCCTCGAAAACCCAGCAACTGCCAATCCGAGCTGCGAATTGGCAAAAAACAACTTTCTCCCAAAAATTCGTGCAAGATCTCGATTAGACGGCTCAGATCGTGCCACCTCCACAAAACAACAAGATAGTGTTTTCTCGAGAACTAAGCCTACCTCGAGATCCGCGCCATGATCCAATGGCCCAGATTGCTCCACGTCCCTCGGAACCAAAGCCCGAGCGACAAGCGATCCGAGCTGATCACACATAGAAGAGGCTCGGAAACCGAGCAACTGCCAATCCGAGCTGCGAATTGGAGAAAAATGACTTTCTCCCCAAAATCGTGCAAGATCTCGATCAGACAGCTCAGATCGTGACACATCCACAAAACGACAAGATAGTGTTTTCTCGAGAACTGAGCCTACCTCAAGATCCGTGCCATGATCCAATGGCCCAGATCGCTCCACATCCCTCAGAATCAGAGCCCGAGCGACAGGAGATCCGAGCTGATCACACATATAAGAGGCTCGGAAACCGAGCAACTGCCAATCCGAGCTGCGAATAGGAGAAAAATGACTTTCTCCCCAGAATTCGTGCAAGATCTCGATCAGACGGCTCAGATCGTGCCACCTCCACAAAACGACAAGATAGTGTTTTCTCGAGAACTGAGCCTACCCTCGAGATCCGCACCGTGATTTGATGGCCCAGATCGCTCCACGTCCCTCGGAGCAAAAGTCCAAGCGACAGGAGATCCGAGCGGAGAAAGTAACTCGGGATCCCCATCCGACCGACCAGAATTCTGAGCTACTCACAATACGGGAGAGAACGAAGTCACGTCACTCGGAATCTGAGCAAACAGCAATCCGAGCTGCACATTTGAAGAAAAATGCAACCGAGCAACCCCAACCATCAGATCGTTGCGAAAATCGCGCCAAAAATGATGAATGGCTCAGATTGTGCCACGCCTACAAAACGACAAGATAGTGTTTTCTCGAGAATCGTGCCTGCCTCGAGATCCGCATCGTGATCCAACGGCTCTGATCGCTCCACGTCCCTCGGAACTAAAATCCGAGCGACAAGCGATCCGAGCTGCTCACACGGAGAAAAGAAAGCCGAGCAATAAAAGCCATTGGATCTTCTCAAAATTCGTGCCCTGACCTGATGAACAGCTCAGATCGCTCCACGTCCCTCGAAAACTGAAATCTGAGCGACTGGCGATCCGAGCTGCTCACACGGAGAAAATGACGCCGAGCTACATCGCTCGGAATCCGAGCAACTAGCCATCCGAGCTGCTCATATGGAGAAAATGGTGCCGAGCGACCTTGACCGACTGATCTTCCAGAAATTCGTGCCAACACGAGATGGGTGGCCCAGATCTCGCCACGTCATAATTCAGGATTAAAAATTAGTTTTTATTTATTAAAATCGGGTCATTTATTTAAAATTCGCGAAAAAATGATTAAAAATTCGGAAAAATTAATTAAAAATTCTAAAAAATAATTATAAATTTGGGAAAACATTTCTGAGCCCCGGAGTAAATAATTATTGCTTAGGATGGTTGATTGAGACTCCCGAATGACTAATCACCGCTTCGCAAAATTAAATAAATGATCCGAAAAATAGATAAAAATTAAGAAAAAATGCCAGAAAACCAGAAGAGCTCAAGGACAACTTAGAGCACGCGACTAACTCAGAAAATCACCGTACTGCTTCGTACAAAGATTCGAAACCTTCTATTTGGACTCCGATACAACTCCAAAAGCCATTAAAACTGTCAAACTACTCCTCAAAGGCTGATCAAACTCAGTCTTTGGGAGTGGGGGGCTCGTGATATGGCTAAAAATAGGATTAAATCGGAACCGTCCAAATCGGGCACGAATCTTAAAGCCTGAGGATAAAATGGAGACTTCACCTATAAACGGGTCTGAAGTAGGTGCTGGGTCTTCTCTCCAGAGACCCAACAACTCGCGAACGGATCCATCTTAACTGGGTGCGGGTTTCAACCCGCTGCCGACCCAGTCCAACAGGATAGAATTAGAGTTTCTGATTAATCCTAATCAACGGTCCTGATTCGTATCTATCCTTTCACTGGGAATTAGGGATTACATTCCTAATCTGTTCCTAGGGATTACATTCCTAATTTGATCCCAAAGGCGGCTATAAATACCCCCTATCCACCACCATTAAGAGGTAATCAATCTTTTGCCAATTTACGCTCTTTCATAATCTTCTCTGATTACTGACTTGAGCGTCAGAGGGTGTGTCGTCGGGATCAACCCCGGTGTCTCGCACTTTTTACAGGTGAACGGCGGGAGTCAACGGTCAAACTTCGGTGAGAAGATTCCAGGTTTTTGCTATTCGGTTTTCCTAAGAATCCACAAATACTATCTGTTTGCCCCCACACTAGATTTAGCGGTAACACTTATGTTGGAGGAAGATGTACGATAACCAGGTTAGTGACTTGTAGAAATAATGTCGATCGAGATATTAGATATTGATTGGAAAAGATTGTTATTAGTTAGTCAAGTTTGGAAAAGATTCTGCTTGATGCTAATCAAAATGCAAATTAGATTTAGGGTTTGGGCTGAAGGCCTTCAAATATAAAAAATGCAAAACAAAAAATGAACAACGTTTATATGAAAACAAAAAATGAACATCGTTTTTTGATTTAGGGTTTGTGATATTAGAATTTAGAGGAAGAGGATGAAGAAGAAGATCAGATTATAGTTTATAGATGATGACATGCCTTACGTTATGTTGAATACTCCCTTAGAGCATCCACAGTCGGGATTGTGAAAAAATGCATAAATGCATATATACATATAGCATTTTTACAGTTTGCCAAAGTCGTCGAATAGTATTTTATAGCAATCTAATAAAAAATAATCTTCAGATGGAGTTTGAAGTTGCGTCGGAAGGGGAAAAAAACCAAAAATTGTAGGACGCAACTTCAAGTTGCGTCCGACAATCATGGAAATGGAGGGACGCAAAGAGAAGTTGCGTCCGAGGTTTTTTTTGTTTTTGGGCATTTTAAATTACAAAAAATTATTCTTTTAATGAAGGGATGCAACTAGAAGTTCCGTTTGACTATTAAATTAATATTTTTTTTGAGCGACGCAACTTCAAGTTGCGTCGTTTAAATTATGCATAATTCTCATATCCCCTCTCATTTATAGCAATCTACTGTTGTTTTTTAGTCAAAATATGCATAAATAGCAAACGACTGCAGCTCGTCGTTTGCTATAAAATGCATTTTATGGATAATTAGCAAACAACTGTGGATGCTCTTATATGTTATGTTTATAGATGATGACATGCCTTACGTTTCTTTATTATTGGTTGATGATTATAAATGTTTATAATTTCTTGGTTGATATTTAGATGCCTTTTGAATATGTTTATTTATTATAATACAGATGCCTAGAAACTGAGAGTTCACTTTAGTATTGTTGAATTCATGTAGATACAAATACAAAATATTGTTGAAGTCTTTTTTTATTTTTGGTTTGCAGTAGAAGAAGCAGCTTGTGCAGTGGAAGAAGCGGTAGAAGAAGTAGCAACAGCTATTGAAAGAAGAAGAAGAAGCATTGAGATTTTGGGTTTGAGTGAGAGAGTAGAATTTGGGATTTTGTGAGCATTATAAGCTATGTTTAAGTTATTTCTAGGCATCTTGAGCTCTATTTATGTTGTTTCTGAACATTATGAGCTATGTTTATGTTGTGTCCAGGCATCATGAGGTTTGTTTATGTTATTTCTGAGCATTATAAGCTCTGTTTATGTTGTTTCCAGGCATCTTGAGCTTTGTTTATGTTGTTTCTGAGCATTATGAGCTTTGTTTATGTTGTTTCCATACATCTTGAACTCTGTTTATACTGTTTGTGAGCATTATGAGCTCTGTTTATGTTGTTTCCAGGCATATTGAGCTCTGCTTATGTTGTTCATGTTGTTTGTGAGCATTATGAGCTATGTTTATGTTGTTCCTAGACATCTTCAGCTCTTTTTATGTTGTTTATGAGCATTATGACCTCTATTTATATTGTTTCCAGGCATCTTGAGCTCTGTTTAATATGTTTATGAGCATTATGAGCTCTGTTGATAAAGTAATTTTATAATTTTGCAGGATTTTGAAGATTTTTTGATTCAATTTTTTAAGGAATTGAAGAAATTTTTTAAGGAATTTTAAAGAAGTTATTAGGGAATTATTAAAATAATAATAATAATAAAAACTGCCGAAATCTCAACAAATGTTTTGCCTAATCTCTCAATTTTCCAAAAAACACCCCAAAAATGGCATAAGGGTAATTTTAAAAACTGCATAATGGTATTTCGTCATTGAAAAATTGATGTGACATCACTTTTTTTAGTTAACAGCTCAAAATTAACGGAGTATGCCTTATTGTTTAATGGAGCAAAGTTGAATAAGGTTTTCTGCCAAAAAAGGCTGAGCAGGATTTTCTACCAAATAAGTAAAACTCGGTAGGTTAACTGAAATTTACTCTATATATAAGATAAAGATCTTTTAGTACAAGCTATAAATATAATAGCCGTAGACTTAATCTACAGGTAACTTGATTGCTTTAGAGAGAAAAATGCCATCATGGTCGACACTACAAATTTTTGTTATGTACAGTTACAATTTGTTGCTGAAAGCAAGTGGTAACAATAATTGCCCATAGTCTAGCATCTTCGTCTAGTTTTTTATAACGTCATTAATGAATTGCATATTATTTTCCATCTTTTAAGACTTTTGCACACAAATACAGAGGTTTTCCACATTTTGCTAGTGCTTTATTGGGACCCAAGCCCAGCTCACATCAACTTATGCTTTAGTGCTTTACTAGCCGATGAGCTCCTTACGAAGTTATTTCTTAGTTTCGTTCAGGAATTTATTTCTTAGTTCGTACAAATCCATTTATGGTTTGGAGGCATATACGTTATAGACTTTCTTCCGAAGGCCAAAATTACCACTGTATTTTTGACAGATTAGGAAGAACGAAATAAAGATTATAACATGTCGCAACTCTAGAATTGATTTTTTTACCCCTGCGTCAAACTTTAATTAATATAACTCTAATACGAAAATACAAAAGATGTATTCCATTTTCTTTTGTTTTAAGGTATTTATCGTAGCCTAAGATAACTTGGACAATTTCCCAGTTTATTTATGATCATGGTAAGTCCTTTCATCAGTTTAGTTTTCTCAACTATAAACTTGAGGTTCGCAGCTACACGTTAATGTCAGTTCTACTTTGTATTTAATAACAGATTCCATTTCAATGTCGAAAAAGACTTAACCGATACATGACTAAACTGTGTGCAACTTGGATCCATCTCATTCCAAATGGAGGCAGATCAACATCATATCTCAGAATTGCTCGACACTGGAAAAGGAACCAAGAGGGCACTTTCACAAACCACCAGGGACGTATCTGAGTTTCAGGGGGCCCTAAGCAAGATCTAAAATGGGGCTTTTTGCAAGTTGGTAAAATAAAAATGACAATTATTCAAATGCAAACAAACTTGGGAGCCTTGAAAGACATACTATTTAAATGAAAATAAATTTATATATATGCTTCCAAAAAAAAATTAATTGATAACGTATGTATTTTACATAAAATGCCTCGTGACAAAAGAAACTCGGACAAACTGTAAGGAAGAAGCAGCAATGATTTTATTCTGAATTGCATATTGTCTAAGAGAATGGAAATAATGAATGATATAATTAAAGAAGAATATAACCCAAAAAAAAAATGTTCAAAACATACAAGTAAACGCACATTGAGTTTGTGTACATTAAGAAAAAATATTGAGCTGACATGATTGAAGTATATCTATAATGCTATTTTGAATGCTTTCATGATACAATTTGGTTTTATCAAGTGCCTCTTCTATTTTTTCTTTTTGAAGACCACCCTAGTATTTCTTTCATTAACAGATACAAAATTTAGAAGAAGGGAAAAATAAGCAAACAAAGCAAATATGTATATGCACTTAAAGATTACATTATCGCAAAGAGGTAAGTATGATATATTAGATAATACGGTCAGAATAAAGTGATGATGGATATATGCATATGAGAATACTAGTTGGAAGCTTAAAATATAGAATAATCATATGCATTTGAAGATTTGGTTAGAAATTTATTATAAACATGTAAATATGATATATCATAGAACAGAAAAAATATCATAGAATAACATACATGAGCTAAGTGAAAAATAATATTAAATTTATAAAATGGTAAAATAACATGCATGACTATGTAAAAAATAATTAGTTTAAAAAATAAAAAAAATAATTGAAAAAGTAATTAGCCGATGAGGTTTCGAACCTGCAACCTTCATGTTATTAACACAACAATCTAACCAGATGAGTTAATAGAGTTAATAGGCCAATTATTGTTTCAAATTTTAGATAATACGATATAATCTTATCTGAAAGCAATTATATATATTTTTTAAACATTGTAAACACTTAAAAATATATGGGGCCCTATAAAATTGGGGGCACAAAGCAGTTGCTTGTGCTGCTTGGGCCCAGATCCGCCCATGCAAACCACAAACCAAGCCGATGGTGACAATAAGGAGCCCTTCATTTCCTAACACCTTTTCCATTGATCATGACTGCCGTGCCGTAACTGTTTAAAAACATGTAAGGATAAAGATATATGTTGCATTATCTTAATAATCTTGGCAATTTAGTAGATCTACAAATGCCATACCTCCTGAGAATTTGTATAAGCATAATAACATGGTTTCTTTCTTTGCAACAATATACGGTAGTAATTTACTGAAAAAAAATAAATTGTATACTTAAGAACCTTTATAAACAGAGCAAAGAGATGGTGGACTTCAATTTGTTGGTATTATGTGGATCCTATACACACAGAGAGGAGATCGAGGATTTAAAGAAGGAGAAGAAGCGAAGAAGCAACAACAGCAAAAGCAGCAAGCACAATAGCAGCTTGAAGCAGCAGCAGTGCAGTGTGCAGTCGATTGCAATAGACAAACTTCCCTCGACAAGAAGAAGTAGTCGACTGCAAGAGGGGCAGTCGACCGCAACCATCAACGAGGCTCCTTGACTTCCTCGAGTCTCAAAGCCATCGACTACAACAACACCAGATCGGGAATTTGGTCTATGGCTAAGATCCAATATTGTATATGTAATACCCGTATTTCTTAATATCTATATAATAAAGCACAAAGAAAACTATCACGTGGCTCTCCTTCAATCCCCCCAAAATCAAAGGCCAAGATCTAACCTCACAAAACACAGTTCCCACCCCCCCCCAAAAAAAAAAAGTTTCCTCCCAAAACTCAAATTCAAATTCCCAACCCAAAACAACTCCTTTATTTATTTAATTCTCTTTCTCTCTCTCTCTCTCTCTCTCTCCTATTCAAAAAATTTAAAATTTTAAAAATTCAAAAAAAAAAAAAAAATTTAAAAAATTTAAAAATTTAAAAATTTAAAAATTAAAAAATTTAAAAAGTAAAAAATTTAAAAATTTAAAAATTTAAAAATTTAAAAATTTAAAAATTTAAAAATTTAAAAATTTAAAAATTTAAAAATTTTAAAATTTAAAATAATTAAAAAAATTTTAAAATTAACAAATTAAAAAAATTTTAAAATTAAAAAATTAAAATAATTTTAAAAATATGAAAAATTACATAATTAAAAAAATTAAAAATTTTAAAAACTAAAAATAATAAAAAAATCAAAAATTTTAAAAATAATTAAAAAAAATCAAAAACTTATAAAAAAACTAAAAAAAAATTTAAAAAATAAAAAAGAAATTTAAATTAGAAAAATAAAAAATAAAAAATTAAAAAAATTTAAAAAAATTTTAAAAAAAATTGTAAAAGAAATTACAAATTAAAAATTAGAAAAATTTAAAATTTAAATTTTTAAAATTAAAAAAAGTTTAAAAACTTTGAAAATTTAAAATTTAAAAACATTAAAAATAATAAAAAAAATAAAAAACATATAAAAAAATTTATAAAAAATTATAAAATTTTTATAACAATTTTTAAAAAATTAATAAAATATATTTTTTCAAAAAACTTTAAAATAAAAAGTTTTTAAAAAAATTGAAAAAATTCTAAAATTTTAAAAATTTAAAAATTAAAAAAAATTAAAAATTTTAATAAAATTCAACAATTTAAAATTTAAAATTGTTGAAAATTTACAAATCTCAAAACAAATCCAATGTCGAACCCCAATCAAGAGGTCGTCGCCGATATCTGATCCGCTGCTGATTCCGTATTGGTGACTCATCTCCACCAAATCGACCACGAATATCAAGCGACTCCGTATCGGCGACTCCCCTCCACTGAATCAAGAGCCTCTATATGTGATGCGATGACTCTAATTTCATCTCATTAACCGAATTCTCATTCAAATTTTAATTTTGTGTGTGCAGGGGATTACTCAGTTTTTTGCTGAGTTGAATTTTGTGTGTCTACATGGGATCTAAGTTCAGAGAGGTATGATTGTTTTATTTCTGGGTTTAAAAATTTTAATTTGGTGATTCATTTGATGAGTTTTTTTATTGATTTTGATTTAAGGTGTACGCAAGTGAGAGATGGATTATTTGGTGGTTCAATTTGTTCTTCCAAACCATAGAAGGACAGGCAAGCTGACCAGCAACCTAAAATAACTTGGCAAATATGCAACAGTAATTTCTTTACTACAAGAGAAAATACTATCGTGAAGTGTACCCTTCACTGGTTAAACAATGGATAACATAACATATAAGAACATTTAGTGTATGTTTGGATATATAGGATTGAGATGAATGGAGTTTACTAGCGAAGGGTGCAAACTCTCTACTCAAGAAAGACAGCTAAAGTAATTTTGTTATTTATCCATTTTGATTTTTTTTTTATAAAAGTGCAATGGGGAGACAAAGTGGAGATAAAAGAAATGGTTAGCTTGGTTTAGAGTTTTGAGAACTTCATGTATTTCATTTTGGTTGAAATAATAATAAGAGATATTTCAATTGCAAACTGAGTTGCAGACAAACAAATATTTGGATTATTGGTATAGTAGATACCTTCACACATGCACTTGCGTACCATTGTATTTAGACATGCTCATAGTGATTATGGGATTAGAGTAAGCTCTATAAAACCTATATGATAATGTCCCATAACTCTTACAAGCATCTAAAAGTGATACTGAAATTAAAAAAAAAAAATTATGCAGTGTTTCTAACAAACTATATGCATTCCAAGTAAGTTCAAGCTAATGATCATGAAGACGATGATTGAGCTTAAAGATAGATATACTGTTTCCTCATGTAATATATTTGCTACTTCAATTAATTTGCTGAACCTCCAAAATTATTTTATATAATCAAACTAGGTGCACTGTTCCGAAGACGTGCTGTAGGCACGTGTCAACGGGAAAACCTAGTATATATATATATATATATATATATATATATATATATATGGGCCTATAGGAGTATGTATGTGTGTGGCTTTGATTTAGATGGGCATGAGATGCTTCACATGTTGGGATGAAATGAAGTGAGTTCACTTCACATAGTCCCACATCATTGAATGCTTAGTGGATGTAGTAGTTACTATAATAGGGCCGCGCACGCGTAGTTGCGTGTGCAGCTGAGCCGGACTCGAGGTGTTACAGTATAATAATATATATATATATATATATATATATATATATATATATATATATATATGGGTAAAAGGGATATGAGCAACTTGCTCATTTAGTAAATGAGCAGTTGATTATGTGGCATGCATATGATACATTGGACAACTAACCCTTTAAGGATTTTCCAATCACATGCATGACACATAATCAATTGCTCATTTACTAAATGAGCAAGTTGCTCATACCCCGTTTTCCCTATATATATATATATATATATATATATATATATATATATATATATATATATATATATATATATATATATATATATATATAATAAATTACAAAGAAAGCTATCAAGTGGCTCTCATTAAATCTCCCCTAAAACCAATGGCCCAGATTTAACCTTACAAAACACATTTCCCCCCCAAAAGTTTCCCCCCAAAACTCAAATTCAAATTCCCCCTCCAAAACAACTTATTTATTTATTTAATTATTTCTCTCTCTCTCTCTCCCTATATATATATATATATATATATATATATATATATGGAAATATGGACTTTTATATCCCAATTTATAATTATTTTTCACCATATACTAATGGAAATATGGACTTTTATTTACAACTAATTATTGTCATACTATTCAAACTTCAGCTACATAATTGTTGATTTACTGTTTACAAGACTTTTCATATACTGTATCGTTCTGAAGATGTGCCGTAGGCACGTGGCCACGAGAAAATCTAGTGTGTGTGTGTATATATATATTGTATGGTGTATGATTCTAGGGTTATTCCAACAATATTTCATCATCATTAGAGAGGTGTTGGGCAATCTTCTATTATCATTGGAGATAACCTCTACACTTTGGGGGTGAGATCTTGTGTGATTGTAGACCTATTTCTCTTCATATTTTCTAGTGAAAGTCGTAGGAGTGTCTCTGTGCAGGGAAATAGCCATTGCATTAAGTGAACCTCGATAAAAAATCTCGTGTATTTGTGTGTTGTCTGCTGTATTTGTTTGTGTTTCTTTGATTTTTGATTACTTGTTGTATCTCAGGTTGGGTATTGAACTTAACGAAGTGTTATTAGAACACCAGGTTAGTTTGAGATGGGCAACAACGAGAAATTCAAAATTTCGAGGGATCAAAGTTCTCAATGTGGAAGATCCAGATGTGACGCCTCTGCTCCAAGCTCAGACAATTTATACAATTTATCAGACAAATTATTTATAGTATAGTACAACTTCCCACCATAGGCTACCTCTCAAAAGGTGGTTAACCGGATTGGTGACTCTTGATCATAGGCTATATTATTTATAGTTATTTATTCTTGTGTGATTCTCGATATGGGAGTATTTTACTCTATCTCTCTCCTCTTAATCCCGTGCACATAGTAGCCCCTATGAGCCCCCTATGCCGCATCACACTCAAGAGCAGTGATTGCTTCTCTTTCTCATCCGGGTGGGCCCCCATGTGCCACGTCACCTAGGTGACGTCAGCGGAAGTAAAGCAGCAAGTGCTGCTTCTTTCACCGTGGGCCCCCCCTCTATTCACTTATTTACAAGTTTGCCATTATCCCCTTATATATATTATATTATATCTTTTTAGAAATTATGAGGTGTTACACCAGATGATAGCATAGTTTCGACAAAAAGATCTAGATGATCCATTATTTGGCAGGATGCTAGGAGTGGTTGACCCGGTTGCATTAGCCGCCTGAAATCGTTTGGATCATAAGGTGCTTCGGCAAATTTAGTTGGCGTTGAGTAGGAAAATACTATTCCATGTTCAGAAGGCAAAGACCGCAGAAAAGACCATAGAGATTCTCACGGATATGTATTAGAAATCGTCTGCATCGAATCAGAATCTTCACTTGAAGTAGTTAGTCAACATCAAGTTGTCAGGAGTTCAGTAGCGGAGCATGTGAATAATTTCTTCATGATATACAGTTAATTGAAATCATTAGAGTAGAATTTTGTGGAGAGAGCACATACATAATTACTACTATCTAGCCTCCCCGACAGTTACGGTCCAGTAAAACATACTATCAAAAGTACAATGACTGATTCGACTATTCTGAAAGATATTGTGGGAAGCATTATGAATGAGGAAGTGAGAAGAAAGAGGAATGGAAAGTCTTCTTCATCTTCTAGCAACTCCGCATTGTCAGTTGAGAACTGTTGGAGATGTAATAATAGAGGGAGGTCAAAAAGCAAAAATCATAGGTCAAAGTCCAGAGCAAGAGATCGTAAAGGCGAGCGTTAGCACCGTCATAAGCCGGGATGCATGAGAGTACGATGTGAAGAGTACAAGAAAAAGTAAGACGAGTCACAATGAGCCAATGTAGTAAGCAACGAAATTCTGTTAGATAATATATATTTGTCTGTTGGGGTTGATATGGTGCGAGGTGATTGGTTTATAGATTCACGTGCTTCTTTTCATTATACCTTCATAAGAGATGCTTTTGAGAACTATATGAAAAGTGATTTTGGTTTAGTTAAAGTTGGGAATGTGCAAAGATGGCAAGTTATTAGAAAAGGCCCAATTACAGTGAAAGCACACAATGATGGGCAACTTGTCATGCATGAAGCAATGCACATTCAGGATTCAGGACAAACTTGATCTCGACTAGCAAACTAGATACAGAGGGGGATTATGACAAAATTTGGACATGGAGAGTGGAGAAAGGAAAACGTGTTAGCATGTTGTACTTATTCAGATGAGGTGATTCATGTGATATCATTGCTACGGTATCAACATGTAATTTTCTTTTAGTCTTATGGCATGTCGGGTTGGGGCTTCTTGGTGAAATAAGTGTCAAGTAGCTTTCTTCCAGAGCACTTTTGCCAGAGCTGAAGAAGGTTGGGATGGATTTCTATGAGGATTGGGTAATGGAAAAACAAAAGGCAATTTGTTTTCAGCTAAGTGGACGTGAGAAGAAGCTTGGAAAGCTAGAGTTGGTAAAGACCGAAAGAACTATGGTCAAGTAAACCTCTTAATTATTCGCATTTAGAAGTTTATGGTTCTATTGACTATTCACTAATTGACATGGAAGAAATAAAGAATCTGGATTCAAAATCCAGAAAAAAAGTCTTCATAGGCTACGACGACTATTCGTACGGTTATAGATGTCGGACTTTATTGATAACAAGGTTATTCACAACATGAATGTGATTTTCAATGAGGGGTTCTTGTATAATGACATGCAGACATGTCAAGGCGATACAAAAGATTGAGATCCAGATATAGTTTCATATTTATATTGAATTTAGGTTCTGAAGACGGTCCTAGTATTGGGGCCCTTACAGTGCAGCGATGGGTACATGTACCATTGGCAGCACATAAGGATCATGATGAGCCTATTGGAATTGAGCAAGATGTCCAAGACGAATTTGTAGAGCCAGAGCCAATTGGGGATCATGAACCGGTTGGTGAACCGATACCTACTTTGCGAAGGCAGATACCAGAGATTCAGCCAGCACAGTTCACGAGCATGTTTTGTACATAGATTCAGGTGAGCCTGAGACTCATTATGAGGATTTGAAAGATAGATATGGAGGATGAGATGAACTCCGTGATATAGAACCAAACTTGGGAGTTGATAAAGTAACCTGGAGGAAAGCGTGCTCTTATGAACAAGTAGATTTTTAGAATCAAGGATGTGGTAAATGGTAGCAAAAGGTACAAGGCCATATTTATTGTCAAAGTGATTTCTATAAAAAAATGTGTTGACTACAACGAGATATTCTCTCCAGTTGTGAAGATGGCTTGAATTAGGTTTTTGCTTAGTATAGTGGCAGAGGAAAAATTTGCACTTGAAGCAGTTGGATGTGAAAACTTCTTTTCTCCATGTTGATGTAGAAGAAGAGTTGTACATGAAGCAACCCACAGGTTTTGAAGTCAAATGAAAGTAATACATGGTTAGTCGAATGAAGAAGAGTCTATAAGGGCTCAAATAGACAACACAACAATAGTACTTGAAGTTTGATTATTTCATGCGAGGAAAGGGATTCGAAAGATGTGAATTAGATCATTGTATCTATGTGTGCAGATATGATGACAATGATACAATAATTTTAGCTATGTATGTGGATGATATGCTATTGGCATGTTCATGTTTGAAGAAAATTAATGATGAGAAAAAGACGATAGATTCCAGTTTTCTATGAAAGATTTTGGAGAGGAAAAACTAATTTTTGGCATTTAAATTACTAGATATAGGTAGAGTAAGAAGTATTGGTTGTCACAAGTGGACTATGTGAACAAAATGTTGAAGTGATTGAATATGGATGGTGAAAGGCCAGTTACGTGTCCCTGTGGTGCAACTTCAAGTTATCTATGGATTTGTGTCCTACATCGGAGGTAGAAATAGAGGAAATGACTATAATTCCTTACGCCTCAGCCGTTGGTAGTCTTATGTATGCGATGATGTCTATAAGGTCACATATCACACATGCAGTGGGAGTTGTTAGCTGGTATATGAAGAATCCATATAAAGAGCATTGGAATACAGTGAAGTGGATTCTTAGATATCTTGCAGGTACTGTAGATCATTCTCTATATTTTGGGGGTGATTCATTGTAGGTACATGGTTATTTCGATGCAGGTTTTTGCGGTGATCGTAATGGTTGTAGGAGTACAATACAATATGTTTCACAGTTGTAGGTATAGCTGTAAGTTGGGCTTCTCAGTTTCAAAAGGTTGTATCATAGTCTACGATAGAGTTATAATATATAGCACTTACAGAGTCTTCGAAGGACATGATATGAATTTGGGAACTCATGGATCAGTTGTGAAGAAAGCAACACATAGGGGATATATGGTTTGACAGTAGAGTGTAGTATTTTTAGCAAAGTACTCGGCGTTCCATGCTACGACTCGACACATTCATATGAGGTATACTTATCAGGATGTCAGTTGAAAAGAAATTGTTGTAGTTGTCAAAGATTCTTGACACAAAAAGTTCGACTGACGTGCTCACAAAGATAGTGGATAGTATGAAGCATCAATTTTACTATTCCGCTATTTGATTGTCGCCGAGTAGATTGATGAGACTCGCAGAGGCATATGCCTTGAATAGGCCAAGAGGGAAATGAAGAATAGTTTAGAGACTTCGTATGTCTCCAAGTAGGAGATTGTTGGGATTATGTGGATACTATACACACAGAGAAGAGATCAAGGGTTTGAAGAAGCATCATCAAAGACAACAACCACATCAGCAGCTTGAAGCAGCCGCAGTGCAGTGTGCAGTTGACTGCATTTGGCAGACTACTGTTGACAAAAGAGACTCTCTGACTTGCTCGAGTCTCAAAGCAGTCGACCGCAAGGGTGCTAGATTGAGAATTTGGTCTACGGCTTAGATCTAATCTAGTGTAATCCTATATATATTGTATTGTAACCTCCATTTTCGTAAATACGTATTTTATGAGTATTTTCTGTATCTTGATATTTATAAATTCGTTATTTGTTAAATTCGTTTAGGATTTTATGTTAAAGCATTTTTCTAAACAATAGTTATAATTATTTCGAATAAACCTTGTTTCCATTTCTACTTGATCAACTATTCACATTTTAACCCTAAAAAATATTATTACTGTTTGGACTATTTCAATAAATTCCTATTTTTATATATTGTTATTATTCGGATAATTGCTAATGTTGTTGTTAGTATTATTTATTGCTATTTATTATTATTATTATTATTATTATTATTATTATTATTATTAATATTATTATTATTGTCACTATTATTATTGATAGTATCTTTATTCTTATTGTTATGATTATTATTAATTGTTATTAGTAGTATTATTATTTTTATTGTCATGGTTATTATTATTATTCTTATTGTTATTGTGATTAATTAGTATTACTATTATTATTATTTCTATTGCTATTATTATTATAGTTGTTACTATTATGATTATGATTATTTTATTTATAAACCATATGATACTAATTATTTCCCCTATTTTTCTATTTTGAATTTTTATTGTATTTTTATTTTCTTTCTTGATTATTGTATCTGGATTCTTTCTATTATATAATTGGTTGCTTTTCTTGGGTCCATCTATTTTCATTTGATCATTCCGTTATCTTTTCTTCTATTTTTGGCTCATTGCAAATTTTGCTTTTCGTGATTTGACTTTGAGTTGTACCTCTATATATTCATCCCATTATTTTTTGCTTGTTCATGTCTTTTTGGAGCCTAAATCTGTACCACAAACCCTCAAACCCGAAACCCAAAACCCAAATTTCTTAATCCTTATAAATACCCTATTAAATAAACCCTAATTATATATCCCTCTCTCTCTCCGCCGCTTTCTCTCTACCCTACCCCGACTCTCTCTCTCTCCTTCTCTGTTTTTCCACCGAACCCACAGTCAACCAAGCCAGCTGTCGCTCCTTCCATTCTCCTTCCCCCACTTCGACCACCCCGTCTCCTTATCAACCCCTCATCGTCTACCTCCTATCCCCATCCCCGCCATCTCATCCCCGTCACCTTCCTGAACTCACCGAACCCATCGCCATTGCCAGAGCTCGAACTTATCTGCCTCATCGTCCGCCATCTTCGGTCTCTCTGCTGTCCCCCGCAACCACCGGAGATCCCCAGCCCCTCGTCGTCACCATCTAAGCTCGAACGCCTCGCCGTTTTGTCTCCCCTGTTTTCAGAGCGAAACAGAGCTCGCTCGAGCTCCACTGTCTCCATCGCTGCATCGCTTCCCGACTGCCAGCATCCCCGCCAGTCGTTGTAGTCCTCGCCGCTAGCATCGCCAGCCGCCGCCGTGGTCGCCGTCCCCTCTCCCGCCAACTCTCTCTCTCTCACTCACTATCGAAGTTGAGGAAGAAGACAGTTGGGATTGGGTGTTAGCTGTTGGGTGAGTTGAAGATCCGAATTTTGGTGTTTGATGTTTTGCATTGGGATCCGATCTTGCTATTTAGATTTGCACGTAGCTCGCCCGTGTTTCGGTTCGTTGCCCGGGATTCCAACCCCATTATTCTAAATATTCGATTCTACTAAATTAACAGGCAAGTCTGTTCTTGAACTAGTATTTTGTTTTGTTCAAGATCCTTTGATCTCTGCAAGTAGATCCAGTCCTCTTCTTTATCATACTGTTATTTAAAATTCCGTTAAGTCTATTGAGGGTTTACACGAGCTAACCCGAGATATTCTTAACATCGTGCCGCTATATTTGATCTAAAACCTAGTCCCCCTTGTGTCTTGCATATGCACAATTACATGAAAAATAACTAGATCCATGTGACAGACTTGTTTGATAAATTGTATAAATGAGATTGAATTGAATTGATGAATTTATTATGATCCCAGTGAAATTGCATCTTAAAACTAGAAATCTACATGTTAAACATCTATTGGCACTTTAACTATTAATTTGCAAGAACTATATGATTGTATGATTAAATTGTTGCATGTTTCATATCAAAATAAAATCTGGATTGCTGCGTGTTTCTTTTTGAATCAGATTTTTCGACAATGTTTCTTTCGTATTTTGAAATAACTTTCTGAACATGAAACTCATCCCTATATGTCTAGTTTACTTCCCTTTTTATGGATTTAAATTTTGATGTGTAATCTATTAGATATTATCATTTCAGTACAGCTGTGTCAGAATTTCCAGATTCACAAATGCATGCGTATCTTGCTGTTCTATAATTTAATTGACAAGTTAACAGTAAAATAAAAATCTGAAATATGTTTGGCTCAACCTAGACATGTGTAGGAATGATCTTGAATTTTTATAGATTTATTCGATGAGTTTTCTAACCTGAAATAATTAGGTGAACACAATTTACAGCTTGCTGCCTAAACATAAAATCTGAAAAGAATAGAGGTTTCGCCCTAGTTTCTGTTGCTTTTATATGTCATATATATATTCGCTGGAACCGGCAGAGAGTCTAATTTCTAGAATTTCTAACGGATCCAGATTTTATTTTCTATAGTAGCGGTAATCTGGGTTTTAGTACAGCAACGTCATGCTGTCCTGATTATGTGATGTGTGTTTGAATGACTTGTTTGCTTCTTGCTTTGTCTGTAATGAGTAGAATTAGACACACCTAGCATCATACAACATTGAAACCTTCTTGCATGCCCACATAGGATGAAAATAAACTAATAAAACTCTGTACTTGGTCGTGCCCCACTGTCTGACCTGTACTGACCTGTACTGATGGCCATAAAACACTGCCTGACCTGTACTGTCCCTGAACCTAAAATGCTACCTGATAATTACTGTCACTGAACATTAAACACTAATTACTGGACCGAGTACACGAACCGTGAATTCTCCATCAGTCTAAAGCGTACATTGTGTGTTTGCGCTAAACCTATCAAATGGGACGCAGTAGTACGTGCACTCGATAGATTAATAAAATGATTAATAACCTGTATTTGACATCTCATGCTTGATCCTGTATTGAACTTGACTTGACATCACACATTGTGATTAACTGTAGATCTTTGATATTATTGCCTGCCTTTTCTTTGTTCTTTGACTTTGATCCTGTCCCATTTTTTTTGATATACATGCTTCCTTTATCCTCTATTTTTTCTACTTGCTTTCCACGACTTGCTCTAAGGACATCTTTTTCTCTCTTTTTAGATCAAGAGTTTATAGGTACCGAAGGATCACTACCAGAAGTACTTGGTGAGCAAAATCTCTAAAGATCGGAGTTGGACTATTAGACTACTATAGCTATCTTTTGTTATTTGCTTATTGTATTGCTTTTATCAAACTCTATATTCCGAGATTTTATGACCCAATGTTTGTTTTAGCCCTGATGTTGGATTATTATTTGGTGAATTTATTTCATGATTATTTCGAGTTTATTCATTATTTATGTGGTTACATTGCTCTTGTGTGGTTGTATTCTCTTGTATATTGTTGAGTTATTCTGTTACAGCTTATGGATGATGTATAATCATTCGCTGGGTTTTCATTACGTGCTCGTATTCCCGTATTTTGGGAAGCGGGGCGTGACAGGGTTTTTAGTTGTATCAGAGCCCAGGGTTGATTAATATATCAGTCAAACCTGACTAACTTTACGGAGGTCTGGCTTTGATTGATGTATTAGTCAAGTTTGGCTCAAGCCAGGTTAACTCAATAATATGCGCACCACGTTGAACACATAAACACGTAATAACCAATGTATGTCTGGGTACTCACCAACTGGACGGTTTTTGCAAACTGTGGCTCGTGAAGATTCTTCGACTTCCTCGTCCAGGAATGCAACATCGTTAAATGTCGTCGTTCTCCAGGCGATGCAACGAATGATGGAACTACGACGAGAACACAATGAGCTGATGAGAGCTAGTCTGGTAAGAGCCCAGGAGAACGCATAGCTCACCCGACTGTGTGTATTTGCGCACCAGCGTCACGCCTTCGCTATCATGGGGCAGACCCATAGAAAGAAGGGCCCAACATGTAACTATTGCCGCAAGATCGGTCACATATGCAAGGATTGCTGGAAAGCGAACCGTCGATGTCTTGCATGCGAAGCGAATGACCGCAAGGTTCGGGATTGCTCGAAGAGCAGGAGAAGTGCACCAATTGGAGGATCAGCTCCTAGTGGAGGACAGGCTGGAGAATGTGATCAGGCCCACAACCAGATTGCAGAGGAAGCAGAGACTACCGAAGGTGCGATTGCAGGTATTTTGCTATTTTGTCGCATTCCAGTTCTTGCGTCATTTATTCTTCTGTATTTGCATCCATCTTATTTTGACAATTCTATATTGAGTATCATGCTAGTTATTTCTTCCCTGCCATATTTTCTTCAACTTCGGTTATGCCCCCTCGTTCCTCTTCCTTCATATTCAATTCTTTCATTCCTTGTTTCCTTCCGTCCCTTGCAGTCATAATCTTCTTTGACTCTTTATTGAGTATAAATTCATTCTTCTCCAACCTATATATTCTCTTTATAATATTTTTCTTCCCGAATATTTTCTGTATTTCGATTACTATTTGTTATATTTTGGATCTTCTATAAACTTGTTTTGTAAACAAAAATTTTGTTATTTCGAATAATGATGCATTTTAACTTCAGTTTCCATTTTATAATTGATCGACTATATATATATTCCTGTTTGGATTATTTTAAATATAAAGTTGATAAGCCAAATTCTTATTTTGTTGTATAATGTTATTATTACTACTATTATTATTATAGTTATTGTTTTCATAATTATTATTAGTATTATTATTATTATTGTTATTACTATTGCTATTATTATTATTGTTTTCATTATTTTTATTATTGTTGTTAATATTGAATTACCTTCACAAAAAAATGTTGAACCCAAACTATATTCGACATTGCATTATTATTCTTACCAGTATGGTTAATATTTATAATAATAATAATAATAATAATAATAATAATAATAATAATAATAATTATTATTATTATTATTATTATTATTATTATTATTATTATTGCATTATTTTCATGACAGTGTTGAATCCTATTCTGTCATGTATGAATTATCATTATTATCTGTATTGTTAATATTTTATTATTACTATTATTATTATTATTACCAGTATGATTATGATGATTTTTATTACTGTTATTATTACTGCGATTATTATTTTTGATATTATTGTTATTATTATTGATATTATTATTTTTTATTATTAATATGTGTTGGTATTTTTATTTTTGTTAAAGCCCATTAGTTTTGATCTATATTATATCATTTAATTATTTAAATTCAAGCCCATCATCTAAAGTCCAAACTTTATGTTCATTTTGCATTATTTACTTATATCTATACTATTATTAAGCAAAGCCCCATTTTGGCAGCTTTTTACTATCATGCCCTCATAAACATAAAAGGCTAAAAAAAATATAGGGTTAATATCGGAGGTCAGAAATGTAATTTGCATGTATTGAAAAAATAATTAATATGCATAGATTTGCATGCCTGTCTGCATAGATTTGAAAAAATAATTAATAGTATAGATTTGCATGTACTTGCATGTACAATTTATTTATAAGAAAGTTTCCTCCTATCAAATCCAGTAGGTCTAACACATGCATGCAAATATCAAAATGAATAAATTGTGCATGCTTGTCTGCATGCATGCATGCATCCTCTTCGGTGACCTGCCCCTTCCTCAAAATCCTACACACCTTTATAGATGTGCATCGCACGTGCATTATACTAGTATAACTTGAGCCCAACCCAAACCCGCCTCTTATTGGACCCCAAACTCAAATCCAATAAACCAAATTCTCCTACTTCTACTGTCCTTGATCCTGGTGTCGCGTTCATGTCTTCCTGTTCGGTTCGTCGATTTGTGTCATGTAGCCTACAGCGACAAGTATGTTGCTTGTGACATCACCATCGGAGTTGTATAGCAGAAGTGTGGTGGGCCCATAACCCACAGGTCCCAATATTCTCTTGTTGTTCATTCTCCTTTGCACCATTCAGTTCTTGTTCGTCATTTTTCGCTCATCATCTTTTGTCAATTCATTATTCGACATCAATCATATTTATGTTCTTTTCTTATTCTGGTGCTTCCATCACTTGAGTTCTCTTATTCTAATTTCCTGCTTTGTTATTTTTTAAGTTGCTTTTGTTTTGTCCTACTTCCTACCAGAATAAATTTCGAGAACAAAATTCTTTTTGTAAGGTGGGTAGGATTGTAACCCCTATTTCCGCAAATACGTATTTTATGAGTATTTTCTGTATCTCGATATTTATAAATTCGTTTTGGATTTTATGTTACAGCATTTTTCTAAACAATAGTTATAATTATTTCGAATAAACCTTGTTTTCATTTCTACTTGATCAACTATTCACATTTTAACCCTAAAAAATATTATTACTGTTTGGACTATTTCAATAAAATCCTTGTTTTTATATAATATTATTATTCTGATAATTGCTATTGTTGTTGTTAGTATTATTTATTGCTATTTTGTTATTATTATTATTGTTATTATTATTATTATTATTATTATTATTATTATTATTATTATTATTATTATTATTGTCACCATTATTATTGATAGTATTTTTATTCTTATTGTTATGATTATTGTTAATTGTTATTAGCAGTATTATTATTCTTATTGTCATGGTTATTATGATTAGTATTAATTGTTATTAGTAGTATTATTATTCTTATTGTCATGGTTATTATTATTATTCTTATTGTTATTGTGATTAATTATTATTACTTTTATTATTATTTCTATTGTTATTATTATTGTTGTTGTTCTTACTATTATGATTATGATTAGTTTACATAGTCTGCCATGGAGGATGAGATGAACTCCTTGATACAGTTTCAAACTTGGGAGTTGATAAAGTAACCTGGAGGAAAGCGTGCTCTTATGAACAAGTGGATTTTTAGAATCAAGGATGTGGTAAATGGTTGCAAAAGGTACAAGGCCATATTTATTGTCAAAGTGATTTCTATAAAAAAATGTGTTGACTACAACGAGATATTCTCTCCAGTTGTAAAGATGGCTTCAATTAGGTTTTTGCTCAGTATAGCGCCAGAGGAAAAGTTTGCACTTAAAGTAGTTGGATGTGAAAACTTGTTTTCTCCATGTTGATGTAGAAGAAGAGTTTTACAGAAGCAACCCACAGGTTTTGAAGTCAAATGAAAGTAAGACATGGTTAGTCGAATGAAGAAGAGTCTATAAGGGCTCAAATAGACAACACAACAATGGTACTTGAAGTTTGATTATTTCATGCGAGGAAAGGGATTCGAAAGATGTGAATTAGATCATTGTATCTATGTGTTCAGGTATGATGACAATGATACAATAATTTTAGCTATGTATGTGGATGATATGCTATTGGCATGTTCATGTATGAAGAAAATTAATGATAAGAAAAAGACAATAGATTCCAGTTTTCTATGAAAGATTTTGGAGAGTAAAAACTAATTTTTGGCATTTAAATTACTAGATATAGGTAGAGTAAGAAGTATTGGTTGTCACAAGTGGACTATGTGAACAAAATGTTGAAGTGATTGAATATGGATGGTGAAAGGCCAGTTACTTGTCCCTGTGGTGCAACTTCAAGTTCTCTATGGACTTGTGTCCTACATCGGAGGTAGAAATAGAGGAAATGACTATAGTTCCTTACGCCTCAGCCGTTGGTAATCTTATGTATGCGAAGATGTCTATAAGGTCACATATCACACATGTAGTGGGAGTTATTAGCTGGTATATGAAGAATCCATGTAAAGAGCATTGGAATACGGTGAAGTGGATTCTTAGATATCTTGCAGGTACTGTAGATCATTCTCTATATTTTGGGAGTGATTCATTGCAGATACATGGTTATTTCGATGCAGGCTTCTGTGGTAATCGTGATGGTTGTAGGAGTACAATAGAATATGTTTCACAGTTAGAGGTACAGTTGTAAGTTGGGCTTCTCAGTTTCAAAAGGTTGTATCACAGTCAATGATAGAGTTATAATATATGGCGCTTACAGAGTCTTCGAAGGACATGATATGAATTTGGGAACTCATGGATCAGTTTTGTAGAAAGCAACACATAGGGGATATATGGTATGACAGTAGACTGCAGTATTTTTAGCAAAGTACCAGGCATTCCATGCTACGACTCGACACATTCATATGAGGTATACTTATCAGGATGTCAGTTGAAAATGAATTGTTGAAGTTGTCAAAGATTCTTGACACAAAGTGTTCGACTGACGTGCTCACAAAGATAGTGGATAGTATGAAGCATCAATTTTACTATTCCGCTATTTGATTGTCGCCGAGTTGATTGATGAGACTCGCAGAGGCATATGCCTTGAATAGGCCAAGAGGGAAATGAAGAATAGGTTAGAGACTTCGTATGTCTCCAAGTGGGAGATTGTTGGGATTATGTGGATACTATACACACAAAGAAGAGATCAAGGGTTTGAAGAAGCATCATCAAAGACAACAAACACATCAGCATCTTGAAGGAGCCACAATGCAGTGTGCAGTTGACTGCATTTGGCAGACTACTGTTGATAAGGAGAAATAGTTGACTGCCCAGAGACTTTTTGACATGCTCGAGTCTCAAAGTAGCCGACCGCAATGGTGCTAGATCGAGAATTTGGTCTACGTCTTAGATCTAATCTAGTGTAATCCCATATATATTGTATTGTAACCCCAATTTCCGCAAATACGTATTTTATGAGTATTTTCTGTATCTCGATGTTTATAAATTCGTTATTTGTTAAATTCGTTTTGGATTTTATGTTAAAGCATTTTTCTAAACAATAGTTATAATTATTTCGAATAAACCTTGTTTCCATTTCTACCTGATCAACTATTCACATTTTAACCCTGAAAATATTATTACTGTTCGGACTATTTCAATAAATTCCTATTTTTATATAATGTTATTATTCTGATAATTGCTATTGTTGTTGTTAGTATTATTTATTGCGATTTTTGTTGTTGTTGTTGTTGTTGTTGTTATTATTATTATTATTATTATTATTATTATTATTATTATTATTATTGTCACTGTTATTATTGATAGTATTTTTATTCTTATTGTTATGATTATTATTAATTGTTATTAGTAGTATTATTATTTTTATTGTCATGGTTATTATTATTATTCTTATTGTTATTGTGATTAATTAGTATTACTATTATTATTATTTCTATTGCAATTATTATTATTATTGTTGTTACTATTATGATTATGATTATTTTATTTTATAAACCATATGATATTAATTATTTCCCCCCTATTTTTCTATTTTGGATTTTTATTGTATTTTTAATTTCTTTCTTGATTATTGTATCTGGATTCTTTCTATTATATTAATTGGTTGCTTTTCTTGGGTCCATCTATTTTCTTTTGATCATTTCGTTCTCTTTTCTTCTATTTTTGGCTCATTGCAAATTTTGCTTTTCGTGATTTGACTTTGAGTTGTTCCTCTATATGTTCATCCCATTGATTTATTCTTGTTCATCTCTTTTTTGGAGCCTAAATCTGTACCATAAACTCTTAAACCCACAACCCAAAACCCCAATTTCTTAATCCCTATAAATACCATATTAAATAAACCCTAATTATATATCCCTCTCTCTCACCGCCGCTTTCTCTCTACCCTACCCCGACTCCCTCTCTCTCCTTCTTCGTTTTTCCACTGAACCCACAGCCAACCAAGCCAGTCGTCGCTCCTTCTGTTCTCCTTCCCCAACTTCGACCGCCCCATCTCCTCATCAACCGCTCATCGTCTACCTCCTATCCCCATCCCCGCCTTCTCATCCCCGTCACCTTCCTGAACTCACCGAACCCATCGCCATTGCCAGAGCTCGAACTTATCTGCCTCGTCGTCTGCCATCTTCGGTCTCTCCACTGTCCCCCGCCACCACCGAAGATCCCCAGCCCCTCGTCGTCGCCATCTAAGCTCGAAAGCCTCGCCGTTTTGTCTCCCCTATTTTTGGAGCGAAATAGAGCTCGCTCGAGTGCCGCTGTCTCCATCGCTGCGTCGCTTCCTGACCGCCAGTCATCGTCGCCCTCGTCGCTAGCATCGCCAGCCGTCGTCGTGGTCGCCGTCCCCTCTCCCGCCAAATCTCTCTCTCTCTCTCTCTTTTTCAAAGTTGAGGAAGAAGACAGTTGGGATTGGGTGTTTGCTGTTGGGTGAGTTGGAGATCCGAATTTTGGTGTATGGTGTTTTGCTTTGGGATCCGATCTTGCTGTTGAGATTTGCATGTAGCTCGCCCGTGTTTCGGTTCGTCGCCCGGGATTCCAATCCCGTTATTCTAAATATTCGAATCTACTAAATTAACAGGCAAGTCTGTTCTTGAACTAGTATTTTGTTTTGTTCAAGATCCCTTAATCTCTGCAAGTAGATCCAGTCCTTTTCTTTATCATACTGTTATTTCAAATACCGTTAAGTCTATTGAGGGTTTACACGAGCTAACCCGAGATATTCTTAACATCGTGTCGCTATATTTGATCTAAAATCTAGTCTCCCTTGTATCTTGCATATGCACAATTACATGAAAAATAACTAGATCCTTGTGACAGACTTGTTTGATGAATTGTATAAATGAGATTGAATTGAATTGATGAATTGATTACGATGCCTGTGAAATTGCATCTTAAAACTAGAAATCTACATGTTAAACATCTATTGGAACTTTAATTATTAATTTGCATGAACTATATGATTGTATGATTAAATTGTTGCATGTTTCATATCAAAATAAAATCTGGACTGCTGCGTGTTTCTTTTTGAATCAGATTTTTCGACAACGTTGCTTTTGTATTTTGAAATAACTTTCTGAACATGAAATTCATCCCTAGATGTCTAGTTTACTGCTCTTTTTACGGATTTAAATTCCGATGTGTAATCTGTTAGATATTATCATTTTAGTACAGCTGTGTCAGAATTTCCAGATTCACAAATGCATGCGTATCTTGCTGTTCCATAATTTAATTGACAAGTTAACAGTAAAATAAAAATCTGAAATAAGTTTGGCTGAACCTAGACATGTGTAGGAATGATCCTGAATTTTTATAGATTTATTCGATGAGTTTTCTAACCTGAAACAATTAGGTGAACACAATTTACAGCTTGCTGCCTAAACATAAAATTTGAAAAGAATAGAGGTTTCGCCCTAGTTTCTGTTGCTTTTAAATGTCATATATATATTTGCTGGAACCGGCAGAGAGTCTGGTTTCTAGAAATTCTTACGGATCTAGAATTTTCTATACCAGTGGTAATCTACGTTTTAGTACAGCAACGTCATGCTGTCCTGATTATGTGATGTGTGTTTGAATGACTTGTTTGCTTCTTGCTTTGTCTGTAATGAGTAGAATTAGACACACCTAGCATCATACAACATTGAAACCTTCTTGCATGCTCACATAGGATGAAAATAAACTAATAAAACTCTGTACTCGATCGGGCCCCACTGCCTGACCTGTACTGACCTGTACTAATGGCCATAAAACACTACCTGACCTGTACTATCCCTGAACCTAAAATACTGCTTGATAATTACTGTCCTTGAACATAAAGTACTGCCTGATAATTACTGTCACCGAACATTAAATACTGATTACTGGACCGAGTACACGAACCGTGAATTCACCATCAGTCTAAAGCGTACATTGTGTGTTTGCACTGAACCTGTCGAATGGGATGCAGTAGTACGTGCACTGGATAGATTAATAAAATGATTAATAACCTGTATTTGACATCTCATGCTTGATCCTGTATTGAACTTGACTTGACATCACTCATTACATGTGTGATTAAATGTAGATTTTTGATATTATTGCCCGCCTTTTCTTTGTTCTTTGACTTTGATCCTGTCCCTTTTCTTTGATATACATGCTTCCTTTATCCTCTGTTTTCTCTACTTGCTATCCACGACTTGCTCTAAGGCCATCTTTTTCTCTCTTTTTAGATCAAGTGTTTATAGGTACCGAAGGATCACTACCAAAAGCACTTGGTGAGCAAAATCTCTAAAGATCGGAGCTGGACTATTAGACTATGATAGCTATCTTTTGTTATTTGCTTATTGTATTGCTTTTATCAAACTTTGTATTCCGAGATTTTATGACCCGAAGTTTGTTTTATCCCTGATGTTGGATTATTATTTGGTGAATTATTTCATGATTATTTTGGAGTTTATTCAATGTTTATGTGGTTACGTTTCTCTTGTGTGGTTGTATTCTCTTGTATATTGTTGAGTTAATCTGTTACAGCTTATGGATGATGTATAATCATTCGCTGGGTTTTCGTTACATGCTCATATTCTCGTATTTTGGGAAGCGGGGCGTAACAGGATTTTTAGTGGTATCAGAGTCCAGGGTTGGATAATATATCAGTCAAACATGACTAACTTTACGGAGGTCTGGCTTTGATTGATGTATTAGTCATGTTTGGCTCAAGCCAGGTTAACTCAATAATATGCGCACCACATTAATCACATAAACACGTAATAACCAACGTATGTCTGGGTACTCACCAACTGGATGGTTTTGCAAACTATGGCTCATGAAGATACTTCGACTTCCCCGTCCAGGAACGCAACATCGAAAAATGTCGCCGTTCTCCAGGCGATGCAACGAATGATGGAGCTACGACGAGAACACAATGAGCTGATAGGAGCTAGTCTGGAAAGAGCCCAGGAGAACGCATAGCTCACTCGACTATGTGTATTTACGCACCAGTGTCACGCCTTCACTATCATGGGGTAGACCCATAGAAGGTAGGGCCCAACATGTAACTATTGCCGCAAGATCGGTTACATATGCAAGGATTGCTGGAAAGCAAACCGTCGATGTCTTGCATGCGGAGCGATTGACCACAAGGTTCGGGATTACCCTAAGAGCAGGAGAAGTGCACCAACTGGAGAATCAACTCCTAGTGGAGGACAGGCTGGAGAATGTGATCAGGCCCACAACCAGATTGCAAAGGAAGCAGAGACTACCGAATGTGCGATTGCACGTATTTTGCTATTTTGTCGCATTCCAGTTCTTGCGTCATTTATTCTTCTGTACTTGCATCCATCTTATTTTGTCAATTCAATATTGAGTATCATGCCAGTTATTTCTTCCCTGCCATATTCTATTCAACTTCGGTTATGCCCCCTCGTTCCTCTTCCTTGATATTCACTTCTTTCATTCCTTGTTTCCTTCCATCCCTTGCTGTCATCCTCTTCTTTGACTCTTTATTGAGTATAAATTCATTCTTCTACTACCTATATTCTCTTTAAAATATTTTTTTTTCCCGAATATTTTCTGTATTTCGATTATTATTTGTTATATTTTGGATCTTCTATAAACTTGTTTTGTAAACAAAAAATTTTTTATTTCGAATAGTGGTGTATTTTAACTTCAGTTTCTATTTTATAATTGATCGACTATATATATTCCTGTTTGAATTATTTTAAATATAAAGTTGATAAGCCAAATTCTTATTTTGTTGTATAATGTTATTATTACTACTATTATTATTATTGCTATTGTTTTCATAATTATTATTAGTATTATTATTATTATTGTTATTACTATTGCTATTATTATTATTGTTTTCATTATTTTTATTATTGTTGTTAATATTGAATTACCTTCACAAAAAAATGTTGAACCCAAACTATATTCGGTATTGCATTATTTTTTTTACCAGTATTGTTAATATTTTTAATAATAATAAAAATAAAAATAAAAATAATATCATTATTATTATTATTATTATTGCAATATTTTCATGAATGTGTTGAATCCTATTCTGTCATATATGTATTATCATTATTATCAGTAATGTTAATATTTTATTATTGCTATTATTATTATTATTACCAGTACGATTATGATGATTTTTATTACTGTTATTATTATTGCTATTATTACTTTTAATATTATTGTTAGTATTATTTTTATTATTATTGATATTATTATTTTTATTATTAATATGTGTTGTTATTATTATTTTTGTTAAAGCCCATTAGTTTTGATCTATATTATATCATTTAATTATTAAATTGAAGCCCATCATCTAAAGCCTAAACTTTATGTTCATTTTGCCTTATTTACTTATATCTAACATGAGCCCAACCCAAACCCACCTCTTATTGGACCCCAAACTCAAATCCAATAACCCAAGTTCTCCTACTTATACAGTCCTTGATCCTGGGGTTGCGTTCATGTCTTCCTGCTCGGTTCGTCGATTGGTGTCATGTAGCCTACAGCAACAAGTATGTTTCTTGGGATATCACCATCAGAGTTGTGCAGCGGAAGCGTGGTGGGTCCATAACCCACAGGTCCCAATATTCTCTTGTTGTTCATTCTCCTTTGCATCATTCAGTTCTTGTTCGTCCTTTTTCACTCGTCATCTTTTGTCGATTCATTATTCGATATCAATCTTATTTGTGTTCTTTTCTTATTCCAGTGCTTCCATCACTTGAGTTCTCTTATTCTAATTTCCTGCTTCGTTATTTTTTAAGTTACTTTTGTTTTGTCCTACTGCCTGCTAGAATGAACTTCGCGAACGAAATTCATTTTGTAAGGTGGGTAGGATTGTCACACCCATTTCCGCAAATACGTATTTGATGAGTATTTTCTATATCTCGATATTTATAAATTCGTTATTTGTTAAATTCATTTTGGATTTTATGTTAAAGCATTTTTCTAAACAATAGTTATAATTATTTCGAATAAACCTTGTTTCCATTTCTATTTGATCAACTATTCACATTTTAACCCTAAAAAATATTATTACTGTTTGGACTATTTCAATAAATTTCTATTTTTATATAATGTTATTATTCTGATAATTGCTATTGTTGTTGTTAGTATTATTTATTGCTATCTTTGTTATTATTATTATTATTATTATTATTATTATTATTATTATTATTATTGTCACTATTATTATTGATAGTATTTTTATTCTTATTGTTATGATTATTATTAATTGTTATTAGTAGTATTATTATTCTTATTGCCATGGTTATTATTATTATTCTTATTGTTATTGTGATTAATTAGTATTACCTTTCTTATTATTTCTATTGTTATTATTATTATTGTTGTTGTTACTATTATGATTATGATTAGTTTATTATATAAACCATATGATACTAATTATTTCCCCCCTATTTTTCTATTTTGGATTTTTATTGTATTTTTATTTTCTTTCGTGATTATTGTATCTGAATTCTTTCTATTATATGATTGGTTGCTTTTCTTGGGTCCATCTATTTTCTTTTGAACATTCTGTTCTCTTTTCATCTATTTTGGCTAATTGCAAATTTTTCTCCTCGTAATTTGAGTTTGAGTTATTCTGCTATATGTTCATCCCATTGTTTTATGCTTTGTTCATCTCTTTTTTGGAGCCTAAATCTGTACCCTAAACCTTCAAACCCGCAACCTAAAACTCCAATTTCTTAATCCTTATAAATACCCTATTAAATAAACCCTACTTATATATCCCTCTTTGTCTTTGCCGCTTGCTCTCTCCCCTACCCTGACTCTCTCTCTCCTTCTCTGTTTTTCCACCGAACCCACTGCCAACCAAGCCAACTGTCGCTCCTTCCGCTCTCCGCCCCCCACTTTGACCGCCCCGTCTCCTCGTCAACCCCTCGTCGTCTACCTCCTATCCCCATCCCCACCTTCTCATCCCTGTCGCCTTCCCGAACTCACCGAACCCATCGCCATTGCCAGAGCTCGAACTTATCCGCCTCGTCGTCTGCCATCTTCGGTCACTCCGCTGTCCCCCGCAACCACCGGAGATCCCCAGCCCCTCATCATCACCGTCCAAGCTCGAACTCCTCGCCGTTTTGCCTCCCCTATTTTCAGAGCGAAACAGAGCTCGCTCGAGCACCGCTGTCTCCGTCGCTGCATAGCTTCCCGACCGCCAGCGTCCCTGCTAGTCATCGTAGCCTTTGCCACTAGCGTCGCTAGCCGCCACCGTGGTCTCCATCCCCTATCCCGCCAACTCTCTCTCTCTCTCTCTCTCTCTCTCTCTCTCTCTCTGTCGAAGTCAAGGAAGAAGACAGTTGGGATTGGGTGTTTGCTGTTGGGTGAGTTAGAGATCCGAATTTTGGTGTTTTGTTTTGGAATCCGATCTTGCTGTTTGGATTTGCACGTAGCTCGCCCGTGTTTCGGTTCGTTGCCCGAGATTCCAATCCCGTTATTCTAAATATTCGAATCTACTAAATTGACAGGAAAGTCTCTTCTTGAACTAGTATTTTGTTTTGTTCAGGATCCCTTGATCTCTGCAAATAGATTTAGTCATTTTCTTTATCATAATGTTATTTGAAATTCTGTTAAGTCTATTGAGGGTTTACACGAGCTAACCCGAGATATTCTTAACATCGTGCCACTATCTTTGAACCTAGTCCCCCTTGTATCTTGCATATGCACAATTACATGAAAAATAACTAGAGCCATGTGACAGACTTGTTTGATAAATTTATACATTAGATTGAATTGAATTGAGGAATTGATTAAGATGTTTGTGAAATTGCATCTTAAAACTAGAAATCTACATGTTAAACATCTATTGGTACTTTAACTATTAATTAGCATGAACTATATGATTGTATAATTAAATTGTTGTATGTTTCATATCAAAATAAATTCTGGACTATTGCGTGTTTCTTTTTGAATCAGATTTTCGACCATGTTGCTGTTGTATTTTGAAATAACTTTCTGAACATGAAATTTATCCCTAGATATCTAGTTTACTGCCCATTTTATGGATTTGAATTATGATATGTAATCTGTTAGATATCATCATTTTAGTATAGTTGTGCAGAATTTCCATATTCACAAATGCATGCGTATCTTGCTGTTCCATAATTTAATTGAACATGTTAACAATGAAATAAAATCTGAAATAAATTTGGCTGAACCTAGACATGTGTAGGAATGACCCTGAATTTTTATAGATTTATTCGATGAGTTTTCTGACCTGAAACAATTGGGTGAACACAATTTACAGCTTGCTGCCTAAACAGAATATTTGAAAAGAATAGAGGTTTCACCCTAGTTTCTGTAGTTGTTATATGTCATATATATATTCGCTGGAACTGGTAGAGAGTCTAGTTTCTAAAATTTCTGACGGATCCAAATTTGCTTTTCTGTAGTAGCGGCAATCTGCATTTTAGTACAACAATGTCATGCTGTCCTGATTATATGTTTGTTTGAATGACTTGTTTGCTTCTTACTTTGTCTCTAACGAGTAGAATTAGACACACCTAGTACGACATTGACACCTTGCATGCTCACATAGGATGAAAATAAACTAATAAAAAGCCGGGGTATTATGGGTAGACTTGGTAGTGAACGATCGGAAACTGTACTCAGTCGGACCCCACTGCCTAACCTGTACTGACATATACTGATGGCCATAAAACACTGCCTGACCTGTAATGTCCTTGAACATAAAATACTGCCTGATAATTACTGTCCCTGAACATAAAATACTGCCTGATAATTACTGTCACTAAACATTAAACGCTGATTACTGGGCCAAGTACACAAACCTTGAATTCACCATTAGTCTAAAGCGTACATTTTGTGTTTGCACCGAACCTGTGTAATGGGATGCAGTAGTACATGCAGTAGATAGATTAATAAAATAATTAATAACCTGCATTTGACATCTCATGCTTGATCCTGTATTGAACTTCACCCGACATCACTTATTACATGTGTGATTAACTGTAGACCTTTGATATTATTGCCTGCCTTTTCTTTTTTCTTTCACTTTGATCCTGTCCCTTTTCTTTAATATACATGCTTCCTTTATCCTCTGTTTTCTCTACTTGCTGTCCACTACTTGATCTAAGGACACCATTTTATCTCTTTTTAGATCAAGAGTTTATAGGTACCGAAGGATCACTACCAGAAGGACTTGGTGAGCAAAATCTCTGAAGATCGGAGCTGGACTATTAGACTACTATAGCTATCTCTTGTTATTTACTTATTGTATTGCTTTTATCAAACTTTGCATTCCGGGATTTTATGATCCGCAGTTTGTTTTAGCCCAGATGTTGGATTATTACTTGGTGAATTTATTTCATGATTATTTTGGAGTTTATTCATTGTTTATGTAGTTACATTTCTCTTGCGTGGTTGTATTCTCTTGTATATTGTTGAGTTAATCTGTTACAGCTTATGGATGATGTATAATTAGTCCCTGGGCCTTCGTTACGTGCTCATATTCCTGTATTTTGGGAGGCGGGGAATGACATGTATGGTGTACGATTCTAGGGTTATTCCAACAATATTGTATTAGTCGTTCTTGAGAGATTAAAGTGGAGATAAGCCTACACCATGGGGGTGAGATCTTAAGTGATTATAAACCTGTTTTCTTCATATTCTCTAGTGGAAATCGTAAAATTGCATCTGCACGAGGAAGTAGCCATTGCATTGGGTGAACCTCGAATCTTGTGTGTTTCTGTGTTGTTGGCTGTGTTTGTTTGTGTTTCTTTGATTTCGATTACTTGTTGCATCTCGGGTTGGGTATTGAACTCAAACAATTATCTGATATAGTTTACATACTAAATGGAGTAAGTAATGGTAGTGAAGACAGTCTCCAAATGCATTAGCAATTTACGGAATCTTTGGCGTTGATTGGAGATTTTGCAATTCATAAGTCCAACCTCTTCTGCTTCATATAGTGATAACGGTAAGAATCACAGCAAATCAAGCCTGTACGATTCCGTCACATATCATAAAGCTTCTACAGGTAGATTAATCATAACGGGCCTCTTTAATAGGTCCAGGCATTCTCCAGGCTCATATACAAAAATATGGGCCACTCTCAAACCCATTAAAGGTGACAGATTAGACCCACTCAGAGAGACCCAGCCCACAAAGGCTATTAGTCAAATCTCTTATCCCCAAACATGAAAAATTATCTCTTGAGGGGGAGATTCGAATAGGAGATAACGAATTCATAGTCGATCTAATAGATTCATATCAATCTCCTGTACTTTTCTCACACCTATAAATACCCCCCCCCTCCCCAGTCAGAAGGTAATTGACAATTTCTCTCTCAAACTCTCTTTCCCTATCTGGTTTTTTGTAGGTTCATCAGCCGTGTCAGCAACCGTCAGATTCAGATCACAGTGTTCAATCAACGATCCAGATCCACTATCAGGAGATCTAACCACTTTTCACGACAACGGTCAAATGTAAGATCTTTAGTAGTTTCCATCAAATATTAATTCACTATCTGGTGTACTCTACCTCTCAGTGCCACTCTAAAAAAACAAAGACATGATAATATGGACTCCAGCAGAATCAGGAGCATACACAATCAAATCTGCTCACAACCTTCTCATTCACCACCATCCCACTACTCGAATCAACTCAACACTTCGTAGATCATTTACAAACGTACAAAAAATTCTTATCTCCTGACACATTTGTCTCCTCCTCTGGAAAATCTGTAATCTCAAACTATTGACTGTATCCCTAACAACAACCATCATTGGCAGTGGCAACTCCAACTGTTTCCACTGCCCCACTAACAGAGAAACAATTTATCATATATTCTTCAGTTGCATTTCAAATCTCCCTCTATGGCACCACCTATTCACATACCTTGAAACACCTTAATTTTTATTTTCTTTTCAGAATTTCACTGTCTAGTTGAGCACAATTACACCTAAAAAGAATGCATTTGAGCACATACTTGCAATATCTATATCACATATACTCTGGGCAATATAGAAGGAGAAATGTCTTCCGATACAGAGAGCACCATCCTAGCAACTCGATTAGTTGGTGATGGAACTCTTGCAAAGGACAGATTTTACGAGAGAGTCAATCACAGCCTATCAAATACAAAATCCTTATCGTGAGATGTATGTGAAAATGAGCTCCAATCGGGTTATGGAGTGAAGTTCTAAGAATTCACAGGGGTCGTCTTGGGGCATTGCCCTGGAGGTGGATGATAATTATTGGAAAATTTTATATGAGTGGGTTGGGAATTTTTTGGTCACTTTGAGGGTTAGGACCAAAGTTGAGTAATGGGAACAAACTATATAGGTAGTCTATGAACCCTATATTCAAGCTGACAGAGCCAACTGTTGGAAGGAGTTTAGATTTATTAAAAACAAAAGGGAAGGGATTTGGGTGCTTGGAGGCAATTTCATTATCACAAGATTTAGGGAAGAACATAAGGGTAGTGGTTGTAGTGACAAAGAGTGATTCGTGTTTAACAGAGTAATTGAGGAGTTAGAATTGATTGATATGCCCTTTATGAATAGGAGATTTACATGGACTAATATAAAAGAGTCTCCAATTTTAGCAAAACTTGATAGTGTTAGTTTCTTGTGACTGAGAGTATCAATTTCCTCTAGTTGTGTCAAAGATTATAAGTTGATTTACTTCTGATCACATCCATGAGCTATTATCTGACGAAGTGAAATATGTGGGACGACATGCTCCTTTTTGCTTTTAGAAGGCTTGGTTCTTGAATCCCAATTGGGAAAGGATCATCACACAATCTTAGAACACTGATGTTAGGGAGGGTAGTGGGGTGGATGTTCGGATTGCAAAGTTCAGACGTCTAAAGAAGTGTTTAAGAAAACATGCTAGAAGAGAGTTTGGGTAGTTTAAGCAGAATATGAACGAGTTGGGAAAACGAATTCAAGACATGGAGAAGGTGGAGGAGAATTAACCACAATTTTAAATTGGAGCAGTGTTACTGAAAATAACGTTCGAGGGAACAATGTGTAAAGGAGGGAGACACAAATACGATCAACTTTCATAAAATTGCAAATGGCAGGATGGGAGGCAATATGATTGTAGGGTTGTTTGAGGGTGAAAACTGGATCGTTAGGGGTGAAAAATTACACGAACACGTTGATTTGACAAACAATAATTTACTAGGTAGTTGGAGAGATTTTATCTTTGATGCAAAGAAAGATTTATGGGATAGATATTAAACTTACGACTAAAGGACAATGGAGGTTGTCTCTAGCGAAGACAAGATAAGACAAATAATTAAGGATTCGGGACATGACAAATAGCATTTCTAAATTTTTTTATACTAAGTTTTTCGATATTTTGAGAGGTGACTTTATCAAGATCATGGCAGATTTATTTCATGGGACGGGAGTTATTAAGCTGTTGAATTTTGCATCAGTAGTCTTAGTACCAAAGAAATAAGGGGTTGAAAGGGTTACTAGTCTTAGGCCAATTTGCCTTTTGAATTGTTCATTTAAAATCATTATAAATCTATTGTCTAATGGATTAGTAAATATTCTACCGAATTTGGTAAAAGTGACACAAAGTAGGTTTGCTGAGGGTCGAGAGGTTACCCATAGTGTTGGATTGGTTGCAGGATGTAATTTTTCATTGCGAAAAGAAACGGGGTGAGGGATTTTTATTAAAGTTAGATTTCGAGAAGGTCTATGATACAGTAGAGTGAGATTGTATAGTGGAGACTCTTAGATTGAAGGGTTTCAGAGACAAGTGGCGGAAATGGATTGCAATGTGTCTGCAGAGAGAGGGGGGGGGGGAGGGGGGGGTTCATCGATTTGTCTTAATAGGGAATCAAGGAAGGAATTCATGTGCAAACGAAAAGGGGACCCGATTTCCCCAATGTTGTTTTCTTTTTTCGCAGATGGATTGTTGAAGATGATCCATAAGTGTCCAAGTTAAAACCCCTTGCAGGGGAACATGGAGGTGGAAGAGGAAGAGGCGACAGTGAACATTTTGCACTATGCAGAGGATAACTTAGTCTTTGGTAGGCAACATTCGGGAAGCACTTATCATAAAGGGAATTTTACATTGTTTTGAAAATTTGGCTGGTCTCAAAGTAAACTTTCATAAGGGTAACTTAATTCCTATAAGAGGATGTGAGTTGGGTAAGGTTAGAATTCTAGTATATGTGATGGGTTGTGAGTTGGGTCATTTCCATTGAAATATCTAAAGGTTCCATTGAGGCCGGGGAAGTTGCATAAGAAAGATTGGCTGCCACAAATTGATCGATTTCAGTAGAGATTGTCAGGATTGAAAGGGAGATGTTTGTCACTCTAGGGGAGGGTCACTCTAATTAATTCAGTTCTTTCTAGCCTTCCTATTTACATGAGGTCCATGTACGAGTTTCCATCTTGGATAAGAAAAAGAATTGACAAAAGGGAGTGGAAACAAAGGGGGGTAATAAAGGGATTCCGCTAGTTAGGGGTGTGTGTGTGTGTGGAAACAAAGGGGGGTAATAAAGGGATTCCACTAGTTAGGGTTGTGTGTGTGTGTGTGTGTGTGTGTGTGTGTGTGTGTGTGTGTGTGTGTGTGTGTGTGTGTGTGTGTTGGGGGGGGGGGGGGTTGGGGGGTATGCAGTAAGAAAAAAATTGGGGGGTTAGGGTTGGTTAATTTAGATGATTTGAATAAAGTTTTACTTGACAAATGGTGGTGGAAAGTCTACTCTAAACGAGATGGGATATTGTTGAAAGGGAATCTGAAATACAGATTGAGGAGGAAGGTTCGATTTGGGGGCTCAATTAGTTGGGGGGGGGGGGATATGTGGAGGGCGATTGCGAAGTTAGAGGATATGTTTCACAGAAATTCTCTTTGTACGTTCTATGAAATGTGATGCCTTAGACGGTGACGTTTTGAGGGGGAACAAATGGGTACCACATTTTACCCGAGGAGGGGGACATGATTTCAAAGAGAGTGAAATGAATTTATTAGATTTTTGGAAGATACCGGGATTGGAGGGCCATGATACTCGAATTTAGAATGGGAAAAATCGGGCATTTATTCGATGAGGTATATGTATACACCTCTTAATGATGTGGGTTTATGAAATGCAAGTAGTAACATGGTGTGGGAAATTTATACTCCAAACAAGGTCAAAGTGCTTCATTGGCTTGTTCTTAACAATGCAATTCTAACAAAAGAAAATAGTAACAGTCGTAACATTCTTGTTGACACAGTTTGTACGAGATATGGGAATTCCACAAAGTCTACTGACAACCAATTTTTTCATTGTGCACGTAGTCTATCTATTTGGGAAGGGGTGACAGCTAGTTTTAAACTAGTTCATAAACCAAATTTAGTGGGAGGGTTATGAGGCCGGTGGCGTTATGCTCATATTAAATGTGCAGATAGGGTTGCTTAGGATATAGTTGTTGTCGCTATAATTTGGATTATTTGGCTTGATAGAAATAATTGTTGCTTTAATCACCAAGTTGATTCTATAGCGGCGGTGATTCACAAAATTTTCTCTCTTTTGTTAGCTAGGTTAGATCTTATTCTAGCTAGAAAGTGAGAAATTTATTTTTTCTTTGGTTGGGCCGAATGATCGCGACAATTGAGCTCCACCAACTCCAGTCTAACCGATCAAGGGAGGGAGAAAGTGCGAAAGACAAATAAAGGAGGGAAAGACCATGAAGAATAAACATGGTTACCTTCATTTTTTTGTACATTGTAAAAATAATTTACATTTTTTTGTACTTATGTAATTTTTTTTGCATTTCATATAAATTTGGGTTTAAATATTATGAACATGTGCATCGTTTTTTTTTCTAATTAATGAAGCACGCGGCGGCAGCTATCTTTGAGTCAAAAAAAGAATTGCTCCACCCATGATAGGAATTGGTTAACAAGGCACATACATCAATGAAGAAACCCCAAGAAATCTTCGCAAAACTATCACCTACCTCATCTATTCTACTTCTATTCTATATCTATACTCTGACCGTTACACTTATTTTTAGTTTCATTTTCATTTATTTCTACTTCTATTTCATTCCAAGTTAATTTTTTTCTCTTTCCCAGACTAGATATTGCATCCTGTTCTCTTTGGGCTTCCCTGTATCCTAGTTCGGGCTTTAGCCATGCACGAGAATGGAAAAAAGATAAAAATAAAAAGATTGGTGTATGGCAGAAAAAAATTATTGTTACTATAGAAGTTACAGACAGAAAATCAGAATAGACCTTCGTATGGGCTTTTGCCCAAATGAACCACCTCAAGGGTCGGGTTTAAGGTCCTGGCTTGTCCACTTTCAGCATCCATTGGTTGGATGCTGCAGAGCCTTGTCTTAAGCCCAAGGCATTGTTCTGTAACCCCCGTTCCCGTCAATATGTATTTTCTGTGTATTTCAGAATTTCAATTCTTGGTAAATTATTTTCCGCTTTTAAACTTTTTTTGTTAAAATTTATTATTGGATTCCCTGATAAAGTAAAATTTATTCATTAATGGTATTTTTCGCTATCTTCAGTCGACTATATATTTTAATACAAGTCTATTTCTATTCTGTAGGGTATTTAACCCAAATCTTATCATTATTATTATTATTATTATTATTATTATTATTATTATTATTATTATTATTATTATTATTATTATTATTATTATTATTTCCACGATTTTTATTATTATTTTTATTATTATAGGAGTATGAAGTTTATGTACATTATTTGATTTAATTAATTATTATACATTACCATTCATCATATTTTAGCGCAAATCAAACCCGATTTTATTTATTCTGTGAATCCGTATATTCTATTGTGTTTATTAGTATTTGAGTATTAACCTAATGTATACTATTTGATTCATTGTACTGTTGTATTACTATTTATGTATTGATTTAATTATTTATTTTAATCTAAACCCAAAACCCTATTAATTTTCCTATTGGATCCCTACCCGTGCCCGCTAACCCGTTAAACCAATACCCAAACCCACAACCTCATAATCCTCTATAAATACTAATATAATCACCCAAACCCTAATCCCCCACTAATACTCAACCCCAGCCGCCAAACCCCTTCAACTGTTCATCTTCAACCTGTGCTACTCCGAAACCCTTCCCGTCTTCATCCTCTCCATCACCTCCTCAGCTCCTCGTCACCTCGTCGTCAGCCTCTCCTAACCCATCTTCACCCCATCGCCACATCCGCTCGTCCCTGTCTCCGTCTCTACAGCCTCCGTCCCGCAACCCATCGACACCACCTTCTTCATCGTCTTCCATCTCTCACCCTGCCATTGGCGCTCACCAATACCATCTCTCTCGTCCCGCTCCTGAGCCCTGTCATCTTCTCCTTCATCGAACCCATCTCCAGTCCTCACTGTGACCACCATCTTCGACCCAATCCCCGTTGGGTTCTTCTTCCTCCACCTGCATCCCTCCATCGACCTCAACACTGCAGCCAGCGACCACGACCACCCATCATCGCCGCAGCATTCCGCACCCACCTCCGAACTCTAGTACCCCGCCACCATCTCCCTGTTGCTGCCACCCGCCATGGCCGATATCCTCTTCCTCTGTTTTCTTCCAAAATAGTGCAGCCCGTCGAAACCCTTCCCTCCTCATCATCACCGCCGATCCTTGACCACCTCGCAGTCCACCGCGGTGCCATTGTTTCCACCGATCACCGCTCCTCACCGTTCAGTTTGCTGCAGCACCGGAGTCGTCGCCAATGCCGCGGCTAGGTTTGCTGTCATCGCCTTGCTGTGTGCTGTGTGGAGGAAATGTGTAACCCCGCTTTCCATTTTGTGTATTTTAAGGGTATTTTTCATTTTGGGGTATTTTCTTTTTCTCACTGTACTCTCTCTTGTATTTTCTGGATCGTATATTGGAATTTGTTTCAATATATATATTTATTTGTTTCATTTTGAGCTCATTGTGTTGATTTGTTCGTCTTTATTTCGTTTTTCGTCAATTATGGTTCTTTTCTCTTTATTGGATTCTTGTTCTCTTTATTTTGTTCTTGGGTGCTCGTGGTGGATTTGGTTGCTCACCCTATTTTCCCAAACCTATTGTTGGACCCTAATTGATTACCAAAGCTAAATTAAACCCAATCCTATTTTTAAATCCTATACAATTGATGCCCATTAAACAAATCCTATTACCATTCCTAATACCCATTAACCCAATACCCATTAACCCACAACTAAACCCTATATATATATAAATCCCTCTACCTCTCCACTAAACCCTAACCCTAACCTAGCCTCTCTCTCTCCCGGTCTCTCCCTCTCTCCCCCTTGGCGGCTGCACACCCCAACTCGATAGCACCCAGGCTGCCACCCCTCCAGGCCGAGCACACCCTTCCCCGGCCTGTGCATCCACACCCGAGCCCTCATCTCTCGGCCCATCTCCTACACCACCCTCATACAACTCTCTCCAACCACCGCATACTCCCTCGTCTCTCTCTCTTGATTGGTGCACTTGCACGTAAGTTGCACGTGAGTTATTGGTTCGTGGATCTTCGTTCGTGAGTTGTGGATTCGTGAATCTTCGTTCGTGAATTTGTTGATTCGTGGATTTTTGTTCGTAGGTTTTTCTCCTTACTCTTGAATTTCGTTGTTCTTCATCTTTGGTTAAGGCAAGTAACTTGTACTCCATTCATTTGTTTGATACAAGTCAAAAATACCACCTATAATGTAGTTGGGTTTAGAGACGACTATTGTTTGTGTTATGTTGATGAGTTTTGTCTCTATTGTGAACTTGACCATAGATGACTCACGACACAATATGGACATGAATTAACTTAGGTTTTACCCGTTTTTGATTTTGATCATGTATGTGAGACTTTTGTGAGAATTCGTGATTTGGTTGAAACCCATGTGATATATTTGGTGTGGACATGCTAGATACCCTAAATTATGATGTTTAGACACTTGGTAGACTCGATTTCATATTTGGTTGTATTTTGATCAAGTTTTGTGTGATATATGTTGAGTTGTGGTTCAAGGGAAAAATCTGTATTTTGTCGCTGATCTGCTTTGTTTGTGTTTTGGACTATTTTAAAGTAAGGATCTTAATTTCGGTATAAAACATGAGTTTTAGAGAATTTTTTCTATTTTCATACCCATCTAATCTTGCTTGATTTTGTTTTCGTATGAGTGAGTTATTACTGTTTTACTACAGAGGTGTCGATCTTTTCCAGATTTTGTTTTTCGGTAATTTTGATGACAAATCATTTTAAAGAACTATGCTACGTATATTATTTTGATCCAAAAATTTGGTCAGTGTTTCTATATCTATGTAGGGATTACCCAGAATTTTGGTGAATTTTATTGATGTGTTTCATATGTCGTTTCATGCATGTTTACAAAAGTCATACTTGCTGTATTTTTCTCGTTGTCCTGTAAAGAATTGTGTTTTCACCCTGATTCCTTTTACTGTATGGAAAATTATTGTGAAATATGAAAGTTATTATATTTTATCTATTTTCATGTCCCTTTGGCGGAATTGGATTTCGTTTCACTGGTTGCGAGATATCATAGTTTTCGTACAGCAGTGTTGGGAATTCCAGATTTACCAAACTATCGTTTTTCGATGTTTTCTTATTTTTGATGACTGAACTAATTTTACTGGAATATTATGAAACTTTATATTTTGACTCTAGACATATAGGGGAATACCCCAGATTTTTACTGGATTTATTTGAGAGGTTTTGATGCTGTTTTTCGGACTGAGAATTCGTTTTACTGATTTCTGACTGAACATGTTTTCTGAATTCAAATCAGTTTTGAGTTATGATTTTGTGAACTAGTATGTGACTTATTTATATTCGCTGGATTCGTGTGGAAGTCTATTTTCCAGATTCTTTGACGGATTCAGATTTGCATTTCTATAGCATCGAGATTCACTGTTTTAGTACTGTACTGTCTTGCTGTCCTGAATATGAACATACACTGTTTTGCTCGTTACATGACTGTATATCATCTATGCATGCTTGATTATTTTCTTGAGTTTAGTACTATTATAACATGTTAGTTTGACACTATTTTGTATACATTCATGCCAGTTTGATGACCATAATAAAAGTAACCAAGCCGGGGTTTCTTAAGGGAAGATCTAGTAGTGGAAAATATGGAAACGTGTACTTGGAAGGGAATTAGTGTTCCATACTGCTACTGTTACTATTACTTTTGAGCTACTGTTATTGTTACTGTTACCTTTTTGCTACTGTTACTGTTACTGTTACTTTTCTGCAACTGTTACTGTTACTGTTACTTTTACTGCTATTGTTACTGATACCTAAGTACACTGCCCCATTATGGTCCATTATGAAATCTAAAGGTGAAACTATTTGTTGTAGCAACCATGTAGTAAAAACTGGGATGCATGAAGTGCTACCTAGCTAGTAATACACACAAAACTGTAAGAACATAAGACTGATACTGTTAGACTGTTATCCTGAATTACTGATATACTGAGCTTACTGTTACTAGACACTGTTAGTTGCCATATGACACTATATTTGACACATCCATTTGTACTGTTAGTATACCATACTAGTTGACTTTGTTTTACTGATTCATGCTAGTTATCACTATTGATGCAATATTTCATGCTATTTGTTAGTTTCCCATGTACTTGTATCCTACATTATAAGTGGCCCGTAACTTGCAATTGACGGGTAATTGTTTTCTCTTTCCTTCTCCTACAATTATTAATTGCAGATCAGGATGGTCAGCTGCCTAACAATATTGGCGAAATGAGATATTAGTGCTGGATTTCTTGTTTAATTAGTATTATTTTTATTGTTGCTTTGGAATAATGTATTTTAAATACTTGAATATTTATTTTGTATTTGGGCGATGTGACCTGACTTGTCCAGATTCTGATTTATTTGAGAATATTATATTTTGTTTCAAGTAAATTCTGTTGGTTTATTGATTCAGTTATGCATGTGTGGTTGACTCTTTGGCTTCCGACTCTGATTATTTCGTGAGATATTGTAAAGATTCTTGAACAGCTTATGGATGATGAAAGTCATTCGCTGGGCTTTTGTTACGTATCCGTATTCCGTATTCTTTTTGGGAAGCGGGGCGTGACAAAATGGCTGTTTGCTGTTTGCTGTTTTGCCAAGGCTTTTGGCTGTTTTGCCAAGCTGTTGGCTGTGGGATTGTTGCTGGGCTCTTGCTGCTGCTGGGTTTGCTGTCATCGCCTTGCTGTGTGCTGTGTGGAGGAAATGGCTGTTTGCTGTTTGCTGTTTTGCCAAGGCTTTTGGTTGTTTTGCCAAGCTGGGCTGTGCGATTGTTGCTGTGCTCTTGTTGTGCTGTTCTTGATCTCTTACTGTGTTGGGCTGTCTTGCTGCTGTATGCTGTTGTTGCACGTGTTTTGCCTATGCCGTTCCGTGCGGTTGCTGTTCTCCTCGCTGTTGCCACTACTTTCTGTGTTGTGGTTACACATAACTCGTACGTGCTTCGCTTCCTGGGACCCTAGTCCCGTTATTCTAATAATCTCATCAGAATCGTCATCTTGTAAGGCAAGTATTCTCTTGTACATCTTCTTTTTTCCCATACAAGCTCCGTTTTGAAATACCGCAAGTAGACCATCGTTATGACTCATTCTTTATGTTTGCCCATTGAGGATCTTGACTATACCATCACAAACTTTCATAGTCACACCCATCACATAATTATAAATTCGATCTTGATATATTCCTATATTAATGCGTGACTTATAGATGTTTGTTGTATGTTATACTTGTTAATAATGTTTTCCTTTTAATGCAACTGAAAATAACCATGCCATGCTGTTTCGAATGCCCATTTAATTCTGATTTGCATTATAAACCAACTTGGATCTGTCGCAGTTACTAATAATTGTCACGCCCCACTTTTCAAAATACGGGAATACAAGTCTGTGACTGAGGCCCAGCGAATGATGCGAATGCACCATTCATAAGCTGTATAGGTAACTCAACAACAGAACAATAACAACCACGCAAGCATGTATAATCACAGACTGGATAATAACAAACTATTAAACAGTTCATAACCAACAACTAGAAAGAAACATAGTTACGGGTCAAACATGCCTGGAATACAATAAAGAGTACATGAATAAAACATGAACTAAAGTAACATGATAATTAACAAGATTAAAACACCTGATCAGCAACACCTTTGGGTAACTCTTCATCTGGGCCTGCAAGTACATTATTACAAAAAGAAGAAACAAGAAGATACCCATTAATGCAAGTCACGGGCCGCAAGTAGTACATGCTAAGGGGATAAGTACAAAAATAAAACAAGAAGCAGGAAAAAGAGCATGGAATCAAGAATCATGTAGTAGATAAAACACAATATGTAAACCGGATCATGAACAAGCCATCATGAAACAAGTGGCATGTAAACAAGTAAGCAAGTAAACAAGTCAACAGGAACATGTATATGTAATTGGATCATGCAAGTGCACATGTTAATCTCATGTCTTTTATTAACCTAACTAGTACAGCAATCATGTGTTCCATACCACATGTTTGATACACGCAATCAAGTGAACGTTTAGACTTAGTGGTGGATTCTATAGCTCGCGTACTCGGAAAAACATGTAAATTATATCTTATATCGAGATACGTGCAATGTGGAACATGTAGAGTGTTAACTTGTAATGTGAATATGTAAACCTGTAATTTGCAAACTTGTAACTTGTAAACTTGCAACTTGCATTGGGAAACCATGAGTTCCCATCCGAGTACGTTCTTCTATATTGCCTACCACTAAATCTTTCTCCCTTATACCCCGGCTTGTTATTTTTATTATAAATCAACATGATCATGATGCAACGAGAACGATGTCAAGATATTATCCGGGAATATCAAGAAATTATGCATGGAACATGTTCTAACTCATGAGATGCAAAAACACATAGTTTTAATGTCATTCACTCGGTCGAATTTCTATTACAAGTTTGGGTCAAGCATTACAGGGTTTATAAAACATTCAATTGTGATCAAAAGCATATGCGAAACTTAATCAAGAATAACAAGATATCATAATAGCATTCAAACTACTATCCCGGGTTAAACAATCATGCACATAATCATGTATAACCCTAATAGTACATATGTGTGTATCAATCGTGTTTATGTAATGCATGTGGCAACAAAGTATTCACGATCATATGCGATTACGGGATCAACAGATTATGAATAGCAACATATTTCAATTTGATCGATGAATATGAATTAGAATTTGTAACGGACAGTCAATGAATTACTTGCGGTATTTTTCAAAGGAAGCTTGTACGAGAACAAACGAGTTGTACAAGAGGATACTTGCCTTATAGCAACGACGATGATACCAGATACAATAATAATGAGATTAGGATCCCGGGAAGCGAAGCACGTGCAAGATACGTGGCAGCGACTACACAACAGCAACCACCCCAACCCTGATCCACTTCACAAACACCAAACATGATCCCCACACACAAACACAAAACACCAATTCATGATCCCCACACCACAACACAGCAAACACCCAAGCAACCAACCTCTGTTCTTCTTCTTCTTCAACGTCAACCGAGAGAGGGAGATGGCGGGAGAGTGGATGGCGATTGGCTGAGCACAGGGTGTCGGGGGTCAAGGCTGAAATGGCGGAAGGCAACGACTAGGGATGACGACGGGTGGGTAGAGGACGGCGGTGTGTACGGTGGGAGTGATGGCGGTGGCGACGCTGCGACGAGGGCAGTAGGCAACGAGGAGTGAGACAGGGGAGGTACTTCGGGGTCTTCGATGGGTTCTGTGGTGGGTGTCCAGTCGAGATGGGGCGTAGTGTTCTGGGAGGAGGGTGAACGGAAGGGCTGGCGAGTGGGGGTTGTGAATTCGAAGTCGCTGGCTGAGGAGGGAGTCGGCAATGGCTGACGGCGAGCGGTTATGGAGATGAGCGGGGCAAGCGGTAGGCTCGAGGCAGAGCGTCGAGTTCAACAATGGCGAGTGGTGGACTTGCGATGCTCGAGCAGGAGTGGAGCGATGGGTGGCTGCTCTGTTTTGGAGAGGAAACAGAGCAGCGATGGCGGAGCCGACGGAGGTGAGGAGGGTCAGCGACGGGATAAGATCGACGAGTAAAGGGGGTCTGCGATGGTGGTCACGACAGAGGGAAAGCGGGTGGTTAGGGGTGAGGGGTTCGGTTGTGGGCGATGTGAGGAGGAAGACGAAGGGGCTTGGGTTCTCTGTTTTGTCTATGGGAAAACAGAGAGAGAGATAGAGAGAATGGGTGAGAAGAAATGAAGAGGTGGGGAGAGAGAGAAAAACGGGAATAGGGGTGATATTTAATAAAAAAATATTAAAGAAATGAGGGGTGAGAACATGGAGGTAGTTGAGGTAGTAGGGGGTTGGAGTACGGGAATGTGCAGAGTGGGGAAACATAAAGGAATTTGTATACGGGTAATCATAAAGGATTGATCCTGTATAAATACATATGAGTAATGGGTTTTGGATTTGGGCTTGGTTCATGGGCTCAAAATATTTAAATAAATTAGTCATAGGATTGGGCTAAACTTTGGGCTTAGATTAGATATTAATAAATAATAAAATCAAAATATGAAATTAGGCTTATAATAAATAGTTAAACAATTGGGCTTCGAATTAAATATTCAAACAATTGAGTAATTGAATATTGGGCTTCATAAAAGTAGTGTTAATAATAATATTAATATTAGACTGGGCCTAGGCATCAAGCAATAATTAAATGAAAAATATATATATAATTATAGAATGTAACAAATAATCGAATAAATAAATTGGTTTAAATAATTAACCAAGAATAAAAGATTCAACATTTGCGTATCATATCAAAAATCATAAAATGAAATATAATTTATGTTGAAAATCAATAATCAGAATTTAGTTACAAGATACTAAAAATTTGAAATACGGAAAAATACATGCAAAATACGTATTAACGGAAACAATGGTTACAAATCCTACCCACTTTACAACAAGATGTCGTCCTCGAAATTTGCGTAGGCAGTACATAGGACAAGGCAAAGCGAACTTATGAGGGTAACAAAACAGGGGATTAAAGGGGAAGGAACAAAGTGGTGGCAACACCAGAATAAGAAAATCATAGATAGGAATGAGGTGATCTAGAATGATATTGAATAAAGATTCAATGAATGAAGACAATGCAAATGTATGAAAAGAAAGCAAGCGGTGCAAAGGAGGAGAAGCAATAAGAGGATCCTAGGTTATGGGCCCACCATGCTTCCGCTGCGCTACTCTGATGGCGATGTTCCACATCGCAGACATGTCGTTGTAGACCACATGGCACCAATCGACAAACTGAACAGGAAGAAAAAGAATAAGACACCGGAATAAAAAGAATATGGGTACAAAAAGAAAGATCTATACCCAACAAGAAATCAATGAATGTGAATGAATGGATGAGGCAAAACAACTGAGAAATGAAAGAACTGAATGTGAAGGGATCAAAGAGGAATCAAATAAGAGGAGTATCCAGATTATGTTGGTTATCCATTATCCATGTGATTAACGTGGTGCGCATATTATTGAGTTAGACTGGCTAGAGCCAAACTTGACCAACGTATTAGTCAAACATGACTAACACAATAGCCAAACCTTGCTAAACTCCAACATAGTTAGAGCTTAACCTGGCTCTGATACCACTAAAAACCCTATCACGCTCCGCTTCCCAAAATATGGGAATACGAGTCTGTGACTAAGGCCCAGCGAATGATGCGAATACACCATTCATAAGCTGTACAGATAACTCAACAACAGAACAATAACAACCACGGAAGCATGTATAATCACAGGCTGGATAATAATAAACTTTGAAACAGTTCATAACCAACAACTGGAAAGAAACATAGTTACGGGTCAAACATGCCTGGAATACAAAAAAGAGTACATGAATAAAACATGAACTAAAGTAACATGATAATTAACAAGACTAAAACACTTGATCAGCAACACCTTCGGGTAACTCTCTATCTGGGCCTGCAAGTACATTATTACAAAAAGAAGAAACAAGAAGATATCCGTTAATGCAAGTCACTGGCCGCAAGTAGTACAAGCTAAGGAGATAAGTACAAAAACAAAACAAGAAGCAGGAAAAAGAGCATGGAATCAAGAATCATGTAGTAGATGAAACACAGTATGTAAACCGGATCATGAACAAGACATCATGAAATAAGTGGCATGTAAACAAGTAAGCAAGTGAACAAGTCAACAGGAACATGTACATATAATTGGATCATGCAAGTGAACGTACTAATCTCATGTCTTTTATTAACCTAACTAGTTCAGCAATCATGCGTTCCATACCACATGTTTGATACACGCAATCAAGTGTACGTTTAGACTTAGTGGTGGATTCTACAGGTCGCGTACTCGGAAAAATATGTAAATTATATCTTGTATCGAGATATGTGCAATGTGGAACATGTAGAGTGTGAACTTGTAATGTAAACATGTAAAACTGTAATTTGCAAACTTGTAACTTGTAAACTTGTAACTTGCATCGGGAAACCATGAGCTCCCGTCTGAGTACGTTCTTCTATATTGCCCACTACTAAATCTTTCCTTCTTATACCCCAGCTTGTTATTTTTATTATAAATCAACATGATCATGATGCAACAAGAACGATGTCAAGATATTATCCGAGAATATCGAGAAATTATGTATGGAACATGTTATAACTCATGAGATGCAAAAACACATAGTTTTAATGTCATTTACTGGGTCGAATTTCTATTACAGGTTTAGGTCAGAGCATTTCAGGGTTTATAAAACATTCGATTGTGATCAAAAGCATATGCGAAACTTAATCAAGAATAACAAGATATCATAACAGCATTCAAACTACTATCTCGGGATAAACAATCATGCACATAATTATGTATAACCCTAAGAGTACATATGTGTGTATCAATCGTGTTCATGTAATGCATGTGGCAACAATGTATTCACGATCATATGCGAATACGGGATCAATAGATTATGAATAGCAATATATTTCAATTCGATCGATGAATATGAATTAGAATTTGTAACGGATAGTCAATGAATTACTTGCGGTATTCTTCAAAGAAAGCTTGTTCGAGAACAAACAAGTTGTACAAGAGGATACTGCCTTATAACGACGACGATGATACCAAATACAATAATAACGGGATTAGGATCTCGGGCAGCGAAGCACATGCAAGATATGTGGCAGCGACTACACAACAGCAACCACCCCAACCCTGATCCACTTCACAAACACCAAACAAGGTCCCCACACACAAACACTAAACACCAATTCACAATCCCCACTCCACAACACAACAAACACCCAAGCAACCAACCTCTGTTCTTCTTCTTCTTCAACAACGACAGAGAGAGGGAGATGGTGGGAGAGTGGATGGCGACTGCGTGGCGATTAGCGGGGCGCATGGTGTCGGGGGTCAGGGCTGAGATGGCGGAGGACAGCGAATAGGGATGACGATGAGTGGGTAGAGGATGGCGGTGTGTACGGTGGCAGTGATGGCGGTGGCGATGCTGCGATGAGGGCCGTAGGCGACGAGGAGTGAGATAGGGGCGGTACTTTGGGGTCTTCGATGGGTTCTGCGGTGGGTGTACAGTCAAGACGGGGTGCGGTGTTCAAGGAGGAGGGTGAACGGAATGGCTGGCGAGCGGAGGCTGTGAAGTCAGATTCGCTGGCTGAGGAGGGAGTCCGCAATGGTAGATGGCGAGCGACTATGGAGACGAGCGGGGCAAGCGGTAGGCTCGAGCCGGAGCATCGAGTTCAGCATTGATGAGCGGTGGACTTGCGGTGCTCGAACTGGAGTGGAGTGATGGGTGGCTGCTCTGTTTTGGAGAGGAAACAGAGCAGCGATGGCGGAGCCGACGGCGGTGAGGAGGGATAGGGACGGGGATGAGAGTGATGAGGAAAGGGGGTCTGCGATGGTGGTCGCCACAGAGGGAGAGCGGGAGATTAGGGGTGGGGTTCGGTTGTGGGCGATGTGAGGAGGAAGACGAAGGGGCTTGGGTTATCTGTTTTTTCTATGGGAAAACAAAGAGAGAGATAGAGAGAACGGGGGAGAAGAAAGGAAGAGGTAGGGAGAGAGAGAGAATCGGGAATAGGGGTGATATTTAATAAAAAATATTAAAGTAATGGGGGGTGAGAACGTGGTGGTAGTTGAGGTAGTGGGGGGTTGGAGTACGAGAATGTGCAAAGTGGGGAAACGTGACGGAATTTGTATACAGGTAATCATATAGGATTGATCCTGAACAAATACATATGAGTAATGGGTTTTGGATTTGGGCTTGGTTCATGGGCTCAAAACATTTAAATAAATTAGTCATAGGATTGGGCTAAACATTGGGCTCAGATTACATATTGATAAATAATAAAATAAAAATATGAAATTGGGCTTATAATAAATAGTTAAACAATTGAGCTTCGAATTAAACATTTAAACAATTGAATAATTGAAAAATTGAAAAATTGAATATTGGGCTACATAAAAGTAGTTTTAATAATAATATTAATATTAGAATGGGCCTAGGCTTCAAGCAATAATTAAATGAAAATAATATATATAATTTTAGAATGTAACAAATAATCGAATAAATAAATTGGTTTAAGTAATTAACCAAGAATAAAATATTCAACATTTGGGCATCATATCAAAAATCATTGAATGAAATATAATTTATGTTGAAAATCGATAATCAGAATTTAGTTACAAGATACTAAGAATTTGAAATACGGAAAAATACATGCAAAATACGTATCAACGAAAATAGGGGTTACAATAATGCTATATTACCCGCAAAAAAAAAACTCAAAATGCTGTTTTCTTGATTTGTCTTGATGATTTAGATCTTGTTAATTTTAAAATATTGAGTATGTTTCTGTCATGCTCCGCTTTCCAAAAAGGAATACGGAATACGGATACGTGACTAAGCCCAGCTAATGATTTTCATCATCATAAGCTGTCAGGATCTTTACAATATTTCACAAGAATAATCAGAGACGGAATCAAGAAAAGTCAACCACGCATGCATATATGAATCAAAATACCAATAGGAATACTTGAAACAAAATATATTAATCTCAAATAAACCAGATCTGAATAAGTCAATAATCATGGGTCACATTACCCAAATACAAAATCATCCAAGTATCAAATACTATTGTTCAAATAGCAACAAGAAATAATAATAATAGTAGGAAATCATGATAGCAAAACTCCAGCATCTAGAAACTCATATCACCTACTCCATCTAGCAACTGTTCTCTAAAATCTGCAATTTAATAAATTGCAGGAAGAGGAAAAAGAAAACAAACTCCCGTTAATACAAGTTACGGGCCGCTTGTAGTGCAGGCAAAAGTACATGGGAAAGAATAAACTACATAGCATGGAATAGATATGATAACAAAATAGAACAACTAGCATAAATCATGAACAAAATCAAGTAATGTGATATGCAATAGGGTACAGGTACTTGTATCAGGTATTAAGTATCATGCAAGCAGGTAAACAGTTAATAGGTGAACAGGTAAACAAGAAAACAGGTAGCATGTACAGGTAATCATGTAACAAGTATTATGTAATGGGTATCATGTAAGTCAAGTCTTGTATTTTTACTATCTAGGTAGCACTTCATGCGTCCATCCTCTTACCACATGGTTGCTACTTACAATCAAGTTACATTTAGGCCTAGTGGTAGGTTTCTATAGGGCCGTGTACTCAGGCATCATGTAATAGATAATAGGTAAACAGGCAAGAATCACATAATTGTGAAATCACGGTAGCAGGAACAGGCATGAATCATGTAATCATGAAGCATAACAACAGATAGTAATAACAGGCATGAACCATGTAATCATGAAATACGACAACATATAATAATAACATGTATGAATCATGTAGTCGTGCGTTCATGGCATAATATAATAATAACAGGCACGAACCATGTAATTGTGAGTTCATGGCATAATATAATAATAACATGCATGAATCATGTAATCGTGAGTTCATGGCATCATATAATAATAATAGGCATGAATCATGTAATAATAAAACAAGACAACAGATAATGGGATCACGGGCCCCCTTCTGAGTACACATACCTATATTGTCCACTACTAAAGTCTTTCCTTTAACCCCGGTTTGATTACTTTTTATTTATTACTGTAACTCCTATTTCCTGTATCTGTATTTTTCTACTGTATTCCCATTTCTTATACTCTGTCCATCAATTTGAGATTTGTATTTTGTTCCAGTTCTAATAAAAATTATTTCACTTGTTTCAACTCAATTTTGTGCCAGTATTTATTTCAATTGCATCATTCTTATCAGCTCTGATTTGCTGTTCTTCATGAAGAGTTGATTGTTTCACCTCATCTATTTCATTTCCTCTAATTATAATGAATTTGGACTCAATCTCCTGTTGGATGCCACTCAAGCCCGCTACCTAATAACCCACAACCCGCAACCCTACTATTTAAACCCTAACCTAGAATTAACCCTAACCCTAAAAACCTATACACTACTGTTCTAACCTAATTTTTCCCAGCCTGCCTAAACTAATCACCCTATTCATCTCCTGTCTCCTTCTTCCCCGCACCCTGCTCCGAAAACCCAATCCCGCACCTCCTCGCCTTCCCTTCCTCATCGCCTCGCCATCGAAACCCACCTCTGCACCCATTTTCATGACGCCTCGCCTCCCCTTCAGCCGTCGTCGTCCCCAACCCCTACTTCCTCGTGTCACCCAACCAACGAAACCCATCACCTCCTCGCCCTCGACCTCTGCTCTCATCGCCATTTTCCTCATCGTCACCCACTCCCGTCGTTGAACCCCATAAGCTCCTGTGTTGCTCTATTTATTCCCCCCAAGAACAGAGCCATGCCATGCTGCCTCCTGCATCGAGCTTCCCTCGACGTCGTCGCCGCCGCGACCAGCCTTGCACAGTCACCACCGTCAGCCAGCCACCACCGGAGTCTCCCGCGGTCTCTCTCTCCTTTTCGTAGTGAAGAAGAGAAGGGAGAAGGAGATCGGCTGTTTTGAACTTTAGCCATCTAATCTTGATCAAATTTGATTTCGGCCGTCGATCTCAGCCGCATTTGCTGTTTGGTGTCCAGAGGAGATCCGGGGTAGATCTGCTGTGTGGGTGTTTTGCACATGTCTTGCACGTGTGTGCGTGTGTCCCTGCTCGTGCCTCGCCTATCGGGATTCTCATCCCATCATATTGTTCGTGTTCGAATTTATCGTCGTCCCTAAGGCAAGTATCTTCTTGTACATTTCGTTTTCTAGTACAAGCTTTTCTTTGAAAATACTGCAAGTAGTTTGTAAATGTGACTCCTCGTTTATCGTTGATGATCTCATATTTTGCCTTATCTAGTACATGATCTAAGAGTCACAACCCTTCATCGATACACTTGTTCACAACTTGTATAATTATGATACATTTCATGCAAAAAGTGTCTTATTTCGTTTCTGTCCTGTGTTGGCTTGCTGTTTTGACCCCGGTAAAACCAAAATATGAACTTGAGTCCTGAATATGAAATGTAACCCTAAGTGTCTAGTTGTCAATAACATCCAGAATTTTTGAATTCCGAGTTACAGTTTAGGAGATATTGCAGTTTTACTGCTGCTGTATCGGTAGTCGCAGATTCACAAAAACTGCTGCACCTCTTTGGTTTACAATTATTTTAACTATGCTACTAGTAAGTAAATGACTTTAAATTTTATATGCTGATACTGGACACCCTAGAGAACATTCTCTAATTTTCTCATAATTAATTAAGGATATTTTAACCCTGTTTCATATGTATAAACTCAGCTTACAAATTCTGGCTGAACACAAATGCTGTATAGTTTGTTGTTTTGACACATGTTACCACAACTTTTATGTACCATAATTATATGCAATAGAACCGGGCAGGATTCTAGTTTCTAGAACTTCTGACGGATCCACATTTGCTATCTTTTAGCAACGGGAATCACAGTTTTGGTACAACAACGTCATGCTGTCTAGATTTGGAATTCTCGTTGTTCTTGATACTTTGATTTGTTTTGACCCTCGAACATGTACCCTACCTAGCCTAGACTTGTTCCATATTTTTGATTATGTTTACTTGACTTGTTTTGCAGACTTTCATACTTGCTTGATGATAATAATAAATAAGAAGCCGGGGTTTAAGGAAAAGACCATAATAGTGGACAATATAGGTAAGTGTACTCGGAAGGGGGCCCGTGTTTCCCAGTACTCGGTTCATGAACTTATTGCATCTTGATATATTCATGAAGCCATTACTTGGCTCATGAACTTGGTGTATTCATGAACCCACTGTATGGTTCTTAAACTTGCTAGTGGATTCACGAACTTGCTTCGTAAACTTGTTACTTTATTTTCGTATTCATGAACCGTGCTTGTTTGATACTTGATGCCTGAGTACACCACCCTATAAAATTTACCACTAGGCCTGAACAAAATTGCATTGACTGTAGCAACCATACGATAAGAGGATGGCACATGAAGTGCTACCTAGATAGTAATAACTACAATACTTGACACATGGTAATTGAACATGATACATGCTTACTTGATACTTGATAACATGATACATGAGACTTGATACTTGAGCATAATACTTGACACTTGTTACTTGATATTTGTAATTGACAACTTAACACATGAGACTTGTTACTTCTTACTCGACACTTGTACATGATACTTGTTACATGATACTTGATACCATTAAAATGTTCGCTAGCCACTTGTTCTGCTACTAGTATTTGTTACCCAATCTTGTCACTTGAGTTATCTTTCTTGCTAGCTAATTTCTTGAATCCCCACTACTTGTTGCATCCCTATTACATTCTTGATTTTAAAACTTGTTCCATATTTCTCGTACTTGTTCTACTATTTGCGGCCCTAACTTGCACTAAGGGCATTTGTCGTGTTTTCTCTATTTTTTTCCTTTTATATTTATATATACAGACTTTAGAGACGAGTTGCCTGCTGGAATTGGTGAGCAGACATTCTAGGCTTCGCTTAGAGAAATGACTTACTTAAAATATTTGTTTTCTTTGAGTTATTTATTTCTTTGGCTACATGAACCTTGTAACGGGCTTATAGTCCTGAGTTTTATCTTTGATCCAGATTTGAAAACTATTTGGGATGTTATTAATTTGTTTCAATTATTTTCTGTTGATTAATAAATTATTCATGCATGCGTAGTTGTGTACATTTGTTATATTCTTGTTATGATGCTGAGTCGATCTTACAGCTCATGAATGATAAAAATCATTCGCTAGGCTTTGTCACGCGCTCGTAATCCGTGTCTTTAGGAAGCGGGGCGTGATAAAGTTTTTAGTGGTATCAGAACCAGGTTTGGCTAATGTGTTAGTTGACTAATACATTAGACATGCTTGACTCAGTCAGGATTAACTCAATATATAACAGGCCATGTAATTGCATGAAAAATTGATTATCAACTTGATCTGGATACTGATTGTTTTGGGTTTGTGCAGGCTATGGCTCATAAGAATGTTTCGTCCTCCCAAACTGGGAGTGATCAGTCAGGGGAACCCGCTATTATGCAAGTGTTGCAGATGCAGCGTGAATAGAATGAGCAGCTGATGCAACAAATGATGCAGATGCAGCGAGAACATGGTGAACTAATGAGGGTCTAGTTATGGAAGCTGCCGACAGAGAGCCCACTGTACCTGTGCCTGGGGTGCTACTACCGAGACCTGGCAATGTAGCGGACTTCATGAGGCTACACCCAGACAAATTCTTAGGTACGGAAGGTCTACTGGAAGCCAAGCAATGGTCATCAGGACGAAGCAGTTGTTGATCGCAGTGCGGATAGCTGATGTTGATTGCGTGGATGTCGTGAGCATCCAGCTTGTTGACCTCGCCCACATCTAGTGGCGAGCTGAGATGGAACGGCTAGGGTGCACCATCGCCTGGGCCATATTCAGAGAGAGCTTTCTCACGAAGTTCTTTCCCGATGTCACTAGGAATGAAATGGAGCGGCAATTTGTTGCGCTTTCTCAAGTTCGTCAGATAGTGTTTATTATGCAAATTTACATTGTTAATTCATGATATATCAATGTTTAACTGAGACACTATCTTGAATCAGGGAAGTCGGACCGTAGATGAGTATGCTGCGGAGTTCACCTGACTGAGTCGCTTTGCCACGTCCATGGTGGCGAATGATGAAGAAAAGGACCACTGTTTCTTATTGGGCTTGGACATTGAGATCCAGAATCGCCTAGCTGCCTTGCGACTCCGATCCTACGCTGACATCCTGGAGGCCGCCAGAAGCCAGGAACAGACCACTAGGTGGAAGCATGCCATTCAGCAGTCCGCTCCGCACCCTGTCGCTGCTAGGCCCACTGGAGGGCCAATCAGGAGGCCAGTTCCAACTCATCCTACCAGAGCTGCTCCCTCCCTGCAGCTGCTGCACGGAGGGGAGATTACCGTGACTTCTGTCAGATTCCAGGGTATATGTGCAGAGATTGCACGCGGGCCAACCGCCGATGTTTTGGGTGTGGAGCTAGTGACCACACAGTTCGGGACTGTCCAGGGGGTAGACTAGGCCAGCCTGTAGTCGCGCCGACTCGCGATCAGGTCAAGCCGCCACTTCGTTCTTAGCATCAGATCGTCGGTCAGAGGACCGCTGCCCCGAGGAGAGGTCAGGCCTTCAACCTGACTGCAGAGGAAGCCGAGACCGCAGAGGAGGTCGTTGCAGGTATATTTGTGTTTTGTTTTTTTATTATCTGTTCCCTGCTTTATTTGTTATTTTTGCATCATTCAATGTGTAGTTTCTTTTCACATTAGTATCTCTTATTCCCTATTATCCTGCACTATTCATCTCTTCCCATATTTTTGATTCTATCATAGGTATCATTCAAAAATAGGTATCATTCTTTTCCCGCCCATGTCCTATTTGATTTCGGAGTGACCCATTCCTTCGTCTCTTCCTGCTTTGTGGATCAGCATCAGTTGGAGTGCAGTGCTATGCCGGTAGCTTGGAACATCACCACAGGTGGTGGTGTTGTCGTTTGCTCTAGGGAGTGCAAGTAGAGCCCATGATTATTGGGGACACATATTTCAAGGCAGATCTGATAGTGATTGGGAATTTGGGGTTTGATGTGATTCTCGGCATTGATTGGTTGGGGGAGTCTCATGCTGTTATTGATTGCCGAGCGAAGAACGTTGTATTCAGGATTCCAGAGCTTGCCGAGTTTGAGTTTCATGCTGGGGAGACACCCCTTGGGCGTGGTAAGAAGGTGGTAGATAAGGAAGGTTGTGCAATAGAGTTGCACACAGGCTATGAGGCTGCGCCTCTTGTAGTGCGGGAATTCCTGGATGTGTTCCCAGAGGAATTGCTTGGGTTACCTCCAGATCGAGAGATGGAGTTCAGTATTGAGGTTCAGCCGGGTATAATGCCGATATCGAAGAGCCTGTACAGGATGGCACCGATTGAGCTAGCAGAGTTGAAGGTGCAGATTCAGGGTTTGTTGGATTTGGGTTTCTTCAGGCCTAGTGTTTCACCGTGGGGAGCTCCTGTTCTGTTCGTCACTAAGAAGTACGGAAGCCGCAGGTTATGCATGGATTACCGAGAGCTGAACAGCATCACTGTGAAGAATCGGTATCCACTACCCAGGATCGATGACTTGTTTGATCAGTTGGGAGGTGCTGCAGTCTTTTCGAAGTTGGACCTTCGCTCGGGGTACCATCAAGTGAAGGTGATGGTAGCAAATGTGCAGAAGACTGTGTTCAGGACCAGGTACCGGCATTACGAGCTCTTGGTGATACCCTTCGGAGTCACGAATGCCCCAACAGTGTTTATGAGCCTAATGAATAGAGTTTCTCCCAGTTCCTGGACAGATTTGTGGTGGTCTTTATAGATGACATCTTTGTTTATTCGCGGAACCGGGAAGAGCATGCTGAACATCTGAGGTTAGTCTTGCATACTCTGAGGGAGAATCAGCTCTTTGGAAAACTTAGCAAGTGCGAGTTCTTGCTGGACCGAGTCACATTCTTGGGACATATTATCTCAGGCGAGGGAATCTCTGTAGATCCGTCCAAGATTGCTGCAGTGAAGGATTGGCCAGTTCCTAAGTCAGTTTTAGAGGTGAAGAGTTTTCTCGGGCTAGCAGGATATTATCAGAAGTTTGTCCAAGATTTCACGAAGATTGCTGGCCGTTGACTAGACTGACAGGGAAGGATTAGAAGTTTGCTTGGGATGAGGCATGCAGTGAATCTTTCGCAGAGTTGAAGAGCAGATTGACGTTAGCACCAGTGTTGACTATACCAAATGGTCCGGGTGGTTTCGTGATTCACTGCGACGCTTCACGCAGAAGTCTAAGTGCAGTGTTGGTGCAGAAGGGTTCGGTTGTTGCTTATGTGTCCAGGCAGTTGAGGCTGCACAAGAAGAACTAACCTACTCATGACTTGGAGTTGGCAGCGGTGATCTTTGCTTTGAAATTATGGAGGCACTACTTACTTGGAGACCAAGTGGAAATCTTTACCGACCACTAAAGTTTCATGTATGTCTTCACTCAAAAAGAGCTAAACATGATACAGAGGTGCTGGTTGGAGTTGATGGCCGACTACGACATCAGTTTGCAGTATCACCCCGGTAAGGTGAACTTGGTGCTAGATGCATTGAGCAGGATGCCAGTTGCCATGTTCTTGACTCAGCAGGAGGAGCTTATAAAGCAGATGAGAAGGTTGGACTTGAATGTGATTTTGCCGGGCACCGATCGGAGTTGTATGATGCTTCAGTTGCAGTCGTCTCTGATAGAGCAGATTAAGGAAGCACAGACAGGTGATGAGCAGTTACAGAAGTTCAGGACAGAAGTTGAGGTAGGTTCGAGGACCGATATGGTCATTCACTCAGATGGATCACTTCGCTTTGGGGCAAGGCTGTGTGTCCTAAAGGGTGAAGTCAGGCAAAAATTGCTCGAGGAAGCCCACCAGTCGGTATACTCTATTCATCCCGGTGGTACCAAGATGTATCGGGATTTGAAGCTCTACTTCTGGTGGAATGGTATGAAGAGGGCAGTAGCCAGATTTGTGTCTCCGTGCTTGATCTGCCAGTAGGTGAAGGCAGAACATCAGAGGACCACCAGACTTCTTCAGCCTCTTCCCATTCCGTAGTGGAAGTGAGAGCATATCACCATGAATTTTGTGACCGCCTTGCCAAGGAGTCCTAAGGGTCACAACGCCATTTGAGTTATTGTCGACAGGCTGACGAAGAGTGCTCACTTCATCCTTTTCAGAGTTGGTCAGTCTACTGAGAGTCTCGCAGAGAGATACATGCAGGAGATTGTCAGGCTTCATGGGGTTCCGGTCAGCATTGTATCTGACAGGGATACCAGGTTCAGATCTCAGTTTTGGGAGAGCCTTCAGAGCAGTCTTGGGAGCAAGTTGAAGTACAGTACAGCTTTCCACCCTCAGATAGATGGGCAGTCTGAAAGAACCATTCAGACATTAGAGGACATGTTGAGGTCCTGTGTACTTCAGTTTGGAGGGTCTTGGGAGGATCACCTGCACTTGGTTGAGTTCTCGTACAACAACAGCTATCAGGCCAGTCTTAAAGCTGCACCGTACGAGGCACTGTATGGTCGGAAGTGTATGTCACCGGTGTGCTGGGATGACATTGGTGAGAGGAAATTATTGGGACCAGAATTGATCACCAAGACTGTCGATGCAGTGGCTCAGATCAGGAAGCAACTTCTGGCAGCACAGGACAGGCAGAGGAAATGGGCAGATGTCCACAGAAGGCCCTTGGAGTTTGAGGTAGGAGACCATGTGTTCCTTAAGGTATCGCCGTGGAGAGGCGTTATCCGATTCGGAGGTGGAGGCAAGCTAAGCCCTAGGTTTATCGGGCCTTTTGATATTGTGGAGCGAGTAGGCAAGGTGGCCTATCGACTTGCATTGCCACCGGCTCTATCTGGGGTGTATGATGTCTTTCATGTCTCCCAGCTCAGGAGATACATCATGGATGAGAGTCATGTGATCGACTACTCAGAGCTGTCTGTGCAGCCAGATCTGTCTTGTGAGATTCCTGCAGTTACTATCTTGGACAGGCATGAGAAAGTGCTGAAAAACAAGGTCAGCAAGCTGGTTCGAGCTTCTTGGAATCCTCACTTGCCGGGTGAGTCGACTTGGGAATTAGAGGAGGAGATTTAGCAGAAGTTTCCCTATATGTTTCAGTACCTTTTGTTTTGTTGTTGATCTTTCTTTCCCTTTGGAGGGGTTGCCCTATGTACCACTTGTCTAAATTTCGAGGACGAAATTCTTCTTGTTAGGTGGGTAGGATTTGTAACTTCTATTTTCCGTATTTGTATTTTTCTACTGTATTCCCATTCCTTATACTCTGTCCATCAATTTGAGATCTGTATTTTGTTCCAGTTCTAATAAAAATCATTTCGTTTGTTTCAACTCAATTTTGTGCCATTATTTATTTCAATTGCATCATTCTTATCAGCTCTGATTTGATGTTCTTCATGAAGAGTTGATTGTTTCACCTCATCTATTTAATTTTCCCTAATTATAATGAAATTGGACTCAATCTCCTGTTGGATCCTACTCAAGCCCGCGACCCAATAACCCACAACCCGCAACCATACTATTTAAACCCTAACCTAGAATTAACCCTAACCCTAAAAACCTATACACTACTGTTCTAACCTAAATTTTCCAAGCCACCTAAACTAATCACCCTGTTCATCTCCTATCTCCTTCTTCCTCGCACCCTGCTCTGAAAACCCAATCCCGCACCTCCTCGCCTTCCCTTCCTCACCACCTCGCCATCGAAACCCACCTCTGCACCCATTTTCCTGACGCCTCGCCTCCCTTTCAGCCATCGTCGTCCCCATCCCCTACTTCCTCGCATCACCCAACCACTGAAACGCATCACCTCCCCGCCCTCAACCTTCGCTCTCATCGCCATTTTCCTCGTCGTCACCCACTCCCATCATCGAACCCCCCAAGCTCCCGCGTTGCTCTATTTTCTCCCCCCAAGAATAGAGCCACGCCACACTGCCTACTGCATCGAGCTTCGCTCGACGTCGTCGCCACCGTGACCACCCTCGCACAGTCATCGCCATCAGCTAGCCACCGCCGGAGTCTCCCGTTGTCTCCCTCTCCCTGTCGTCGTGAAGAAGAGAAGGGAGAAGGAGATAGGCTGTTTTGAACTTCAGCCATCCGATCTTCATCAGATTTGATTACGGCCATCGATCTCAGCTGCGTTTGCTGTTTGCTGTCCAGAGGAGATCCGGGGTAGATCTGCTGTGTGGGTGTTTTGCACGTGTCTCGCATGTGCGTGCATGTGTCCGTGCTCGTGTCTCATCCCATCATATTGTTCGTGTTCGTATTTATCGTCGTCCCTAAGGCAAGTATCTTCTTGTACGTTTCGTTTTCTAGTACAAACTTTTCTTTTTAAATACTGCAAGTAGTTTGTAAATGTGACTCCTCCTTGTTTATCATTAATGATCTCATATTTTGCCTTATCTAGTACATGATCTAAGACTCACAACCCTTTGTTGATACACTTGTTCACAACTTGTATAATTATGATACATTTCATGCAAAAAAGTGTCTTATTTAGTTTCTGTCCTGTGTTGGCTTGCTGTTTTGACCCCGATAAAACCAAAATATGAACTTGAGTCCTGAATATGAAATATAGCCCAAAGTGTTTAGTTGTCAATAACATCCAGAAATTTTGAATTCTGAGTTACAGTCTAGGAGATATTGCAGTTTTACTGCTGCTGTATCGGTAGTCGCAGATTCACAAAAACTGCTTCACCTCTTTGGTTTAAAATTATTTTAACTATTTTACCAGTAAGTAAATGACTTGAAATTTTACATGCTGATACTAGACACCCAAGAGAACATTCCCTAATTTTCTCTGAATTAATTAATGATGTTTCAACCCAGTTTCATATGTATAAACTCAGTTTACAAATTCTGGCTGAACACAAATGCTGTATAGTTTGCTATTTTGACACATGTTACCACTACTTTTATGTACCTTAATTATTTGTGTTGGAACCGGACAGGAATCTAGTTTCTAGACCTTCTGACGGATCCACATTTGCTATTTTTTAGCAACAGGAATCGAAGTTTTGGTACAACAACGTCATGCTGTCCAGATTTGGAATTATCGTTGTTCTTGATACTTTGGTTTGTTTTGACCCTCGAACATGTACCCTACCTAGCCTAGACTTGTTTCATGTTCTTGATTATGTTTACTTGACTTGTTTCGCACACTTTCATAACTGCCTGATGATAATAATAAATAACAAGCTGGGTTTAAGGGAAAGATCATAGTAGTGGACAATATAGGTAAGTGTACTCGGAAGGGGGCCCGTATTTCCCAGTACTCGGTTCATGAACTTGTTGCATCTTGATGTAGTCATGAAGCCATTACTTGGCTCATGAACTTGTTGTATTCATGAACCCACTATATGGTTCTTGAAGTTGCTAGTGGATTCACGAACTTGCTTCGTAAACTTGTTACTTTATTTTTGTATTTATGAACCGTGCTTGCTTGATACTTGATGCCTGAGTACTCCACCCTATAAAATCCACCACTAGGCCTGAACGAAATTGCATTGACTGTACCAACCATGTGATAAAAGGATGGCACATAAGTGCTACCTAGATAGTAATAACTACAAGATTTGACACATGATAATTGAACATGATACATGCTTACTTGATACTTGATGACATGATACATGAGACTTGATACTTGAGCATAATACTTGACACTTGCTACTTGATACTTGTAATTGACAACTTGACACATAAGACTTGTTACTTCTTACTCGACACTTGTTCGTGATACTTGTTACTTGATGCTTGATACCATTAAATATTCGGTAGCCACTTGTTCTACTACTAGTATTTGTTACCCAATCTTGTTACTCGAGTTGTCTTTCTTGCTAGCTAATTTCTTGAATCCCCTTACTTGTTGCATCCCTATTACATTCTTGATTCTAAAACTCGTTCCATATTTCTTGTACTTGTTTTACTATTTGCGGCCCTAACTTGCACTAAGAGCGTTTATCTTGTTTTCTCTATTTTTTCCTTTTATATTTATATATACAGACTTTGGAGACGAGTTGCCTGCTGGAATTGGTGAGCAGACATTCTAGGCTTCGCTTGGAGAAAGGGCTTACTTAAAATATTTGTTTTCTTTGAGTTATTTATTTCTTTGGCTACATGAACCTTGTAATGGGCTTATAGTCCCGAGTTTTATCTTTGATCCAGATTTGAAAACTATTTGGGATGTTATTATTTTGTTTCAATTATTTTCTGTTGATTAATAAATTATTCATGCATGCGTGGTTGTGTACATTTGTTATTTTCTTGTTATGATGCTGAGTCGATCCTATAGCTCATGAATAATGAAAATAATTCACTAGGCTTTGTCACGCACTTGTATTCCGTGTCTTTGGAAAGCGGGGCGTGACAATTACACAGGCATGTATGTGCAAAAAACAGAACAAGAATAACATGGTATAAAAAAGTAACAGGTACAAGATGAAGAATAAACATGTACTTGTCATAAACAACACATAACAGGACATAATAATGAAAACTCTAGTTCAGGACAGTAAGACAGTACTGCGCTAAATCTGAGATTTCCGTTGCTACAAAAATAAAAATCTGGATCGGTCAGAGAATCTGGAAAGTAGACTCCCGGCCGAATCCAACAAATATATATAAGTCATGTGGTATTTCACAACAACATAACTCAAAATAGGTTTGAATCCAGAAAACACGTTCAGCCAGAAATCAAAAGTTTGTATTCAAGAACAGAAAAACAACATAAAAACTCATTAATTAAATCCACAAAAAATCCGGCCTATTTCCCTATATGTGTAGCATCATAATATAAAGTTTCATAATTTTTCAATATAAATAGTTTAGTCAACAAAAATTAGAAAACATCAAGATGCAGTTGTTTTGTAAATCTGGGATTATAAACACTGCAGTACGAAAACAACAATATCTCACAAAATACAAATCAAAATCCAGATCCATCAAAAGGGTGATAAACTAGATACAATAGGCTAACTTTCATATTCAGAGATAGCAAGTAGAATCAGGTCGAAATTCCGGTTCTTTACTGAACTGTATGAAAATTCTACATGTATAGTAATTGTTTGGAAACATAGAACGGTTTGTAAAACTCATCAATTAAATCCACAAAAGTTAAGGGTTAATCCCAATCAAGTCTAGTTGTATGTACAAAATATTGGATCAAAATAATACTTTTAACATCACGATAAAAATAGATTACTCTTCAGAATTCATAGGAAACAAGATCTGGAAATCTCTCTACACCTCTGTAGTAAAATAAACATAACTCACAATCCATAAATCGAAATTGAGATCTGTCAGAAGAGTTGAAAAATAGATAGAATTCTCTACAGTTCATGTTCACAAATATTTTTAATATATTGATCTTAATAGGGTCTAAAATATTGGTCAAAAGCAAGGTAACTGAAAATACAGAATTATTCTTCAAACAGAAAATCATATAGTTCATGTAAAACTCATCCAAATCAACCCAAACATGAAATATAGTGTACTAGATGTCCAAAAGACATGGTATAGGGTATTTGGCAAGTCCACGACAAGTTATAGCATGAATAACACATCAAGCACACGATATCACAAAATAGCTTGCATATATACATCCAAAAAGTGGTCATCCCTAGTTGTTTCATGTCATGTATGTCGTTAGGCAACTATGGTCGAATCAACACAATAGAGACAATATGTAACATAGGATTCACACAAGAATTGTCTCTAGAACCCAACTATACTACAGGCAGTATTTAGTACTTGTATTACACAAAAAAAAGAATACAAGTTACTTGCCTGAGAGACGATGACGGAAACAACGAAGTAAGAGCAAGAATAACGGTAACGGATTTCCGGGCAACGAACTCAACAAACACACGAACTCAAAACGAACCAACGAGAACACACGCACCACCAACGCACTCGCACACAAGGGGGCGTGAGGAAGCAAAAGAGGGAACGGCTACGCCGATGTGTTGTCACTGCTGGCAGCAGTGGGGGGGATGCACGACGAGGGGATAGCCACTGAACTGGTCTGTCGACGGGGGGAGAAGCACCGCAGGGCTGTCACGGCTTGCTGCAGGCATCGAGGGGAGTCCAGGAGAATCAGGGGAGTCGGAAGGAAAGGTCGGAGATGATCAGGAGTGGCTAGGAGTATGGCGGTGACTGGGTGTGGGTAGAGAGAGCGGGAGATGATTGTGTGATTTCATGTCTGTTTTGGGTAAAAATAATAAGTAATCAAGTCAGGGTTTAAGCAAAAGATCTAGTAGTGGACAATACTGAAAGTGTACTCGGAAGGTGGCCCGTGGTTCCCACCTGTTTACCTGATTCATGAACTTGTTTATGTGATTACCTGATTCATGAACCTATTTATGTGAGTATCCAATTCATGAACCTGTTTACATGCTTACCTGATTCATGAACCTGTTTACCTATTTACAGGATGCCTGAGTACAAGGCCATATAGAATCCACTACGAATTCTAAATGTTCACTTGATTGTATGCATCAAACATGTGGTATATATATGGAACGCATGAATGGTGCATTTGATAGGGTTAAATAATAGACTTAAGAATAACATATTTTACCTGTACACACATGTCGCCTGCCCCACATGTTACTTGATATCTGCTACAAATTACATGTTCACTTATTACATGTTCTTGTTACCTGACCCAGTTGACTTGCCTGCTAGTTGCATTGGAATATATTACCTGCTGCATTCCTTCTATGATATGTTTTATGTTCCCTGCTTTATATTCTCATGTATCTGTCTCTGTACCCTTTTGCTTGTACTACTTGTGGCCCGTAGCTTGCACTAACGGGCATATTGTTTCTTGCTTCTCTATTTCTCCCAAATGATAAATACACAAGTTTTGAAGATCAGCTACCTGCTGGAGTAAGTGACCAAGCATTCTATGCTTTGTCTGGAATATTTCATGCTCTAGTTTACTTTTGTATTGAGCTTATTAGTTCCTTGTTACTACTTGAACTTTGTATTGGGCATGTTGTTCCGAAGTTTTATTTTTGTTTCCAGATCTTATTTTTATTTAAGGATTATATATTTGTTTTCAAATAATTCTTTTTATTATGAGATTTATTTCATGCATGCGTGGATTGATATTTCTTGTATTTTTTCTGTTTACTGTTGAGTTGATCCTTACATCTGATGAATGATGAAAATCATTTGCTGGGCTTTGTCACTTACTCGTAATCCGTATCCTTTTAGGAAGCGGGGCTGACAGGTTTTTAGTGGGGTATCAGTGCTTAGCTTTGGCTAATGTATTAGTCATGTTTGGCTGATATGTTTGTCAAGTTTGGCTTAGCCAGAGTTAACTCAACAATAAACACACCAGGAAAATCACATGAACAACTGATAATCAACTCGATCTAGATACTAGTCTCATTCCATTCATTTTGATCCCTTCATATTCAATTCCTTGATTCTTTGTTTCCTTCCGTCTCTTATGGTTTCCTTCTTTGATTGATTCCTTATTGGGCATAAAAATTCATTCTTTCTGTACACATATTCTTTTGATTCTGATGCCATTAATTCTTTTTATTTATGCTCGTTTCGTCGGTTTTTTCATATTTCAGTTCTTGCATCGTTCTTTTCTTTCTGTGCCTTGCATTCATCTTCATTTATTGTAACACCCCAATTTTTTTTTTTTTTTTTGAAAACTAAACCTCTAAATTCAATTCCTTCAAATTCTATATCAATTTAAACATAAACTAAGATAGGTATATTTCAAATAAAATTTTGGCAGAGTCTCCCCTGAAATTTCTGCCCCAAAACACAAAAGGCTTACGGAATTTTGCTCTAAATTCTGTAGCTCACAACACATGTAATAAAATCATGGGCTCCCTAGGCCAAAATGAGCAGAATAACATAGACAATATAAATATCATGCTCTGGGGGCCAAATTCATAACAGAATATCAAATATTAAATAAAAACCATAAATTCCTTTGAAAATGTATAAGATTTTTGTAAAGATTTAGGAAAACCTTTTTTTTAAAAGTCAACCACAGAACCCAATACTCCACAACGAGGTGGGTACGGGCTTTCTTACCTCATCACAGCACTATATATATATACTTTTTCCTTAATACAATATAATACATTAGCTATCCAGATTTCTTTATGTGCTAAGTACATAGAATCTATCATTTCAACAAGAATATAATATCTAACTCTATCTCTACCTCGCCAGGCTGCTAGTAAACCTGCAGGAGAGTTAGGGTTGTCCACCCTCAGGGAGGGACCCCCCTAACCCCCAGAAAATTCAAGGGGTTAGCCATTTCTGGTGTGAGTATAATTTAAAGAATCTAACAAATAAATTAACTTGTATAAAGAAAATAAATTGAACTTACAAATATTGAGATAAGAAATATCAACCTGGAATCTGAATATAAAACATCACAATTATTGCTTTACATCAAAGCATTCTTCGAATCTGCATCCAACTATATATATATATAGCTTCACTATATACATCCCACTAACCACATATATACTTTAACCGTTTCTTATTCACATAATAATGTATCACATAAGTATCACACAAAAGCACTTTCCTTATTTCTCGTTCTCTTAATATATATTTAATCACATAATACTACTACATCTAATCTTCATGTTTATTAGACCACGCACTTCATTTATCAGAATCACATCAACAACTCTCTCATTCATCCTAGAAGCTGTGCCAAGGCAGGTAGTTCCTCGACACACTTCCAAGTTACACAAACTTATAACACAACATATTTTCCTTTAATAACCATTTTCACAACCACTCTCTTATTACATACATCGCACGCATAAAATTAATAATAATACCATCTACATCTTCATAACATCTAATTACAAGTATTTATTTTATTGAATAACATCACGTTTATCTATTTTTATAGCCTCATAAACATATGCATACATTCCCAGAATATCGCATTCATTTATGTCGTATAACACAAACATCACACCTTATTTCACATTGCGAGTTACTTGCATTTCATCACATCATTACATATCACTAATTAGAAAGCTTATTCTCTTTGCATCAAAAGCATGTTTTATGGCTCATTCTCATCTCATTATATCACTTAGTTACTACTCAATCGAATTGAGAATTAAACTTACTTTCATTTTCACTTATATCTCAATTTACCATTAATTTCACTTTCATTCTCATCAATTTATACCCCATATCCCAAACATAGTTTGGGCAATAATATATCACACCCCAAAGCCGATAGCTTGGGTAATAATCACCGCACTCCAAACACATAGTCTGGGTAATATCACATCACATCTCAAGCCGATAGCTTGGTTATTAATTTACTTCAATTACTTTTCATCTTCACTTCACTTAATTCTTCATTTCCATTAATCATTACCAATCTCATGCCAACTCACCCTGCGAATCATGCCAAGGCAGGTAGTTCCCACCATTTCCACAGAAATAGCGGGCAGGTAGTTCCTTGACACAATTCCAAGGTGTAACAACTCATACCATACTGTGTTTTACTTTAATCATTTACATAATATAATTACTTCATACTGTTCATAATAACACACGTCTCTTTTACATTTTCATTTTAAATTAACCACATACTGCAATTATCATTTCTTTTCCTACACAACTCATAACTCGTATTCCTTCATTTTCATTACATTCACAACCACTTTTTTTCATATTCGCAATTCACTTTCTTTACTTACACATTCTTATTTACACTTATTTATTTTATTAGTTTGTCGACTAGTGAGCCACAGTATCCCAATATACTGAAAGCCGATAGCCCAATAAAACACGCGGACCGATGCTCACATAGAGTCTTACTCGTCTGAGGTTACGTCTTCCTCCTAGCCTATGCCAGCGAGGGAACACCGCACCCTAGATAAACTGGGTACTTCCTCGCGACGGCTGTCATCGAGGGAAAAACACCGCACCCCAGGTAAACTGGGTACTTCCTCGCGATGGCTGTCATCGAGGGAAAAATACCGCACCCCAGGTAAACTGGGTACTTCCTCGCGACAGCTGTCATCGAGGGAAACCGGGCCTCAAGCCGATAGCTTGGGCGATAAAACTCTGCACCCCAGATAAACTGGGTACTTCCTCCCAGCAGAAGCCAGGAGGAGAAAAACACCGCACCCCAAGCCGGTCCTTGGGTATTAGGAGGTCTAGCCCAAACTCCCAGGGTTGCTGTAGGTACTGGTCAACAAAACCATCTGTTATTAGCATTAATCATTTCATCTTTCCATCTTACTTTATCAACACGTGCATTTCACTTTTGAATTCAATAATTACCACAACCTTGACTTTAATCACGTGAATTAATAACATATTTTATTAGCACGTACCATCTTATCTTTTATCTTACCATTTGATGCATATCCGTTGTCCACCATATTAATCTTCATATCATTATACCACATTATGCATATACCTTGTCATTCAACATATAAAACCATCATATCATATTACTGCATAATATTAATGCGCCAAGATATTTATCTTGCCATAACATCCCACATTAAGAATACCATATTATTCATTACCTCATTGTACCATATATAGGCATACGCCAAGTTATAATATTAATAAAAGAACTACATTATGTTATTCCATATCGTAAGAGTATCAAAATGTATAATTCATCACATTATAATATCATACTATTGCTCATTAATTCACTTCAAACATAATTATAATGGAAACATATACCCACTTACTAATTTCATCCATTATCACATCACGAGTCAATATCATGATATATATATAGCACAAACATACACCACACATGCGGGTTTCCAAGAAAAGGGGCCAAAATCACTTATTTCCTCTTATTAAATCTCATAATATCCAATTATAGCATACTAGGTCATACACCATGTTCCATGTAAGTAAAATCACCTATAAGGGCCTATATGCCCCAAAATAAGCATAAAACATGCACTATATATCCACGAGTCTCCAAAATAGGACCACAATCACTAATTTCATCTAATTACATCTCATAACATCTATCCATAGCATGTTAGCCTATACACCAGGCTCCACCTACACCAACTCACCCATACCGGCATATATCCCCAAAAACATGCACGAAACATGCACGGGATAAAAATATGCATAAACAATTTAATATATTTATTTTTTATACATCAACACATCACATTAACCCATAATATAGGTTTTATATACTTAAAATAGTTAATTTCACCAAATGTCTCAAAAATCCATTTCCGGACCCTTAAAAAATTCGTATTTTCATTGAAAATAAATTTTGGCATAACTTCTACAAAATATATCAGAAAGCTACGAAATTTGGCCACAATATAAAATATTTATAGATATAACATACTCACCTAACGGATCGAGCAAACGATGTCCCACGTCCGCCCGGTAGCCTGTCGAAGTTCAACTTTTTCCACCTAATTGGAAAATTATAGAACCAATTAGCATAAAACTCAAAACTCGACCTACGGACCTCTAAATTTGAATCCGTCTTCACCCACGCATCACAAATGACATATGTAGGTGAGCTACATCGATAGATTTCGAATTCGGGCCCCAATACAAGAACTCACATATTGATCGGAGGCTTTCTAATAAGAAAATTTTCTATTCCCTAATTTCTTTAATCCCCTTTGTCCTAATCTCTCAAATTAGAGTTAGTAATAATAATAAGACTCAATTACACCTCCGAACCCATCAAATTTTCACCTAAATCTCTCTCGGGCATTTAACCGAATACCCGGCGTGCATACATGGTATACCCGTATTTTTTGAGATTCTGACGGGTTCCTAACTCTAACGAATAGCATTAGAATTCATTCTAAATTGTTCCCCTTGATTTACAATGCTTTCTAATACTCATAATGACTGATTTTCCTATGTATTTTCCATTAATTCTAAAGCCAACACACAAACTAATTTATAATTTACCAACCAATCAATTTCTTAACAATCCTTCTTCTCTATAATTACCAGCATCACCTAATTACCTTATTGTATCATTTTCTAGCACTAAAACTCAAAATCATAGATTCCCATAAAATAAACTTCATAATTTCTTATCTTCCAAGCCTTATCTTTGCAAATGGACACCGGAAATGAGTAGAGCACCTCCAAATTAGCTAAAACCCTCAAATTTTTGTGAAGAAACAAATGGAAAATGGCTAGGGTTTTAAACCCTAAGTCTTGGCCGATGGTGGTTTCTTTTTCTAGCCGGACTGAAGTGGGAGGGGGAGGGAGAAGGTTATGGAGAGGTAAATAAAGTGGTAAAATTGCTTATAAGTCCCTATATGACCATAGTATTATATATATACCCTTCTAGTCAACTTTTCTAGGGTTTTTCTTGTAAAAATCACTCCCTAATGTACTTAAATTCCTCCCAAACATAAAATAAAATTAGAAATGCATTTTTATGCATAATTGTAATCAAAATCAATAGTTATAAATGATAGATACATATAAATATGTATACATACGAATATCACAATATTTCAGAAAAATACTTTCAACTTCAAACTATAATTTAATAACTCGAAAATTTAAACCCCCTATAATGTACAAATGTCCTAGAAAATTTCGGGTCAAATAGGATTCGTCTCCTCCGAGAAAACTCATCTCAAATAATTTTTCCCGTTTACCCCAAAATATCAATTTAATCATTCTAATATTAATAAAATCAATTAATAGGGGTAAATATACTCAGAAACATATTTAAAAATACTTTAAATCAAATAATTAAGGAAATAAAAAAAACAGATGTTACATTTATTGATTCAATATTGAGTATCATGCTAGTTGTTTCTTCCCTATCATGTTCTTCTCAATTCTTGTTCTACCATTCTGTTATTCTTGCTCGGTTAGTCGATTGGCTATGTGTGATCAACAACTATATGTCAGCGGCTTGGAATATCACCAGGAGAGGAAGTATCGTCTTTTGCTCTAAGATGTGCATGCAGAGTCTCAGGATTGCAGGATGTATTCAGAATCTGAAGTTGCCAGAAGTTCGAACTTCATGCTAATAGAAATGTCGTTTGGACGTGTCAAGAATATGGTGAGACACGAGGCAAATTGTTGGAGCTAATAGATGCTAATATGGAGTCTTCCCGATCAGAGTAGCGCAGCGGAAGTGTGGTAGGGCCCATATCCCATCGGTCCCAGGATTTTCTTGTTGCTTCTCTTTCCTTGCATTGTTTGCTTCCTTCCATTCCTTGCATTCATCGTCATCCGTTAACTCATTATTTGGTTCAATTCTCCCTTGTCCATTTTCCCTTCGATTCCAGTTTTACCTACTCCTTCATCTTCTTGCTTCGTTATCTCATAAGTCTAGTGTTGTTTCTTTGCTTCTTTCCTTCTGATACCATTTATTTCTTTTCATGCATTCCATGCGCCATCATGCATCAATTTATTATTTGATATCATTGTTATCCACTTCCTTCTTATTTTAGAGTTGCCACCACTTTGTTTCTCTCCCTCGAATTCTCTGTTTTGTTACCCCCCAAGTTTGCTTTTGCCTAGTCTTACATTCTACTTGAACTGAAGTTCGAGGACGAAATTCTTTTTATACGATGGGTAGGATTGTAACCCCCGTTCCCGTCAATATGTATTTTTCAAGGACGAAATTCTTTTATAAGGTAGGTGGGATTGTAACCCCCATTCCCACAAATGTGTATTTTCAGAATTTCGATTCTTGGTAAATTATTTTCTGCCTTTTAACTCTTTTTGTTAAAATTTATTGTTTGATTCCTTGATAAAGTCAATTTATTCATTAATGATATTTTTTGCTATCTTCAGTCGACTATATATATTAATACAAGTCTATTTCTATTCTGTAAAGTATTCAACCCAAATCTTATTATTATTATTATTATTATTATTATCATTATCATTATTATTATTATTATTATTATTATTATTATTATTATTATTATTATACTTATTCTTATTATTGTTATTATGATTGTTATGATTTCTACAATTTTTATTAAAATTTTTATTATTATTGGAGTATGAAGTTTATGTACATTATTTGATTTAATTAATTATTATACATTACTATTCATCATATTTTAGCTCAAATCAAACCAGATTTTATTTATTCTGTGAATCCGTATATACTATTGTGTTTATTAGTATTTGAGTATTTACATAATGTATACTATTTGATTCATTGTACTATTGTATTACTCTTTATGTAGAACCCCGTATTCTCAAATATTATTTTAAATATTTGAAAATGAATTTAAATGATTTTCTGGAGATTTAATAAATATTTTCTAAAAGATTTATCTTTTTACACGTGCGAAACACGTGCAAATAATTTTGGTGTAAATATACAATTTTATATTTTTAATAAGTTATCATACTTATTATGGAGTGTATTTTAAATTTTGGGATTTTTCTGAATAAAGGAACTATTTTTACATATATCTCGAAAGAGAGGGGCTTTTATGTAAAAAAGTCGTTTGGATCTTAAATAAACTATGAACATTCATTTTTACTGATATTTTGGTTTTCCATGGTTAGCATTTAAATTTAAATATATTTATATTTTATTTAAAGTCGATTTGGTGAAGATTTAGTCAAAAAGAGTGTTTTTGTAAATAAGGAATTTACGTAGAATTTTGTGCAAATGTTTTTTTGGAAAGTAAAAGTCAGATATTTTGATTGTAAAATATAATATGTATTATTAGATATTATTTCGGATTTTTCTGGATTTTTATGAATATTTTATGATGTAATTGCAAATATTACAAAAGGGAGGGCTTTTGTGCAAAATTGCCACCCTGAGTTGTAAATCCGAATTTTTCTTGTTTACTGGACTGCTCTGGGTTGTTGGAAAACTCAGTGATAAAATATTTGATTTGGTTTTGATTTAGTTAATCTATTTTAACTAAGGAAAGGTTATATGAGTAAAGTTATATTTTTAGGGAGGACTATTTTGCAAATACATTTCTAAAACCCTAAATCTTATTTCCGGCCTGTATAAAAGAGGGTGTGCAGCCGTCATTCGCTTCACAACTCCAGATTTATTATATTATTATTTTCTTGGTGATCAAGAGGAGAATTTTTGGATCTCGCAAAAAGGAAGGCTTTTCGTTGGATCTTTTCAATTCAAAGGTGAGTGATATTATTTTATTTTGATTTGTTTTGTATGTAATATGAACTTTGTTTTGTGGTTTGATTTAAGTGAACAATTGTTTGATTGTTGTTGGGCATGTATGTTTATTTAGCACCTTGCATGAAAACGATGCAATGGTTGTTGTTTGTATCATGTATGTGAAATCTAAGAATGTTGAGTAAATCTTGGTTCATAAAATTGTATTGCTAGAAATGCATGTTTATGATTTGAGTATGGTTATGATCAGATGGAGGATCATCTGGATCTTGTGTTTACAAATCAGATTTGATTTTGAGTTGTGGAAGATATTGAGTATTGAGAAATCCTAATGGAAGAATTAGGAGTTGAGAACATGAGAATTAAGTTTTGAGATATTGGTTGATCGGAGGAAATGTATCCAAACTGAGGATACTTTGAGATTGTTGTTTTATTTGAGTACAAATTATTTTAGTGAACAATGATTGCTTTTGGAAAACCCTAATTTTGATTATCGTATACAACCAAAACTAGGCAGTCTGTAGGCCGACAGTCGACTGCTCTACTATTCAGTCGACTGGCACGACCTAGCTGTTGTATCTTTAGTTTTTCTTGAAAATCCGTTCTGGACAGTCGACTTAGACCCTTTTCAGTCGACTGGTACACTTAGAAATTATTTTTCAAAGTTATCGTAAATTTTTCTCTGGTAAGTCGACTTATGACCTTTTAAGTCGACTTATATTGTATTTTAAGTCGACTTATGACTTTACAAGTCGACTTATAACACTTAGAATATTTCCTTAAAGATTTCTGGAATTTCTCTCTGGTAAGTCGACTTAGGTTTTTATAAGTCGACTTATGTCTCCTTTAAGTCAACTTATGTTTTTATAAGTCATCTTATACTGTTGGTAAGTCAACTTATGTTTTTATAAGTCATCTTATATTGTTGGTAAGTCAACATATGTTTTTTATAAGTCATCTTATATTGTTGGTAAGTCAATTTATGTTTTTATAAGTCATCTTATATTGTTGGTAAGTCAACTTATGTTTTTTTATAAGTCATCTTATACTGTTGGTAAGTCAACTTATGTTTTTTATAAGTCATCTTATATTGTTGGTAAGTCAACTTATGTTTTTATAAGTCATCTTATAGTGTTGGTAAGTCAACTTATGTTTTTTATAAGTCATCTTATACTGTTGGTAAGTCAACTTATGTTTTTATAAGTCATCTTATATTGTTGGTAAGTCAACTTATGTTTTTTATAAGTCATCTTAATATGTTGGTAAGTCAACTTATGTTTTTTATAAGTCATCTTATACTGTTGGTAAGTCAACTTATGTTTTTATAAGTTTTTTATAAGTCATCTTATACTGTTGGTAAGTCAACTTATGTTTTTATAAGTCATCTTATACTATTGGTAAGTCAACTTATGTTTTTATAAGTCATCTTATATTGTTGGTAAGTCAACTTATGTTATTTTATAAGTCATCTTATACTGTTGGTAAGTCAACTTATGGTTTTATAAGTCATCTTATATTGTTGATAAGTCAACTTATGTTTTTTTATAAGTCATCTTATATTGTTGGTAAGTCAACTTATGTTTTTGGTAAGTCAACTTATGATTTTTGTAAGTCAACTTATAATACTTAACTTATTTTCTGAAAGTTACTGGATTTCTTTCTGGACAGTCGACTGGTGAGTTTTGCAGTCGACTGTAGACACTTAGATCTTATTTCTTAAAGATGTTAGTTTTCACTCTGGACAGTCGACTGGTGACCTTTTGCAGTCGACTGGTACTGATACTTTTCTAAGGTGTTTTGATGTTCTTTAAAAGACTAACCCTTTAAATGTTTTGAATCTATAATCTACTCTTATAAATATTACTCTTCTATAGAACATACGCTTTCAATATATATTACGGTTGGATTTGGATTATGGAATCTATTAAAGACTTGAGTTTTGTTGAGTGGAGAGATTTCTCCTTGATCGTTTGACGATGAATTAGTGAGTTTTGGTTCTGTTGAAGTCCCTAGGAGTTGAGCGGGAGTCCCGTGAACCGGCAGTTGAGATTTATTGAGATAGGCCTGAGGGGTCTTGGTTAGTTGTTGTTTTTGAGTTATTTAGATGTTCGCGTGATGAAGGTCTATGGGCCTATTCCCGGATAGGCAGGGAGATGATTCTCCAGATGGGCAGGGTGCATTTGTATGTACCGGGTGTATTTGAACATTTCGTGGGGTACACGGCAGGGAGGTAATTCTCCGGATAGGCAGGGAGATGATTCTCCAGATAGGCAGGGTGCATTTGTATGTACCGTGTGTATCTGCACATTTCGTGGGATACACGGCAGGGAGGTAATTCTCCGGATAGGCAGGGAGATGATTCTCCGGATAGGCAGGGTGCATTTGTATGTACCGGGTGTATCTGCACATTTCGTAGGGTACACGGTAGGGAGATAATTCTCCGGATGTTGTTTAAACAGGGTACATTTGTATGTACTGGATGTATTCTTGGTTTTATGCTTGTGTTTTCCAGTTTTCTTACACTTGACACTTAGGGCTAACTTCACTTGTTGTTTTCATTTCATGATGTTTTCATGCTTTACATCTTTTGTTATTTCTCATTCAGTTATCCTTGTTGTTAATACATGCCGATGATGATTTTATGTTTTATGATTAAATTAATTTGTTTTGTTTTTATATCACTCACACCATTTATGGCTTACCCCTTTAGTTTGGGGGTTAGGGATCATCTCTAGCCTCATGTGTTACAGGTTGTTGCTTAGAGTCGGGAGGCTTGGATGCTTGAGTTAGTTTTGAGATAAATCGTCGTAATAGAGCTTTGTGTAAATTTGTGTAAAAGAAGTATTGTGAAAAGAAAGTTGTAATACAAGGTGTTGTAATTCCGCTGTGTTTGAAAAAGTTTGTTGTAATAAATTTGGAATAAAATTATTTGTATTTTTGGGCTATGTGTACTATTACATTGAAGTTGATGCTGGGATTGTGCCACGTATTTTCTAAGTTATTATATTAGAAATTCGGGGCGCTACAGATTGGTATCAGAGCATGCTTCAATAGTAATAATAGACATAGTATGAAAACCAACCTAGGTGTGGACACTAGAGAGTGAGTACCTAGGTGTGGACATTAGAGTGTGGGTATCACATAGAGTTGAAACATGATGTTTCGGTTTGGGGTATGATTATGATTTTGCCATAGGGTATGGATGTGAATGTGAAATGTGTGTGTGATGCTCTAACTTTACCCTCATTTTGCAGTATTCAGAATGGTTGCACCCAGGCCCAGGAATGGTGGCAACAATGAGGATGGATCTGGTAGTTCTCAAGGAACGGGAACTAATCTTGAGGCTGAATTCGCCAAGGTGTATCAGGCTCTGAATGCGCTGAATTTGGCACAAACTCAGAATCAACAGCAAAATCATGGAGCTGGACAGGGATTGGTTAACGCTGATCCTATCAAGCAGATCGAGTCCTTTAAGAGGATGAGGCCGCCAGTCTTTGAGGGGCAATCTGCTCCAACCGCAGCTGATGATTGGATTAGGAAGATGCAGACGATCTTCGAGGTATCGGAGACTCCGGCAGCCAGCAAGGTGAAGTTGGCTACTATGCAACTGGAAAAGGACGCTGGTGTCTGGTGGGAATCACTGAAAAGGACTTTGGGAGACCAGCCGATGACTTGGGAAGCTGTTCTGGAGGAATTCAGGGATCGCTTCTTTCCCCTAGATGTTCAGGAGAAGAAGGCGACCGAGTTCTTGAATCTTAAGCAGGGCAGCATGACCGTGCGGGAGTATGAGACCAAGTTGCTCAATTATCGAGGTATGCACCAGAGTTAATTGCTGACGAGGCGAAGAAGGCTAAGAAGTTTGAGCAGGACTTGAGGCCAAACTTGAGGTCGAGGATGATTCCGTTGGGCATCAGAAGGTTCGACAAGCTGGTCAGGAGAGCAGCTATGACCGAGGAGGACATGGACCAGTTCCAGAAGAAGCAAGAGACCTGGAACAAGAAAAAAAGGCCAGCAGATGATCAGAATGGGAAGGAATTCCCAGTGAAGCTGGGCAAGTTCAGTGGGCCAGTGCGGAAGGTGCCCGCAGTTCAGGGTACGACTTGTTTCAACTGTGGAGAGACAGGTCATTATCGAGCAGCATGCACCAAACCTGGGAAGACGTGCTATCGTTGTGGTCGTGAAGGGCATATTCGATCAAAATGTCCTGCAGCGGGAGAAGGATGGTGCAGGGAAAGGCAAGGATCTGAAGAGGGGCGAGAGTCCGCATTGATTGAAGATGATGCAAATAACTCAGGAATGTGACTCGTGTGTGCAAGAATTTTGAAATTTATTCATTTTGTATTAAGTAAAACTTTTAATTGGGGAATAATTGAAGATTGAGTATTTTTCTTCATGTAACAAGATTTATTTGGATTAATGGAAACAAAAGTTTTATTTAATACTGTTTTCTTGCATGCAATTGTGTCGCCCATGTATTGCTAGTCTTAAGTGTGGAGCTTAAAGTGTTTTCCAGGCAAGGTCTTGAGGTGGCTATCCTTAGTCATGTCCTTTCTAAGGAGGGAGTGACCACTGATCCGCGGAAGGACGAAGTAGATGTGGAAGGTCAGAGTTGGATGCAGGAGTTCAGTAGTTGTTGCAGCGTGACTTCCGATGGCAAGTTATCAGAGTTGCGAAGCGGAAGTTTGATTTTCTGAATTCTTTGCATGATTGTGTTTCGTCTGTATGTTGTACATCTTTTGTTGAAATGCATTCCCTTGTGTGATTGTATTTCTTTAAGTTATGTTTCTATCCATAAGTTTTCATTCCTTTTTGATGTATTTGTTTGGACCCCATTAGCAGTAGTTCTGAGGACAGAACTCTTCTAAGGAGGGAGTGATGTAGAACCCCGTATTTTCAAATATTATTTTAAATATTTGAAAATGAATTTAAATGATTTTCTGGAGATTTAATAAATATTTTCTAAAAGATTTATCTTTTTACACGTGCGAAACACGTGCAAATAATTTTGGTGTAAATATACAATTTTATATTTTTAATCGGTTCTCATACTTATTATGGAGTGTATTCTAAATTTTGGGATTTTTCTGAATAAAGGAACTATTTTTACATATATCTCGAAAGAGAGGGGCTTTTATGTAAAAAAGTCGTTTGGATCTTAAATAAACTATGAAAATTCGTTTTTACTGATATTTTGGTTTTCCATGGTTAGCATTTAAATTTAAAAAAATTTAGATTTTATTTAAAGTCGATTTGGTGAAGATTTAGTCAAAAAGGGTGTTTTTGTAAATAAGGAATTCATGTAGAATTTTGTGCAAATGTTTTTCTGGAAAGTAAAAGTCAGATATTTTGATTGGAAAATATAATATGTATTATTAGATATTATTTCGGTTTTTCTGGATTTTTATGAATATTTTATGATGTAATTGCAAATATTACAAAAGGGATGGCTTTTGTGCAAAATTGCCACCCTGAGTTGTAAATCCGAATTTTTCTTGTTTACTGGACTGCTCTGGGTTGTTGGACAACTCAGTGATAAAATATTTGATTTGGTTTTGATTTAGTTAATCTATTTTAACTAAGGAAAGGTTATATGAGTAAAGTTATATTTTTGGGAGGACTATTTTGCAAATACATATCTAAAACCCTAAATCTTATTTCCGGCCTGTATAAAAGAGGGTGTGCAGCCGTCATTCGCTGCACAACTCCAGATTTATTAAATTATTATTTTCTTGGTGATCAAGAGGAGAATTTTTGGATCTCGCAAAAGGGAAGGCTTTTCGTTGGATCTTTTCAATTCAAAGGTTAGTGATTTTGTTTTATTTTGATTTGTTTTGTATGTAATATGAACTTTGTTTTGTGGTTTGATTTAAGTGAACAATTGTTTGATTGTTGTTTGGCATGTATGTTTATTTAGCACCTTGCATGAAAACGATGCAATGGTTGTTGTTTGTATCATGTATGTGAAATCTAAGAATGTTGAGTAGATCTTGGTTCATAAAATTGTATTGCTAGAAATGCATGTTTATGATTTGAGTATGGTTATGATCAGATGGAGGAACATCTGGATCTTGTGTTTACAAATCAGATTTGGTTTTGAGTTGTGGAAGATATTGAGTATTGAGAAATCCTAATGGAAGAATTAGGAGTTGAGCACATGGGAATTGAGTTTTGAGATATTGGTTGATCGGAGGAAATGTATCCAAACTGAGGATACTTTGAGATTGTTGTTTTATTTGAGTACAAATTATTTTTGTGAACAATGATTGCTTTTGGAAAACCCTAATTTTGATTATCGTATACAACCAAAACTAGGCAGTCTGTAGGCCGACAGTCGACTGGTCTACTATTCAGTCGACCGGCACGACCCAGCTGTTGTATCTTTAGTTTTTCTTGAAAATCCGTTCTGGACAGTCGACTTAGACCCTTTTCAGTCGACTGGTACACTTAGAAATTATTTTTCAAAGTTATCGTAGATTTTTCTCTGGTAAGTCGACTTATGACCTATTAAGTCGACTTATATTGTATTTTAAGTCGACTTATGACTTTACAGGTCGACTTATAACACTTAGAATATTTCCTTAAAGATTTCTGGAATTTCTCTCTGGTAAGTCGACTTATGTCTCCTTTAAGTCAACTTATGTTTTTATACGTCATCTTATACTGTTGGTAAGTCAACTTATGTTTTTATAAGTCATCTTATATTGTTGGTAAGTCAACTTATGTTTTTTATAAGTCATCTTATATTGTTGGTAAGTCAACTTATGTTTTCGTAAGTCATCTTATATTGTTGGTAAGTCAACTTATGTTTTTTATAAGTCATCTTATACTCTTGGTAAGTCAACTTATATTTTTATAAGTCATCTTATATTGTTGGTAAGTCAACTTATGTTTTTTATAAGTCATCTTATATTGTTGGTAAGTCAACTTATGGTTTTATAAGTCATCTTATAGTGTTGGTAAGTCAACTTATGTTTTTTATAAGTCATCTTATACTGTTGGTAAGTCAACTTATGTTTTTATAAGTCATCTTATAGTGTGGGTAAGTCAACTTATGTTTTTTATAAGTCATCTTATATTGTTGGTAAGTCAACTTATGTTTTTATAAGTCATCTTATATTGTTGGTAAGTCAACTTATGTTTTTTTATAAGTCATCTTATATTGTTGGTAAGTCAACTTATGTTTTTGGTAAGTCAACTTATGATTTTTGTAAGTCAACTTATAATACTTAACTTATTTTCTGAAAGTTACTGGATTTCTTTCTGGACAGTCGACTGGTGAGTTTTGCAGTCGACTGTAGACACTTAGATCTTACTTCTTAAAGATGTTAGTTTTCACTCTGGACAGTCGACTGGTGACCTTTTGCAGTCGACTGTTACTGATACTTTTCTAAGGTGTTTTGATGTTCTTTAAAAGACTAACCCTTTAAATGTTTTGGATCTATAATCTACTCTTATAAATATTACTCTTCTATAGAACATATGCTTTCAATATATATTACGGTTGGATTTGGATTATGGAATCTATTAAAAACTTGAGTTTTGTTGAGTGGAGAGATTTCTCCTTGATCATTTGACGATGAATTAGTGAGTTTTGGTTCTGTTGAAGTCCCTAGGAGTTGAGCGGGAGTCCCGTGAACCGGCAGTTGAGATTTATTGAGATAGGCCTTAGGGGTCTTAGTTAGTTGTTTTAGATGTTCGCGTGATGAAGGTCTACGGGCCTATTCCCGAATAGGCAGGGAGATGATCTCCGGATGGGCAGGGTGCATTTGTATGTACCGGGTGTAGCTGCACATTTCGTGGGGTACACGGCAGGGAGGTAATTCTCCGGATAGGCAGGGAGATGATTCTCCGGATAGGCAGGGTGCATTTGTATGTACCGTGTGTATCTGCACATTTCGTGGGGTACACGGCAGGGAGGTAATTCTCCGGATAGGCAGGGAGATGATTCTCCGGATAGGCAGGGTGCATTTGTATGTACCGGGTGTATCTGCACATTTCGTGGGGTACACGGCAGGGAGATAATTCTCCGGATGTTGTTTAGACAAGGGTACATTTGTATGTACTGGATGTATTCTTGGTTTTATGCTTGTGTTTTCCAGTTTTCTTACACTTGACACTTAGGCTAACTTCACTTGTTGTTTTCATTTCATGATGTTTTCATGCTTTACATCTTTTGTTATTTCTCATTCAGTTATCCTTGTTGTTAATACATGTCGATGATGATTTTATGTTTTATGATTAAATTAATTTGTTTTGTTTTTATATCACTCACACCATTTATGGCTGACCCCTTTAGTTTGGGGGTTAGAGATTGATATGGCTAAAAATAGGATTAAATCGGGACCGTTCACATCGGACGCGAATCTCAAAGCTCAGGGGTAAAACGGTAATTTCACCTACTAGCGGGTCCGAAGCGGGTACTGGGTCTCCTTCTCACAGATCCAATAACCCGCGAACGGATCCACTCCAACTGGGTACGGGTCCCGACCCAAGACAAACCCAGATCAGCAAGAGGAAAATCAGGGTTACTGATTTGACCAAATCAACAGGCCTGATTTGCTCTCACCGGGAATTAAGGGATTACATTCCTAATCTGATTACAAGGATTTTATGCCTTATCAGATCACAGGAATCACATTCCTAATCTGATCCCAACGGCGACTATAAATACCCCCCACCAACCACTGTTACAGGTTAATCAATACTTTTCAATAAAAAGCTCTTTCTTAATCATATCACTGGTTACTGACAAGAGCGTCGGAGGGTGCGTCGCCGGGATCAAACCCGGTGTTTCGCACTTTCCTTGCAGGTGTACGGCGGGAGTCAGCAGCCCAACTCAGACGAACAGGTTCGGATCTGCTATTCAGGTTTTTCCACGAACTCACAAATTCTATCTGTTTACCCCCACACCGAAATCAGCGGTAACAGATTGGCGCCGTCTGTGGGAACACCATACGAATAGCCTCCGCCTCTTCCTCGTCGACTGGCTCTTCTCCAGCCATGCCTCCCAGAAAGGTCAGATCTAGGGGGTCCAACCGTGGACCCAACCCAGCTGATCAGCAAGAGGTAGTCCCCATCCAACCCGCTCCGCAGCAGGGACAACCCCCGCTTCAAGTGGAGGACCCTCTTCAACAAGATCAGCCTCCTCTTCAGAATCAGCAACCCCCCAGGGTTCCCACCGGTCCTCAGAATGCCGGTGCGGGGGGCTCTCGTATGAATCAACTGCTCAATCAGGACCGCATCTCCATACACAACACCTCTACGGATTCCATGGCCTCTCACAATCCCCAAAATCAGAAGAAGGAAGCGGACCTACGCCACCGTCTGGACGAGAAGCGGGCCCGAGAGGGAGCCTCCCGCCAACAACGTCCGGGTGAGCGGTCCCCTCACCACCGAGATTATAGAAGGTCTCCTGTCCGAAGGGGAAGAAGAGAGTCACCCGGGCATTACAGGAGGAGGCGCCACTCTCCTACCGGTCGGCATCAGTCGAGGAACAATGAGGCGCCCATCACTCGCGCCGAGTTCCAACAACTCCAGGCAATGGTACAACAGGCTCTTAACCTCCGACCCAACAACAATGAGGCCCAAAGGGTTCCTTCGCCCCAACGGGTTCCCAGTCCTCGCCGCAGGTCCGCCTCTCCTCCGCCGGCTCCTAACCACCGGCAGCATGATCTTAGCCCTCGCCGCTCCCGGGACGACCATCGTCGCAGCCCCGGCTCTCCCTCCTACGAAGACGAGTCTAGAGACTCGTTCGACTACCGCGGGAGGGACGATGCCCTATACCGCCGTCTCCATGAGGTGGAGAGGCGAATCGGTCGGATGGACGAGGGGGAGGGGTCGAACAGCAGAACCATCCGTCCGAGCAGACCCCCTTTCTCCCGAACCATCATGGAGGCTCCCATCCCGAGGGGATTCGAACCCCCGAAGTTCGAAACTTACTCGGGGGAGTCGGACCCCGTGGACCACATCGAAAGCTTCAAGACCCTCATGCTCATCCACCAGGTTTCGGACGCCTTACTTTGCAAGACCTTCCCAGCCACCCTGAGGAGGTCGGCTAGGGGATGGTACTCCCGCCTTGCTCCCTCTTCCATCTTCTCCTTCGAGCAATTCGAGAGCCTCTTCATCACTCACTTCATGAGTAGTAGACACACAGAGAAGACCAGCCTCTCATTACTCCAACTCCGCCAGGAGAAGGGAGAGAAGTTGAGAGACTATGTGAAGAGGTTCACTGCGGAGGTCAGGTCCATAGCCTCCCTCGACCAATCCGTCGCAACAGCCGCCTTCCAATCCAACGTCTTCAACTCCAGCCTCCGCTCCTCTCTTGCTAAGAAGCCTCCACGGAACTTTGCCGACCTCCTTCTCAGGTGTGACAAGTACATTCGTGCCGAAGAGGCCGCCTACCCTCCAAGCTTCGGGGGGTCTACCTCAGGGACGAAGCGAAAGTTGACCGAAGAAGAAGAGGCTAAGAAGCTTCAGAAGGACGGCAATGGCCAGCGCCGCCCGACTCCTCGGTTTGAGAAGTTCACCCCCCTCGTTGCCAATATATCAGAAGTTCTTATGAAGGTGGACAAGGAAGGGCTCCTCCGCGCTCCCCCGAGAATGAACACACCTGGCAAGAAGAGGGACAAGCATAAGTGGTGCCGCTTTCACAGGGACCACGGCCACGACACAGAAGATTGTCGGGCTCTGAAGGAGGAGATCGAAGAACTCATACAGCGGGGGCACCTGACCAAGTTCGTCCAGAAAGAGGGGGCCGAGCTTCCCCCCTGAGGAGCCAACAAACGAACTGAAGGGCCCGCCGAGCTTTACGACTCAGAACCTCCCGGCTCTTCCCAAGAGGTCTTCACCTTATTGTAGAAGTAGGACCCTGATTTTCAATAAGGCCGATGCTTGTAATCCGGCCGATAGCATGTAATAAGGGCTCGCCATATTGAAGCAGCCACTTAGTTTATTTCAATAAAACTTTACATTTTTTCATTGGAAATTGTTGCTCTTGCTTCATCTCCACCTCTACCGATGGTTCGGAGTCCAACACTTGGCTCGAGTCTGCTTCGAATAACCTGCTCTTCAGCGGGTTAGAAGTGGTTCGCCATTCGGAACTGCTCCCACAGCCGTTGAACACCTCTACCGATGGTTCGGAGTCCAACACTTGGCTCGATTCTGCTTCAAATAACCTGCTCTTCAGCGGGTTAGAAGTGGTTCGCCATTCGGAATTGCTCCCACAACCGTTGATTCTCTCACATAAGCAGCGAGTTCGGAGCTCTTCCCATCCGAGCAAGGATCCGAGCTCTTCCCTCCGCTCGCCCCCGAAGCGGACCTCTTCTCCACAAGTTTGGAGCTCAACTCTCTCCTAGAGTTCCTCCTTACACTTGTCTCACAAATAGCTCTCTTCCAGAGCCGAAGTCTTTGCTCCGCTCGCTCCCGAAGCGGACCTCTTCTCAACGAGTTTGGAGCTCAACTCTCTCATAGGGTCCCTCCTCAAACTCATCTCACAAATGGCTCTCTTCCAGAGCCGAGCTCTTCCCTCCGTTCGCCCCCGAAGCGGACCTCTTCTCAACGAGTTTGGAGCTCAACTCTCTCATAGGGTCCCTCCTCACACTCATCTCACAAATGGCTCTCTTCCAGAGCCGAGCTCTTCCCTCCGCTCGCCCCCGAAGCGGACCTCTTCTCAGCAAGTTTGGAGCACAACTCTCTCCTAGAGTTCCTCCTTACACTTGTCTCACAAATAGCTCTCTTCCAGAGCCGAGCTCTTCCCTCCGCTCGCCCCCGAAGCGGACCTCTTCTCAGCAAGTTTGGAGCACAACTCTCTCCTAGAGTTCCTCCTTACACTTGTCTCACAAATAGCTCTCTTCCAGAGCCGAGCTCTTTGCTCCGCTCGCCCCCGAAGCGGACCTCTTCTCAGCAAGTTTGGAGCACAACTCTCTCCTAGAGTTCCTCCTTACACTCGTCTCATAAATGGCTCTCTTCCAGAGCCGAGCTCTCCCCTCCGCTCGCCACCGAAGTGGACCTCTTCTCGACGAGTTCGGAGCTACAGCTCTCCCCTAGAGTTGCTCCTCACACTCGTCTCACAAATGGCTCTCTTCCAGAGCCGAGCTCTTCCCATCCGAGCAGGAATCCGAGCTCTTCCCATCCGAGCAAGGATCCGAGCTCTTCCCTCCGCTCGCCCCCGAAGCGGACCTCTTCTCCACAAGTTTGGAGCTCAACTCTCTCCTAGAGTTCCTCCTTACACTTGTCTCACAAATAGCTCTCTTCCAGAGCCGAGCTCTTCCCTCCGCTCGCCCCCGAAGCGGACCTCTTCTCAGCAAGTTTGGAGCACAACTCTCTCCTAGAGTTCCTCCTTACACTGGTCTCACAAATAGCTCTCTTCCAGAACCGAGCTCTTTGCTCCGCTCGCCCCCGAAGCGGACCTCTTCTCACCGAGTTTGGAGCTCAACCCTCTCATAGGGTCCCTCCTCACACTCGTCTCACAAATAGCTCTCTTCCAGAGCCGAGCTCTTCCCATCCGAGCCTCAACATCAAAGAGTCCGGTCGGCTGCCGAGCAAGTGCCCTCCCGATCCTGTAAACGGAGAAAACACACTTTCTCCTCAACATTCGTGTAAGATCTTGATTAGACGGCCCAGATCTTGCCAGCGATGCTAAACGACAAGATAACGTTTTCTTGGGAACTGAGCCGTCTCGAGATTCGTGCCATCATCCAACGGCCCAGATCTTGCCAGCGTCGCTAAACGACAAGATAGTGTTTTCTTGGAAACTGTGCCCGCCTCGAGATCCGCGCTGAGATCCAGCGGCTCAGATCGCTCCACGTCGCTCAGTATTCCTAGCCGAGCGACTAGCGATCCGACCCACTCGCGCCTCTTCCTTGCCCAAGGGTCTTCCAAGCACAGGGGTCTTCCTAGCCCAAGGGTCTTCCAAGCACAAGGGTCTTCCTGGCACATCTTCTCCGCCCCTAGGAGCGGAGCTCCTCTTCCAAAATCCCCAAGACCAAAGTACTTATCAACTTCATGAAGACAAGCATCTTGCGGGGCTATTTTGACCATGAAGGAGGGTGAATCTTCATCCCACTCCTAAAGAGAAGTTGTAGATCTTCGAACTAGCTTCGAAACGAGGGGTCGCACGCCCCGATCGGACCACCGTAGCCCCGAGAAAGTGGACCTCAATGCAGCTGCGCCGAATAGCTCGGAAATCCGAGCCGAGCCACTCGCACGAGCCGAGCCGAGCCACTCCCATCTGAGCTCTTCCCATCCGAGCTCTTCCCATCCGAGCCACTCGCACGAGCCGAGCCGAGCTACTCCCATCCGAGCTCTTCCCATCCGAGCCCCAACATCAAAGAGTCCGGTCGGCTGCCGAGCAAGTGCCTTCCCGATCCTGTAAACGGAGAAAACACACTTTCTCCTCAACATTCGTGTAAGATCTCGATCAGACGGCCCAGATCTTGCCAGCGACGCTAAACGACAAGATAACGTTTTCTTGGGAACTGAGCCGTCTCGAGATTCGTGCCATCATCCAACGGCCCAGATCTTGCCAGCGTCGCTAAACGACAAGATAGTGTTTTCTTGGTAGCTGAGCCTGTCTCGAGATTCGTGCCACCATCCAACGGCCCAGATCAAGCCACATAATTCGGATCTCCAATCCGAGCTGCTGTCCTGCCGAGCTTCAAAATTGCAAAAAATTGCCTCAAAATTCGAGCTCGGATCGCCAAAAAAAAAAGGGGCACAAGGGGCCGGGTTCGGACCCGTTAAGGGGATCCGACCCGAACCCCTTCCCATCTCCCTCCTTCTCCAATATCCTGGCGCCAAAACAGAACCCAAGCAAAAACCAAGAGTACAGTTCGTCACCCTCAACTTCGAGCTCCCCGCGAGCGAGCTCCGCCGTAGCCAACGCCTGCAACCGAGCTCCCCTCAACCTCGACACCACCGTGTCGTCGCCGACTCCCCTCAAGCTCGAGTTCTCCAAAAACCAACTCATCGTCGTCACGCTCCATTCCGACCTCGTCCTCCACCGAGCTCAAAATAAGCTCCGACGAGTGCTTCGGCGTCGAGCCCCTCCGACGACGTCGAGCACCCTCGCCTAACTTCGCGAGCTCCGGCGTCAACTCCCGACCTCCGAACTCCAACCCAGAGTCGAGCACTCAGCTCCACCATGGCGTCGACTCCCTCCGTCGTCTAGCTCCGGCGTTGAGTTCTCCATCCCGAGCTCATTTCCAAAGCAACGCATGCCGAGCTCCGCCTCTGTCTGAGTTCCCGAACTCCCCTCGCACTCTGAGCTCCTCTGCGAAACTACCGCCGAGCTCCACCACCGAAGCACCAAGCTTCGCCAATAGATGGACTCCGAGCTCTTCTCCCACGACCGAGCTCAGTCTCCTTCGTCGACGAGCCTACCGCCGAGCACCAAGCTCCGCCATGTCCCGACTCTGGATCTCCGAGCTCATTCCTCGACGGACCCACCGTTGCCACGAGACTCCGAGCCTTCCACGAGACGAGCTCCGAGCGCCAACGAGCGAGCTCCGAGCCCTCTACGAGCGAGCTCAGGAGCTCTCCACAGACGAGCTCACCACCTCCATGGCCAAGCTCCTTCGTCGAAGTCTCCTCGGCTCCGAGCTACGAGCCCAATGACGAGCTCCGAACGCCATTGCCACGAGCTCCATCTCCATCGAACCAAGCTCCGCCACTCCTCCAAAGCTCCGAGCTCAGTCCCCTTCTTCGACGAACCTATCGTTGAGCACCGCCGTGCTCTCGTCGGCCTCGCCTCCACCTCCACGTCCCGAGATACTCGTCCATCTCCTTCAACAGCTTGCCGTACTCCCCTCCGTCTTCGAGTGCGAGGTCGAAGGAGAGGAGGAGAGGCGGAGTTGGGTCGAAGTAAACGAAGAAGAAGAAGGGAAAAGAAAGAACAGAGCTGGCGGGAGTAAAGAAGAAGAAAAAGAAAAAAAAAAGAGGAATATTTTTTGCCACGTGGCATCGCCACGTGGCCTCACATCCGAGCTGCGCAAAATTTTTGCCAAGTGCTCGGTCGGTTGCCGAGCAACCCCCTTTCCGATCCTGTAAACGGAGAAAAATCCAGCCGAACGACTACGGCCGTTGGATCTTCCAGAAATTCGCGCTTCTGGTGATGGACGATCCAGATCGCGCCACGCGCGCTAAACGACAAGATAACGTTTTTTTCGAAAAGCGCGCCTCCTCGAGATTTGTGCCAGGATCCGACGGCGCAGAACGCGCCACGTGTCAGGTTTTATTTAATTTAATTAATTAATTCATTTAATTGTTTTTTTTATTTAAAAAATCCGAAAAATTATTTAAAAAATCGAAAAAAATTAAATAAAAATTCTAAAAATAATTATAAATTCAGAAAAATTATTTTGAATTCTGAAAAATATAATTATTTAATTAGAATAATTATTTAATATTTTCGATAATTAATTATCTAATTCGGAAAATGAATAAAAAATTCAAAAAAATGAGAAAAAATTCAGAAAAATCTGGAAAAATCACCAAAAATCCAGAAAATTCTGAGAATATTTTTGGGCATTTTACAAGCCCATAATAACACTGTTACACCCCGAGCAAGATTCCAAGCTCCCTTAAGAACACCGATAAAATCCCGTACGCCATTAGAACAGTTAAACTACTCCTCAAAGGCTGATTACACTCAGTCTTTAGGAGTGGGGGGCTCGTGATATGGCTAAAAATAGGATTAAATCGGGACCGTTCACATCGGACGCGAATCTCAAAGCTCAGGGGTAAAACGGTAATTTCACCTACTAGCGGGTCCGAAGCGGGTACTGGGTCTCCTTCTCACAGATCCAATAACCCGCGAACGGATCCACTCCAACTGGGTACGGGTCCCGACCCAAGACAAACCCAGATCAGCAAGAGGAAAATCAGGGTTACTGATTTGACCAAATCAACAGGCCTGATTTGCTCTCACCGGGAATTAAGGGATTACATTCCTAATCTGATTACGAGGATTTTATGCCTTATCAGATCACAGGAATCACATTCCTAATCTGATCCCAACGGCGACTATAAATACCCCCCACCAACCACTGTTACAGGTTAATCAATACTTTTCAATAAAAAGCTCTTTCTTAATCATATCACTGGTTACTGACAAGAGCGTCGGAGGGTGCGTCGCCGGGATCAAACCCGGTGTTTCGCACTTTCCTTGCAGGTGTACGGCGGGAGTCAGCAGCCCAACTCAGACGAACAGGTTCGGATCTGCTATTCAGGTTTTTCCACGAACTCACAAATTCTATCTGTTTACCCCCACACCGAAATCAGCGGTAACAGAGATCATCTCTAGCCTCATGTGTTACAGGTTGTTGCTTAGAGTCGGGAGGCTTGGATGCTTGAGTTAGTTTTGAGATAAATCGTCGTAATAGAGCTTTGTGTAAATTTGTGTAAAAGAAGTATTGTGAAAAGAAAGTTGTAATGCAAGGTGTTGTAATTCCGCTGTGTTTGAAAAAGTTTGTTGTAATAAATTTGGAATAAAATTATTTGTGTTTTTGGGCTATGTGTACTATTACATTGAAGTTGATGCTGGAATTGTGCCACGTATTTTCTAAGTTATTATATTAGAAATTCGGGGCGCTACACTTTATTTGTTCATTTAGTTATTTATTTTAATCTAAACCCAAAAGCCTATTATTATTTTCCTATTGGATCCCTACCCATGCCCGCTAACCTGTTAAACCAATACCCTAACCCACAACCTCATAATCCTCGAGAAATACTAATTTAATCACCCAAACCATAATCTCCCACTAATACTCAACCCCAGCCGCCAAACCCCCTCAACTGTTCATCTTCTCCCTGTGCTGCTCTGAAATCTGCCCCCGTCTTCATCCTCTCCATCACCTCCTTGGTTCCTCGCGACCTCGTCGTTAGCCTATTCTAACCCATCTTCACCCCGTCGCCACACCCGTTCATCCCTATCTCCATCTCCGTAGCCTCCGCCTCGCAACCCATCGACACCACCTTCTTCATCGTCTACCATCTCTCACCCTGCCCTTACCGCTCATTATTACCATCTCCCTCGTCCCGCTCCCAAGCCCTGCCACCTCCTCCTTCGTCGAACCCATCTCCAGCCCTCGCTACGACCACCATCATCGACCCAATCCCCGTCGTCTTCTTCCTTCTCCGCCTGCATCCCTCCATCAAAAATCGCAGCCAGTGACCTCGACCACCCATCATCGCCGCTGCATTCTGCATCCACCTTCGAACTCCAGTACCCCACCGCCATCTCCCTGTCTCCACCTCCCGCCATGTCCGATCTCCTCTTTCTTTGTTTTCTTCCAAAACAGAGTGGCCCGTAGAAACCCCTCTCCTCCACATCGCCTCCAGCCGATCCTTGACCACCTCACAGTCCACCTTGGCACCATTTTTGTAGCGCCCCGAATTTCTAATAAGATATCTTAGAAAATACGTGGCACATTCCCAGCGATCCACTTCAATATAATATTAAACACAACCAACACCACTAAAATTTTCAACCTTTATTACAACAAACTTTTACATAGCACAGCGGAATTCAAACATACTCAACTCATAATTTCTTTTATTTACAACACAAATTTATCTCAAAACTGTTATTACAAAACTCTTATTAAATCACTTTTCTCAAAAACCAACTCTAGCATCCAACCTCCAACTCTAAGCAACAACCTGCAACATATGAGGCTAGAGATGATCCCTAACCCCCAAACTAAAGGGGTCAGCCATAAAAGGTGTGAGTGACATAAAATCAACAAACAACATAAATGAACATACCTCAAAAATTCTGAAACAACGTATATTAAATAAGAAATGGGAAGTGAGAAATGGCAGTAAACATGAAAACATCAAGTGGAACTAAACTAAGTGTCGGGTGTAGAAGACAGGAAACCACATGCATAAAACCAAGTCAAGAAAACACAATTTCTATATGCTGACTCACTAATGCGTACTTGTCGGAGTCTATGCATCCCATTCTACATAGGTCCGGTGCAAGCCCTTAACGTCTTCACTTCATAGGGTTCAATCCCCCGCTATACAACTAATCCTAACACGATGACTACTACGAGATAAAGATAAACTATGGATAGTATCTCATGCCCGATAATTCCGGAGATGGATCCCACACCCAAGATATTTCACCTGAATAATTCCGGAGATCATCCCACACCGAAACATTGACACGTCACCACACGAATACCACATGTGCTTCACCTCGACTCCGATAATTCCGGAGATCAATCCCACACCACAAGTAGTTACCGTGATAATTCCGGAGATTGTCCCACACCACAAGACTGTGATAATTCCGGAGACATATCCCACACCACTAATAATCTACTGTGATAATTCCGGAGATTAAATCCCACACCGAAAGCCATACTGAGGTTCTTGACTCATGTTCCCGTTCATCATATCACCACTAGTGCCTGTCCTTATCGTTTTGGGTTAATTATTTACTTAACGAATCTCCTAGAGTGGTGTACCCTACCGGCCTAAATTTAAAACTGAATAACTGAAATGCCTCTGTGGGCCTCAACAAATAACTCAACACCGGTATACTAGGGTCACACACCTCTAGAGACTCAAACTCAAAAGTCTAAACCAAAGTCCCACTAAACAAAGGTGGCTCAACTGAATATCTCAAATCAAGTACTGAACTGAATGTCTCAAAATCAAATACTGAACTGAATGTCAAGTATAGACTGAATTATCTGAAAGACCAATCATTCGAAATAACACTCAAGTTTACAAAAATCCTTCAGTACCAGTCGACTTATACTGTAGTAAGTCGACTGCCCAGAGGACAAATATTCAAAATTTCACAAAAATAGACTAAGTCATATAAGTCGACTTATAAGAGAATCGGTCGACTTACCAGAGGTAAATTCCAATAATCTTCTCAAAAATATTCTAAGTATGTAAGTCGACTTAAGGGAGTCCTAGGTCGACTTTCCAGGAAGGACTAATAATTTTTACAAAATAAATTCCTCAGTGAACCAGTCGACTGCCTACGAGCTAGGTCGACTGTCCAGAACGACTTTTCATGGATTCTAAAATATAGTGGCAGGCTCGTACCAATCAACTGTGCAGTAGGCCAGTCGACCGTCGGCCTACAGTTTTCAAAATTTAAGTCTGATTACAAAATCAAAACTGGGGTTTTCTAAAGATTCATTGTTTATGAAAATAGTTCGTATTCAGGTAAATGACAAATCTCAACAAATCCTCATTATGGATATATTATTCAAAACATCAAATATGTCAAAACTCAAGTTCTCATGTTCTAGATCACTAATTCTTTTATTAGGGTTTCACAAGACTAAATTTTTTTCACAAATCTAAATCAAAATCTGATTTAATATATTTAAGATCTAGGTGTTCACCATCCGAACATAATTATACTCAAATCTTAATCTTGTCTTTAGCAATACGATTTATAAATCAAAGATCTACAAATCATTCGTAGATTTCACTACATGGTACAACAATAATCATTAATCACATGGATCATACCACAATACAAGATCTATATCATTCACAACATCAAATCAAACAACATTGCCACTCGCATACATAGATCAACAACAAGGCAAATTTATATTATTCACAAAACAAAACAAAAACACACAATGTCACTCACATGAATCAAACAATAAAACAAATTTTATATCACTCACCTAAATCAAAACAATAAAACAATTTTACATCACTCACCTTGAATTGAGAAGATTCAACGAAAAGCTTCCCTTTTGCTAGATCCAAACCTCTTCTTTCTCCACCAAAATAAATCTCCAAAAATTATGTATTTTCTCCTCAATGACGGCTGAAAGAAATCCTTTAAATATCCGGGATAAAGAGTTTAGGGTTTTACCCCGCTTTTGCAAAATAATCCTTTCCAAAATACAACTTCACATATATAGGTCTAGTCTTGGAAATTCAATCAAAATTCATTTAAATTAGGATTTAAAAGAAAATATACTTCTAAATCTCAACCCATACTGATCCAAACGTCCAGAAAATATGTTTGCACTTTAACCCTTAAAAATGTCAATTTTGCAAAAAGGTCCTTCTGTTCTCAAAAATTGCAAATAGTTCCAATTAATTTCAGAAAAATCTGGAAAAATACCAAATAAATCCCAAATATTAAATAATGATTTTTCATTAAGAAAACTAAACTTTTCAAACTTCGCAAGAAAGTATTTGCACGTGTAACAAGATAAATTTATCTGAAAATATTCATTAAATTCTACCAAAAATCAATTTAAATTCATTTTCAATTACAAAAATAATATTTGAAAATACGGGGTTCTACATCACTCCCTCCTTAGAAGAGTTCTGTCCTCAGAACTACTACTAATGAGTCCAAACATCATACCAATGAAGAAATCAACATCTCATAAATGGAAACATAATTCAAACAATTGCATATGACAACTCAATCAAAATAGAAGAAATACAACTCAACTCAAAGTACTATCATTCAAAAGAATTACAATCACATAATAGAAATACACTCATACAAAAAGCTCAGGGAAATCCTTCTGCATGCGATCCTCTGGCTCCCAAGTAGCCTCCTCGAACTGCTGATTCCTCCACAACACCTTGACCATAGGTATCACCTTGCTCCTGAGAACTTTCTCCCTACGATCAATGATCTCAACAGGCTGTTCCTTGTAACTCATGTTCACCAGTAGATCTTCAGGAATCTCTGCTAACTGATGATTCTGATCTGGCACATACTTCCTCAACAATGACACATGGAATACATCATGCACCTGTGCCAACTCTTCTGGAAGCTTCAACCTATATGCTGTCTTGCCAATCCGCTCCATGATCCTGTACGGCCCAATATACCTCGACGCCAATTTGCCCCCCTTACCAAACCTGATCACTCCTTTGGTCGGAGAAACCTTGAGGAAAACTGCATCCCCAACCTCAAACTCCAAGTCTCTTCATCGAGTATCAGCATAACTCTTCTGCCGACTCTGAGCCTCGACCAATCTCTTGCGAATCATCTCAATTTGCTCTGATGTCAGCTGTACGATCTCGGGACCATACATCTGCCTCTCGCCAACCTCGTACCAACAAACAGGTGTCCTGCACCTCCGCCCGTACAAAGCCTCATACGGTGCCATCCCAATACTCGCATGGTAACTGTTGTTATAAGCAAACTCAACCAATGCCAAGTATCTCTCCCAACTACCACCAAAATCCATAACACAAGCTCTCAACATATCTTTCAGCACTCGATTCATCCTCTCAGTCTGACCATCGGTCTGTGGATGAAAAGCTGTACTGAAATCAGTTCTGGTGCCTAAAGCTGCTTGTAGGCTCTTCCAAAACCTTGAAGTAAACCTTGCATCTCTGTCGGATACAATCGACACAGGAACACCATGAAGTCTCACAATTTCACCAATGTACAACTCAGCCAATCTCTCCATCGACCAAGTAATCTTCATGGCTAGAAAGTGAGCCGACTTAGTCAAACGGTCCACAATAACCCAAATCGAGTCATTGCCCTTCGAACTCCTCGGCAAACCCGTGATGAAATCCATACTGATATTCTCCCACTTCCACTCCGGAATGGGCAACGGCTGTAACAAACCTCCAGGTCTCCGATTTTCTGCTTTGATCTGCTGACAAGTCAGACACCTTGCCACGAAATCTGCCACATCCCTCTCCATACCAGACCACCAAAAATGCTGTTTGATGTCCCTGTACATCTTCGTGCCTCCAGGATGAACTGACAACAGTGTACTGTGTGCTTCCTGCAAGATACTATATCTCAAATCTGCATTATCTGGAACACACAACCTCTCACCCAACCAAAGAATTCCATCTTGGACACGAAACTCTGTTAGCTTGCCTTCTGAAACCTGTTGCAACATCTTCTGAATCTCTGAATCTGATCTCTGACCTTCCACAATCCTCTCTCTCAAGGACGGCTGCAACCTCAACTGAGCCAAAGACGCCCCTAAACCCTGCAGCACCACCTCGATACCTGCCTGATCAATCTCTGCTGCAAACTCTCTACGAGTAGTGATCAAACTCGATAAACTACTCTTCCTGCTAAGTCCATCAGCCACCACATTCGCCTTGCCCGGATGATACTTGATCTCGGGATGAATGTCTTCCAATACCTCCAACCACCTTCTTTGCTGATGATTAAGATCCTTCTGTTGATAAATGTACTTCAGGCTCTTGTGGTCAGTGTACATGTTAACCTTCTCGCCATAAACATAATGCCTCCACTGCTTCAAGGCATAAATGATAGCTGCTAGCTCCAAATCATGCGTTGGATAATTCTTCTCATGCGGACGCAATTGCCTCGAACCATAAGCAATAACCTTGCCTTCTTGCATCAAGACACAACCCAAACCTTTGAGAGACGCATCACTGTAGATATCATAATCCTTCCTAGCTTGCGGCAAAGCTAAGATAGGTGCAGTAGTCAACCTTTCCTTTAATTCAAGGAAACTTTCCTTACACTTATCTGTCCATAAAAATGCTACATTCTTCCCGGTCAAACCTGTCAAAGGAATTGCAATCTGAGAATAACCCTGGATAAATCTCCTGTAGTAACCAGCTAAATCCAAGAAACTTCTGACTTCCTTCACAGACGTTGGCCTGGGCCAATCCTTCACTGCTTCAACTTTCTGAGGATCAGTAGCTACTCCCTCCTTAGAAAGAATATGACCAAAGAAAGCTACCTCAGACTTCCAAAACTCACACTTCGACAATTTGGCATACAAACTATGCTCCTGCAATTTCTGCAATACCGCTGTCAAGTGCATAGAATGCTCCTCCTCCGACTTCGAATACACCAAAATATCGTCGATGAAAACCACCACGAAGGAGTCAATAAATGGCCTCAAAACCCGATTCATCATATCTATGAAAACTGCTGGCGCATTCGTCAACCCGAATGGCATTACCAAAAACTCATAGAGTCCATGACGAGTCCTGAAAGCTGTCTTACTCACATCTTCCTCCTTGACTCGAACCTGATGATACCCTGATCTCAAATCAATCTTCGAAAACACAGCTGCTCCTGGAAGCCTGTCGAATAAATCATCAATCCGCGGCAGTGGATACTTGTTCTGAATAGTCACCCTATTCAACTCCCGATAGTCAATGCACATCCTCATTGACCCATCCTTCTTCTTGACTAACAGCACTGGCGCTCCCCACAGAGAAGAACACGGCCTGATAAGCCCTTTGCTCAACAGCTCGTCAATCTGCTTCTTCACTTCATCTTGCTCTACAGGTGCCATCCAGTACGGAGCCTTGGAAATCGGCGCACTCCCCGGCTGAATATTAATGCAAAACTCCACATCTCTCTGCGGCGGTAATCCTGGAAAATCATCCACGAACACCTTAGGAAAATCTCTGACAACCGGAATGCCCTTGACTTCATATGGAATTGCCATCTTAGATACCATTGCAGTCACCTTCGGAATCTTCTTCTTCCCTTGGAAAGTCACTGCAGGTTCACCTGGTGCTTTCACCAACACCTCTTTCTGCTTGCATTCAATTGTGGCATCATATATTGCCATCCAATCAATGCCCATGATGACATCCACACCCAAGACTTTCAGCTCGATCAAATCAATGCCGAACAACCTCCCACCAATCTCGATATCACAGCCCTCGTAATATCGATCCGCAATCAACTCTTCACCTGACGGCATTGCCACCGACAAAATCCTGCCTGGAAATAACTTAGATTCCACACCTAAGATCTTTGCAAAATTTGGCGTTACAAAAGTATGCGATGAACCAGTGTCAAATAAAACCTTTGCCTTTATTCCATTAATTAAAACAACTCCTATTACAATAGGAATGATACTCAATCTTAAATTGTTCTTAAATAAAGGTTTTACTTATTACATTGATTCAAAAATAAAAATCAGAATTCTTGCATACCTTGTATTACATCTTCCGAGTTACCAGCGTCCTCCTCGGTTAATGCAAATACTCACCCTTGCCTCTTCTGAAATTTGCTTCCACCAGAACCATCCTTCCTCAATTGTGGACAATGGGGCTGAGAATGTCCTGCCTGCCCACACTGGGAACAAACCTGCTTCCTCAATTTCGGACATGCAGACCTGTAATGTCCTGCCTCCTTGCAGTAATAACAAGTCACTCCCTGAGTTGCAGGTGCCTTCTGCACCGGATCACTGAAGTTGGCCTGCTTCGTGGGGAATCCCTTCCCACTCTGGCCTGATGCTGGCCTCTTGTTCCGGTTCCATGTATCTTGCCTTTTCTGGAACTGGTCCATGTCCTCCTCAGTCATAGCTGCTCTCTTGACCAGCTTGTCGAACCGTCTGATGCCCAACGGGATCATCCTCGACCTCAAGCTTGGCCTCAAGCCCTGCTCAAACTTTTTGGCCTTCTTTGCCTTGTCAACGACCAACTCTGGTGCATATCTTGAAAGCTGAGCAAACTTGGTCTCATACTCCCGCACGGTCATGCTGCCCTGCAGAAGGTTCAAGAATTCGGTCGCCTTCTTCTCCTGAACATCTAGGGGAAAGAAGCGATCTCTGAACTCCTCCAGAAAAGCTTCCCAAGTCATTGGCTGATTTCCCAAAGTCCTTTTCACCGACTCCCACCAGACACCAGCGTCCTTCTCTAGCTGCATCGTAGCCAACTTCACCTTGCTGGCTGCCGGAGTCTCTGATACCTCGAAGATCGTCTGCATCTTCCTAATCCAATCATCAGCTGCGGTTGGATCAGATTGCCCCTCAAAGACTGGCGGCCTCATCCTCTTAAAGGATTCAATCTGCTTGATAGGATCGGCGTTCACCAATCCCTGTCCAGCTCCATGGTTTGGCTGCGGATTCTGCTGTTGATTCTGATTTTGCGCCAAATTAAACTCCATTAGCGCATTCAGAGTCTGGTACACCTTGGCGAATTCAGCCTCAAGGTCAATTCCCGTTCCTCGAGAACTACCAGATCCATCCTCATTGTTGCCACCATTCCTGCCCCTGGGTGCAACCATTTTGAATACTGCAAAACGAGGGAAAAGTTTGAGCATCACACACAATTCAAATTCACATCAATATCCTTCGGCAAAACTTCACTTGTATCCCAAAGGTAAAACATCATATTCAGTTCTATGTGATACTCACTCTTTAATGTCCACACCTAGGTACTCACACTCTAGTGTCCACACCTAGGTTATTTTTATGTCATGTTTAGTATTACTATTGAAGCATGCTCCAATACCAACCTCTGTAGCGTCCCGAATTTCTAATAAGATATCTTAGAAAATACGTGACCCATTCCCAGCGATCCACTTCAATATAATATTAAACACAACCAACACCACTAAAATTTTCAACCTTTATTACAACAAACTTTTACATAGCACAGCGGAATTCAAACATACTCATCTCATAATTTCTTTTATTTACAACACAAATTTAACTCAAAACTGTTATTACAAAACTCTTATTAAATCACTTTTCTCAAAAACCAACTCTAGCATCCAACCTACAACTCTAAGCAACAACCTGTAACATATGAGGCTAGAGATGATCCCTAACCCCCAAACTAATGCGGTCATCCATAAATGGTGTGAGTGACATAAAATCAACAAACAACATAAATGAACATACCTCACAAATTCTGAAACAACATATATTAAATAAGAAATGGGAAGTGATAAATGGTAGTAAACATGAAAACATCAAGTGGAACTAAACTAAGTGTCGGGTGTAGAAGACAGGAAACCACATGCATAAAACCAAGTCAAGAAAACACAATTTCTATATGCTGACTCTCTAATGCGTACTTGTCGGAGTCTATGCATCCCATTCTACATAGGTCCGGTGCAAGCCCTTAACGTCTTCACTTCATAGGGTTCAATCCCCCGCTATGCAACTAATCCTAACACGATGACTACTACGAGATAAAGATAAACTATGGATAGTATCTCATGCCTAATAATTCCGGAGATGGATCCCACACCCAAGATATTTCACCTGAATAATTCCGGAGATCATCCCACACCGAAACATTGACACGTCACCACACGAATACCACATGTGCTTCACCTCGACTCCGATAATTCCGGAGATCAATCCTACACCACAAGTAGTTACCGTGATAATTCCGGAGATTGTCCCACACCACAAGACTGTGATAATTCCGGAGACATATCCTACACCACTAATAATCTACTGTGATAATTCCGGAGATTAAATCCCACACCGAAAGCCATACTGAGGTTCTTGACTCATGTTCCCGTTCATCATATCACCACTAGTGCCTGTCCTTATCGTTTTGGGTTAATTATTTACTTAACGAATCTCCTAGAGTGGTGTACCCTACCGGCCTAAATTTAAAACTGAATAACTGAAATGCCTCTATGGGCATCAACAAATAACTCAACACCAGTATACTAGGGTCACACACCTCTAGAAACTCAAACTCAAAAGTCTAAACCAAAGTCCCACTAAACAAAGGTGGCTCAACTGAATATCTCAAATCAAGTACTGAACTGAATGTCTCAAAATCAAATACTGAACTGAATGTCAAGTATAGACTGAATTATCTGAAAGACCAATCATTCGAAATAACACTCAAGTTTACAAAAATCCTTCAGTACCAGTCGACTTATACTGTAGTAAGTCGACTGCCCAGAGGACAAATATCCAAAATTTCACAAAAATAGACTAAGTCATATAAGTCGACTTATAAGAGAATCGGTCGACTTACCAGAGGTAAATTCCAATAATCTTCTCAAAAATATTCTAAGTATGTAAATCGACTTAAGGGAGTTCTAGGTCGACTGTCCAGGAAGGACTAATAATTTTTACAAAATAAATTCCTCAGTGAACCAGTTGACTGCCTACGAGCTAGGTCGATAGTCCCGAATGACTTTTCATGGATTCTAAAATACAGTCGCAGGCTTGTACCAGTCAACTGTGCAGTAGGCCAGTCGACTGTCGGCCTACAGTTTTCAAAATTTAAGTCTGATTACAAAATCAAAACTGGGGTTCTCTAAAGATTCATTGTTTACGAAAATAGTTCGTATTCAGGTAAATGACAAATCTCAACAAATCCTCATTATGGATATATTATTCAAAACATCAAATATGTCAAAACTCAAGTTCTCATGTTCTAGATCACTAATTCTTTTATTAGGGTTTCACAAGACTAAATTTCTTTCACAAATCTAAATCAAAATCTGATTTAATATATATAAGATCCAGGAGTTCACCATCCGAACATAATTATACTCAAATCTTAATCTTGTCTTTAGCAATACGATTTATAAATCAAAGATCTACAAATCATTCGTAGATTTCACTACATGGTACAAGAATAATCATTAATCACATGGATCATACCATAATACAACATCTATATCATTCACAACATCAAATCAAACAACATTGCCACTCGCATACATAGATCAACAACAAGGCAAATTTATATTATTCACAAAACAAAACAAAAACACACAATGTCACTCACATGAATCAAACGATAAAGCAAATTTTATATCACTCACCTAAATCAAAACAACAAAACAATTTTACATCACTCACCTTGAATTGAGAAGATTCAACGAAAAGCTTCCCTTTTGCTAGATCCAAACCTCTTCTTTCTCCACGAAAATAAATCTCCAAAAATTATGTATTTTCTCCTCAATGACGGCTGAAAAAAATCCTTTAAATATCCGGGATAAAGAGTTTAGGGTTTTACCTCGCTTTTGCAAAATAATTTTTTCCAAAATACAACTTCACATATATAGGTCTAGTCTTGGAAATTCAATCAAAATTCATTTAAATTAGGATTTAAAAGAAAATATACTTCTAAATCTCAACTCATACTGATCCATGTAACGCCCCGAATCCCAAATACACTGGATTCGAGATGTTCTATAGGAGCTTTTCACTTTCTTTCGTACAATTTTACAGGGAAATTTAAACTTTTCATCTTACATCAGAGTTTACATCAATATTACACTTTTCTTTTGCACAGCGGAAGTAAAATTTACAACAATTAAATAAAAGTACAACAGCATGGTATAATCTTTAAGCATCCATTCTTCTTTAATCTTTGACATGTCATTTACCTGCATATAAGACTGTGGGTACATCAGTTTATTCAACCGACGAACATTATACACGGCCATCCTCTCTATGCCGGAAATAGTATAACTTAACCTTCCATATTTAACAAACACAAACTTGTCACATTCAAACTAAAGGGACTACCCTATTGATGTCGTGTTGTGATTGTGCACTTAATCCTTAATGCATTTATTTATGTTACATGACACTAATGCGCACTTGTTCGGATTCTATGCATCCCATACTACATAGGTCCGAGGGCAAGCCCTTATTCGTTCTTTATCTTGGTAGGGTTCAATCTCTCGTTATGTCTTAGTCTACTATTGTAACTACGGTAGTGTCTTAAATGTCCTATGATCTACGAGCCCATGTCCAGGCAGCCTGGAGGGGAATCCCATGCACTGACACGACGCATTGAGCAAGCAACCTATGGACAATTCATCCTCCGCCATGGAACAATGGCACCACCCATAGCCACTCGAACATCCCACGAGCGTCACCACCGGGACGGTACTCGGGAGTAGTATCCACGTCATGTCACGACGCATCGTGAAGAACCTGTGAATACCCTCTCGCCGCAAATCCGATGGCCCTCATACCCGTGTTTTTCTTCTACTTTCATTACGTCTCCACTATGTACTAATCCTTAGTTTTATTTAAAAATCATGAACAAAAATTAATCTCTAGAGTTAGCCTCTCCACTAACCGGACTTATTCATTTATTTCAACATGACCAACCTTGGCCTAATTTCATTTCATTTCATTTCTCATTGCCGGGGGAGACTTAGCTACTCTATTTCAAATTTTCATTTCACGATCTTCAACTTATAAAATTTCCATGTTGAGTTCTCATACTCACATGTATATTCTCTTTTCAATTCATGATTTCTAATTTTGTTCACAAGTCCATCATTGCACATAAATTTGCATGCACTTAATTAATTATCACATCACAATAATTCCACATTACTAAACAATATGCACACTTCATATATTGTTCCACAAGTGAGAAAATAATTGCATCATGTCACATAACCACATTTCATTTTGCCAAATCAATACATAATGTTTCAATTCACTTATTCTTTCAAATTATAATTTCATATCAATAATCTATATAGAACCATATGTCTATTTATGCATTTTAACTACAAACCATAGTTAAATTCATTCAAATAATTCCCAAACTATTTTTAGAAAGTCCCTTACATTTTTAGGAGAATAACCATATTTTTTTTCATATTTTTTGGACACTCAAACAAACCCAAAAAAATAATTTTTCCAATCTTGCCGATAGCAAGATTCGAACC